>BSBM01000123.1:2482500-4882500 GCA_027924585.1 Larix kaempferi
ACTATGATGGTTGTGATGACAACGACGATGACCATGATGATGACTCTTATGATGACGATGATGTTCTTGATGTTGATGACAATGAATATCATGATGATGATGACGATGTTGTTGTTTATGATGATTTTGATGATGATTAGTGATGTCATCGACGTTGATGATGATGATGGTGACAACGTTGATGTTGTTTATGATGATTGTGATGATGAATAGTGATGATGATGATTATGATGGGGATGGTGACGATGAGGATGATCATGACCATGATGATGATGATCTCGATCATGATGATGATGATGAAAATGAATACGGTGATGATGATTATGATGATGGTGATGATGGTGATGATGATGATAGTGAAGATGGTGATGATGATGATGATGATGACGATGATCATATGTATGATGACTATGACAGTTGTGATGACAACGACAATGACCATGATGATGACACTTATGACGACGATGATGTTCTTGATGTTGATGACAATGAATATCATGATGATGATGACGATGTTGTTGTTTATGATGATTTTGATGATGATTAGTGATGGAATGGACATTGATTATGGTGATGACGTTGATGTTGTTGTTTATGATGATTGTGATGATGAGTAGTGATGATGACGATTATGATGGGGATGGTGATGATGAGGATGATCATGACCATGATGATGATGATCCCAATCATGATGATGATGATCATGAAAATGAATACGGTGATGATGATTAGTGATTGCATCGACGTTGATGATGATGATGATGACTACGATGACGATGGTGTTTTTTATGATTATGATGACATTGATGATGATGCTTATGATGACAATGATGTTCTTGATGATGATGATGTTGATGATGATGCTAATGATGATGACAATGATTATCATGATGATGACAATGATGATGATGATTGGGATGGTGGTGATGGTGATGATCATCATCATCATCAACATTGATTTCATCAGCGTCATCATCACTTACATCGTTATTAAATTTTTAATTTAATTTTTTTTTATCAATTTTTTAAATAAAATCTTATTTTAAATTTTAATTTTAATTCTTTTTTTCAATATATATATATTGAAAAAACAAAAAAAAATCATATTTATATGTGTGATTTTTTTATTTGTTATATATATATATATATATAATATAACAAATAAAAAGATCACACACACATATACATATATCCTAAAGTAGTTGAGATGCTTAAAGATTCCGACATAATTGGTGAAGCCACAAACCCATTTAAGATGATAGACAAATGTTGGAAAAATATAGTGCGGAAATCGTTTCTCTGCTAATCAATGATCCGCAGACAAGCCAGATTAGGGAAAGGATTGAATTGTTGGGACGAAAATCTGAATCCTTGCGAGTAAGTTGAGGAATCTTGAATCATAAAATAATTCATTTATAACTTTATAATTTTCTCTTTTATATGATAGTACTGAACGTATAAGACGTGGTTTGTATTTACAGAATTATCGAAGACCACACAATAGTGGTCAAGGCGGTGTTGGCCCCAGCAAGGCTCATGGAGAGACATGGCATCATGAGCAAACGACTCCATGTGCATCGAATCCTTCGCCATTGTTGTCGACTAAACAGTCGGCAATACATTCTGACACACCACGAACCCCAACTGTGAGCGCACCGACCGCTAGTGACCAACGCACACTGGATCGTCTAGAAGAAGGGGTCGATACCGGAATCCTGGTAATATTGATATTGACCTAGCTACATTTCCAAGATCTTCCCGTGTCACTAGCACGAGAAAAATGGAGGCAACATTTTTGGTGGACAAAAATCTCATCCCAATAAAGATCGATAAGATCCCAGGTAATTAATATACGTTGCTCAAGTTAGTGTTTATAATTTCATTGTAATATATCGATAAAACATTTTTTTTCAAATAATTATGATTATGGCATGATTGTTTTGCAGGAAATGATGTTTTCTATAAACAAATGAATGACGCGTCCTTAGATATCTTCCCACCCACCATCCGAATAAGGTGGGATAGACAACCAAAATTTGTAAAAGATGAACTCACTAATCGGTTGGTTGGCCTGTTCAGCGACAAGACCTTCAATCAAGCCGAGGTCCTGAGAAAGGCTGGACAACATATCAAGGTTGTCTGAGACCAATATAGGACCCACCTAGAAAAAAACCCTAGGTATGAGCGCCCTCCAATGATTCCAGCAATGGAGTGGAGAGTTCTAGTGGAGGATGGAAAGGAGAGGGCTCAGAGAAAAGAAGGAAAGATACCACCAAGCACAAGGAGGTATGCAATACTTTCCACAATGTAATTCTAAACCTTATTATTATTGATTTCTATATCGAAATTGGAACATCTAACGTATTTCAACACTTGCATAGGCTGCTAGACACATCAAAGGCTACAAAGGAAAGACTGGAAAAAATAGGTTAGCACAAGCTTGGGCCTGGTGGTTATTCGAATTTGGCAGCACAAATTGTAAGTTTCGAAAAACCAATAATGCATACAAATAATAAATTGCAAATTATTTTTCGTCTTATTGCACCACAAAATGTTAATTAACGACATTATGCAAATATGCAAGCTGAACGATTCAATGAAGAGGCCACTGAGGATGACTTGAAGCTTGGCTTCAAGCTAGGATTTGGAGCTATTGTTGAACGCCGAAAAAGCTTGTCTAGGCAAACACAATCTTCGGGTACCAATCCATCCGGTGCAGAGGTAAATAGAATCTATATACTTTAATGAATATTTATTGCTTATGCAATCTATTCGTTATAAATACTTGACAAAAAATATTGACTTTGTTTTGAGCAGGAAAACAATGATCCCCCTAATGTCGAGGAGGGACAACAACAAATCGAAGATCATGCTTCAAATCCTGGTAATGAATTTATTCATATGCTACAATTTTATGTTAAGCATTGCAAATGGTGAACATTAATTGTAGTTCACCATATTTCAACTGCAGAGCATGTAGAGGGTGAAACTGTACAAGTTGATCTTGGACAAGAACATGAACAACATGATGTGGCCACACTAGGTAAAAAAACACCTTTGTTTTTTTTTAAATGAAATACTTGTCATTACAATAGAAAAATACAACGATGTAACATTTTCACATTGTTGCAGCAAATCCGAACCCCTTGCCGCACAATCCATGTCTAGATCAGCACTATAGGATGCAGACATCACCACAAGCGCCTGATGAAGAACCAAGAACTGGAAGAGAAAGTCCATATGTAGATGCTCCTCTTAGAGATTATTTACCACTAAAGAGAAGAAAAATTAAAAAGAAGTGACTGGAAAAATGTCGTCTAATTATTTTTTATAACAATATATCGTCCATGATTTTTGGCCTAATGAATGAATGAATGGTTTAATGGTTTAATAATTAAGTGTAGTAAACTATTACCTTTATTGAATGTCAGCTTTTATTGAATGAATGTGTTGACTGACTGAATGAATGGTTTATTGAATGTTATCTTTTATTGTATGAATGTGTTGACCGAATGAAACAATGGTTTAATGAATGTTATCTTTTATTGTATGAATTTGTTGACTAAATGAAACAATGGTTTAATGAATGTTAGCCTTTATTGAATGAATGGTAGATGAAAGTTCATAATGAAATATGGATGAATTTGCATGTATTTGTTTTTTTCAAGTACATGCATTGGGTATGGGGAATTGAGAGTGATGTGAGGGGGGGGAGGGGCCATAAGAGCTTCCACCTTCACGTGGTTGGCCCTGTTCAGTAGAGAATATTAAATTATTCTCGAAACAAAGAGGAGCTCAATGAATGGTTACGATGCTGGATTTCTACAACCCACTCACGTGTCATCTAAATTTTGACAATTTCTTGAAGCTTGTTGTGATGTTTGGTTGCTCCTCATAACCAATTTCGGGTTTCTAGATGATGAAAGATCGCTTGAGTAACTATTTGTGGAGTAGAGTGAGATCCTGTTTGTAATGGGTTTGTTGATTCGACATGAAACTCTTGAAGATGAAGTGGCTAGTACTGGAATAATATCAGTGCTAATTGATGTCCTTCGAGATAAGCAGGAAAAAGTGAGATTGTTTTTCATGACAAAACTAAGTGAGCTAATTTTGAGCTTTTTTGCACGATTGAAATATGTTCACAAGTCTTTCAATTCAGATGTACTAGCTTCAAACATTAACTTAAACACTTGATAATGGTGACAGATTCCTAGTGCATTGTGGAATTCCTTGAAGATGGGTTGAAATCCTAGGATCAAATGCTAAGTAAGAAATGATCTATATTGAAACCTTGCCTAGCCAAAAATCCTTAGATGTTCTGTAAAAAAATACAAATTTGAAGGCAATGTCACCATATTGTAGTCACAAAAAAATCATGCCACTAAAAGTCTCTAGACTGTTGTTGAAGAATCAAATATGGAAACACTAGTTATGTTGTGATAAAAAAGTAGTGTATCCAATAAAGTCTCTAAACCACTATTGAAAAATTAGGTTCGAATCCATGATTCTGCAATCACAAAAAGATAGTGATGTTGCATATTTAGATCCTCTTGTTGTTGGGAAGACAAGATGTAGGCTAGGTCAATTGTTTTTTCTTTCTAGCAACTAATTATTGGTGGATTGTGGCAATGAAAAACATTTTGCAGTGACTTCTTGTTAAGATTTTGTGTCAATGTGATTTTGGCTATAGCTTATGGCTTATATGATATTGAACACCATTGATTACCTATAGAATCCCTTCTTATAACAGCTTCTAATATCTAACATGATATCTATTTATAATTAATTTTTTATAGTAAAAAAACATGGAATAACATTCATTATTCCTTGCAAGTTTAGTTGGAGTCAATATTCATGAGGATGAGCTGGCCCTTGGGTTCTTGCTTCGATTGTAATTGACGTGGCAGTACCTATTCCTACATGTTCTTCTCTTCCATGACTATCTTGGCTTTTTCATCTATGACTTCATTAGATTCTAATTAGCCTAAAATTGCATCATTCAAGGTCTCATATTTCTGCTTCATCTAATTCAATTTTGTATTTGTAAAAATTCATCTAATTAATAGTGTATTTTTTTTTTAAATACCATAAGGTCATCGGATATCCGACGACCAGGCCAAAGATATCCGACGTCCTTTCCATACATCCGACAGCAAGGAATGTCGAATATCGGCCATTTCCACATGGAAATGTCGTCGGATATCCGATGACCAGGCCAAAGATATCCGACGTCTTTGCCATACCTCCGACGACAAGGAAGGTCGGATATCGGCCATTTCCACATGGAAATGTCATCGAATATCCGACGACCAGGCCAAATGTATCCGACGTCCTTGCCATACCTCCGACGGCAAGGAACGTCGGATATCGGCCATTTCCACATGGAAATGTCGTTGGATATCCGATGACCAGGCCAAAGATATCCGACTTACTATTAATTGCTAGTTGTCGGATATCCAACTTCCTGTTAAGTGCTAGATGGTCAAATATCCGACGACCATCTCACCATTGGATCTTAGCCGAATTTTGACCGACGTTAAAAAAATAGGCCGGTTGTTGGCTATCTGACCACCATATGTTGAAAATCCGACTTTTTGGCCATCGAATTTTGGGTCCAAAAAACCTAATGTGAAATTTGCAAGAAGCTTCAATTGTTTGGGATAGGAATTTGACATGTGTTTTACATGGAATCTTGTCAAACAAATACAAACAAGGCCCCAGGGGGGATCGATCATCTTAAGGCTCGATATTCCCTAGGGATTGGTAGTAATCTTCATAACCCTCCCATCACCTATATTACAAAAAAAGACCTCAATTTTTGCTAAGGATGACTCTTTAAATCACCTTGATCCCTCATTGCCATATCCTAACAATCCTATCTAGGGAATCCCCCCTCGAGCTGTAAAAGAGTCGACTGAAAGTGTAGAGAGGTGGTTAGCGAGGTGACAATGGGTAACACCTCTAGGTTATAGTTGGGCTAGCCTTGTTATTTGGGGATTTAACTATACATGCTAGTTCAAGTTGTAATACTCACTATTGCTAGTAACAAAACTCAAATGAAGCTATGTTGGAGATAATGGTAAAAAAAAATCAAATTCATATACAAATAGAAGTAGAGATTGCATCTAAGGGGTTAGTTTAATTGGTTGTTATGAATTTTATTGGGCACTTAGCTAGTTTAGGGGAGGCATATTGGTCTATCACACACGGATTTGCTACAATTTCCCTCCACTAATACAAGGAAACATCTAGCTACATCTTCCTTCGAAAAATTATAAAAACAAAGATTAAATTACTAGGTTTCCCACAAGTTAGTAATTAAACATTGCAATGAATAGTCAGAATATACAAAAATGTTGTATGACAACAAAAATTCACAATGCATAGATTAAAGTTTTTGGACAATAAACATGAAACTTCATAGGTTAGTGTTTTTGGACAATAACCATGAAAATTTGTCACTAATGAGATTAAAGTCTTGCTTCTATTTTGGTGTGTAGATTAGTATTTTTGGACAATAACCATGAAACTTTGTCACTAATAGGACTATAGTCTTGCTTCTATTTTGATGTGCATTTTTTTAAATTTAATAGCTGATATGACTTTTCATTGAATATTCAGTTGTTCATCCATTTCTAATCATTTATTCACTATTAATTTTCATATCTAACATTTTCATTTTTTCCATTCATTCTTATTGCTATTCATTTTTTCCAATTCATTTTTATTGTTTTTGATAAATTGTTAGCAAAAAAAAGAGAATTTAAACATTTCCACCTATAAATAAAAACATCAAAGTTATTATAAAATAAAATATTATATAATCTCTTTTTTCCACTACATAAGTTATGAAATTTATATATGAAATGCAAACATGACCAAATCTTTGAATGCCCTCGCTCCATATACATATCCCAGTAGAACAAGATCTTTTACTATAATATGCAAAGTAATGTCTTTTGCTATATGATATGTACCAATAAAAGTATAGTATTAAGCTCACCTAATAGACTCATACGCTAACAACTGCATAGCAAAGCAAATGGAAGATACCACGAGCTTTAAAGCTATGACAGGCAATTCCCAGCAGAGATCTAGTTTGCCATTTCGTAATCTTAAAGATTGATGGAGTAACATTCTCCATCTGCTGAAGATAATGTCGAGGCGTCATGGCTTAAAATTGATGAACTCTATGCGCTGTAGTGCATGGGTCTTGTTTCTACGACAGGTGTACTGCCCATGCCGGTGGCTCCTGCAACGGCATTGTTATATTGCAAATCTGTAATGTAACCAGGGCGAGAAGCAGCGGGAATGACCTCTACATCACCAGTCAGCATTGCTACAACACGAGACATTGATGGACGCATTGTAGTCACAGCCTGAGTGCAAAGAAGCGCTACTTCAATCACTCTAAGGACTTCTTCTTTTGAGCATGTTGATTCTATGTCAGGATCCATCAACTCTAGCGGCCCTCCTTTCTCACACAGATGCCAGGTCTGCAATGCCATGCAACATGGAGAAGTAAGCGGTTAGTAATGGCTAAAGTTAAATTACATGGATTGCATATTAGAAGTTGAGAGTGTACACACCCATTCGAGAAGAAAAACCATTTTTTCTGGCAAGCTTGGGTCTGTGTTGCTCCTACCACTGACAAGTTCCAAAGCAACTACCCCAAAGCTGAACACATCTGCCTTTTCCGTAAGATGACCCCGCATAGCATACTCGGGACACACATAACCACTTCAAACATAAATATGGAATGAGTAAGATTAGATTACTTTAGTAGTTGCTTAGGCCAAAATACAGATAGATTCATAGTACACTATTCACATCGAGTTATCATGTAGAGCACCTTGTTTGTGTGAACACAAAAATTATATTTTCTAACAATTAAGGGGAACTTAATTTCCCAAAGTGGCCAGGAAACCAAAATATAAGCTTCTAGATCATCTTACATTGTGCCCGCAACTCCTGTGCTGATGTGAGTTTTCTGCTCATCGTATAGCCTTGCCAAGCCAAAATCTGCTATCTTAGGGTTCAGAGAGTCATCCAACAGAATGTTACTGGCTTTGATATCTCGATGAATTATCCTAGGACTGACTTCCTCGTGTAGGTAAGCGAGTCCACGTGCAGTGCCAATACAGATATTGTAACGAGTAGGCCAATCCAGTTTTATATGAGAATCCTTATTACCTGTAACAGACCAGGGAATCAGCAATAGAGATAAGCACAGGGATGGGTTTTAACCTTGCTCCATGCCCTTTGGATGGAGGGAATTAGCAATCGAGATAAGCTCAGGGATAGGGCGCTAATTTGTTGCTCATGCCTTTTGGATAGAGAAAATCAACAATCGAAATAAACTCATAAACCGAGCTCAAATTTGTTGCTTTGTGATTAATAAATAAAAAATGAATTCAGAATAACTAATACATTTATATATACATAATTACCCAATAAAGCTTTATCAAGACTCTTGTTCTCCAAGTACTCATAGACCAAGAGCCGATCATCTCCTTCTAGACAACATCCATGCAGCTTTACAAGGTTCCTATGTTGCACGGTAGATATTACAGCAACTTCATTTATGAACTCGCGTTTTCCTTGTCTAGATTCGGGAGAAAGTTTCTTTATTGCCACCATTTCACCATCTGAAAGTGTGCCCTATTTGAGTGCCACAAATTTAGAATGACAGTAGTCAGACAAATTTAAGAGAAAACACAAACGGTAGAGGAAGAAATAGTAATTACTGCTTACACAGTTCCATAAATAAAAAAGAGTGCAAAAGATGGAAAGTGTATTAACACACCTTATAAACTGCACCATATCCTCCCTCGCCTAACTTATTCTCTCTATCAAAATCTCCTGTTGCAGTTTTCATATCCGCATAGCTGAAAATTTTCAGTTTTGAACTGCTTACGGCTGACAAAAAGAAGAAGTCGTCATTCAGATGGAAACACGTGTCAATCCTTGCTTCTTGCAATTAAATTAAACTATAAAATGTTAGAAGAAAGCATTTTAAGATAAGTATTCTCTGCATAGCCCCAAAGGTTAGCTTAATTGGTAAGACTTGGGAACACTCCGTACAGGAGGAGGTCACTATTTCTGGCTGATACCATTCACGAAATGTGGAGAAGTATTAGTGGGTTTGCAAGAATTCTCAATGCCAATACCTTCCTCTTCCTCAACATCATCTCTTGCTGCGAGCTTTTGAACTCTCCTCCTCCTCCAAAGGAGAAAAACCAAAATTATGCCTATCAAAATTAAAGCTGCAGCAATCCCAATTGTGATTCCAATCACTGTTCCTGTCTTACTTTTCTTCGACATAGTGCCACCAACAGTGGGATTGAACTCTACACACATTTAAAAATCACAAATGACAAAGCAAGCTGAAACTGACAATGCATTTCCAATTTAATAACAAGCTAAAACTGACAATGCATTTTCAGTTTAATAACAGAAAATAATTTATGACTGTTAATATAAGAACTGTTCCCAACATCTTGAGCCTGGTGCACTATTCCCATCCATGGTAGAGAACTGTTATGTCCAGAACTTTTTTATTTAATAAAACACAATATCTTTTATCATTACCAGGCGTAACACTTATAGCTGATACTAATGGTCCATAGATTCCTTGGAATGGAATACAGCAAGTTCCCTTTCCCGCCCAGAAAAAATGGATTTCAAGGAGGTTTGCTGATACGTTGGTCTTGTTGAAAGATTTAACAACAGCTATATTTGAGCCTCCTGCCTCCTTTCGGATGTTAAAATCTGTTAATACTTTCTGCCCCTGCAACATCAACGTGCATAATATTTATTTATGCTATAACATCAACGTGCATAATATTTATTTGTGCTATAAACATCATGAGACAATTTATTATTATAAAAAATGTAAAGGGATGTTTTGGGATAGAAATAACACTTTAAAATCAGTCATACTTGAACATAAACATCAAAAATGCGTCTTCCAACACTCTTCCAACTATTTGCATTTTCGAACTGTATCTCCGCAAAATGTAGTTTTACTGTATATGGTCCATTCTCAAGACCTAAACCATAGTATCGAAGGGAGCTGGCAGATAAGCGTGCTGTCTGGTACAGTTCTGAATCTAATGTCTTTGTAAATTGAGACTGATTAGTTGCTATATCAGTTGGGTTACTAGAGTCCACAAAACGTCCAGTATAGCTGACTCCCCACTTCTGTGTATTGCTGACATAAAATGAGGTAGAATTGAGTTTTTTGTTTTCCGGCTCAAACACATCTCCCAGAGCATAAATAGTTTGTCCGCCTCCACAATTTATAGCAAAGCGAGAATCTGAAAAAAGGTTTCAAAATGTGAGTTTTGTTGGTTATTTTGGGAACAACACTGAGATGCACATTGATATGTTATAAAAGTTGATCTTCAAGCCAAGGTAAATACATATGCCGAATATAGATATGAGTACTTTATAGAATGCAATTAGGTTATTTTTAGCCATGCATATACATCTAAAATTCAATGGATGCATTGTGGAGCACTAAAGCCAAGGTAAATACATATGCTGAATAATAGACATGAGTACTTTATAGAATGCAATTAGGTGGAAAAAACTAATGTACCTAGATAATATATTTGGTGAATTGGTCCACGTTGATGAACAACTCTAACGGGGAAGCTTTAATTCATGAACCATTTTCTGACAAGTTTAATCAAGGATTAGGAAGTCCACCATGGATCAAATCCATGGTATCGATGAGTTAAAGTGAAATCTTGCGTATTCGTAAAAGAGGGAAGGTGTCACTAGAGTGTGTCAAGGGAAAAAGGGAGGCAACCTACACAGTAAAAAAAATTAACCTGCGCCGTAAATAAATAACTTTCTTTTCTTTGCTTTAGGACTAATAAATAATTTTCTTTTCTTTGCTTTAGGACCTGCATTCCACTTAGCAAATATTTTGTTCTCAATTATTTTTGTGAATACTTTTCTTTACAAATCGGAGTGCAAATACTTTGTTCTAAATTATTTTTGTGAATACTTTTCTTCACAAATCTTCTGCGCGGAAATTACGTGCGCAATTCAGGTTAACTGTGCATTTCTACTTTTTATTGCGTGGTGATTACCTGCCCATTTCGGCCCATGTAAACTTTGCTGCGCATTTTTCAGCGCATGTGAACTTTGCTGGGCAGTTCTCTATCCTTGTGGAACTCCTAACTTCACAAAATACTTAACTTTGCATAAGCTTCTCACTTCATACAGATTACTTTTGCATAAGCTTCTTTTAACTTTACGAAGGTTAACTGCGCACAAGTTACCTTCGTATACCTATCAATCTTAAACAAACTTTGTATAAATGTATTTCATGCTAAAACATAAGAACCGAAACATATGTTGAAGTTACTGCGCAGTTAAACTAGGGCTTTTACCATCGTTGAATACTTAGAAATCTTGATTTGACTTAATGAAACAACATTTAAGCAGGTCAATATGAAGTAGATGTGCGGGATGCATGAACCAGCATTCTTGAGAATGAATACATCCGCACTTACAAAGAGATGAGATTTACTTCAATCTTTTACTTCTTACATAGAGCTTGGGCTCTTCATACATTTCATCGGATGAGTTTCTCCTTTCACTCTTCTTCCTTCACATACATCTCTTTCTCTTTCTCTATCTCTATCTCTTTCTAATCTTATGAGAGTGATTTTCATTTATACACAAACTTGGATTTGGCTTCTCCTCTAAGCTACAGGGTTTCATTAAAGACTATAATAAATTTCTACCTAAGAATTCTTGATATGCAGAATACTAAAGCAGTTACATAAATACTAATTTGACGTGCGCCGGATTGGCTGCAAACTGACTTACTGACTTCTAACATTGCAGACTGACTCTGTGTCTGACAGAGCCGGCGTATATCAGATACGCTAGCAGCTCATTAATTACAATATTTCCAACAGTGTGAACTATGAAAGAGGTGAATCTTAACCCACATATCGTGAAATTGAAAGAGGTAAATATGAGCCCACATATCGTGAAATTGAAATTAAAAGGCATGACCTCTACTCATTCTTGATTCTGCTTTCGATGTCATTAAGGATGGGCTAGAGAGTACAACTCCAAGGTAAGTGTAAGATGTCGCATCTCCTATATCACAACTTCTATCTCCTGTCCTTTAGTTGAGGATGGTATTGGAAGCATTTTTCTTTGAGATGTTAAGGTCCATAATATTTGTCTTAGCAAGGTTGACCCTGAGATGTTAAGGTCCATACTATCACAAAATGAGCTTGAAGTATCGAACTGCTGTTGGAGAAAGCATGGAGTGTCAAATTGTACATTGCTTTACATGCTTCATTGCATGTTATTA
Organism: Larix kaempferi; assembly: GCA_027924585.1. Classification (NCBI taxonomy): domain Eukaryota; kingdom Viridiplantae; phylum Streptophyta; class Pinopsida; order Pinales; family Pinaceae; genus Larix; species Larix kaempferi. Next base: position 2,494,847 of record BSBM01000123.1, read on the forward strand.
AAATGGCATAGGAGATGGGGTCCTGCTTATAGGCGGGGTGGAGGGGGCGGTCGGTTGTGTTTGTCTCCACTCTAGTTTAAACCCCATGCCCCAGTTTCTACTGCGCCCCCGCTTATTGGGGGCTAGATACATTGCATGTAAAAAAAAATGGCATAGGATACATATAAACAACTTTTATAAGAGTGCGGTTGGCTCACAACTATGGATTCCAACCCGCTTTGACCAGTTTTTGGAACTAGGGAACGTGAGTACAGTTTTCGGATATATCTAGAAGTTTCCTCCAATTTGCAGGAAATGGTAGGTTAAGAACGACAATAAAAAAAATATTAAATAATATTAAACAAAAAAACTAAAACCAAACCTTACATATAAGTATTAAATTATTAATATAGATAAGCAATGTACATATACAGAATTTTAATTTTTATCCAAATAGTGGGCTGGGCCGTTTGATAGCCACCACAAACTATAACTCAAAACTTGATAGGACCCACTTTCAAAACCGCCCCAGAGCAATATTATTAAAATGCAGTACAGATCAGAATAAGCAAACAAACAGAGAAATTTGAGATCTGAAATCGATATAAGAATCGAATAGTTAGGGGACTCAATAACCATAGGAATCAAAGAGATAATTGTTAAGGACGGGAACCGTTGTTGCAGGCTCTGAGAGATGAGGTCCAAGAAACTGCGATAAACCCTTGAGCATCCATTAATTTTTTGGAATAGAATTACATAAAAATTAAAATAATAAAAGTTTAAAACTAATCTTTTTGTTCATTGTTATCTTTAAAAGTGTAAACCTATATTATTGATATTCTTTTCATCTCACATTTTTATTATTGTGATGATGAAATAAATCAGCATAGATCCAAATCTTAGGCTCTATCAAGCATGAGGTGCAAACTTCTTCTCAGGTATTGCATTCAAGGAGATTCACTTTTTACTTTTTTATTTTTACATTTTATTAATAACCGACAATAATATGGACAAACGTTACAAGATCTCCCTCATATTATTACTTTTTACTTTTTATTATTACATTTTATTAATGGCCGACAATAATATGGACAAACATGGACAAACGTTACAACATCTCCCTCATATTATTACTTTTTACTTTTTATTACTACATTTTATTAATATGGACAAACATAGACAAACATGGACAAACGTTACAAGATCTCCCTCATATTATTACTTTTTATTATTACATTTTATTAATATGGACAAACATGGACAAACGTTACAAGATCTCCCTCATACTGGGCTGTAGAGCGCCTCTCGGCGGAATGATTGTTGTCAACAGATACGCACCTCGAGGAAAACGGGGTTAGCATGGCAGAAATCTTCAAGCCACTGGGTGCATCCTTGGGGGCAAGCAAAGAGTCGATATACTGTCACTCGACACTCAACTCCTCCGTCTAGGCCAACTCCTAGCGAAGCCAAGGGGGGTGGTCCCTATGAAAAATAAAACTAAAAGCCTTTAAGCTAAGTTAGAGAAGGAAATTAATCTAGGAGTTTGAAATACAAGTAAACAATGAACCAGAGAAAGCAACTATGAATTAACAACATGAGTAACGATAAATCCATCTAACACATTGATTCACTTAAAATGTTTGATTGTTGCAGATTAGACCAGTGTCGAATGGAGTCACATGAAATTATTGAAGTTTTGTTGTGTCGTGAAAGTATTGCAAGTCTTGTTGGTCAGTTTTAAATGTTTTATTATGATGTGTGGATTTTAAGGAGTGGGTTAGTTCTTGGTTTGTCCCAACTCCAACTTAGTCCTTTGAACTGAGCGTAGTGACAATTAAAGCAAGGGTCCAACTGGGCGAGGCATAACCTGCTTCAAGTAGTCCACTGACTCTGTAGTTAGTTTCACGTGACCTCTCGAGCAAGGTTACTTGGGAGCGGGAGCAAAAAGTGAAATTTTCAAAAGCTTCCGGTTTGGGAGCGTTGCGAGAGCATTTTTTATATAATATATATTTTTTATATATTTTGATGCATATATGATAACAAATGCTTGTAGAACGTTGAATTAGTTATGGAAACTCATTGGAAAGCATAAAAACATGAAATAAACCATAATACAATATAACATCAATCATCAATCATATAGTAGTGAATTCGTTAACCATAGGTCTAGACTCTAGTTACCAGTATCTATAACATCAACCTTACAACTTCAAATTTTCAATATATAACATTTTGTGATCACTAAAGTTGTACTTGTAACCAAACTATAGTCTATAGTCTAACCATGAAATGAAAGTTGAACTTGAAACAATTCACAAAGCATCATATTCATTACCAAAGAGTTATAACTTGTCATAATATGCTTTTATGCAATCAATGACTCAATAATGCGAAGTTGCAAATCGTGAACTTCAAAGGTATGTTCAACTTCAAACTTCAAATTTGAATTGCCATGTAATGTTCACAAAATATACCATAATAAATATAAAAGATTCAATAGTGTAGAAACTTGAAAGTACTGTAAATAAGAAAAGAGTGCAAAAGTAGATTTTATGGATGTTTCCTCTTGCCACGGGAAATTTCTAATTTCTTTTCCCATGGTCTATGAACAATGGGAGTGGGACTATCATCCCCAGTAGCCACCAATGTTGAGCCATGTCCAAGACTTGGTCCTACACGACCCCCCCTCACTGATGTAGATGAGGGTCATGGAAATGAAGTTGAACCTCGAGGCAAAGATGGTGCATCTGGAAACAAGGTAGGAGATGGTGGTGGCATCGTTGTTGTTGTTGCTGCTGCTACTGCATGGCCATGGTAATGGTCATCCTCATTGCCCAAAAACTCTTCCTCCAAGCGCTCTAAAGCTAAGGCTCCATCCTCCAAGTTATGATCCTCTGGATTGTTGTCCTAAGTGACATATGATCTATCAGTTTTGGCCCGCTCACAGTAATGAGTCAACAACCTCAAGTTGTAATGTACAAAAACCAAGCTTTCTGCCCGATTTTCATTTAATCGGTTTCTTTCTGCAAAGGAACTGTTAACCACCTGTGAAAGAACTTTGGTTGCCAATTTATGCAAGCATGGGCATGATGAGCCATACATGTTCCACCATTCAATAGGAGGTGCCCTATCTCGATCTTTTCTAGCATGCAAAGTACCAAACGAACCAATTTCACTGAGGTATTTGCTTAATTCACTACGCAATAAGGCACAATCTTCTTCATCAGGGACCAGCTTGTCTATAGTAGCCATGTACCCAACCTGTACCTCTGGATCTGTGTGGGGCTTTCTCCTAGCCCCACCCCCAGGTGTTGGTTTGGCCAACCAAGATGGAGAATAATATTTTGGTGTTAATAAATATGCTAAGGAATGCAGTGGAATGTTGAGATGTTCCCATATTTTGACCACATATTTGTGAATATGGTCATACAGGATGGGATCTTTTGATTCAACAATATCTTTAATTTGGCCCAACATGCTATCGATCTTCTCATACACCTCCCCAATCACCGGCTTATCTATATCTGCAAACCGAATCATGTAATAAATGGGCTTTGTGAACTGCAAAACAAACTTGACACTTGCCCAAAATTGACCATCAAGAACGGTGCTCTCCACCTCCTGAAAATCAAGCCTGTCAGATGTGGATGTAGCCCTATCTTTCAAGATTTTCCATGATTCACTTGATACCATGCTATCCAATGCCTCTCTTACCTTCAAAAGGTGCCTGAAGGTGAGGTAATAGCTAGCAAATCTAGTTTTTTCTATCTTCAATAGCTCTAACTTTGAGTGAGTGCGGAAAATGCCATGGGCATTGCTATGGTTGGTAATAAATCATATCATGTGCTTGCCCTTTTTGTACAGTTCACCAATCCATTTGTAATTATTTTTCTTCAACTTAATAATGTCATGCATCAGAAGGTTCAATGTGTGAACCAAACACTCGGACCAAAATATGTTGGGGTATTTATCTTCAATGATTGCTCCCGCTACCTTACAATTAGCAACACTATCGGTAATGACTTGGATGACATTGTATGGACCAATATCTTCAATGTTTTTGAGTAGGAGTTCTACAATGTTCATGCTAGTTTTGAATTTATCTGAGTAGTCATGGGCCGAAAGGAAGACTGCACTAGTAGCAGACACACCAAGCACATTTATCAATGGCTTGCCTTTTACATTTGTCCAACCATCTGATACGATTGATACCCCATATTCATTCCAAGCATTTGTGAATTGCCCCAAAGCATTTTGGATCTTGGCTTTTTCCTTGTCAAGCCCCACAGTTCTAGCTTTGTCATACCCAAGGCTCTTGTATCCTACTGGGGCAGTGCGGATGGCCTCTACCATTTCATGCCAATAGGGTAAGCGAAGAACATTGAATGGTATGCCACATGCATAGAGAAACCGAAACACTTTTGAATCCATGTCATCCTTACCACCTTGGTCAAGGAAATATGATATTGTCCTGCCACGTGACTGCCCCATGGGAGAGAACCCACTGCCTTGGGTGGATGGGCCTCCAGTTCTCGGTGAGAAAGAGTGGTCATGGTCATACATTGATCGTTTTAAATCTTTTGATGTCACATTTGGGAAAACACAAACTCATATAGTTTTTTTTCTAAGTCGCCAGGGGATGACGATGGGTGCAGGTACTTGGGGACGGGTGCGGGGATGGGGACGCTACTTTTTGAAACAGGGTACTTGGTTTCGTCGGGGTACTGTATATATATATATATATATATATATATATATTATAAAATTATAAATTTTATAAGTAGTTGTAACTTTAAAAATAAAAAATAAAAACATATTTGATATTTCAAATTTCTTCAAGTTCATAATTCAACGATTTATCAATGTCAATGATCATTCATTCAACATTCAAATTGGAACATAAGTTAGTAGTTACATAACTAAAATTTGATATCAAGTGGAAAAAAAATCAAATTTCAAACAATGAAATTAGAATTGTGTTTTAGTATTTAGTAATTTAAATTTACTAATTTAGAATTGACTAAAATTAAAATACTAAAACTAAAAACAGTAAAACTTTAATATCATACTTGTTCTATAGCATACACAGCAAAGCAAGCTTGCTTGTTGTGTATGCTAACAGCATACAAAACAAGTACAACAAGCATGTTTGCTGTTCTATATGTTGTTAGCATACATAGCAAGCCAGCTTGCTTTGCTGTGTATGCTAACAGCATACAGAACAACAATGTGCTTGATGTAAGACTAAGCATGCTTGTTGTTGTGTATGCTAACAGCATACACAACAACAAACACTAAACAACATATTGTTCTGTATGCTGTTAGCATACACAACAACATACAGAACAACAACATGCTTGTTGTTCTGTATTTTGTTAGCATACACAGCAAAGCAAGCTTGTTGCTTGCTGTATATGCTAACAACATACACATGGCACAAAAATTTAAAAATTTAACATTGAAAATTTGAAACAAAATTTAATTATTAAATTAACAATGAACATTGAAAATTTGAAACATACTTGTGAATTTAACCGCCTGTCACATGCATATTTCTTCATAAAAATTAAAAACATGTCACATGCATATTTCTTCATAATTCAATGATTCATCATTCATTCAACATTCACATTGGAACATAAAATTTGATATCAAGTGGAAGTTATATTATGATTCCATTGTCATACTACATTCAAAATTTGCCTAATGGTCCAATGGCATTTCCAAACATGAAATAGAAAGTAGAAAATTCAGAAAACACTCAACAGTGATTTCTTTCAATGATTCTCCTTGTTGTAACAGTGTAACCTTGTCGTTGTATTCAACGTGGAAAGCCCTTCACTGTTTCACCAAACACCGTTGCCGTGGAAATCCCTTCACCAAACACTGTCCCTGTTGAATGAAATGATTATGAGATGTTTGAATGGAAAATTATGATGTTTGAAGAGTTTGGGGGTCGTCATTTTAAGTTTGCGAGGGGGGGCACCTTTCCCCCCTTCCTTTTATTTATTTCACTTCTTAAACAATCAGGGTACATTGTCCCCTCTAAGCCAAACAAACCCATTTTTTCAAGCTGGCGTCTCGGGTTCTTTAGTCAAGAACCTGGTTTGTATGGGTTCGCCAACCAAAAACCTGAACCCGAATCAGAGACATGGGTTCGTGAACCCGGTGCAGGGACGTGAACCCTACCCCTGGATACGCAAACCCATGCAACTAAGTTTTTTTTCATCACATGGCATGTGCCCACATAGATGCCTTCTCACACGGGTATATGAACCTATGTACGTCTTTTTACAATGGGGGCAACCAAATTTGGTGGTTCCACCCCCTCTACCTCCTCCCTACTTTGTGACATGTTTCCATAAGGGTGTGGGTTCCTCTTTGGTTTTCTTTCGGTTTTCCTCCTCCTCCTCCTCCTCCTCCTCTTCCTCATCCTCCTCTCCACGGAATGTGCCACTCCCCACTTCTTAATCCTCTCCCTCATTCCTCCTCCAGTTTCCAGGCACCATCATCAAAATAACAAATGGAACCAAGAAAATAAACCACATACCCATCATCATGTTTGATGGAACTAGATATTTAACCTGTTGCCTGCAATAGATTGAGGAAGGAAGTATGGGAAAGAGTAGGAGAGGAACATCTACAATGTACATTCTAGTGACTAGATTCCAAGCATTCATGATTAAATACATAGATCAAAGTTCAAACACAAAAGAAATCAACAAGGAAGGTTTTAGACCCTACCTCTTTGGCTCTCAAATGGTAGTGATAAGTTCAACCTTCTTCAATCTCCAAGGATGGTAGCCTTCTCCTCTCCTCTTCTCCTCTCCTCCTCTCCTCTCCTCTCCTCTTCTCTTCTTTTCTCTTCTATTCTCTTCTCAAGCAAATGAAAGTGAAAATGAATATGGAGAAGAGGGCTTTATCCCCCAAAGCCCTACTCCTTCCCTCCAAAAGCCCACCCGTGGACCCCATCCCTCTTCCTCGGATTTCCTCTTCATGGGCATGAACCTACAGCGGGAGCGTTTTCGAGAGCTACGTGGAGTGAATTTGGGAGCGTTTTTTTAAGTGGTAGAGAGTTTTGTAGAGCGACCGGGAGTGATGAGGGAGCTATTGGGAGCGATAAGCGATAGCTCCCTCATCGATCCCGGATAGATCCAGGGAGCGTTTTTTGCTCCGCTCAGAGCGCGCTCTACATTTCGCCTTGTCCCAGGAGTGAAACAGGGAGCGCACTCTACGTTAGCTCCCGCAGCGCTCTGTCCAGGAGCGAGCTTCCGGAGCGGGGGCGAGGGGGGGAAGGACGCTTCCCCGCAACCTTGCTCCTGAGTTCTAGAGATCAAGTATTCGTTGGATTTCCCTATTAAACTAACCACTCGAGTCCTTTTCTGATTGACCAACTGATTAGACTAAGCTATAGCGATCAAGAGCATACTTAGAACTTAACCCTTCGTCAATTTTATTAAACAAAATAAAGTTGTATTATGTGGCTGAGAATCTCTTTTCACCTACCGGGGATAAAGCCTTTCAGTTTACTTCGGGAATACACAGCCTTAGATTTATTTGTTAAAAGTAAAAAAAAATGTAGCAAACAAGATTATTGACGGCTGAGAATCTCTTTTCCCTTTCAATACTTTGGGAATGCACAGCCGGATTTAGTTTTTTTATGTTTGTTAATTGTAAATTAAAGTAAATTAACTATACAACCCAATTAGGGTGGATTGTGTGCATGTGTTAACTTGATAAAGCAAGAAAAAGTTAGAAATGAAATGGTTAATCTTCTTTAACAAACTAGAAAAGAAACTAAGCTAAAAAAAAACAAACACACAAAAATCGACACGGACCCCCTAGGGGGTTCAGTGGGCGCTGGGTAGCCCACCTGCTTTTATTAATTACAATTACAATCCTTTGAGGTGGATTCCTTTGGTCCTTTGAATTTGGATCCAAAGGCTTACATGGTTTTAGAAATGATACAAGATAGAATAATATTGCTCCGGGAAGCCTTGGATCGCTTTAGATCTTCGATTTTCCGGCAACACTTCCTCTTGTTATGGCGATAAAAGTACAGAACCAGCCACCTAAAATACACCAAATGTGCCAAATAAAGCGTTAGAAGCATAAAATATTAAGTACTAAAAGATAGAAAATTAAGCCTAAGTACTCAATAAGACTAGATCTACCCAAAATTAAGCTTTAAACCCTAGATCTAGCAGCATACTTAATTAAATCAACTTCTTAAAATAATCTTTTCAATGTAAAATAATTTAACTAAGTATGTAAGTAATCGTAACCAAAAGAAAGTTTAATGAAAGGTGAAGGAGAGAGAGATAGAAAGAATGTTGGAAGCATGGGAATGTTGGGCCACGAAGTCTGCTTTGGTGGAACATCGAGGGACTATGTCCTCAATAAGATCTTGAAGATGAGGAAGATGCAAAATAGCTCAACCCCTTCTCCAAGTGAGATCACCTACAACTTATAATTCCTTGCACAAACAGATGGTTAAAACATAGGTGTTGTTGGAAAAACAAACTTAGAAAGCATGCAATTAAACTTAAAATACATGCACCTCCAAGAGATCTAAAACAGGAAAACAATAAGAGCATAAATCAAACTAGAATAATATCTTACCCTACTAGGAGGGAGCTCCCCTTCAAGGCCCATAGTTAACCAACAGAAAGCAAACAAAAATAATATAGATTATACCTCATAGGCACTTGACAATCAACATCCACACATGAAAAGCATTACACCATAGATCTTGCCTCCAAAGCCTTCTTTATTCCAAAAGGTAAACAATACAGTACAAGAAAAAGCATTCCTTCGGTCCTCTGACCATGAGAGAATGAGAGCCCAAATTCCTTCTTAAATAGTAAATGAAGAAGAGAGGGGGCGCACTTGAGAAGAGGGAGAAAGAGGGCGCATTTCTCAAAATGAGGAGATGATTACTCCTTGACACAAGCCTTGATTGATGGCTGATTTGATCCTTAATCAATTCCAAATTGATCCTCAATCAAATCCAATCTCGATTGAGACAAGATTCCACTGATTTAGGAGCTGATTTTTCTCTCATTATTTACTATTTTTCTATTTTTTTACTCACTTTTTTACCTTTTTGATCAAAAGTACTATAAGTGAAAAATAAATCAGTTAAACACTTAGGAGAGTGGGTCTAGGGGTAAAGTGGGTGCTCTAAGTTAGAAAATGAGCACCCCCATGTCCAAACTGGCCTCCTAACTACACTTTTATTACATTTTTGGATTTTTTAATTAAAGTATTAAAAAAAAACTTGTTTTACGAGAAAAAAAATTCTCAGAATTGACTGAAAATCCTAGGGGACCTAGTGCATGTCCATAATGACTCAATTTGATGTCTAACATGCTCATAAACATTGACACTTGAGCTTTAATAAAATTTTAAGGCCTAAGCACCAAGACGACATTCCATCTTTGGAGGAGCGAGTGAAAAACTTGTTGATTATACATCGCTTATTCAACAATGCATAATTGACAAGAGAAAAAAACACCATGGAATGTTTGCATTTGATGTCTAAGTCCTAGGAAGCCAAACTCTTTACATAGACCGTCATGCTAGCACATTTTTACAAAATCCCCCAAGGGGGTATGAACATGCAATTATTAAAAAAGGGGCCAAAACTTGGCCTGATGGATCTCGGAACACTAACGATGAATAACTAGATTGTTCAAGTCTTCGACGGTTCACTCGGAATCCACTAAGTGCAATTTTAGTGGATAACAATGATACGACACTCGCACTTGAGTGAAAAAAAAATTGGAAACAAGCATGGAGCAGAATGAGTGTTTAATGAAAGTTTTCAATATACAAAAAGGAGAAAACAAGAAATCATTATAAAGCAAGCAGTTATCAACTTATAATTTATACTTGTTTGATTTTTCCAGCGTTATGTAGCTGGTGTAGCTTGCTACCATGCACCCAAACTGACGCCTCTGTAGCTGCCTCTGTCACTCCCCTCAACCCTCAAATTTCAATCGACCTCTCAATCCCTCTAACAATCAATGCTAGCTAAATAAGATATTGTATGTTGATAAAACACTTAGGGGGTTTCCGATTCCAATTTCTTTTGCCAACAAGAATTTGCGAGAGTTTTTGGCACCATAAAGCGAGTTGTTTTTTGACAAGGAGCTGGACGTCGTTCCCATAGTTTTAGGGAACCTGTAGATGTCCCCATTGATCGAAACGGCTCTTCCGGAGTTTCCAGGTTCCTATTTTTTCAGACCAAAGTTCCCTAAACATTCCTAGGTTCCCAAAATCGTTCCCACTGGGTCAGGAAAGTTTCATACCGGTTCCCAAGGTCCCTAAAACGTGGGAATCTATGGATCGAGTTTTTGAAAGGGCGGGAATGGTTCCCATGCAATATGAGAACATTTAATAGGTGGCCACTAGTTCTCATCAATGTCAAACAAAGCTCCATAATCAAAGTTCCTGATAAACATTTTAACAATATGACCTTTAGTAGATATTTGGTAGTACATCAAAGAGCCCTTGTAAAAATGAACTCTCATAAGTACACATGCTACTTTCAAAGGTAGATTCACATTGATTCGACTAGAAAAATAGAGAATTAGCAATCTCAACATAGAATATAAGAGATAAAATACAATATCCCTCAATGTTGAATCACCAACAAGAATTTCCCTTCAATTAAGGGGTAGAGAAGAAAGGATTTAAAATGCAAGACAATGTCTCTCCATAAGGACCTAGGAAATCCACACTCCCAAACCATATGCTTTATATATTCATTTCTTTCGCAATGCACACAAAGACCATTTGTGAGTTCTATCTTAGCTAACTTTTGTTTGTTGAGTAAAATTTGTTGAAGAATGAATGATTCAATTACTTTGAAATTTAAAGGCATGAGGTGTGTTACACATCTGTAGTTTTCAGCATTCCAGCAGGTCGTTGGTAGAGGAGAGATAAAGTGGCCAAGTGTGGGGCTCTTTGCTTCTGGTTGGCCATGACCGGGCCCCTTGGTTTTACTCTTGGAAGTACTATGGATTAGTGGCATTACTAACTGCCCTTTTTGGGGCTTTTTATCCCTATGGTTGGTGTCTGGGGCTTCAAGGGGTAGACCATTGGGTCACATGACCACCATAATTTTATTACTTCAGGGGAACTATGCTTCATCTAGGGAGGTAATCCCTAAGTCCACCACCCTTCTCACACCCCACTTGGACCTTCTCTACAACTGATTTTACCCCCTTTGACCAAATCGACCCCTTGATGTCTTCATGATTGATCAAGCCTCAAGTTAAGGCAAAGGGGACATTGAGGGATTTTATTCATCATTCTGGGGTTAGTAGGGGCACAATGTCCTCCTTAGGATCACTCTTGTAGTCACAGTGAGGCCTTGGCTTGCTTATTTTAGTATTTTTTATCATTTTATGTTGGTTTTAGGGCTTAGTCCCCAACGTGTGGGTGATGTGCCCTAATTTTGCCATATTTTGGAATATTTTAGTATTATTTTGTTTTAATTTCAAATTGACATGTAGGCTTGATAAAAAATTAAATTCTTGTGCTGAAATGGATATAAATATCCATTTACTTTTCATTTGTAAAGCACAGGACTTGGGATAAAACTTCATTATGTTACTTTTTTGCCCTTCTTGGGCTTGCTGAGTGATGTGCACCTCTTGGATGATCTTCTCTTTTGCTTGACGTGGAAATTGGATGCTTTCTAGGGTTTCTATGCACATGCAAGGTTGATGCTACAATTTTTGGACTAACACAGGCTCAAGGATTGATTTTCTTGGTAATTTTGGTAAGTTTATGCTTCTTTTATGATTGAATGGTGGTTGCAATGTTGCATTTTTTCTGATTTAGGGCTTCTTACTAGCCTTTAGTTAAATTTTGCATGGTATAAAACATCCCCTTGAGGGAGTTTTCTCTTGTATGGGCTTGTGATCTCTGATTTTGCCTAAACTAGGCTCCTACAACGAACCCTATAGGTTGTTGTTGGATGCAGTCACAGTGAGGCCTTCGCTTGCTTATTTTAGTATATTTTATCATTTTATGTTGGTTTTAGGGCTTAGTCCCCAACGTGTGAGTGACATGCCCTAATTTTTCGTTATTTTGAAATATTTTAGTATTATTTTGTTTTAATTTCAAATTGACATGTAGGCTTCATAAAAAGTTAAATTCTTGTGCTAAAATGGATATAAATATTAGTGTTAATGAGCTCAGGCGCCCCCCTCTTCCTTGTTGGATCTATAAAGGCAAGGCTTCTTCCTCCTTTGAGACTAGTTAGAGTCAAGGAGAGAAAGGCTTGTTCATTGTAAAGTTGTATCATCTTTCTTTTGCTCAATAAAGAGAAGCTTTGGAGGCTAAGTGTGTGGTGCCATTGTGTTGGATGAGTATTGTCATGGCTCCATGGAGGTAACTTGTGTTATTTGCATTTATTGTGTATGTGCTTTGTGAATCCGACCTTGATAGGGCTGTTATCAGTTGATAGGAAAGAAATTGTAAGTTTATTTTCTAATTCTTCTTAGATATATGTAATTTGAGATCTAGATTTTACATGTTTATAAGTTTATATGCATGTTCATTTAATCTATTTATCTATGCTATCGGATCTCATGGGTATTTGTTCAAGTGTGTGATTAGCTTGTAGGTAGCCTAGCTTGGAAGAAGGGGTGATCTAGTTTGTTTCTTCCCATCTCCAAGCATTTTCTAGACATAGTCCCTTGGCATCCCACCAAGAAGCCTCTTGGTTGATCTTTCCGGAAACAAGCAAATCTACTCCTCTCTTTCTCCTTCAAACTTCAAAGAATTTCTTTTTTTCATTTTTTTAAGCAAGTATTCAAATCTATAGCTTAGTTCTATATCATAAGTAGATTTGCTTGTTTCCGGAAAGATCTATAGCTTAAGAATTTCTAGATCTAAATCTGTAAAAAAGTTTTATTTACAAGCTAAATCTAGTATTGAGTAGTTTTCCCTTTTGCAAGTCCTTCATTGGAAAATTTTAAGGCTTGAAGTAGAGGTTGATTGCTTTGGGTTTAAAAGTTTCATTTCAAAAATTTAAAAGTGCTTCATTGGATTCCCTAAAAGGCAAGCCAAGATCCTCAAAAGGACTTGTCCTACTTCCTACTTGTCCTTTTGAGTTCTTTTAGTCATTTTTGTAAGCCATTTAACTTATAAATTTTTCCATAAATTTTTTAATCCGTCGAAATCACTTTTAAAGTGATTTTGGGCATTTTTTAGTACTAATTTGTTCGCTGTCTTGTTTTAGTTTTTAGCAGGTTTTGGGACTTTTGGGTGAAAAAATCAAGTTTTGGGCCAATTCAGAGCTTCCCGGAGCAACCTAGCTTCATTTGGCAACTTGCCTTAAAAATTTTGTAATCCTTTCGATCTAGATATGTAAAGATCCAAGGCATTTATTTTGAAGATTATTGTAAACCATAAATCAAAAGAAAGCAAGTGGGATACCCAGCGCCCACATCCCATCCCCCCTGGGGGGATTCGCATTTTTTTTATGGTTTGATTTTTTCTAACAAATTTTGTTTTCTTCTTTAACAAAAACATACAAGCACAGCAACAAGTATACTTTAAGCTTAAAACATCATAAATATTGTCTTTAGTCATTCCTATTTCTGCTTTATCTTTGCAAAAGTAACGAACTTGTAGTTGTGCATTCCCGAAGTATCGAAAGAGCTTGCTCGAGTAAGGGAAAAGAGATTCTCATCTTTAGGACTAATTAGATCACATACATTTACTTTTTTTTACTTTATTTCGCAAGTTAAAGTAACGAACCCAAACTCGTTGCCACGAAGTATGCTCTCGCCATCACCTAAAGGCTTTACCGATTAGTGGTGGATGATCATAAAGTGACACATAGTCTTAGTAATTAGCATCACATTTCCTTCCAAGTTTATTTTCTTAATGTTGCACTTACAACTCAGTTATTTACTTTTATCAAATGGAACAAACATTTTATTGTTAATTCAAAGTATGCTCTTTCCCTCTGCGGACATTGCCTGGCCGTTGGGAAATCAGAAACGAATTGCAACACCTTCTTAATTTTTCAAATTTAATTAAGAAACTCACATTAATAAAATTAACTACCCTCAACATAGCGGAAATCCGGCGCTATGGTATTGAACTTGTGTGGGGAAATTTCTCAGAAGAAGCAGGAACCACAAGAACGTGACCTTGGGCCCCCATTATGCTACAGTCTTCCACCCCTCATCCGTAAAGTTCATGATAGCTCTCACTTGCTAAGTGTTATGGAGTCAGACTAGTCCAAACAATCCAATCCTATAATATTTAATTGGACTAGCATAAATTACCCGAAGCAATGGGAGGTCAAATACAAAGAACTATGTCAAAAAGAAAAAATGTTGGATAATCAAACAATTGTAAATACTCCCGTAGTATTTGACAGATCTTCTCACTCTTTTCGATTACCTGATGGATTTCCCACTCCTATGTTTACTCCTCCTCTCACTAGATCTACTTCTGTAAATTCATCCTCCTCTTCTTCCTCTCAAACAGTGTGGAATGAACCATACACTTTGCGCCCTTCAACTTTCTCTGCATCTAGTGTTTTTAATACTGAACATAAAGGACAACACTTTAAATGTCCTACTTGCCGAATTTTTTTACAAAGAATGAGAGCCAAAAATAAAATCCCAGCTTATTGATGTTCTCCCTTCCCAGAAGTGGACCAGGTTATGAAGTCAAAACACCAAAGGGTGATACTTCTTTCATTCCTAGCAGAAATCTCTGTGATGCTCCTTTCAAACAGGTCTCACATGATGTCCAATCTAAAAGGGAGTACCTTCCTCATAGATCTTCTGCTATATCTGAAACTGTCTTAGATGAAATCAAACTAGCAAATTATGGCAATATGCAGCATCAGTTAACAACTCAGAATCTAGATGATATGGCTCGTGATATCCTCCTCTTAAAATAGAAATCCAATGAAGAACATGAGCATATCGCTCTGCTTAGAAATAAAATGGATCTTATTGATCATTTGTTACATGATTATGATGAAATAAAGAATGCTATTGTTACAGCTGCAAACAAGCTAGAACAACGCTTAGATTTTTTGGGAAAACTCTTCATTAAAACCCAAAACTTAGAGAAAAAGACTAAGTCTGTCAGTCAGTCTACTCTAGAGATTGCCTCTGGAGGTCATTTAGTATGATGAGTATCAAATAAGAAGATACTAGACCAAAGTTTACCTTTGGACAAGATGAAGAAGAATTCAATGAAATATTTAATATAGTATCTAGTCTCTCAATTTAAGAAAATGCCAAAAGCTCTCCCCGAAAGATATCTTGCGGAAATGACATTTCCAAAAAGAGAAAATTCTCCAATTCAGGATGGATCTTCTTCCCATCCAGATTCTAATCCACTTGTAGGACCTCCTCCTCCCACTTTTGATGAGGTAATGAATGATGCCTCTACCTCTTCTGCTCCTTTCCATAGATTCCATTTCGGCATCAATGGAATCAATAACCTTATTTCTCAAATGCCAGAATAGTTTGCCTTGAATATCCAATGTCAATCGAGGGCTGAAATTAAGACAGGAATTTAGTTGCTAAGCAAATGGGTTCTTTACAAAAGGACTCAAGACCATAATATAACGTCTCAACAATTAGTTCTCCAGCTAGTAGCAAGTCTGTCAGGTTTATCATATGAATGGTGCCAGTGGCTTCCTCAAGAAGCCAAAGATGAAATGTTGGCTGCCCAAGATGCAGATGACCAAATTCTCAAAGCATTAGGAAGAGAATTCTATGGTCCAGAAGAAACCGAAGACTTTGAACATCTTGCATCTTTGTTTATGTCTGCTAGAATTTGTGATCTTAGCAAAAGTGAGCAATATTTTTGTTATATGCAGAATTTGCTTATCTCTTCTGGAAATGCAGACAAGCCAACATACTTAAAGAATTATCTTGGGAGTTTCCCAAGTCATGTTCCAGATGCAGTAGAACAATTCCTAAAAGATAAAAATATTGCCTTGCAAGGACTCTCTCTTGCCCAGCTGCATGGATTCATTATGGAAACATGGCAAGAGCATTGTTTAGAAAGGAGAGTTGCCAAAGACTTTAAAAGGCATTCATCCATGTACTCTCCTGGTTTTTGCAAAGATGTGGCAAAAATGCATGATTGGGGTTATGGAGCTCACAATAGAGGTCACTTTGGTAAAGAATCTTGCAGCTGCAAGAAAAAGAAGGGAAAACCCTTCTATACTAGTGCTACCAGATATCACACAAAAAAAGCCTGCAAATATAGGAAGAAGAAGAGTTTTCAAAAAAGAAAGGCTTTTGTCAAGAAACGCTCTGCTCCTTTTGATAAAGAAAAATGTTTTATTTGTGGCAAGAAAGGCCACTGGGCAAATAAATGCCCCAAGAGAAAATCTAAGCCTCGGTTTGCAACAATGTTTACTGATGAATTAGATCCTGCTTGGTGGGATCTTGACTACTGTGATGTTGACTAATATCTTGAAGGAGAAATAGTTTTTCTCCTAGATGAAGGATCCTCTAATTCAAACAACTTAGATCCTTCCATGAATAAATTTGATCCTGTAGAATCCACCGACTCCTCTTCTGATTTCGATCGGGATGCAAATTTAGGAGGGCGTGATGGTCCTCCAGAATTTTGTTTTTATATGTTTTCCACATCAAAGGCTTCTCCTCAAATCATAATTGATGAAATTGATGAAATTGATGAAATCTTATCTAGAACACCATCATATCAATATGTTCTAAGAAAGGAATTAAAAGATGAAAAGAACAAGCTTTTAGCTCAACTAAAAGCTAAAGAGAAGCAACTATCCAATCTGACGCTTTCTCTCCTAATATCAGCATGAATCTATCATTCTATAATCCAGCAGATCTTTACAAAGACTATCTCAATCTTCATGAAGATAGACAAAGATTCAGAAAAAATAAAGAGAACCTACTCAGGTTGTAGATCAAAGAGAAGCAAATCTCTTTGAAGAAGCTTGTCAGAGAAATAGAAGAGCTAAAAAGAATGCTAGAAATAACTATAAGAGAGCAAGATCAGTCCTTAGAAGAAGAAATGTGCAAATCCTATGAAGAAGCTCTTAAGATCCCCGAATCTAGAAGCACACCTCATATCAGTGAAGAAATCTCAGCAGAAGAAGATGAAGGACCTACTATGTTTCCTGCTCCAAATCCAGAGCCAATTTTGGGACTATTTATTGGTCCTAAATTATATATAAAAGTCTGTTTTTTCCCTCCAAAGTTCAAGCCATACCAACTAGATTGCATGATAGACTCTGCCTGTCAAATGAATTTGGAAAAAGGAGGTCCCATACCATCATTTTATTGGGAACAGACTTCTAATCATGGCATAGCAATCGAAGGAACTCCTATACAACTTCTTGGAAGAGTTCCAGACTTCCCAATCAAGATTGAAGGTTTGCCAAAAGTTTTGTCTTTAAATATACTAGACAATATAAAAGAGGATTGTATTTTAGGATCAGAGTTTTTGACTAGAGTCAGTTCTGTTACTATTGATAATAGTAAAATGTTGTTCAAATGTACAATAAATGGTAGATTAGTGTCTTGTCCCATGTCCTTTGAAGCTAAATCCAAATGCCCAACTCCTGTAAAGAAGCCCAATCCTGCCCCTAATATTGCAGAATTGTTCAAAATAGAAAGGTGTATAGCTTATGCAGAAATGCACAAGGACTTTGCCTTATCTCAGATTTCAGAAAAGATTGAGAAATATTGCACCTCTGAGAATCCTAATGCCTTTTGGACTAGAGAAAAATAGTTTGTCTCTCTACCGTATGATCCTTTGGTTAATCCTAGAGCCCAACGAGCCTCTGCATCCTTATTGACTCCTACAAAAAAAAAAAAAATTGTGCCAGTGAAATCAAAGACCTGCTTTCTAAAGGTCTCATTGAACCCTCTAGGAGCCCTTGGGCTTGTCGTGCATTTATAGTAAACAAGTATTCAGAAATTAAGAGAGGAAAGCCAAGGTTAGTTGTAAATTACAAACCTCTGAATGCAGCCCTTCAACATGTCAAATACCCTCTTCCTAATAAGTCAATCCTTTTACAAAAAATTGTCAGTTATATGATCTTTAGTAAGTTTGATTTAAAATCTGGATTTTACCAAATTGGGATTGAAGCAAAGGATTGCTTCAAAACGACTTTTGTTGTCCCACATGGTCAGTATCAGTGGAAAGTTCTCCCATTTGAAATAAATAATGCTCCTTCTGAATTCCAGAAGAGAATGGAAGATATTTTCAGGGAAAAGAAAATGGGCACTTGTATATATTGATGATATCCTAATATGATCTAAGAATTTGCATGAACATTTAAATCATCTACAAGAGTTCTACCAGCCGCGTGTATAAACATGGCTTAGTTCCTTCCAAAAGAAAAATGGAGATTGGGAAGACAGAAATTGAGTTTCTTGGTCTAAAGATCA
The DNA here is from genome assembly GCA_027924585.1 of Larix kaempferi. Lineage (NCBI taxonomy): Eukaryota > Viridiplantae > Streptophyta > Pinopsida > Pinales > Pinaceae > Larix > Larix kaempferi. The sequence goes on from BSBM01000123.1 coordinate 2,513,266, forward strand.
ATAAAGGCCAAGTAATCCTCCAAGAGCATGTTCTAAAGGTTTTGATCATTTCCCAAATCAAATCTTGGAGAAAGTGGACAGTTCCAGTGCTTCTTAGGAAGCCTAAATTATATCCGACCTTTCTATAAGGGCCAAGTTGATGACATCCATATTCTACAATAAAGTTTGAAGAAACACCCTCCAAAATGGAGCAATGAAATGACCGAATCTGTTAAAAGAATTAAATAAAAAGTAAAACAACTTCCTCCTCTCTCCTTCCCCAAGGTACAGGTCATAGAAACAGATGCCTCCAGCAAAGCATGGGGAGGTGTCCTGATAGAAAAGCATGGAGATAGAGAAGAAATTGTGGATATGCCTTAGGTTTTTTTAAGAGTGCAGAATTAAAATACCCCTCCAGCCACAAAGAAGTTCTTGCTGTCAAAAAGGTTGTAAACCATTTCAAATTATATCTGAAACCTGTAAAATTATTGATCGAAACAGATTTAAAAATCATGTTAGGAATTTTTAAGAATGAAAGTTTGATGGCTGAAAATAATTCTAGAATTCTTAAATGGTTTATGTGGCTTCAGAATTTTGATTTTGATATTGTATATAAACTTGGTTATCTTAATTGTGTTGTTGATATGCTAACCAGAGAAGAATCTCAACCTAGTCTCAACATGTTCACCGTCGGTGCATCAGATGCTGAACCGTCAAATAAGAGAGCAGGCATCAAGCATGATCTGGAGAAAGCCAAAGAAAAAATAAGTTTCAAAGACCCCATGAGTTCTCTAGAGCGCCTAGCATTTCTGGAATATGCCAACAAAAAAAAAGCAGATAGGCAGCTGCCCATCTCATTGATAAGACAGATTCACTCTTCTCCTATGAAAATTGAAATTTTAGAAAGATGGGAGAAAACAACATTTCTAAATTTCCAAAATGCATATTATAAGTTATCAGACTTAAACGATGTTTGGTTAGATAATGCTGAGTTTGATGAAAAAAGATTTTCTTTGTTGATATAGGACCTGGCTATTTAACATGGACAAGTTACCATCTGATTCTACAATTTTGCAGATAACAAGGAGAGATCATAATCTGCGGCGATCTATCCTCCTTAGTTCAACAAAAATGGTCAGGATGGACAAAAGTATTTCTTGATAATTTTTGTCCTAGAAAAGATTGGTAAAAAGACGAGCTAATTTTATTTTGCATCTCCAGGCTGACATGATTGTAGCTCATCAGAACTATATGTGGTTCAAATTCAAATTAAAACACATTGGCAGGAAATATTTTCCCTTAGAACCACCTATCAAAATGACACAGAAGTTTCTCCAACGGGATAAAGATGGAAGGATGATTAGACACTATACCAAAGAAGTCATGCTCAATTACAAAGTGGAATCATATTTTGAAGGAGAATTTTGTTGCTCTCCCAATGAAGTTATGATGGGGTCTGATGTAGAAAGATGCTTTTCATATTGTTTATTTCCTGATATTGAAATCTCTATCCCATCTACCTCTGACAATGATGATGACAACGATGATGGATTTGCTGGATCTGGTTGTGTTTGTGGCAGACTAGATCTTGGGGACGGAAAAGAAAGATGTATCTTCCTAGTAGGATATGATCCCTATGACTGATGTAAAAGCGTTGTGGGCCGCTAATAGTAGTTCCACCTTGTAAATTTTAATTCTCTTGTCAGTATGGGTTCGCAAGTACTTAGATTCCTTCACATGGCTCGCATGACCTATCGGACAAAGGATACAATTTGATCTACTTCCATAAAAGCGAATCTTATCTTTTACTTGAATTTGTCAGTTTGGTGTCACTGGTTTACCGGATAAATTTGTATAAATAAAGCCTCCCCCACCTACTTGGGTATTCGGAGTTTGTGAGAAGAAGTGTAAGAAGTCAGTGGTGTATGTTCTCCCTCTGCGCTTAGTGCAAGCAGCTAGGATCAAAAGCTTGTTGATCTTCTAGTGTGTCATCTGTGATGATCTTCGCCATTTGAAGACAATCAGACAAAAATGTGTTACTATCTAAGCTTTGAGTGTTAATTTCAATACAAAACTCGGCCTGGAGGCTGGTTTGGTACCGAACCGACCGGGTCAGACCTTGACTCAGTCAATTCAATACCAAACCGACCGGATCAGACCTTGACTTGGTCAATTCAATACCAAACCGGCCTCAAACTGGCTAGTTTTGCATTAACTCGGCCGAGTCAATACAAACATGCCTAGGGTGCATGCGTGGAGGCTAGACACAGATGTGCTTAAAAAAATTGACTAGTCTTGCACCTGTGGCAATGAAGTCAATGATATTGAATATTAATGTTAAATTCTTAAAGTAAAAGTGACATTCTCCTTATCTTTCATTATCTATACTTTTGACATTCTCCTTATCTTTCAATGACATTCTCCTTATCTTTCATTATCTATACTTTTGACATTCTCCTTATCTTTCAATGACATTCTCCTTATCTTTCATTATCTATACTTTTGACATTCTCCTTATCTTTCATTATCTATACTTTTACTTAAATTTTTAACATTACCATTAATTGTTTCAGGATGTTTGAGAGTGGTTCCAACCTCATCTGACTTCATATGCAAAAAGTAGAATTTTAGATCCCATTTAGAATTCAACAGACTTAATAGTTTTCAGGATTTTAGGATTGCAATGTTTCCACTAGATTCTATCATGTATGAGTATAAGGGACTGGAATTTAATCAAGCACATCAAAGTCTCTATGTATCTTGATGTTGGTGGTGTTGATGCCTAATTGTTGAAGTTGATTGAACTTTGTCATGATCTTAATAAAAATGTACCCTTCAGTGAAGCAAAATCACTTATTAAGCATGTGAAGCTTTTTCTACCTTATTTTAACATTTGGATTAGGAAGTTTCATCAAAATTGTAGGGTGTTGACTAATGTCCTTGGAGGATCAACTTTGAGATTCGAGGTAGAGGCAAGGGCTAGAACCTAGAGGAGGGTGGAACATGGTTCTATTGATGAATAGGATCCCAATATAGGCCAGGATTTTGATGATTATGTATTGCACTTGGTGCCATTTTGATGATATATTCACCCTTACATTGTATATACATGAGTAGACTTTGCATATTATGTCTCTAATGGTTTGAAATCATAGCTTGGAATGTTAAATACATATTTTTCCTTAAAGTTGTAAAATTTTATATATTTTTGAATAGTCCGAGTCATTGAAATCAAACCCCGCTCCGGTTCATTGCCGTTTCCGGTTCCGGTCCAAGTTGACCCTCGACCGGTTCAACTCTTGGTTCCGAGTTTTAAAACATTGGTGGTAACAAAGACCGACAAGGAAGAACAAAGGTTGAAGAAACCATGGAAATGGTATGACCATATTGACTCCTTTGAGTTATAATCTGTATTATAGTATAAGAAATAATTTTATGATTAAACTTTTAAAGGTAAGATGCTTATGAAAACATACTGAAAACGAAAATACTTAAAAGAAAACCTTAAATTTGTAAGTCTCATTAATAAAAGCCCAATCTCCATGAATAGTTACCCCCAACTTGGCAAGTGCAGGATCCTATATACACACATTACTACAAAGGAATAAAACAGATAACCTTTTGGATAATGCAGCTTATTGTACTTAAAAGGGAAACAACTAGAATGACTCACAACGTGGAGCTCCTTTATTGCAAGGAAAGGTCTGTTGGAGGCAACCTAATCCTCTCCCAGAAAATCTGTAATATCAAAGTTGTTGATAATCACCAATTATAATAATTATAGTTTGAAAGAAACACCACTTAAATATTCTGAAACATACAAAACAGAAAAAAATCAAACTATAAGTACACAGGTTTCAGACTCGTGCCCAGTTGCTTGGATCCCAAATAAATATTAGACTGATGATTTTGTTTTAGACTATTAAATTCTAGCAATTTTCCCTTCAGTAAATTAAATAATAATAATTTCAATATTTTATTTTTCCTTGTTAATACGTAATAAAATTTGAGATAGAAAGGGGCTGCACCTACCTATTATCTGCTTCATTCGTTGCGAAGTAATTTCCTACCAGATTCCTGCATGTCATGTTATTACATATTATAACTTCTTGATTATCACACCCAACTGACATTTACTAGTAAAGAAGGAACCCTCTAATTATAACATAGATGGAAATAAAGACAGGTGATGATATGCAAAGAGGGAAAAGAAGGCAGAACGGAAGAGCTATATCAAATTTATATTCATAAATTTGTAAAGTCAACTGATGACTTTGTATCAAAAATTACTCTCTGCATACACATTCAAATTGTTGTCGCTAAGCCATGCTGGAATAGCTCCTGAAAACTGGTTGTAAGATAGATCTCTGCAGACACAGGACATTAGCAGTACAGTAAGACATAATTGTTAATAAAATTGAGATTGTATAAAAAACAGTATATTATCTCAAATATATACATATCAGAGTGTTATGATACCTAAAGATAATAAACTTTATGTCAGTCATTGCATTTAATGTAATCATGTAGTCATCAGTACTTTTTGTTAGTCATTAGAGCTTTATGTTAGTTGTATGTACTTTATGCTAGTTGTTTCTACATTATGTGTCATTAGGGTTTTAACTAAATGCTAGTTATTTCTACATTATGTGTCATTAGAGTTTTAACTAAGTCAGGGTTGATGGTGTTACCATTAGAACATGCATGGAGCTTAAGCACTGGATTTAGAGGGATCTTTCTACACATTTTGGTACATAGCTTTCCATTGAGGATACTTTCACTCATTTAGAGGTAAATTTGCATATTTGGAGATGATTTCATCCTCAAAGGTGCACCTCACATCATACAAGGCATGTTCTACGTATTTGGAGGCATGGCTTGGTACATTGGCATGCTTTAGAAGACATTAATGTGGACATTAGAAGGCATACAATATTGTCATCAATATAAGGCATTATTGTCTGCTTGTGACCATGTCATATTTTTTGTATGTTGGTTTGCATCCAAAGTCATCATTATTTCATTTCAGGTCTTTCCTTCTTGGTTGGCCATCATAATATAGTTACTAATACTATTACAGTGGCTTAATGCTAGCTGTTGAAGGACTGAGAGAGGTTTGCTGACCTTCTTCTTGGTTGATTATGTCTAATGTCCCCATTTTCTGGTTCCCTTGCTTTGTAGTTGGAGATGACTTTATGGATTTATGTCAACTTGATAAGAGGGATAATTTGATGTTACCAGTGAGCTCAGATGTTTTAGACGAGTTATACGATGCTTTCAGAGGTCCATTTATCATCTTTCATCATCGGTATCACTCCTGCACTGTCAAATTTCAATTCTGATGCATTTCGACCGTTCCCATAAATTGGGAGTTATTATTGAGCATTATTTAATGGATTTCACTAAGGTTGTCATTTTAATAAATTATCTAAGAGGGGTACCTTGGTGTAATAGCTCGTTGGAACCGGGATGAGGAGCTTTAAATGTTGGGAGGATGAAAAGTGACTTATAGTGCCCGAAAATGTTTTAAAATGAAATAAATCACTTTTTGGAGTAAAAAGGCTTAATAAATTAATAAAGTGATTTTGGAGGAAATACTAAAGATAAATTAAAGTCACTTGAGGGGAAAAAGGAAAAGGGGTATAAAAGTACAATGAGAGCTCATTCTCTCATTATGCATGATTACTCTTACTACATCAAATTGGAGAGAACACTTGAGGCTTTTCTGGAGTTCATGGGTTGAAACCCTTGAACAAATTGATTTTGGTGGTTAAAGATTCCACCCTAGTTGATCTAAAGGAAGGATCATTCAAATTCTTCATAGGATTTCATTGTTGGAAGCAAAGAGGAAGTTTTCTTGAAGGGTGCAAATACAGTGCCCATTCAGTGATCTAAAGGAGAGCTGTGAGAGGAGTCTGCTTGGACAAGTTTTAGAGGGAGATCTACAGCCATTTTTACTAGCTGCCTTTCTCTAGGTGTCGTGGCCATTTTCAGCAAGTTGTGGCATATTGAAGGAGTCTGATTCAACATTTGAGGAGTTGCAAACAAGACTGTGCAGGTACCGTGGTTGGTTGGTGTATTCTCCAAGGGAGCCGAGCTATTATTCTTCACCGGGGTGACCCTCTTTCATCTGTAACAAACCTCTGCAAATCGTTGGGTTTCCTAGAGGCATTTGTTGCGCTTTAATGAGTGCCAAAGAAAAGTTTTGTACAGGTCAAAAGAGATACACAGATCTAATGTAATTGCTGGTTATTTACTGTTGTTATAGCTTGAAGTTATATTGTTATTGTTATCACACCATAGTAGCTGGGTTACTAATCTTGCTGAGCAAATATCTGCACATTTCAGAGCTTTGCTTCTACAGAGATCAGCTATGATGAGCCTATATTTTCAGATCACTCATGATCAGAGCAGTGTATTTTATCAGACTTATGTTAGACCTTGTGCCAAGGTTGAGCCCTGAGAGTTCAAATTTGATGACCGATGTGACCCTTTATTCCATACAGTTTCAGTTCAGTGCCTAGTGATGTTATTGCAACAGTGTTTCAGATGGTTTATGATTATTATTATTATGATGTGATATGACCTATGGATTTATGATCATTGATTATGGATTATTATCTTGTTGCTTTAGTCATTTTCATAGCATTAGCTTGGTATATGATTCATGATGTGGCAAACTTTTTAAAATGAAATGAACTATCTTAATGTTGTTATAAATTGTAAAATGGACATACTACTTGCACATTTAGGTTACTTGACAAAACTCACCAGTTTATTACCTAAGCATAGATATGGTCTTCCTCGACAGTCTTGTCTGCTAGCTTAGGCACCACATTCATTTGACTCCGTCCATCCATGACCCTCCCGATTTGGCTTTCACCTTTGACTTGTCTCTCTTGACTCTTTTATACTGAGGACTTCCCTATTACTACCTCTGTGTTGGATCGCATCCATGTTTGTTTAGTGTCTCGGCTCTGAGTTGGTGACAGGACTTGCCTTTGGTGAGTTGGATTGTAGGCCTAAATCATTCTGGTCGGTTGTCCCGATGTTTGGCACTGGTCGAAGTCCCCTTAATCACTTGAGATGTTGTTGGCTAAAACTAGAAGCTCATGTAGTACTTGGAAATCTTTATAAATTCGCCCATGGAAACTGTAAACTCTAGAATGTGTTTCTTAACACACGTGATTAAAGGGCAAGAGCAATGAAATGCTAAAAATTCTCCTCGAAGAGTATAGAAAAGGTCCAAAAAAGCAAATGTACTTAAAATTTATATTTATTATTGCTGACCTTGTATATATATAAACATGCCCTGGATGCAAGCTACAATTATTTGTGCTTCTTAGCACATCTGAAATCCGAAGGGTTATGTAGGCCAAAAAGGCCATGAAATTGAAATGAATGATCCTAATGAACCTGGATCAGCTTTATGTAGACATGATGCCTAAGTAGAATAAGCATTCTCTAAACAACTTATCCATTTGTGAGGCACATCCCTTCCCCATGTTATTTGTCCGGCACAGAGTGTAGCTTCCCCCTCTCCCAGTCCAAAGTGTCATCTAGTTGAGTTCAGGAAAGTCATCCCTTTTGCCCAGCCTTGTTCCTAGCCTTCATCCTTAGCTAGCAGTTAGGCCATGTCCAATGGGTGAGTCTGTCATTTAAGCTATTGTGCAAGTAAACATAAATAACATTACAATATGTAAAAATGATAAAAGTCGCTGAATGATGTTTGTACTTTAAGTTAAGCTGTGAGTATGATTAGAAGAACATGTCTTAGTCTATTGATATAATTTGTCCTTGGTTGTATTTTGACTTAGTCAAACCTAGTTTGACTATGGTCATTCTTGGGATCCGTGATGATGTGGACCATATATGCCTATGGATGATGATTGATGATCCCACATACTCTTGTTATTGATACTATTTGGTGGACATATGATTCAGATGGTGATTGATGCAGTTCAACAGGTATTATTATTATTTCAGATCAGCAGATTATGCACTGTCCATATATGGTGGACCCTACAGTTGGCCCATGGTGTATGAGTACACATTCTTAGTAGTTTTGGGTCTTCTGGATCCAATGAGACACTTATCATTCAGTTCCGGGCAATTCTGACAGTGATAGATGCAGTTTTCCACTTGTTGACTAGATTTGGGGCTTTTTTTCCCAGCCTGTCCAGCAAGGGCCGTGAGAGGCCAGTTCACCTAGGGCGTTGTATGAAGAGGGGGTGGTCCATCCACTTGATGTTGCCATTATACCCCCCTTATGGAGAGCTTGGTGGGCTCAGTTTGACAGCACAGGTGCCCTAGGTGGCAGTTTCAGCAGCTTCACAATTACCAAGGCAGATTAAAAATAGAATAAAATGGTCACTGAGGAATTCGATTTGGGCAATTGAGGCAAGGTTTTGGAACTTGGTCTCCACAGAGGTCTTCCAGGGTGAACCCCCCATCTTCCAGCCAGTTATCATCAGCCAATGGGGTCCACAAAGGCCACAGGAGGCCTTTTACTGCATGTCTCTCACAGATTTTGAGGACAGGATTTGATCATTTGTATTATTTGGACATATTATTTTATATTATTGTGCCATGGGGATGAGCTAGTAAGGATTGATGCCTCCTAGCCCCACCATGAGCTTTATGAGTCTTGTCCATGTCATATGAGGTGGGCCCATGTACTTTTTCCCCCTCTAGAGGATGACGTCACCCTCACTTAGTCTCTCCTAGCTATGACGTCACCTTTATGTTGAGTGATCCATGTGATATTATGTATTGGCTCATCCTAGCCATTGATTATATTATGAGATCTTTTAATCTCAACCACTCATCTTGTTGTATTGTAAAGTGGTTTTGAGATCTAGGGTTTTGGTCTTCATTATCCTATATAAGGAGGAGACCCCCCTCATTGTAAAGCACCTTTGGAGCTCTTGAATATTGGAATAGAAACTTCTTTGTGGAGCATACTTCTCTTGTCTTGTGGATTCTTTTGCACTTTGAATATATAGTATCTCTTCTATGGATCATTGTGGATCTTGGGGCTACACATTGTTTTCTTGCAGGGAGGCCGAATTGGTGAAGAGGAGGATGATTTGAAGAGGGTTATTGTTGGAGGGATCCACATATTCTCTCTTGGGTTGATCTTGGTGACAGGGAGTATCATTATTGTATCTTTGTGACATAGTTGATGCTTTCTATTACATATTTCCATCATTTTCATAATTTTCTTACTTGGCTTGTTTCACTTTATCTTGTCTTGTAGGAGGAGGACGATTTGGCTTCGTTGGAGGAGGACGTTTTGGCTTGGAGCACTTCGATCTCACTCTTGAATATACACATAGGGGAATGCTATAAATTTGCAAAGTGGCCACAAGCAATTGAGGTAAGTTCTTCAAGGTATGTACCTTGATCCATCCATTCTTCTTCATTGGTCATCAAACCCTTAAAATTCAAAACCCTGATTTTACTTTTCTTAGAGCTACTTGGATCTAGCTTGGATCTTGGAAAGATATTGAAAACCCACCTCTATAGCATCCACGGAAATTCGGATCTATAGTTTGGTGGTGATTGGGTTCCATTTGACACACTTTCCAAGGCACTTAGCCTTCCTTAGGTGAGGTCGCACTCCTTGGGAGGGTTATTTTTGCTATTTCCAAGACATGGGTAGGTGAGATCCCACTTGATTTGCACTCCTCCCACTTGATAACCTACCCCTAGTGCTTCACTTCTTTGATCTTTGCCTTGTGGGCCCCATTCCTCATTTTGAGGGTTGTGCCCCACTTGGGTCATTGGGTGATGCATTTTCAACCTTAGATCTATGGAGATATAGCATACCTTGGGGCATGCCACTTAAAATCCACTTTGATAATTGCCTTAACTACCTCAATCTACATTTTGGCATACTTTGGACTCCATTTACCCCTCCATTTCAAGGCACTAGTCTCCTTGGGTCAATTCGCACTCCTTGGGGATTGTGTCATGTGCTAGATCCCATATGTGGGTGTTGCCTAATCCACCTTGGATCCATAGATCCACATCATTAAGCACCCCTTAGTGCCATACTACTCCTAACTTCACCTCGTGGGTCCCATTTGAGCCATTTCCATATTTTAAAAGAGTGGGTCCCACTTGTGTATTTCATGGTACTAGATCTATCCCTTTGATCTCCCTAGGTGGCCTAACTCATTTATTGGTTGAAACACTTGTCACTTCTTAAGCCTCTTCAACCACATCATAACTCTTGGGTCCACCTAAACTTGCATTGGTTTCCGTAACTCAACTTTCACATCCCCCTAGGAACCATTGCTTTGGCTACTCTTATGTCGATTGGCTATAGGGTCTCCCCCTTGATCTTGACTTGTCTAGATCTAAAGTGAAGAGTGCCTTGGTTGTCGTGACTTCCAGCTTGCATTGAGAACCGTGGCATCTCTTAGGTCACCTCTTTAGTTGTCCATCTCCTCTACCATCCTAGATGGGATACCTTTAGGGACAACTACAAGTTGTGTGATAACAATTATTATCTTGCAATTTGCATGTAATACCTGACCTTTATTTGAATGCAATAAAATCATTATTGTGTGCCAAAATATTGTGGTATTTTGTAAATTGTTTGATAAAAGTCCTAAGCCAGCAACAAACACGAAAACATATCAGCAGTGACGAAAGTCTAGAACCATGTAAACCTAAATATATGAGCAGCAAACACAAATATATCAGCAATGAGGATAGGGGATACTACATTATGATATCAGATTGCAGAAGTATGTATTTAGATACCTTTCTCTCTTGAGTATTTTAATTTTAGCCTACAAGTCTAAAACATAAAATAATATTATTTTTAGCGTAAATTCTATACAACAAAGGAATTCTACCCCCAAAAGTACAAAAATGATAAAAAAAAGCTAAAATAAAGAGATGGCTTCACTTGATAAAATAGTGAGCCAAGGGGGGACATCATGCCCCATCTAATCCCAAAATGTTGAAAATCCCTCAACGCCTCTCTCCAAGACATTGTAGGCTTGACTGGTGTGCAACAATTGGAAGAAGGGTGCATTGGGCCAAGAAGGCTAGAGTAGGGGTCTCTGGAAGCTAAAATAGGCCCAAGTGGGTGGAACAAGGTGTGCTAAGAGGAGATAATAGTCCTTTACAAAGCGCAATCACCTCTGCAAGTCAAATAACAAGGATGGGCATGTGCCCCAATGGGTCACCCCCGGAAAACCCGGAGCACCAACCCATGGGCATAAAGCGTCGCATGGTGGAGATATCATCACATCAAAGGGGCAGTCAATAAAGCCATTAAGCCAAGCACTTCTGAGAGTGAAACCAAAGGGGCTAGCCATGTCCAGTCTAGGGGGAAAACAACCCCCAAACCAAATATCCATACAATAAATCCCACATTGGCATGTACAATAAAAAAATTTGTCCCCTTGCTCTACCCTTAGCCTTGCTGGAACACTGTGTTAGGACTTAGAAATGTCGTATTTTCATCCACCTTTCCCTTCACTATTCCATACATTTCATCGCCCTATTAAACCTTCATCATATCATTTGCATAAATACATTTGGGTTTCACATTATTATTTTCCACTTTATTCATTTTAGTATTAAGAGTGAATTTATGATTAAATATTAGAAAATATACATGTTTTCATATATATCTCAATTATGTGTGAGCTTTGTAATGTGTAGGAATATATTAATGATTAAATCAAAGAGACTTCTCAAATATCTCTTACACCATTCCAAGGGAGATAGTTATTCAAGCCTATTCTTAAGGAGAAGATCATGGAAGATTTGGTTGGATTCATGAGAGACATGTGGAGGATTTGAAGGAACCATATCTTGTAATAATAGGAAAATGGTTGAGAGTAGTTGAGAGAATAATGGATCTGTAATTAATGCATTCTTATCTTTTTCTTAAAGACTCTCATGTATAAAGGAGAGTGCTCCCTCTCCATTCCATTAAGTTGTAATTAAGTTAGATTAAGCTTGTAAGAGGGTTGTAATGAAGTTGGATTGGATTGGATTTTGTACTTTTTAGATTAGTCTTTGATTTGAGATTCTTAATTTGATTTAAGCTTTCAATGTTATGCTTTCATGTTTGTCATTTGATTATTGATTTATAGATGTGAGCTCACTTATATCATTGTTGTTAACTCTTCACATGTTGTATTTCCCTTATGCAATTTCCTGCTTTCCTAGTTAGTGTTTCAATGCTTTCCTAGATTAATTTGATTTCAGCAAATTAGATTAAGTTAAATTAGATCTACTTTAGTCCTGCACAAACAGTGCATGTGCTTCGTCATTTCACGTACCCCGGGTTGACAAATAAATAGTTAGGCAACTGTACTGCAATGTAATTATTACGACATATATTTCGCCTAACATTTTGGTGCAATGTAATTGTATAGCTGCGCATTGAACAGCTGCGCGTTGAACAGCCATTTGAGTATAGCTACGCATTGAACAACCATTTGAGTATAGCTGTGCATTGAACAGCTGCGCATTGAATAGCCATTTGAGTATAGCTGCGCATTGAACAGCTGCGCGTTGAACAGCTGCGCATTGTATAGCTACGCATTGAACAACTGCGCGTAGAACAGCCATTTGAGTATAGCTGCGCATTGAACAACCTGTGCGTTGAACAGCCATTTGAGTATAGCTGCGCATTGAACAGCCATTTGAGTATAGCTGCGCATTGAACAGCTGCGCGTTGAACAGTTGCGCATTGAACAGCCATTTGAGTATAGTTGCGCGTTGAACAGCCATTTGAGTGTAGTTGCGCATTGAACAGCTGCGCAAGCGCAACGGCAACAAGTAACAATGTCTTTTATTTTTAATTTGCCACATTAATACTTATTTCTGCATGTTATATTTTCGAAACTCTGACAGTTTTCATGCAGGATTGGTACTAAGTTTCTTTTCAGATTCACAGACGATCAATTTTAATGTTGCAATGATTCTCAAAAAAAAAAAAAAAATCAGAGAAAACATGATTTGTTGATAGCTTGAAGGAGCTGCTTCTCATCGCACATTTCATGACATTTGCAGTCACACAGAAACTAATTGCGTCATGATTTGTTTACCCACATTTCTCCTTCAAAGCACATTAGTCATCCATGCTGGAGTCCAATATTCCATTGCCTTATCTGTCATGACTTCACACATGCCTATTTTTCTGAATTGCATACAGTTTACCCCATTTTTCAGTTCATCTTTTTCCTCGCAAATAAAACTATTCCGCTCCCTCTCCATAATTACATTCCCTTGCCATAAGCATTGTTTCTACTGAGATCTTTCCTATAGTCCTACTAATCCTTTTGTAAAAACTCGCGTTGACTGATGTGGGATTCCTTAAGGCCCACCTTTCAACAGTCTTGCCCCATCGACTTCAGCACCTTATCTGGGATATAGACTAGAGTCCATTTTGAGTACCTAGAGGCTTGCATGCCTTAATGGCAAGTTCTCTCGCTAACGATCATGGGAATACATCAATGTCCCTTGATTATCAGATCTTGCAAGTGGCTCGACCTCAGCACATCCATTCGCACTTCGCAAGATGTACTCGGGTACCTTGGCACTCATTGACATCAATGGTGAGTTGCCTCGCACTGGTTAATGGCATTCATCAATGGTCGGTAATCCAGTGATTTCTCTTCATGCTCGACATCGACACATCCATTTGCATGATTAGAATTGTACCATCAGGTTTGTAGCGGATGAAGACTATACACTTTTTCCTGATTCCCTCAGCAGTTACAACAGCTTGAATTCATCTATGAGAGTCTGACAGTTCCACAGCACCAGTTCAGATTCCTCCACTTCCCATTCTCTGATTCAACAATGATAGTCGTTGCAGTTCCCACAGTTGTTGTTACAACCATCATTGTTATAGCAGTCGCTGTTACGACAGTTACATCAGTTCCGGCGGTTGTTGTTTTAGCAGTTCTAGCAGTTCTAGCGGTTTCCACAGTAGTTGTCACATTTCACATGGTCTTACATTCATGACATCTTCCATGACCCAGCAGCAGCGACATTCACAGTTACATTGTCATGATCCTGCACCAGTGACACCTTCCATCTTCCAACAGTCGCAGTCACATATTCTTTGTGCCCGCCGATACAGTAGTTGCAGCTACAGTACCAATCACGATTTCCTGATCCAGCAGCTGCAACAGCTACATTCCTATTACACAGTTCATCTATATTTTGGGTGAGTGAAGGTATGTTGTTTTCTAAGCTTTAATCATGTCATTCCTTATATGCTGAATTGAATATTTTGGAAAATTTCCTCACCATACTCCATTTCGTTTTCCCTTCCATGACCTACACTATGTTGCATGAGGGCATGCAACCGATTCATTTGGGGGGGGGAACTATCGTAATAATCACCACATTTTTCCATTATCATCATTCCATTTTCATCCCATTTACCATTCCCAAAAATTTCTTTTCCAACGATCCCCTGATGCACTTTACTTCATGCATTGATATACATTGGCATGATTCATACCAGATTGAGAAACGGCTTTCTTATACTCAGTGATGCTCTCTTATGCACATTGATAGCTTATGATTGCCAGTGAAGTGTGTGGTTACAATTATTATCATAACAGCAAGAAAAATAAATAAATAAATAAATAAATAAAAAAGAAGAAATAAAAATAAATAAATAAATAAATAAAATGAAATGAATGTTGTTAACACAAGAACCAACATTCGTATATTCATGGTTGTTACACAAGAACCAACCAAAGAAAAATGCCAGCTGTTACTCATGTCTCCCACATATCTTGGAAACATTCATCATTAAAAAGACATCATCAATCAAAGCCAAAGTTTAGATGCCAAAGGTTCTTCAGAAGATCCATGCATGGTTGCATGAGGACATGCAACACCTTCAGTTGGGGAGGATGTTAGGACTCGGAAATGTCGTATTTTCATCCACCTTTCCCTTCACTATTCCTTACATTTCATCGCCCTATTAAACCTTCATCATATCATTTGCATAAATACATTTGGGTTTCACATTATTATTTTCCACTTTATTCATTTTAGTATTAAGAGTGAATTTATGATTAAATATTAGAAAATATACATGTTTTCATATATATCTCAATTATGTGTGAGCTTTGTAATGTGTAGGAATATATGAATGATTAAATCAAAGAGACTTCTCAAATATCTCTTACACCATTCCAAAGGAGATAGTTATTCAAGCCTATTCTTAAAGAGAAGATAATGGAAGATTTGGTTGGATTCATGAGAGACATGTGGAGGATTTGAAGGAACCATATCTTGTAATAATAGGAAAATGGTTGAGAGTAGTTGAGAGAATAATGGATCTGTAATTAATGCATTCTTATCTTTTTCTTAAGGACTCTCATGTATAAAGGAGAGTGCTCCCTCTCCATTCCATTAAGTTGTAATTAAGTTAGATTAAGCTTGTAAGAGGGTTGTAATGAAGTTGGATTGGATTGGATTTTGTACTTTTTAGATTAGTCTTTGATTTGAGATTCTTAATTTGATTTAAGCTTTCATTGTTATGCTTTCATGTTTGTCATTTGATTATTGATTTATAGATGTGAGCTCACTTATATCATTGTTGTTAACTCTTCACATATTGTATTTCCCTTATGCAATTTCCTGCTTTCCTAGTTAGTGTTTCAATGCTTTCCTAGATTAATTTGATTTCAGCAAATTAGATTAAGTTAAATTAGATCTACTTCAGTCCTGCACAAACAGTGCATGTGCTTCGTCAGTTCACGTACCCCGGGTTGACAAATAAATAGTTGGGCAACTGTACTGCAATGTAATTATTACGACATATATTTCGCCTAACACACTGTAGTTGATCAGGTGCATAACAACAGGGTTGTGTTAGCATTGCTCAAGGACAAGCAATCTTTGGCAAGGGAGGACTTGTAAAGTCCCCATTTTTGGATTCCCTTGTTCTATAGTTAGAGGTGGCTTTACGAGGAGTAAAATGAGGAGAACCATGGACTCAGACGATTTGGAGGAGTTCTACGGATCCAAGCTAGTCCATTCACCATATTTCATCATTAGGATGATTTCCGCACAGTTTGCTTGTGGTTCCATGGCATTCCGACGATTTTCTTCATTTTGAGTTATTATTGGGCATATTTTAATTAAATACAAAGAAGGTACTATTTACAGCATATTATCTGAGGGAAGACCTTCGTGTAATAGCTCGTTGGAACTGGAACGAAAAGTATTAAGGATGGAATGATGAGAAAGGGGCTTCCAATGTCCAGAAATGTCTTAAAAGGGAATTAACCACTTTTCGGCATTAAAAAGAGAGTTAAAAGGTTTATAAAGTGACTTTATTAAAATAAAAATAATAAAGTTGAGGAGAGAAAAGAAATATAAAAAGGGGAAATGAGGGGTTCTATCCTCATTCTACACTTTTGCATTTGAGGAAAAGCTTTGGAGAGATCAGTGAGCATCTTGGCTAGGGTCTTAGAAACCCTTGCTTGTTGAGACTAGTTTTAGGAGTGAAAGATTCCTTCGTAACTAGTGAAGTAGGAGAAATCACTCATATTTCTCAACTGTTCTTCATTGACATAAGTGGATCCGCATCTCATCTTCCAATCTGAGATTGAGTGGAGTTTACAGAGGTATAGGGGAGAGAGTTCTATAGTTGAACGGGAACCAGTAGTGGTCATAGAACCCGTGACGATTACAAACCAATAAGTGACCAAGAAAATGCCAACTGTCAAACACATATAATGATATAAATATATAAAAAGTTTCCTGTTTAATTACAGTAAGTGTCATTATGTACACTGGCCTACAGCTGTCAACTATAAGACAAAAGGTTGACAACTGCACAGTCCTGACTTAACAAAATTCAAACCCATCTTGTCCCTTCCAAATCCCAAGGCTCACTGACATAAACATCTTATCGAACCTCAACACTCCCCAGGCAGCCCAATCTACAAGGACGGATTACCCATCACTTCAACCCCATCGAACAAGCTTCAGTGAAGACGCAGACAAGCATCGACAATCAGTGAACCGCCAAGGCATCCCACCTGCACATTTAATGGAGGTCACTTACACAATCAATGGTGAATAAGTGTCAGCTTCAGGTGCATGGTTGTGTTATCACACCACAGTAGCAGAGCTACTATTCTGGTTAGCATATATCTGCAAATTCCAGAGTTTCCATTATTCAAAGCATGGCTATGATGATTGTATATTTTGTGATCACTCATGATCAGAGCAGTGTATTATTCAGACTTATGTTAGACCTTGTGTCAAGGCTGAGCCTTGAGAGTTCAGATTTGATGACCGATGTGACCCTTTATCCCATACAGTTTCATTTCAGTGCTTAGAGATGTATTGCAGCAGTGTTTCAGATGGTATATGATGATTTTTACTATGATGATGTTGTATGATCTATGGATATGTTACCATTGACTGTGGATTATTATCTTGTTGATTTAGTCATGTTCACAGCATCTGCTTGGTATATTATTCCTGATGTGGCAAACTGTTTAAAATGAACTATAAATCATAAAATGGACAATTGCTTGCACAGTTAGGTCATTTAACAAAACCCACTGGTTTTCCACCTTACATAGATATGGTCTTTCCTGACACCAGTTGTCTGCTAGTGTAGGCTCCATATTCACTTGACTCCATCCATACATGACTTTCCTATTTGACTTTAAACCTTGACCTGTCTCATTTGACTTTCTGATACTAAGGACTTCCCCATTTTTCTACCTCTGTGTTTGGACCGCATCCCTGTATATTCAGTGTCTCGGCTCTAAGTTGGTGACAAAACTTGCCTTTGGTGAGTTGGATTGTAGGCCTAAATCATTCTGGTCGGTTGTCCCGATGTTTGGCATTGGCTCGAACTCCCCCTAGTCACTTGAGATGTTGTTGGCTAAAACTGAAAGCTCATGTTCTACCTATGGAAACTTATAAATTCGCCCATGGAAACTAAAAAGGGCAAGAGCGATGAACAGCTAAAAATACTCCTCGAAGAGTATAAGAAAGGTCCAAAAAGCAATGGTTCTTAAAAGCTATATCTAAACAATTGCTGACCTTATATGTATTTGAAAAACATGCCCTGGATGCAAGCTGCAACTGGTTGTGCTTATCAGCACACCTGAGATCTGAAGGGTTATGTAGGCCAAAAAGGCCATGAAATGAAATTGAATGATCCTAATGAACTTGGATCAACTTGATGTAGACATGATGCCTAAGTTGAATAAGCACTCTCTGAACAACTTATCCATTTGTGAGGCACAGCCATCCCCCGTGTTATTTTGTCCAGCACAGAGTTTGTAGCTTTCCCCCTTCTCCCAGTCCAAAGTATTTTTGAGTTAAGTTAGACAAGTCAACCCCTTGGCCCAACCTTGTTCCTAACCTTCATCCTTCACTAGCAGTTTGACCATGTCCAATGGGTGAGTTTGTCATTTGAACTAATGTGCAAGCAATTTTATATAACAAAGGAATATGATAACTTGATTAATGCCACTGAATGAATGTTATACTTTGAGCTTGGCTATGAGAATGATTAGAAAAGCATGTCTTAGTCTACTGATGTGATTTATCCTTGGGATCAGTGATGATGTGGGACATATATATATGCCTATCGATGATGATTGATGGTCCCACATACTTTGATGATGATATCATATGATGGACATATGATGCAGATGATGATTGATGCAGTTCAGCAGTTTTATTTATTTCTTCCGATCACCAGATTATACACTGTCCATATATGGTGGACCTTGCAGCTGGCCCATTAGGGCAACCCATGGTGTATGAGTACACATTCCTAGTGGATTTGGGTCTTCTGGATCCAATGAGACACTTATCTTTTAGTTTCGGGCACTTCTGACAGTGATTGATGCAGTTTTACACTTGTTGACCAGATTTGGGGCTGATTTCCCAGCCTGAGCAACAGGGGCTAGGAGAGGCCGGTTCACCTAGGGTGTTGTATGAGGAGGGGGTGGTCCAGCCACTTGTTTTTACCATTTACCCCCCCTTCTGGAGAGCCTGGTGGGCTCAGTTGGACAGCACAGATGCCGTGGGAGGCAGTTTTGGCACTTTCACAGTTACCGAGGCAGTTAAAAAATGGGATAAAGTGGTCACTGAGGAATTCAATTTGGGAAATTGAGGCAAGGTTTTGGCATTTGGTTTTCATAGAGGTTTTCCAGGGTGATCCCACTATCTTCCAGCCAGTTTTCACCATGTGGGTAGGCCCACAGCGATCACAGGAGGTCTTTTACTGCTTGTCTGTCACAGATTTTGAGGACAGATTTGATCATTTATATTATATTGGACATATTTTATTATTTTATTGTGCCTTGGGGATGAGCTAGTAAGGATTGATGCCTCCTAGCCCCACCATGTGCTTATTATGTCATGTCCTAGTCATCATGAGGTGGATTTTTGGTACTTTTACCCCCTCTAGTGGATGACGTCACCCTCCATGATTATTTTATACTATGACGTCATCATTATATTGGGTGATCCATGTGATATATTGTTATGGTTCATCTTAGCCATTGATTGTATGATGAGATCTTTTAATCTCAACCACTCATTTGATGTAGTATTGTAAAGTGGTATAGGGTTTTGGTCTTTATTATCCTATATAAGGAGGAGACCCCCTATTGTATAGCTCACCTTTGGAGCTCTGGAATATTGGAATAAAACACTTCTTTGTGGAGCATATTTCTCTTGTCTTGTGGATTCTCTTGCATATTGAGTATGCAGTATCTCTTATATGTATCATTGTGGATTTTGGTGCTTCTACTAGTTTTCTTGCAGGGAAGTCGAATTGATGGAGAGGAGGGCGATTTCTTGAGGGTTATTGTTGGAGAGATCCACATATTCTCTCTTGGGTTGATCTCGTGACATGGAGTATCATTATTGTATCTTTGTGACATAGTTGATGCTTTCTATCATTTTCATAATCATCTTACTTGACTTGTTTCTTTGATCTTGTCTTGTAGGAGGAGGACGATTTGGCTATCTTGGAGGAGGACGTTTTGGTTGGAGCTCTTGGATCTCACTCTTGAATATACACATAGGAGAATGCTATCAATTTGCAAGGTGGCCACAAGCAATTGAGGTAAGATCTACAAGGTATGTGCCTCTTTCCATCCATTCTATCTTCATTGGTCACAAACCCTAATTAATTAAAACCCAAATTTTGGTTTTTCTTAGATCTACTTAGATCTAACCTTGCTTTTGAAAAGATCTTAAGAACCCACCTCTATAGCATCCACCCCTAGTTGGATCTATAGTTTGGTGGTGATTGGGTTAAAATTGACACACTTTTCAAGGCAATACAACCCTCTTGAACCAAATCGCACTTCCTTGGAGAGGCTTGTTGGGTTAGATCTAACATATGGGTAGGTGAGATCCCGCTTGATTTGTAATCTACACACTTGATAACCTTACCCCAAACTTTTACTTGGGTGATTTCTACCTTGTGGGCATCATTCCACATTTTAAGGGATTAAAACCCCCTTTTTGAATTACTTGGCACCTTAAAACTCAGATCTAGTAAGATCTAACCCTTGGATTTACTTGATTTTCTAGATCCACATAGATCGGTGCATAAGCTACTTGGATCTACAGTTTGGTGGCCATTGGACTTGATTTGGCCCACCTTACTCACCTTTTAGCCCTCCTTGAGCAAGGTCGCACTCCCTTGGGTGAGTGAGTTTGCCCACTTTGAGGAAGTGGGTGGTTGAGATTTTTGTGGATTTGGAACGGCCATACCTTGAAACCTAGGTCTAGAATATCATTTTGTGACGATCTGCCTTGGGCGTAGCATTCCTTGTTTTAAGGGATTGTGGTCCACTTAGGGTCATATCATGAAATACTAGATCTAGCAAGATACAACTACTCAATCTCAATTAGCCCACTTGTCTTGACCTCTAGGTGTCCCGATCTACACTTTGATATACCTTTTGACTCCATTAACCCATCCGACAAGGCACTAGTCCTCCTCAAGCAAGTCGCACTCCTTGGTAATTGTGTCAAACCTTAGATCCGGTACATGGGTACTCCTAATTTCAACTTAGATCTATAGATCTACTCACTACATATCCTCTAGTGCCAATTGCATCCCTTAACTTCACCTTGTGGGTCCACTTTAAGCCATCTCACATATCCCAAGAAAGTAGGTCCCACTTGTGTAATACATGGTACTAGATCTTGTCTTTTTAGCTCATCATGTGGCCTAAATCATACATTGGTTGAAACACTAATCATCTCTCAATCCACCTTCAACCATACTTTAATTTCTAGGTCCACTTTACCTTGCATTGGTTTCCGTAACTCATCATTTACTTATCCTTAGGAACCTTTGTTTGGGCCCAATCAACTGTGATTGGTCATAGGGTCTCCCCCTAGGTCTTGTTTCACCTTGACCTAAAGCAAAGAGTGCCCCGGTTGACGTGACTCCCACCTTGCATTGGGAACCGTGGCATCTCTTGTGTCACCTCTTTAGTTGCCTGTCTCCTCTACCATCCTGGATGGGATACCTCTAGGGGCAACTACAAGTTGTGTGATAACAGGTTGATCAACAAAGCAACCCAAACAATGCAATTAATGCTGCCCACTCCATTAAAATCATCAAATCAGCCATAAAACCAACCAAAAGCAGTCCCAAAGCATTTCCAAAAGCACCTGGATCAACACAGCACCATTGCCAGCCATTGGATCGAACCCAAATCAATCTTGTGCACTCATCCAAATACTGAAATTTGCAATCCATGCCTTTTCAAAGTTGCCAATCAAATCAAACACTAGAATGCTATAAAGACACTACAACCTTCAGACAACCTCCATTTTCTACTATTCGGAATTCCCAGACCATGTTAAACTCACACCTCTATTTCCAAGCTTGAATTTCAGAGTCCAGGCATCACATTCAAGCAAAGCACAGTTGCAGATTGATTTCCAGGTGTAGAGATAATTCAAGACAACAATCAGAGTTCAGGTATTGCATTCAAGATAAAGTTATATTTCAATAATGTTTTCAAGTAGCTCAATACTGTGAAATAGCAGTCTCTAATTCATAAAGTAGTTCAATCAAGCGACACAAATGAAATACTGTGAAATAGCAGTCTCTGATCCTTGTGTTGTTTTAATTCCAGCTAGTTTAGTATTCAGATCCTTGTGTAGTTTTAACAATTAAAGATAACACAACTAGTTTAATATTCCAAATCCTTGTGTAGATACACAACTAGTTTTAACAATTCTTGTGTAGTTTCAGTGAGGCCCTGTTTGTTCTAATTCTGTGGGTGATTGCAGTCATGGCAAGAGTCAACACTAATCGTACAAGGAGGACAAGTAGGAGACTCACCAAGGGTGCCCAGCTACGATGCACCTCGTCTGATGAGGACATAGCACATGATGCTGATAATTACAATGCTCACAAAAATGTTGAAGAGGCAAATAATGCAGAGCGTGGTGGTGTTATTCCACCATCAATCACAGTTCAAGGTGCAACTGCCAGTAAGAATATTAGTGCCATCAGAGGATGGACACAAGAAGACATGAAGGCTGCAATAGATGATATAGAGTTCAATGGTTTTTCTATTATAGAAACTGCCAAAAAACATGGGATTCCACCCACATCAATCCATTACTGGATAAATGGCCTGACCCATACCAAGTGAAAAGGACCTCTTACAGTGTTGAGTGTAGAAGAGGAAGAATAAGTTGTAGCTTGGTGTCAAGAGATGGCTCAACTAGGCCATGGCCTGGAGTTAGTTCAACTTAATTCCACTCTTGCCCAAATGTGTCAAGGGAGACCAAACCCTTTCAAAGATGGATTTCCGGGGAAATCACGGTGGAGAGGATTTAAACAAAGGCATCCAGAACTTGTGTTACAAATAGCAGAGGGGCTTGACAGGGATAGAGATTTCAATCTATGCCCTACAGTTGTGACCAAGTTCTATCAGACACTCTCTAATGCATATGAGAAACACTCATACATACCAGACCATATATGGAACTGTGACTAGATTGGATTACAGGCAGGGAGGAATTGTGGCATGCAGGTAATTGCCAAGAGAGGGAGCAGGAATGTGCCCAAAATTCTGCCAAAAAGTAGGGAGTGGATAAGTATTCTTTGTTTTGTAAACGTAATTGGAGCATCAATTCCAGGTTTTTATCTGTTCAAGGGAAAGAATCAACTCAAAAATTACATTAAAAACTGTGAACCAGGAGCATGCATGGCTGCACACCCCCATGCATGGATGACAAAAGAAGTGTTCTTGAGATGGCTTTGCCACTTTGTTGCCTCTGTCCCAGGCGGTGTTTCACCTGAAAACAGAAACCTGTTGATTTTTGATGGCCATGGCAGCCACGCAGCGATACAAACCATTGAGGAGGCAAAAGGCTAGGCATTGATTTGTTGACACTGCTTGCACATACCACCCATGTGCTGCAACCTCTAGATGTTAGCGTGTTTGGGCCTTTCAAGAGTTACTTCAGGTCTGAGAGAGCGGCCTGGATGGAAAAGAACCCGGGGGTCGAGGTGAAGAGGTTCGAATTAGCAGAACTTGCAAGCAAAGCTTTTGCTAGGGCGCTCACAGCATCAAATATCAGGGCTGGTTTTAGGCAGACAGGAATATGGCCTTTCAATTTTGATGCTCTTCAATATGACACGGGATGCAGTCAAGCTTTTGATGTTCAAGGGAAAGAAGACGCAGATGTTGCAGATAACATCATATCACTCTCTCAAGGTCATTTCCAACCACTGGGCGACGACGATGAACATGTAAGTGAAACTCAGTATGGCACCAAACCTGTTGGGGAGAATATAGAAGTTGTTGGAAGGACAGAAACAAAATTAGATGGCCAAGGGAATATTCATAACAACGTTGCTGATTTGAGTGTACATGGATGTGGCGAAGCAGTGGTAAACAACAGCGAGGAGTTGACATTTCCAAACCAGCCAGAATAGCCCGAGTGGTTGGAAGAGGCCATGACAAATATGATCAGACACATTGTCACCCCCACCATGGATGAAAGCCTTAACCTGCCTTCAATGCCAACAGTCTTTAACAAAGAAGCTGTCCATTATTATGCGGATGTTGGGGGTGTTGGAGATGAGAATGTACAAAATGCAGATACAGTTGACCAAGAAAATGTTGATGAGGCATTCCCCCCACATGAGCGACTACTTGGTCAGTTCCTTAGGTTGCCAGTGGAGAAAGTTACAACTCAACTATCTAATCCCACTGCTAAGCATCTTAGATTAAGCAAGATCTCACAGCTACTAACATCAGAGGACTACATCACCCTACTGGTTGAGGCAGAGCATAAGAAAAAGGAGATGCAGGAATTAAAAGAGAAGAATAAGGCTTTGGCAAAGGAGAAGAAGGACGCGTTGCCAACTAAGTTGTACTTGGTTGGATTATCAAGCGAGCGGGCAGAGTGGAACATGATACATGTTCAATTTTTTGTGATTTGATATCCAACTGGCCTTTTAAAAGCCCCGTTTTTAACTTTTTTCCACATGTCCATGGCCCTGCGGGGTTTGTAACAAAACGTACTAGCATGGTGTTTTGTAAAAGACTTGGTTCCCTAGGACTTTTTGGCTAAGTCAGGTATTCCAAGGAGTTTTTTCACCTATCTATTATGTCTTGCATTAGTGCATAACATAATTAATTGGTTTTTCTCCTGCTCCTCCAAAGCTGGAATGCCTGGGGAGGCCGACGGGCCTTAATGGATTGTTAAAGTCTATGGGTCAATGTATATGAACATGCTAGGCGTTAATTTTGAGTCATATGGACATGTCCTAAGTCCCCCTAGGTTGTTTTTTATTTTTCGGCAAAGTTTATTTTTTCCGTAAATTGGGTCATTTTTTAATGGTTCAATTAAAAAAATTTGTAATTGGCCTATCGGGGGCATCTGGAGGTATTTTTTGCCTTAGGGGTGCTCGTTTTCTAACTCAGAGCACCCCCTTAACCCATAAACCCACTTTTCCTAATCTTTGGGTGCTTCAATTTTTTCCTATGGCCAAAAAACCCAAAAAAGTCAAAAAAGTCATGAAAAAATAAAAAAAATTGAAAAAATGACTTAAAAAATAAAAAAGATTTTGGAGTAAATGAGGGTCAGTTTTGGATCAGCATCATTCAAGGAGCATATTGGGCTGATTTGTGTAGTGTTTTGGCAGCCCCAATTGAGGAGAAGATCATGCCCATGTGTGAGGGGCGCATTTACCATGTGTGAGGGGCGCATTTCATGAGTGGGCAGCCCACGTTTTTGGAGGGAGCAGCACCTTTGGTGCTGGCTGTTAGCATTAAAGACTGCGTAGGGGCAGCTAGGATTGTGGAGTGGGCAGCCCTATCCCCTCCACCTTTTATGCCACCACTCCATTATTCTCTCCCTTCCCAAGTGCGCCCTTCACTCTCTCATGTTCTATAAATTGGAGTGCTATCTCACTTGTTCTCTAGAGAGTTGGAATTGGGAGCATGAAACTTATGATTGTAATATTTTTCTTGTATGAATAAAGAAGACTTTGGAGGTCAGATCTGTGGTGTTCATTGTGTGAGTGGATGAAACATTTTGGACTTATATGATGGAGGTAACCTGTGCATAAGTTTTGATATTCAATAGTATCAACTGTACTCATTGAAAAGATTAGTACTAATTTATGAGATAGACTAGTTTCAATTTGTTTATTGTCTAGTCCATTGTTATATGTTTGAAAGAAAATCATGCTTGTATGTTTCATTTGTTTATGAGTGTTCAGCATAGATTTCTTTTTCAGATATATCTCTACAGTTGATCTTTGTTTGCAAAGTGTGTAATGTGCAGGTTATTTCAACTGGAGTAGGTGGATCTTGTTTGTTTCCTCCTCTCTAATATTTGTTTGCAGATGCAGTCCCTCGGAACACCACAAATATTACTCCAAAGCTTCGGATTTCAAACAAAATTTGGCTCATTCTCTCTCTCTCCTTTATAAAAAAAAAATCTACTTTGGTGAACTGGTTACTTTTTTTTGGAAATATTTCTGATTCATATACTCATGTCCATATTTTAAATAGATCAGAAATCACTTCATGAAGGGTTGGTTTAGATTGTTACAAAGCTCATATCTTTGACTGTTAGATTTCTTCCTTCATTTAGCATCATACTCTTTCAAGACTTGCAAAGAATTGTTAAATTTTCCAAAGTTTTGTTGAGTAATGTTAGTTCTGATTTTTAAGTATATTTGGCTGTCCAAGAGCATATAATTTGCAACTCATAAAGCTTGTAAAGACCCCAAGCAAACAAGCATTACTACTTGTTTTACTTGGTTAAATTTTGCAATTTTTACTTAGATTTTCACTCATAATTTTTTGGGTTTTTTAGGAGGTGTCCAAAGACACTCTTAAAGTGTTTTTGGGCATATTATACTAATAATTGCTTGCTGGTTTGCAGCAAAAGACAAACAGGTAGGAGGAGGTGCTGTCGAAATTTCGAGGATCCAGGCAATCCGGAGGACTAAAATTCATATTTTTGTAAAACCGGTTAATTTTCCCTCAAAATTTGTAAGCCGCCAAGTCACTTTAAGTAGACTGGGGCATTTCTCTGATCATTGTAACGATTATTAAACGAGAGCAAGTGGGCTATCTAGCGCCCACACCCCATCCCCCCAGGGGTGGCCTGTGTCGTCTCTTTTCATGGTGTGATTTTTTTAGAGTAGTTTACTTCTTTTATTTTCGGCATTAAATAAAATTAACTAGGGTTTAAAATCAACCTTGTTGGTCCGTTCCACTAGCGGGCCACAAGTTCACTCAAAACGTAGTTTTTCCATTTTTTTTACAAACTCAAAACGCCCCCCTTGCTTTCCCGAAGTAGGGTTTCTGTATAAGGGATTGCCCGAATACGTGCCTGAAAAGAGACTCCTAGGGTTTAAAAAGATAAAATTTTGGTTTCTTAAAATTTTTCTAAAAAATACCAAGATCTTCTCCTGTATGCTCTGTGGCCGACTTGCAGCTCAGTCTGATCTAGTTGGTACACATCATAAAGGGGGAGATGACTGGTAATAGGAGCTAACACCGCCCAAAATAAAAATCCTTTATGTGAAAATTCAGCACATCACGAATATTTTGCCGTCGTGGGGAAATTTCTCAGAAGGCTTGGGACACAACTGAGTAGTGACCTCTTGGAAACCGTTAGGATTGCCCTCGTTGGTATAGCATCTGAACACCTCCTCGAGACTTCGATTCAGCCCAAGCCTGAGAGGGAAGCCACGCTTCAAAATTCTAGACATGTTCCCCCGTACCTTGCGTATATTGGGAACCCACCTGCCATAATAAAAAGATCACCTTCACATTAATTTTAAAATAAACCAAGAACACTCGCACAACATCTACTTTTTTTGCTTATGCATTTGTTTATTGACTCCACTATAAGGCACTGGTCTTGTTTAATGTTATTTCATATTATTGACAAATGTGCAAATGAATGATGATTATATTGAATGGGAGTAAATGATGAATGATTTTTTTATTTCACAAAAGTATATGCTGCTTTGTCTTGATTAAGAAAAATATTTTTTCTAACTCCTAGTTTAGACGCCTTAGTTTTCTTTTCATTTTTAGGGTCCACCCCCCTTGGCTTCGCTAGGAAAGCCTAGACAGAGGAGTCGAGTCCCAAGTGACAGCACTTGACTCTGACTTGCCCCCAAGGCCACACCAGCTGCTTGAAGACTTCTGCTGCGTTTTCCCCAGGTGTGGAACCAGGCAGCAATAGGAAGCAAGGATTGTTGCAGCAGAAAATCGAAGGCAGGAAAGGCTTGAAAGAGTGAAAGAAAGGGAGGAAAGAGAGCGACAGAAACAATTGGAAAGGGAGGAAAGGGAGCAAAGAAAGGCACAACAGAGGAATCCAAATGGTCTGGATAGGATAGAGGTGGTGGACAACCCATTGGATCAGTTTTCGAAGAACATAAGATTATTCCAGGACCTTATTAACATACAGATACCCCAATACCATCAGGTAGGTGGAAATACTGTGTATGCCTTCCAAACACCTCCAGTGAACCCAGGGCTATTAGGCTCAAGTCATAACTATGGTTATTCAATGCCTCCTTGGCTATAAGGACCAACGTGGCCTGCAGCAAATGTTTGCAGCTCAACACAACCAGGTCAAGCAACAGTATCTAACCCAACCAAATTGGGAAATGAAGGCAGTCAACCTCCTCACACATAGGGATTTTTGGGTGGTTCCAAAGTTTTTGTTTGACAGATGAAAGATGTATTTTGTTTGGCATACACAGATGAAAGATAGATTTTGTTGCAGGAGGAATTTTGGGTGGTTCCAAAGTTTTTGTTTGACAGATGAAAGATGTATTTTGTTTGGCATACACAGATGAAAGATAGATTTTGTTGTAGGAGGAATTTTGGATGGTTTCCTAAGCTTTTGTTTGAATCCAATCTGACAGTCGATATATGTTAGGCATAACCACAGTAAATGTATTAAGTCCCAACCCATAAGGGACCAACCATATGTATAAATCCCGAATTGCTACTATGTTGAACAAGAATCTGCCCTTTATGTCAAGTATTATTTTCTTCATGACTCTGTCTATTTACTAGACTACATTCCTTACTAAAACTAATTACTATATTACTTGGTTGCCAAACTAATTTGGATGATAAACTAAATTGGATGGTAGACCAACCTGATTGAAAATATAAATTGAATGCAAGTTTTTCTTGAATGCAATACTGACTTGAATGCAAATCAACTTGAATTGGATTGAAAGTAAGCATTGCAAGGAACCTCTGAGAGGGACAACTCTTCTTCATCATGTAACCAAACAACACAGAAATAATAGTAGAACATATGCATTTCATGCTTCATTTATAGATTAATGAAAATCCGAAGTCATCTTCATATGACCACACAGTTATAGTTTACTTAGGTTTCCAGCATCTATGGTTGGAGCACACAGCAAGAATGAAAGCAATCATAAACAAACAACTCATAATTGTAATTTTTTCTTCTTTGGTTTACAAAAAACTCACATGCATTACAATCTCAAAAAAACATCTTGCATACAAACTTTGCATCCTCTGTCATACACATTAGTGTTTGCCTAGGGTTTGTTTTATTTTAGATGGTTATTTACCAAATAAGAAAGCAAATATTCTTGAATGGTAGTTGAAGGTGGCCTTTAATTGTAAGATGCTCTCCTGCAATAGTGGTGTTGGTAATCCTCTTTGGAAGGAGGGTAAAGGGAATCTAATAGAAACCTGCAAGGGGTAACCTTGGCTCAAACTTCAACCAATGGGTACAAAGGGAAGAATCCAATCAAACTGATGAGTAGAACATTGGAAGTATTTCCATGTTGTGAGGGGCTTGGTGGAAACTAGAGTTTAGGTAGTAGATTAAATGATTCAGTGAAGATGTTAGGGGTCTAATTGAAAATATGGAAGAGTAATGACAATTTTTTAAATGAGAACCAAAATTCTAGAAAAATACAAAATGAGGGCTAACTGTAGATGGGACAAACACATAGGCATGTCCAACATACTACAAATAACTATTGAGGAATAGTTAAAGGTTGCAAACACTAATATGTGAGTCACAGTTGGGGATCTTATGGTCTTAAACAAATCCATAAGTTTTTCATTGAAATGAAGCTCTTTGGTTTGTTAGTCTATCGAAGATGGACAGAAATTAATTGTACAACTCACTAACAGTGTGCCAAGAGAAAAACAAAAAATGGGAAGATTAGTTTTGACCTTGTCACCCTTATGTGTGCCCATAATAGAGATATGGTCATTGGGGACCTGAAAGAGGGCATCTCTAACTAACCCAAGTTTACCAAATCAAGCATGGATTTCAGAGTTGATCCGACATAAGGAAGAGAACATCCAATTAAGGACTTTGGCAAGAAATAAACATGACCAGATTATGACCGAAGAAAGAAACAAAGGTTGCCTTGTCTAGACTTTAGAGATAAAATTGAAAAAACACATATTCATACACCTAAGCCTGGTGTAAGAGGATAACTAAGGAAAGACTATAAACAATAATAACCCATCTCAAGATGATGGGAGGATTCATGGTGAGCATTGATTACATGGATAGACTAGATGCAAAATGCACTCAGCACACCATAGTAAAACCACCTACATTATCTAATATTTTAATTTTTTAGCATTCATTTCATAATAATATCAATGTTTATAAATGAAAATTTGATTGATTAGCTTAGACGAGTATTGTTATATAGTTGTATTAAAATTAATATTTAGCTATGATTTTTTTAAAATAGAACATAGGCCTAAGGCCATAGACTTTTACACACTTTCATAATATTAATATTAATATATAATATATATATATTGTATTCATAAAATGAAAGATACAGACCAAATCAAGCATTCAAATACTCTTTCATCTTCTTTAATACTTTTCTTAGAAATCAATCCAATTTTCACATATTCATCTAATTGGCATGCCCAAATCCCATGAACTCAAAATGCCTTTAATTCACAGTCCAAATTATTCATCTAATTGGCATGCCTCTAATTTCATCTAATTGGCATGAACTCAAAATGCCTCTAATTGACAGTCCAAATTAATATATAATTGCCATGCCTCTAATTTCACATATTCATCTTGTTATCCACTAAATTGCACTTAGTGGATTCCGAGTGAACTGTTATCACACCATAGTAGCAGGGCTACTATTCTTGTACAGCAGATATCTGCACATTTCAGAGCTTCCATTATTCCAGAGCATGGCTATATATTTTGGATCACTCATGATCAGAGCAGTATATTATCTAGATTTTGTATATGACCTTGTGTCAAGGCTGAGCCTTGAGAGTTCAGATTTGATGACTGATGTGACCACTTATCCCATTACAGTTTCAGTTCAGTGCCTAGAGATGTATTTCAGCAGTGTTTCAGATGATGCATGATGATGATTATTATGATGATGTTGTATGATCTATGGATATGTTTTCACTGACTGTGGATTATTATCTTGTTGATTTAGTCATGATCATAGCATGTGCTTGGTATATTATTCCTGATGTGGCAAACTATTTAAAATGAACTGTAGATCATAAAATGGACAATTACTTGCACTTTTAGGTCATTTAACAAAACTTACTGGTTTTTCACCTTACATAGACATGGTCTTTCTCGACACCAATTGTCTGCTAGTGTAGGCTCCATACTCATTTGTCTCCATTCATACATGACCTTCCTGATTGACTTTAAGCCCTGACTTGTCTCATTTGACTTTCTGATACTGAGGACTTCCCCATTTTTCTACCTCTGTGTTTGGACCGCATCCCTGCTATTCAGTGTCTCGGCTCTGAGTTGGTGACAGAACTTGCCTTTGGTGAGTTGGATTGGAGGCCTAAATCATTCTGGTCGGTTGTCCCGATGTTTGGCATTGGCTCGAACTCCCCCTAGTCACTTGAGATGTTGTTGGCTAAAACTGAAAGCTCATGTTCTACCTATGGAAACTAAAAAAATTCGCCCATGGAAACAAAAAAGGGCAAGAGCAATGAAAAGCTAAAAATACTCCTCGAAGAGTATAAGAAAGGTCCAAAAAGCAATGGTTCTTAAAAGTTATATCTAAACAATTGCTGACCTTATAAATATGTGAAAAACATGCCCTGGATGCAAGCTGCAACTAGTTGTGCTTCTCAGCACATCTGAAATCCGAAGGGTTATGTAGGCCAAAAAGGCCATGGAAATAAAATTGAATGATCCTAATGAATCTGGATCAACTTGATGTAGACATGATGCCTAAGTTGAATAAACACTCTCTAAACAACTTATCCATTTGTGAGGCACAGCCATTCCCCGTGTTCTTTTGTCCAGCACAGAGTTTGTAGCTTCCCCCTTTTCCCAGTCCAAAGTATTTTTGAGTTAAGTTAGACAAGTCAAACCCTTGGCCCAACCTTGCTCCTAGCCTTCATCCTTCACTAGCAGTTTGACCATGTCCAATGGGTGAGTTTGTCATTTGAACTATTGTGCAAGTAATTTTATATAACCACGGAATATGTTAACTTGATTAATGCCACTAAATGGAATTTATACTTTGAGCTTAGCTGTGGGAATGATTAGAGAAACATTGTCTTAGTCTACTGATGTGATTTATCCTTGATTATATATTCTTGGGATCCGTGATGATGTGGACCATGTATGGATGATTATTGATGATGATTTATGGTCCCACATGTTTGATGATGATATCATATGATGGACATATGATGCAGATGATGTTTGATCCAGTTCAGCAAGTTTATTATTATTTCAGATCAGCAGATTATACATTGTCCATATATGGTGGACCCTACAGCTGGCCCATTAGGGCAACCCAGGGTGTATGAGTACTCATTCCTAGTGGATTTGGGTCTTCTGGATCCATTGAGACACTTATCTTTCAGTTCCGGGCACTTCTGACAGTGATTGATGCAGTTTTACACTTGTTAACCAGATTTGGGGCTGATTTCCCAGCCTGAGCAGCAGGGGCCCCGAGAGGCCAGTTCACCTAGGGCGCTGATGATGGAGGGGGTGGTCCAGCCACTTGTTATTACCATTTACCCCCCCTTCCGGAGAGCCTGGTGGGCTCAGATGGACAGCGCTAGCACCCTAGGAGGCAGTTTTGGCACTTTCACAGTTCCCGAGGCAGTTAAAAAATGGGATAAAGTGGTCACTGAGGAAATCGATTTGGGCAATTGAGGCAAGGTTTTGGCATTTGGTCTTCACAGAGGTCTTCCAGGATGGCATCACTATCTTCCAGTCAGTTTTCACCATGTGGGTATGCCCGGATTGATCACAGGAGGACATTTACTGCTTGACTGTCATGGATTCTGAGGACAGTTTTGGTCATTTTTATTATATTGGACATATTTTATTATTTTATTGTGCCTTGGGGATGAGCTAGTAAGGATTGGTGCCTCCTAGCCCCACCATGTGCTTATTTTATCATGTCCTAGTCATCATGAGGTGGATTATTGTACTTTTTACCCCTCTAGTGGGATGACGTCATCCTCCATTGTACCATTTAGTGAGGGCGCTATTGTTATGTTGAGTGATCCATGTGATATATTGTTATGGGTCATCTTAGCCATTGATTGTATGGTGAGATCTTATAATCTCAACCACTCATTTGATGTAGTATTGTAGAGTGGTATAGGGTTTTGGTCTTTATTATCCTATATAAGGAGGAGACCCCCCATTGTAAAGCTCACCTTTGGAGCTCTGGAATATTGGAATAGAAGATTTTTTGTGGAGCACATCTCTCTTGCATTGTGGATTCTCTTGCATATTGAATATACAGTATCTCTTCTATGTATCATTGTGGATTTTGGTGCTTTTGCTAACCTTTTGACAGGAAAGTCGAATTGGAGAGAGGAGGGGGACTTCATGAGGGTTATTGTTGGAGGGATCCACATATTCTCTCTTGGGTTGATCTTGTGACAGGGAGTATCATTATTGTATCTTCGTGACATAGTTGATGCTTTCTATTACATCTTTCTACCATTTTCATAATCATCTTGCTTGACTTGTTTCTTTGATCTTGTCTTGTAGGAGGAGGACGATTTGGCTATCTTGGAGAAGGGCGATTTGGTTGGAGCACTTGGATCTCACTCTTGAATATACACATAGGAGAATGCTATCAATTTGCAAGGTGGCCACAAGCAATTGAGGTAAGATCTACAAGGTATGTGTCTCTTTCATCCATTCTATCTTCATTGGTCATAAAACCCTAATTAAATCAAAACCCCAATTTTGGTATTTCTTAGATCTACTTAGATCTAGCCTTGCAATTGAAAAGATATTAAGAACCCACCTCTATAGGATCCACGCCTAGTTGGATCTATAGTTTGGTGGTGATTGGCTAAAAATTGACACATTTTTCAATGCAAAAAGCCTTCTTGAACCTAAATCGATTTTCCTAAGAGAAGCTTGTTGGGTTAGATCTAGCACATGGGTAGGTGAGATCCCACTTGATTTGACATCTAGACACTTGATAACCTAAACCCATATCTTTACTTTGGTGAAAACTACCTTGTGGACATCTCTCCATGTTTTAAGGGGTTGAAACCCCCTTTTGACATTCTTGGCATCTTAAAACTTAGATCTACTAAGATCTAGCCATTGGATTCACTTGAAACTTTGAAGGAACATAGATCGGGGTACTAACATCCCGGATCTACATTTTGGTGGCCATTGGACTTGATTTGGTCCACCAAAACTCATTTTTGGACCTTCCTTGAGCAAATCGCACCCCCTTGATTTTTTGAGTTGGTCCACTTCTAGGAAGTGGGTCTTTGAGTTGTTCGTGGATTTGGAATGCCCATGCCTTGAAACCTAGGTTTATACTGTCCTTTCATCAAGATCCGCCTTGGGGATTGCATTCCTTGTTTTAAGGGATTGTGGCCCACCTTTGGTCATCATTTAAAAACCTAGATCTAGTAAGATCCAACCATTGGATCTCATCCAATCCACTTGACTTGGCTTCTAGGTGTCCCGATCTACAATTTGACATACTTTTTGACCCCATTAGCCCACTTAACAAGGCACTAGTCCATCACCAAGCAAGTCGCACTCCTTGGGATTGGTGTCAAATCCTAGATCTAGCACATGGGTATCCTTGAAATCAACTTCAACTCATAGATCTAACCTACATCTAACCTATAGTACCTACCTCACACCTAACTTCACCTTGTGGGCCTACCTAGAAGCACTTCACACTTCCCAAGAAAACTAGACCCACTTGTGTAAACACATTGGTACTATACCTTGTCATCATACCCCATCATGTGGCCTAAACCATACATAGGTTGAAACATTAATAATCTCTTACACCTCCCTCAACCATACCTTAAACCTTAGGTCCACTTAGCCTTGCATTGGTTTCCGTAACTCATTACTTACCTACACTTAGAAACCTTTGTTTGGGTCCAATCAACTGTGATTGGGGTATAGGGTCTCCCCCTTGGTCTAGTTACACCTTGACCTAAAGCGAAGAGTGCCTCGGTTGACGTGACTCCCACCTGCATTGGGAACCGTGGCATCTCTTGGGTCACCTCTTTAGTTGCCTAGCTCCTCTACCGTCCCGGATGGGATACCTCTAGGGGCAACTACAAGTTGTGTGATAACATGAACCATTGAAGTTGTGAACATTTTCAATGTTCATCATCAATGTTCCGAGATCCATTAGGCCAAAAAAATTTGGCCCTTTGTAATTTTTGCATGTGCAGACCCTGCGGGGATTTTGTAATAAGTTGGGCTAGCATGAGTTTTGTATGAAAGGTTTGGCCTTTCTCAATGTTTGTTATTAGGAGAATACTCTAGAGTGTTTTTTCCCTTAGGAATTATATGTTACTCTTCAGTGACATATAACTCCCCAGTTTTTCACTCACACCTCCAAAGCTGGAGTGTTTTCATGATGACGAATTTTGAGATATTATTAAAACCTACTGGAATGTATTTTAGTAACATGCTAGCCATCAGTATTGAGTCATATGGACATGCACTAGGTCCCCTAGGATTTTTGAGTCATTCTGAGAAAATTTATTTTTCTCAATTTATGAGATTTTTTTAATAATTTAATTAAAAAATGAGAAAAGTGATAAAAGCTGGGTTAGGAGGTGAAATTGGACATGGGGGTGCTCGTTTTCTAACCCAGGGCACCTATAAAACCCCTAAACCCACTTTTCCTAAGTATTGAGTGATTATTTTTCACTTAATCAAATTTCTCTCCAAAATATTAAAAAAGTAATTTTTAATTAAAAAATAATGGATTTGGAGTAAATCCAAACTCCTACAGAAAAGGTGGGTGGTCTGGTGAGTTGGCCCAGTTGACTTGGCAAAGACATTTAAAGAAGATCACAATCAATATTGGAGTGTTGTGAGCATTGATTTGATTGGGAAGAGGTGGTAGCCATCCCATTGAATACCACTCCAACCACCATACCAATCATGATTTGGATCCTACACTTGTCATTTGATGCCCTAAATGGCTCTCTTCATCACAAATTCGAATTTGTGGTTGGAGAGGTGTCAAGTAGAGGTTAAAAAGTGTCAAATGGTTGGAGAAATGTGTCATTAACCTCCCCAAACCCCTCACATGTGTCAACAAGCCTTTTCCAAGTGTATCAATGCATTTC
This sequence comes from Larix kaempferi, assembly GCA_027924585.1. NCBI lineage: Eukaryota > Viridiplantae > Streptophyta > Pinopsida > Pinales > Pinaceae > Larix > Larix kaempferi. The sequence goes on from BSBM01000123.1 coordinate 2,549,397, forward strand.
TCCAAGTGTCAAAGATGATCTATCTTGGGAAGTGCACCTCCCCCTCTCTCATTTTTCTATATAAGCAAGGCTATGCTCCATCTTTCACAGAGTATGGATGCATAAAACCTCTGTTATTTTGTACATTGTGCTATTGAGTAATATATTTTCAGACTTTGGAGGTCCATCGGGTGCATCTTGTGTTGGAATGTTACACATATGAGGTGATATTGTTGTTATTTTATGCTATTTCATGCTTTCATTGTGTAGATTTAGTCTATCGGATATAGAAGCAAACATTTCGGTTGTAAGTTGTTTGTTTATGCTTAGATATTAGGAGATTCGAATGTAATCGATTGTATTCGGTTATACTTAGATTCATTTGGTCTCGTTTTATTCTAACATACTAAGTTTCACATTGTTTTTGGCAAGTTTTGGCATTGTTTTAGCTGCAGATCTAAAGGCTCAAGAGGATTAAGAACTCGGTTGTTCTTCTTGTTCTTGGGAAGCCATCTTTCTTCTAACACTTTTTGTATTTCAGAGATCTTTCAAAGCTATTTGCAAGAGACAAGGGCATTGGAAAAACAAGTTTCATCCATCTCTCTAAAACTAACTATCTCGTTTTCAAGTTTTTCTTGCTTTGCTTAAGAAGTAGATCCATTCTCATGCTTAGTATTTAGATCCATTCTTCTTTCAGCATTGAAAACTAGTTTAGATCTGATATTTCAATCAAAAGTCTTATCATTCATTAGATCTAGGCTAGATTTGAGATTTTCTATACTTGGAAAAAAAATTCGAAATTTTTCTAAATGTAAAATTTTTCAAATTTTTTTATTTTTTCATTGTCTTTCCCATCATATTTCCACATTTTTAACTTGCTGGTTTTTAGCAGGTCTGCACATAAAAGTGACTTTTTGGAGGGATCAAGACCATCAAAGAAGGCTTAAAACAAACCAGTGGACACCCAATTTGTTGTAAAAGTTTTGTATACTATTGTAAGCTCTTAGATCCAAGTCTAAAAGGACTAAGAGGCAGTTTTATTTTGAGCATAAATTGTAAATCATTAAACGAGAGCAGTGGGGTAACTAGCACCCACATCCCATCCCCCCTGGGGGGATTTGCGTTTTTGTCAATTTTCGTGTGATTGAATTTTTCTAACTCCACCTTTTCACACACTCACTTTTGAAGTGCAGGGTGTATCCTCCATTCAATTTTGCAGCTTAAATCATTACTTAATTTTTCATTTATGCAAAAGTAGAATAGAAATAAAACCGTCTTCCTCGCCACGAAGTCTGCTCTCACCTTCACCCAAAGGAAATTTTGCTAATTAGTGAAGGTTGATCAGAAAGTGACGCATAAGATTGGCCATAAATATCTTTTTATTTACAATTTTTGCATTTCAAATTCATAAGTCTCTTGAACTTAACTGAAAAGCAAGTCAAGAGCGCTCTCTGTCGGAGGGTCGATGGTTACTCGTTTCTAATTGGAATAAACTATTTTCCTACACTGCGTATGCTCTACCCACCAGCAATACATCTGAGCTGTGGGATACCAAAAGCAGTTGGAAGCACTTTTTAATTCTCACATTTAATTTAATCAAGTCACCTATTAAAACTAACTATCCACAACATAGTGAAAATCCGGCACTTCGAGACTAAATTTTGGTGTGGATTCTGCATGGGGAAGCTGGGTAGCTATACTCTGACCTTGGGGCACCGTTAGACTACATCCTTGTTGGTGTAGTGTTGAACACGCGCTCAGGGTATTGACATTCCGTCATGTTCTTGTACGGAAGCACCAATCTTTAGAACTCCGGACATTCCTCTCTGTCCCTTTATGGTATATCGAGAGTTTCCCTTCTTTCCCTTAATCAAGATTCATTTTAATAATTTAAAATCAACCAAGAGACAATTGCACAACATTTTACTTTTCCAACACTACAATTTTCACACTGTGTTTGACTCCATAAGGCACTGGTCCTTGAACTTTTCATTTGCTTTATATCAATCAAGTATTTGTGCATCTTTATATTTCACAGTGATTTATTTAAGTTTATGCTGGTGAAAGCTTTTCTTAAACTATTGTTGCAGTTACAATCTTGAACCTTAATCAAAAACTCCCAAAAACATCAATAAACAACCCATGACTTAACTGGAAGACCCTAACAACCTTAGTAACTTTCCATAGGGACTACCCCCCTTGGCTTTCGTTGGGAATTTTGCCTAAACGGAGGAGTCAAGAACCAAGTGACATACTTGACTCGATACTTTCCACCAAGGGCACACCGAGCGGTAGCATAGATTTCTGTTGCGACAAAGACGGTGTGTGATCCGGCGGCAACACATCTAATTGGCATGCACAAATTATTTCAGAGTGTCATCTTGCATCTCAAGTATGCATCATTCCTATAATCAACTTCATTAAGAATTTAACAATCATTCATTAAGAATTCAAATAATCAATGAAAGCAATATAATCACAGAATGGAAGCAATAAATGAACTGAATTTGCACATATCAGAATTTTCCATAACCTTCAAACCATGAAACCATAACTGAATTTGCCATAACCATGAAACCATAACTCAATTATAAAATATACTAAGTTACTATTTGGGTGAAATAAAGTCTATCCTAAAGCCGAAACCATGAAACCATAACAGTGCTCCATTAATAATCAAATTCAAATCATAACTACAAACTGCATTGTAGTAATTCATCTTCATCTTCATGGACGCAGAGAACAGATATTTAAAAACTGTCATAATTCATCTTCATGGACACATAAGAAAACCAAAAACCATTCAACCGAAATCCAATAACCATTCATCTGCATTTTTAGAATCAAAATTCAGTTATTTCTTCCAGCAAACAAGGTCACATTAAACCCTAGCTCATAGCATACCCTGAAGCCATAACCATGAAACTGTAAAGCCGAAACCATAACCATGAAACCCTAGTAAACCATAACAGTGCTCCATTAATAATCAAATTCAAACCATAACTACAAACTGCATTGTAGTCATTCATCTTCATCTTCATGGACGTAGAGAACAGAGATTTAAAAACTGTCATAATTCATCTTCATGGACGCATAAGAAAACCAAAAACCATTCAACCGAAATCCAATAACCATTCATCTGCATTTTTAAAATCAAAATTCAGTTATTTCTTCCAGCAAACAAGGTCACATTAAACCCTAGCTCATTGCATACCCTCAAGCCATAACCATGAAATCGTAAAGCCGAAACCATAACCATGAAACCCTAGTAAACCATAACCATGAAACCATAACAATGCTCCAGTCATAATCAAAATCCAAACCAAACAAGGTCACCAAACAGTGCTCCATACAAACTGCATTTTTTTCAATCAAAATTCAGTTATCTCTTCCACCAAACAAGCTCACATTAAACCCTATCCACTGTCATAATTAATCTTCATGGACGCAGAGAACAGAACTTTAAAATACTGCCATAATTCATCCTCATCGACGCATAAGAAAACCCAAAACCATTCAACCGAAATGCAATAACCATTCAACTGTATTTTCCAAATCAAAAATCAGTTTTTTCGTGAAGCAAACAAGGTCACATTAAACCCTAGCCCATATCATAATTCCTCATAATCCATCGCCATGGACGCAGAGAACAGAGACAACAGTCACAATTCATCCCCATGGACGCAGAGAACAGAGATAACCAAAAACCAATCGACCTATAACCAAAAACCATTCAACCAAAAACACAGACCCAATCAGACCGAACCAGACCGAACACAAACAGAGAAGGCAAGCAAATCACACCGAGAGAGTGACTATGTTGAAAAACACATTCAAGAGAAGCCGGTAGGATGGATATCCTACCACGTATTTTGAACAGGCCGCCACTATCGAGCACGAACCAGGAGCGGAGCACGTACCAGGAGCCAAAGACGAACCAGGAGCCGAGCACGAGCCAAGAGCACGAACACTAGGAGCAGCCCACAAACAGGCAGGAACAGGAGCATTCAGCAGAAGAAATGGCACCACGGACCACGAACAACAGATTAGCTTCGGACAACTTCTCCAACCCACGGCGTTGAACAGGAAGGCAAGCCGCTCCAACAGACCACCCAAAGAAATGAACGACAGCGGCTCTCCCGGACAGGATAATAGCACCGGTAGCTTTCCATGCAAGCAATGGAGGACAGGAAACGGATGACGGAGTATCCACCGGGCGGTAGGTTCGAACAGCAACAAGACGTGGACCAGGAGTAGCATCAGCGCCATGGTGGACATCGACCGTGGTGGGAAAATGCTCTAATACCAGACCCAAACAAGAATGAACGGGCTGGTGGAGAGGCCGCGGGGAAATGAACCTGTGGCATGCATAACGAGGCGCAATAAAGCACATTAAAGCGCAATCTACCCGGGATGAGCTAGCGAAGCCACCTGGGCACAAAAAAGCATCGACGTGTGGCCTCCACATGGCCAACCAGGTGGCGTCTTGGGACCCGCACCACTACTGGCCTCCCTCCCCTATGTATTGCATTCAATTGGGGGACGGATTATAGAAGCAAGGACACCAAGAGAAGAGGGCGTATCACTCTTACTGCCAAATCTAGAGGAGGGCACACTTGTGTACCTGCTGGTTACTACTGGGGGAGGACGCACCATTAAGAGAAACACCATCCTCATCAACCACCAAAGTATAAGTCAACAAGGAGGTTACATTCTTGTGTGCTAGCTAAATCATGTGGGTAGAGTCCAATCGACTGTTTCTTAGTATTGTAATGAAAAGAGTATCTTATTGTTGGTGAAGGGGGTTTTATGTGAAGGAGGGTGACTTTATCAGCTGTATACAGTCTTTATCCTCATTGCATTTTGATACAGCACTCTACAATCACCTTTTGGATGATCCAAAGGGGTTCTTCTATTGTTGTCGAGCATCCTTTGAAGAGGCACAACCTGATTACAAATAGTTCAGCTCTTATACAGTCAAATCATGAAGATTGGTGAGTCCTTTCTGCAGTTTATTCACTGTTGCCATGAAATCAACAGAATATTTGTCATCTACAACACTTATTAATAAAGATACCTCTGTTATTGATTCCTGAGTCAATGTCTTCATTTTATAAATGGTTTTTGTGTAAGGAAACTAAATAGTCACCTACAGGACTGTTTGATATTTCACTTCATATCTGAATATTGTGTGGTTGTTATACATCTCTGAATTCTATGGCTCACTTGGAATAAATTAAGTTAGCATTATAATTTGCTGAAACTTGTGCAATGTATGAGATCTGAAATATAAGGATGTAAGTTACACCACTATTAATAAGAGAATCAGGCCCACACATCCCAGACACCTACAAGAAAATATACCAGCGAAGGCAAGTGTTTGACGAAAGTCAACACTCAAAAAGTATTGAAGAACTAGGATCAGATTGATAGAAAGCTACAATAGTTTGTTGCTGAAGTGTTTGACCAAACCTTTAATCCAAAAATATAAACCACAGAAGGTCATTATCCACTCAGATCTAGTAAGGAATATTACAATTGCTTAACACTATTTTCCCAAAGAAGGAGCATCCTTGTCTAGAGAAAGGGTAATTGCTTCCTTGAATGACTTCACACAAGGAGTGTGATTCACTACTCTACCAACATTGTCCAAGCAAGCGAGAGACAAGCCTCCTTTCCACTTGTTCAACTTTACCTACCAACTATCATCAATATCCATACACTGTGACTAATCACTAGCATCCACTGAAGAAGACGTGATAGTGCTTTATCTCCGAGAACCATCCAAGGGTCCTCTAGAAACATGATCTACAGTTGATCGCAAGACAAGGCATCCTATACTCCTGATAGACTCCTATAACACACTCACGCAGAGACCAAATCCACCATTGGAGCTCTGAGACTGACAGATCAAATGCTCATCATCCTTGGCCTATGGGACACCCTCCTTGGCCATTTGGCCAGAACCATCCTTCTCAATAAGATGTTGTTGAAGCCGAAGCTCCTGCACCCTAGGAAGAACTACGAGGGCGTTTTCAATTAGGGAAATCTCTCATGAAGTGGTCTTGTGCCTAACATGCAAAGCAAGCGTTGGGAAAATTCAGATAGTGAATCTTTTGTTGTTGGATGCCATCCATTGTCATGACAGAAATAAACAAGGGTAGCTTCTTTTTTAGATCAACATCTACACAAACTCTCAGGCTGGCCCAAAACAAATTGTATTGTTCATCCAAAATCAACAACTTGCTAAACTAATAAGCAAAAACAAATCCAGAAAGGGTCATAAATCACTCAGAGGAGAAGGGAACTCCAACCACAAAGGATAGTGTGCCTACCCCGAATCCTCTAGATTATAACCTGCCCTCTACAATTGAATATAAGCCTTGTTGCCGCCTAATACACACTTGGGGGGAATGCGGCAGGAAACCTTCAAGCCGCTCGGTGTGTCCTTGGGGGCAAGTCAGAGTCAAGTGCTTTCACCTGATTACTCGACTCCTCTGTCTAGGCTTACTCCTAGCGAAGCCAAGGGGGTGGTCCCTATGAAATTAATCTAATGCTTTTAACTATAAAACAAATTAAAAGTCTAATCTAGGAGTTAAAGTGATGAGATGGGAAAAAAGATACAACAAAGCACAATTTGCAATTATAATTTAAGCGACAGAACACATAGTGAAAAAGATATGCATTCACGAAATTTTATACTTTGAAACTTTAAAACATGGAAAATTGAAGACCAGTGCCGAGAATGTGAAAATGCGATTGTTGATGTGTAGTGTCGTGAAAGTATTGCAAGAGGCTTGTTGTATATTTTAGAATTATTAATGGGTATTATGGGAGTGGGTAAATTCTTGGTTTGGCCCAAAGAAGTCTAACCTCTTGGAATGAGTGCTATAACGGCTTAACCAAGTGTCCAACAAGGCGAGTATGAACCTACTTAACGTATCCTTCTGACTCTATGGTGTACAACCACGCAACCTCCCGAGCTCGCAAAGTTATACTTGATTGGATTTTCCTATTAAAGCTAGTTACTCTACGTCCTTTTCTGATTGAGCCAATCTATTCAGTCAAAGCTGCAGCGGTCAAGAGCATACTTCGGATTTCGAGTGTTGATTTATTTTATTAGAAGTGTGAAGTGGATGGATAATACTATGCTACGCCCCAAGAGTCTCTTTTCCACACACCACATAATGGTGCAATACTTCAGGAAAGCAAGAGGATAAATTTTAGGATTTATTTTAAGAACAATTGTATTGTTGAAAACACCTAAGCATGAAAGATAGAGAGATTGAAACTGGTCCTTTAAGGACATTTGTGTGCTTTAGTGTTGTTTTTTAATAAATACAAACTTAAATGAAACTAATTTAAACAAAAAAAATTAAAAATTAAAAAATCGAAAAAACAACGCGAATCCCCCATGGGGGGATGGGGGCAGGCGCTGGAATAGCCTGCAGAGCTCTCTTTATTTTTTTATTACAATTAGGATCCTTGAAGAATTATTGCTTTCCCTTTATCATTAGGGAACAAGACAGTTTACAAAAATGATAGAAAGTTAAGACGCTTGGAGGGGGTTCTCCAAGTGGTCCTGGAAGCTCCGAATCCAAAGTTTTATTAGTTTTTATTGTTCAAACCTGATAAGCATGCAAAACAGACCAGGAAGCTTATTTTATCATAAAAAATGGCCAAAAACATTTTAATAGTGCTTTTGGCAATACTACAAAATTGTCAAACAAAAACTAGTTTAACTAGTGAATGAAAACTACTTTCCGGATCTACGCTGTTGGGAGCGGGAGCGAAGCGGGGAGCAGGGAGCGGGAGAGGGAGCGAAAAGTGAAATTTTCAAAAGCTTCTGTTTCGGGAGCGTTTTTTATATAATATATATTTTAATATATTTTGATGCATATAAATTAAAAAAACATGTATTATGCCAAATTAGCTATAGAAAACATCAAAACATAGAATCTAGATATTCATATAACCATTTAGTACACATTGATATAACATTAATCATCTAGTCTTCTAGATTGTAGGAGCTATAACTTATAACATTGTCATTAAATGATCATCATCAAATCATCAATCATCAATCATCAACAACATCAACCTTCAAATTTCAACATATAATATTTGCCATCAAACTAGGCCATAATGTTTACAAAATAGGCCAATCGCCAAAATAAACATGAAAATGAAATACAAACTACAAAGTACTATGAATCTACTAAGCTTTCCACTTGCCACGAGTAACTTCCAAATTCTTTTCTCATGTTCTAGGTGGAATAGGTGCTGGTGGAAGTGATCGTGGAACATGAGAAGAAGATGAATGGCCCCCACGGGCTGAAATTGGACGTTGTGAAGCTAAAGGCAAAACTCCTGCATCTGGAAAGCTGCTTCTGCTTGGGGGTGGCATCTCTATATGGGTAGTCTGAATTGGATCATCATGATCACCCAATAGTTCAGCCTCCAAGCGCTCTAATGCTATGGCTCCATCCTCCACATTATCCTCCTCTGGATTGTTGTCCCAAGTCAAAAATGTTCTACCATTCTTGGCCGCCTCACAATAATGGGACAACAACCTCAAGTTGTAGTGCACATAAACCAAGTTTTATGTGCTATCTACATTCAGACTGTTTCTCTTTACACTGTGGATAAAGTTGTAGGTGCTCCAACACCTCTCTGCAGAAGAGCTATTAACAACCTGTGATAGCACCCTCAGCGCCAATTTATGCAAATATGTGGCCACTCATATAAAATATGCCCAAAAAAACTATGAAAATTAACTTAAAACGAATGAAAAAAATAACTAAGTAAGGCAAGCTAGAAAGCTTTCCTTCTTAGGATCTTTACTTGCCTCTTTAAGAGATGGCAACTAAATGTATGAGCACTAAATTGTTTGATAAAAACTTTAAACTCAAAGAAATTCCTCTTTTTTCTTTTCAGATTTATGCTTTAAAACTTGAAACAAAAATGAGAAAAAAGGCAATCTAGATCTAACTATTGTATGAATCTTTAATAATTTTTAGATTGCAAGTATTTAAATCTATTAAAAATGAACTTTTGGATCTAGATCTAAAATGGAGAAGGAAACAGTAACCAGGATAGATATGAGAAGTTTGTGGATCTAGAAATCGGAACCCATGGGGGTTTGAGCGAATGAGGAGGGGATATGGAGTCTACTTCTTTGTGCACCGGTGGGATCTATCACTTTGTTCAAGTATGTTGGAGGAATGGAAGATCTAGCATGTTCATCCACGCTTCCAGCTTCAAACAACCTATAAGACCAAAACAAACTAGCAAAGGGATTAAAAGCACCTGTGTGAATAATTAAAAGAATATGTTAGAGATGATAGATTCAAACAATAATGTTTTCTACCTCTAGCATTCTAATGAAATCCACAATAGCAGATAGACTATAAAGCACTATTTACTATTCTTAATGAAAGTATTTTCCCTTTAAAGACAGATAAACCCAACAATTACTAGCATAATGTACGATACAGATTTACCTCATAAGATGCAAAGCATGAAGATCCAACACAACAGACACACCAGGGTAGCCTCCAAATCCTTCTTATTAACTCAATACAAAAAATATTTTACAAATGCAAGTAGAGGTTTGACCTTCTGATGCATACAATGGACCAAAAGCCTCCTTTAAATAACCAAAATCATGCAAAGTAGGGCACAAATCCCAAGGAGGGCGACTTCCTTTGATTGATGGAGTTAACTGAAACCTAATTGATTCTGATTGATAGTTGATTGAGAGTTGAATGAAGAGGATTGTGCCACATGTGAGAGTGGTTGACAGCCTCAACCTCAAGATCATCCCCTTCAATCTCCACCCTCCACCTCACAAAGTCGCCCCACGCAGAGAGAGGGCGAATTTCCTAATCGAGAATTAACTGGATCTTGATTGGTGTGTTTGGAATCATCTATTTCTAAGCTCAGTTAACTCATTGATGACTGTTTAGTCACTTTAGTCTGACTCCATACCAACTCCGGACATCTTCCACTGTTTTAGGAACTTGTCTTTTTTTAATAAATGTCTTTGTTGACATTTATTTTGTCTTTTTTGGAGTATTTGAGTAAATATCAATTTTTGAGATAAATACTTACTCAAAACTTAGGGAAAGTGGGTTTATGGGTTAAACGGGTGCTTTGGCCTAGAAAACGAGCATCCATTTATCAAATTCCATCCACAAACCACTTAATTATTACATTTTTAAAATTTTCAATTAAACCATAGGAAAAATGGTTTAAGTAATTGAAAATTTTATGTTTTTATAAAAACCAAAAAATTGGTCCACAACCACGAAAATAAAAAAAATGTAAAACTTCAAAATAAGCACCTAGGGACCTACTACATGACCATATGACTTTATTTTAGTGTCTAGCATGTTTATATATGTTATAAAATGGGCTCTAATAACCCCCCAAGGCCTAACCACCAATTCGGGCATTCCAGCTTTGGAGGTGTAGGAGAAAAACTCATCGATTATATTCAGCTAAAGGCAAAGCATAATTGACAAGGGAAAAAACTCCTTGGAATACCTTCTTTGGTTGTCAAGTCCTAGGGAACCGAGTCACTCAAAGACCACCATGCTAGCACACTTTATTACAAACCCCGTGGGGCATGGTCATGTATTATAAAAAATTAAAAGGAGGCCCTGAAAGGCCTGATTTGAAACTTATGAACACCGATATGCACAACTATTTGTGCAAACTTTGGCAGCTCTCTAGAAGTCCATCTGAGTGCAACTCAGGTGGTAACATTTGGCTCCAACTGCAGGACGTGTGCTCGATCTGGTCTTAAGGCAAGGAGAGCATACGAGAACATCGGAATCTCCGGTTTTTATGACCTGTAAAAACATCTCAACTTGACAAGAAAACCCTTCAGTAGCACAAGTGTTTGTAAGAAACCAATGAACCATAAGTTACTTTATTCAAAAGGAAAAACTAACTAATAAAAAATTAAAAATTAAAAAAAAAATCTTATAAGAGGAAAACACTGAAAAATAAATGCATAAAGTAAATGCTCATTTTGATGAGCTTATTTTCCTATTCTAAGCATAACATAATCAAAATGCTAAGTTAAATGATAAATCTAATGCAACCATCTTAACATTTTATGAGTATAATTTTTTTTTACCTTGTGTTTGGTTAGCAGCCAAAACAAGGATACCTTATTCACGAGATGCAAACCTGCGAAAATATTGAGGATGGGAAGGCTGGATGGGAGATCATAACCCTGCAGAATATCATCAAACTTTTTCCTCAACTAGCAGGTCCTCTTGCAGGATGCTTCTATCCAAGATTGGATAGGACTGATGTATAAATCTATAGGATGGGGTAGATCAACCACACCACCATACTGCCTTAGAGGGCTTTGTTATCACACCATAGTAGCAGGGCTACTATTCTTGTACAGCAGATATCTGCACATTCCAGAGCCTACATTTTTCCAGAGCATGGCTATATATTTTGGATCACTCATGATCAGAGCAGTACATTATTCAGAGTTATGTATGACCTTGTGTCAAGGCTGAGACTTGATAGTTCAGATTTGATGACTGATGTGACCACTTAGCCCATTACAGTTTCAGTTCAGTGCCTAGAGATGTACTACAGCAGTGTTTCAGATGATACTTGATCATTATTATTATTGATGTTGTATGATTTATGGATATGCTCTCACTGACTGTGGATTATTATCTTGTGGATTTAGTCATGATCATGGCATGTGCTTGGTATATTATTCCTGATGTGGAAAACTATTTAAAATGAACTGTAAATCATAACATGGACAATTGCTTGCACATTTAGGTCATTTAACAAAACTCACTGGTTTTTCACCTTACATAGATATGGTCTTTCCCGACACCAGTTGTCTGCTAGTGTAGGCTCCATCTTCACTTGTCTCCATCCATACATGACCTTCCTGTTTGACTTTAAACCCTGACTTGTCTCATTTGACTTTCTGATACTGAGGAATTCCCCATTTTTCTACCTCTGTGTTTGGACCGCATCCCTGTTTATTCAGTGTCTCGGCTCTGAGTTGGTGACAAAACTTGCCTTTGGTGAGTTGGATTGTAGGCCTAAACCATTCTGGTCGGTTGTCCCGATGTTTGGCATTGGCTCGAACTCCCCCTAGTCACTTGAGATGTTGTTGGCTAAAACTGAAAGCTCATGTTCTACCTATGGAAACTTGAAAAATTCGCCCATGGAAATAAAAAGGGCAAGAGCAATGAAAAGCTAAAAATACTCCTCGAAGAGTATAAGAAAGGTCCAAAAAGCAATGGTTCTTAAAAGCTATATCTAAACAATTGCTGACCTTATAAAAATGTGAAAAACATGCCCTGGATGCAAGCTGCAACTAGTTGTGCTTCTCAGCACATCTGAAATCCGAAGGGTTATGTAGGCCAAAAAGGCCATGGAAATAAAATTGAATGATCCTAATGAATCTGGATCAACTTGATGTAGACATGATGCCTAAGTTGAATAAGCACTCTCTAAACAACTTATCCATTTGTGAGACACAGCCATCCCCCGTGTTCTTTTTGTCCAGCACAGAGTTTGTAGCTTCCCCCTTTCTCCCAGTCCAAAGTATTTTTGAGTTAAGTTAGACAAGTCAAACCCTTGGCCCAACCTTGCTCCTAGCCTTCATCCTTCACTAGCAGTTTGACCATGTCCAATGGGTGAGTTTGTCATTTGAACTATTGTGCAAGTAATTTTATATAACAACAGAATATGTTAACTTGATTAATGCCACTGAATGGAATTTATACTTTGAGCTTAGCTGTGGGAATGATTAGAGAAGCATTGTCTTAGTCTACTGATGTGGTTTATCCTTGATTATATATTCTTGGGATCCGTGATGATGTGGACCATGTATGGATGATTATTGATGATGATTTATGGGCCCACATGTTTGATGATGATATCATATGATGGACATATGATGCAGATGATGTTTGATCCAGTTCAGCAGGTTTATTATTACTTCAGATCAGCAGATTATACATTGTCCATATATGGTGGACCCTACAGCAGGCCCATTAGGGCAACCCAGGGTGTATGAGTACTCATTCCTAGTGGATTTGGGTCTTCTGGATCCATTGAGACACTTATCTTTCAGTTCCGGGCACTTCTGACAGTGATTGATGCAGTTTTACACTTGTTGACCAGATTGGGGGCTGATTTCCCAGCCTGAGCAGCAGGGGCCCCGAGAGGCCAGTTCACCTAGGGCGCTGATGATGGAGGGGGTGGTCCAGCCACTTGTTATTACCATTTATCCCCCCTTCCGGAGAGCCTGGTGGGCTCAGATGGACAGCGCTAGCACCCTAGGAGGCAGTTTTGGCACTTTCACAGTTCCCGAGGCAGTTAAAAAATGGAAAAAAGTGGTCACTGAGGAAATCGATTTGGGCAATTGAGGCAAGGTTTTGGCATTTGGTCTTCACAGAGGTCTTCCAGGGCGGCATCATTACCTTCCAGCCAGTTTTCACCATGTGGGTATGCCCAGATTGATCACAGGAGGACATTTACTGCTTGACTGTCATGGATTCTGAGGACAGTTTTGGTCATTTTTATTATATTGGACATATTTTATTATTTTTATTGTGCCTTGGGGATGAGCTAGTAAGGATTAAAACCTCCTAGCCCCACCATGAGCTTATATTGTCATGTCCTAGTCACCATGAGGTGGATTTTGATGCTTATATTTTCTCTTATGGATGACGTCACCCCTTATTGTAATTTTTTTAGTGGGGGCGCTATCATTATGTGGGTGATCCATGTGATATATTGTTATGATTTATTATTAGCCATTGATTAGATCTTGAGATCTTTTAATCTTAGCCACTCATGTAAAAAGTGGTTAGGATTGTACTCTCTCCCCATCCTATTTAAGGAGGGAGCCTCTCATTGTAAAATTCATCTAGAGATTTTTGGCTCTTGGCTCTTGGAATAAAATTTCTATCTTTTGGAGTACATGCTTGGATTGGAGTGGATGTTGGTTGTTTCGATTGTAAATGATATTGTCCATTGCACTGGAGGATCTATTGTAGCTATCTTGCATATTTGCCATACTTTATTTGCAGGTTGAGAGGGCGACTTTGACAAGTGCAAATTGGTGGGGAGGCTTGCCCTTCAAGCTTGGAAGAAGTCGTTTTGGGTTTGACAGGGAGTAGTTTTGCCTTTGTGTCAACTATTCTATGTTTTTCTCTCTCTTGCTTATATCTACCTTCAATTTGTTAAACTAATTGATGCTTTGCTCCTTGGCTTGACAGGTTAGAAGGAATCACATGTGGCTTGGAAAAATCGATTTGGCAAGAGGGCTTCAACAATTCTCCATTTGATCTTTGGCAAAGTAATCCTCGTCTCAACTAGCATTCATCTCTTCATCCAGGTATGCTCCAAGAGGTATGATCTTCTATTCCTTGAATCTTCCATAATTTCTAGATCACAAAAACCCTAATCAAATTAAAACCCTTGTTTTTGGTATTTTTTTAGATCTACTTAGATCTAGCCTTGCAATTGAAAAGACATTAAAAAACCCACCTCTATAGGATCCACCCCTAGTTGGATCTATAGTTTGGTGGTGATTGGCTAAAATTTGACACACTTTTCAATGCAAAAAGCCTTCTTGAACCTAAATCGATTTTCCTAAGAGAAGCTTGTTGGGTTAGATCTAGCACATGGGTAGGTGAGATCCCACTTGATTTGACATCTAGACATTTGATAACCTATACCCATATCTTTACTTTGGTGAAAACTACCTTGTGGACATCTCTCCATGTTTTAAGGGGTTGAAACCCCCTTTTGACCTTCTTGGCATCTTAAAACTTAGATCTACTAAGATCTAGCCATTGGATTCACTTGAAACTTTGAAGGAACATAGATCGGGGTACTAACATCCCGGATCTACATTTTGGTGGCCATTGGACTTGATTTGGTCCACCAAAACCCATTTTTGGACCCTCCTTGAGCAAGTCGCACCCCCTTGATTTTTTGAGTTGGTCCACTTCTAGGAAGTGGGTGTTGGAGATTTTCGTGGATTTGGAATGCCCATGCCTTGAAACCTAGGTCTATACTATCCTTTCATCAAGATCCACCTTGGGGATTGCATTCCTTGTTTTAAGGGATTGTGGTCCACTTTTGGTCATCACTTAAAAACCTAGATCTAGTAAGATCCAACCATTGGATCTCACCCAATCCACTTGACTTGGCTTCTAGGTGTCCCGATCTACACTTTGACATCCTTCTTGACTCCATTAGCCCATCCAACAAGGCACTAGTCCTTCTCCAAGCAAGGCGCACTCCTTGGGATTAGTGTCAAACCCTAGATCTAGTACATGGGTAATCCTAGACCCAACTCCAACTTATAAACCTAGCCTAGATCTATCCTATAGTACCATCCTCATACCTAACTTCACCTTGTGGGTCCATCTAGAACCATTTCACACTTCCCAAGAAACTAGATCCACTTGTGCAAACACATGGTACTATACCTAGTAATCATACCCCATCATGTGGCCTAAACAATACATAGGTTGAAACATTAACTATCCATTACACCACCCTCAACCATTCCTTAAAACTTTTAGGTCCACTTAGCCTTGCATTGGTTTCCGCAACTCATCATTTACCTACCCTTAGAAACCTTTGTTTGGATCCAATCAACTGTGATTGGGGTATAGGGTCTCCCCCTTGGTCTAGTTACACCTTGACCCAAAGCGAAGAGTGCCTCGGTTGACGTGACTCCCAATTGCATTGGGAACCGTGGCATCTCTTAGGTCACCTCTTTAGTTGCCTAACTCCTCTACCGTCCCGGATGGGATACCTATAGGGGCAACTACAAGTTGTGTATTAACAGGCTTATCGGATGAAAAATCTCTATAGTAACACAAGCCCCAAGCTTCTCCAAATCATAAGAGAATTCTGAATGTGAAGATGAAGGTTGTGACTAACGTTCAATTGACTGAGTCCCATCTGAATCTTCAATGCATATCTCCTTCGGGTCTTCATCACTAGTACTCATGTTTGGTTCTGACTGATCATATGAAGCACAAGCATGCTCCTCTTTTATATCAAGATTTCCCAAGGTCTCTGAATGCACACTCCCTTCCCTAGATACATCAAAAATGGGTTTTTCAATGTATGTCCAATAATCATCATAGGTATCTTTGGCAAAGATGGAGGATTTTTCACTATTTGTATCATGTCCCTGGCTATATTTGTCTTCCTTGTGGTCATGATAATCTTCTTTACAAGGCTTAGCTTGAAAATTTTTACAAGAGAATAAGATTTCCCCAAATTCATTATCATGCGGAGAGTAAAGAGGAGTATTATCATACACCAAACAATCTTCATCGTAGATTTCTTTGCGGACTTCTATAACTATTTCTTCGAGAGGAACATCTGGAGTGCAAATGTCATCATCTTCACTGAAGTAATCTTGAAATCCCAAATCTTCAATGTTTGTTACCATGGCAATGTGAGGAATCCCTTTAGAGACCTCCTCAATCAAATATCCCTCATGAATGTCTTCATTAACTTTTGCAATGGCTTCCTCTTCAGGTAAGTTTGGAATATACATGTGATCATCATCACTTAAATAGACCTAAGAACACTCCAAATCTTCCATATTTTCTGTTAAGGTGAAATGAGGAGGGTCTTCAATAATGTCCTCAATCAAGGGTGCTTCATGAAACTCTTCAATAGGATCAGCATGAATCATTCTCTCAAAGTGATACTGTGCTCCAGGGAGAATGACACCCTGCTTTTCAATAAGTTGCATAATCTCTTCTTTATTGAGAGAGGCTAGAGGAATCTCCAAATATTCAATGTTCTCTACAATGACGACATGAGGAGGCTCAAGGTCTTCTATGTGATATTTTATCTCGGGTAAGAAGTAAGCCAAGGCTTTTTCAATGAATCTTTCCACGTTGTAATCATCATACTGCAACTGCTTTAAGAAAATTCTAAGGAAGCATGAAAGGGAGGTAATACATTTGGTAGGAAGGCCCTCAACAAACCAATAATAAGCATCTCCTCCCATAGTACTGTTATCACACCATAGTAGTTGGGCTACTATTCCTGGTGAGCAGATATCTGTACTTTTCAGAGCTTTGCCTTTACAGAGATCAGCTATGATGAGCAGAGTTATTTGAGATCACTCACAGATCAGAGCAGTATATGTTATACATTGAGTAGACCTTGCGCCAAGGCTGAGCCTTGAGAGCTTAGATTTTATGACCGATGCGACCTTTTGTTCCATACAGTTTCAATTCAATGCCTAGAGTTCTGGATATTATTATTGCAGCAGTGTTTCAGTTGGTTGTGGATGATGATAATTTACATGATATGATGTGACCTATGGACTTGTGATTGTTATCATGGATTATTATCTTGTTGCTTTAGTCATCTCCATAGCATTGACTTGGTATATAACTCATGATGTGGCAGTACTATCTAAATAATAAAATGAAATATCTTGGATGATTTTATAAAATATAAAATTGGATGTATTACTTGCACTCTAAGGTTTTCAGACAATACTCATTGGTTTCATCACCCTCCTGAGCATGGACATGGTTTTTCATGACATCTTTGTTTGTTATCCTAGGCACCACATGCACTTGACTCCATCCATCCATGACCTTCCTTCTTTTGTCTTTCACCCTGACTTGCCTTCTTGACTGCTTGATATGGAGGACTTCCCCATTTCTACCTCTGTGTTGGATCACATCCACGATTGTTTTGTGTCTCGGCTCTGATTTGGTGACAGAACTTACCTTTGGTCAGTTGGATTTTATGCCTAGATCACTCTAGTCGGTTCCCCGATGTTTGGCTTAGCGCGGAATTCCCTCTAGTCACATGAGTTGTTGTTGGCTAAAACTGAAAGCATATGTACTACTTATATTGGAAATCTCTTATGAAAGCCTATGAACTGAAAATTCTAGAATGTGTTTTTCAACAAACATGAATAAAGGCTAAACGAATGAACTACTAAAATACCCCACGAAGGGTATAGAAAGGTCTAAAAAGAAATGGTTAAACAAATGCTATATCTAAATATTGTTGACCTCATAAATGTAAATATGCCCCGGATGCAAGCTGCGATTAGTTGTGCTTCTTAGCGCATGTGAAATCCCAGAGGGATCATATAGGCCAAAAAGGCCATGGAAATTAAATGAATGATCCTAATGAACCTGGATGAACTTGATATAAACATGATGCCTAAGTTGAATAAGCACTCTCTAAACAACTTATCCATTTGTGGGGCACTGCCATTCCCTTTGTTATTTTGTCCAGCACAGAGTGTAGCTTCCCCTTTCCCCGTCCAAAGTGTCACGTAGTTGAGTTGTTCAAGTCATCCCTTTTACCTAGCCTTCCTCTTAGACTTCACACTTTGCTACTTGTTAGGCCATGTCCGTTGAATGAGTATGTCTTTAAAGCTTTTGTGCAAGTAAACTATAAACAATGTTGAAATATATATGTATTAACTGCCACTGAATGATGTTTATACCTTAAGTTAAGCTGTGAATATGATTAAAGGAACATATCTTAGTCTTTTGTTATGATCTAGTCTTTGGTTATATTTTGACCTAGTCAAACATAGTTTGACCATGGTCATCCTTGGGATCCGTGATGAGATGGACCACATGTGCTTATTGATGTTGATCTATGTCCCACATACACCTATTGATGATTCCATATGTTGGATATATGCTTCAGATGATGATGGATGTAGTTGGTCAGTTTTATTATTATTTCCAGATCATCACATTTTACACTATCCGGGTATGGTGGACCCTACAGATGACCCCACAGGTTATCATATGGTGTATGAGTACTCATTTCTATTGGATTTGGGTCTTCTGGATCCATTGAGTCACTAATATTTCAGTTCCGGGAACATCTGGGGATGATAGTTGCAGTTATCCACCTGTTGACCAGTTTGGGCATGCTGATCCAGCCTGTCCAGTAGGAGCATTGGAGGCAAGTTGTTGCCTAGGAAGCTACAGACGAAGGGGGTGGTCCAGCCACGTTTTTTTACCATTATACCCCCCTTCCGGACATGATGGCACCTTCAGTTTGACAATGCAGGCACCCTAGAGGCATTTTCTGGCACTTTGAGGGTTTTCAAGAGGATAAAAAAATGGAATAAAAAGGTCACTGAGGAATTCGATTTGGGAAATTGAAGCAAGGTTTTGGCACTTGGTCTGCTTTGAGTTCATCCATGGTGAATCCCCCTTCTTCCATATCAGTTGGCACCAATCAGTGGGGTCCACAGTGGCTACAGGAGGTCTTTTACTGCATGTCTCTCTCAGATTTTGAGGACAGGATTTGATCATTTGTGTTATTTGGACATGTCATAGGCTTATATATTATATTATTGTGCCATGGGGACATGCTAGGGAAGGAGATTAATGCCTCCTAGCCCCACCATGTGCTTTAGGTGAGTTGTCAATATCATTTGTTGTGGCTCCATGCTATCTAGCCACCTTTTAGGTGTGACGTCACCCTCCTTAGAGACACTTTATGTATGATGTCACCCTCCTTTTGAGTGATCCATGTGATATATTGTATTGGCTCATCTTAGTCGTTGATTAGATTGTTATATCTTTTGATCTCAACTACTAGTTTTAAAAAGTGGTTTTGTTGTTTAGCGTTTTGGTCTTTATTATCCTATAAAAGGAGGAGACCCCCCTATTGTAAAGGCACCTTTGGAGCTCTTGAAGATTGGAATAAAGAAACTATTTTGTCGATCTACTTCTCTTGTCTTGATGGATTCTTTTGCAAGTTGAATATACAGTATTTTCTCGATGTATCATTTGTGAATCGTGGGCTACTAGTTGTTTTCTGCAGGGAGGCCGAATTGGTGAGGAGGAGGACGATTTGAAGGAGGCTATTGTTGGGGAGACCCACATATCTTCTCTTGGGTTGATCTTTGTGATAGGGAGTATCATTATTGTATCTTTGTGACATAGTTGATGCTTGCTATTACATCTCTTCATCATTTTCATAATTCTTTTGCTTGGCTTGTTTCTAACTTGATCTTGTCTTGCAGGAGGAGGACGATTTGGCTATCTTCGAGGGAGAACATTTTGGCTTGGAGCACTAGATCTCACTCTTGAATATACACATAGGGGGAATGCTATCAATTTGCAAAGTGGCCACAAGCAATTGAGGTATGTTCAACAAGGTATGTGTCTAGATCCATTCTCTCTTCTAAATTGATCATAAAACCCTAATAATCAAAACCCTCATTTTTACTTTTTTTTAGATCTATTTGGATCTAACAAGCTTTTGGGGATAATTTTTAAGACCCACTTCTATAGCATCCACGGCAATTCAAATCTATAGTTTGGTCGTGGTTGGCCTCCATTTGACCCTTTTCCCTAGGCACATTAGCCTCTCCAAGGCAATTCGCATTCCCTTGAAGATGCTAGTTTGCTAGGTGAGATTTTTGTTTCATTGAAGAGATCATCCCTCAAAACCTACCTCTAGTGCTTCACTTTTGTGATTTTCACCTTGTGGGCCTCATTCCTCATTTTGAGGGTTGTGCCCCACTTGGGTCACTTTGTGATGCATTAGATCTAGTGAGATCTAGCCATGGCATGCTCTTGATCTTCAAAACCCACCTTGCTTAACACCTTGACTATCCCGATCTATAATTTGGTGGACATCTGACTCCATTTGCCCCTCCATCCAAGGCACTAGTCTTCCCTATGTCAAATTGCACTCCTTGGGGTTGGTGGCTTTTGCTAGATCCCACACTTGGTTGTTCCTAATTTTTGTCCAATCCATATATCCATGCCATAGAACACCCCTAGTACCATTTTCCTTCAACTTTGACCTTGCGGATGCAACTTTGACCAATTTCCACTTTGTAAGGAGTGGGTCCCACTTGGCCAATTTCCATGGTACTAATTCATCTTTTAGATCTATTTGATTAAACCTCACAAGTGGCCCTTGTCTTTCATTGGTTGAACCTTGTCGCTCTTTAAGCCTCTTCAACCACACTTAAACCCTTGGGTCCACTTAATTTTCATAGATCTGACTTACCATTGGTCTCCTTGATTTACTTTACACATTTCCCTATGAACCTTTGGGTTAGCTAGTCTTCATTGATTGGCTAGGGTCTCCCCCTTGATCTTGATTAGTCTTGATCTAAAGTGAAGAGTGTCTCGGTTATCGTGACACCCAGCTTGCATTGGGAACCGTGGCATCTCTTGGGTCACCTCTTTAGTTGTCCATCTCCTCTACCATCCCAGATGGGATACCTTTAGGGACAACTACAAGTTGTGTGATAACATTTTTGGTGTCGTTGCTGGGTAGGTAGAGGCTTACCTTAGGTGTCTGCAAGTATCCATGCATAATTCATATCTTATCACATCTGGATTAATCTAGATGGTTATCATTTCAATCCTTAATTAAAAGCATAGTCATCTGTTTGTCACTCATCTCTCCCCGCTTATTAATGACATACATCTTGGTAGAAGAGTTTGAAGTCTACCTGGCGACTCCAATTCGTGACTTCGCTGAGAAACGAATCCATAAAGAGATGTCTTCTCAAGACAATATCTCTCTTGAAATGACCATGGAATTCATGTCAAACATGTGTGAGATGGTCACCAACATTGCCATGTATCTTAAAAATCAAGATGAGGATCTTAAAAGACGTGATCAACAAACTAAAGAAATGTTAAATTATAACAATTCAGTTCATCCTAAGGCTAGTTCCCCTAGGCCTCACCAACATAAGCCAGTTGACTCACAGCCTAGCAAGGCAGTGCATCCTGATAGTCACCATGTGTGAAGAATCATGTCCAAAACTCCAAAGCCTTCATCTGAAGTAATCACAAAAGGTGGAACTATGCTTAGTGCTAGTCAAACCCCTCCTGCAAACCAAAATCCAAATCAAGAAATTAAAATTGATCTTCCTCCTAAAGCTAATGTGCCCAAAGCAACTCTTTGGAGAAAACAACTTGGGCCCTTGAAGACAAAGCCTCCCATGATTTTAAAACCTAATCAAGAGCATCCAAGAACAAATGTTCCTAGCAAGTTAACCAATTCCTCTGCTTTAGTTTCCCTAAAAGATCTAATCAAAATCCCGTTTGTCAAGTATGACATCATGAAGTTCTTGGGTTTGAGTGCGAATGAAAAAGATAAAGAGAATACCTACAACCTAAACATTGATGTCACGGGGTTCTTAGGAAAGATGAACATGCCTATTCCTTTCTGTGAAATTTTCAAAATCCCCTCCTTCCATAAGAGAGCTACCACCCATCTAGGAATCCAAACAAGGAAGCAAATGACAAAGCAAGTTTCTGTAGAACCTAAGGATTCTCCTGTCATGATCCAAAGTGTCTCTGGTGACAACTTTGGGGGTTTCCCTCCCTTTTATATAGCTTTGGAAGTGAATGGGTTGATTTTGCATAACTGCATGTTAGATTTGGGAGCTGAGGTAAATGTTATGCCCCTAAGAGTCATGGAACAACTCGAGTTAGTGCCCACAAGGCCTTACAGGAATGTATGTGGAATGGATTCCAAAACTGTGAAATCTATTGGCATAAAAGAAAATTTTCCCATTAGGTTGGTTGCCTGTTCTGATATTGAGCTTTCAATGAACATCCTAGTCCTAGATGTCCCTGATGTCTGGGGAATGTTGTTGTCTAGGGAATGGTCTGCAAGGCTAGGTGGAAGTGTGCAGATGGATCTCACATATGCTACAATCCCAACTAGAAAGGGTTCATCTATAACCTTGTTTAATGAACCGCCCATGCAAGAGCATGTTGAGACACCTGAACACTTGTTTACTGAGGCAATGTACGCAAGTGATGAAATTGGAAACTTCATGGTTTTGGAAAACGATTGGGAGGAGGTTAAGAAACATCCTTTCCCATCTGATCAAATTTGGAAGATGAATTTTGACGAGGCCCATTCCCGACATGGTGCAGGAGTAGGGATTGTTTTGACTTCGCCGTCTGGAGAAGAAAGTTTGTTTGCTTTCCGCTTGGAGTTTGATTGCACTAATAACGTAGTTGAATATGAAGCCTTGCTTCTAGGATTAGAACTTGCTCAGGAAAGAAACATTAAGTCCTTATCTGTCATAGGTGACTCTGATCTCATTGTGTCCCAAGTCAAGAATCAGTTTGCTGCTAAGAATAATAGACTTAGAGATTACAGAAATGCAGTTTAGGACACCATTGAATGTTTTGATGCCTTTGGAGTTAAGGCAGTCCCCCGTGAGCAAAACACTTCGCCTGATGAACTGTTTATCATAGCCAGTACCCTCCAAGCCTCTGAGTCTTTAAAGCAAAGAAGTTGCAAGGTTGAAGTTTTATTTAGACCCTCGGTTCCCGATAATCAAGATTATTGGCAAGTTTTTGATAATGATGCTCAAATCATCCAATTCCTGACTGCTTCTCAAGCCCCAATGATAAACTTTGAAGATCAATTAAAGGGTAGTTCCATAGAGGGCATGGATGTAACGGAAATCACTTTTCCTTTAGAGAAGAACTTCAACAGGCATAATGAGTTTAAAGGAAAGAGATCCGAACCAATCGACGAAGTCATTGAAATTAATATTGGCTCTTGTTCCCCAAAAATGATTAAGATAGGGAAAAATGCCTCTAAAGAAGAAAGAAAGAAAATCGAAGAATTAATCAGAGAGTACAAGGATGTATTTGCTTGGACCTATGATGATTTGAAAAATTATGACCAATCTGTTATTGAACACACTATTCCTCTTAAAGAAGGAGCTAAACCTTACCGTCAAAAGTTGCGTAACGTTAACCCTAAACTAGCTCCCTTAGTCAAAAAAGAATTGGAAAAGATGTTGGCGACATGCATCATTAGGCCGGTCATGCATACAACATGGGTGTCCAATCCTGTGGTTGTAAGGAAGAAAAGTGGGGAAATTAGGATTTGTATTGACTTTAGAAACCTGAATCAAGCTTCGCTAAAAGATAATTATCCATTACCTAATATGGAAAATTTATTGCAAAGTGTAACAGGGGCTGGTGTATTATCTTTGCTTGATGGTTTCTCGGGTTATAACCAAGTCCAAATCAAAAAAGAAGATCGTGGAAAGACAACTTTCACTACCCCTTGGGGAACATATGAATATATAAGGATGCCATTCGGCCTCTTAAATGCAGGATCAATCTTTCAAAGGGAAATGGACCACGCATTTGAAGGTCTAATTGGAAAAATCATTGTGATCTATCAAGATGATTTGACTGTTTTCTCTAAATAAAGGTGTGACCATGTAAAGCATTTGAAGAGAATTTTTGAAAGGTGTCAAAAGTTTGGAATCTCCTTGAATCCTAAAAAGTATACCTTTGGTGTCAATGAAGGAAAGTTGTTAGGACATATTGTTTCTAGAGAGGGCATTAGAATTGACCCGGAAAGAATGCAAGGAATTCAAGCCATAGCTCCTCCCAAAGATGTTAGTTCATTACGATCCTTTTTCGGAAAGATAAATTTTGTAAGAAGGTTCATTCCTAATCTAGCTGAATTGGCAAAGCCTTTGAATGCCTTGCTGAAAAAAGATGTAAAATTTGTTTGGGATAAGAAATGTGATGCCTCATTTGAATCTCTAAAAAAATCAATCTCCTCTGCCCCTGTCCTAGTGCGTCCTGATTATAACAAGGAATTCCTGATTTACTCATATGCCTCTGAGGATACTATAGCTGGTGTTTTGTTGCAAAAGAACGAAAACAACCGTGAACAACCAATTGCTTTCATGAGCAAAAATCTTAGAGATGCGGAATTAAATTATACAACCATTGAAAAACAAGCCTACGCTTTAGTTAAGTCTTTGAAACATTTTAGGACTTACATTGGTTATTCGAAGGTTTTAGCTTATGTGCCTTATCAAGCAGTCAAAGATGTGTTGTCTCAGCATGATGGAATAGGAGCTAGGGGAAATTGGATTTCTAGAATTCAGGAGTATGACATTGAAATCAAGCCAATCAAGATAGTAAAAGGTCAAGTATTAGCCCAACTGTTAACTGATTCCAAAATGAAACCGAGTTATGAGGAGGTAAGTATTGAAAATGCTATGGTGCTCTATATTGATGAATGCCATGAGTGGTACAAAGACATAATTTTCTATCTTACACATATGTCTTGTCCTGATCATCTTTTAGATCACCAAAGGAGAGCTTTAATGTGTGAACCATGATGATTCTCAAAGAATCATAAACGAGATGCACTCTGGATTATGTGGAGGACATTATGCTCCTAGAACTACAGCTGCTAAGATCATGCGAGCTGGGTATTATTGGCCATCTTTATTCAAGGATGTGCATGCCTTTGTCAGGGCTTTCCAATAATGTCAATTTTATTCAGGAAAGCCTAGATTGCTTGCCCTACCTCTGACCCCAGTCATTGTAGAAGCACCTTTCCAACAATGGGGAATGGATTTTGTAGGACCAATAAATCCTAGTTCTTCTGGGGGATATAAATACATCTTAACTTGCACAGACTATTTCACTCGTTGGGTTGAGGCTATCCCTACTAAAAGAGCTACTGCGGAAGTTGTGGTTAAATTCTTAGAAGAGAACATCGTCTCTAGATATGGTTGCCCTTTTAAAATTACAACCGATAATGCAAAAGCTTTTAGCAAGGAGGAGATGTTCACCTTTTGCTCGGGTCATGGAATCACTTTGTCTCATTCGTCCAACTATTACCCGCAAGGAAATGGCTTCGCATAATCAAGTAATAAGAATCTGATAAGGCTTTTAAAAAGAATGATTGGTGAAAACAAAAGAACCTGGGATATTAAGCTTAAGTATGCCCTTTGGGAAGACTGAACGACAATCAAGAGAATAACGGGTAAAGCTCCTTTTGAAATAGTGTATGGGAAAAACTGTAGGCTTCCCATAAATCTTCAAATCCTTGTTTTCGAGCTCTTGCAGCAGTGTTCCTTAGAACAAGAAGCCATGCAAGCTAGAATTGACAAATTGGTAGAACTGGATGAAACTAGAAGAGAAGCATGGAATAAAATGGTTCTGGAGCAAGAAAGGGTAAAAGGAACATTTGATCAACGAAGTAGAAATGTAAATTTTGGAGTAGGTGACGTAGTTTTGCTATGGGATAAGAATAAAGAAAAACCAGGAAATCATGGTAAGTTTGAGAAATTGTGGATGAGTCCTTATCAAGTAAATAGAATAGCAAGTAAAAACTCTTTTTGGTTGGAAACAATGGATGGGGATGAATTAGAGTTACCGGTAAATGGGTTATTGTTGAAACATTACTACCCCCTTGTCCCTCTGGGATAGGGACTTTGCTTGCATGCTTAGAGTAGGTAGGTTTTTGAATAAGCTCTTTTGGAGCAGTAGGATTTGTGTGCCTTTTGCTTTTTCTGAGTGCTGAGTATTGTGAGTTTTTCTTTGATTTTTTTTTTATGATTCCTTTTTCTTCTTGCTGAGTTGTTGTTTGAGTTGAGTCTCGCTCCTTCCTATGCTTTTCTCTTCTCCTGCATGCATTTAAAGTGGTTAAAATTTTTTCTTGAAGTTCTGAGTGCTTGTTGTTCGTTTGTGTCAAGTGAGTTGAGTGTGCCTTGTTGAAAAAGCCTTCTTTCCTCCTGCAAAGTAAAAGTAATAAAAATTTGCATATTATGATTAGATTAGTATTTCCTTTATGCATTTCCAGTTTTGCTATAGAATAGGTTTCATTTCCAGCATTTATTTTATATTTTATCCCATAAATGCATCATGAGGTATTTTAGTGGCCATGACTGCAGATACAGGTGCAAAATAAAAGCCGAAAGCAAGGATGAAGAGTTGTTGGATTGAAGATTGATGCAAAGCAGTTCGAGACCATAGATTTTGAGGTTGTCATGCGCTCTCTCCCTTAGAGCACTTGTCCCAGCTGGAGCCAGATGTTATCACACCATAGTAGCTGGGCTACTATTCCTGCTGAGCAGATATCTGCACTTTTCAGAGCTTTTCCTTTACAGAGATCAACTATGATGAGCAGAGTTATTTGAGATCACTCACAGATCAGAGCAGTATATGTTAGACATTGAGTAGACCTTGTGACAAGGCTGAGCCTTGAGAGCTTAGATTTGATGACCGATGTGACCTTTTGTTCCATACAGTTTCAGTTCAGTGCCTAGAGTTCCAAATATTATTATTGCAGCAGTGTTTAAGTTGGTTGTGGATGATGATTATTTACATGATATGATGTGACCTATGGACTTGTGATTGTTATCATGGATTATTATCTTGTTGCTTTAGTCATCTTCATAGCATTGACTTGGTATATAACTCATGATGTGGCAGTACTATCTAAATAATAAAATGAAATATCTTGGATGATTTTATAAAATATAAAATTGGATGTATCACTTGCACTCTAAGGTTTTCTGACAATACTCATTGGTTTCATCACCCTCCTGAGCATGGACATGGTTTTTCATGACATCTTTGTTTGCTATCCTAGGCACCACATGCACTTGAATCCATCCATCCATGACCTTCCTTATTTTGGCTTTCACCTTGACTTTCCTTCTTGACTGCTTGATATGGAGGACTTCCCCATTTCTACCTCTGTGTTGGATGGCATCCACGTTTGTTTTGTGTCTCGGCTCTGAGTTGGTGACAGAACTTACCTTTGGTGAGTTGGATTTTATGCCTAGATCACTCTAGTCGGTTCCCCGATGTTTGGCTTAGCGCGGAATTCCCTCTAGTCACATTAATTGTTGTTGGCTAACACTGAAAGCACATGTACAACTTATATTGGAAATATCTTATGAAAGCCTATGAACTTAAAATTCTAGAATGTGTTTTTCAACAAACGTGAATAAATGCTAAAGCAATGAACTACTAAAATACCCTGTGAAGGGTATAGAAAGGTCTAAAAAGCAATGGTTAAACAAATGCTATATCTAAATATTGTTGACCTCGGAAATGTAAATATGCCCCGGATGCAAGCTGCGATTAGTTGTGCTTCTTAGTGCATGTGAAATCCCAGAGGGGTCATATAGGCCAAAAAGGCCATGGAAATTAAATGAATGATCCTAATGAACATGAATCAACATGATAATGACATGATGCCTAAGTTGAATAAGCACTCTATAAACAACTTATCCATTTGTGAGGCACTGCCATTCCCTTTGTTATTTTGTCCATCACAGAGTGTAGCTTCCCCTTTCCCCGTCCAAAGTGTCACGTAGTTGAGTTGTTCAAGTCATCCCTTTTGCCTAGCCTTCCTCTTAGCCTTCACCCTTTCCTAGCAGTTAGGCCATGTCCATTGAATGAGTATGTATTTAAAGCTTTTTGTGCAAGTAAACTATAAACAATGTTGAAATATATATGTATTAACTGCCACTGAATGATGTTTATACCTTAATTTAAGCTATGAATATGATTAAAGGAACATGTCTTAGTCTTTTGTTATGATCTAGTCTTTGGTTATATTTTGACCTAGTCAAACATAGTTTGACCATGGTCATCCTTGGGATCCGTGATGAGATGGACCACATGTGCTTATTGATGTTGATCTATGGTCCCACATACACCTATTGATGATTCCATATGTTGGATATATGCTTCAGATGATGATGGATGCAGTTGGTCAATTTTATTATTATTTCCAGATCATCATATTTTACACTATCCGGGTATGGTGGACCCTATAGATGACCCCACAGGTTATCATATGGTGTGTGAGTACTCATTTCTATTGGATTTGGGTCTTTTGGATCCATTGAGTCACTTATCTTTCAGTTCCGGGAACTTATGGGCATGATAGTTGCAGTTATCCACCTGTTGACCAGTTTGGGCATGTTGATCCAGCCTATCCAACAGGAGCATTGGAGGCAAGTTGTTGCCTAGAGAGATACAGAGTAAGGGGGTGGACCAGCCACTTGTTTTTACCATTATACCCCCCTTCCGGACATGATGGCACCTTTAGTTTGACAGCACAGGCACCCTAGAGGCAGTTTCTGGCACTTTGAGGGTTTTCAAAAGGATGACAAAATGGAATAAAAAGGTCATTGAGGAATTCGATTTGGGAAATTGAGGCAAGGTTTTGGAACGTGGTCTTATTTGAGGTCATCCATGGTGAACCCCCCTTCTTCCAGATCAGTTGGCACCAGTCAATGGGGTCCACAGTGGCTAAAGGAAGTCTTTTACTGCATGTCTCTCTCAGATTTTGAGGACGGGATTTGATCATTTGTGTTATTTGGACATGTCATAGGCTTATATCTTATATTATTGTGCCATGGGGACATGCTAGTGAAGGAGATTAATGCCTCATAGCCCCACCATGTGCTTTAGGTGACTTGTCCATATCATATGTTGTGGCTCCATGCTATCTAGCCACCTTTTAGGTGTGATGTGACCCTCCTTAGAGACACTTTATGTATGACGTCACCCTCCTTTTGAGTGATCCATGTGATATATTGTATTGGCTCATCTTAGCTATTGATTAGATTGTTATATCTTTTGATCTCAACCACTAGTTTTAAAAAGTCGTTTTGTGGTTTAGGGTTTTGGTCTTTATTATCCTATAAAAGGAGGAGACCCCCCTATTGTAAAGACACCTTTGGAGCTCTTGAAGATTGGAATAAAAAAACTATTTTGTGGATCTACTTCTCTTGTCTTGATGGATTCTTTTTCAAGTTGAATATACAGTATTTTCTCTATGTATCATTTGTGGATTGTGAGCTACTAGTTGTTTTTTGCAGGGAGGCTGTTGTTGGGGCGACCCACATATCTTCTCTTGGGTTGATCTTTGTGACAGGGAGTATCATTATTGTATATTTGTAACATAGTTGATGCTTGCTATTACATCTCTTCATCATTTTCATAATTCTTTTGATTGGCTTGTTTCTAACTTGATCTTGTCTTGCAGGAGGAGGACGATTTGGCTATCTTTGTGGGAGAACATTTTGGCTTGGAGCACTAAATCTCACTCTTGAATATACACATAGGGGGAATGCTATCAATTTGCAAAGTGGCCAAAAGCAATTGAGGTATGTTCTACAAGGTATGTGTCTAGATCCATTCTCTCTTCTTCATTGGTCATAAAACCCTAATAATCAAAACCCTCATTTTTACTTTTTTTTAGATCTACTTGGATCTAGCAAGCTTTTGGGGATAATTTTTAAGACCCACTTCTATAGCATCCACGGCAATTCAGATCTATAGTTTGGTGGTGATTGGCCTCCATTTGACCCTTTTCCCAAGGCACATTAGCCTCTCCAAGGTAATTTGCATTCCCTTGAAGAGGCTAGTTTGCTAGGTTCTAGTACGTGGGTAGGTGAGATTTTTGTTTCATTGAAGAGATCATCCCTCAAAACCTACCTCTAGTGCTTCACTTTTGTGATTTTCACCTTGTGGGCCTCATTCCTCATTTTGAGGGTTGTGCCCCACTTGGGTCACTTTGTGATGCATTAGATCTAGTGAGATGTAGCTATGGCATGCTCTTGATCTTCAAAACCCACCTTGCTTAACACCTTGACTATCCCGATCTATAATTTGGTGGACATCCGATTCCATTTGCCCCTCCATCCAAGGCACTAGTCTTCCCTAAGTCAAATCGCACTCCTTGGGGTTGGTAGCTTTTGCTAGATCCCACACTTGGGTGTTCCTAATTTTTGTCCAATCCATAGATCCATGCCATAGAACACCCCTAGTACCATTTTCCTTCAACTTTGACCTTGTGGACCCAACTTGGACCAATTTCCACTTTTTAAGGAGTGGGTCCCACTTGGCCAATTTCCATGGTACTAATTCATCGTTTAGATCTATTTGATTAAACCTCATAGGTGGCCCTTGTCTTTCATTGGTTGAACCTTGTCGCTCTTTAAGCCTCTTCAACCACACTTAAACCCTTGGGTCCACTTAATTTTCATAGATCTGACTTACCATTGATCTCCTTGATTTACTTTACACATTTCCCTAGGAACCTTTGGGTTAGCTCCTCTTCATTGATTGGCTAGGGTCTCCCCCGTGATATTGATTTGTCTTGATCTAAAGTGAAGAGTGTCTCGGTTATCGTGACACCCAGCTTGCATTGGGAACTATGGCATATCTTGGGTCACCTCTTTAGTTGTCCATCTCCTCTACCATCCCCGATGGGATACCTTTAGGGACAACTACAAGTTGGGTGATAACAAGTACAAGAAAACATCTCCATCATATTATCTTCATACAAAACATTGAAGTCAGCAAGAACCTTAAGGAAAGACATGATGTGTCAGATGGATGGATCACCATTTCCACAAAACATTGGCAAATAATTTGATATATCCTCACGATTGTGATAGTTAGGAAAATCTGGGATGTATGAAAAATTGATGGGAGGATATGCACTATCAATTTGAGCACTAGACTCTTCATCATCCATATTGGTATCAATAGCGTCAGTCTGAAATAACCATGGAGCACATCTTGTACTGAATCAGGGGAGTTGTCAAAATGATAGCTTTTAAGTTTATCGTTTCATATGTGGTCATCTACACACAACAAGTCTCAACAAGTTTATGAGATACAAGGGTTTTATCCCTTCAATAGAGTCGCCATGTGAGGATAAAAATATGCATTAAAAACTCTCACAAAATTTATTTTTTGTTTTACTTTGAAATTTTATAAAAAGAAAAAGAGAGTTAGTGGAGTCGCCAGATGAAAGAATAAAGGTCTACTCTAAACATTCATCAAACAAAGTAAAAAAAAAAATGAGAAAACAAAAAGTCGTGACCCGGGAATAGAAAGGTTTATCCCCGGCAATGGTGCCAAAATGTTGCCGCCTAATACACACCTGGGGGGAACGCGGTAGGAAACCTTCAAGCCGTTCGGTGTGTCCTTGAGAGAAATTCAGAGTCAAGTGTTTTCACCTGATTACTCGACTCCTCCGTCTAGGCTTACTCCTAGCGAAGCCAAGGGGGGTGGTCCCTATGAAATTAATCTAAGGCTTTTAACTATAAAACAAATTAAAAGTCTAATCTAGGAGTTAAAGTGATGAGATGGGAAAAAAGATACAACAAAGCACAATTTGCAATTATAATTTAAGTGACACAACACATAGTGAAAAAGATATGCATTCACGACATTTTATACTTTGAAACTTTAAAACATGGAAAATTGAAGACCAATGCCGAGAATGTGAAAATACGATTGTTGTTGTGTAGTGTCGTGAAAGTATTGCAAGAGGCTTGTTGTATATTTTAAAATTATTAATGGGTATTATGGGAGTGGGTAAATTCTTGTTTTGGCCCAAAGAAGTCTAACCTCTTGAACTGAGTGCTATAGCAGCTTAACCAAGTGTCCAACAAGGCGAGGATGAACCTACTTAATGTAGCCTTCTTACTCTATGGTGTACACCCACGCAACCTCCCGAGTTCGCAAATTTATACTTGATTGGATTTTCCTATTAAAGCTAGTTACTCTACGTCATTTTCTAATTGAGCCAATCTGTTCAGTATAAGCTGCAGCGGTCAAGAGCATACTTTGGATTTAGAGTGTTGGTTTATTTTATTAGAAGTGTGAAGTGGATGGTTAAGACTATGCTACACCCCAAGAGTCTCTTTTACACACACCATAGAATGGTGCAGTACTTCAGGAAAGGAAGAGGATAAATTTTAGGATTTATTTTAAGAACAATTGTATTGTTGAAAACACCTAAGCATGAAAGATAGAGCGATTGAAAATTGTCCTTTAAGGATGTTTGTGTGCTTAAGTGTTGTTGTTTAATTACTACAAACTTAAATAAAACTAATCTAAACAAACAAACAAAAAATCAAAAAAATCAAAAATCGAAAAAACGACGCGAATCCCCCCTGGGGGGATGGGGGCAGGCACTGGAATAGCTTGCAGAGCTCTCTTTATTTTTTTATTACAATTAGGATCCTTGAAGAATTACTGCTTTCGCTTTATCATTAGGGAACAAGACAGTTTACAAAAATTATAGAAATTTAAGATGCTTGGAGGGGGTTCTCCAAGTGGTCCTGGAAGCTCCGAATCCAAAGTTTTATTAGTTTTTATTGTTCAAAACTGATAAACATGCAAAACAGACCAGCAAGCTTATTTTATCATAAAAAATGGCCAAAAACACTTTAATAGTGCTTTTGGCAATACTACAAAATTGCCAAACAAAGACTAGTTTAACTAGTGAATGAAAACTACTTTCTGGATGACCTTGGAAGCCTCTAAAACAAATTTTAATTACAAACTGATATACGTGCAAAAAAAAATGATTTGGCCAAAAACACTTAGAAAGTGATTTGGCCACTCATACAAAATATTCCCAGAAAAACCATGAAAACTAGTTTAAAACGAATGAAAAAAATAACTAGGTAAGGCAATCTAGAAAGCTTGCCTTATTAGGATCTTTACTTGCCTCTTTAAGAGATGGCAAGTAAATGTATGAGCACTAAATTGCTTGATCAAAACTTTAAACTCAAAGAAATTCCTCTTTTTTTCTTTTCAGATTTATGCTTTAAAACTTGAAACAAAAATGAGAAAAAGGCAATCTAGATCTAACTATTGTATGAATCTTGAATAATTTTTAGATTGCAAGTATTTAGATCTTTAAAAATGAAAATTTGGATCTAGATCTAAAATGGAGAAGGAAACAGTAACCAGGATAGATATGAGAAGTTTGTGGATCTAGAAATCGGAACCCATGGGGGTTTGAGCGAATGAGGAGGGGCTATGGAGTCTACTTCTTGGTGCACCGGTGGGATCTATCACTTTGTTCAAGTATGTTAGAGGAATGGAATATCTAACATGTTCATCCACTCGTCCAGCTTCAAACAACCTGTAAGACCAAAACAAACTAGCAAATGGATTAAAAGCACCTGTGTGAATAATTAAAAGAATATGTTAGAGATGATAGATTCAAACAATAATGTTTTCTACCTCTAGCATTCTAATGAATCCACAATAGTAGATAGACTATAAAGCACTATTTACTATTCTTAATGAAAGAATTTTCTCTTTAAAGATAGATAAACCCAACAATTACTAGCATAATGTACGATACAGATTTACCTCATAATATGCAAAGCATGAAGATCCAACACAACAGACACACCAGGGTAGCCTCCAAATCCTTCTTATTAACTCAGTACAAAAAATATTTTACAATTGCAAGCAGAGGTTCGACCTTCTGATGCGTACAATGGAGCAAAAGCCTCCTTTAAATAACCAAAACCATGCAAAGTAGGGCGCAAATCCCAAGGAGGGCGACTTCCTTTGATTGATGGAGTTAATTGAAACCTAACTGATTTTGATTGATAGTTGATTGAGAGCTGAATGAAGAGGATTGCGCCACATGTGAGGGTTGTTGGAAGCCTCAACCTCGAGATCATCCCCTTCAATCTCCACCCTCCACCTCACAAAGTCACCCCATGCAGAGAGAGGGTGAATTCCCTGATGGAGAGTTAACTGGATCTTGCTTGGTGTGATTGGAATCATCTATTTCGGAGCTCAGTTAACTCATTGATGACTGTCCAGTCACTTTAGACTGATTCCAGACCAACTCCAGATATCTTCCATTGTTTTATGAACTTGTCTTTTTTTAATAAATATGTCTTTTTTGACATTTATTTTGTCTTTTTGGAGTATTTGAGTAAATATCAATTTTTGAGATAAAAACTTAGGAAAAGTGGGTTTATGGGTTAAACGCGTGCTATGGCTTAGAAAACGAGCATCCATTTATCAAATTCCACCCACAAATCACTTAATTATTACATTTTTAAAAAATTCAATTAAACCATAGGAAAACTGGTTTAATTAATTGAAAATTTTATTTTTTAATAAAAACCAAAAAATTGGTCCATGGCCGTAAAAATAAATAAAAAAATAAAACTTGAAAATAAGCAGCTAGGGACCTAGTACATGACCATATGACTTTATTTTAGTGTCTAGCATGTTTATATATGTTATAAAATTGACTCTAATTACCCCCCAAGGCCTAACCACCAATTCGAGCATTCCAGCTTTGGAGGTGTAGGAGAAAAACTCATCAATTATACTCGGCTAAAGGAAAAGCATAATTGACAAGGGAAAAAAATCCTTGGAATACCTTATTTGGTTGTCAAGTCCTAGGGAACCGAGTCACTCAAAGACCACCATACTAGCACACTTTATTACAAACCCCGTGGGGCATGGTCATGTATTACAAAAAATTAAAATGAGGCCCTGAAAGGCCTGATTTGGAACTTCTGAACACTGATATGCACAACTATTTGTGCAAACTTTGGCGGCTGAACACTGATACTTGGATTATTGCGGGATCTTAGGCTTGTTACCACCTGAGTTGCACTCAGGTAGTAACAAGCCTAAGATCCCACAATAATCCAAGTATTGTATTGCAAAACTTTCCTTGTCGCAGCCTTAATGAACAAAAGGCAAAGATATTTGAATCCCAAACCACAATAGGATTTCACTTCCCAATTCAAAAAACACCATTTATTACATGCAGTGTCATCCAACATACAACGTAGCAAGTAAAGAATCACCGCACAGAGGTCAAGGTTTTGTCTCCCTTCCAAATACTCCTTATTGCTAGCAAGAAAAGAAAAATATTTAAAATCCTCTTCACCCACAAACTCAAGGCTAGCCTAGGGCATGGAACCACCAACCTCATTAACTGTCAACACATGAGAAGGAGAAGCCATTTCAAAAGGCATAGCATTATTATCAATCAATAAAGCTCCATTAACCTAAACTTTCTCAGCACCAACTTCTATGAACTCAACCCCACTCATAGTCCCTAAGGCAAGCAACATATCCTTTAGAACTATTGTTGGTTCCTTTGTAATGCCATCAACCTGCACATCCCGAGTCACCTCAACCATCTGGATCTCAAAATGCATAGACAAACTAACAACCAATCCATATCTTGTTTCTAGTGAATCCAACAATTTGTTTGATAACAATGGGGCCATTCTTCTTGTGACTTGAGCTTTGGGTCTGCAACCCCTTTAAATTTTGCAGTCAACGAATGCACAATATTTTGACTAGAACCATTCAAATCCCCAAAATGTGAAGCAAATATTCCAATGGAAAATGTTCCCGAGAATGAGTCCTCCATGCATAAACATGGCCCTCTTCTTCAATAACCCGGGTTGGCAATCTCCCTCTTGCTGCAATTGAATCCGATTCAATGGGTGATCAGACGTGACTCCTTTTCGACTAAAGAGATCGGCCATGGCCAGAAGCCATGACCATGAGTGATCGTATGGTTGTACAACCATTGATCTCTTTCATATCCTCTCACTGCTCTTTTTTCATATGGTGGCTCTTTTTGTGCACATGATTGATGGCTCACTTGTAAGGAAGCGGTTTATTCAGCTTTGATGGAATCTCCCATTCAATGGTGGCTCCCATCAGCTTCGATGGCAGCTCTTGAAGGTAGCTCCAATGGCAGCTCTCCTATCAGCTTCTCATAATATTGTGCTGGAAACCTGTGATAAATCATTTCATAGTTTGTGTGAAAAGAGTTTCTCACCAACTTCAGATTGTGCCCTACTGAGGTGATATTCATCTTTCCAATTTCTACTTTCTAAATGAAATATTTTATTCTTTTTTATTTAATATTTTGTACTATTCCAAAAATTATTATCTTTTGTAAGATGATAAGTATTTGTACAAATACATAATCATGAGCCCTGTTGTCTCCCAAAACTGGCATGCGTGTGTTGAAGCCCAAAATGTAACACACCAGCTGGATGACAACTCTCAGGAGAGAAGCCAATGTCACCACACTCCTCTCCTCTTTGTTTCAGGTTGGCTCTTCTCCAACTCTAGGGGTTATCTCTAAGGTAGGATCGCCAAGGCAGGTGCAACGGAGGGCAAGGTGAAATGAAGAGGCTGCCTTAAAGAAACAATAGTAACAAAAAAGGTTTTTTACTTGGGTGATGGGAAAGTTGGGAGGATCAGCCCTCGAGGAAAGGCCAGTGCCAGTATATCAGAGGGGCGAATGGAGTCAAAAGAGAGATCAAAGGGCCTTGTGTCATGTGTGACTAAGGGGGAAAGATCGCATTATTGAGCAAGCCCTGCTCAGTCTAGTGTTTGACAGATCAGAAAGAGTACTTCTTCCTCTCTAAGTGCAGGAGGTGCGTTATGCAAACCAAACATCAATATTGCACAATCAAATTAAATGCAAAGACCAATACCTGAATTTGCATGCTCACAAAGGGAAAAAGAAAGCAGAGGCCAAGAGTTCTTCGCCAAAGGGAAGAAGAAGGCAGCTGCTAAGAGTTCTTCACCTTCCAACGTGGTGGATTGTCACCCTTCTATGGCCTCTTACACGAAGACAAGAAAATGCAGAATCTGGAAATGCTCACACTCAATTAAAATATCAAAGATCACGCCACAAAAGTGCTCAGTTTATCCAGAAAATCCCATAATATTTTCATTAAGTTCACGGGAAGAAAAGTTCCCAGGTTTTTCCATGTTTTACAATGAGGAGGCTGGCCTGGCCTGTTATATAGCCCCCAAAATCCTACCTACCTCTGAAATAAAATAATAAACTAATGGAGATAAAGTGAAAAAAAACCACACTTTTCTCCCAAACAAAGACTTCAAACTCTCTAAAGACGATCTTTCTAACAGCTCCTATCTCCACGAATGAAGAGATACCCCAAAACATAACCGGCATCTTTCTAACAGCTCCTATCTCCACGAATGAAGAGATACCCCAAAACATAACCGGCGGTCAGCTCGATGTGCAACTCGGATTGGTATTTGATTGCTCAATGAAACTCCCGATGTTGAAGAAAAACTCGAGTTAGTGTTTTTAAGGCAGCCGGTCTCTCCCAAGAGAAAAGCAGGTGGACATGTGCTGCTCCGAAATCCACATAAACCCCAGCCTAATGGGGAATTCAAACCGATACCTGGCAGCTACGGCGTGAACCTCGATTGGTTGGTATTTGATTTTAATTTCGCAATTAATCAATTTGGACGCCGATTTCTTGACTCGGGTAGACACCACGATCTTCGATAAATTTGATTTCACAGGCTTCAAATATTTCATCTCAACAAAACTGCCGTGGATTGCCCCATGAACAAGTGCGTCGAGGTCTGGGCATGTGTGGGTGCTACCAATGACGACGGATCCGAAATCTGCGTGAAAGAGTGTGTCCACACCTGACTTATGGCGCACAGAAAAGAGGTGAAACATGACCTAACGTCGACTGAGAGGAATCACTATATGTTTTAGCAGAGGCCCGGCTCCAAGATTCTGCGGTTGTAACCAAACATGGCCCAACATAATTCCACGCGGATACGGCTGTCAAACGCCGGCGATGTCTTCAGGATGAAGCAGCGCTCCATTTTCGGTAGGTAACGAAAATTGTGGGTCCAAATCCTTTCTGAATGGCATCGTGAAACAGTTAAAAGCGGGCGAGTGTCCACTTATGTAAACACAGGTCACTAAATACGATTTGGCTGTCAAATGGCGATGTGGGTTTAAACCCGTGCATCGACCCCATGACTTCCGCGGCGTGCTGATCATCGTTGAACCTCCAGACTTCGTGGACCGATTTAGAGTGGGGGGAGATCGATCAAAAAGCTGCCAATGAATTCGATGAGCTGATGACCTTCGGCTCTGCACTGAAAGTAACCTGTTGAAACCCGAGCCCACTGAATCCTCGATCGGCTTTGACCAAAGATCAGCCCATAAGCTGGTGCCACTATATTTATATGTGAACCAGAAATGCTTGGAAAGATAGAGGCGTCTTCTGATAGAGATACATCCAGGTCCACTCGCAACACATTTGATTGGTTTAGCCCGTGTTTACCACTATTACACTGCCTTCTTCGACATTTGTTTTGACGTCTTCAACACCACTAGAAACTGCTTTTTTCCGATGTATGATATTGCTGTTGTTTCCCAGCAGCCCGTGATATTATCACCCATCATCCCTGATATCAAGCTCTCTTGCAGCCAAATTTAAAACTGGTGTCACTCATCCGTCAAGTATGAAATAACGCGCCATCTTCTTGTTCTGCTAGTGTTCTGTACGAGGGCTAGCACTGAGGCTTTGTTCTGTAATCTGGATGCCTCATTACCAAAAGGTAGTCTTTCATCGGATCTTCGAAAATGGAAAAAACAGCAGAGATCCACAAACCGTATCAATACTCTGAATAGCACTGCTCGGTGATCTCAAACCAGAAATAAATAGAGTCATTGCAGGCTTCCTGAATATCAACCAGAACAGGTTCAATTGATAGAAGGAATTTTCCTTGAAAATCTTCTAGCTGCTCTTAACTCTGTGATAATTCTGAGCATCACGCAACAGATCTAACCTGAATTCTTCATCATGTAGACCGATAACATCTCTTTTAATTATTTTATCCTGCGCCAATAGTACAAAACCCCTGTTTAAAGTTTCCTTTTTCATCCTCTGACTTCTCAAATTTTAGCGATTTATCTCTTCAACAGGTCATGCCTCATACTCTGTTTTTTACTTGCTACTGATGCTTCCCACATTCTGATTTCAACAACCTGCAGAGCCTTCAGCCACCGAATAACTTACATGTGGACACCCCTGCCAAAATGGGGGGTAACAAGCCCTAGTTATGTCCTTCAAACTAGTCACCCTAATATACACTGCATCTATAATTTATTTTTTCTTAATTACTGGGATATACTTGCAACAACAGCTCTTGATATTATTTCTTATTTACTTGGGTAAGCTTGCATCAAGAACTGTTGGAAAATATTCATTAACAAGGTAAGCTTGTAATGGTAGCTCTTGAATGCTATTCATTACTGGGTGAGCTACAGTGACACACTAAATGATAAATGACAAATATGATAAGTTGATAGAACCATCGGTTATCAAACTGACTTTTCTCCCATCAGACATAAACATAATACATATATTTAAGGCATTCTTCCTAGTACACATTCATTTAGTCTCTTATTGTAGGAGCATCTGATATGCATATGC
The DNA here is from genome assembly GCA_027924585.1 of Larix kaempferi. NCBI lineage: Eukaryota > Viridiplantae > Streptophyta > Pinopsida > Pinales > Pinaceae > Larix > Larix kaempferi. Next base: position 2,589,298 of record BSBM01000123.1, read on the forward strand.
ATCCATCCAAAATATGATTTGACCTATGCATATCCATGTGGACGGCATTCACATATTATCCAAGAATCTAAGAATTAAGTGAACAAATGGATGTATGCATATGTATTTGCTTGTTTGTTAGGATCTGTGACGGAGAGAGAGTCAAGAGAGCAAGAATTTTTACATGTATGCAAGGGCTGCACTCATCTGGGAAGGAAGTTTCCCTGATAGTTTGTTATTTCCAAGCAACCTGCAATAATGGCAATGTAAGTTATGTTTCAAGTGATTTTACTTGTGAACTGCCATATAATAGGTTTACAGAATTTGGAGACAAAAACATTGCAGTTCACATAATTGTGAGTATGTATTTGATGGAATAAATATAGTTTTGTCCAGCAATCTACTTACAAGAATTTCAGAGAGGTCAAATTTTGGATTGTATCTGGAATTGCTCCTGTAATATTATTAAAGCTCAAGTCCCTGACAGTAATATGTTCAAGTAAGTAGGCATGCAAAAATAAGACTGTTAATAAAAGTAGTGACATTAAGGACTGTAATATTGTAAACTAGATTATGATATTTATCAAAATTCAAATGTACGGCCACATATGCTCCAGATAAGAAGGCTATCACTCCTTTCTCTAAGAGCACCACGCACTCAATTCATTTAATGTTATCCATATTCAGTGATAGAAAAAAAAACTGAACATTCAAAAAGAAAAAGGTTATAAAAGTGATATGTAGAAAACAAAAAGTGACAGTGCATTCCTATAATATGCAATATCATATAGCTTCCTCTTGTAAAACACAAACTGCATCTTATTGTAAAAGCATAAGCCCTTAAGGGCTCGACCCTCTGACCATTAATTCGGTCCATCTGCGGAGGGCTCCCAACTACTTCATACCCATATCATTCACAATATATTTTAGACTACGCTTATACCCCCACGCTCCATTTCTTTATTCTTGCCGCACCAAGTTGAGAGTGGACGGGATGGGAACAGGCCTGGAATTTCAAATTTCGTATGCCTGTCAAATTTTTTTTAATGACGGTTTCAAGTTTTTGGTACCTATCATTTTACGGTCCAGGCAATTTAACTGAGTGTCAATTTTTTTTATGTTATATCTAAATGTTATTAAAATATTTTCACAAAAATTTACTCAACTCTAAATACAACTCTAAATATGCAGCAAGCAAATTCTAAAATTATAAAAAAAATCTTAATAAATTCAGAAGGGAGAAATTTGAAGGAGAGTTAAGGGATAATCTAGTTGAAAAACATACATCAAGCAAAAGCCCATACTTTTTAGGTACATCAAGGTTAAATGGTATTTACTAGATTGTGAAAAAGCACAAAAAATAAGAAAACAGAGGACTTCTTTAACATAAGTTTAAAGTTAAAGCACAGAACTCTTTGGCAGGGTATTATGACGAAAAGGAAAATACATCAAAGAGGATTTCCATACATATTAATTTTTTTTTTAAATTTAGACTCAACTATTTGATAGATTTGTGCTGAAAAATAAAATAAAAATAACTTGTAACTAATTTATAGATCTAATTTAAATTTCTTTTAAAAATCTAAAATTTGAACTATTTGATCGGTTTGTGCCGAAATATCAGATAAAAATTGATTAGCCTTAAATGAGGCAAATAAAAATTCAAAAAAAAAAGACTCAAAGCATGTTAAAAGATAAGAACCAGTGACCTGTAAACTTAAATATCCTGTGAGAATGCTCCCGTAACCTCACTGATCCGTAAAAATGCGAGTTAAATTACCTTTAACGCCCATAGTGAAAAAGAATGACTCCGAAGGATGTCAAATCTTGAAATGCCTGAAAAATCTTCTAGTGGCTCCCATTATTCTAGAAATCAAATAGCCTGAAATAATGTCTATGTGGATCTCTGTCGATTATTCGGTCCCCTTTGGTACTTTTTCCCTTAGATGGAATGAACAAATGAAAACTACTCTTAATTTAATAGAAGGTAGGGGCAGCGACTATCAAAAGAGTCAGGAAGCATGCATCAATCTTGTTCTGTTGCATCCTAGCTGTTTACACCAGGAACTCATCCATATGGCTGGACATATTCAATTACAAGCATCATTTATCTTTGATTTGGGTGGAAATAATAGCAGTGTGATACCAACCAAACAATAGGTAGGGCGGCTTGCTCCAACAACCCGGTCCTCTGTAATTTTGACTCTTTATAGTACTCTTGTCCATGGAAGGGACGACAACAGCTCTCGCTAAAAGCCATGTAGTCGACCAAATACTTCACCTCCTGAGTTAGAACAAATTAAACATCCACAGATTAACAATGATTCATGAATTAGCAAAATAAAAGATCAGGCTGCGCGGCTGCTTCAATAATCAATTAATTGACTTTCACCATTTACAATGCTCCACTAATGATACCAGCTGGTATTCACCTTCCGACCTACTCCTTTGTCACTCTACCATGTAGTTATAGTGTACAATGGCTGTAGCATCATTTAATTGTTGTATAGAATTTAATTAAAGCGTGTGAAGGTGGCACAGTGGCCTCTTAGAATATAATGCACCACCTGCTACCGCCGCCCAGGGTTTGGGGGCCGGCCCCATCCAAGTTCCATCTATATATATCAAAGAATATACACTAAGGACCAGCCATTAAAAATTATGACGGGTAAGCAATGCGGTTGAATGTCAATTTGACGGGATGGAGTTTTACAAACCGGTAGATGGTGACGTTCTAAATTTAAATCCACGTGTCAAATACGTCTTGGAGAGGAAGAAACGTGCTGTAGCCCGTCAAATTCCAGGCCTGGATGGGAATATTTCAATCCGGTAACTGCATAACTGTGCTGAACCACGGTTAAGGCCCAAATTTGAATGTTGTTGTTACCATTAGTCGAGTGTACTAACAGAAGCATGAAACCGATAGCGGCTTGACCCAATGAACATGCCCCAACAATGTGACATCCAACGATTTTAATGTTCATTCGACCTGGTACGGATTACACCATTAGAAACGCATCTGAAAATTTCGCTATTAAAAACCCTATTTAGCCACAATTATTAAACCGGAATTTTGACGTGGATCCTACGCGGATCCATGCGGATCCGGATCCGAATCCGTATCCGATCCGGGGATCCACGGATCCATGCTCGAGGGTCGGCGGATCCGTTAACATAGTTAAAGAGGCGTCATTTTGGCATTTAAATGCTAAAAAAAATTGCACTTAGTGACAAAAGTAAAAAAAAAGGACAAAAATGAATTAAAAAATCATATGGAAAGGTTGGCATAATAGTTTAATGTGAAGGACGAATGCATTAGAGTTTGGGAGGCATCACTTAAGAGAGAAATAAAGTCAAAATTTGAATATATTAATGTGTACGGACTCCTTCCACGTGAAGTGGGCGTCATTTCCAAATGGTGGGCGGATTGCATGTGGCAGTTCGTTGATTGGTGGGAGGAGATACCATAGAGAGGGTGCACACCTCCCTTTGGGGTGGAACCCACCTCATCTACCAAAGTCCAATGAATAAAGGCGCATGTAGTCAAGTGATATGCGAATCATCCATGTGAGTAATGCGCCCTCTCCCATGAGATTGACGCACTCCATTTAGTGGCGTGTGCCAATGCATAGATGGTGGGAGGAGTTTACAAGGAGAAGAAAGGGAGGCGCCCTCTTGAGGTGGAAGCTCTCCCATTTAATGGAACTGTTATCCCCCATTTTGGCAGGGGTGTCCACATGTGAAAATGCTTTCACATCCTTCAGCGGAATGGGACCGCACGCAAGCAGAAAACCTCACTTGATCAATTTACAAAATATAACCTCGGGAGCCTGAGCTTTGTAGGACCCACGATACATCTCAGCTGGCCATAAGGCTTCACTTCATCATGGTTCCTGCAATACTCTGTCCCATTGGACCTATCCAGTACCTTCCAGTAAGAACTGTCACTTCAAGGTCCACGAAGCATTCAGGAAACTGTTCATTTTCTGAAATATCTAGGCCTTCTTTATTGCTACCACGCAAGATATTATCTTTGAGATCATTTTCAATTAATCTCTCCTGAGGTCAAAAGAAGAGGAGGTTACTGTCTGGATTTTAGAAGCAAATATAGAAACAGGATCGGTCCACAGAAAGTTTCCAAATTCCAGAAGTAGATGGAAACTGGAAATGCTATCAGCAAAGAAAATGATTTGATGAGGAGAAAAGGGATGTAATGAAAGCAGGTGAAGCCGCTTCACTGTTTGTCGGCTTTAAGGCTGTTCTGGAAACTAACCACGCCAGGCAAAATCTGAATGAAATGGAGAATTCTCATATGGACCTGTTGATGTCATTACAATGAGTAGTGGATTCGATTCTTTCTTGAATAAGTGGGAGCAGAGAACTGCCACAAACAGCAACCAACAAAGAAATTATCTGAATGGTTTGGCATATGTAAAGAGAGATGGCAGAGGGTAGCAAAAGTCATGGGTCAGTAGGGTGTCAACAGGACGCCTTAAACTTAATGCTTAAATGATGAAATCTACAAGTTGTTCCTTCAAAAGAAAGGTCGACTACCTATTTAGTATTTATCTAAAGAACTGACAGCCGAATCAACAGTGACAATCAGTGTGAAGAGATCTCACTCTCATGCGTGCTTATGTTAGACTTAACTAAGCATAGTTTTGATCTTCAGAGTCTCAGATGAGTTTGAACGTGTGGCAGAGCAGTGCTAAAGGGAGATCAGCGCAAGGCTTGAAGACTCATCTTTTCGGTAAAAAGACGTGCCCACTAATGAACCAATTTTTGACAACTATGCTAAAATCGCAATTTTCTTTTACTGTCGACTGCTGTCTTCACTTTTTCAGCTGCTATTAGAGAATGCCGTGACTTATGGCTGACTGAAGTTCGCATCTTGTTCACGTGGATATTCGATACACGTTTTGTGGGTAGCTGAAAACGTCTTCACTTGGCAGCCGATTTGCACTGTTGGATGAGTCGTTCCACCTTGACTTTTACACTCGGCACAATCAACTCTATGTTTTACTTAAGAACCGGCAGCCGTAAGTCTGAATCTGAAGCCAGCTATGTGAACAAGCAGATGGGTGTCCGCGATTCGTGGAGTTTGACCTACTTTTTCATTGGCAGCCAATTCTTTGATATAGAGTTACCTTCAATGTAGAGCCAAGGTTTCAATAAGATCACCCGCACACAACAGAACCTAAAATCGGTGGTCAATTTCACTGCTGGTGCGAGTTACATAAGAAGCGTGGAGATCTCCGTTGATTCTGTGGCAACTAACGTGAGCAGGTCTAGTGGATCTGCTTTTGGATCGCAAACCGCGACAGAGAGTGTTGGATCCGAAGCACGGTTAACCTTGAAATCGTGTCTACACACAGGAAATTCAGTGGTTTTTTATGCTGACACCAGTTCATAACAAGCCACCTGTTGCTTTACCCTCGTATCAGTTTCACTAGCAGCCTTTTGAATAAAAGATTAGTGATTGGATGACTCGACCTGTTTGTGGGCAGATTTGGGTTACTAAGGGAGGTCTCACTTTACTCTACTTAGACATTAGTTGAGAAAAAAGTGGATCTCACTTTTTCTTTATTTTTTAGTTTTATTTTTATTTTTAAAAAAGAAGTGAGAGGCTTATTGGGTCTATAAAAAGACTAGGCTTCTCCATTGTAATCATGGAAAAAACCTGGGAGTTCTTCTTTCCCTCGAGCTTAATGAAAATACATTCTGGGTTTTTCGGACATATTGGGCATCTCTTTCATTGCTGCATGTTTCATTATTAGCTGTAGAGTAAATATAGCATAGAAGGCTATATTCTAGTCCATTGGGCAAGCATTTGCAGTTGTCAAGTTGTTTGTTGACGTTATGTTTTCAAAAGATCATAGGAGTAATAGACTGTAGTCAGTTATACTTATATTCTCCTAGTCTTTGATTGTGGAACGTACTAGAATGATCTCACTTGTGTGAAACGCAAGGCCCCCTTGAGTCCTATTTTGACTCCATTCTCCCTTCTGGTACTAACATTGGTCTTTCCCCGAGGATTGATCCTCCCTTCTTTCCCATCACTTATTCAAAATACATTTTTTCTGTTACAACTGTTTTTCTAAGGCAGCCTCTTCGATTCACCTTGCCCCTTTGTTGCACCTGCCTTAGCGATCCTATCTTAGGGAAACCCCCCTTGAGTTGGAGAAGAGTCAACCTGAAGCGAGGAAGAGAGGAGTGTGGTGACATTGGCTTCTCTCTTGAGAGTTGTCATCAAGTTGGTGTGCTTATTTTTGGGCTTCAGCACAAGCATGTCAGTTTTGGGTGATAACAGGAACTACATACCACCATATCAATCAAGGATTAGGAGCTCACACTTGGAATTCCCCATACCCTAACTCTCCTCTCCTCATGAATTCGATTTCCTCCTTTGAGAGGCTATATAAACAGGGTTCATGCTCCAATCAAAGTAGTAGTATGGATTCATAGAACCTTTACCATTTTGTAACTCGATAATATTTTTTGAATACATGTTGAAGGCTTTGGAGGCCCATACTGTGCAAGTGTGGTGAATGATCATCTCATGAGGTGATATTGTGGTTGATACTTTCTTGTTTTCAGATTATATGCATGATCTAGCTTATTTGAGATAGAGTAAACATTTGCAGCGGTCAATTTGTTTACTTGTGCTTTGATTTAGAGAGATCTAGAAGTAGCCAACAATATTCGGTTATATTTAGGCTCTTTTGGTTTTCTCTTCATTCTAACACACTGGATCTAATATCTTTTGTTGCAAGATTTGTTTTCTAAGCTGCAGATCACAAAGCTTAAGGGGGATTTGAACTCAGTTGTATCTCTTCCTCTTGTTGGCACCGGTTTTGTACTAGACAATTGAAGGGGTTCGATCCCATGAAGAGATTAAGCAGGGCCGCGGTTTTAGCCATATGAGCCGTGGGAATGTAAATCAGGTCTCTAAAAGGGGGTTGTTCCTAAAATCAGAATAAAAAGGTCAAGATATCCTAAGTGTTAACCTAGCGGGAGAAGGGTAAATGCAAGGGCCCGCCCACAATTAAAGGGTGGCACAGATAGAGGGTGTAGATCTGTGGCCATGTAGATCGACGGTCCTAAGCGCCCTTCACATTTTAAGATTGAGTGATTTTGAGCGGACGCGGAAAGGTTAACCCAAGAGAAAATTGGAGGTTGGATCGACGGTTAACAGAACAGATCTACGGTCACTGTTATGTTCGCGATTTCAAAGTGCGTTGGGAAATGGATTGTCCAAATCCGCGAACTTTTGGTAGGGGGCGCAGGTTTAGACGACCCAGATCGGATAGAGTTCAGATCTACGGTTGAGGTTTTGTTCGTCGATTAAACTAACACGGACGATCAACGACCCAAGATTTTGCGAGGCGGGGTAGGAGGCGCATCTCTGGACGGTCTGGATGCAAGTGGGATCGAGATCGACGGTGCTGGGCCAATCATGAAGATTGATGGTTGAAAAGCACCTCTACTGTCGAATGATGGCCCAAAGGGAAAATGCCACATCAGAGCCATCATGTGCCTTCTCATGTGACACAAAAGTTTGGTTAAAGCGTGTTTAGCGTCAGCCCAGACCTCAGTCATCATTTTCGCTCACTTGGAGGGCCCAATCAAACGATCATGCGAAAATGATTGCTCCTGGATGCCATCATTGTCGCAGCCGTTATAAATGGTTTCCCAAGGTTTACTGTTAGCATCCATGTTCGAAAGGGTGGCAGGCTCAACAGCCTGGATATTTTCAGTTGGGATCCAGTCATGGAAGAGGATCAAGAAGCCAAGGTAAATTTTGTACCGGAGTAGGCGTGGTCCGACGTGGAGGATGATCACGTTCCCTGGTCCCCTGTGAAATTCAACCTCATAGAGGAAAGAACTGCCAGCGAACCCGAGGATCACCAAGGTCGACGGGTGCGCAAGAAAGCCCGACGGAAGAAAAAGAGAGAGGTCCGGAAGGTTGAACAGTGCACCCACCAAACCCTGGATATTCTCAAAGGTTTCGTCATTCCCACTGAGGAAGTGGCGCCCCCTCCTTCAACAGAAAAAGAGCAGGTGGTTGATTCCTTGAAGGTGGAATATTTCTTCGATCAGCAAGGCCAAGTAATAGCTCAGACATAGGGTGGCAGCCTGTTTATACTATTCTTTTTTGCATCCCGTCGTATTAGTCTGTTTCAGACCCCATTGAATGTGTGATACGCTTATATTTTGAGACCACTTAAGGCCTTCCAGCACCCTTCCAGCTGCTTAGGAGCTGTTATAGTTAGCAATTGTACAAAGACATATGTAAAGTTAGTTAGGTCTGTCTGCCAGCATTCATTTCTTTTGTAGCTAGTTTTTGGAGACGATGGACTGGCCATGTAGGTGTTGTTGCCGCCTGGTTCCACACCTGGGAAAACACAGCAAAAGTCTTCAAGCTGCTGGTGTGGCCTTGGGGGCAAGTCAGAGTCAAGTGTTGTCACCTGAGACTCGACTCCTTCATCTAGGATTTCCTAGCGAAGCCAAGGGGAGTGGACCCTAGAAAATGAAAACAAACTATGGTGTCTAATCTATGAAAAAGAAAGCATCTAATCTAGGAGTTAGAATATTTTTGCTAAACCAAGACAATGCAACATATGTATATATATATATAAAGCAAAAGTCCTTCATCAACATTTCATTTGCAAACATCCATCATTTTCATAGTCATTTAAAGCATTCATCAACAACTTGAAATATAACAATATAAACCAGTGCCAATAAATGGAGTCAAATAGATGCTTGAATAGAAAAGGAAAATGTTGTGCAATTTGTTCTTGTTTTATTTTATTTTATTGTGGTAATGATCTTTTTATTAGAGCTGGTGGATTCCCGATATACGCAAAGGTACAGGGAACATGTCTGGAATTCTGATGTGTGGTTTTTCACTCAGACTTAGGCTGGATCGGAGTCTCAAGGAGGTGTTTAGATGCTATACCAACGAGGAAAAGCCTAACGGTTTCCAAGAGGTCACTATCCAGTTTTATCCCAAGCCCTTTGAAAAATTTCCCCACGACAAAAGAATATTCGCTTTGTGCTGGATTTTCACAAGGAGGTTTGTTTATTCGGGTATGTTAAAACCTATTACTAGTCATCTTCCCCTTTTTGATGCGTACCAACATGATCAGACTAAGCTGCAAGTTGGCCACAGAGCATACGGGAGAAGACCTTGGAAATTTTTAAGTTTTTTATGAACCAAAATTTTAGCTTTTTAGAAACCCATGAGTCTCTTTTCAGGCCAGTACTCGGGCAAGCCCTTGTCCTGAAACCCTACTTCAGGAAAGCAAGGGGGCATTTTGTAAAAAACTGAGAAAATCTAAGTCCTGAGTGAACTCGTGGCCCACTAATGGAATGGACCAACGAGGTTAATTTTAATCCTAGTTAATTTTATTTATTGCCGAAAAAGAAAAAGAAAAAAACTAATCTAAAAAAATCACGCCATGAAAAGAGACGACACAGGCCACCCCTGGGAGGATGGGGTGTGGGCGCTGATTAGCCCACTTGCTTTCGTTTAATATTCTTTACAATGATTAGAGAAGTGCCCTAGTCTATTTAGAATGACTTGGCGGCTTACAATATCGAAGAGAAAAGTAACCAATTTTATAAAAAATGAAGTTTGGTACTTGTTATCACCAATCTTGTAGTTGCCCCCACAGGTGGATCCAATGTGGACGGTAGAGGGGATAGGCAATTAAAGTGGTGAACCAAGAGGGCCTTAGTTCCCAGATGGATGGTTGTCACGCCAACCAAGTGTTAAATTTTCAGAATTTACTTCAATCTGATCTAGGATCTTAACTGAGAGAACAACATGTATAGCAAATCTACAGCATATCAATCATGGACACAATAATGCAAGCACACAAGAGACACAGAGTTTACTTGGAGAAAACCATAAAGGTGAAAAACCCCAATAACTTCCTCAGAGATAGATAGAGCAATGATACAACCAGAATACAAGAGATAGTTTTCTCCTAGCAGCAGAGCCTCCTCCTCCACAAGTGCGCCACTCTCCCAAGTGTGAGTGAGAGAATAGAATGTGTAAAATGAGAGAGACACACTCTCTATTTATACACTAACTTGACTTGACCTTTACTCAACTAGGTCGGCCTCAACTTAACCACTTAACATAATGCTAACTGGGCCGACACCCAATAGGGTGGTCTAATAACCCTTTGACCCACATGGTCGACCCCCAATAGGGTGGTCTAATAACCCTTTGACCCACATGACTTATACAGGGCCGACCCCAACAAGGTGGTCTAATAACCCATCAAGTATAAGTTACGACACTTACAATATAAATGACGACACTTCCATATAGAGGAATAATAACATCTCTATAGGAATACAAACAATTCCGTATAGAGGAATAATAACGTCTCTATAGGAATACAATATACATATATGTGAAATACATTCTGAAGTTACATATACATCAACACTCCCTCTTAACTAGGAAGGTATTTCTCGACACGGGTCTTCTAGCACAAGTCTTCTTCTCTGGATCATCGTCACTGGATAATCGTCATCGTCATCGTAACTGCTACTGCTATCTCAATCAATCTCTGAATCTACTCGTCATAGGAAGTTCTACATAGCCAGTCCTTTTTCATACTGGATGTAGGCCCACCACCTACAGGTTTTCATCATCACTGGCCATACTGTGGAATCCTCAAGACTTATTACGTGCGTCACAAAACCTTGCTGCAGCATCCCAGGCTATTACGAGCACACAGCTTTACCTGATGGATCTCCCAGGAGCACATTACATGTGACCCATCACAAAACCTAGCTAAAGCATCCCAGGATGTTACGAGCACATAGCTCTACCTGTTGAATCTCCCAGGAGCACATTACATGTGATCTCACCACAAAACCTGGCTGAAGCATCCCAGGCTGTTACGAGCACACAGCTCTACCTATCGGATCTCCCAGGAGCAAATTACATGTGGTCCACCACAAAACGTGGCTGAAGCATCTGAGGCCTTTTTCATCCTGTCTAGATCTCCCAGGAGCAAATTACATGTGGTCATGGCAAAACCTGGCTGAAGCATCTGAGGCCTTTTTCATCCTATCCAGATCTCCCAGGAGCAAATTACATGCCATAGGACAAAACCTCGCAAGAGCATCTCAGGATGTTACGGGTACACAACTCCGACCTGAAGATCTCCCAGGGCACAAATTACATGTCCTCCCAGAGCAATGTCTCAAAAGAGCATCCCAGGCTGTTACGGGTACACAACTCCGACCTATAGGATCTCCCAGACATGCTCATCTGCACAACCTGATCCATGGCCACAAAGTATCATCCTGATACTCACCATACATCATCCTGATGTACACATGATCATCCTGATCATCATCACTGCATCGTCCTGATGCATGTCATTTGGAGCAACATCCTGAAGCTCGTCATCCACGATCATCCTGATCATATCATGCATCTACCTGATGCATACCAAGTATCTACCTGATACATATCATCATACATGATCCACCTGATCATACAATGTATCCACCTAATACAAATACAAATACACAATCCACCTGATCATACATGATACATATCAACATACATGATCTACCTGATCATACAATGTATCCACCTGATACATATACAGATACATGATCCACCTGATCATACATGATACATATCAACATACATGATCTACCTGATCATACAATGTATCCACTTGATACATATACAGATACATGGTCCAAGCATCCAACATGATGCATATACAAAATACATACAAATGATCCAACCGATCATATCCAGCATCCAACATGATGTATACATACATAAATGATCTAACTGATCATATCCAGCATCCAACATGATGCATACATACATATACATATAAATGATCCAATTGATCATATCCAGCATCATCCTGATGCATATACAGAGCAGTAACTGGAGCATCGTCCTGATGCTCATCATCCAGCGCTTACATCCACAGCCATGTGAAGGATCCTCCTTCCAACATGCTTGGAATGGCCTCTGCAAATGTGTCCATCACTTCTTCCTCGAAGTGTCATCAATCCGAAGAACACCAAGCCTCTCTCTGAAGTACTCGAATTTCACTCTGGCTAGTGGTTTCGTCAGCACATCTGCAATATGCTCATCCGTCGCAATGTACAGGAGCTTCACAACTCCTCTCTACACCATATCCCTGATATAGTGATATTTGATCTCTATGTGTTTTGACCTGTCATGAAACATTGGGTTCTCGGACAACTTCACACAACTCTGGTTATCACAAAAGATACCAGTAGCATCCAATGGGAGATCAAATAACTCAGACAGTAGCTTTCCTAGCCATACTGCCTCACAACTAGCTGAACAGGCTACAACATACTCTGCCTCAGTTGTACTCAGTGTTACACAGGACTGCTTCCTGCTAAACCAAGAGATCACACCTGATCCCATACTGAAGCAGCATCTAGATGTGCTCTTCCTATCTGCAGCACTGCCAGCCCAATCTGAATCAACATAACCCTGCAGGTTAATCTTTTGATTCGCTTCATACTTGAGCCCATAATCCACTGTACCCTTCAGGTACCTTAGAACATGCTTTACAACAACTAGGTGAACATTCCTCGGATCCGTCAGGAACTAGCTCAAAGCCTCAATGTGTTCACCGCAAAGCAAATATCTGGTCTCCTGTTTGTCAAGTACATCAAGGACCCAATCATCTGACGATACATAGAGACATCAACTGGCTCAGATGAAGCATCACAAAGAAGCTTCAGATTCGATGCCATAGGTGTGGCCATGGCCTTGCAATCCATCATCCTGAACCTCTTCAGGATCTCTACTACATACTTCCCTTGTCCAAGGAAGATTCCATCATCACTCTGCCACACCTCCATGCAAAAAAAAAACAAATAGACCATCATCCTCAAGTTCTTCATCTCGAACTCGGCAGCAAGCTTCCGCTATGTGTCGGCAATCAATCTGTCATCTCCTGTTACAAATAGGTCATCCACATACAGGAGTAGAATCACAGGATTCCCTTCCTCAACCTTGTATTAAAGGTTGGAATCCGCTTCACTCTTGGTAAAGTCCAAACTGGATAGAAAGTTGTCTATCCTACCAAGTTCTGTACACATATATGACTATACCATTCAAGAAGGTTGTCTTGAAATCCATCTGGTGTATCTTCTATTTCATCACTTTTATATTTCTCTATGCTGCCATCTGCAACATGCTTGATCTGATAGTTCCATTTGGAAGTCACAACAGACTTCCCTTCAGCTCTTGGGACCGCATCCCAAACATTGTTCTTCATGATCGATGGATCATGGCATTCTTCCCGTATCCTGGGAACTTCAATATCTTCAATAGATAATTTTGTTGCTTGAACAAATGTTGTAGTCCTTCTTTTGTAGGTGAACGTATACGGTCTTTTCTACAAAACAAGTTAAATTGCATGATTAGAAACATCTCATAATTTTTAGACAAATTCTTACACATAAAGAAATATGTCATACAGTCATGCAATTATCTTAGCCAATGCTTCAATACAACATTTATCCATGTTCCACAACTTTCTAGATGCCTTCCAGTCTCTACCATAACATTGTTAAGAGTTTGCACTACTCCCAACATGTCAGCAAAGAGGTTTCATTCTAGATAAGTAGCACTGGAATGTTGTACAATTCCATAGGCCACTTACCCATCACATGCATATTAGTAGTATACTGTTCATTAATGCAATCATTCTAATATGCACAATACATATCCTAAGTCGAGGAACATGAGCATATACATCATTGAACAATTTTATTTAAACAAACAAATATGCAAGAAATGATAATTAAAAATACTTATCTTTGTTTGGTTGCTGGGTGGACTCTCTTTGAGTCTTTGCTTCCTTGCAGGAGTTGCTGAAGTAGCTTCTTCTACAACTTTCTTTTGTGGAATGTAGAAACATGGTCAACTCCCTCTGAATATTTGCATCCTTGCAGAAACTACTGAAGTGTGCTCCTTTGCTTTCTTGCAGGAACAACTGAAGTGTGCTCCCTCTTGATCTTTGCTTCCTGGATTACCTGTCCTTGAACTTACATCCATCCTTAATCATTATGCATGCTTATTAGTATCATCATTGTGTTATCCTTGAGGTCTCATACATAATCGCACATTTATTAGTATAATCTTAATACCATCAAAACACAATAATCTTAAACATGTATAGTCATGATCATTCACAGATAATAAACATTAGTATTCAAGGTTTCAGAGAAGTCTTCTTTTACTCATGCATATTCTTATTTGATCATAGGACTCTTCTGATTAGTTAAATCATCAATGCGTAAACCCGTGATTACTCACACCTATACCTTCATGATTCTTCTGGTTAGTCATATCATCAATTATGGTAAGAAACATAATATGCATACAACCATGACTATTCAAACCTATGACTTCATGAATAATCATTATCAACAACACAACAGTATAAGATCCTAACACAAGGTAGGATTCTAGCTTGATATAGGAAAAACATACCTGGATTAGCATGCTAGATAGTTATGTCTAACATACCCGCATAATGTCTTCTGGTTCTCTTCAGTGACTTGTGCTAGTAACCTTTATGTCTCATAAGTTAACCATTGTAGAACCAAGTTATACATACCTCGGAGGTAGATCTTCTATGTGATCCATGACAATGGATGAATCTTTGTCTTCATGTCACCATGATCATATGTTCTTGAAGTAGAACATGATTTGTCTTTCTTGGTGTACCTTTTATGTTAGCAAACAACATAAACCTCATACAACATCACAATGCATTAGTACATTCATAAGTGTCAAAACCTTAATCAATGAATATCTTATATTAAGGTGATACGACAAGTTTAGTAATTAATCAAGATTGTACTGTAATGATATGAAGACAAACATATGATAAAATTAACCATGAAACATACCTGTAAGCCATACCTGTCAATATTGCCTGTAATCTTCTTATGGAAGGCCTTAGCCTCATCTCCCTCTGAGACAGGAACTTCTTCACTTATGCAGGTGACCAATCCATCTTCTTCTAGGATTAACCCAATCCACTTGATTTGCAAGAACTGGACCTGGAGCTGGATTAGGGTTTGTCAAGGAAACCCCAAAAATTCAAACTTTGAATTTCAAACTTCCGAAATGATAGAAATATGTGCCTTGATGAGCTGATCAAGTTGGTATATTCAGAATTTGAAAACTGCAAAGTTTCACCCCTCGAAATTGCCTTTTAGATTTCTGGATTCACTGGGGAGGACCCTGAATTAGGGTTTGAGTTTCCCTGAGCTTCACCCAACCAAAATATTTTATTCAAAGCTCTAAGCTTCGATTTTTCTGAGGTGCTTCCAGCCGTGGTCACAGATTTCCAAAATTCCAAGTTTTGCATAAACCCTAATTTTCCATCTTTCCGATCAAAGTCCCGAACTGGGGTTTGATCAAGCCCGACCTTCTGATTGTTTCTGGTGTAACTCCAAAATTTTCGATCCACGGGGTCTGAAAAATATTCCTGAGATAGCCTGACCTTTTATCTTTCCATCCCGACAGGTCTGACCTCAATTGGATTCTCTGAGAGAGAGTTATGCCAAGTGTCGCAACGTGACCTGTTTATGGGATAATACAGGAGAGCGAACTTGTACGGCATGCCACGTGTCACTGGTTCAACTTCGGCCTCTAAAAAAATTTCTTGAGATAGCTCGACCTGTTGTCTTTCCATCTCGATAGTTCTGACCTCAATTGGATTCTCTGAGAGAGAGTTATGCCAAGTGTCGCAACGTGACCTATTTATGGGATAATACAGGAGAGCTAACTTGTATGGCGTGCCATGTGTCACTGGTTCAACTACCTGTCACATTTTACGAAATTTCATTTGGAGCTTCCTAGCCCAAGTTATGAACTTTTTCCCAAGGTCACCTGATTTTTACTCAAATATGGAAGAGGCAGAAACCCTATATTGTACAGATCATAAATCACAAAGTACAACGAATTAGAGGTTGTCCTTTGGACACAAGGTACATGGGGATCTGATATGCGACCTGTAAAAGTTTCAGATCCGAAAAATTCGCCAAAATGGATTTATAGCGAAAGTGCTACAATGACTGGTTTTTGCTATATCAAGCCCTTGCATCGTAAGTGCAACAAGTGTCATACATGCCATATCATGCCTTCTTTCAGGCTAGCTCTGATACCATGTTAAATTTTCAGAATTTACTTCAATCCAATCTAGGATCTTAACTGAGAGAACAACATGTACAGCAAATCTACAGCATATCAATCATGGACACAATAATGCAAGCACACAAGAGACACAGAGTTTACTTGGGGAAAACCATAAAGGTGAAAAACCCCAATAACTTCCTCAGAGATAGATAGAGCAATGATACACCAGAATACAAGAGATAGTCTTCTCCTAGCAGCAGAGCCTCCTCCTCCATAAGTGTGCCACTCTCCCAAGTGTGAGTGAGAGAATAGAATGTGTAAAATGAGAGAGACACACTCTCTATTTATACACTAACTTGACTTGACCTTTACTCAACTAGGTCGGCCTCAACTTAACCACTTAACATAATGCTGACTGGGCCGACACCCAATAGGGTGGTCTAATAACCCTTTGACCCACATGGCCGACCTCCAATAGGGTGGTCTAATAACCCTTCGACCCACGTGACTTATACAGGGCCAACCCCAACAAGGTGGTCTAATAACCCATCAAGTATAAGTTACGACACTTACAATATAAATGACGACACTTCCATATAGAGGAATAATAACATCTCTATAGGAATACAAACACTTCCGTATAGAGGAATAATAACGTCTCTATAGGAATACAATATACATATATGTGAAATACATTCCGAAGTTACATATACATCAACACCAAGGCACTCTTCGCTTTAGATATCAAAGCCAAGATAGCAAGGGGGAGACCGAGATCTACTCCCGACAGGAGAGATCAACCCAATCACCATATCAAATCAATCTAATGAGGTACGTAAGGTGACAGGTATGGAATCCTAGAAATAAGGAATTAAGACCATTGTGGAGGCTTGGGAAAGGTATAATATAACAATGATAGATAATGCACAGTGATTCAATGATCAAGTATGATTCCAGGATTCAAAGCTAGTTTCAAAAGGTCAAAATCATCTGCCTTGGGAAACGTGACCCTTAAAACAGGGAAAGTGTCCCAAATCAGAGATCTGACATTTAGGGATTTCTATCTATGCTTGATGAAAGGATATGACAGTTTCAAGGTGTTTCAAGCAACAAGACAAAGATCAAGCCACAAGATAACTCAACAAACCAAGAAAGTCGAATTGTCTTAGGGAATATTAGTGCCTTGGGAATTGGGCCAAATGGAGTCGAATGTCCACCAAATTGTAGATCTGGATAGTTGAAGTATTGAGGTAGGTGGATCTTGAAAATTAAGTTCATCCAATGGCTAGATCTCAATAGATTTGAGATCGAAATGTGCCACAAAGTGACCCAAGTGGGGCTCAACCCTCAAAATGAGGAATGGGGCCCACAAGGTGAAAATCACTAAAGTGACACACTAGGGATAGAATATTGATTAAGAAGATAATGAATCAAGTGGGATCTCACCTACCCAGGTGCTAGATCAAGCAAAATCACCCCTCCTAGGAAGTGCGACCTACCTTGGAGAAGCCTCTTTGCCTTGGGAAGTGGGTCAAATGAGGGCCAATCCACACCAAACTATAGATCTGAATTGCCGTGGATGCTATAGAGGTGGGTTGCGAATATTATACCCAAAAGCCAAGTAGATCTTGCTAGATCTGAGAAAATGTAAAATGAGGGTTTGAAGCATTTAGACAAATGGATAGACGATGGAGAGAGAAATTACCTTGAGATCATACCTGAGTGTTGGATTGAGATGCCTTGTTGTTGAGGAATACTCCCCCAGAGATCAAATGAGAACTTGTTGAACTTGCTTGCCGAAATGATGCCCTAGCCCACAAGTGCGACCTCCTCTACCTGTCAAACCAAGGAAAGTTGATTCAATCAATCAGATCAAGTATGGAGGAAATACAAGTGAAATGCAATGATAACATGAAATAGAAGGTCCCGGGACAATAATACTCCCTGTTACCAACGAACAAACCCAAGGAAGAAGTAGGGAGGTTCCTCCCCTACCAATACGTCCTCCTCAAATGAATTTGGCCTCCACCTATAGATGCAAAAACGTGGTACAAAAATATAGCAAGACAAAATCTCCAAGAACCCTGTGCAAAGGAAGAATCAACGAATGAACTCCAAAAGCATTCACCACAACACAACAGATAGATGCAATAATAATTCTCTATTCCAATAATCCAGAGCCAAAAGTCCCCTTTACAATGAGAAGCTCTCTCCTTTAAATAGATTGGAGAGAGGCCACAATCCTAACCACTTTTTGAATGAGTGGCTAAGATTAAAAGATCAAAATATCTAATCAATGGTTGAGATGAGCTCAACAATACAATACATGGATCACTAATAAAATATAACAATAAGTGGACAAACTCACCCTAGGAGAGGGGATCCCACCAAATCATAAAGATAAAACATAATAAATAGCACATGGTGGGTCCAAGGGGTAATTTATAACACCCTTGGTCAATCTCCATGGCACAATATCCAAAAATAATCATGGTAGACACCAAATCGTGCCTCTCTGGGAAAGTCGTGATCCTTAGGAGGCTCCAGAAATCATCAAAAAATGCCATAAGTGATGGATGTGGGTCCCGATGAAGCTGAAACTGTTGGAGAAGGTGTGGAAGACATCCCACTCATCATCACCGATCATCCCATGCCATAACCTTGCCTCAGTAGCCCAAATCGAATTCCTTTGTAGCCATTTTTACCATTTATGGACTGCCTTGGGAAGTGTGAAACTACCCAAACTGCCACCTGGAGTGCCTGGCTCCAAAAATAAAAATCACCAGACTGTCTGGGAGGGGGGTAATATGGTAATGAAAAGTGGTTGGACGACCCCCTCCAAAAATAGCGCTCTAGGTGAACCAATCATATCTCTGCTCTGCTCTGACAGGGCCTCTGGCAAGCCAAAACTGCACTAGGATAGCCAACTGAGGCTCAATCATCACTGTAACTTCCCATAACTGAAAACAGACTGTCTCATTGGACTCAGAGGTCCAAATCCCTCTAAGATGTGTACTCATACACCATATAAACCTCTGAATGGTCCAAAATAAATACTCATCATATCCGGTAGACCAAATAATAATAATCTGTAAAAGTGCTGAAAAGCACAAATCATCATCAGAAGCCTGAAATCACTGCATAATCCCACCATGGTGACCTGTACCAGACCATATATCATCTATCTGTAACATCTGAGGTCTGCCGCCTCATGTCCTGTGGTTGATTGACTTTTGGTCAAATTGGGTTTGACCTAGTCAACATGACCAAAATATGACTCAAATTGTCATCAAGCTGCTGCAAGGTGTCAAAGGTTAAAACATGATTTACAATCCATTCACTTAGAAATTATAACAAATAGAAATAATTACTGGCGATCTAAATCCAAATATAATAGGTCATTAATTATTATTTATTACTAAGACAAGACTTTCAAGGTCATACTCACTTCATAGTTGTGATCAATTTGCTAGTGAAGGGTGAAGGCTAAGAATAACATGGCTAGGTCAAGGGATGACTTACTGACTTAATACTGTGACACTTTGGAAATGGATAAGGGAATACACACCATAGCATATAGTGTACAAGCAACAATACAGGGAATGGCGGTGTCTCACAAATGGATAAGTTGTTCAAAGAGTGTTTATTCACCTTACACTGATGCGCACAATCCATAATACAAATGACGCCAGCAATCTTTTTGATATAGAGTTTAAGTTCCATTGCTTTTTGGGCCTAGAGTTTCCATAGACTTTGATCTATGTGTGTTTATAAACACATTGCATAGATTTACATTTAATTTAGGCTTTTTTGCTGCAGGTGTGTTTTAAAGGAACTTGTTTACCTAAGCACTTATAGGTGTGTCTCAGACAACTTGTTTACCTAGGTATTTACATTTCACAATAGATATAACATTGATATTTCATAGCCATTTTCATTTGGATTTACTTCATTCATACAAGATACAACATTTGATTTCCATACTTTGTATTCCTGGCAGCACTAAAAGTTTCAGGTTTATCCAACAACAACTTTAGTGACTAGGGGGAATTCAAAAGGAAAACCAACTCACCATAGGCAAGTTTTGTCACCAACTCAGAGCCGAGACACAATAAACATGGAAGCTTATCCAATATAGAGGCTACAGTGGGGGAAGGTCCTCCATGCCACTTAGTCAAGTAGTAAGTCAAGGTACTGAACAAATTGGGTAAGTCATGGATGGATGAAGACAGTGAATAATGAAACCAACACTAGCAAGCCAAAGTATGGTGGGAGTGATCACCTCTATTCTCCCTAAGGAGGGTAAAACCAAGTAGTATAGGCCAAGAACTTCTAAGTTTGAGTAGGGACATATATATATATATAAGTACAACCAGGTCCACATATCTATATGATGGCCAGATCATGATACTACGTGCTAAGACATGCTAAGAAAATGGAAATAAAAGAAACATAACCACAACACCATAGTATACCTGCTGAGTCATATACCTAAATGCTCACCATCTAAACCAACAGCTGTCCTCTGAAACTACTGCTATAACTCTGGGCACTACTAACTGCTCTGATCAAATGGCTAAATAGCTACATCGGTCATCTCTCTGAGTGTCCTGAATCTCAGTCATAGCATGGGGAATATAACTGTTGTCCAAAATATGATAGTGATCCATAATAGATGCGTATCTCAGCATCTCAATGTAAGGAGACTCGTTGAATAGTGTACTGGAATCTGACAAAAAATGTATGGTAGCCCGGCTACTATATATGTGATAACAGTACTACAGTTAGCCTGGATCTTTGAAATTTTGGTAGCACTTCCTCTTACCTGTTCGTCCTTTGATGCAAACCAGCAAGCAAACTTTAGTACAAGATGCCCAAAAACACTTTAAGAATGTCTTTGGAACACCTCCTAAAAACCCAAAAAATTCTAAGTGTTAAAACTAGTTAAAAATGCAAAAAAAACATTAACCGAGTAAAGCAAGCAATGATGCTTGTTTGCTTGGGGTCTTTGCAAGCTTTATGAGCTACAAATTATATGCTCTTGGACAACCAGGTAAACACCATTGAAATCATAAAATACTACTTGTTCAAGTTGTATAAAATATGCATAAAAAATTCTAACTTTGACAAGAAGTAGGCTAGTATTAGATCTAGATTAGATGTAACTTCAAAAATACATAAGATCTAATCACATAAATCAGATCTACTCAAGGTATTAGAAGAGAAACAAGATCTGAGAATTGCAAACCAAAGTAACCGAAAAAGTTTTGTAGAATTTTCAAAATTTGCTAAGAAGGATGAAGGAAGCAGAATGGCCCTCGAAATTGGAGACTTTGAAGGCTTGGAAGTAGGACACCGAGGGTAAAATCCACCAAAGCATGCACAGGTGAGGAAAGTGAGAGCAAACAAGCTATCTTTTCTTCAACCTGCCAACCTGTAGCTAACAAAAACACTTACAAAGCACCCATCAACTAGAAATGCATAAGATCAGAAATCAAAATAACATGCACATAAACAAATGATACATATACATTTCAGATCTCTAACAATATGACAAATAGAAAACTAATTAAATCAAACAAGAATAATTAGTTATCCTCACAAAACCGTTACCAGTCCTTCAAGCGAGCTAAGTTGATGGCTGAGAATTTACTTGCACATAATTTGCTTTAGCTACAAATCACTCCATACAAAGAGATCATGAAACCACTCACAAGGCACACCACATATGGACCTCCAAAGTCTTTTATTCATAAACCAAAATAGCATAAGCTTACAACATATTTCTGTTCACTCTCCAACTAGAGAAAAATGGGAGAGAGCACCCTCAATATATAGGAAAAGAGTGAGAGAGAGAGAGAGTAAATTCGTGGAGGAGATGGGGGAGTGGTGGCATAAACCAAGGAGCAAATCGTGGCCTATAAAAGGAGCTGCAACTCCCTCCTACCATTCTGCAAAAAACGCAGCACCAATGCTGCCCCAAAACGTGCTGCAAGAATCCCCAATTCGTGGGGCACCACCTAGCAAATGCGCCCAAGTTTAAGGGAGTAATGCGCCCTCCTTCATGGGCAAGTGATGCCACATGTATGGCTTCCCCAAAACACTCCAAATTCATCCCAATACGTTGCTAAAACATAGCTGATCCATTTCTGATTTTTAATTTCTCCAAAATTGGATTTTTTAATTTTTCCATTTTTTTTTATTTTTTATGACATTTTTCACTTTTTTGGACTTTTTTGGGCATAAGTGAAAAATTAAACACCCAAACATTATAAAAAGTGGGTTTAGGGGTTAGGGGGTGCTCTGAGTTGGCAAACGGGCACCCCTAAGGCAAAAAAGACCCCTAGATGACATTTTTATGCCATTTACAAAAATTTTGATTGAACCATTAAAAAATGGCCCAATTTACAGATAAAAAAAAAAAAAAAAAAACTTTGCCGAAAATTAAAAGAACAAGCTAGGGGGCCTTAGTACATGTCCATATGACTCAAAAACAATGTCTAGTATGTTCATATACATTGACCCATGGACTTTAACAATCCCCTAAGGCCCGTTAACCTCCCCAGGCATTCCAGCTTTGGAGGAGCAGGAGAAAAAACCCAAAAATTATGTTATGCACTAATGCAAGACATAATTAATAGGTGAAAAAACTCCTTGGAATACCTAACTTAGCCAAAAAGTCCTAGGGAACCAAGTCCTTTACAAAACACCATGCTAGTACATTTTATTACAAACCCCGCAGGGCCATGGACATGCGAAAAAAATTAAAAAAGGGGGCCTTTAAAAGGCCTGCTGGACATCAAATCATAAAAAATGAACATGTAACATGTTCAACTCTGCCCGCTCGCTCGATAATCCAACCAAGTACAACTTAGTTGGCAACAGGTGTCAATATGGCTGTAACTATTTTCTGTTAGAAAGATTCGAGCCTGAGGGCTAAGAACATCTATATAATCAATTTAATGGAAGAGAAAAGGGTTGAAAACTTTTTTGAACCCGAGAGATTTTTGTGTCATGTACTGTGAGACTCATTTTAATAAAGTTACAGAGCAGAAGCTGGACTTTATGCAGAGATTCATGTGTCATTTATATTGCAGTATGTTTCCTTTTCTTATGTGAATGTGCTTCCTGTTATTTTACTTCCATTATGTTTTCTTTTCATTTATGAAATTAGTGTGTAATAGTGCAGAATTCTTAGTTATAAGCTCTGGCTATTGTTTTCAGAGATCCACCAAATATTTCCTCTAAAGTTGACATTGAATTCATCCCTGTTGATGCCCATGTTAATGGATTGTCTTTTATCTCTTCTTTCTCACCAGACCAAAGCTATTTGACTGTAATTGAAGGGCTACCTTGCCTATGTTAGGAAGTTCCATGCAGCAGCTCTGTGTTCAGATGTATTTGTGTGTCTTGACCCCACTTCCCAATGAATGTCCACTTTGCTTTCAACCAAACAACACTTTAGTTACAATATTCATTCATATGTATCTGGCCTTGTTTAAAAATATGTGAGAGATCCCTCTCTGGAAGGGTAGAAGCCAGCTTATCTTTCCTAAAGTGGTTCTGTGGTTACCCCAATTTGGCCTTTCTGCAACCTTAAGGTACATTTTGGGTGCTAACCCCTCTTTGGGCAACATTTTTAAAGACTAACACTTTGCTTATAAGGGCTTCCAAGAACAACACCAAAGAGCAAGCTTTGGCTTGAGGGATCCATCCATCTCAACAATCAAAATATATTCTCTCTCTTTATCTTTTTTTGTTATTTTGGCAAAGTGTTTAAGAAGTAGATCTATTATTTTTGCTCATCTTTCAGATCTATAGCACTTTGACCCATTTTTAGTTAGATCTAAGTACTCTAAAAATCTTATTTTTGCACTAGATCTAGGCTAGAAATTTGATTTTATACTTAGAAAAAATTTCAAAATTTTTCTAAGTGTAAAATTTTTTCAATTTTTTTTTTTGGTGTGTTTGCCATCACATTCTAAGTGTTTTACTTGCTGGTTTTTAGCAGGTCCAAGGAAAAAGAGGAAGAAACTCTGGCGAAATTTCAATAACATTGCCAAATTTACCTTCCAAGGAGCCTCTTTCATCATTTGCTTCAAACTTTTAGCTTGTAAGCTCTTAGATCCAAATTTAATGGACTAAGAAGCACTTCTTTCCAGCTTTACTTGTAATAAATATTAAATGAGAGCAGTGGGATACTCAGCGCCCACACCCCATCCCCCCTGGGGGGATTTGCATTTTTGTCATAATTTGTGAGATTGATTTTTGCTAACCCCACAAAGTTCACACACTCACTTTGTTAGTGCAGGGTGTATACTTTGGTCTTTCTTCATAAGTTTTAAATCATTTAATTTTTTGCAAGTAGTTTTAGAAATAAAACCAGCTTCGTCGCCACGAAGTATGCTCTCACCTCCACCTAAAGGCATTGTCGATTAGTGGAGGTTGATTAGAAAGTGACGCATAAGTTTGGTGATTCATATCTTTTCTAAGTTTTGCATTTCACTTTTCACACTATAATTGTTTAATAAAAGGAACCCAAAGTCTCTTGAACCTCGCTGAAAAGCAGGTCAAGAGCACTCTCTGTCGGAGAGCACAATGGTCCTCTTTTTTCAATTGGAATAAATTATTTGCCTACACTATGTATGCTCTGCCCACCTGTGGGATACCTAGAAACAGGTGAAAGCACTTTTTAACATCCCACACTTAACTTAAATAGTCACCTAATAAAATCAACTACCCCTAAGATAAGTGAAAATCCGGCACTTCGACAATTTTTGTGTGGGGAAAGTCTGCCTGGGGACGCGGGAACCACTGGGACGAGACCTTGGGGCACCAGTAAGGCTACATCCTTGTTGGTGTAGTGTTGAACACCGCTCTTGAGACTCCGGCCATCGCACATGTCCTTGTACGGAGCAACCAAATTTTGATTTCCAGACATTCCTCCCTGTACCTCACGATATACCGGGAGTTTTCCCTCTTTTTCCCTTAATCAAGTTTCATACTTTAATAATTAAAATCAACCAAGACAACACTCGCAAAACATTTCAATTTGCGCTTTCATTTCAACACATTATTTGACTCCATAAGGCACTGGTTTTGTATTTGCTTAATATCAGTATTGTGCATCTTTATTTCTTGCTAGTGAAAGCACTTGTTTGATTACAATTCATTTTGCAAAGGCTATCTTGTGACATTTTACCCTAAACCCATAATAAACTCCTAAAAACATATAACACCCTTTTAACCATTTCACTGGAAGCTCTAACAACTGTAGAAACATTCCTTAGGGACTGTTATCACATATATAGTAGTCGGGCTACCATACATTATTTTTTTGATTCCAATACACTTTTCAGCCAGTTCCCTTGCATTGAGATGCTGACATGAGCATCTATTATGGATCATCTTATTATATGGACAACAGTTTTATGTTCCCCATGCCATAACTGAGTTTCAGGACACTCAGAGAGATGACCAATGTAGCCATTTAACCATTTATACACAGCAATCAGTGTTGCCCAGAGTTACAACAGCAGTTTCAGAGGACAGATGATGGTTCAGGTATTATGCATACAGGTATATGACTCAGCAGGAATATTATGGTGTTATGGTTATATTGCTTTTATATTCATTCTTGTAGCATGTCTTAGCATTTAGTATCATGATCTGGCGATCATATAGATATGTGGACCTGGTTGTACTTTTATATATATTTTATTGTCCCCACTCAAACTTAGAAGTTCACTACCCATACTCATTGGTTTTACCCTCCCTAGGGAGAACAGAGGTGATCATTCCCACCATACTTTGGCTTGCTAGTGTTGGTCTCATTATTCATTGTCTTCATCCATCCATTACCTACCAGCTTGTTATTTACCCTGACTTACTACTTGACTAGTGGCATGGAGGACCTTCCCCTACTTTAGCCTTTGTGTTGGATAAGCTTCCTTGTTTATTGTGTCTCGGCTCTGAGTTGGTGACAAAACTTACCTATGGAGAGTTGGATTGTAGTCCTAAAACATTCTGGTCAGTTGTCCCGATGTTTGGCACTGGTACGAAGTCCCCCTAGTCGCCTAAGATGTGTTGGCTAAAACTGAAAGCTCATGTACTACTTATGGAAACTAATGTAAATTCGCTCAGGAAACTATAAACTCTAGAATGTGTTTATCAACACACGTGAGTAAAGGGCAAGAGCAATGAAAAGCTAAACTACTCCTTGAAGAGTATAATGAAAGGTCCAAAAAGCAATAGTTCTTAAACTCTATATCCAAATGATTGCTGACCTTATGTATATGTACAAACATGCCCTGGATGCAAGTTGCAATTAGTTGCGCTTATCGGTACACCTGAGATCCGAAGGGTTATGTAGGCCAAAAATTCCATGAAATTAAATCAATGGATCCTAATGAACTTGGATCACCTTTTATAAAAGTAGACATGAAGCCTAAGTTGAATAAGCACTCTTTGAACAACTTACCCATCTATGAGACACTGCCATCCCCCGTGTTACTGCTTATCCAGCATATGTTAGAGTGTGTATCCCCTTTCCATTTTCAAAGTGTCACAATGTCAAGTCAGTAGTCATCCCTTAGCCTAGCCTTTTAATTTCATCCCTCACCCTTCACTAGCAAATTGATCACAACTATGAAGTGAGTATGGTCTTGAAAGTCTAGTCTGATTCATAATTAATAATTAAAAGCATTATATACTTGTTGGTAGATCGCTAGTAAACGATTACTTCTTGTTATGATTGTTACTTGAATGAATTGTAGAGCATGCTTTAGCCATTAACACTTGCAGCAGTTTTGATGATAGCCTGAGTTATATTTTGGTCATGTTGACTTGGTCAAACCTAGTTTGACCAAAAGTCAACCACAGGACATGAGGTGGCAGACCTCAGATGGTACAGAGATATGTTATATGGTCTAGTACAGGTCACCAGATGGTTCTATGCAGTGGTTTCAGGCTTATGATGATGATTTGTGCTTTTCAGCACTTTTACAGATTATTATTATTTGGTCTGTCAGATATGATGGATATTTATCTTTGATCATGCAGATATCTATATGGTGTATGAGTACACATATTAGATGGATTTGGGCTATCTGAGTCCAATGAGATAGTCTGTTTTCAGTTTCGGGCAGTTACAGTTATTTTTAGCCTCAGTTGGATATCCTAGTGCAGTTTTGGCCTGTTAGATGGCCTGTCAGAGCAGTGATGAGATTTGATGAGTTCACCTAGGGCGTTGTGCATGGAGGGAGTGGTCCAGCCACTTGATATTACCATATTACCCCCCTCCTAGAGAACCTGGTGGCCTCACCTTGACATCACAGGCACTCCAGGAGGCAATTTGGGCATGTTCACATTTCCCGAGGCAGTTAAAAAATGTTAAAAATGGCTATTGAGGTATTCGATTTGGGCTACTGAGGCAAGGGATTAGCATGGGATGACTTGTGATGATGAGTGGGATGTCTTCCACACCTTCTTCAACATTTTCAGCTTTCAGTGGGGCCTACACTCATCACTCCGGCACTTTTTATTGGATTTTTGGAGCGTCCTAAGGCTCACGACTTTTCCAAAGAGGCATGATTTGGTGTCTAGCTTGATTATTTTATATTATTGTGCCATGGGGATTGACTAAGGGTGTTAGAAATTACCCCTTGGACCCACCATGAGCTAGATCTTATATTTTATCATTGAGATTTGGTGGGACCCCCTCTCCTAGGGCGATTTGGTCCATTGAAATGTTATATTGTTATATTGATCCATGTACCTTATTGTTGAGCTCATCTCAACCATTGATTAGATAACTTTGATCTCTTAATCTTAGCCATCCATTCAAAAGGTATTTAGGATTTTGGTGTCTCTCCATCCTATTTAAAGGAGAGAGCTCCTCATTGTAAAGGGACTTTTTGGCTCTGGATTATTGGAATAGAAAAATACTATTGCATCTACTTGTCTTGTGGTGGTGAATGCTTTTGGAGTTCGACTGTTTGTTCTTCCTTTGCACTGGGTTATTGGAGATTATCTTGCTATCTTTTTGTCCATGAATTTTTCATCTACAGGTGGAGGCCGATTTGCTTCAAGGAGGTTGCATTGGTAGGGGAGACTCTCCCTGCCTCTTCTTTGGGGTTTCTTCATCGGTAACAGGGAGTATTACTGTCTTAGTACCTTCTACTTCATGTTATCATTTGCTTATGCTTGTATTTCCTCCATTCTTGATCATTCTGATTGAATCGATTTCCTTGGTTTGACAGGTAGAGGAGGGCGCACGTGTGGACTAGGGCATCACTTCAAAGCAAGAAAACTCAAATATCTCCCATTTGATCTCTGTGGGAACATTCCTATTACAACAAGGAAACCTCATCCAACACACAGGTATGATCTCAAGGTAAATTTCTCATTCCATGATCTATCCATTTGTCTAAGTCATTAAAACCCTCATTTTACATTTTTTCAGATCTACTTGGATCTAGTAGGCTTTTGGGTAAGATATTGAAAACCCACCTCTATAGCATCCACGGCAATTTGGATCTATAGTTTGGTGTGGATTGGCTTCCATTTGACCCCTTTCCCAAGGCACCTTAGCCTCTCCAAGTGAGGTCGCACTCCTTGGTTGGGTGAGTTCTGTTAGTTCTAAGACCTAGGTAGGTGAGATCCCACTTGATTCACACTCTCCTCATTTGGTAACCTACCCCTAGTGCTTCACCTTGTTGATTTTCACCTTGTGGGCCCCATTCCTCATTTTGAGGGCTGTGCCCCACTTGGGTCACTTGGTGATGCATTTTGAATCTCAGATCTACTGAGATCTAGCCATTGGATGACCTTGATCTTCAAAACCCACCTTGCTTGGCACCTTGACATCCCTGATCTACAGTTTGGTGGACATCCGACTCCATTTGGCCCAATTCCCAAGGCACAGATCCTTCTCCTAAGGCTCACGACTTTTTTGGATTGTGAGATTTCCTTGTGGGTTGATCTCTGTCTAGTTGCTTGCACACTTAGATATTGTCATATCCATCTATCAAGCATATCTAGAAATCCCTAACTATCAGATCTCTGATTCGGGACATTTTCCCTGTTTTAAGGGTCACGTTTCCCAATGCAGTTGATTTTGACCATTTGAAACCAGGTTTTGAATCCTAGAATCACTGTGTGTCATCTTTCATTATCATATCACACTTTCCTAAGCCTCCACAGTGGTCCTATTTCCTTAATTCTAGGGTTCCATTCCTGTCACCCTACGTACTTCATTAGATTGATTTGATCTAGTGATTGGGTTGATCTCTCCTATCGGGAGTAGATCTGGGTCTCCCCCTTGCTATCTTGGCTTTGATAGCTAAAGCGAAGAGTGACTTGGTTGGTGTGACAACCATCCTTTTGGGAACCAGGGCTCTCTTGGTTCACCACTTTAGTTGCATGTCTCCTCTACCATCCACCTTGGATCCATCTGTAGGGGCAACTAAAAGATTGGTGATAACATTTCGGCGCCGTTGCTGGGGAGGTAGAGGCTCACCTTCAGTGTCTGCGAGTGTCTGTGCGTTAATCCATATCTTATCGCATCCGGTATTTTGCGTTCGTGATTGCATTTCCAATTCCATAATTACTTCAATCACCATATTAATTATCACTCATCTCACC
The DNA here is from genome assembly GCA_027924585.1 of Larix kaempferi. NCBI lineage: Eukaryota > Viridiplantae > Streptophyta > Pinopsida > Pinales > Pinaceae > Larix > Larix kaempferi. The sequence continues at coordinate 2,619,116 of BSBM01000123.1, forward strand.
TCTCCTACGACATATTTCATTTCGGTGAATTACCTATGTGGTTCACTTGGCGACTCCACCCCGCGACTCTACTAAGGACCGAACCCAAGGTATAAACCCTAAGTTCTAGAGTCATGCCTTGCATTGTAGAAAGTGACTCAGAAAACGATATGATCATGAAAATGATGATTGAGATGGGCAAGCTAATACAAAATTTGTATGGCTTGGTTCTTAAACAACAAAAAGAAAACTTAAGACATGATGAACATCTTCACAAATTATCTGAGAATGTGTATACCAATGAATACCTCCAAACTAGATCTATGAAGAAACCTTCTGATAGCCAGGTAGTGACTAGATCTCAAGCAAAGAATAATTTAAAAAATCAAGATAACAACACTGCTATAAAAGAAAATTCCCCTGACCAAAGGAATATCATTCGTAAGGCTCCTACTCAATCTTCGAGCATTCCTCCTAGAGGTATTTTAAAGAGTAATGATCAACCTAGAATATTGTCTCCTCAAGCAACTAAGAAGATAATAAGTTCAAGCCCTGTTAGGTCTCAAAATAAGGAACCCATGCAGAGAAAACAAATGAATCTTCCTGGCCAGGAAATTTCTCTAGTAGAACAAGAAAGTCTAAATACAAATATGCTAGGGAAACTTTATGGATCCTCAGTTATGATATCTTTAAGGAGTTAACAGTCATCCCTTCAGTTAAGGTACAAATAATGCATTTATTAGGACTAAAGGAAAACTTCAATGATCAAGAAAAGTCCTGCAACTTAAAAGTTGATCTAAGCAATTTCCTATCCAAACCCAATATCCTTGTGCCTTTGGATGAACTATTAAAGATCCCTGCATATTTTGATCAAGCTACTAAATTTTTGGGGATAAAACCTAAAGCTAAATATGTTAAGAAATTGGTAGTTGAGGAAGACCCTCCTGTAATGATTCAAAGTGTAACTGACAGTGGTAGGGGTCATCCTCCTTTCTATATAGCTTTGGAAATCAACCAATTGATCTTACATAATTGCATGTTGGACTCAGGAGCATAAGTCAATATTATGCAGTAATGGAACAGTTAGAGCTAAAGCCATCTCGACAATTTAAAAATGTGTGTGGGATGGACTCTAGACCTGTTCGATCGAAAGGGGTAATTGAGAATCTAAAGATGAAGTTACCAGCTTATCCTAAGATTCAAATAAGCATGAATGTTTTGGTTCTAGATATACCTGATGCATGGGGAATGTTGTTGTCAAGAGAGTGGGCTGCTAAGTTAGGGGGAAGTATCCAAATGGACTTATCCCATGCAACTATCCCTATTGGAGGAAAGGCCTTTTACAAGTTAATGAATGAAAATCCTATGACAAAGCATGTAGAGACCCCTGAGTATATTTTTGAAGAAGCCATGCGCCCCACTGAGGAAGTTGGAAATTATATGGTTTGGGCAAACTATTGGGAAGAGCCCCGACAACATCCTTTTCCTCCTAGCCAAGTGTGGAAAATGAATTTTGATGGAGCTAAGTTCAGGCATGGTGCCGGAGCTGGAATTGTCCTTACTTCCCCCTCTGGAGAAGAAAAGTATTTTTCCTTCCGTCTTGCGTTTGAAGCCACGAATAATGTAGCTGAATATGAAGCCTTGCTTTTGGGATTAGAGGTTGCTAGAGACCTAAAGATCAAATGCCTCAGTGTTATAGGTGATTCGGATTTAATTGTCTCCCAGGTCAAGAATCAATTTGCAGCCAAGAACAATAGACTTAGAGACTATAGAAATGTTGTGTGGGATACTATTGAAGAGTTCGACGCATTTGCAATCCGAGCAGTTCCTAGAGAGGAAAACACATTGGCTGATGCATTACCAGTAATAGCATGCACCTTTGAAATCCCAAATCACCTTAAGGAGAAGAATTGTAAAGTTGAAGTATTATTTAGACCTTCGGTGCCTGATGATCAGGATCACTGGCAATTTTTTGATGATGATGCTCAAATCATTGCATTTTTACAGTGCATAGATGGTTTTCAAAATTGTAATGTTGATCTGGAGGATAGGGTAAACAATTTGTCTTTGCAAGATGTTGAGGTCATGAAGTTAGCTATCCCTCTAGAGAAAAATTTCAATAGGCATGATGAATATAAAGGTAAAAGAGATGAACCAGTAGATGAGGTCATAGAAATTAGCATTGGAACCCCAGTTTCTCCCAAAATGGTCAAGATAGGAAAGAATGCTTCCCCAAAAGAAAGAAAAGCCATTGAAAATCTAATTAGGGAGTACAAGGATGTTTTTGCTTGGACCTATGATGAAATCAAAACTTTTGACCCTGCAATTATTGAGCACACTATCCCTTTGCATGAAGGAGATAAACCTTATAGGCAAAAGTTAAGAAATGTTAATCCCAAATTAGCCCCCTTGATCAAGAAAGAGCTTGAGAAGATGTTGGCTGCTAGAATCATCTGACCAGTCCGACATACAACTTGGGTATCCAATCCGGTAATTGTAAGAAAAAAGAGTGGTGAAATTAGGGTATGCATTGATTTTAGAAATTTAAACCAAACATCTCTTAAGGACAATTACCCTTTTCCAAATATGGAAAATTTGTTGCAAAGTGTTACTGGGGCAGGAATGTTGTCTATGTTAGATGGTTTTTCAGGGTATAATCAGGTGCGTATGAAGAAGGAAGATAGAGAAAAAACAACTTTTACAACTCCATGGGGAACTTTCGAATATATAAGAATGCCTTTTGGACTGTTAAATGTCGGTTCCACGTTTCAACGAGCTATGGATCAAGCCTTTAATGATCTGATTGGAAAGATCATTGCCATTTATCAGGATGACCTGACGGTTTTCTCCAAAGAGCGAGATGATCATGTAAAGCATTTAAGGAAAGTGTTTGATCGGTGTAGAAAGTTCGGTATATCTTTGAATCCCAAAAAGTCTACTTTTGGAATTGATGAGGGTAAATTGCTCGGACATATTGTGTCAAAGGAAGGAATTAGAATTGATCCTAAGAGTGTCCAAGCCATTAATGCTATCGTTGCACCTCATAATGTGGCTTCCTTGCAGTCTTTCTTTGGTAAGATAAACTTTGTCCGAAGGTTCATTCCCAATTTAGCAGAATTTGCCAAACCTTTAAATGCCCTTTTAAAAAAGGATGTAAAGTTTTTCTGGGATAAAACTTGCGAATCATCTTTCACTAGGCTAAAGAAAGCCATTTCAACTGCTCCTGTCCTAGCCTGTCCTGATTACAGTAAGGAATTTATGATCTATTCGTATGCTTTTGAAGACACCATTGTTAGGGTTTTGTTGCAAAAGAACAGTGAAAATCATGAGCAGCCTATTGCTTTTATGAGTAAAAATCTAAGAGATGTTGAATTGAAATATACCACTACTGAAAAGCAAGCTTATGCTTTAGTCAAAGCCTTAAATCATTTCAGAACCTATGTGGGATATTCCAAGATCAAAGCGTATGTGCCATATCAAGCAGTGAAGGATGTGATGTCACATGCAGATGGTATAGGTGTTAGAGGAAATTGGATTTCACGAATACAAGAATATGATTTGGAAATCAAACCTATTAAGATTGTGAAAGGACAAGGGTTGGCTCAAATTTTAACTGAGAAAGGAGGTAGTAGTACGGTCAATATTGTAAGTAAAAAGAATCCTTGTGTTTTAAATATTGATGAGGAGCATGAATGGTATAAAGATGTTGTGTATTTCTTGAGAAATTTGTCGTGCCCTAATTACCTGGTGGATCATCAAAGAAGAGCATTAAGGTTAAAAGCTGAAAAATATGTTTTGTCTCAAGATGGTTTAGGATGGAGGAGTCCTGATGGGATAATTTTGAAATATGTTAATATCGAAGAATAAAAAACCATCATAAAGGAAATGCATTCAGGATTATGTGGTGGACATTATGCTCCAAGAACAACTACTGCAAAAATCATGAGGGCGGGTTATTATTGGCCAACGCTTTTCAAAGATGTGCATTCCTATATTAGAATTCTTTTCGGGGAAACCAAGATTGCCTGCTTTACCTTTAACTCCACTAGTAGTTGAGGCTCCTTTTCAGTAGTGGGGCATGGATTTTGTGGGACCTTTTAGTGAAAATTTGAGTAATGGATATAAATACATGTTAACTTGTACTGATTATTTCACTCGTTGGGTGGAAGCCATTCCAACTAAGAAGGCCACAACTGAAGTAGTAGTGAAATTCCTAGAAGAAAACATTGTGTCAAGATATGGTTGTCCTTTAAAATTAACAACAGACAATGCCCAGGCTTTCAGTAAAATAGAAATGTCAACTTTCCGCATGAATCACGGAATCACCTTCTCCCATTCTTCAAACTATTACCCTCAGGGAAATGGTCTTGCAAAATCCAGTAATAAAAATCTGATTAGATTATTGAAGAGGATGGTTGGTGAAAACAAGAGAAGTTGGGACACAAAGTTGAAATATGCTTTATGGGCTGATAGGACGACAGTTGAAAGGATTACAGGAAAATCCCCTTTTCAGTTAGTATATTGGCAAGATTGTAGGCTTCCAATAAATTTGCAAATACTAGTGTATGATCTATTACAACAATGCACTTCAGATAAAGAAGCATTTCAAGCCAGAATTGATAAACTGGTGGAGCTTGATGAAAAAAGAAGGGAAGCACTTGATAAGATGCTCATAGAACAAGAGAGGGTAAAAGGAACTTTTGATCAAAATACTAGAAATTGTACTTTTGGTGTTGGAGATGTGGTTCTATTGTGGGATAAGCATAAGGAGAAACCAGGAAATCATGCAAAGTTTGAAAGTTTATGGAAGGGGCCATATATAATAAGTAGGTTAGCTGGAAAAGGATCCTTTGTTCTTGAAACATTGGATGGAGATGAAGTTGAATTTCCTGTGAATGGGAGGATGCTCAAACATTATTTCCCTCCCATCAACCTTGAATGACTTACCTTCCCTTGCCGTGGCTTTCCTAGTAGAAGAGAGTAGGTAGGAACTAAATAAGCATGCTTGGGCAGTCGTTAGTCTTTTCAGCCATTGAGTCTGGCACCTTTATTTTTATCTTTTTTTCCTAAGCTCACCCTTTGAAGCTCTTAGTGTAGTCCTGAGTACTTGCCATTTTCTTTTCCTGCACAATAAAATCAAACTTTGTAAGTTATGTTAGTAGATTAGATTTACTTTTATGCATTTATATTTCGTGCATTTCAGTTTCAGTATTGTTGTTTATTTGATTTATATGTATATCCATGTGTTGTTCTGACATCCGGTCTATGAGTTTCGTATAGCTCTGGCCATTTTGCAGATAGTAGGTGATATGCTGGTAACAGTTGCAGAGATAGAGTGTTGGATCGAGGATATGAGTTGCAGAGGTCGAGGACCAGAGATTATGAGGTTCTCAAGCACTCTTTTCAGTAGAGTACTTGTCCCAGCTGGAGCCATATTTTATCACATATATAGTAGCCGGGCTACCATACATTATTTTTCTGATTCCAGTACACTTTTCAGCCAGTTCCCTTGCATTGAGATGTTGAGATGAGCATCTATTATGGATCATGTTATTATATGGACAACAGTTTTATGTTCCTTGTGCCATGACTGAGTTTCAGGACACTCAAAGAGATGACCGATGTAGCCATTTAGCCATTTATACAGAGCAGTTAGTGTTTCCTAGAGTTACAGCAGCAGTTTCAGAGGACAGATGATGGTTCAGGTATTATGCATACAGGTATATGATTCAGCAGGTATATTATGGTGTTATGGTTATATTGCTTTTATATTCATTCCTGTAGCATATCTTAGCATTTAGTATCATGATCTGGCGATCATATAGATGTGGACCTGGTTGTACTTTTATATATATATTGTTGTCCCCACTCAAACTTAGAAGTTCACTACCCATACTCATTGGTTTTACCCTCCCTAGGGATAATAGAGGTGATCATTCCCACCATACTTTGGCTTGCTAGTGTTGGTCTCATTATTATCTATCTCCGTCCATCCATTACCTACCAGTATGTTATTTATCCTGACTTACTACTTGACTAGTGGCATGGAGGACCTTCCCCCACTTTAGCATCTGTGTTGGATAGGATTCCTTGTTTATTGTGTCTCGGCTCTGAGTTGGTGACAAAACTTACCTATGGTGAGTTAGATTGTAGTCCTAAATCATTCTGGTCGGTTGTCCCGATGTTTGGCACTGGTACGAAGTCCCCCTAGTCGCCTAAGATGTGTTGGCTAAAACTAAAAGCTCATGTACTACTTATGGAAACTAATGTAAATTCGCCCAGGAAACTATAAACTCTAGAATGTGTTTATCAACACACGTGAGTAAAGGGCAAGAGCAATGAAAAGCTAAAATATTCGTTGAAGAGTATAATGAAAGGTCCAAAAAGCAATGGTTCTTAAACTCTATATCTAAACGATTGCTGACCTTATGTATATGTACAAACATGCCCTAGATGCAAGCTGCAATTAGTTGCGCTTATCAGCACACCTGAGATCCAAAGGGTTATGTAGGCCAAAAAGGCCATGAAATGAAATCAATGGATCCTAATGAACTTGGATTATCTTTTATAAAAGTAGACATGAAGCCTAAGTTGAATAAGCACTCTTTGAACAACTTACCCATCTGTGAGACACTGCCATCCCCCATGTTACTGCTTCTCCAGCATATGTTAGAGTGTGTATCCCCTTTCCATTTCCAAATTGTCACAATATCAATTCAGTAGTCATCCCTTAGCCTAGCCTTTTAATTTCAGCCCTCACCCTTCACTAGCAAATTGATCACAACTATGAATTGAGTATGGTCCTGAAACTCTAGTCTGAGTCATAATTAATAATTAAAAGCCTCATATACTTGTTGGTAGATCGCCAGTAAATGATTACTTCTTGTTATAATTGTTACTTGAATGAATTGTAGAGCATGTTTTAGCCATTAACACTTGCAGCAGTTTTGATGATAGCCTGAGTTATATTTTGGTCATGTTGACTTGGTCAAACCTAGTTTGACAAAAATTCAACCACAAGACATGAGGTGGAAGACCTTAGATGGTACAGAGATATGTTATATGGTCTGGTACAGGTCACCAGATGGTTCTATGCAGTGGTTTCATGCTTATGATGATGATTTGTGCTTTTCATCACTTTTACAGATTATTATTATTTAGTCTGTCGGATATTATGGATATTTATTTTTGATCATGCAGAGATCTATATGGTGTATGAGTACACATCTTAGATGGATTTGGGCTCTCTAAGTCCAATGACACAACCTGTTTTCAGTTCCGGGCAGTTACAATGATTTTTAGCCTTACTTGGCTATCCTAGTGCAGTTTTGGCCTGTCAAAGCAGTGATGAGATTTGATGAGTTCACCCAGGGCGCTGTGCATGGAGGGGGTGGTCCAGCCACTTGATATTACCATATTACCCCCCTCCGAGAGAGCCTGGAGGCCTCACCTTGACAGCGTAGGCACTCCAGGAAGCGGTTTGGGCATGTTCACATTTCCCGAGGCAGTTAAAAAATGGTACAAATGGCTATTGAGGGATTCGATTTGGACTACTGAGGCAAGGGATTGGCATGGGATGACTTGTGATGATGAGTGGGATGTCTTCCACACCTTCTCCAGTAGTTTCAGCTTTCAGTGGGGCCTACACTCATCACTCTGGCACTTTTTATTGGATTTTTAGAGCCTCCTAAGGCTCACGACTTTTCTAGAGAGGCACGATTTGGTGTCTAGATTGATTATTTTATATTATTGTTCCATGGGGATTGACCAAGGGTGTTAGAAATTACCCCTTGGACCCACCATGAGCTAGATCTTATATTTTATCATGGAGATTTGGTGGGACCCCCTCTCCTAGGGCGATTTGGTCCATTGATATGTTATATTGTTATATTGATCCATGTACTTTATTATTGAGCTCATCTCAACCATTGATTAGATCACTTTGATCTTTTAATCTTAGCCATCCATTCAAAAGGTGGTTAGGATTTTAGTGTCTCTCCATCCTATTTAAAGGAGAGAGCTCCTCACTGTAAAGGGACTTTTTGGCTCTGGATTATTGGAACAGAAAAATACTATTGCATCTACTTGTCTTGTGGTGGTGAATGCTTTTGGAGTTCGACTGTTAGTTCTTCCTTTGCACTGGGTTATTGGAGATTATCTTGCTATCTTTTCGTCCATGAATTTTTCATCTACAGGTGGAGGCCGATTTGCTTCAAGAGGTCGCATTGGTAGGGGAGACTCTCCCTGCCTCTTCTTTGGGGTTTCTTCGTCGGTAACAAGGAGTATTACTGTCTTAGTACCTTCTACTTCATGTTATCATTTGCTTATGCTTGTATTTCCTCCATTCTTGATCATTCTGATTGAATCGATTTCCTTGGTTTGACAGGTAGAGGAGGGCACACATGTGGACTAGGGCATCACTTCAAAGCAAGAAAACTCAAAGATCTCCCATTTGATCTCTGCGGGAACATTCCTCTTACAACAAGGAAACCACATCCAACACACAGGTATGATCTCAAGGTAAATTTCTCATTCCATGATCTATCCATTTGTCTAAGTCATTAAAACCCTCATTTTACATTTTTTCAGTTCTACTTGGATCTAGTAGGATTTTGGGTAAGATATTGAAAACCCACCTCTATAGAATCCACGGCAATTTGGATCTATAGTTTGGTGTGGATTGGCTTCCATTTGACCCCTTTCTCAAGGAACCTTAGCCTCTCCAAGTGAGGTCGCACTCCTTGGTTGGGTGAGTTCTGCTAGTTCTAAGACCTGGGTAGGTGAGATCCCACTTGATTCACACTCTCCTCATTTGATAACCTACCCCTAGTGCTTCACCTTGTTGATTTTCACCTTGTGGGCCCCATTCCTCATTTTGAGGGTTGTGCCCCACTTGGGTCACTTGGTGATGCATTTTGAATCTCAGATCTACTGAGATCTAGCCATTGGATGACCTTGATCTTCAAAACCCACCTTGCTTTGCACCTTGACATCCCTTATCTACAGTTTGGTGACATCCGACTCCATTTGGCCCAATTCCCAAGGCACTGATCCTTCTCCTAAGGCTCACGACTTTTCTAGGTTGTGAGATTTCCTTGTGGATTGATCTCTGTTTGGTTGCTTGCACACTTAGATATTGTCATATCCATCTATCAAGCATAGCTAGAAAGCCCTAACTGTCAGACCTCTGATTCGGGACATTTTCCCTGTTTTAAGGGTCACGTTTCCCAATGCAGTTGATTTTGACCATTTGAAACTAGGTTTTGAATCATGGAATCATACTTAATCCTAAAATCACTGTGTGTCATCTTTCATTATCATATCACACTTTTCCTAAGCCTCCAAAATGGTCCTATTTCCTTAATTCTAGGGTTCTATTCCTGTCACCCTACGTACTTCATTAGATTGATTGGCTAGTTCGGACATGGGAACGTTTTGCATGATCTTGGCTAGTTCCTTCTCCAATTCTATGCCATGCCCAAAGGCCTCGTCAGAAGAATGGGGGCTAGTACTGAGGTTCGGCTGGGGAACCTCGTGCCTCTCCATGACAGGTGTGGGCCTGGGCTCATCCCTGTGTCTCTTATAAATCTTAATTTGCTGAGGATCATCAACAACAGGGTGAACCGGTAAACAAGAGGGGCCTACTTCTTCCTCAGCATATTCTTCCTTCTCCTCTTCAATGAGGACCCGGCCAAAATCTGGGTCAAACAGTGTGTCATCAATGAAGTTGATGTTCTCTACAAGTTCTTCTGGTTCAACATAGCTACATTCAGCCTCAGGGTGCTCATCTTCACATTTTTCGCACCAGTGAATGGCTCTTGTGCCAGGGGTCTTGGGAGCTGCAGGGGGTCTCTTGATCTCTTCAATAGTAGGCCTCCTGTTTTGGTTCCAATATGGCTTGGGGCCGTATGGAGCCTTATGTCTATCTGAGTCCCTGCTTTTGGCTAGGTCTCTCGTTAGAAGGGTGAGGGTCTTGATCATTTCCTTCATGTCCTCAGTTTTCCCTAATTCTGTGTTTTCCCTTGCAGGCTTTTTTCCCTTACGGGCACGGGAATCAGTGCACGAGGAGGAAGGGGCATGATGGTCAAATAAGTTTTGTTTTTCCATGGAAGCAGCATTTGTTTCAGCTTTGCGTGCATTGTCCTGGGCGATATTAAGAGTAGCCGGCTCTTTGTCTTTAAGGTGATACCCTAGCCATCCTTCGAAGGAATCTAAATAGTGTATGAGGATAGCAGGGTCCTTGGGGCGAATGGTTTCAGGTATCTGGGCCACAACTTTATCAAATCTGATGTTGAATTCATGAGTGGTTTCGTTTTCCTTTTTCTTAATCCCCGATAGTTGGCTAAGCAAATACTTGCCATCTAGTTTGACCGACCACTGTTCGTTGAGTTTGGTCACGAAGTCATCGTAACCAATGACTAATCCGGCAGGTAACCGATCAAACCACTTGCCGGCATCGCCCTCAAGTGACATAAAAAGACCTCTCATGAATACATCTTCGTCGATGGCCCCATAGGCTTCCATGTGTTGCCACACAAATTCGACGTGATCTTCAATCATGTTGGTTGTGCTCCCACTAAACTTCGGAATCTTTTCAAAATACTTATCAAGCATGTCATGGGGAGCACCTTTAATTTGGGAAAAGTTGAGGGGTGAAGCTCTAGCCATATGGTCGAAGGCACGTGGACCAGGGCGTTAGCCATCTGGTTGTTTTTCAGCGGTGGGTTGGGAGCTATGGAAGGGGGTGGCACTACCACACTAGGTGAGGCTGCGGAGTTGACTGCTTGCCAAAACGAGTTGGGGGAGTGCTCACTAAGGTTACGTCTGACGTAAGTGATAGGTGTACTATGTGACATGTCAGAATGATCAAGGCTACGTAGTTTGTACAGATGGGTTCGGCCTCCAGTGGAGCCGCGGGGTGGAGTCGCCAGGTGAACTTGGGAACCTTGCTCACCGAAGGTGGAATGTCGTCGGGGAAGTGGTGAATGAGACAAAATGTGTTGGCTGCAATAATTATGTAAGTGGAAATCAACCAACAGAGTTTTAAGTTCAAATGCGATGATAAAAGGAAAAACAAGCAAAAAGACTCAAAACTCAAGCAAAACACGGGTAGGCCTCTACCTCCTTGGCAACAGTGCCAAAAATGTTATCACACAAACTCTAGATGCTGATTATGAATGTCCCAACAGGGATGGTAGAGGGTGAGCAGCTAGGAAGGTGTAACCAGCAATAGCCAAGTCCTCCGCTCAAAGAACGGAAGTCACACCGGACAAGGCTATTGTCACTTCAGACGAGGCACATAGCCAAGTCAAAGGGGAGACCTCGTTCAACCGATGATGGCTAAGAAACAAAAATACACCCAAATCCCACACAATGTAAAGAGATGAAGCAAGAGATTGAGTGTAGATGAACTCCTAAGTCTAGTTTCGGCCAACCGATGGACATAAATGATAAAATGGGAGTGATGTAATAAGTGACCAACAATCAAACGTGATTAGATAACAAGATCGAATTGGTGATTATATGGTTGAAACAGTCTAAGGAGATACAATAAAATGGAAGTGAAATGCTGAAGTAAAACTGCCCAAGACAAGGGTTAAACAATGAGTCAAATGGATCTAGGGAAACGAGATATTAGCGTTTATAATCACTTCCAGCAAACGATACTTGATTGCCTATGGTAAAATGGCGTTCTAAACCCAAAAAAAGAGTACACACAACCCAGAAAATTACCCTATAGCGTGATTGGTTGAAATGCCCAAGGAGGATGAAATCAGTGGGAGACCAGTGCCTAGTTCTATGGGTAAACGGGGTCAGCATTAAATGAAACTTAAGATATAGAGGTTTAAGAACATTTCATTAGTGGGTTTTAAAGGAAAACTAATTCTAACGGTGAAATTTCAGTATTTTAATTTTTAGGGTTTTAATGTGAATTTTCTCTCTAAGACTATTCAGAAATTAAAATCCAAGAGAAGGAGATGCAACACCTACTTGGAATCAGCTGAGGTCTTTGATTTGTTGAGGTTAAAACATCCCAAAGATCAAATAGAGTCGATTGCAGAAGTCCCCAAGTGAAATCGATTTGTTCAGTCCCACCAACTCGTCCTCCTTGCCTGCCAAAACCAATGGACATAGATCAAATCAGTATGACAAGTAAGTGAAATATACAGCAATACAAATAAAAATGAGAGAAATGCTTGGCTGAAATGGCAAAAACACTTCCCTTTTGTTACCAATCCCGGAGAGTGGAGCAACAGTGGCAACCAAATGGTGCGCCCTCCTCCAAGAGTTGTATTTGCTGCATACAATGGTGAGAAACAATGCTGGAAACAATCACAATCTACACTAGTGCATCAAGATAGCTTGGCAATCAACAAGATTAAAGAACATCACCACAAGATACAAGCAAGAACTGCACAATGTTTTCTCTTCTATTCCAAGTCTAAAATGCCAAGAGAGATGGATACAATGGCTAAGTGCCTTCTCTTATAGAGAAAGGCCACTCTCAAAACCATATTCCCTCCAAAATAGAGGGCTGGGATTTAATCCCCAATGATCAAATCGAATGGAGGAGAATCCTCCTTGAGGGGGTGCGAATTGCCCTCTAGAGTGCACATGTGGCGAGAGGGGGCCCCTACAACACATAAGATAAGTTTGGGGGGTGTCTATAGGGCGTTTTATTCCCCCAACTCAATACATCAAGGTCCCACATACAACAAAACCACCAAATCGAAAATGCCAAGGTGGAGAAAAACGCCCCCATGGGCAAATTCGACCTCCATAGTGAGTTGTCCAACATGAGGGTCCCACCTTACAAATATTATGTCCAAACATTACCATATTACCTTATAAGTCACCCTTGTATTAGCCAGCCTTTGATTTTGCCATTTTCCATAGTTGCCTTTGCCAAATTTTGATGTTTCCTTTAATTAACTGCTGGTTTTTATTGCTGAAGGTGTAAATTGGGATTTTGACCCACTTATAGTGCCCGAATTTTCGAACCGTCTGTTGCAATGCGATTGTGGACCCCAAAAATAGTAGACATGGTCACTTGAACGACCACGATCCATCACTTAGGCATTGTTTTCCCAAAATCCACGATTTTTAATTAAAATAGGTCATTAATGACCAATAATAATTAAAAATTTCATCGTTGCCTCAATCTTTTCAAATTCTGATACTTGGAGGTTCATATGGAATCCCAGGAGAATACAAATGACCAAAATCAAAATCTTGATAGCAATATTTTCTTGGGCCCATTTTTGGCCTAGTCAACCTAGTTTGACCAAGTCAAATCTGGTCAACATGGTGCTGGCTGAATACCTGTATGCAGCATGAAGCAATAGGATTCCTTATACATGTTAGCACATTACTAAAAAATATGATGTCAATATGGTGATAAAAAATACATAATATCTCAAAAATACAAGGCCCCTGGTGAGGTGGGCCCACCACATCCAAAAGACTCAAACTGCTATGCACAACCTATAGACTTGACCACCTAGCTGACTTTGGGTGAGGTGGAAAATATGGTGAAGGATAAGGAAAGACAAGGAAGGGCGGTGCCTCACAAATGGGTATAGTGCAGGGAAACCGCCACTGGTCATCTAACAAGTACCTCACAACTCACATTCGTGCCTTCAGAAGACTCCGTGAAGATCTTTTCTAGAGCCTCCAAATTGGGTGTCCGACAAACCGTAACTGGAGACTCTAAGGGACAATCTTGAGCTTGTCCCTTACTCCCTCTCACCTCCTTGCCCCGCAGGACTAGGTGAGGAAATAACCACTTCAAAGATGATATGTACGGCTGACTTGTGTCCATGTGTGTTTACAAACACATTGCATGGATTTTACATTTACATTTCACTTAGCCTTTTTGGCTAGATTTTACATTTACAATAGCCTTTTTGGCTTGCTTTACAATTCTTCATTTCTTCATTTATATCAAGGCCCTTTTTGGGCTACATAGATATCTCAATAGAGATAATCAAGGTGCTCATGCTGCAGAGTAATGGGGGTGAGCATAAATGCTTCGATGACCAATGGGGAGCACCCGGTGAGGCTACACAATCCTATATTGGATTGCAAAATCGGGGGCAACTGACAGAAGCAAATCCCAGGTTTGAGAGTGCATCTCACACACTAAAGAGCCAAGGCACAAAAGACAGGGAATCATGGCATACTCAGAGATCAGTGGGGAAGGGGATCCTCAAGGTCACAAATCAGAATCCAAGTCGGGAAAGATCAATCATGAATGAGTTGGATGGGTGGAGAAAGTGAATGTGGATCCAAAGTTAGCTGCCTAGGGGGACTAAGTGACCAAGTCTATACCAATAGTGGGGATATGTTCCAGTGTGCATAGATAGGAGCCTACTGAAAGGGGTGGACTGACATCACCAAGGGCCAAACACATCATAATAACAACTAGATCACTACATCAACATACTATGTAAAGTCAGTGTACTATCATGTATAAATAAGTCTAATCAACAACATAAGCAATAGAACATCAAATGCTATACCTACTGCACCATATACCTGTTGCTGAAGCTGACTCTGAAACTGGATCTCAACTGAATCCGGGAAATAAGTGGTAAACCAGCAATAATCTGTAGCACTCTATCAAAATATGGCTAGGCAACTGTCTTAATGGGCTTGTGCAAAGCCTGGAAAAGAAGGGTGCCTCTGTAGGCAATAATGTATACATGTCTAGACAATACAATAAACCATCTGTCCCCACTTATATGTCTACTCGGGGCAATCTGAACAAAACTGTGTGCCTCCTCTGAAGGCATCCGATCTCTGATCTGGAAAAAAAAGTATAGTATGGTCTCCGACCACACAATCTGCAACATGGTAGCTCCAGCTAACATGGATGTGATAACAGATCTAATCTTTAATTTTTTCATCTGGAGACTCCACTAACTTTTTTTTCAATGTTATAAAAAAAAATTCAAAGTAAAAAATAGAGCTTTTTGTGAGTGTTTTAAAATGTATATTTTTTCTCACATGGCGACTCCACTGAAGGGATAAAACCCTTGTTTCTCATATAATTGTTGAGATTTGTTGTGTAGAAGAGCCCATGCAACGCAAAAAATATTTAAAGATCATTATTTAAGCAAACCTCTTGATACAGTTGCGGACACATTCCTTGGTAATTTCAAATATATGCTCCTGATCACTTAGTATGGATGATGAAGAGTCTGACGATGAATTTTCTCCTATTGACTTCTCAAACATCCCAGGTTTCCCTAATTATCATACTGGTAGAGACATATCTGATCATTTGCCAATCTTTGGGGGAAATGGTGATTTAGAAACACAACATGTCATATCCTTTCTCAAGGTCCTGGGCGACTTCAAAGTTCTATATGAAGATAATATGATGGAAATGTTTGTTAGCACTTTGCGGGGAGATGCTTGTTATTGCTGGTATAATGATCTACCAAATAAATGTATTACCTCTCTGTCGAGCTTCCTTAGAATATTTTTGAGGCAGTGGCATAATAAAGGACTTGGTATGAAAAACTTGGACTCAATCCTTGAAAAATTCTTTCCTATCTCCATACCTTGGGTAGAATATCATGAGGAGGACCTTAAGGCCCCTCGCCTCATCATAGAGGAAAACAAAAAATATTGGGAGTTGCCTCTGAGTTATTATAGTGATGGAGAGATTAGGAAGCTTATTCAAGAAAATCATGCCTTTATCCATCAAGCACAGTGTGACCCTATTGAAGAGATTCATGAAGATCCAGTTATTGAAAATATTGTTGAAAACCCTCCTTATGCCACCATAACATAAAACATTGAAGATTGGGAGTTTTCTCAGATTTATTTCATTGATGATGAGCACATTTGTACTCCTACTCCACCTCCAGAAGAAACCATTGCAGAAGCCCATATTGAAAATCATGAAGAAGTTTGCAATGTATATAATGATGGTAGTTTGGAAGATTTCCTTCCTTATGACCTTTTTTTGAAAAGGAGGATTATGAGCCTAAAGAAGACAAATATAGCTTGGATCATGATATGAGTGATGAAGAATCCCTCATGACTGACATAGATGTTGATGATGATAACTAGACATTTATAGAGAACCCCATCTATGCCATGTCTGAATAAGAGAATGATGAACCAGAATCTTTTGAGAGCATAATTGAAAATCCCATATATGACATATCTGAGGAAAGGAAGCTTGAATCAGAAACTCTTGATGATTTTGTTGAAAAACCTATTTATGAGATCTTCACAGAAAGCCTGGACTTTGAGACCTTGGAATATCTTTGCATTGAAAAGGAACATAAAATCTTTTCACATGATCAGTTTAAGCCATGCATGAGTATCGGCATTGAAGACCTGAAGAAGCAGTGTAGTAAGGAATCAGATCAAATACACCTAATTGAAGAGAAGTCTCAGCCATTGTCTCCATATACAGAGGTTCCTTATGATGTGGAGCAGTTTGGGGGTTATTCTTTCACTGAAAGTTACTATCAGAAGAGCCCTTCAGTTCATTATGATGAGGTAGTTGGTCTGCCTTATCATTCAGAATTTTTTCTCAGCCCTATCCAATCATGGATAGAAGAAGCCTGCAGGAGGACTTACCATTTGGGGAAACACTTCAAAGATCTATCACATTCCTTTGATTTCCCATTTAGCCCTCCCATCCAGAATATCCACGCAGGTTTTCACTTTCTAATAAGCATGTCCTTGTTTTGGCTAGTAACCAAAGACAAGGCAAAAATTTGTTATATTGATGAAATGTTAAGATGGTTACATTGGATTTTTCATTTTACTTAACATTTTATTATATTATGTTTAGAGTAGGAAAATAAAGCTTCTCAAAGAGAGCATTTACTTTACGCATTTTCTTCTAGTATTTTGGAATAATAACTTTTTTCCTTAGCTATTTTTTATTTTTTATGAATAAATGCAATTTATGGTTCATTGGTTTCTTCATAACACTTGTGCCGCTGAAGGTTTTTCTTGTCAAGTTGAGATGTTTTTATAGGTTGTATAAACCAGATATTCTGGTGTTCTCGCATCCTCTCCTTGCCTAAAGGCTGATCGAGCACACATCCTGCAGTTGGAGCCAGATGTTATCCACTAAATTTCACTTAGTGGATTCTGAGTGAACCGTCGAAGTTGCGAACATGTTCAATGTTCATCATCAGTGTTCTGAGATCCATCGGGCCAAAAAAATTTGGCCCTTTGTAATTTTTTGCATGTCAAGACCCCTGTGGGGGAAATGTAATAAGTTGGTATGTGCATGATTTTTTTATGAAAGGCTTGGCCGAACTTAGGGCTTATTATCAGGGGGATACTCTAGAGTGTTTTTTCCTTAAGAATTATGCATTACTCTTTAGTGAAGTATAATTCTCGATTTTTTCACTCACACTTCCAAAGTTGGAGCAATGTTACAAAAACCGGACCGGTTTAGGCAAAACCGGCTGGTTAGACCGGTTCCGGTACCTTTCCGATCCGAACCGGCCACCTGAACCGTTTTTTGGCCGGTTTTTGCCTAAACTGGTCGGTTCAGTCAAAAAACCGGTCAAAACCAGACTTCTTAGCACAGAACTGGTTTTGCAGAGAAAATCGGCCGATCCGTACAGTAGCCCGTATGACCGGCCAGAAATTGATTTTTTTTTAATTTAAAAAAAAAAGGAAAGGTGGGGGGGATGAACCTAGACTACCCTAAACACTCCCCCTAAGCTATAAAAAGACACCCACCCCCTCTCTTTCACTCACACTATTCATTGGAGTCTTTCCAAGGTTTCCAGTATTCGATTTCTGAGTGTGTGCTTGGAGTCTTTTTCCTTAGATTCTTTGAGTGTTGATTGCTGAGGGTCTTCTAGTTGGTTGTTAGGATGATTTGAAGGGAGGATTGAAGGAGTTTTTTTCCAGAGTGTGTGGGCTGTGTTATCACACAGTCTCTAGCTAATGAAGATGAGTGTCCCAACAGGGATGGCAGAGGGTGAACAGCTAGGAAGGGGTAACCAGCAATAGCCAGGTCCTCCGTTCAAGGAACGAAAGTCACACCGAACAAGGCTACTGTCACTTTAGACAAGGAAAGCAGCCAAGTCAGGGGGGAGACCCCGCTCAACCAGTGATGGTTGAGAGACAAAACACACCCAAATCCCAAAGATGGAGAGATGTAAAGACAGGAAATGGGTGATAATTAAGTCCTAAGTCTAATTCCAGCCAATAGATGGACATAGGTAGTAAAATGGGAGTGATGTAGAAGTGACCAGCAATCAAATATAATGAGATAAACTGGTTAGATTAGTGATTTAATGGCTGAAAATAGGCTAGGGAGATGCAGTTAGCTAGAAGTGAAGAGAAGAAGTGATGCTGCCCAAGGAAACTAGTTAAGTAATGAAATAATAGACCTAGGGAATCAACAAATACGGGATTTAAAGTGCTTCTAGCAATTGATAGCTTGATATCTACTGATGAAATGATGATAAAAACTCAAATCAAGACTACCCAAAACCCCAAAACCCCAAAACGACCCAACCAAGCAGAAGGAGAAAAACGCCGGGGTGTTTTTGCCAAGTGGACTAGTGTTGATTCTATGGGCAAATGGAGTCTAAAAGGAATGAAACTTTGGATTTAGGCTTTTAATTGTGTTTCATTAGCGGGTTTTAAAATAAAACGAATTCTAGTGGTGAAATATCAAGTTTTGTATTTTTATGGGTTTTTTATATGAAGTTTCTGCTCAACACACAAAGTGAAATTTAAAATGCAAGAGACCAGCAAGGATGACCTACTTGAGAATGAATAAATGGATGAGATTGCCGAAGACTAGCCCTCCAAACTCAGTTGTTGAACAACAGCAAGTTCCCTTTGGCGTTTTGAGCTCCCAATGGCCAAATTCGCCCTAGCCACCTGCCACAAACAAGATGAAGTCAGTGTGTGCAGAAAATAGCAAGTAAATGACTGATAATGAAAGGAATTGAAGGGAAAAAAAGCAATAACAACTCCCTTTGTTGATACTCTGAAGAAATTGAGCAATTGTGGAGTTCCCACTCCAAAAACTGCGCCCTCCTTCAACTGTGCTCTTCACTTGCAAATCGTTGGCCAAGGAAAAGATGGAAACAATACACTAACAACTCAATAAGTCTAAGAAAAACTAGATATCAGTCAAGCAAAACATATCCATCCATAAACTCTCAAGAAACATGGTGGAGAAGTGGCTCTATATCATCAAAAAATCAAGTGTACAATGTGCCAAGAGACTCTCAAATGAGTGAGCTCATTCTCTTATAGAGATGGCTCAAAACCTAGCTCATTTCCCCCCAAAATGAATGGCTGGGATTGACTTTCCCAAGCCTCAAATCGATGGTGGAGATGAGCTTCAAGAGGGGGTGCAAATTGCCCAAGTGTAGCGCACAAGTGGAGTGAGGGGCCCATGGTGGGGCCATACAACAATCAAATGATATGTTAGGGGGTGTCTATATGTTGTTTTAGCCCCCTAACTAATACATAAAGGTCCCACCTATAATGGAACAACAAAATCGAATTTGCCCAAGTGGAGAAAAACGCCCCCCTTGGGCAATTCGTCCCACATAGTGAGCTGGGCAAGAGAGGGCCCCACAATACAGAATATAATGTCCAAACATACCACAATTACCTTAGAAATCACCCTTGTATTAGCCAACCTTTGATTTTTGCCATTTGCCATAGTTGTCTTTGCCAATTTTTTATTTTCCTTTAATTAACTGCTGGTTTTTATTGTTGAAGGTGTAAATTGGGCTTTTGACCCACTTATAATGCCCGGATTGTCGAACCGTCTGTTGCAATGCGATCGTGGACCCCAAAAATAGTAGACATGGTCACTTGAATGACTACGATCCATCACTTAGGCACTGTTTTCCCAAAATCCATGATTTTTAATTAAAACAGGTCATTAATGACCAATAATAATTAAAAATCCCATCGCTGCCTCAATCTTTTCAAATTCTGATGCTTGGAAGTTCATATGGGATCCTAAGAGAATGCAAATGACCAAAATCGAAATCTTGACCGCAATATTTTTTCGGGCCCATTTTTGGCTTGGTCAACCTAGTTTGACCAAGTCAAATCTGGTCAACATGGTGCTGGTTGAATACCTGTATGCAATATGAAGCGATAGGCTTCCTTATACATGTCAGTACATTACTAAACAATATGATGATAATATGACGATCAACAATACATAATATCAAAAATACGAGGCCCTTGGTGAGGTGGGCCCACCACATCCAAAAGACTCAAACTGCTATGCACAACCTATAGACTTGACCACCTAGCTGACTTTGGGTGAGGTGGAAAACAAGGTGAAGGATGAGGGATGACAAGGACAAAGATCACGCGACCCTTTGGATAACTCGGGAAAGCAAGATCCACTGAGATAAGCATACCATGACAGAACACAAGGAAGGGCGGTGCCTCACAAATGGGTATCGTGCAAGGAAACCGCCACTGGTCATCTAACAAGTACCTCACAACTCACATTCGTGCCTTAATAAGACTCCGTGAGGATCTTTTCTAGAGCTGCCAAACTGGGTGTCCAGCAAACCATAACTTGAGACTCTAGGGGACAATCTTGAGCTTGTCCCTTGCTCCCTCTCACCTCCTTGCCCCACAGGACTAGGTGAGGAAATAACCACTACAAAGCTGATATGTACGACTGACCTGTGTCCATGTGTGTTTACAAACACATTGCATGGATTTTACATTTACATTTCATACTTAGCCCTTTTGGCTAGATTTTACATTTACAATAGCCTTTTTGGCTTGGTTTACATTTCTTCATTTTACATGAAGGCCCTTTTGGGCTACATACATATCTCAATAGATATAATCAAGGTGCTCATACTGCAGAGTAATGGGGGTGAGCATAAATGCTTCGGTGACCAATGGGGAACACCTGGTGAGGCTACACACTCCTATACTGCATTGCAACATCAGGGGAAACCGACAGGAGCAAATCCCAAGTTTGAGAGTGCATCTCACACACTAAAGAGCCGAGGCACAAAAGACAGGGAGTCATGGCATACTTAGAGATCAGTGGGGAAGGGGATCCTCAAGGTCACAAATCAGAATCCAAGTCGGGAAAGATCAATCATGAATGGGTCGGATGGGTGGAGAGAGTGAAGGTGGATCCAAAGTCAGTTGCCTAGGGGGACTAAGTGACCAAGTCTATACCAATAGTGGGAATGTGGTCCGGTGTGCATAGACAGGAGCCTACATAAGGGGGTGGACTAACATCACCAAGGGCCCAACAATACATCATAATGACAACTAGATCACCATATCAAACATCACATGCATAGTTAGTGTACTATCATGTATAAACAAGTCTAATCAACAACATAAGCAATAAAACATCAAATGTTATACCTGTCGCACCATATACCTGCTGCTGAAGCTGACTCTGAAGCTGGATCTCTACTAAATCTGGGCAATAAGTGGCCAACCAACAATACTCTATACTCTCAATAAAAAATATGGCTGGGAAACTGTTTCAATGGGCTTATGCAAAGCCTAGCAAAGAAGGGTGCCTCTGTAGGCAATAATGTATACATGTCTGGACAATACCATATAACCATCTATCCCCACTGATATGTCTGCTCGGGGCAATCTGAACAAAACTGTGTGCCTCCTCTGAAGGCATCCGATCTCTGATCTGGAAAAAAAATGTATAGTATGGTCCCCGACCACACAATCTGTAGCATGGTAGCTCCAGCTAACATGGATGTGATAACAGGCTGATTTGTGTTGGAGACAATTGCAGTAGATTTGGAGCAAATTTGGAGTCCACTCAAGGCTGAATTTCTTCTGCAGATTTGGAGGCGTCTCTTTAAGGTATGTAAATTGTAAAATCAACCACGTATCCTTTAGTTATGTAGTGGTTAGTCTCTAAAAATTTGAAATCGTTTTTTTTCATAGGATTTAAATTGTAAAAAAGTAGGGTTTTGCTTTTTATTTGCATATTTATATTGCTTTCCAATGCTCCGAAAGATAGAAAGGATCCTGCATGGATTCATTGTCAATTAGTTGAGGGGAAAATGGTGTGTAACTATTGTTAGAAGGAGGTTGGTGGGGGAGGTATACATAGGTTGAAACAACATTTAGCGGGTGCAAGGGGGAATGTAAGACCATGCCCAAAAGTGTCATATAATTTGAGAGCTGAGATGCTTGGTCATATTGAATCCTATCAAGCTCAAAAAACTAGAAAAGAGAGGATCCAAAGAGAGATAGGGAGAAGTTGTAGTTCTGATTTTTCTGAGAGAAACCCTAGTTTTGAAGAATCCTCTAGTTTTCCAAATCCTACCCATGATCGTTATACCATACCTTTGGAAGAAAATGTTGTTGGTGGTGGTGTTGGTAGTAGTACATCCCAATTTAAAAGGCCTCGTGGCAACCTTGAGTCTTTCTTTCGGCCCCGAACTACCCCTGGTGCTCAGCCCACCATTGATGCCAAATGGAAGAAGGTGGAAAAGGAGGCTGCTTGGGAATGCATTGCTAGATGGTGGTTTGATGCAGACATACCTTTCAATGCTACAAGATTTGTTTATTATCAACCTATGCTGGATGTTGTAGCTTCATTTGGTCCAGGCTTCAAGGGCCCTGGTTATGAGGATATTAGGGGGGCACTTTTAAAAAATGAAGTGGAAAGAGTACAAGAATACCTATCAGAGTTCAGAAACTCATGGAGTAAAACAGGGTGCACGATCATGTCCGATGGATGGACTGATACAAGGGGTCGCACCATTGTGAACTTCCTTGTTGCTTGCCCAAAAGGAACTATGTTCCTTAGATCAATGGATGCATCTAATCAAGTTAAGGATGCACATTTATTATTTCATCTTTTGGATGACGTAGTTCTGGAGGTGAGGGTGGAACATGTAGCACAGATTATCACAGATAATGCCTCCAATTATGTTGCAGCCGGAAGGATGTTGGAAGAGAAACATCCCACCATTTGGTGGACTCTATGTGCAGCCCATTGTTTGGACCTCATTCTTGAGGATATTGGGAAAATGTAGTGGGTGAAAAAGTGTGTGGAACAAGCAAAATCCATAACAAGATACATTTACAACCACACATGGGTTTTGACCCTTATGAGAAAATGCACTGGTGAAAAAGAGCTTGTCAGGCCAGTTATCACAAGATTTGCAACAAACTTTCTTACATTGCAGTCCTTGATTGAGCAAAAGGCCAACTTGAGGAAGATGTTCTCCTGTGATGAGTGGAATGCTTCTCAATATAGCAAGAAGGCTGAAGGAAAATACATTGTTGACAAAGTCTATGAGAAAGGATTCTGGAAAAAAGCAGAGGAGATTGTACTTTTTAGTAAACCTCTTGTGAAAGTTCTGAGAATGGTGGATGGTGATAAAGCAGCGATGGGGTTTATTTATGAGGCCATGGATCAGGCCAAGGAGGCAATAAAGGAAGCATATGATGGCAAAAGACAAAAGTATCTTCCTTGGTGAAAAATAATTGATGAACGTTGGAACATACAACTCCATCGGCCTTTACATGTTGCAGGCTATTACTTGAATCCAAGGTAACTACTTTCAAAGTTTTTACGTTATTTTATTAAATTTTAATTGCAAAAGTTTATCATCTTCTTAAGACTTAAATTGATCATATGCTTTGTCTTGACTCTTGTAAAGGTACCATTACACAAAAGATTTTGAAGCAGATGGGGAGATAAAGGAAGGATTGTACAAATGCATTGAGCACATGGTATCTGATCCCGCTAAACAAGACGAGATCCACAACAAGCTCTTGCATTTCAATGAGAGTCTTGGTATCTTTGGCATGGCTACGGCTATATGGACTAGATCTAAAGATCCTCCAGGTAATAATAGAATTTAGAAAGTCTTTAAAGTTTAGAATATGAGTAAAACTTTATAATTCTTTTGCTAATTTTTTTGTCTTTACAATGTACATGCAGCATATTGGTGGAAACAATTTGGTAGCCAGTTCCGTGATTTGCAGAAGTTTGCAGTTCGAATATTGAGCCAAACATGTAGTGCTTCTCGTTGTGAACGCAATTGGAGTGTTTTTGAGCGTATACACACCAAGAAGCATAACCATTTAGAGAAAAAATGGTTAAATGATATGGTATTTGTTCAGTACAACCTTCGGTTGAGGCGCAACCAATTGCAGAACAGGACCCCTGAATCGTCTTCCATATTCCTGGATGATAGTGATGCCTCAACAGATTGGGTTGTGGAGACGCAACCACCAGCATTTGACACTGAGAATGAAGACCTTTCATGGATGGATTTGGACCCACTTCCACAACAGCAGGATGTGGGAGGTGATGTTGGATAGGTTCCTTCTGGACCAGGGGAGTCAAGTCAGGTGGCCAAAGCCCAGACTCCGCATATTGAGGATGAGGATGTAGATGATGGCTCAGAGTCTGAGTCGGAGGCCTCTAAGCCTAAGGATTCAGATGATTAGATTGTTTAGTCTTTGACTCTAGTCTTTTTATAGGCCATTTAGAGCCTTTTTTGATGATGTATTTTGATTCAGACATGTATTGCACTCAGTGCTAACTGCTATTTTGGTTCTATGCACTCTTATTTGCTATATAAATGAGATACTTTTCATAATTTGTGTATAATGATTTGAATGCACATGGATGCACATGAAAATATTTATCAAAATTTGAATATTTTATGTATTTTTTGTGATCCGGTTTTTTTTTCCAGTTTTGGTCCGGTTCCGGTTCACAGGGTTGGTTGGTTCGACCACCGGTTCGGTTTTTGTAACATTGAGCTGGAGTATTTCCATGATGGTAAATTTTGAGGGGTTATTAAAGCCTACTGAAATGTATTTTTGTAACATACTAGCCATCAGTAATAAGTCGTATGGACATGCACTAGGTCCCCTATGAGTTTGAAGTCATTCCGGCGAAAATAATTTTTTCCGTAAATTAGACCATTTTTTTAATGGTTTAATTGGAAAAAATCAAAATGTAATAAAAGTGTCATCTGGAGGCGGAATTTGGCACGGGGAGGCTCATTTTGACTCTCAGAGCATCCTCTTTACCCTAGTGCCCACTTTCTCCATGTTCCGGCGATTAAGACGTCTCTGAGAACATTTTTCGCTAAAGAGGCATCATTTTGGCATTTAAATGCTAAAAAAGGAGAAATTGCAGTAAGTGACAAAAGTCAAAAAAGACAAGAATGAATTAAAAAATCATATGGAAAGGTTGGCATAATAGTTTAATGTGAAGGACGAATGCATTAGAGTTTGGGAGGCATCATTTAAGAGTGAAATAAAGTCAAAATTTGAATATATTAATGTGTACAGACTCCTTCCACGTGAAGTGGGCGTCATTTCCAAATGGTGGGCGAATTGCATGTGGCAATTCGTTGTTTGGTGGAAGGAGATACCATAGAGAGGGTGCACACCTTCCTTTGAGGTGGCACCCACCTCATCTACCAAAGCCCAATGAATAAAGGCGCATCTATTCAAGTGATATGTGAATCATCCATGTGAGTAATGCGCCCTCTCCCATGAGGATAACGCACTCCATTTAGTGGCGTGTGACAATGCATAGATGGTAGGAGGAGTTTACAAGGAGAAGAAGGGAGGCGCCCTCTTGAGGTGGCAGCTCTCCCATTTAATGGAACTACAATCCACCATATCAATCAAGGATTAGGAGCTCACACTTGGCATTCCCCATACCCTAACTCTCCTCTCCTCATGAATTCGGTTTCCTCCTTTGAGAAGCTATATAAGCAGGGTTCATGCTCCAATCAAAGTAGTAGTATGGATGCATAGAACCTCTACCATTTTGTAACTCGATAATATTTTTTGAATACATGTTGAAGGCTTTAGAGGCCCATCCTGTGCGAGTGTGGTGAATGATCATCTCATGAGGTGATATTGTGGTAGATACTTTCTTGTTTTCAGATTATATGCATGATCTAGCTTATTTGAGATAAAGTAAACATTTGCAGATGTCAATTTGTTTAATTGTGCTTTGATTTAGAGAGATCTAGAAGTAGCCAACAAGGCTCTTTTGGTTTTCTCTTCATTCTAACACACTGGATCTAATATCTTTTGTTGCAAGATTTGTTTTCTAAGCTATAGATCACAGAGCTTAAGGGGATTTGAACTCGGTTGCATCTCTTCCTCTTTGGGAAACATTTTTAAAAACTAACACTTTGCTTATAGGGGCTTCCAAGAACAACACCAAAGAGCAAGATTTGGCTTGAGGGATGTGTTATCACACAACTTGTAGTTGTCCCTAAAGGTATCCCATCCGGGACGGTAGAGGAGATGGACAACTAAAGAGGTGACCCAAGAGATGCCACGGTTCCCAATGCAAGCTGGGAGTCACGACAACCGAGGCACTCTTCACTTTAGATCAAGATAAATCAAGATCAAGGGGGAGACCCTATGATCACTCAAAAGTGATTGGACCAAGACAAAGGTTCCTAGGGATGTGTAAATGACAAGTTACGGAAACCAATGCAAGGTTAGGTGGACCCAAGAGTTTAGAGAGTGGTTGAAAAGGCTTAAGGAGTGACAAATGTTTCAACCAATGAATGGTATGGGCCACCTATGAAGACCAAAAAGACAAATCTAGTACCATGAAATACACAAGTGGGACCCACTTTCTTGGGATATGGAAATAGCTCAAGTGGGACCCACAAGGTGAAGTTAGGGGTGCAAATGGTACCAAGGGGCATGTAATGAGTAGATCTATGGATCTAAGATGAAATTAAAGATACCCACATATGGGATCTAGGAAATGACACTACTCCCAAGGAGTGCGAATTGCTCTAGGTGGACTAGTGCCTTGAGTGGATGGGCAAATGGAGTCAAAGGATGTCAAATTATAGATCGGAACACCTAGGATGCAAATCAAGTGGGTTATCCAAGATGTGATGATTGGATCTTACTAGATCTAATATTTCACTAAGTGACCCAAGTGGACAAGTTTCCCCAAAACAATGAATGCTACCCCCAAGGCAGAACTTCACTAAGTGAGACACTAGATGTAGGTTTCAAGTTATGCTTGTTTCAAATCCAATGGGATCTCAACCACTCAGTTTCTCCAAGTGGGACAACTCGATCACTCAAGAAGTGCGACTTTTCCCAAGGAGGGATAAAACCATGGAAATGTGTGTCAAATCAAACCCAAAGGCCGCCAAAGTTTAGATCCAAGTAGTTTAGGCAAGTATGAATGTGGATATTGAAAATCATGGGCATCCAATGGCTAGATCTCCATAGATCTGAGATTGAACATGCATCACCAAATTGACCCAAGTGGGGCTCAACCCTCAAAATGAGGAATGGGGCCCACAAGGCAAAAATCAATGAAGTGAGACACTAGGGGTAGGTTATCAAGTATGGAGATTATGGATCGAGTGGGATCTCACCTACCCAACTCTTGGAAATAGCCCCACTAGCCTCCCTCAAGAAGTGCAACCTCCCTCAAGAAGGCTAATGTGCCTTGGAAAGTGTGTCAAATGAAGGCCAATCCTCACCAAACTATAGATTCGAATTGTTGTGTATGCTATAGAGGTGGGTTTTCAATATCTTACCCAAAGCCAAGCTAGATCCAAGTAGACTAAGAAAAAGTGAAAAATTAGGGTTTTAATCAATTAGGGTTTTTATGATCTAGAAGTTATGGATAAGCCAAGGAAGAAGAAGACCATACCTTTGGAGCATACCTGGATGAAGAGATGAATGCTAATTGAGACGAGGATTACTTTTGCCAAAGATCAAATGAAGAATTTTTGAAGCCCTCTTGCCAAATCGATTTTCTCGAAGCCACATGTGTGTCCCTCTAACCTATCAAAACCAAGGAGCAAAGCATCAATCAGTTTAACATGTTGAAGGTAGATACAAGCAAGAAAGAGATAAGCAAATAATAGTTGGTACAAAGACAAAACCACTCCCTGATTAACCAAAACTTCCTCCTCCAAGCTTGAAGGGAAAGCCTCCCCACCAATTCGCACTTGTCAAAGAAGTCTTCTCCACCTGTAAAAATATATGGAAAAATATGCAAGATAGCTACAATAGATCCTCCAATGCAATGGACAAAAGCATTTACAATCAAAACAACCAACATCCACTCCAAGATCCAAGCATGTACTCCAAAAGATAGAAATTTTATTCCAAGAGCCAAGAGCCAAATTCTCTAGATGATTTTACAATGAGAAGCTCTCTCCTTAAATAGGATGGAGAGAGGCCATAATCCTAACCACTTTTTGAATGAGTGGCTAAGATTAAAAGATCAAATGATCTAATCAATGGTTGAGATGAGCTCAACAATAAAATACATGGATCAATAATAAAATATAACAATATGTGGACAAACTCTCCCTAGAAGAGGGGATCCCACCAAATCATGATGATAAAATATAAGAAATATCTCATGGTGGGTCCAAGGGGTAATTTATAACACCCTTGGTCAATCCCCATGGCACAATATCCAAGAATAAAAGACCAAGACACCAAATCGTGCCTCTCTAGGAAAGTCGTGAGCCTTGGAAGGCCCCAGAAACCATCAAAAAGTGCCAAAGGTGAAGGATGTGGGTCCCACTGAAAGCTGAGATTGCTGGAGAAGGTGTGGAAGACATCCCACTCATCATCACAAGTCATCTCATGCCATGAGCCTCAGTATCCCAAATCGAATTCTTCAGTAACCATTTTCACCATTTCTGGACTGCCTCGGGAAGTGTGAAACTGCCCAAACTGCCTCCTAGAGTGCCTGCGCTGTCAAGGTGAGGGCACCAGGCTGTCTAGGAGGGGGGTAATATGGTAATATCAAGTGGTTGGACCACCCCCTCCATGCACGGCGCTCTAGGTGAACTCACCCAATCTCTACTAGGCCTCTGATAGACCAAATCTGCACTAGGATAGCCAACTGAGGCTAAAAATCACTGTAACTGCCCGAAACTGAAAACAGACTGTCCCATTGGACTCAGAAGGTTCAAATCCATCTAAGAAGTGTACTCATACACCATATAAACCTCTGCATGGTCCAAAATAAATACTCATCATATCCGGCAAGCCAAATAATAATAATCTGTAAAAGTGCTGAAAAAGCACAAATCATCATCATAAGCCTGAAACCACTGCATAATCCCACCATGGTAACCTGTACCAGACCATATGTCATCTATCTGTAGCATCTGAGGTTTGCTACCTCATGTCTTGTGGTTGACTTTTGGTCAAACTGGGTTTGACCAAGTCAACATGACCAAAATATAACTCAAACTGTCATCAAGCTGCTGCAAGGTGTCAAAGGTTAAAACATGCTCTACAATCCATTCAAATAGCAATTAAAGAAACTAGCAATCATTACTGGCGATCTAAATCCAAATATAATAGGTCATTAATTATTATTTATTACTCAGATTAGACTTTCAAGGTCGTACTCAGTTCATAGTTGTGATCAATTTGCTAGTGAAGGGTGAAGGCTAAGAATAACATGGCTAGGTCAAGGATGACTTACTGACTTACACTGTCACACTTTGGAAATGGTCAAGGGAATACACACCATAGCACATAGTGGACAAGCAATAACACAGGGAATGGCGATGTCTCACAAATGGGCAAGTTGTTCAAAGAGTGTTTATTCACCTTACACTGATGCGCACAATCCATAATACAAATGAGGCCAGCAATCTTTTTGATATAGAGTTTAAGTTCCATTGCTTTTGGGCCTAAATTTTCCATAGCCTTTGATCTATGTGTGTTTATAAACACATTGCATAGATTTACATTTAATTAGGCTTCTTGCTGCAGGTGTGTTTTTAAGGCACTTGTTTACCTGAGCACTTCTAGATGTGTCACAGACAGCTTGTTTACTTAGGTATTTACATGTCACAATAGATATAGCATTTGATATTTCATAGCAATTTTCATTTGGATTGCCTTTCATTTATGTGTGTTGAGAAACACATTGCATGAATGGGCTTTTCATACAAGATACAACTTTTTCATTTCCATATTTTGCATTAATGGCAGCACTAAAAGTTTCAGGTTTAGCCAACAACATCTTTAGTGACTAGGGGGACTTCTCAAGGAAATCTAACTCACCAAAGGTAAGTTTTGTCACCAACTCAGAGCTGAGACACAATAAAGAGGAAAGCTTATCCAATACAGAGGCTACAGTGGGGAAAGGTCCTCCATGCCACTAGTCAAGTAGTAAGTCAAGGTAATGAACAAAATGGGTAGGTAATGGATGGATGAAGACAATGAATAATGAGACCAACACTATCAAGCCAAAGTATGGTGGGACTGATCACCTCTAATCTCCCTAAGGAGGGTAAAACCGATGAGTATAGGCCAAGAACTTATGAGTCTGAGTAGGGACAATATTATATATATATAAAGTACAACCAGGTCCAGATATCTATATGATCGCTAGATCATGACGCTAAACACTAAGACATGCTATAAGAATGAATATAAAAGCAATATAACCATAACACCAAAATATACCTGCTGAGTCATATACCTGAATGCTCATCATCTGAACCAAAATCTGTCCTCTGAAACTGCTGCTGTAACTCTGGGCACTACTGACTGCTCTGTATAAATGGCTAAATGGCTACATCAGTCCTCTCTCTGAGTGTCCTGAAACTCAGTCATGGCATGCGGAATATATATGTTGTCCATGATCTGATAATGATCCATAATAGATGCTCATCTCAGCATCTCAAATGCACAGGAACTGGCTGAATAGTGCTCTGGAATCTGAAAAAGAATGTATGGTAGCCCGGCTACTATATATGTGATAACAGGATCCATCCATCTCAACAATCAAAATCTACTCTCTCTCTTTATTTGCTTTTGTTATTTTGGCAAAGTGTTTAAGAAGTAGATCTATTATTTTTGCTCATCTTTTAGATCTATAGCACTTTGACACATTTTTAGTTAGATCTAAGTACTCTAAAAATCTATTTTTTGCACTAGATCTAGGCTAGAAATTTGATTTTATACTTAGAAAAATTTTCGAAACTTTTCGAAGTGTAAAATTTTTTCAATTTTTTTTTTGTGTATTTGCCATCACATTCTAAGTGTTTTACTTGCTGGTTTTTAGCAGGTCCAAGGAAAAAGAGGAAGAAACTCTGACAAAATTTCGATCAAATTGCCAAATTTACCTTCCAAGGAGCCTCTTTCATCATTTGCTTCAAACTTCTAGCTTGTAAGCTCTTAGATCCAAATTTAATGGACTAAGAAGCACTTCATTTCCAGCTTTACTTGTAATAAATATTAAACGAGAACAGTGGGATACTCAACGCCCACACCCCATCCCCCATGGGGGGATTTGCATTTTTGTCATAATTTGTGAGATTGATTTTTTCTAACCCCACAAAGTTCACACACTCACTTTGTTAGTGCAAGGTGTATGCTTTTGTCTTTCTTCATAAGTTTTAAATCGTTTATTTTTTTGCAAGTAGTTTTAGAAATAAAACCAGCTTCGTCACCACGAAGTATGCTCTCACCTCCACCTAAAGGCATTGCCGATTAGTGGAGGTCGATCAGAAAGTGACGCATAAGTTTGGTGATTCATATCTTTTCTAAGTTTTGCATTTCACTTTTCACACTATAATTGTTTAATAAAAGGAACCCAAAGTCTCTTGAACCATGATAAAAATATATAATTGATAATGATGATTGATGATTCTTGGTACCATGGCATGTGACATTTTATACACATTGATATTGACATGCTTTGTAGCAATGTTACTTTTATCTTGTCGGCGAATTTATCCCCGAGGGTTCGGAATCTAACTTATCGGTAATATCAAGGAAAATATTGGAAATTATCAACAAACTTTAAAAATACAAAAATAATAATTTTTTTCCATTTTTTAAACATCTAAAGCAACATCAACATCAAACAAATGCATTGCTACATAAATATGAAAATAAAACTGATATATAAGATGTATAAGATCATGTCAAGTGGTACATCACACATCGATACTGAAATATGATATCTCTCATTACTCCTCAATCATAAGTCCTGATAGGATGATAAAAAATCACATGAAAACAAAAATAAATGTATCTCATGATATGATCATCATGAGAAATCTAGATACTACAAGGCTAGTGCACTCAGGAATGAATGATTAGCTTCAGTCAACTAAAACCCTTAAATGGTTCACCATACTCCCACGTTGGGTCCAGTGGCTTTGGCATTTTCTAGGGCATTGATTCAATGATAGAACACATGGCACAAAACCTAAGTTGTAGGAAACGCCTAGAATGGTGGCGTACTCATCCTGGAAACACAAGGAAATGTGGAAACAGGTACAAAATGCCTTGGAAATGCCATTGGTCATACCTTATAGAGTTTTTGAATCTGGAAATGCCATACGGTACAACCAACGATATTTCCAAGGCATTTTGTATCGTTGATGATAGTAAGGATTCAAGATTCAAAGTCCTATCAATCAACAAAACAATCAGAGAATTGGTCAGCAACTAATCTACAAATCAAGTCAAAGAAGTTTAGCATGGCATCTGAGCTCCACTTCAAATCATCAAATCAACATTTGGGAATTCCAGCATGTAAAATGGTCTCCTCGACAAATTATTCAACTATTCATGGGATGTTAGACACGTAATTGTGTCCAAATTCAGAGAACGTTCAATGATCCTAGTTGTTCACCAAATTAGCAGAAGATGCCAGCTTCTTCTATCAAAATCAGGGAATATTCAGACATGGCAGATGTTCACGTAAAATGTCTCACCTCTCATTCAAATTTCAACATCCAGATTGGTATTTTTTCAGGCATATCTTCATCAAAGCTTAGTTTAGAAGTTTCAAATTGAAGATGATACCAATTATTGTTAATTTGCTGGTATAATTATTCAAACTTGTGATTGAGGGAGGGAAATTTAAATTATAAGTCCCTATGCAATCACAAAGTCCTAGATCACCTCTCATGTGAGTTGTTATTTTTATTACATTATGGGTTGTCATACCTATCCACTAATGACGTATTAGTGAGATCTAGATCTAGAGGTGACTATGATCCATGTACCATATAATACCATCATTGGTATGAAGATCAATGTTGATAATGGATCAAGTCTTTTATGTCAGTTTTGTGTTGTGCTTGCTTGTTCTAAATAAGTCTTATTGCCTAGTTCAAACATAGGTAAAGACACATTTGAAGGATGAAATTCAAACAACAAACATATTTTATTCTTTTTACCAAAATGAGAAATGCTTTAAACAACCACTTACGAACTTTGGTGGAGGTTGGACAATAGTACTCAAATACATGTCAACAACCTTCATTATCATACTTGAGGATGTCTTTTCATTGCTTAGCTTTAGTTGTCATTCGAAAGTATCATTTGCTTATATAAAAGTCTTAAGCATTCAACAATAGGCCCATGTGGGATTATAAGTTAGAACCATGCAAAAAATTGTTACCTTTTGCTTCCCATTGGGAGATGATGTAGATATGATGAAGAATAAGGGACTCGAGGGGAGAGAGAGAGAGAGAGGCATAACATTCCATGGGTTTCATCCATTTGATTAAATCACTATTTTCCTTTTCAATAGAAGATCTAGTGCTTTTCCACAAAACATAGCTTAAAAAATGTAATTTTTTTTAGCGGAAAAGGCTTAATCCATTCTCAGCATTGATCTTCATATCGATGATGGTATTATATAGTACATGGTTCATAGTCATTGTTACCAGCTAATTTGTACTTAGTTGGTTTCAAGTGAGTCTACAAAGATAGAACAAGTTTACTTGTTCAAGTTCAGAAGATCAGAAGTCCTAGCAGGCCACCTGGGCTGTTTTTTTAATAAAATCACATGTCCATGCCCTGCAGGGAATTGTAATAAAGTGTCGTAGCATGATGGTTTTGTAAAAGACTTGGCTTCCCTAGACTAAGGCATCAATTCAGGTATTCTGAGGTGTTTTTTCCCTTGTTAATTATACTTTGTTTGTCAACGAGTTATAATTTTTGAGTTTTTCACCTACTCCTGCAAAGTTGGAATGTTCGTCTTGGTCCCTGGGCCTTAGGAGGTTATTAAAGTGTAGGAGTCAATGTATATTACCATGCTAGGCACTAATATTGAGTCGTATGGACATGTGCTAGGTCCCCCTAAGTTTTTCTTTAAGTTTTGCAAAAAAAAAAAATTCTATAAACTTAGGCTATTTTTTAATAGTTTAATTGGAAAAATAAAAAATGTAATAAAAGTGTGGTTAGGAGGTGAAATTCACCATGGGGGTGCTTGTTTTCTAACCCAGATCACCCATATTACCCCTAAACCCACTTTCCTAAGTGTTTGAGTGATTATTTATCACTTAAAATGAATTTTCTCTCAAAAAATAAAAAGTGAATAAAAAATTAAAAAATAAGAAAATATTAGAGAAAATCAAGTTCCTAAATCAGAGGAATCTTGTCCCAATCAGGACCCAGTTAAATGAGGTTCAAATTTGTGGGTGATTGGAAGTGATTGGATGTCAAATCAAGGTTGATTGAAGGCATATCAAAGAAGGGCAAGTTGTCTCCCAAAAGAGGGGGCGCACTTCTCTTCAAGAGAGGGCGCATCTCTCACATGGCCATGCTTGATTGGGTGGTGATATAACCGAGAGGAGGGCGCATCTCTTCATGTAGAGGTGGTACCACTCACTCCAACTCAATCCAATCTCAATCCCATGATTATCTCCCTAACTCGCCCTTCACTCTCTGTCAATGATGCGCCCCCCCTCTCTTAGCCAAGTCACCCTCTTGGGCCTTTTCTTCTATAAAAGCAAGGATCTTATCTCAAGGAAAACTAGTTGGAGTTGTTTGGAAGAGAGCTTGCCATTGTAATAGTGTTCTCATCTCTTAGTTGTTGGAATAAAGATTAAGATTTGGAGGCTAGATGGTGCCATGCTCTATTGTTGGATGATCATAGTTGCATTTGCTTGAGGTAACATGTATCTTTAGTTATTCTTGCTTACTTGTTTTGGAATTTGGCCTTGAAAGGATTGGTATCAATTGATAGGAAAGGATCAAGTAATAATTTTATTACAAGACTCTTTTATTCATATATATCCAGAGATCTTATCTAGCATTGTTTAATAAATTTATTAGCACGCTTTCTTGATCTCTTTATGTGTATGTTATCGTATCTCACAAATTATTTGGCAAGTTTCTGATTAGCTACAAGTTAACAAGCATGGAGAAGATTGGGAACAAGTTTGTTCTCTTTTATCTCCAGGGATTCACTCAGCATAGTCCACAAGTTTGCCATCGGAAGCCTCTTTAGTCGATCTTTCTGGCACCAAGACTTTTCTCCCTCTCTCCCTCTTCTTAAATTTAAAGAAAACATCTCGTTGGTTACTTTTCCTCTCATATCTATTTGTGTTTGAAAGCAAGATTATATATAGGCCTGATTTTTTATAATTGCTTAGATCTTAGCTTCCAAAAGGTTTATATTTTGCACTAGATCTAGCATTTATAGCTTACTTATGCAAGTCATTTTATTGGAAAATGTTAAGGCTTGAAGTAGAAGCTAGCTTATTTGGACTTAAAAGTTAAATCTAGCATTCTAAGTTCCTTCATTGGCTTCCTTTAAAGGTTGTCCAAGACCCTAATAAATTCAGTTTCACAAGCCAACTTTTCTTAGTTATTTGTTTTTCTTAGATCTAGTTTTAACATAGTAATTTTTCTAACTTGCCCAAATCACTTTTAAAGTGATTTTGGGCACTTTTTGCCACTAGTTATCTTGTTGGTTTGTCTACTGTGACAACAAGTTTAGAGGCATTTGGAAGGTATTTCTGACAAGTTCAAGCAATCCAAGACTACCTTGGACCTTCTCCTTTCTCCTTAGCTTTTTTTCTTCAAGCAATGTAACCTATTTTTCTCCAAATCTATAAGGAGAAAGAGGACTTCTTTAGATTATTGTAAATCATAACAAATAAAAGAAAAGCAAGCAGGCTATACAACGCCCGCACCATAACCCCCATGGGGGCTTTTGCACCGTTTTGTGGTGTGTGTGTTTTTCTTTCCATTTTGATTTCATTTTGCTTAAAAGGTTAAAAAAGGTTAAAATTTAACGTTTGAAGTCCCTAATCCAAATATCGGGCTTCAAACTCACTCAAGACATAGGAATTAACTCCTCTTTTGGCAGGCAGTATACCTTTCTTTAGTTAGTTTTATTTTTCAATTTTTTTTTAATTTTTGCAAAGTAAATAACACTAACCCACTACACTTTACCAAAGTACCAAAAGCGAAAATATATTCATAGTGTAGTAATTAGTTTACATTCACATTTTTGCATTAGTCTTTGCTTTAATCTGAGTAACGAATCTAACTTTGTATACCTGAAGTATGTCTCGCCATTACATAAAGGGCTTGCCTGAGTACGTGGTGGATGATCAGAAAAGAGTTTCTTAGTCAATAGTAATTTGTCTCACACTTTTGTAATTTACACTCCCTGAAAGACAAAAATCCAGCGTCTTCGTTTTACCTCGTCAAGGCAAAGTTTACAGAGAAAGTGGGAACAACTAGAGAGTAACCACAGGGCCCCGTCATGCTACACACTCGTGTGGTGTAGTGTTGGACACACCGCTACAACTCCATCTAGCCCACATTTTCTCGTGTAGAGCCATACTTGGTGAGTTTGGACATATTCCCCATACCTTCTTGGTATATTGGGAATCCCCCTCCCGTTAATCAACTCATCTTGTAATAAATTTGCAATACATTCGGCACAACAACAATCCTTTATTTCAACTCCATTTTGGCACTGGTCTTGTTTCACAAATATCTTCCAATCTTGTGCTCAAGTAATTCATGTGTTGAATGATTAAATGATTTACATGTTGTTGATTTAAATTCCATTACTGCAATCTTTTGTTCTCAGATTTCATTTTTCAAAACTCCTAAACAACTTACACATCCGAAACTAAACACTTAATAGCCTTAGTAACCTTTAGGGACTACCCCCCTTGGCTTTGTTAGGATTTCTGCCTAAACGAAGGAGTCAAGATCAAGTGATAGTACTTGACTCGAGACTCACCCCAAGGAACGCACCATGCAACTTGAATATTTATGTTGTGATAACCCCTAGGTGCATATTCTGATGGCAACACTCACCTCTAGATCTAGACCTCACTGACAAGTCATTAGTGAATAGGTATGACAACCCATAATGT
This sequence comes from Larix kaempferi, assembly GCA_027924585.1. Lineage (NCBI taxonomy): Eukaryota > Viridiplantae > Streptophyta > Pinopsida > Pinales > Pinaceae > Larix > Larix kaempferi. The sequence continues at coordinate 2,656,246 of BSBM01000123.1, forward strand.
GATAAAAATAACAACTCACATGAGAGGTGATCTAGTTCTTTGTGATTGCATAGGCACTTACAGTCTAACCTTACTTTTAATTCTCTAAAATCGTGTGGAGGAGGCAATAAAAAACAAAATGGGGCAAAGAAACTTGTAAAAGTGCTATTGCCATGTTTTTTTTTCCAAATATAAATAAATGAATACTTTGTGCCATTATTAAAAAAAGGGGGGAGCTATAATGGTTGATGTAATTTGAAGTGATTGGTATAAATTTGAAGTTTCTTTAGTTCCAAGGACAACTCATTTTGTAAAATAACTTTAGTTTAAGAAGGGGGAACATAAATCGTTTGGAATATTTAAGGTTTTTTTCCTTTTCCTAGACCACTCTGAAATAGAATAAGGGTGTCTAAGGTACTTTTTTTCTCTCGTGTGCAACTGCATACCCTCATATTTGATGATGTTTTCTTATACATGGTGATTTTTCCCTCCATCACAATATTGCTTCTTTCAAGCACAAGGCAACTCAATCAACTTAATCAAAGGAGCAACTCGCATCAAGGTACTCGCACATCGATTCAATTTGAGAATTGACATGAATTTTGAGTAGTGAACTTGCAATAGTCCTTTTGTAAGTGTCAAATTGAAACAAACTCAACCATGTAATCGGATTCATACTCAGTTGAAGCCGACACACTCCAATTTCTAAGTCCAAATTCCAATTGTTGAATTTCATTATCAAAAGGGTGGATTTGAAAGAAGCCCTCTCTTTTTTTAGGCAATTGTAAGAAGCTCATTCAATATTTTGATATGGCTTGAAGTCAAGAAATATTAGAATTATTGAACACTCTAATACTTATTGGTGAGGACAACACAATCATTATCAACAAATGAACTCTTGAATTCATTCTAACATGTTTGCAAGTTTCACAAGCTAAAGTTGAACTTCTTCAGACTCAATCACAACTCCTTCATGATGAAATATAGTTCAAGAATCAAAAGCATTTTGAACTAGTTCTTGTTTAGAATAATCCTTTGTTTGAAGAATATGAATTGCATGCAGAAGATGCCGACACACATAGTGACAATAGTAGCAATGAATGAGAATTTGAAGAACATATTAATGAAGGACATCATTGAGTACAACATGATCTTTCCAAGAAGATCATATGACTTTGAGAAGAATTACAATCGATATGGATTAGGATAGGAAAAAGACAACAACTGTCATTTTCCAGATTACTCCAAACTAGTTCAGTTTGTGAGTGAAGGTTTTCTTAATGAAGATTTGAAAGCTCCAAAATCTAATGAAGAAGTTATTCAAGCAACTGATGACAAACACATCGAAGAAATTTTTGATTAGAAACATTGTCATAGAGTTGGTCATTTGGAGACAACATGTTTTGATCTCCATCCTTGTCTTCATTGTGGGAAGACAAATCATCACTCAGATAAATGCCGAAAGAAGAAGGATAAAAAGAAAAGAACAATGCACTATCGATGGATAAGTTCTTAGTGATGGAATTAGAAAGTTAAGAAGTTGCATAAGTCTTACTATCTAGATCAAACGCAGGTAAAGACACATTTGAATGATGAAATTCAAACAACAAATAGATTTCAGTCAATTATTGCAGAGGATGATTTTGGCATGATTATGGCCCATTCTAAAATGGTACTCCCTTATACCTTAGAGGGGGAAAGTAAAAAAAATAAAGAAGAAAGGTACTCCCTTGTACCTGTTATCACATCCATAATAGTCGGGCTACCATGATTTGCATACCAGTTTTGAGCATATTTCTAAGCCAGTCCTTTGCTATGCACGAGATTAGCAGTTGATGAGCAGTTTTTCGGTGATCACTCTTATATTCAGCAGATCCAAAGCTTATATTTATTCAGTCTCATGTCAGGACTGAACCTCATGACCCCATGTCAATGATTGAGTTAGCCATTCTTTTCCATTCAAAGCAGATATGATGACAATGCCCATGGTTTGTACAGCAGCAGTGTTCCAGTGTCATTCGGTGGTTACATATTACAGATGCAGGTATATCGCCCAACAGGTATATGGTTTGTGCATTTGGATATTTATATTGTGCTCGTTTACTTATCTTGGTAGCTTGACTAGGTATATGGTGGTCATGCATTGGCGATGTTCTATGTTGTTTTTATTGGTTGTTAAGAGTAGAAATGATTCAGTTACCTTGAGTAAGAGGCTCTTGTGTATACTCGTTGGTCATGCCCTTATCATAGTATAGACTTGGTCATTCCCCCATAGGGTCTTTGCCAGTCATGGCATCATATTGTCACTTTCCCCATCCATCCGTTATCATCCATTCTTGATTGCATCCCAACTTACACCTTAACTAGTGACGTCGAGGACTTCCCCCACTTATGCCTCTGTGTTGGATAGACTCCATGTTTACCTTGTGTCTTGGCTCTAGAGTGTGTGATTCTAGTCACAGTGTTTGTTCTCCTTTAGTCCTCGAAAACAAGTATGCCTAACAAAAGTGTCTTTAGACACTAAAGCATCGGAACTTAAGTGTGTCGTATCTAAATGGATGCCAAGTCAACAAAAACAGTGTTGCTAAACACTATTGCAAATAAATTAAATGTCTACTGTAGCTAGTCGTTGACCAAGGGACGAGCACTCATCCTTTGTATGATGTAAGGTTGTTTTTCTCTATAGGGAAACAGGGTGGTCACTCCATCGCACCTATGGATGGTGGTGGGAAATGGAGGTCATACCGAGTCATTATCTGAGGCCCGCAAGACTCTTTAGGGCACCTGCTCTTGGAGGATGACTAGTGAAAGTTGATCTAAAGTAAAGTTAAATGTTTAATCTTAAAGTTGTGCAAAGCTGACGATGAATCAAATTGTAATAAAGGTTACTTGTCTAGAGTCTATTGGAAGTAGTCTCATCACTCTACCTATTTGTGAGACACTGACATTCCCTAGTGTTTCTCTATCCAGCATATGTATAGGTGGTTTCCCCTTTATCCTTCATCCGAGATGTTACAATGTTGAGGTTGTCAAGTCAAATCCCTAGGCCTAACCTTGTTTTTTCCACCTTCACCCGTAACTAGCAAAATGACCAAGTCTGTAAATGAGTATACACTTGAGGTTCTTGTTTGATGTGATTGGTTACTTTGATCTAGACTTATCATTGATACTTTATACATGCAATCACTAGTTAAAAGCCACTTTATGATTTATTCTTGCTATCAATATAAATAAGGGAGCATGTCTTATCCATTTGTACATGCATCATCAGATATTTTCAGTTTGGGTTATTATTTTGATCATTCTTGACTTGGTCAACCCAGTTTGACCAAGTCAATAGCATGTTCTGGGATGAGTTTGGCCGATGATGCTCGATATTGATTATTCATGGTCCTTTGGTGCCCATTGGATGGTTCCATGCTTCAAACAACAATTTTGGATGATGGTTTGCAGTATTTTTATTATTTTCAACAGTTACATGCCATTATTTTTATTATCCGGGCATGGATGAGCTTACAGGTGATTATCCTAATGGACACATGGTGTATGAGTACTGATGCCTACTTGATTTGGACATTCTGAGTCCATTGGCACACCTAGTTTTCAGTTTTGGGTACATACAGTGGATATTATGGTCAGTTCATCACTTAGCAAGAGATTGCCATATAAAAATGGCATGTACAAGACTTACATAGATCATCATTTTTCTCCTAGAGCGCTATAGAGGAGATATGGGGTGCAACAACTTGTTTTTACCATATTCCCATATCCCCATACTCATTGGTATAGTCAGATAGGTGCCCAGAGCAATTAGCAGTGAGTTACATGCATTTTTATCTTTTTGAGATGATGTGCCAACAACGTAAAAATGGAAGAATGGCTAGCAAGGAAATCGATTTGGCTCATTGAGGCAAGGAAATGGCATGAGGTTGATCCGAGACTTCTTATTGATGCACCCTGTTGCCGTCTGAATGCACACCTAGGGGGGAACGTGGCAGAAATATTCAAGTCGCTTGGTGTGGCATTGGGGGCAAGTCAGAGTTAAGAGTTGTCACTCGAAACTTAACTCCTCCGTCTAGGCTTACTCCTAGCGAATCTAAGGGGGGTGGACCCTAATAAAAAAAAATCTAAGGTGTTTAATCTAAGAAAAGAGAAAAACAACTAATCTAGGAGTTAATTAAATGAAAACTTTTTTCTTTCAACTATGACAGCAATAAAGATTGAAATTCAACAGCATATGGCATCCATCATCATCACTTTGCATACATAAATTGAACAAGATAATAAACAACAAGACCAGTGCCCAATATAAAAGATGCAAAAAACTGAAAAAAGTGCTTTGGAGTGCCTTGAGATTTTGCAATAAAATTGACTTTTTGTACGCAAACTAGTGAATAGATCTAGGAAAGAATGATAAAAAAAAGTAAAGGAAATTCACTAGATCTTAAGATAAGAAGTAGATCTACTTATGAATGTAAAATAGTATGCAAATCTGCTATTACTCTTTACCAATAACCAGTAACCAAGAAAAGGGATTGAAGAGAGGGGAAGAAGGGAGGAGGCTTGAAGTGAAACAAGGAGCTTCAGAGCTTTGCTTGTGGGAATGTCGAGGGACTTCACCTTTAGTACGAAGATCATCCTGGGTCTTACTCTCCCACCATATTAAGGTTGTTCCACCCATACGAAGAGTAGCAAGCTAGACTTTTGCGGACTCATCCACAATGTTTTGGATCCTGTAATAAACTTCAATCTGCTTAAGCCAGTTATCCAGCTTCTTTGCATCTGATTCACCATTGTACATCGGCAAGTCAAATTTGACATCAAGTTTTAGTAAGGGAAATGTAGATTTATCTTTCATAAATTCTTTCTTCTTTGAAGCAGAAACTAAGCTTGTATAAGAAGTAGAAGAAGATGAAGAAGATGGAGGACTTTCAGGAGGGTCACCACCACCTCCTGCTCCTTTACCTTTACCATTTGCTTCTGATGTACCTACTTCTTTAACTTTCTTCTGATCCGCATACAATTCTTCTACCATAGCTTTCATTGCCATAAAAGCTTTAAGAAATTCTTCATCAATGGATGGAGGATCACCTCCTATGCCTTTCGGTGAAGCCATATTCTTCCTTGATCTCGATCCAATTTTTTGGATTGGATTCCTCAAGTTGTCCTTCACCTCGCTTAAGCTCGAGCCTTGTTAACATTCACACTTATGCAATTCATTGGTTAGCCTGCTCTGATACCAAACATTATCCAAAAATGACAGGATATACTAACACTTGAATTGCAAATAAATTCTTAAAGAGTGAACTTATAAAGAAGGCTTCAAATATCAAGCTTATGAAAAGGCTTAAAGAATTGAAAACATGAATAAAGTGATGCAACCATAAAATTTGAGACACCATGTGATAACAGAGTTCATCCAATGTGGACTACATCTTCGGGTCTAGCTTCAATGAGGACCGATCTTATTAGTCTTCAAAAATGCTTGAACAGGTACAAAATGCCTTCATCCTTCATGCTGCTTCAAAAAGAGACTTAGGCTTTCAATCATAAACCTCTCATTCTCAACCTCTCAAGAGTGGCTAAAAATCCTCTTACAAAAATAAGCAACCTACAAGCCTTACAAAGGCATAATGGCATTATTACCATTCACTCTCCAAACACCTTCCATGTCTTTTCAAGGAAAAATACATTGGTTTAAATACCCAAAGGTTCATAACTTATCTCCAAATACCATGGGATTTACAAATATTTGATCCCAACTTAATGGAGAATGTGATCCAAAATTAAATGGATAAAATATATGATAAATCTTACCATATAAAACATTTTGGGTAATAAAATATTTAATAAACCCAAAATCCCCAAAATATATGGTAATTAAAAACCATATAGTATTGAATTTAAACCTGTGGATAGAGCGTGCCTCCCCTTGGGCATGAAATCCGTTCCAACATTAAAAAGATATTATCCCATAATCCCTCAAAGCACGGGCTTTTGGCATAGTGGCAAGTCGTTGTACAGTTATGGAGGAGGTCGTGGGGTCAAGCCTGTGGACCTCTCCTCATTTTGTGGTTGATTTAAAATGTTAACACTATATTTGTGCATTGGTTATGATATTATATCATGTGGCATATGTTAGAATTTTGATACTGCCAGGATGGTTATGTTAGATCTTCAAACAATATACATATTTTAACAATAACCATATGCAAAATAGGATCACTGAAAGATAGACAAGCACAACATAAACAAGAGAACACAAAGATTTACCCTGGGAAAACCCTCTCACGGGAAAAACCCAGCAAAATTTCTTTAATATAGATTCGTCACAAGTGCAATGCCAATCTAGTACATCAAGAGCTAAAGGATCTTACACAAAGATCCCGAGAATAAGATGAGATAGAAAACCCAAACATAAGCTTCCTCCAGCTGCAGCTACTCTCCCATGCACACCTGTTCACTTGCTTGAGCGAAATTGTGATGATCCAAATGAGGAATTCGACCCCCTTATTTATACACGTCTGGCTAACTTTTTCCCTATAGGGACGACTTCACCAGGGCAATTTTGCCCATTGTTTGGGGCAGATTGTCCATTGTTTGGGGCAGTTTACCCACTGACCTCTGTTGATCCGACTTGTCTATTTTTATTTATTCTTTTAGGGTTATTTAACATAATCAATTACAATATGAATATCTCCGGGAAAGAATATAATAACAATACAATCAGAATATCTTCCGCGGTTACATTGTTCAACACTCCCTCTTAACAAGGAAGGTATTCTTCTGGCGCTATCATCATCCTTCTGGCGCTATCATCATCATCATTGTTGCAATTCTGTACACTGACCATTGACTTCTGACATCTCTAGAATCTATACATCACTAGAAGTTCTATACGAGCAAGCCATCTCGTGGGTCCAGCCCATGAGTTCACATTATGTCACAACAGCGACCACCTGTGTTACCTCACCACGTGTCCAGATCATCTCCTAAGTGTAGCCTAAGAGACTCAATTACGTCACTGAAGTGACTACCCGCTAGCACGCCACATCTCATCATGTGGAGAATAGCCTAGGACCATCATTACGTCACCCAATGACCACCTACGTCTTCGCACATCACATCAAACATGAAACTCGTGAGTGTAGCCTAGGAGACTCAATTACGTCACCGAAGTGACTACCCGCTACCACGTCATATCACATGTGGAGAACAACCCAGGACCATCATTATGTCACCCAGTGACCACCTACGTCTTCGCACATGTTGTGTTTCCCAACATAGTGCAATAGTTAGGAGACTCAATTACATAACCAATGTGACTACCTACTGCATCCTCGTGAGTGTAGTCCAAGAGCGCAAATTACGTCACCGAAGTGACCACCTGCTACAACATCACATCAAGTGGAGACCTGCCCAGGAGAGCACATTACGTCATCGAAGTGACCACCTGCATCTTCCATGTTCTATGTCATCATTCCCTCTTTCGAGGAACCTCGATCTAGACAAATCCAAGCTTGTCCCTGAAGTACTCAAACTTCACTCTCGATAGAGATTTGGTCAACACATCGGCTATCTGCTCCTCTGTCGCTACATACTGGAGCCTCATTGTTCCTCTCTGCACCAAATCCCTGATATAGTGATATTTAATCTCGATGTGCTTCAACTTGTCATGAAACATTGAATTCTTGGACAACTTCACACAACTCTGGTTGTCGTAGAAAATACAAGTCGCCTCTAACTCGAGATCAAACAAACATGCAAGTAACTTCTGAAGCCACACTGCCTCGCAGTTAGATGAACAAGCTGACATATACTCTGCTTCAGTTATATTGAGTGCCACACTCATCTGCTTCCTATTGAACCAAGAGATCATACATGATCCCAAACTGAAGCAGCACCCTGACGTGCTCTTCTTGTCTAGTACCCCGGCCCAATCTACATCAACATAACCTTCTTAGATGCCGCATATCTGAGGCCATAATCAATTATACCCTTCAGGTACCTCAACACATGCTTTTCCACAATCAGGTGAACACGTCTCGGCTCTACCATGTACTGACTCAATGTGTTCACCACAAAGGATATATTCAGCCTCGTGTTCGTTAAATACATCAACGAACCCATCATCTGCATGTATACAGTGGCATCCACAATCTTTGAAGAAGTATCACACAACAACTTCAAATTCGATGCCATTGGTGTGGCCATGGCCTTGCAATCCATCATCCTGAATCTCTTCAGGATCTCTACGACATATTTTCCTTGGCTAAGGAAAATTTCTTCTGGATTCTGCCACACCTCAAGACCTAAGAAGTAGTGCATCATACCCAAGTCTTTCATCTCAAATTCTGTGGCAAGTTTCCTCTTCGTTTATGCAATGAGCTTCTCATCACTTGTCAGAAACAGGTCATCTACATACAACAATAGTATCAATAGTTTTCCATCCTCAACCTTGAAGTAAAGGTTGGAATCCGCTTTACTCTTGGTAAAGCCAAAGCTCGTCAGAAATCCATCAATCCTGCCGTACCACATCTTGGGTGCCTATTTCAAACCGTACAAGGCCTTCTTCAATTTGCACAGATGTGTCTGTTTGTCATGTGTCTCAAATCCTAGTGGTTGCTCCACATATACTTCCTCCTATACTACACCATTCAGGAAGGTTGTCTTTACATCCATCTGGTGTACCTTCCACTTCATCACTGCACCTATCACAAGTATAGATCTGATCGAAGTGTATCTAGACCCTCCTCAAGGCAAGTTGAGTAGACCCTTCCTTCAACCAAATCTATGGACAAAAATCTTAAAAATCTGATGCCCTAGTTTTCCTGAGCAAGAGTGATAGGGTCAAAATTCAAAGTTCCCAGATCTGGAAACTTCCTCCACAGAAAAATGCACCCTCCTAGGGCGAGTTGCTTTGTCCTCCTTTTTAGGCCAACTATGGTGAAAAGCCTTCGAAATAGGAAACCCTAGTTTCCACTTTCAACAGTTTCTGCTATACAAGGTCTTCTTTCAGGCTAGCTTTGAAACCATGTTAGAATTTTGATACTTCAAGGATGGTTATGTTAGATCTTCAAACAATATACATATTATAACAATAGCCATATGCAATAGGATCACTGAAAGATAGACAAGCACAACATAAACAAGAGAACACAAAGATTTACCCTGGGAAAACCCTCTCACGGGAAAAACCTAGCAAAACTTCTTCAACATAGATTTGTCACAAGTATAATGCCAATCTAGTACATCAAGAGCTAAAGGCTCTTACACAAAGATCTCGAGAATAAGATAAGATGGAAAACCCAAACATAAGCTTCCTCCAGTTGCAACTACTCTCTCATGCGCACTTGTTCACTTGCTTGAGCGAAATTGTGATGATCCAAATGAGGAATTTGACCCGCTTATTTATACACATGTCTGGCAGACTTTTTCCCTATAGGGCCAACTTCACTGGGCAGTTTACTCACTGATTTCTGTTGAGCCGACTTGTCTATTTTGACTTATTCTTTTAGGGTTTTTTTACATAATCAATTACAATATGAATATCTTCCGAAAGAATATAATAATAATACAATAAGAATATCTTCCGAAAGAATATAATAATAATACAATAAGAATATCTTCCAAAGTTACATTCTTCAACGGCATATAGTATATCCACTCCAAACTTTGGATAAGCCCACGGATCATGGACATGGTCCCATGTTACAAAAATAACATATACCAAGGGGTTGGGCTAAGGCTAATCCTCTTTTAACCACCAAATAACATTTATTCAAAGTTAAATAAAATATTCTCCATCAACATTACAAGCGACATGTGTGGGCAGATTGGTAAAGCATTGCAATATTGGGTGTGAGGTCTAGATGTCAATCCCCATGCCTGACACTTCTAGCTTTGACGAGACCATTTTTTGGGCTAATCCAGCCTGCCACGTGGCAGCCTCTGATTGGCCCACGTGGTGGCCACGTCACTTTCATGTCATCACTTGCAACCTGCCAACTGGATGTACAGCCTGCCATGTGTCAAAATGCTACTTGTCCACGTCACTTGCAATCTCCTACGTCATTTGCAACCTACCATGTGGTTCTCTATGGATGTGCCACATCAACACCTTACTGGCCATGTGTCACCCTTCCATTGGTGCCACGCGGCACCCCTTTTGCCACTTTTACCTGTTTTGCCGAAAATTTAGAACGCGATATCTTTTCCGTCTGAAGTCCGTTGGGGACGAAACAAACATCGCCGAAAAGGTCTTGGCGAGCCCTACACCACAGTGTGATTCTGTTTGGGATTTGAAGACTTTGATTTCGATTGGTCGGGAAGATCCTCCTAGATCAAAGGGTCATTGGCCAAATAAAAGCAGATGTGCATCTATTGAAAATCTAAATAATTGTTGGCCTTGAATTTGATGTAATGATTATTCCCCACGGAGCCCAAGGGTTTGGATGTGGGATAGAGTAAGGGACAACTAATTCTAAGTATCCCCTAGAACCTCAAAGTTACGGTTGTGTTGTCGCCCAAAACTGACATGCGTGTGCTGAAGCCCAAAATGTAGCACACTAGCTGGATGACAACTCTCAGGAGAGAGGCCAATGTCACCACACTCCTCTCCTCTCGCTTCAGGTTGGCTCTTCTCCAACTCAAGGGGGTATCCCTAAGGTAGGATCGCTAAGGTAGGTGCAACGGAGGGCAAGGTGAAATGAAGAGGCTGCCTTAGAGAAACAAATGTAACGAAATAATGTGTTTTAAATAAGTGATAGGAAAGAAGGGAGGATCAATCCTTGGGGAAAGACCAGTGCCAGCACCAGAAGGGAGAATGGAGTAAAAAAAGATGACTCAGGGGAGCCTTGTGCTTCATACAAGTGAGAAATGCTAGAATGCTCAAACAATCAAATCTAAATCAACATTTCGTACAACCGAATACTAATGTCCATCGAAATACTAATCGTTTAAGCATAATTAACCAACTTAACAACCGTAAATGGCTAATCTATTGTGCTTAAAAAAGCCCTTAAAAGATCATGTACCTTACTCTAGTGCAAGTTATCTTCTCTTTATTGGTTGATTAATCTGTCATCATGGTCATGTTATTTATGTTTTAAGTTGGCTAATAATATGAATAAGAGAGCATCACTTACCCATTCTACATATAGCTCAGTTTGTGATCTTGGCAAGGAAAAGCAAGTGGCAAGCAAAGTTTATCTTTCGGCATTAATATCAACAAGTTCATCCATTTGAAATGACCATGGCTACTCTAAGGAATCAATTTGGCTAAAGAACGATTTGTGATGGTTTATTTTGATGTATTATGTCTCCATGGATCATATGGCATATTTATTCCTTGGTCAAAGGTTGATCTATATAAGATTATTATCATTGTACCTTGTACCATGTCAAAATGTTATATTATGTCCCTAGGTGGCTAAGTTGTGGCCCCTAGATGATCTCCTTTTAATGTCATCTTTATTTGGGCATTATGAGGTAACTTGCCCCCCTCATCATTAGTGATCCTTGTATATTGTGAAAAAATAAATATCCATCGTTGATGATCTTTGTTGATGATTTTTGCACTGAGTGAAAACATTTGTCCTGTTTGTCCTTATAGTCAGCTATAATAAATAAAGTTTGTCTTTAACATAATAATAATAAAAAATTAATATTATGTCGGCCATTAATAAAAGGACGTGTATTTTCGTTTGAATTAAATCCTAGGCTATATAATACATGGACGTGCATTTTCGTTTGAATTAAATCATAGACTATAAACATTTGTCTTTATTATTGTCCGCCATTAATTAAAATGTAAAAAAAAGTAAAATGTAATGGAAAGTATTTAATGAAAAGTAAAAAAGTAAAATGTAATGAAAAGTAAAAAAGTAAAATGTATTGTCGGCCATTAATTAAAATGTAAAAAACAATAAAATTGTGGAAAGTATTTAAAAAAAATCCATGTCGGCTCATAAAATAAAATATTATGAAAAGTAATTAAAAAATAGATTAAACCGGGATCAATCAAGTGAGATTAAATTTCTTGAGTTTAAATTTAAGAAAATAAATACACTTCAAAAAATTGGATCCCTCTCTATATTTGATAGTTACGGGTTTAAGATGGATCTATGCTGGTTATATCTCAACCATTGGTTGGATGGAGTTGGTTAAGAGTGGTGCCACTCCATTGTAAATGACTTTTAGCTCTTCATGAAATAGATAAATTTATTTTTTAGCCCATATTCTTGGTCTACTTTTGTGATTGTCATTGATTTTGCTTGAAAAATCTATCTACCTTAACATTTGAGTAACTTATGGAGTTTTCAATCCAATATTTTGGGAAGGCTACGTTCCACGCAGTAATAGTGATTTCTCTTGGGGCGTATTTGTGGGGAGACTTCAAGTCTCTCCATTGAAATCACTACAGAAATTGAAGGGGGTTTTGATTTGTGTCATCAATGATTTTCAAATTCAATTTTCTCTGCATACATGGCCTTTATTCTTGCTAATCAAATCTAACAAATTTTGTTTGAATCTGCAGGAAGAATGGCACGCTGATCCAATTTGGGCATCGTATCAGCTGGAAACTCTGTCGAATCTTGCTTAAAATCGATCTAGGGTGATAGATCATCAGTTACTTTGCATCCACAAATTTTACCCGGGTAAGATCTACATTGTATTTCTCTTATTCTGTGTTCCATTCCATTCGTCAATTTTTGAAGAAAATATTAAGTTTTAAAAACCTGCGTTTCAGGTATTTGGGGACTGATTTTATTTCTGGGGCGTTCGTTTTTTTTTGCTTGTTGGGCAACCATGAAACCCTTGGACTGTTTATTTAATATACCCTTCACGTATTGTGGCTTAACTTTTTTGATTCACATTTTGTGGAGCGCTGAATCTACTTCGTGGGGTTTCGTTCTGTTCTGGCATTTTCCTGTTTAAATCCCTAGTTGAACCCTCTCAATCCACTGATATCTTTGATTATAATTGCAAGCCGGGGTATGTACTTCAAATATCGCGTGGATTTGAATTTCTTTGTGGAACTGGGTTATTAATAAAATTCTTTCTTTTTATCCTTTAAAATCGAGCTTGTGGCTTTCGATTGTCCATACCCTAGAAATCATTCCTTAGCAGCGTTAAATTTTAAAATTTGAACCCATTCTTATTGACTTAGAATTAAATTATCAGATCCGTGGCTCTAGACGGGCTTCATTGCCAGAATTTTCTTTTGTCTATGTAGTCTTTCGAAGGACAACTCCGTTAAGCATGGGTAGAGTGTTATCCTCTAAAACCCGATTGCTAAACCCTCGGATTCTGTTACATTACGATCTGGATTGGATTCGCGATTGATCATTAATGTGACAAACTCGATGTCGGTCTCCTCGAATTCGGGCCAAATCTGTTGCCTTCGAGAACTTTCTTAGCCGCGTTAGTATTTGAACGCCACGAATCATATTAAGATCCTGATCTTATCGAGCGTCAAGTCATTTGATTAATGGAGAGAATGTATTAACCAATTACGGCCTCACGACTTCGGCGGTTTGTTTTTTCTTTAAAATAGGTTTCAATCTGCTGTATAAATCTGAAAGGTAGACTGGCCATTCGATCTTAAGAAAGAAACTCGATTCTATTGATGAGAGCATATTGAATTTCTAGAAAGTATTTTATTATTACGTTGTCACATTTTTGAGACGGGAATTTTGTTTCAATCAACCGATTGACATTGAGCTCACTAAGCGGCTTTATAATAAATCTATTTGCTATGTAAAGTTAAAAATTGATTTACGGTGTCAAAGTCTTCGTTGAGCCAAGTCGATCAACTAGATGCCTTGCTTAAGTTGCAATTTCAAACCTTTTTCGATTGATATCTTGGCTCACCTAAGTGTTGAATCCTTGTTTCACGTGAAAATCAATTAATCTTGAATGACTAACAACACTATAGTTTGAAGTTTGAGCATCATTTTCAAAACGTAGATTTAAGCCCAAAAAGATATTAAACTAACTATTGACTCCATTTTGCCCACCACAAGCTCTGATCCTGTCCAAGTCAAGCTCCCCTTAAAACAATTTAAATCCTTTTACATGAAATGCTTATTGTCTTGCTCAGTTTGAAACGACTTATCTTTAGCAAGCTCTTCCAATCTAGGGTGCTTGCTTATAAGCCTTATAAACCTTTTGCCCTAGCATTCCCTAACCTAGACCCTAAGCTAAAATTTAATAACCCTATGGTCTAGGGTTTCAACCAGGTTCCCTTACGTTAAAATTGACAGTAATTGAGATTTGGTTTCCTGGCAAGAGATCTCTCCCTCGAGGATTGATCAGGGTCTTCCCTTTAGCCCACTTTTAGTGTGGCTTAAAGTGAAGAGTCATCTCGCTCGGCGTGGCAACTGAGTATATTTCGGTGAGCAAGATACTCTAAGGTCACTTCTTGAGTTGCTTGTCCCATCTACCATCCTAGATAGGATTTCATATTGGGGCAGCTACAAGTCAAGTGATAACAAGCGACTTGGTTAGAAAAGAAGTGAAGATCTATTTGGGGACGTTAGGAAAGGGGGGCAAACTCTATCCATCTCTTTAGATCAAGGTAAGTACCCAAATCATTTATCAAACCCTCTAGATCCATTTGTTAGCTTTAAAAATTAATTAATAAACCTCAGAAAATTATTTCGGTTTTTGGCCACTTGGATATTTTCTGTAGCATGATTTCGAGTGAATCCATAGCCTAGGTGTCTTCTCTTGGACTCCATTTAATGCTCGGATCAAGGCACTAGTCCATAAACGCATTCGCTCCAAGGGGAAATAGGGACGATTTGACTTGGTAATGCTTGACGTCTTGCTTGTGAATGTTGAAAGCTTGAATTTTTGTGAAGCAAAACTCTCTCATGTAAGGGTTTCATCTTAAATTTAATCCATCTCTTACCTTTGTTGATTTCCAATCGATTTCACCATTCTCCCAAGGGTAGCGATTTGGACCATTCAAACCCTAGCTCCATTTTATCCTAGATCTCATAGGCCAAACTTACCATTGAGAATTTCTTGAATTGGATTGCATTTAAACTATCTAGCTAAACCCTTAATCAATCCATCTAAACATACTCAATAGCCATTTCATTTGATCTAGAAGGCCATCCCTCAAGGTACTTTACATTTACCAATTGCCATAACCTTCAAGTACTCTGTAGCCTAAAACGGGTTGGACACTTGAGCTCAACTAGGGACACCTCCCGTGGCTAGTTTAGTTCACCTTGTGTGAATTAAGAAGCCTAAAGAGAGAAGAAACCTATCTAGTGTGGCAACCATCTATCATTTGGGGGGTAGGTTTCTTTAATATCAGAGTCTTAATGACCATCATTCTTTGCAATCTTGGATAGGATCATTTATTTGGGTTGCTACAAGATTGTGATAACAGGTTCCAACGCTAGTCTCCCCACCAAACAACAGGGTCTGGAACCTTGTTTTTATTAAGAGATTATTCGAGACAAGGCTCTTAACACTCTCCAATATCATCCTATTAGAGGTTTTAAGCCTAAATTCCTTCTTCAATGTTAGCCATGTATTCTAGTCTCTATACTACGGATCAAAAAGTTCAGTAATCCTTTAAATGGCATACCTACATAGGCACTTCGCAGAAAACCAAGTTGTTTCTGCCAAGAGCTTATCATTATAATGCAAACCTAGAGACCACCAAAGAATATAAACATTAAAAGATATGCCTGATCTAAGAGATTCCCCTTTCCACTACAGTTTGTGTTTAATGGCCTCCCAAGCCTTCGAAATGTTCTTAGCCACAATGGTTCCTTTCATCTCCACATGGGTCAGATTAGTGAGCAATGTCTCTAAGTTAAGGTGTTTCTAGGAATGTTTCCCAAAGGGAGCTCCCATCATTATATAGTTCCCAAGGAGAACTTTCCAAGGCTCATGGCAATCCACAACTTGAATGATCCATTTTGCACATAATGCAGTGCTTGGGAAAACAACATAAATTCTAGTTTATTTTTGCCTCCTTCAAAGTTGGCCCAAAGGAACTTCTTGAGAAGCTTCTCCAATCTTAGATAGGCATTAAGGGATGGGAACCAACATGAAGAATAGTAGAAATGAGTGGAAGCTGGCATTTTGGTGCAAATTTGAAACTTGGCAGCCAAACTCACTAGCTTTGTGAGGCATTTATCTACCATTTTTTCAATTCTTTGGATCACTCTATCTCATGGCTCCTTGCAAGAGGCTTGGAAGGCAAAGGGGATTCCTAAGAACTTGAACACTTGGTGAGGCTGAATCAAAGCCCATCCTTGAGCTTAGAGCCAATCAGGAATATCATTATGACTCTACCGAAAGCATTGAGTTTTTTCTTTTGAATATTGGAACTTGAAGCTTCACAGAAAATTTGTAGGCAGTCCATCCAGTTATCCTTTGACCATTTGTCTTCCAAGATGGCCAAGAAAGAGTCATCAGTAAAGTGGCTATTAACCATTTGCCCAAGTCATGTTCTGACTATGGAATGCCATAATCAGCTCTTGGGCCATCCTGTTCTGGAGAGATAACCTAGTGCTTCAGCAATAATTACAGACAATGCAAATACTCTGGGAGCAGAGATTCTCCCTTTCCAAGATATGACATTCAAATCTTTCAGGCAATGGCCTGAAGTAATAGAAATCTTTTCTTCTTGCCTGGTAAAAAAACAAAGAATCAAACTCTGTTGGAGACCTATATAATATCTCCCACAAAATGAATCCCTTCCTATTACAACATAAAGCATACAAGTGGCATCCATGCTACACACACAAAAAAAGTTAAATTTGATTTTATGTATTAAACTGCGTATCTATGATTTTGGAAATGTAATTTTCATAGTTTTGTGTTGTTCTTTTGAATGCTCTAACTTCCAAGTGTGTACAAAATTTGTTTATTTCTACCAGCCTAACCCTATAGGTAGTTACATCCAAAATATTGCTTTCTTCTAGTATAAAATAGTCTTTTACTGTTTGTTTATGTGTGTATTCATATGATTGTGCTTGTGTGACAATTTCATCCCCAACTCCCCATATGTTCCAAGAGATCAATCTAATTATTTTCATCAAACCATTGAAAGTGTAATAGCTTTGTTTAAGGCCTTCCGAAGTTATGAGAGTGGTCCAGGACAGGCCATAATCCTAGAACCTATAAGAACAATGAATAGCAGTGGCTTACAAATGTTGCAGCTCAATCACTTCTCCAATGTCTGAAGGAAGTTCACCAGAAATCATGTTGTTTCTTAGCACTCTGCACAAGACATGAGATGTTATAAATCTTGCTGTTTAGAAGACAAGCAGCAAAATCAAATGGCTTGCATTAAGTTAAGGTTTATAAGCATGAGAGGCTATTTCACTTACAGATAAGTCAATTTCTTCAAGTTTTTTAAGAATGACAATGATGAGACACCTGATGTTATGTCACTAACTCTCCTGCCAGCATGCATATCAAATATATGTCATCAAATAGTGAACTCTAATTTCAATTTATTATACAATTTACTTAATAGTTACACTTCCATTTCAAGTTAAAAAACGACTAGCACAAATGCCAATGAATATGGAAAGAATTACATACAGGTCTGTCAAAGAGGATAAGTTGGAAAAACTTGAAGGAATTGGACCATTGAAAGCATTGCCCTGTAGCCTCCTGCAACACCATTTGATTCAACACCATGTGCAAAACCGTAAAGAATGTAAAAAATAAAACGAACAAATGTCTAGATTGAATGTGTATCAAAGCGATACATTAAAATTATGATAGATAGACAAGATAAGATAAGATAATTTTATCAATGTCCAACAAATGACCACTAAAGTAGGTCAGTGGGACTGTTGGGTACAAAATGATGTCCATACAAAGTGAGAGCACTAAAATGACTCCTATGAAAAGCATGATGCAGAAAGTAAAGTATGAATCTAATCTAAATCCCGGAAAGCCAACTCTGAAGATGGAGAGTCGATCCAAGAGAGAGATGTGAGAAGAAAATGGATCTATAATCTGTGATACAAATGGTGCAAGCCTATCATGGTCCATTGGAACCATCTCTCCTAACATCCGAGGATGAATGGAGGAATCTCAACATACAAGTCTATTTGGAGGAAGAACTAGAAGAGGAGTTGGACCATGCAATGTGTCTCTGCATGGAGAAGGATCTTTGTGATCTGGATGAAATTGGCTGACTGTTGGTATGGGACCAGGGCTGGTAATGTCGTCGGGGTCTCACGGAAGCAGAAGTGGTCCTCCGAGTCTGCACAGATCTGGTGTTGGAAACAAGACCACCATCTATCTGCCTCTTGGTGCCCCTAGTAGATGGGAGCATCGTGAAAAAGGAATTTATCTATTGAGTGGAAGACAATCCAAGATGTGAATGTGGCTAGAGGATGAGGGAGTAGAGCCAGTGCGCCTCCTACAAGTATAAGGCCAAACATCACTAATTGGGGTACCTGAAGAAACTCACTAGAATCAAAAGCTCCCTAATGAGAAGGCCCTGTTAACAACGAAGTTGCACTTAGATAGTTTCAAATGAGCCCGTGAAGATGGAACAAGTTTACTTGTTCATATTCAGAAGTCCTAGCAGGCCACCTTGGTCCTTTTTTTTAAATAAAATCACATGTCCATGCCCTACGGGGAAATTGTAAAAAATGTTTTAACATGATGGTTTTGTAACGGACTCAACTTTTCTAGGACTTAAATATCAGTCCGACTAGCCCAGAGCGTTTTTTCCCTTGTCAATTATATGTTGTTGAATAAACGACTTATAATTTTCGAGTTTTTCACTCATACCTCCAAAATTTTCGACTTATAATTTTGGGGTGGTTGGCATGCTCGTTTTCTAAGCTAGAGCATCCACTAAACCCATAAACCCACTTATCCTAAGTTTTGAGTAAGTATTTATCTCATAAAATAATATTTACTCAAGAAACCCAAAAAGACCAATTTAATTGGCAAAAAAGACATAATAAAGGCAAAATCCCAGTCCCACGGATCAAGGAAATGTGTTGGAATCAAATCTCCTTTGATTGGCAATTAAATCAAGGGGAATATTGAGCAAAGAAATGATGATTTGATTGAAGATTGGAGATCCAACAGGGTGGGGGGCGAATTTGAGGTTGGAGAGGTGTCAGGTGGAGGTTGAAAAGTGTCAAATGGTTGGAGAAAGGTGTCATTAACCTCCCCAAACCTCTCACATGTGTCAACAAGCATTTTCCAAGTGTATCAACTTGTTTCTCCAAGTGTCAAAAGGGATTTCTCCTGGTTTTTCTATGTAATGAAGCTTCATTCTCTCATTTAAATGAGTTTGAGTTGTGGAGAAGAGTCTTGCTGGTTGTAATCGTTTTATGCTTTGCATTGTTGGAATAAAGAGTTCAATCTTTGGAGGCCCATTGGTGTAGTGTCTTATATTGGATGATCATGGCCAGGCATGTTTGAGGTAACTTGTATTGAGTTAAATTTTTCTTGCAACTTTGTATTGTGAATCTAGCTTTGGTAGGATTGTTCTCAATCAATAGGAAGGAATCATTTAATAAGTTTATTTCTTGGTGCCTTTTGCTCATATATCTTGAAGAATATAGATCTAGAATCTTAATAAGTTTATTATTATGCTTCTAATTTTTCTCATGCATGTGTAACTAGATCTCACAATTTTTGTTGCAAGTATCTTTCGAAATAGCTGCAGGTAATCGCAGATTGGAGTTTGAACAAGCTTGTTCTCCCTCTTTCCAAGATATCTTTCATGTGGTTTAGTCCAATAGCTTTACACCAAAAGTTTCTACAAGAGCTCCTTCCGGCATCAAGATCACTTCTCCTTCTCTTTCTCCTCTCAAAGCAATATTTTCTCCTTGGTTACTTGCTAGACTTATAGATCTATGCTTCAATTTTCAATCACTAAGTAGATATGATTTATTAGTTTAGTTTATGCTTAGATCTAAAATCCTTTTGAAGTTTTATCATAAAAAGTAGATCTAGCTAGGAAGTTATTTCATTTTGCAAGTTCTTTCAAAGTACAATTTTTAGCTTGCATGTTAAATAGATTCTTTTGGGTTCAATAGATAAATCTAACAAAAGTTAAAGTGCTTCATTGGCTTCCCTCAAAAGCAAGCCAAGATCCTCAAAAGGACTTGTCATTTTGAGTTATTTTCATTCAATTTTTTCAAGTAAACTAGTCTAGATTTTTTCCATATTTTTTGTAAATGCCCAAATCACTTTTAAAAGTGATTTTGGGCATTTTCTAACACCAATTAGCTCGCTGTCATGTTTTACTTTTTAGCAGGTTTTGGCACTTATTGGTCAAAACATTCAAGTTTGGACCATTCCAGAGCTTCCAGGGGCATCCCAGCTTCATCCGACATTTACCCTTTGCATTTTTGTAATCCTTTTGGATCTAGATCTATAAAGATCCAAGGCATTTTCTTCAAAATTTTATTGTAAATCAAAATAAAAAGAAGAACAAGTGGGATACCCAGCACCCACACCCCATCCCCCCTGGTGGGATTTGCAAATTTTTTATGGCGTGATTTTTTCTAACAAGTTTTATTTTTTGTTTAAACACAAACACATACACACAACAAACAATATACTTTCAAATTTAAAACATCATAAATATTTCTTTAGTCGTTTCAATTTTTGCTTCAAAGCAATAAATTTGGCATTGCTTTCCCGAAGTATGCTCTCGCCGTCACATAAAGGGATTTGCCTAAGTACGTGATCGAATGATAAAAAAAGACTCTTTGCCTGTAGTAATTAGCATAACACTTTACCTCAACTATTTATCTTTTTTGTTATTAAACGGAATAAACATTTTGTTTCCAACTCAAAATATGCTCTTTCCCTTTGCGAGCATTGGCTTGGTCCTGGGGAAATCAAAAAGAGTTGCAACAACTTTTTAATTTTTTTACACCTAATTAAAAACTCATACTAATAAAATCAACAACCCCAAACATAGTGAAAATCCAGCACTCAAACATTAGTATTGTGTGGAGAAATTTCTCAAAAGAAGCGGGAACCAATGTTGAAAACCTCACCGAAAAATCGGCGACGACTTTTTAAAAAGTCGCGAGTTTTTCCCTAAGCCGAAAAATCGGCTGGGAAAAATCGCGATTTTTTAAAAAGTCGTGGATGAAAATCTGTCTTGGATGAAAAGCGCGGGTCGACCCAAAAAGTTGCCCAAGCCTTCATAATGGAAAAAATTGCCAAGGAGGCTTTTTCACAGTTTTAAAAACTCGGGTTTAAAAAAAAAAATTGAAGTAAAAGTGACATCCTCTTTATCTTTCATTTTCCATCCTTTTACTTAAATTTTTAACATTACCATTAATTGTTTCAGGATGTTTGAGAGTGGTTCCAACCTCATTGGACTTCATATGCAAAAAGTAGAATTTTAGATCCCATTCAGAATTCAACAGACTTAATGGTTTTTCAGGATTTCGGGATTGCAACGTTTCCACTGGATTCTATCATGTATGTGGGTAAGGGATTGGAATTTAATGAAGCACATCAAGTTCTCTATGTATCTTGATGTTGGTGGTGTCAATGCCTGATTGTTGAAGTTAATTGAATTCCTCTGTCATGACCTTAATAAAATATGTACCCTTCAGTCAAGCAAAATCACTTATTAAGCATGGGAAGCTCTTTCTACCTTATTTTAACGCTTGGATTAAGAAGTTTCATCAAAATTGTAGAGTGTTAATTGATGTCCTTGGAGGATCAACTTCAAGATTAGAGGTAGAGGCAAGGGCTAGATCCTAGAGGTGGGGGAACATGGTGCTATTGATGAATAGGATCCAAACATAGACAATGATTTTGATGATTATGTTTTTTCAATTTTGATTTAGATATGTATTGCACTTGGTACAATTTTGAGAATATTTTGTCTCTAATGGTTTGTAATCATAGCTTGGTATCTTTAATATATATATTTTTCACTAAAATTGTAAAATTTTATGTATTTTTTAGTAGTCTGAGTCATTGAAATCAAACCGCTCCGAGTTATTTGCATCCACTACATCTATATATCAGCGCTTTCTCCATATTTATGTTCCAAGGTGTTTATCTGATGTTATTGTTGCTTTATATGTTTAAAATTCTGAAAAAAAATGAATGTATTTTGCATTTTTTAATGTTTGCCGACTTTTGCCGATTTTTCCTGATTTTTTTGCTGATGTTGCCGAGAAGTTGTATTCGGGACCCTTGTTGACTTTTTGTCGATGCCGACTTTTTCAACATTGGCGGGAACCACTAGGAGGCGACCTCAGGGCACCGTAAGGCTACACCCTTGTTGGTGTAGTGTTGAACACCGCCCTCGAGACTCTGTTCCAGCCCACACGTCTTCGTGAGGAGCCACCTTTAGTTAATTTTCGGACATTACTCCTTGTACTTCACGATATATCTAGAGCTCCCCTTTTCCCGTAATCAAATCTCATCTCATAATAAGCTAAAACTTTTCAAGAAGCACTCGCAAAACATTTACAATACAACAACATGCTATTTCGACTCCACTATTGGCACTGATCTTGTTTACATTTATTTCAATCTTTGATTCAAATCTTATGTGTTATATGATTATGTTATGTTGCTGATCTTAATTTATATTTGCAAGTGAATTTTGCTTTCAGTCAATCTATTTCAAAACTCCTAAACAACTTACCCAATCATAAACCTAAAGCTTAATCAGCCTTAGTAACTCATAGGGACTACCTCCCTTGGCTTCGTTAGGAGTTCTGCCTAAATGGAGGAGTTGAGTGTTGAGTGACAGTATCTCAACCTGAAACTTGCCCCCAATGAACGTGTTGTCTCCCAAAACTGGCATGTGTGTGCTGGAGCCCAAAAAGTGAACACACCAGCTCAATGACAACTCTCCAGAGAGAAGCCAATGTCACCACACTCCTCTCTCCTCGCTTCAGGTTGGCTCTTCTCCAACTCAAGGAGGGTATCCCTAAGGTAGGATTGCTAAGGCAGGTGCAATGGAGGGCAAGGTGATAATGCCAAGGCTTTCAGCTCACAAGAAATGAATGATTTTTGTTTCAAGTATGGCATCATCCTATCCCATTCTTCAGATTATTACCCACAGGGCAATGGACTTGTTGAGTCCTCCAACAAAAACCTAATGACCATTCTTAAGAAGACTGTGGGTGACAATAAAAGATCTTGGTATAGCAAGATCAAGTATGCTCTATGGGTAGATAGGATCACCAAGAAAAACTCTACTGGAAAGACTCCTTTCGAGCTTGTTTATGGTATTATAGCAATCTTGCCACTCAACATGCAAATACCTATATTCAGAATGCTAAGTGATTATGGAGCAGAAAGGTTAGAGTTGGAAGATAGGACCAATCAGATCATAGAACTTGATGAAAGTAGAAGGGCATCAATTGATAAACTATTAAGGCATCAAGAGAGCATGAAGGGAACCTTTGACAAATTAGCCAAACCTAGAACCTTCCGTCTCCAGGACATCGAGACTGAGGAGCTCATCATCTTTTGTTGCTCCATCTACCACAAGATTAGAGGGAGGTTCCATTGCCCATTTAGAGGGACCTAGACCCTCACCTACTTCAAATACCCTGATTAGACATGCACGACCTTATACACGCAGGAGGCCCTCAAGTTCTGAGCCCATATTCTTTAGCCTCCTACCAAACCAAATTCTACCTAGCATATCACTTCCTTTTTCATAGTGCTACCCTCAAGGAGGGGCACTAAGAGACAAACCGACATCAACGCAGCTTCAAACTCCTGATCAGTACAAACTCATGGGGCCTTCCCTCGTCCCTTGAGATCTTAGTGGCATGACCAGACTAGGCCTCTCCAAATTAGACAAAAGAGATCCCCCAGGCTTCAGGGGCGAACTACCTCCTCCAGACTACAACGCAGAGCACAATCTAGTCCTTCCACTAGCTTTATCTCGAGACAACATACTATTCTTAATTTCTTCATTCGACCTCTAATGTTAGGAGAGATGAGTTTTGTTGCCGCCGGATTGCACGCCTGGTTAATGTAGCAGAAATCTCGTTACTGCTCGGTGCGCCCTTGGGGGAAAGTCTGGAGTCAGGGTTGTCACCTGATCCTGACTCCTTCGTTTAGGCCAACTCCTAACCGAAGCCAAGGGGGGTAGTCCCTATGGAAAGTTCCTAAGGTTGTTAAAATGTTTTAAAAAGTTAATTATGGATGTTTTTAGGAGTTTTAAAGGGCGAGATCTCACTGTCCAAGATTATGCAAAATAATTTAAAGACAACAACATGTAATTAAAACATTGACATGATAAAAGCTTAGTAAAATATATCAAATGAAATACCAGTGGCTTGGAGTCAAATAAACAAAGTGTTGTTGTTGAAAAAGGGAAATGTTTTGCAAATGTGTCTTGGTCAGTTTTAGATTTATTAAAAGTGAATTTAGTTAAGGGAAAATGGAAGCCCCAGATATACCATGAGGTATGAGGAGTGATGTCCGGAAATTAAGTAAAGGTGGCTCTTCACGAAGACGTGTGGGCTGGAGCGGAGTCTCGAGGGCGTGTTCAACACTACACCAACAAGGATGTAGTCTAATGGTGCCCTGAGGTTGCTCCCCAGTTGTTCCCGCTTCTTCTAAGGAATTTCCGCACGCAAAACTCAATATTTGAGTTTCGGATTTTCACTATGTTTGGGGTTGTTAATTTTATTATTGTGAGTTTTTAATTTAATGTTGAGAATTAATAAGTTGCTATAACTCTTTCTTATTTCCCCAGGATCAAGAAAATGTCTGCAAAGGGAAAGAGCATACTTTGAGCGATAGCAAATTGTTCGTTCCAAATTAAAGCTTGAAAATGAAATGCTAAAAAAAAAAGAATTGCAAAAAGATATAGATCACCAGATCTATGTGTCACTTTCTGATCAACCACCACTAATCGGCAATGCTTTTATGTGGTGGTAAGAGCATACTTCGTGGCAACGAGATCGGTTTTATTTGTAACTACTTGCAAAAAATAAATGGAACAATTATTAAATGGTTAAAGTATACAATCCTACAGTGAAATGTGGTTGTGTGCTTGTGTTTGTTAGAAAAATTTATATCACGAAAATTTGAGACTGCAAATCCCCCCAAGGGGGATGGGGTGTGGGTGCCGTGTATCCCACTTGCTCTCATTTAATATTTTTACAATCTTTGCTCAAAAGAAATGCCTCTTAGTCCTTTTAGACTTGGATCTAAGGGCTTACAAGTTAAGAAATTAAAGTAGTGATGAAAGAGGGTCCTTGGAAGGTAATTTTGGAGATTTTTGACGAAATTTTGCCAGAGCTTCCTCTTCTTTTTCCTTGGACCTGCTAAAAACTAGCAAACTGATTCAACCAAATTAGTGGGTTAAGCATATACAAATACAAAAATGATACAAAATTTTATACTAGGAAAAAATTGGAAATTTTTAACTACTTAAAGTATGAAAATTTGAGATCTAGATCTATGATTTAACTTTGAAATAAGACTATCTAGATCTATGAGAAGCAAGAGGTTTAAAATTAACTTTAGATCTATTCTACTTGCTTCAAGGAAAAAAGAAAGAAAAAAAAGATTTTGTTTAAATGAAGAAGATGGAGAAAACCCCAAGCTTTGAGCTTTGAAAAAAAATGGAGGAATTTTGATGCCTGCAAAACAAATATCTCAACCAAAGAGAAGTAACCAACCACCAAGCTTGGAAGAAAAGAGACTAAATCAACCTCCAAAGCTTAGCATCCAATCCTGCACAAACTCAAAGGGACTCATACATAAAGGAGATTAA
This sequence comes from Larix kaempferi, assembly GCA_027924585.1. Lineage (NCBI taxonomy): Eukaryota > Viridiplantae > Streptophyta > Pinopsida > Pinales > Pinaceae > Larix > Larix kaempferi. The sequence continues at coordinate 2,681,972 of BSBM01000123.1, forward strand.
ATTTAGTATATCAACCAAAAGAGATTAGAAGGACAATAGTATAACGGACTACATGTGCAGCTCCTAGATCTCTAAACAATTAAATATATATAAGCAAATCAAACACAATGAATGCTTACTCTATTAGACTCAAAGGGCCTTGCCAAGCTAGATCAATCCACAATTACGATATGAAAACAAAATTGAAATTATACAAGTATACCTCAACCAAATGCATGCATGAGAATGGAACAAGAGCCACCAATTTTGACCTCCAAAGCCTTCAAATCTATTCCAAATGGTATTCCAATTACAAGCTAGCAGAGGTTCTATGCATCCATCATTTAGACTGGAGCAAGAGATGCCTCGCTTAAATAGATCAAGAGAGAGGGGGGGCGCATCCATGAGGAGGAGGGCGCATCCCATGAGGTAAGGAGTGATATATGCCTTGATTGAATGCTTGACTTAAGGGATTGGGAGTGAGGTGGCTGCCACATAAGCAAGGTGCCCCCACTCTCACATTGTAAACTCCATCCATAACTAGGTTGCCACGTGATAGAGAAGTCGCCAAGTAGAGAGGGCACAACCTCCTCATGATGACAAATCACATCCTTGAAATATTGGCTCAATTCTACCCAACTTTGATTTAGATTTTCCTTGGATATGATTGCCCACCTTTAGAGACAATTTTGCCACCTCATCCAACACATTTAAAACATGTTTTTTTTTATATTCACAATTTGTCCTTTGGTGCATTTTGTGTCATCTTTAGCATTTATTTGTCATTTTGTCGCCTCTTTAGGAAAAAATGCTCCAATTGATGATTTAATCACTTGAAACATAGGAGAAGTGGGTCCTGGGGTAAAGAGGATGCCCTGAGCGTGAAAACGAGCATCCCCACGCCACATTCAGCCTCCAGACCATACTTTTATTACGATTTGAAATTTTCCAATTAACCATTAAAAGTGGTCTAATTTTACGGAAAAAATTATTTTTGTCGGAATGAACTCAAACTCCTAGGGGACCTAGTGCATGTCCATACGATTCATTATTGATGCCTAGCATGTAAAAATACATAGACACTTAAGATTTAATAACCTCCTATGGTTCGACTGTTGAATTTTTGTCAAGTTAGGGTTTAGTACAAAAAAATAACAATTCATCATATTCTAATGCAGAAAATACATTTAATAAACATTTACACATATCAAATATTAAATAGTGCAGTAGTAAAAACTATCATAACATAAATTTCATGTCTTTAGCACTCTCGGGTCACTGTGTTAAAGTACTTTTAACACTACCCGTTAGGTCACTGTGCTAAGTTAATCTTCAGCAGCATGTAACGTAGAATAACTAAATTTAACCACATAATAATAAAAGAGAAGATACTTACTTGTGTGTGGGACCCTTCTTATAAAATACTCGATCTAACCAAGCAGCAGAAAGGTCCTCAACCCTTGACGTCAAGCAGAAAAATCAGATCTGAAATGATATAATGATCATGTTAAATGAGAACCAATAGACCTCATTAAATAGGATAATAGGATTATTAAAATAATCCTTTAAATTAGGAATCCATAGAATTAGGAAAGATAAAAAAATAATAAAATAGTATTTCATTAAATTAGGGAAAGGCCACTTTAAAAAATAAAGATAAAATAAAAAAATAAAATAAAAAATATAAAATATAAAATAAATAAAAGATAAAATATAAAATAAAAATAAAAATAAAAAATAAAAAATAAAATAAAATAAATAAGAGATAAAAAAATAAAAAATAAAAAATAAATAAAAAAATAAAAGAGTCACATAAAGTGAACTAGTACCCATAAGACTAAAACAACAAAGGTGGTATAAATAGAAGGTGGGTCAATGACCCTATTTACCACAAATCAAAGACAGGGTACCACAAGACTTAATAAACAACAAGGTGCAAGGACCAAAACTAAATCACCCAAGGTGGAAAGGTACAACTAGTCATCTCTCTCTCAAATGTACAAATGTTCCATATAACCCGAAAGTTCATCATCATTGTATAAGGAAGGGTTCACACAGATGATGTGATCATGTGGTCCTCTCAATTGCTCCTCAGGTCAAATGTTAGCAGCTTCCACAAGGGGTGGCCAGTCCCTTGAGAAGACCAACCAACTCATCCATCTCGAAGACCTAGGAGAAGAGGACATCACACATCATAATCTTGGTAACTGACCAAGTGCCTCCATTCTCAAGGAATGGCTTCTCAGCCCAAGGCTGAGCCTCAGTCGTAGACTGGGACATGTTGATCAACCATTTGGTCCATGACCAGGTTCTCCATTCTCCCAGAGAATGGTCCTCAGCCTCAAGCTGAGCATTCAGTCCTAGACTGAATGTTGATCAACCATCTGCAGGACCTAGGAAGTCTCTGTCTCAACCTGCAGGATTTGCTTGGTCATCATGACCAAGAAACCGTTGGTTCTAGACCAGAATACCCTAGAGACAAATAGGGGCCCTAGCCACATGCTAGGGACTTTGCCATGGCATCCATCTGCTTGGTCCTCGACCAAGAACCCCAGGAGACAGCTGGGGGCCCTAGGGTACCTTCTTGGGTCTTACATATTACTCTGCCTGGTTAACTTGACCAGGAACCCTAGTTAACTGACTAGGGTACCATTCTCTCTGAGAATGGGTCTCGCAGCTGCACTAAAAATTAACACTCCCTCTCAGCAAGAGAGGCATTCTCAGCAACGCTAAGCTTGTCAAGGACAGAGGCTTAGTCCATATATCTGACAACTGTACCATGTCCTAGTCATGGTAAAACAACCTGTCATAGAATACAGGATTTTCATAGAGCTTCAAGTAGCTCTGAATGTCAGTAAATACCTTGATCTTGTAGATTCATATGGAAGTTACAACTGGCTTCCCTTGCCGTCTGAGAATCATTATCCAATGTCAACAGGATGTCTGTTATCATAACATCTTTCCAAACTTGATGTTTGGCTTCCTTCACATAAGTGAATGATCCTGAATCAGTGACATGGCTCTTACTAGAGCACCCTTTAAGCCTCTCAATAGGCTTCTTTAATGAGATCAACTGAAGGCTTCTTGGCCTTCTCCCTCTGTTTCTCTGAACGAGATGTCTCATGGACTGGTGCTTCTTGCACTTTCATATCTATACCACTGAGAGGTCACATCTCTTACCTCTTTTCTGCAATCCCACTCTGATGGGGATTCAAGAGCACGTATGGCTCCCTCTTGATCTCTGATCTTCCCAATTGTTTCACAAACAATATGTTAGATTCTCTTTTTTGCTGACACATGGGAGAATACAATATTTGATCCTGCAAATTGTGGAGTCTCTTACTCCCTCTGTACCTGAGCACTTAGCTCCCTCTGTAGTTGTGCACTTAACTTGTGCATAAGTAGGATTTGTAAACTTTATTATTAGAGCAAGTCACATCAATATTCAACTTCATAGTCAACAATAATCAATATTGAATTAGCATCCATTCATATATTGGATAACTATCTAGAATCAATCAAGATCATATAACATGTCATATGTTTCATCATGACAATTTAAAGAATCAAAATAGTTGGGATAGAAAATTCTACCCTCTTTATATCTGCTTGCATGCAGAACTCACAGTGTGCATCTTGATCTTGTTATCAAGTGTGTAATGACATCATAAGCACAATCTAGGTTAGATCACAGTCCTAGACTTAAGAAATCAGATCATGATAATTGCATGCATGGATGGATACTAAAATTCTTTACACTTACATATTCAGATCACAATGAATCATAAGATTCCTAGAAAGTACTATGTTCATGTAAGCCCTTGATTACTAAAGATCAGGTCATATAAAGATTTAGGCTGGCTCCTTACTCACCTCAGAGATACATACCTGAGATAAACCTTCTAGTAATACTAGAATACTTTTTGGAGAAGGAAGTTTGCAGCCTGCTAAATTTATCATTTATTTTCTGCTGTCATATGGATTAGTAGCTTACTGCCACATCTTTCATTTCCAGCCAATAATACTTCGATGCAATTCTGATTTTATGATTTCTAATATTCAAACCCTTCTTAGGATCTATGTAGACTCTGATAGCCTGCAAAACAGAGTTAGCTACAAGCCCTATGCTCTGATACCATGTTGAATTTTTTGTCAAGTTAGGGTTTAGTACAGAAAAATAACAATTCATCATATTCTAATGCAGAAAATACATTTAATAAACATTTACACATATCGAATATTAAATAGTGCAGTAGTAAAAACTATCATAACATAAATTTCATGTCTTTAGCACTCTTGGGTCACTGTGTTAAAGTACTTTTAACACTACCCGTTAGGTCACTGTGCTAAGTTAATCTTCAGCAGCATGTAACGTAGAATAACTAAATTTAACCTCATAATAATAAAAGAGAAGATATTGACTTGTGTGTGGGACCCTTCCTATAAAATACTCAGAAGAGTTACTTACTTTCAATAAACACTGTGCCTCAGAGAGGCCAGTCAAATCTGGAAACTATTAGACCCTACAAGAGGGTAGTACAAACCAGAGAGAGAGAGATGACAGGTTGAGATACAGTCAAATAGTCAAAGACAGTCAAGAACACAGTGACAATCTTAATCAAGTCTCAGCCAAGGATAATTTTAGGGGCGAAATTTAGCCCATGGGCTATTTTTCCATGTTTTTTTCCAAAAAACGATTCGCCAATTTGCATTTTTTGAAGCCCCATTTCGCCCAATTTTGATGGGGTAAAATTTTTTCACTCTAAAAATCGCCAAATTATTATATAAACTATATAAAATCCTTATAAATTGAAATAATTTTAGAAAAATATCGCCAAATATTTTATAGTTGACATTTTAAGAATTGGTAAGATTCGCCAAGGTTTGTACACTTTTAAATAAGTATGGGTCCTTAAAATTACCCCTGGCTCTCAGCATAATAGATCTGAATCAAAGACAAGTCTTAGCACATAGATCAGTCCACAAACAAGACTCAGCACAAAAATCTGGCCACAGAAGGTTCAACATATATAAACAAAGTCTGAACACATAGATCAGACTCAACAAAGTCTGAGTACAATAGATCTGTCCTGCATGAGGTCTTTACACAAAAGATCTAACCACCAGAACTCATGGCCTTCATAAGTATGCACTCAGTAGGGTAGATCAGACCCTACATGCCTCACAGCATCCACAAATATGTAACCAGCACACTAGATCAGAACTCAAGGCTCACGGCCTTCACAAATAAGCTCACTGTGAACAGAAAAACCCTCAACAAAGATGCAGAACAGCAGACCTGTTATTAGTCAAATCTCAGCACAAAAGAACAGACTTAAGTAGATCTATTCCACTTCACAAAGAACAGAAAAGACCCAAAAAGGTTCATGGCAGACAGAGAGAAGTTACTATGTCTCACGGCCTTCACACATAAGTGAATTCAACAGATATAAATAACCTCAGGACTCACGGCCTTCCTTAACAAGCAGACCGGAACTCAAATAGGTAGATCGGATCTCACACTGGGCAGATCGGGCACCAAACAAGTCACAAAGGGCAGGGTGGACTTCAACCAAACCTCAACAAAAAGGGAAGGATCTCAAACAGACCCTTCATGGCTCAGCTAGAACAAAACAGAAATGTTAACAGCCTTGTCTCCAGTGGCAGCAGCAGATAACCCTTGAACAGATATGAGAAATGTGGTAGACTCCAATAGGAGGTCGATCTAACCAAGCAGCAGAAAGGTCCTCAACCCTTGATGTCAAGCAGAAAAATCAGATCTGAAATGATATAATGATCATGTTAAATGAGAACCAATAGACCTCATTAAATAGGATAATAGGATTATTAAAATAATCCTTTAAATTAGGAATCCATAGAATTAGGAAAGATAAAAAAATAATAAAATAGTATTTCATTAAATTAGGGAAAGGCCACTTTAAAAAATAAAGATAAAATAAAAAAATAAAATATAAAATAAATAAAAGATAAAATATAAAATAAAAATAAAAATAAAAAATAAAAAATAAAAAATAAAATAAAATAAATAAGAGATAAAAAAATAAAAAATAAAAAATAAAAAATAAAAAATAAATAAAAAAATAAAAGAGTCACATAAAGTGAACTAGTACCCATAAGACTAAAACAACAAAGGTGGTATAAATAGAAGGTGGGTCAATGACCCTATTTACCACAAATCAAAGACAGGGTACCACAAGACTTAATAAACAACAAGGTGCAAGGACCAAAACTAAATCACCCAAGGTGGAAAGGTACAACCAGTCATCTCTCTCTCAAATGTACAAATGTTCCATATAACCTGAAAGTTCATCATCATTGTATAAGGAAGGGTTCACACAGATGATGTGATCATGTGGTCCTTTCAATTGCTCCTTAGTTTAAATGTTAGCAGCTTCCACAAGGGGTGGCCAGTCCCTTGAGAAGACCAACCAACTCATCCATCTCGAAGACCTAGGAGAAGAGGACATCACACATCATAATCTTGGTAACTGACCAAGTGCCTCCATTCTCAAGGAATGGCTTCTCAGCCCAAGGCTGAGCCTCAGTCGTAGACTGGGACATGTTGATCAACCATCTCGTCCATGACCAGGTTCTCCATTCTCCCAGAGAATGGTCCTCAGCCTCAAGCTGAGCATTCAGTCCTAGACTGAATGTTGATCAACCATCTGCAGGACCTAGGAAGTCTCTGTCTCAACCTGCAGGATCTGCTTGGTCATCATGACCAAGAAACCGTCTGGTTCTAGACCAGAATACCCTAGAGACAAATAGGGGCCCTAGCCACATGCTAGGGACTTTGCCATGGCATCCATCTGCTTGGTCCTCGACCAAGAACCCTAGGAGACAGCTGGGGGTCCTAGGGTACCTTCTAGGGTCTTACACATTACTCTGCCTGGTTAACTTGACCAGGAACCCTAGTTAACTGACTAGGGTACCATTCTCTCTGAGAATGGGTCTCGCAGCTGCACTAAAAATTAACATCGACCACCATGGAAAATACTCCAGTTTTGGAGGTGTGAGTGAAAAACTCAGGAATTATACGCCATTGAAGTGCAATGCATAATTCCTAAGGAAAAAACACTCTAGAGTATCTCCTTGATAGCTAAACCTAAGGTAGGCCAAGCTTTTTACAAAAAAACCAAGCTTAGACCAACCTATTACAATTCCCCCAAGGGGGTCTGGACATGCAAATTTTACAAGGGGCCAAGAATTTGGCCTGATGAACTTCTAAACTCTGGTAATGAACAAGGTGAGTTGTTCAAGTCTTCTGAGGTTCACAAGGAGTCCACCTAAGTACAACTTAGGTGGTAACAAATTTATCCCTTGATAGAGCTACCTGATTCCTTTGGATTTCTTTGCATTTGGATCCTTTCCCCGTGTATTTCTACACCCCTTTTCACCCGTACTCGAGGTCGAGCGTTTTCCATACCTTGGCATAGATTTCTCCTCTCTTCTCTTCTCTACTTTATTTTCTTTTATGTGTATTGCCTTTTATAGGAGACCTTTTGGTACTCCTGCTTTGTAATGACATCATTGTACTTGGCAATCTCATTGACCTACTTTGTGGTCATTAGTCTGACATGTTACCACACAACTCGTAGTTGCCCCAATAGATGATCCTATACAAGACGACAGAGGGGACGGGCAACCAAAGAGGTGACACAAGAGGGCCTCGATCCCCAAGATGGATTGGTTGTCACGCCAATCGAGGCACTCTTCACTTTGTGCTATCCAAGCCCTAGATAGCAATGGGGGAGACCCAGATCAATTCCTGACAGGAGAGATCTAACCAAGACATCAGATCAAATCAGATGAATGAACTACGTAAGGTGTAAGGTATGATGAACCCTAGATCTATGGATGAAGTCACAAGGCGAGTTAAAGGTTGGATCAAGAGGCTTAGAAGATGTAATTTTGATCCAATGTTAAAATACAAGTGACTTATGAGTATGGAGACTAGATCTAAGATCAAGGTACTAGCAAATGAAGAAGATTTCTTTTGCCTTGGGAAACGTGTCCAAAGTAGAAGGGTTAAGACCAAGATGAGGCTTTCCAGTACTTGTAAATGAGACTTGATAATGGATATGACAGTGTTTGAGATCACAAGCCCGAAAGATGCTCACACAATCCAGAAAACATGCAAAAAACAAGAGGGCGCAAGGATTTAGTGACCAGTGCCTAGGGACTTGGGCCACAAGGAGTCCCTCAAGGGTGACGCCCTTGAGAACCCACTTTGGGTTAGGCCTAAAGTGAAATACCTAGAAATATTTAGCCAAGATTCCAAATAAAATGAGCTAGGGAATTTTCAAAAGAAAAAGCAGCTTAGGGTTTGTAAATAAAATAGCAGTAGACAAATGGGATAGATGAATAACTCAAGAAAAACAAAGGTACTTACCTCCTGTGACTTGCAGATGCCAAGTGCAATGATGTTCCAACTCCCTCGAAGCAACTCCAACTTGATTTGACAGCTCCCAAGATGAAATTGATTTTCCCCAAATAGCAAGTGCACCCTCCTTCCTGTAGATGACAATCTCTATGAGAATTGATTTACAAAAATGAAAGTAAATGATGCAAGAAGAATCAGAAAGCATAAATATTGATCACAGATACAATAAGAACTACTCCCTGATTATTTTACTCATCCAGTGAAAGGATATGGAGAAGCCTCACGAAATCCCTTAGTGAAGTCGCCCTCTTGCAGAGCACGCATCAAGCAAAACATATAGCATGGAAACTCATCAAACAATGAAGACGTGGCAGGATATCAGATCTACAATCAAGCACGAGAACAATCTATAACAAAGGCACAAGAGTTTTTTCCCAAAATATTTCTTTATTGCCAAAGATCCAGAGCCAAAAGTCCCTTTACAATGAGGGGGTTATCTCCTTTAAATAGGAATGAGAGAGACCAAAACCCTAACCACCTTTTTAATGAGTGGTTGAGATCAAAAGATACATAAGTGATAATCAACGACTACGATGAGCCCAAATATCAAGTACATGGATCAACTCAAAAATAGAGGGGGCGCATTAGCTAAGTCGCCCTAGGGGGGACGCACCACATGAAAGTGACTAGGAAACATAACATAAGCTTGTGGTGGGGCTAGGAGGTGTACTCATCCTTCTCTAGCATGTCTCCATGGCACAATAACATATAATAACATCGTTATGATACAATACTGTGACCACATGGCCAAATCGTGCCCCCTCAATGACAATAAAATCATAATATAAAAGCTCGGAGTGTGTGTGGGCCCCACTGAATGCTGTAACTTGCTTTGGAAGGTGTGGGAAGCATCACACACATCATCTAAACCAACCTCATGCCATTTCCTTGCCTCAGAAGCCCAAATCGAATTCCTCTCTAACCATTTTTACCATTTTTATCCTAAAAAAAATCACCTGTGAAAGAATAAAATGCCTGTAGCTCACTACCTGGTCACCTGGTGCCAAAACTGATTGCACCAAAATGTCTGGGAGCATGGTAATATGGACATAACAAGTGGTTGGACTTGGACCCCATGTTCCGTCTGTAGCTCCCTAGGTGAACAAAATAAAAAGTCAAACTGTGCTGCCAGGCCATTTTAAATGGCAAATCTGCAATAAAGTGATAATCTGAGCAAAATCTCATCCGGAAGTGTTGCAACTGAAAACTGAGTATCCCAATGAACTTAGAAGGTCCAAATGTACTAGAGATGAGTACCCGTACACCCTCTGGCTATCCATATAATCACCTGTAATCATAATCATGCTCAGACAAATAAAAATAATGGTCTGTAAATAATAATAATAACCATAAAGACCATCAAACCATCATCTGAAACTTGTGTCTGCTGCATGGAACCATCTAATGGGTATATGAGGATCATCCATATCAAATATCACTGGTCCAACTCAACTTTGATCCTCTGGTTGACTTGGTCAAACTAGGTTTGACCAGGTCAAAACTGACCAAAATATGACCCAGGCTTAAACTGCCTGATGCTGCAAGTGCAAATGGTTAAAGCATGCTCCTTTTAATCATTCTAATAGCAAAAATCAAAGTATAAAGTAGCATATCACTGGCGGTTAAGCAATAATAACATCAAATATAAAAATAGTTAATTACTCAAGATACAATTTCAAGAATATACTCACTTCATGGCCGTGATCATTTTGCTAGGATTGGGTGAGGGTGAAAAATGCAAGGCTAGGCTAAGGGGATGACTTTACTGACTCAACATTGTGATATTTTGGATAAGGGAAAATGGAATACACACTTAAGCGTATGTTAGATAAAAAAAACACAGGGAATGGCAGTGTCTCACAAATGGAATAAGTTGTTTTGAGAAGTGCTTATTCAACCTTGGCAAATGTCTACTACTCACATCCAAGCTAAAACAACTGCGTGAGGATCTTTTCTAGAACCGCCATGACTGGGTGCCCGACTAACTGTAATTTGAGGTTCTAGGGGATACTTAGAATTAGTTGTTTCTTACTCCATCTCACATCACAACCCGTAGGCTCCGTGAGGAATTTAATCATTACATTTAATTTCATGGCCAACAGTCTTTGGATTTAACATATATTTAACCATTGCTTTCTTAGGCCTTATGACCCTTTGGATTTCTTGTGTGCTTATAAGCACAACTAATTGTAGCTTTTTATCCAGGGTATTTTCATTTCATAGCCCTTTTTCATTGTGCTAAGAAGCACAGTTTTTAGTTTACTTTCATGGGCTTGCCCATAAGATATAATAAAGTTTCCACATGCATGTAATGATGGTAATACTATTTGCTTTTGGTTTTAACAAACAGAACTCATGTAACTAGGGGGATTATCTACAATCAAGACCAAACATTGAGGCAACCGACTAGAGAGATCAAGGTATCAAATCCAACTCACCAAAGGGTAAGTTTTGTTGCCAACTCAGAGCCAAGACACAAACTAACAAGGATGCTATTCAACAAAGAGGCAAAAGTGGGGAAGTCCTCCATATCCCAGGCTAAGGTGTAAGTTGGGGTAAAAACAAGTAGTGGAAGAGAAACAAATGGATGGGGAAAGTGAAAGGTGGTGCCAAAACTAGCAAGCCATAAAAGGTGGAATGATCACATCCATTCTCCTAAGGAGGGTGAAACCAATGAGTATAAACAAGAATTTCATATTCAGAGTAAATTAGACCATTTCAGATAATCATTGAAACACACATATATATACCGCCAGATCATAACTACAAGATACCAAGTCAAGCTACCATAATGAGTAAAAGAGCAAAACATCATAACCAATGCACATCCATATACCTGCTGGGTCATTATGATATACCTTTACAAACCATCTGAACCATCCACTATCAACTGGAACACTGATCTTGCTCATCTGGGCACTGCATACTGCTCTGTATGGCAAAAAATAGCTACATCGATCATCAAATCTGAGTTCATGAGGCTCAGTCATGGCATAAGGCTGTATTGTCTGCTTAGGGGCTGTATGAAAGCATGAGTGATCCTGGAATGAATTCTCATCAAATGCTGATCTCAAGCATCTCCATGTAAAGGATTGGCTGAAAAAAGGACTAGAATCTGATCTGAAGATATGGTAGCTCTGACTACTATAAATGTGATAACAGGACATTAATAAAATTATCATAACTTATTCCATCTTTGGAGTTTGCTCTTTTTGGTTCTAGGTTAGAGTCTTACCTCTTACTTTATATCAAAGTTTGAAAAATCGAAATCGGACTCGGAATCGGTCGAGGGTCAACTAGGAATCGGTAATGAATCGGTCATAAATCGGTCATCTGAATTTAATGAATCGGTTTGCTAAAAAATACATTAAATATTTAATTTTTTTAAGAAAAACACTCTCCCTGTCCCCACAGTGGCACACAGTCATATATACTAAAAATAGCCATGTCCATATACATCAAGATATTAATAGATGTTCAAAAAATATCAATCCAATTCGAATTTTGCCCAGACCATTAGATTAGTTAATTTTACTATTATTAAAATTTAAGTTATATTTTATTATATATTCATATATCACATATAATTAGGTATTATAAAAAAATTAAATTTAATATATTTTACATATAATAAAAATAATTAATATTTAATAAATAACATTTAATAAATAATATAATTTAATTTATAACATAAAACAAAACCCAACTATAACATTCAAAATTTAACACACATATAAATTAAGTCTTCGCCAGCAATGATCGAAAATTAACATATGTATATAAATTACATATTTGATCGAAAATTAACATATTTGTATATAAATTAATATATGTATGATCGATAATTAACATATGTATATAAATTACATGTGTATTAAGTCTTCGCCCGCAATCGATCACAAATTTGTCTCGTTCACGGGATAGAGGTGAGGATCGAACCCCAAACCCTAAAAAATGATTGCCATCGACCCGACCACAATCAATCCGGAGAGATCGAAATTGGTCTCGTCGCACTACAGAGATGTTTTGTCCGGAGAGAACTGCAATCACAGATGTGTCTTCCGTCACCAGGATAGAGGAGAATATCGAGCTTGAAACCCTCGAAAATGATCACAGATGTGTCTTCCGTCAATCCGCAAAAACCGGTCGATTTATCACGAAAATCAGTGGACCAGACCGGTTCAGTACCAAACCGGTCGATTCGATACTGAATCAGACCGGTTCGGTATCGAACCGGTCCTCGAATCGATTTTTCAACCGAGTTGAACCGGTCAGGGAGCAAATCGGTGAATCGGCCGATTTGGATTCCAATTTCACCGATTTTTAAAACTATGCTTTATATAGGAGCCACTTTAGCACTTGCACTTTGTAGTGACATCATTGTACCACATAGTCCCATTGACCTACTTTTGTGGTCATTTGTTGGACATTAATAAAATTATCTCATCTTATTCCATGTCTTTAAAAATATCAAGTTCTACATCAAAATGAGTATCAACTACTGGATGTACTCCCCTGTTTGACACCAGGGTATGATTTTTCTCTTCTTGAGTGGTGACAAGTGATTCATTACTCAGTGAGATGGCAAATTCTCCAATGACAACTTCATTAGGGTGTGGTTGGTTAACCTCCTTTTCCAAGGGAATTGGAATGGATCCAATCATAATTTCATCAGGTTCTTCCTTATGAAGGAGAATCTCCCTCATGATTTAATGTGGAGTTCCAAAAGTTCTTTCTCCTTTCAAAAGCTTTAGTCTTTCATCAATGATCCTATAAAGACTAGAGGATCCTCTCTCTCGAATTATTAATGCTGAAGCATACATAGGTTCTTTGTCTTTGTCCATTTTAATTTTAGTATTTCATTAGGGCCATCAACTACCATACACAATCTTTCATCTTCAGCAAAATTGTGTTCATTAATTGTGCCAAGCCCTTCAGTAGGCTCTTCTAAATGGCAGTCATAAAAAGGCTCTTGGTAAATCCTGATCATCTCCCCTTCAGCTTTAAGAATAGAGGCATAAGAGAGATCCAATTGTAATTGTCCACCAAGTAAAATCGACAATTTCCTTGATAGCAACTTGCCATAGGCAAGGGGGAGGTCAATTACAAGTACGTCCATCAAGGTGGATATATCTAGACAAGCAAAAATATTAGCCCTTAAATTCCTGATAAGCCCATGGACTTTGATTGGTTTAGAATCTATTCCACAAACATTTCCATAAGGCCTTGAAACTTCTAACCCAAGAGCTCTCATGACTTGTAAAGGCATGATGCTGGTAGTAGCTCCCGAGTCTAACATGCAGTTATGTAAGAGCACCCCTTCTACAATAAGGGTGATATAAAAAGGTTGATGACCCCCACTTCATCTTTCATAAAACGGCAATTTATAAAATAACTGGAGAGTCATTCTTCAAGTCATCTTTCAAGTTATCTTGACAAAACCTCTGGACCTTTTCCTTCTATGAGGGTAACTTGATCAACTCAATCAAAGGTAAAAGAATGGCGAGTTTCCAAAGTGCACCCTCAAGGCCAATTTTCAAATCTATATCAGCATGGTTTAGTTGGGAAGGCTGGGAAATACTTGGTTGAGATAAGGTTGGGAAATACTTGGTTGAGATAAAGGGAGAGATGTCTTTCCCCGAGCCTTCTTCTGACTAGGACCTTGATTTTCCATGGCTTTCTTCCGTTGATAAGTTTGCCAACTCTCTTTTCTAATTTTCTCCTTTGGTTCTTCATCCATGGAATTCAAGAGTTTGGATCTATGATTCTTGATACTATTATGTTTAATTTGCTCCAAGTCCTTTTTAGTAACATTAAAGATCCTAGGTTGATAATCATGTGTTTGATCAACTTCTTCAATAAAATTGATGGTGTCCTCAACTTGGGTTTTGTCCATGTTGTCTATGAGAGGACATCCATGCTCATCATGTGGTTCATCATACTCCAAGCACAAATAAGCAAAGTCTTGGTTGTTTGGAGAAGAAGTTGAGGGAACCTTGGGATCTTCACTTGAAGGCTTCTTTTGTTGATTCCAATTGAAACCAGGTCTTCTTGGAGGAAAAGGGACCCCAGGTCTCTCTTGGGATTTCTTTAGGCTTGCTACCTCTTGAGATAAGATATTCAAGTGTTTCATCATTTCAGTCAAAACTTAACTTGAATCTTGAGTTTTATCCTTAGAAAGAGTTGCCTTTGCTTTTGGTTTAGATCTAGAAGTTGAAGCTCTAGAGAACTCTAATAAGTCAAATTTACTAGAAGATGATATATTCAACTCCATTTGTGTTGCTTTCTTCTGGGCTTCTTCTAAGCTAGGAGGGTTCTTCTCTTTCAACATGAATCCAAAAGTTCCAGGGAAAACATTTAAGTAGTGGATTGAGATGGCAAGATCTTTGGGTTTTATATTCTCCAAAATCTTCTCAAGGATTTTCTCAAATATTTGATTGAACTCCTAGATAGTTTCATTATCTTTCTTCTTGATTTCATAAAGTTGGTTCAAGAGAAACTTATTATCGTATTTAACTCCCCAATCATATGTAAATCTCTTCAAACATGTCATTCCCAATTATGATCCTAGTTCTAAGGTTCTTATACCATCTATGTGCATTTCCCTCTAAGGTTGCTGCAAACAACTTCACAAAAAGCTCTTCATGCTCAACATCAAGCTCTTTTGTAACTTTACAAAATTTATCCAAATGATTTGTTGCGAACACCACACCATCCCCAGTGAAAACAGGTAAATCTCCTATGAGCCTTGTCAGGGACAGCACTGGTTTGTCCTACTATGGCTGAAAAATACAATGGGTTGTTCAAGTTTCTACCCAAAGCCCTAGGCTAGTTAGGATTTCCTTGATTAGTGCCATCCATTGAAGTAGTAGGACTTGTTGGAGGTTTAGGCCTATACTTCTTATACTTCCTTCCTGGAGTTTTTGTGTATGTAAGCAATTCTCTTGATGAACTCCTAAGATTATAGTCGTGACGAATGGGTTCACTAGATGATGCCCCAGTGGAGTCACCAGGTGGAGAGTATGAAGCTACTTCACCAAAAGGGATATTGTTGAAAACTTCCGAGGTAAGGTGGCAACAATGTACGAATATAATACATCTTTGATCAACTTTCCTATGACTACAACATCAAACTTGCAAAGCTTGCACACTTGTAACCAGCAATATTCCCTTGTGACACTTGGTTCAATATCTTGACAAGATTCTATCACACAAGAATCTTTGCGGAACATGTGACCATCATTTAACTTTGATGACACCTTATTTCAATTTAAGAACTAAGCCTAATAAATATGCATTAATCCTACACTCCCACATAAAAGCTATTTACAATATTTACAACCGGTTTTCTGTGTTTGGCTATGAGTTCTCATCAATTTTAAGTTATAACATTATGATGGCCTTATCATGGTGGTCACAAGAGTTGACGATAGGCATGGATAATATGCAACCACAGAGAAAGAAATCCACATGAAACAAATTCATTAAAAATGTCAGTGATGTGTATTGCCAACAACTCATCCTTGAAGAACTCTGCTTTCTGATTTGCAATGTCATCTGTTTTGCAAGAAATAATTTTAAAGATCTGAGTACCATATGGTCAATGAAAACAACATGCTATAGGTCAACTGGTGGTTAAGATTGGGAATGAGGGGGATGGTTAGAAACATTATGGAAGAAGCATAAGTTCACCAACAATGAGGATCAGAGATAGTACAAGGGGACTTTTTATGAAGCAAGACTCATCAGAAAAACTTAACTTTGAATCTAATCATATACTAATTATTCTTTTCTCCAATATCTATGTGTTGAGAAACCTCATCATTTACTAGCAATCTCTTCGACATATAGATTAACTTCTAGGTGTGTTGATGTGGCAATTTCCTGGGCTATAACATTCCTCCAGGACTGATCTTGAAAACAATCCTGCCTGACTCTTCCAACCAGTCCTTCAACTCCTACTGCGTGACTAATCAATTAGACACATTCATATACAATATGTACCCTCTTATCAAGTCTCGATATTCCAAAGAAATCTAAATTTGGACAATGATCCTTGAGAAACCCAGTCAGGTAGTGCATCCAATTATCTCATGGTTTCTCTGAAATCTTCTACTATCCTATCAATGCCAAGAGTTATGTCAACGATTTACTGTATGGAAGTTTATAAATATCCAAAGCATCCTAGAATATGAATTTTCTCCTTGCAAACCTCTTGCCTATGTCTGCTTATTTTGCAACAATGGTTACAAGGCTAACTACAGGCATTTTGCATGTTGCTAGCAATCAGCATTAAATTGAATGAATCCCACCACCTTGCACGGAGAGAAATAAATGAAGGTATCCAGCTTGGCCATACGCATGAACCAACATATCCATATACATTATAAATTTTCAAATAATATAAGTCAACTCAATTACACTGTGCACGCATACATACAGGACACTGATATTCCAACTTCCAATGAAGTCTGGTATTCTTCCTGTGAATTGAGTATCAGAAGCCCATCTGCATCCCAAAACCAAACACACTCAAATTACTACATGCTGCAGAACAATTTTCCAATATATTGAATTAATTTTGTGGTCTGTATACCATAAAGGAAAAGAAACAACAACTAACTAATAATAGCAATCAAAACTCACAGAGTTGACATCTTTTGTAGATTTCGAAAGCTGGATGGAATCACACCACTTACTCCTGCACTATTGATGTACCTGTTTGGTAAAAATAGAGAACGAAGCTTCAATTTTAAAATATCTGGAATGATTTACAACATTCTATCTAATGAGATTTCTAACGTTCTACTTCTATCTAATGAGAAACAGAAGGCATAATTTGGATAATTTTGCATCCCACCACTCACAAGCATCTAACAATAGTCACAATAGAAAAATAGGAACTTGTTGGCAAGTCACTGATTATCTATAAACCAAAGGTAGGCCATTGAAGTAATATCTCTTTGACAATGACCTAATCAGGTGACCTACTTTTCCAGTTATAGTAAATAAAAATTCAGAAAGACAATGACCTAATCAAGTGATATTCATTTAAAGTTTTCATATTCTTTTTTAATACTTCTTAAATGGATGCATCATTACATGTAATAGGGTTGCATTGCTTATGCCTTTGAGAATGGACAAGGAACATTTATTTTTCCATTCGTTGCATTGAGTCAATTATATTGCATATTAATACAGAAATTTACAGTAAACATAGGATCAACAACTATAGAGCTTTACATATCTGAGTTCAAGCATTAATAAATCATTGTTAAAAACATCAGCATTGGAAAAAAATTGCCAAAAGCCCGAACATTCTGACATCAGAAGCATGTAAAAGAGTTGCATTGCTTATGCCTTTAGGAGTGGACAAGGAACATTTATTTTTCAATTCATTGGATCGAGTCAACTATATTGCATATTAATACAGAAATTTACAGTAAACATACAAGCAACAACTATGGAGCTTTACATATCTGAGTTCAAGCATTGAATAAATCATTATTAAAAACATCGGCATTGGCAAAAGATTGCCAAAAGCTCGAACATTCTGACATAAAAAAAATCGGCAAAAAAATTGGCAAACCACGACATACATTAAAAAATACAAAATAATTTATTTTTTTCAAATTTTTAAACATATAAACCAACAACAACATCAAATAAACACACTGGCACGTAAATATGGAAAAAACACTAATATATATGATATAGTGGATGCAAAATAAAATGATACATCAAAGTCCACCAAATCTTGAATCTTGATAGCTGTCCAATCAAGGACTAAAAAGTGGACAACCAATACGAAATGACATCAAATATATATAAATGTATCTCAGCATCATGAGTCTAGATTCTACCATAACAAATCTAGCAGCTAGTTATCAATTCCCTCTCCCCCCTTTTACGAGAAAAGGTCTTGGGTCATTTGCCACTAGAAGGTTTTATTTCTGAATTTTCTCTTCATAGAAAAATTATTAAAATTCAGAAATCTGCTAATTGTTCTTTGGTAATAGCTTAGGCAAATTTTATTTTGGAAAGTTAGCATAAAATAAAAAACTGGAAATTACCATTATTGTTTACTCTATTTTCATATTTATTTTGCGAAATAATTTATAAAAAATAAACTAAATTTTGTGCTTCATTAAAAATCATTAGATTCAGAAGTTTTGGTATTTATCTCATGATTAGACAAGTTTACTAATTTTTTCTTGAGGTATTTATAAAAATTTTGCAATCTGTAATTTTTTTAAACAAAAAAGGAAAATTTTCAGATTTAGTAATTTTGGAAAATTCAGAAATTTTGGTATTTATCTCATGATTAGACAAGTTTACTAATTTTTTCTTGAGGTATTTATAAAATTTTTGCAATCTGTAATTTTTTTAAACAAAAAAGGAAAATTTTCAGATTTAGTAATATTGGAAAATTCACCACTTTATCCTAGATTTAGAAAAAAATACTTTGTTGTAATTTTCTGCATTTTCCAGCAAGATATTACTTACAAATCGCAACAATTAGTTTTAAAAAATCACATAAGTTCAAGTATTATTTTTAGAGTTTTTCCTAGCTTATTTAATTCTGGAGTTTTCTGCGTTTCTGTTATTTTTAGTAATTTCCAGAACTGGTTTTCATTGTTTATGTTAAA
This sequence comes from Larix kaempferi, assembly GCA_027924585.1. Taxonomy (NCBI): domain Eukaryota; kingdom Viridiplantae; phylum Streptophyta; class Pinopsida; order Pinales; family Pinaceae; genus Larix; species Larix kaempferi. Next base: position 2,701,064 of record BSBM01000123.1, read on the forward strand.
GAAATTAATCATAAGACACAAGGAGGAAATTTCCAGTGGTTTTAACTGCTAAATCCTTTGATCTTTAATCACTAAAAGTCATAATCTAAGTGTTACATTGATGTTAATTGTTATTGATCGTAAGCTTGACATTTGGATTTATGTAACATAAGTGGTTATTGTTATTCTTGCTAAAGTAATGGTTATTGATTATAATTAACATGAGTATGATTGACTTGGTTGGATAATTAAGACAGTGCCAAATCATATTGACAATTGCTATATTTCAGTTGTAGATAAGGTTATTTGTCTTGTTCATATTGAATATCTTGTGAAGCATTGTCCATTGATTTTATCATTGTTATTATTTATCAAAAGTAAATTCAATGGCCAAGTTTAAACATCTATCATTAATGATCATTTTACATTTTGTTTAAACTTTCTCTAAGTCCCATGCTAAGATTACATTCCATGTGCTTACTTTAGTCTAGATTAATTCTAATATTGCCATATCTTTCATCTAGACTTAAGTAAATAATCAATGAAACTGGGATACCCCCTAGGCTTAGGTTTAAAGAGAAAACCTAAAGTGAGGTTGTGAGTTGAAGTGATAGTGACGAGAAACCTTTGTTGCCAGCTAAGTTGAGCTAGTGGTTGAGATCTTTTCCGCTTATGTACAAATTGGGCGGTAACAAGAGGTCAGGGAGGCCAACAATACTATGTGGGCCTAAGCGCTTATATGAGCCCTTGTAGGTCACACAAGTGAGATATCCACTCAAGAGTACAAGTGTCATGCTCCAATGGCGATGTCCACAATAATGACTCCAGGGTGATGTAGCTAGTCCACACCACTCCATCACGAGCCTCTAGAGACTCGATCTATCCTTTAAAGAAAAGTATTCCACTATATCAACTACCCCTTGCAAAAACATTGTCAAATCCCCAGGTGTCCACAGGTCATCTCAATTCTTTAAACAAGAAACCAAGCTACCACATTCTAACTAGGGCTTGAAGCCCTCCTCCATGATGTAAAATGCTCCACATCCCTTGAAAGGCATTCTCCAATTAAGTGGGTCCTCCACGAGGCCTTAATGAAGGGTGTCCACCAAACTACCAAAAGATCTCCAATGCCCAAGGGAAAAAAGCCAAGTCAGCACCATTCTGAGGTCAAGTATCCATTAAGCAAGCTATCTCAACTATGCATATCCATCATGGACCATCTCTCATGCTACAATCCATCTTGGACCATCCAATGGCTACTCATACACCATGTACCCCAAATCTCATAGAGCACCCCCAAACACAGTGTAAAAACTTTTAGAGTAATTTGAAAGTCTAATAGTCCCTCTTTATGAGGAAAGTGTTTACATTGATACTTCTCGACTCCCTCTGCAAATCAATATTGATTATAGTATCATAATCAACCATTGTCATCTGCAACAAAATTGTCGACCATTCCTTCACGACATCTTGATGCTCAAATGAATAATGACCACCTATGAATATGAAGAAATATCTGCCTAGAGCAAAAGTTAACCACCTACCTCCAAGATCCTCCAAATCAACATCGTGGGCCAACATCAGTGGACACTGTTACCAACTATTTTGTACCATAATTGGACTTTTTGTGAGCCGCCAATTTCATGAACATGTCAAGTGTACATCATCAATGTTCAGAAGTTCAAAAGACTTTTTTAGGGCCAATATTGGCCCCTTTGTAATAATTGCATGTCCAGACCCCCTTGGGGGAATTGTAATAAGTTGGTCTGAGCATGGCCACTTTATAAAAGACTTGGCTTGCCTTAGGTTTGGCTATCAAGGGGATACTCTAGAGCGTTTTTTCCTTAGGAATTATGCGTTACTTTTCAGTGACATAATTCTTGAATTTTTCACTCATACCTCCAAAGCTAGAGTATTTACCATGATAGTCGAACCTAGGGAGGTTATTAAAGTCTGTGTCTATGTATTTTTTTCATGGTAGCCATCAATAATAAGTCGTATGGACATGCACTAGGTCCCCTAGGAGTTTGGTTTCATTCCGATAAAAAAACAAATTGGTAAAATTAGACTATTTTTTAATGGTTTAATTGGAAAAATTCAAAATGTAATAAAAGCATGGTCTGGAGGCGGAATTTGGTGTGAGGATGCTCGTTTTCACACTCAGAGTGTTCTCTTTAACCTAGGACCCATTTTTCCTAGGTTTCGGTCAATTAAATTGTCATTTATGGCAATTTTTCTTAAAGATGCTACAAAATGGACATTAATTGCTAAGTGTGCTACGAAATGCACCAAATATAAAAAAATAAAGTAATAAGCATGTGCCAATTGAGTTGGCGTCTCACCCAACATGGAGGGCGAGTATATCCTTTTACTAAAGCATCACATTTGGGTTGGAATTAGAGTCAACGTTGAATATCAAAATAAGATATGTGCCCTCTCTCTCATTGGGCGACTTACCACTCGGGCATGTTTTGGATCCTTGGTGATGAAAAAAATTAAGGGGGCGCCTACCTCTCTTGAGGTGGCACATTCCCCTTAGTTTGGCTTCAATCACTACCACATTCAACGCCAACACTTCAATTTAACTACTTCACCCATTCGCCCTCCATGGAGCCATGCGCACCCTCCTCTTGGTTTATTGCTATAAAAGCATGTGCTTGCTCCTTTATGAAGATGAATTGCAAGGAACCTCTATTGTAATTGTGTGTAATGTTTTTGCTATTTGGCAAGCAGTTTATGAATAAAGTGAAGACTCTCGAGGTCTAAATGGTGCAAAATCTCATGGTGAATGTTTGAATCGAGTTGATATCAACATAATTTTATTTGTCTTTCATATGCAAGATTGCTAGCTTAGAAGGCTCTCTGTAGTCCATAGAGTAGACATTTGAGGTTTTCGACTTGTTTACTTGTGCTAAGTTATCTAAGATTTAAAAGTAGCAAATTGTAGTCAGTTATACTAATGCATTTTTGATTTTATTTAGTTTATCACACCAGATTTGATCTTGTTTGTTGAAGGTTGTTTGAGTTTTGCAGATCATCGAAGGTGAAGTAGAACTTGGAGCTTGGTTGCTTCCTTATTCTCTTTGCCTCTTTTCATTAAAGCTAATGGTTTTTTGTCCTACATGCACTTCCAAAGTCATCTCATTGTTCAAGTTTGGGCTTGGGTTTCTCCTTTCTATCTTTTCAAAATTAAAACAAATCTCTTTCTTGGTTAGTTTTATTTTATAAACAATGGATCTAAGTTTTCCAAGTTTATCTAATCATCTATTCTTATATGCTTAGGAAGATCTAAAGAGTCTCATATTTTTCACATTTCAAGTTTAGATCTAGTCCTGGCTGGTTAATACTTGAAGTTTTAAATTTTCATTATTTCGCAAGTATTGATTTTTTTTTGTAAATTCTATTGTATTTTTTAGACCTAAGTTACTGGATTCGGCCTCCAAGCCTCTGAATCAGTATCTGAAGCGCACAGGAATCGGGGATCCGGAGATTCGATTCCGATTCTGGGAGGATTCTCTTGATTTTTCAGGGGATATCGATCCTCTTTTCGGATTGGGTTCCTGTCATTGGGGATACGGATCCTCTTTTTGGATTTGGTTTCTGTCACCGGGGATTCAGTTCCGTTTTAAAGATTCGTTTCCATGATTTAATGAAACGGTTCCTAATGGAGGAATCGATTCCTGAAGAGACAACACATGCCTTCATTGCAGAGTAGGCCACGTGCATTCGCCTAGCGAAAATAAGAGGAGCAATGGCATCATGCGAAGCTGCATTAGAACCCGTGAATTGGTATGTGAAGCTCCATTCAAGAGTGCACTGGGAACGTAAGAAAGAGTTGGCCAATGTCGATCCATGACATTATTTTACTCTGTCTAGGTTAAGTTCATACGTTATCTTTGACATTTGATTAAATTTTATGCAAATGTTTTGAAGAAGTCCTATTTTAGGTGGCTTACAAAGGAATGCATAAAGCATAGTCAAAGGTTTTACATATAAAAACAATATATGCACAGGTTTTAAAGAAATCACTTTTGAGGTGATATATGCATAGGTTTTAAGGAAATCACTTTTGGGGTGGTAGATCAAGTAATGCATAAAGAATATTCAATGTTTCAAAAGTATTCATTTAGATATTTAGAAAGGCTTTTGAATGGATCATTTCTTTATGACATGGACAAGAAAGTGGGAGTTATATGAATAAGAAAAAGGGAGTTATAAGAGTGAAGGAGATTGGAAGTGTTTTAAAGGAGCTTGGAGATTAGATTTTTTCAAACATTGAAAAGTTTGAAATAAGAAAGATTGAGAAACTTAATAAAAGTGAAATTATTTTTGTCTGTGTTCTTGGGAGATCAAAGGAATAGTGTACATTGGTGGATGATTATTGATGTTGCTATTTTTTTGTATCTAGTTTTGACATAATTGCAATTTATCATTTCAATACACAAGTAAGTTGATTTTAAATTTGTGATTTTTTATAACATTGTAGATTTATAATTTTAGTTTTTAAATATATATTAAATTATTATTATTATTTTATTATATATATTATAAAAAATTAGGGTTAGGGTTCTGAATCCCCGAATCCTAATTTTGGACGAGTGTCAAATCCCGTATCCGATTCTTCAGCCGAATATGATCGCACCCACGGTTCGTGTAACCTTGTTTGAGACTAATCCACTAATCCAAATAAATCATAGTTTGCTGGTTTTCATGTTTATTTTACAGGAAAGCAAGGAAAGGGAGCTTTTTTGGAGCAAAAACTTATAAAAAATTTACTTTCTTTCAACCCCTGGTTTTCCCTCTGTCTTCTTGGAAGGCCTAAAGTCTCTCGAATCTCACAACTTTTGCGGATCAAGAGCACTCTCTATCGGAGTTATTAACTAATTTGTAAATACTATTAATAAAAACTTAAAAGAAAGTGGGATTACGACTCCCACACCCCTCTTCCCCCATTTGGGGGAAGCCTGTATCCGTCCTTGCTTTTGTTTATCAATTTTTTGCATAGTCAGATAAAAATAACATGCTAGATTAGTTTCATTTTAGTTTGAAGTTTTAATCGATAAAAATCTTCTTTTCGCAAGCGTAACTAACTTCAAATTCTAAATCTTCACATATTTTTTGTTATTAAGTTCATATGCAAAATCTCTTGAATCTCGCCATTTGCGGATCAAGAGTGCTCTCTGTTGGAGAGTTTACTTTTTTTACTAACCCCCTTGCTCTCCCGAGTACGGTCCTAGACTTGAAAGAGATTCTTGGGTAGAATTTAGATCATTTCAAGTTTTTTACTTTGCATTTACAATTTATGTGTGTCTTAAGACTCCTCAAAATCTCTTGAATCTCACGTTTAGTAGATCAAGAGTGCTCTCTGTCGGAGAGTCAAATAAAATTGGAATTAACGTCTTGCAAACACTGTGTATGCTCTACCCATCGCAGGCTAGTATGAGCTTTGGGATATCAAAAACGGTTGTTTCGCACTTATCAAATTTTCACATTTTAATTAATCCATTCATTAATAAAATCAAGTCCCGCAAACCAACGAAAATCCGGCGTTGCCTCGATAGTGGTTGAAAGTAGGGAAATTTCGACTAAGGAAGCGGGAACAACTGGGAGGCGACCTCAGAGCACAGTTGGACTGCACCCTTGTTGGTGTAGTGTTGAACATTGCTCTCGAGACTCCATTCCATCCCACACGTCCTTGTACGAAGACACCTAGATCACATTCAGGATATATTCCCTGTACGACAAGGTATATCGAGAATCCCCCCATCCCACAATAAATCAACCTCATCTTTCAAAATCTATAATAAAATAAACCAAGAAGCATTCACACAACAGTCCTTTTGGCACTCCAACAGACAGTGACTCCATTAGCACTGGTCTTTCATCAACAATAATTGTTCAAATCTTTGCTTTTTATCTATCTTGAATTGTTGTTCATCTTATGATATCATGTCGTGGATGTTATTTTGATTAAGTTGGCAAAGTTGTTGTTGTCGTTTATTTATATGCTGTGGATGTGCCATTGATTTAATTTGGCGAATGAAAACTTGGTTTAATTTTGCATAAATAAGAGACTTGGTTCCAATTTGTCTCAAATAAAAAACTCCTAAAACAACATCCATTATAATCATATCAAACTTAAACTTTAAAAAGCCTTAGAAAACCTTTTTTAAAGTAGGGTTTACCCCCCTTCGCTTCGTTAGGATTTTGCCTAAACGGATGAGTCGGGATCAGGTGACAGCACCTGACTCTTTGCTTGCCCCCATGGCCACACCGAGCAGCTTCGAAAGATTTCTGCTGTGCTCCCCCTAGGTGTGCATCTCGACAGCAACATACACCACATCATGAACTCTCTAGGACATCTTGCAAAGACAGTCACATCTCCATACAAGATCAAGTTGATCCTAGAATACAAAGCTCATGGAATAGTAATCAAATCATGCAAGGTCATCATCAACCTGTCAACATGAGAACCCCCCTCATGTACCTCGAATCCTTCAACAACTAAAATAACCTGAACTAGGTCAACTCCCTCATCTTGAGAGAATCCTAAAGCTAGGGTACTATAAAAGGAAACTCCCTCTATCTGAAAGAATATAGAATCCCTGGCTTTATACTCTATCATATTCCCATCAGCCGCATCTCTAGAATCAATCTTAGCAACATCCTCCATCGGGGCATCACACCTCTCATCTAATGAACAACTAGAACACTCATGGGTGAATTCAATCCCATCATCATGCCTTTCCTCCTCTGTACAACTGAAAGTCTCACAAATGAAAAAAACCAATGCTATATGGCTAGCATATCTCCTGGGAGGTATGCGTGCTCCTATATGCCCCTAAGCCACTGGATTAGCAATCTCCACATTCTCCTCAACCACAAAAGGAGAACCCTGCACATGGAAAGATCTCACATCTACATGAGATACAATTAGAGTGTTAGTTCCTAGATCACAACATGGCTTTATGGCCTCTCGCTATGCATGATGTAACGTATAAGTGAGCCATCTTAGCCTCCTATAATCTAGAGTAGGTCAGAGCATATCTACAGTCAATCTCACCTCAACATCCTCGAAATTAGACTGCTTGGGAATCTGTGGATCAGTTTATGGAACAATAAGCTCTACATTTTCCTCAATCACTCAAGGAGAATCCTATGAACTAGAAGATCTCACATCCTCATCAAATATCACATCTCTGCTCACCACAATCTCCCACTGTGCCAAAATATCGATCTTGTAAGTTGTAAAAGTATCATTGTATCCATCACAAGATGTAATCACAACAACTCAAATCCTATTATCAATCATTGAATCCACTATAAGTTATGAACCTATCTCCATGGCATCCCATCATGCATGCTCTACATGTGAATCAAAACTAAAAGGCTCATCTAGCCTCTCACTAGAATGTACAAGTGCCACTAGATCAACAAGTAACCTATGAAGGCCACGCTCTCTCACTCCTCTAGCTAAAGTCATCGAACTAGCTAGACTAAAATCACTAATGGTGCACAATTGTCCCTCCAAAGAAACTATCCACTATACATATGTTATAAAAGACACTAAAAGAAGATGCTTCTTCAAACCAAGAACAAACAAAATAGAATCCAACTCAAGAAAAAAACATAATCCAATGCAAGTCCACACAACTCCATCACAAGCCTCCACAAACTCCGTCTATTCTCCAAAGCAAAGTACTCCATTGGGTCAGCTACCCCTGCAAGAATATTGTCAAATCCCCAGGCGTCCTCAAGCCATCTCCAATCCTCTGAACAAGAAACCAAGCTACCACATGCCAACTAGGGCTTGAAGCCCTCCTCCATGATGCCAAATGCTCCACATCCCCTGAAGAGCGCTCTCCAATTAAGTGGCTCCTCCACAAGGCCTCAATGAAAGGAATCCACCAAACTACTAGAAGATCTCCAACGCCTAAGGGAAAAAAGCCAAGACAACACCATCCTAAGGTCAAGCATTCACTAAGCAAGCTATCTCAACTGCGCACATCCATCATAGACCATTTCTTGTGCTACAATCCATCTTGAACTATCTAGGCGCTAACCATACACCATGTACCCCAAATCTCATGGAGCACCCCCAAAAATGGTGTAAACACTTTCAAAGTGGCCAAAAAGTCTAACATTGAGAGGGTTAGATTGTAGCAGTAGAGTACTCATCATCATTTCACCTACTAGTTTTGACATTCAACCTCCATCATTGCACACTACTAGACTTGTGGCAGCCTCTCACATATTGTCACTATGATACGATGATGTAATCCATGTCTCTTGCATAATACATTGATTTGGTTCGATTATGCCTTGTCTTTGGCTCTTAGAATCTCTTGGTTGGATATGAGTTTGATAGTGTTACAATGATTTGGTTGGCTTTCATGCACTTATTGCACTTTGATTTCGTATTCACTTAAGGTGCATATTCTCATCATTTCATTTGTTTTTACTCACTGTTACAATTGTCTCAGGAATCTAATCTCAACCACTCAGAATTTAACTAGAACATTTCCTTTCTCTTGGATGCTTATGGGCGTCTCAAGAGCAAGTGTCTTGTGTTCTCAAGTATGGGATTGTTTATGCATATTATTAACTTAATGACAGCATACAACTCATAGGACAACCCTCGAGACTAGAAAAGCACCAGTCTGAATAGAAAGGCATCCAACAGTGACAAGGGTCGGTTACCTATAGTTATTAGTTGGATCTGCTTGTGTAGATTCGTGTGATAACAGGGCCAAACGATAATGCTTCCTTTTTTATATCATGGATGTGACACATTTCAGTTCTACCTATGTATTTGTGTGTGCAACCTTAACATGCTATTAGAGCCATAGAAATGAGAATCCATGGAAGAAAGGTGAAGGAGTTGAGGGATTCAACCAATGTTGCAAATATTGTATCAGGGAATATATCATTGAGGGTTCAGAAAGTAACTAATTGAAAATATCAGGGAAAATATCGGAAATAATTGGAAAATAACAGTAAGCATACACTAGGACATGAAAATATCTGAAAATATCAGAAATATTGAGATAAAACAAAGATATTTGGAACATTGACAACTTGCAAAGGATATTCCAATGGCAAACTTGGGACTAATGCAAAATAAAGAGTGAAGACAACATATTTACCTCTCAAAGAAAGTATGCAAAGGTGTTATTGCAAAAGTTTCAAATGGCAGATTGCAAGACTTGTTCATCACCCATAGAAGCAGGTTTTAAGTTATCAATTGATAATACTTCTAAGCTAGTGAACAAGACACTATACAAACAATTGATTAGTATTTTGATCTATCTATCCAACACCATACCTGACCTGGCATATTCAGTGGCCATGGTAGCAAGGTACATGCCTCACCTAATAGCACACATTGGAATGTTGCAAAGAAGATCCCAAGATATTTAAAGCGAACAATTTATTATGAGATCAAGCACAACAAAGGTGTGGCCTTTTCAGCTCATATGATACACACCTGTTGTGGGCAAGTTCAATGAATCACAGAAAATTGACATCAAGATACATGTTAAGTCGGGGACGGGGTGCGATAGACAATCAAGAAGCAATATGCAATTGCATTGTTTATTATAGAAATAGAGTACATGGAAGCAATGAATGCCACCTAGGATGTTGTACAGTTTTTAAGAGTGCTTGAGAACTTCCATTGCAAGGATGTTCATTCCACAATACTTAATTGTGGTCCTCATAGTGTATTAAATATTGTAAAGAATTCAATAGTTCACACATGTAACAAAAATATATATTGAGGTACATTGTCATTGCATAATGGAGCAAGTGATTAGAAACCGATAAAGATAAGATCTTTTCCCATAGAGGAGCAGGCAACATACATCCTTACCAAGCCATTGGGAAAGGATGAGTTTGAAAAGTTCACCGTAACACTTAGATCGAGGTGACCCTTAAGAAGGGATGTTGGAGTGATTAACGACCATCTCCTTCATCACAATAACCCCTGTTTGATAATCTTTGATTCTATCTCTTGTGATATGTGTATGACCCAAGCCTTAGTTTAGAAACCGTAGTGTTGGACTGATTGCAGTTTCTTGATAGTGGCTTTCTTGTCTATGTTCACCTATATAAAGGCATATTGAGGAATGAAAATCTGAATGGTTGTGTTATTCTTGACAATGTGGCTGCATAATGGTGTTACTATTGTGTGTCTATTGCTTGTAATAGTTGAACTCACAAAGCATATGGGGTTTGTTGACTGGAGCATCCCTTTTTGCCACTAATCTTATGATAAAAATTGTAGTACTATATCGATACATTGATTTATTGAAAATTATTTTCTATAAAAATCAAAGCATAATTAATCCTTTGTAATATAGAAGTTGAACCTTAAGGAATCTATTAATCCTTTTCATCACCGTCAGGTTTCCTAGACACATCATTTCTATTTCTCGAAATGGTTAAACCTACAAAGCTTATGAGGTTAGTTGGTTTGAAGCATGCCTTTTGGCCACTAGTTTTATGATAGAAAGGGTAGGGAGTTGTCTAACTATTAGACTTTTTGGACCATCAAGTTTTCTAGACACATTTTTTTATTGTTCATAAAAGTTAAACTCACAAAGCTTATGAGGTTGGTTGGATTAAGGCATGCCTTTTTGTCACTAGTTTTATTCTTTTTGCCACTAGTTTTATGATAGAAATTGTAGGGAGATGTCAAACTATTAAACTTTTTGGACTTATTTTAGTAGTATATTGACATTTTTTAGTTATGGTTTGACAAATTCTGTTTGTATATAGGTCTAAAAGCTCCAATAGTTAGACAACTCTGAAACTTTAAACTTTAGTACCATATGGATATATTGATTTACTGAAAATTATTTTCAATAAAAGGAAAAGCATAATTAATCCTATGTAATTTAGAACTTGACCCTTAAAGGATCTGCTAATCATCTTCATCACCATCAAGTTGCTTAGACAAATCATTTAGAAGTCTGAAGCCATAGGAATTTTCTTACTTGGGTTGTATTCTGTTTTTTCTATAGCGCAACCTTTCATAATCAATCACAAGCTGCACAAAAAAAAATCGAGATATATGGTCGTTAGCACGTCACATGCTTAATCAACTATAGGCGTGCGATCCCGAGGTCATGCATTGTCTCTCAAGTGCCAAATTTAGCTTCGATCTTATAACAAAGAAATCAATTCTTGAACCTGATGCTTTACCAGAAAGGGCATTGATGTTGAACTCCATCTAAGGGATATGGTGCATTAAGGGCCATGGTGCGTTAAACTGATGTTTATGATGCATCTTAATAGTACGTTAGTAACAACCTTTATTCGCAGGTAACTTTATCAATAGATGGCTTCACAAACAACCTCGGTAAAATTGTCTCCTAAAATTATTACTTTTTGCATTTCATACCTCCCGTAACATTGTCGTGTAGGCCTCAATCTCATTGAGTTCTATATGAGGACTTATTCTAGAGCTCCTTGAAGATTTGTTGGACTTCAAAACCCTCAAACAGTTTGTTGAGGAGAAGTATTCCATCCCTTCTCACGGAGTCCATCTCTGCTGCAACAATGTCCTTCTCCTTGGCAGGGTACACTTTGGCAGCTTTGTTCTCTCGTGGAAGCAATATCCATTCAGGAAGTATGACCCTTGCTACAGTCATAAAGATGAGCTGTGGAGTGGTGGCTATACTCAAGTGAGGAAGGGTTTATTATTAGCTTCTATAAATAGGAATCCATTGGAAATTGAGGTTTTGTTGTTGTTTTGTTTTTGTTTTTTTTCCCCCCCTCGATAAGCAATCCAAGTGCTCAACTGAGAGGGGGACCACCTGTCGACTGCATTATAGCAAGCCTGACCTCGTCGGACCTACGCAGACTCGAACTCAACACCTCGTGACAGAGGGTCGTCTTTGGCTGGGGGGATTCGAGCTAGTCGAGCTACCCATCGGGGCTATTGAGTGTTGTAGTGATTCACATTATTTGGTTGAAGGGACATTCTCACCTAGGTAAAGCTAGTTTGGAATCTTAACCATGATAAGTGAACGTGTAGGTAGTGAAGTGTGAATTGGCCGTGTCAAATTGTTGTAAGATTTGAGAGAGAAGAATCAGGGGTGGCAGGAGCAACGGGGTTCTTCTTGATCCCAAAGAAAATCAAGTCATTTTGTTTTCATGGGCTTTGGGAAAAGCCACCAATAATTTGGCGGAAAGATACGCTCTATTCATGGGCCTTGACTATATTGTCTCTCTTGGAATTCAAGATGTTTTGGTCATTGGGGATTCTCTCTTGATCACCTCGCAAGCTAGAAAATACCCCCCCCAGATGATTGGATTGTTAGGAGGCTGCAATCTCGAATTATAGACCTCATGAGCGGTATTAGAAAAGTCAATTTGATGCACATCTGAAGGCACAATAATCTTGTAGGTGACCGGTTGGCCAATCACGCCACAACTCTTGGAAAAGGAGTAACGATTCAAAATGGGGGCCAACCCCACATTCGGGGGCTCCCCTAAGGGTTTAATATGAATTTGAAACTCTAGTTAGTGACCTCCCTTCCTTGCATGACCACCACTCAGTGGCGGTACTCTTAGCAAAGTATGGGCATTAAAGGTGCATTATCTCCACGCATGGGAGGAGCCTCGAGAGGCCTCGCCTTGATGAAGGATGTGTTTGGGTTTTGTTATATGGCGTTGCAGGATGTTTCCGCGGACACATATGGTATCTTGTTAGCTCTTCTTTATTGGTTTGACGATTGTAAGGGATTTCTCTCTGTAACCAGAAGTTTTACGATTGGTTCCTTTGGTCATTTCTTGGAGGAGTTTGCTCTTATGGTCCAGAGGAGGAATTTGGAAATGTGTAGGGTTTCATGTGTGGTTTTATTTTCAAATCTTGACAAAGGTTATGTTTTTGTTCTCTATACTCAAACATTAAATCCCTTTTGTTATTCCTGTAGCAGTCACGAGGCTGCAAGTAGATGCTTGATTGTTAAAAATGACTCTGTGGTTTTTTGAATTGGGTTATTCTCTGGAAAATTTTGTAACTATTTGGTTGTCTTCAACATCTTTTTAATATAAATTTACCTGCTTTTGTTATAAAAAAAAAAGACTTGAGAGAGAAGAAAAGGACATAAGATATTATGCATTGAGAATGGAAAGGGGTCAAGTTCATATGACATACATGAGAATAGATGGTTGTTAGGCTGGAAGTTTGGCATCAATCTATATACGTATATATTATGGTCATTACCATTGAAGCATTTTCAAACTTATTTTCAAGAAGGTGTGGTAATCAGGAGCTGATAGATGTTGAGTAACATGTTGGATTAGGAAGGTTAGAGTACAATATGAGAAGACATAACTCATACAAAAGCATTGGTTTGTGTAGAATACATGTATGATGAAGTAAGGTGGTATTGTACATAACACTCTTGGTGAAGTAAGGTGCATGTTGTAAATGTGGGGCATTGTGGATAGGTACATGCACATATAGAATACACAACATCATGTATGGGCCATAAATGTTGGAAAAGGTGTAGGATGCTCATTGCGCTTATAGAGCACTTACAACATGTATGAGGTACATATGTAAGTTATAGATGCAACATGCAAGTCTTTACAAGCTTTTACAGTGTACACGAGGTACAATGGTAGTAGATGCTTGCAACATACTACTACTCATGGAAGCCACTTAAAGAAGACCTAGCATCTTCTTTAGATAGAGGATAAATGTCATTGGTGTTGAAGAATATAACTTGGATAGAAACTTCCACACAAGTTCAGTGTGAATGTGTCAAAAGTGGTTCAAGATAATTATATTTTGTTATTCACTTTAGGAAAAAGTGAAAAGTCTCATATTTAGTTATTGAATCTAATAAATTGCATTTACTACATTAATGATTTAGACTAGGATTAATCTCAGCTGTACATCTTGCTAGACGATTAATGTTTTGGTAGATTAGGGTTCCAACACAAGTATAAAGACAGGTCAAAATAGAGAGTTTAGATATAGTGTTTGTCGGTTAGGGACACGGTAGAGAGAGAGAGAGAGAGCAATGCACATAAATCAAGAGGAGTCGTATAATAGATCCATACAGTCATATGGATCCATACAATAGGTTGTAACATATGTTAGTTTTTCATCATTTAATTCAATATGATCTAGGATCTTAACTGAGAACAACATGTACAGCATATCAAACACAAGAGACAAGAGACACAAAGCATTTCACCGGGGAAAACCAAGAAGGTGAAGAACCCCGCAACTTCCTCAGAGATAGAATGAGCACCAATACAAAGATCACAAAGATCAAACCCAAAACAAGAGATAGTCTCCTAGCAGCTGCTCCTCCTCCACTTGTGCACACTCCTCTCTCTCACTAATGCGAAGTGAGTGAGTGAGTGAATGAATAGAATGAGAGACACACACTCTCTATTTATACAATGACTTGACTTTCCTTTTACTCTAACTGGGCCGACCTCCCTTAGGAGAGTCTAATAACCCATTACCACTTGTCACTGGGCCGACCCCACTAGGACGGTCTAATAACCCTTCGACCCACACTAGGCCGACCCCTCTAAGGTGGTCTAATAACCCATCAAATATAAGTTACGACACTTACAATATAACTTGCGACACTTGCAAATACAAATGACGATACTTCCAACTGGAGGAATAATACATCTTCGTTGGGGATACAATAAAGTACAAATGTAATACATACAATATACAAGTGAATATCTTCCGAAGTTACAAATACATAAACAACATATCGTACAACAAGCTATTGTTGTTTTCTCATTTTTTATGCTGGTTGTACCTCTCTTAAGTAAGTCATACACCTCAATTTGGGGTGGATTTGTTTAACGTGTTGTTGCTAAATTTGTGTACCTGTGGAGGTTGCCTTGTAAGCTTTGATTAGTTGAATGAGAAGCTTATTTGAAAGAGAAATTCATTGTTTATGTGCGTAATTGTTTTACACTTTCGTTATTTACTTTCCAGCTATTGTGTGATTGTTGCTATGTGAAGAAGTTGAATTTCTGCAATTAAATAACATATTTGTTTGATTGAGAACATAAAGACTTTGGTCACCTAGGCATTGGAAATTTTACATGGTATCATTGCTTCTATGATTGAGGATCTAAAGTGTTTACAACAGTAGATCAACTACCAGGAACCAGGACCAATAGCCAAAGGGTTTTCAAGGGTAGTGCTTACTTTCCTATCATATTTGGGAGTTTGTGTATTAGAGCTCATAGATGGCTTCAACTAGCCTCAAATTCGAGGACAGATTGGAAGGTGCCTTGAATTTCCGATATTGGAAATTCAAGGTAACTCTCTTATAAGATAATGATCTCTAGAACGTCGTTAAGATTGCAGTGACTTTGTCGACAGATCCATGGGATTTGGGAGTTCACAAAAAGAAGGAAGTGAAATCCAAGCGGATGATTATAGATGCTATAAAAGATCATTTGATCCCTCATATATATGAGAAGAAGACGATGAATGATATGTTTGATGCCCTAGTTAGTCTTTACCAAAGCAATAAGATAAATAGGAAGATGATATTGCATAATGGACTTTGAGCCGTAGAGATTACCAGATTAGACATAGTTACCAATCACCTAACGAAGGTCATGCAAATTTGTGATCAACTTGCAATAGTTGGGGAGAAGAATGAAAACAAAGTGCTAGTGTATAGGGAACTGAATGATTTCTCGACTCAATGGGAAACATTTGCTCAAGGTATTTGTGCTCATTAGTATCTTCCCTCCCTTCAAATACAATGGGGTGATTGTATCCAAGAGGAGGCTTGGATAGAGTCAAAGGCCAACAAGCAAAGAGATGATAGTGACCATGCCCTATTTGATCAAACAAAGAAGGGAAAAAGAAAAAGACTTGGCAAGGGTAAAGCAAAGAATGAGGAGTCAATGTCACAACTAGGGAAGGACTTGAGTAAAATTAATAAGTTAATAACAACCTTTTTTCACAGGTCAACTCAATCAATAGATGGATTTACAAACGTCAATAAAATTCTCTCTTATAATTATTA
Organism: Larix kaempferi; assembly: GCA_027924585.1. Lineage (NCBI taxonomy): Eukaryota > Viridiplantae > Streptophyta > Pinopsida > Pinales > Pinaceae > Larix > Larix kaempferi. The sequence continues at coordinate 2,717,080 of BSBM01000123.1, forward strand.
GTTTCCACATTTCATACCTCCGGCGACATTGTCATGTAGGCCTCAATCGAGGGTTCATTGAGTTCTATATGAGGACCGATTGTAGAAACCCTTGAAGATGTTGGACTTCAAAACCCTCAAATAATCTATTGAAGAGAAGCATTTCATCCCATCTCACAGAATCCATCTTTGCTATGGAAATATTATTCTCCATGGCAAGGTACACTCTGGTAGCTATGTTCTCTCATGGTAGCTATAGCAATTCAAGAATTATGACCCTTGTTGCGGTCATAGAGATGAGTTGTGGGAACCTCCAAAGCAGTGACTATAGTATGAGTGAAGAAATGGTATATTAGCTTTTGTAAATAGGAATCTATTGGAAATTGAGTTGTGTAGTGATTCACATTATTTAGTTGAAGGGACATTCTCATCTAGGTAAGCTAGATTGGAATCTAGACCGTGATAAGTTAGGGTGGTAGGTAGTCAAGTGTGAATTTGTCATGTTAAACTATTGTAAGATTGTAGAGAGAGGAAAATATCATATTTTATGCATTGAGAATGGAAAAGGGTCAAGTTGATATGACATACATGAGAAAAGAAGGTGTTAGGTTGGTCAAGTTTGGTGTCGATCTACATAATATTACCATTGAAGCATCTCGAAACTTATCTTCAAGGAGGTATGGAAATTACCATTTAAAATATTTGATTGATGTTGAGTAACTTGTTAGATTAAGAAGGTTAGAGCACAATACAAGAAGATGTAACTAGTACAAAAGTATTGGTTTGTGTAAATACATGTATGATGAAGTAATGTGGTATTGTGCATGGTACTATTGGTGATGTAAGGTACACATTATAAATGTAGGGCATTGTGGATAGGCACATGGCACATATAGAGCACCATGTATTGGGTATAAATGCAAGGAAAATGTGTAGGATGCTCATTTTGATTATAGGGTGCATGCAACATGTATGAGGTACACATGTAAGGTACAAATGCAACATACAAGGCTCTACAAGATTATTGCAGTGTATATGAGGTACCATGGTAGTAGACATTTGCAACATACTACTACTCTTGGCAAACATTGAAAGAATACATGGCATCTCCTTTTAGGTAGAGGATAAATAAGAGTGCTCATAATATTCCTATTTAACATATCAAAGCATGCACATGCCAGAGACAAAACAAGGCACACCCACGTTGATCCATAGGGTGGTTTAAAGAAGAGGAGTAAATGCAACAAAGGCAACCAAGGTTTAGCAGTTGGTTTACACATAGATCAATGGCATAGACAATGAATTGGTTTTGAGGTGTTAATCAATGTGGGGAGGCATAGATTCAACCTTCTTTTGTTCTTGATTTTCTTGAGAATTTTGGATAATTGAAGGTAGTGAAAAAAACATGCAACCACAAAATGTGGATTAGAAATTAGAGAGACAAGTTTGCAACATCAAATGAACAAAAGGAGCACAAGCAAGTGACATCACAATCATTAAAGTCATAAAAATGGTCATAGCAAGGATGCACATGAATATGCCATGTTTATAAAATAGTTCTTCTCCTCTTTGATGTTGTTTCTACAAATTGCTAGCATTAATATTTCCAAAAATATCTTCATCCATTAATTTGACCCCACTACATTCTTTTCTAATAACAATTTTCCCAAATGGAAACAATGTTGATGGTTGATCATTAATTGCACACTTAGTCTATTTAACATAGTTATATGCTTGAAAGTATTCAAACATTTAGTTTGGTTGTCATTTTTTGATACACAGATAGCTTGTATATTCATAAAAAATTAGTATAATGTTGTTTGATGTCGTTGATATTACTAAACTAGAGAATAACTCAACACATGGCTACCTTCATACTCCCACCAATCTCCTACTAAATCATAACATAATTAACTACACAACTATAATCATACTTTTATCAAAATTTTACTAAATTATAGTGCAAATGACTACATTGACGTATATTTATCTTAATATTGGATTTATTAAGCACATCCTTTCATTGGCACAAAACTTTATGATATAAATTCAAGGTTGTTATTGGTTTCTTGAAGAAAGCTTCATAGTAATATGTGAATCTTCTTCTTCTTCCGTCTATTTCTCCAATCGATTCGCCAGTCTCATTGACTTCCTTATACAACAACAATTTGTCATTGGCCTTTTCTCACCTCTAGAGCTATTCGATAGCGATGGTGATGGTAGACCTCTCTTTTACATGAAGACTTTCAAAGCCAACCTTGCTCCTCACAAGTAAGTCTATTGGAAACCATATATTCATTAAGATAATCACTTCATGTTCATTTCAATCAAGGGACATTGAAATCATTTGTTTAACATTGAGATTGTGCTACCATGGATCCATAGTAACCCTAAACTATTACATATCTAGAGGGAAAAAACTATCTGGAGGATTTGGTTAGCAAGAAACTCACAATTGTTTAAGGAAAAATATGTCCCTTCTTTTCAAAGTTTTTCATGAATTAGATCTATTTTTTATAATTGTAAGATGACTGTCAAGCAAAAGAAAACCAAACAGATAGGGGAACTGGCCATTGACAAAAACCATGCTTGGTGTTTTCTTCTGGAGTAAGGTTGGGCCCACCATAATTCAACGATGCAGTTGTTATCTTATATCTGCGACAGCCACAGGGCCAGGTTTAACGCAAGATTCAGGGAAGGACAAACAACTATGTTGAGGAAATGGATTTACAATTTCTTTTAAAGTTTGCAATAGAAAAAAATGTTACACAAATTCATATCTATGGAGATTCTAGCCTGATTATAAATTGGATGAAAGGGACAATTTAACAAACCAATACTACTCTCTAAACTATTGGTGAACAATTAAAAGAAGTGGCAAACTCCTCTGAGTCCATCTCTTTTCATCATATGTACATAGAGTTGAATCCAAAAGTTGATGCTCTTTCAAAGGAAGCTCAACAAGTAGCATAAGGTATTTTGATCAAGGAAGAAAACATGTATGGCTCCATTGCCATCTCTACTCATAGATTTTAAATATCTTTTAAATCATACTAGAAGGGTGAGAGGTTATGCAGTGACTTTTATGGAAATTTGTTGTATTTTGATGTAATTTAAAGGATCCTCAATTTTGTAAAATACAAGCAATGGGAGATACATGCCTATGCATAGCTTTTAAAGCACTTTTTTGGACTTTTAAAAACAAGGCTTGAGGCAGTGATGTAAGGTTGATTTGTCCATAGTATATGTACATGCAACCAACACAAATCATTTTCGTTATGCTATGAATAAAAATGTTGTTTTTTTCTTTTGAAAAAAATGAAGGAAAACAACAATTAATAATTAATAGTAGTACTCAATACAAATGCAACATGCTATCATCAATCAACTCGTCATCTAAATAACTAACCTTCACAATAGAGGTCAATAGAATCTACACCTCATGTTCCCTTCATTATCTTATCATCGAGAAAATAAGTTGTGTTCCCATACAAATATCAACATCTAATCAAATCAAGAATCTTTACAAGCATGCCTTGTACTACATGACTATAACAATTTAGAATCAAGTGACATGGTTGTTTCCTTGACCCCTATTAAGTTTACCACCTCTATGTGTCAACCTCCAATTTGAGCACCCACTACCTTTCCATTGAAAACTCTACCATGAGATTCCTTCTCTCCCATCATTACTCAATTCACATTTAATACCTTTTGGTGTTCCTCTTTTATCGTGTAGGGAGTTTGCTAGTTGTAATGATTGCTTTGTAAATATGTGTGAATGTGTAATAAAGTAACACAAAGATATACAAGGTGTTAGATAGAGTAGGAACTAAGGAATCATAAAGGATTCAAATTTGTTGAAATCCATAACCATATGGAATTCAACTTCTTCATAAATTTAATGCAATATTTATTTTTGCATTTAGAACTTTGTTGTTATTTTTAAAGTTAATATTATAGCTAACAATGCCTTATATATTTATAATATTTATAAGGGAAATTTTTTCACCATTAGTGAAATGTAACATTAAACTTAGGAAATAGTAAACTCTCATATAACATTTAAAATAACCAAACCCTCTAGGAAATAGTAAATTTTGATATAACACTCAAAATAACCAAATCCTAAGTCAGTTAGGTTGTGTTGATCGTAATACAAAAATTATAAAATATATAATGAATGAAAAACATATTTAACATTATTTTGGATAAAAGAAAAGTAATTAAATCTTGTTATATAACTTTAAGATTAGGGCAACATCTCTTTTTTAAAAACATGCATACGTATATGTATGTATCCCAAAATGGGAAAAATAATTTTAATGATAAATTGTGTGGTGAATAAGACCACAACCTTTTCTTGTCTAGATTAGATTAAGGGAATAAAATAAATGATAAAATATGATATAACGTTTTTATAGTTGTATAAATGATTTCAAGGTTTCATTCATTGATGTAATTCAATTTTTTTTATTGTTCAAGGTTTCATTCATTGATGTAATTCAATTGTTCAACAAATGTAACGTTATAATATATAGGTATTTGATAGTTTTTTTATACACGTACCTATAAACTATGCTCTACAAGGGAAGAGGGGAAGTTTGATCAAACAAATATATTCATTTTGAAACTAATTAATGATTATATTAAGAGGAGGCACCACTTCCTTGTGAATGTCCCCATTGGCATAAGAATTATGGTATGTTGGGACAATATGCAATTGAACCAACCCTCACAACTAATATGAGATAACACACAAGAGGAAAGGATATTTTATAGTATGATATTGTGAGACAAAATAGTACTTCCAAAGAAAAGAGGTAGAAACTTCTTGCTAGATCAAAGAGTCACAACAACACAAGACTTTAATAGCATTTAGTCAACATTATTCCAACTACCTTTAGTCGCTAGCCTACGTAGTTATAAGATCTCCTTACTAGTGTTGGAAATTTAATTAGAATGACACTTCAATGTAATTCAAAATTTTCACCTTCTTTCTAGAAGGTTCCTTGGATATTAATCCTAAAATTTCCTTCCCTGAGAATGTTGTCAATTGAAGTACACAATAATAGTGGAAGAAGTGCAATAATTCACTTTCAGACAACCCTAAATTTCATGACAATTAAGGAGAAAAGACACCAACCATTGAGATAATTTTTCACCCCTTCTAGGACAACTTATCAATCAATATTCATATATGAAAATGTACTTTTACAATATAATTAATAACAACAATAAAACCATCCCCTTCATCTTCTTCTTTAGATGTCAAATCACTTAACAATTTTCCCTTTGACTTATGTCTAATCAACAAGATCATAAATACATGTAATTAACAAAATATGAAGAACACATGTAGTTGAAAATAAAATATGAAATTGACATGATATATGCATGGATGGAAACTTCATATAAAATCTCAATCATGAAGTACATACCGTGGCCTCCTCTCAAGGCTAGAAACTTCAACCATGCAAAAATGCCTTAACTAAGGTAAATTATCCATGATCCCTTGTAGGCCACATAAGTGAGATGTCCATTCTATATACAAATTTCATGCTCCATTGACGATGTCATGCACAATAAGGACTCCAAGGTGATGTAGCTACATAAGGAAAGTCCACGCCACTCCATGATATTGAGCCTCCATGGACTCCATATATCCTCCAAAGAAAAGTACTCTATTGAGAAAAATACCCCCTACAAGAACACCATCAAATCTTTAAGGAATCCTCGAGTCGTCTCCAATCCTTTGAATAAGAATCCAAGCTACCACATGCCATCTAGGGATTGAATCCCTCCTTCATGATGCACAATGCTCCACATCCCATGTAGGAAATTCTCACCAAGAAATCCATCCATGTGGCCATCATGAAGTGTATCCACCATCCATGCAAGATATATTCAATGCCCAAGGAAAGATCATTGGGCCAACAATCAATTGAGTTCAAGCATCCGTTAGAAATATATCTCAAGGGTGCATATCCATCATGGACCATCTCTTATGCTACAACCCATCTTGTACCATCCATGGGTTGAACATACACCATGTACCTCAAATATGATGAAGCACCCGCTAAAATGTTGTAAATACTTTTGCAATAACCCAAAAATATAACACTCCCTCTTTACAAGGAAATTGTTTACACCAACACCTATTAACTCCCTCTACAACTCCATCAAATTCGATTTCTGCAAATCATCACTAGCTATGATGTCGGAATAAACCATTGTCATATGCATTAAGACTATCAACCATGCTATCACAACATCTCGATCCTCCATTGAATAATGACCACCAATGAATATATAGGATATCTCCTTGGATCAACAATCGATTGCCAACCTCCATCATCCTTAGCATCATGGGTCACCATTAAAAAACACCACATCATGAACTCTCCAAGACATCATGCAAAGAAAAGCACATCCCCATATAAAATCAAGTTGATCATAGAAGGAAAAGCTCATGGTATAGCAATTGAATATGCAAGGTCGTCATGACTTGTAATCACGAAAATCTCTCTCCTGCACCTCAATTCACTTGGCAATTGAAATATATTGAACTAGGCCAACTCCATCAGCTTGAAAGATTCTTGGAGTAAGAGTCTCATCAAGGGAGACTTCCTTTATTTGAGAGAATATATAATCCCTAGCATTGTTCTCCATAATACTCCAATTAACTCTTACTCTGGAATCAAACTTGGCAATGTCCTCCATCAAGGCATCACACCTCTCCAATGAATAACTAGAAATATCATGGATGAAGTCAATCTGATCATCACACCTCTCCTCCTCTACACAATTAGAAGTCATGTGAATGGAAGAAGCCAATGCTATATGACTATCATATCTCCTAGGTGGTACACTCTCTCTCAGTGAAGATCTGGGTGCTCCCACTTGCTCTTAGCCTCCTGCAATGTCTATGTAAACCATCTTGGTCTCCTACGAGCTAGAGTAGATGGTGGGGGCATATCTAATCCTACCCTCACCTAACCTAAATCTAGCTTATCATGAACCTCATGCTCAGTCTTTGGAACAAAAACTTCCTTGCTTTCTTTAATCACTGAAGGAAGGTCATGTGAACTGGAATCTCTCTCATCAAACTTCACATATTTTCTTACCAAAATCTTCCTCTAAGCTGGAAGATAAACCCTTTAAGCTTTGGAAGTGTCATTGTATCAATCAAAGACACCCTTCACGCTAGAGGGTTCCATGTTTGTCCTCTTCTCCTCATGCACATGCATATAAACTAGAATGCCAAACACACAAAGATGAGATAGATTTGGCTTCACACCAACAAATGCCTCCTTTGGAGTCACGTCCTTCAATATTATGTGAGGACACATGTTCTAAATATACATGGTTGTGTTGCAAGCCTTATTCCAATAGATCATGGGAAAATCAATGTCATGAATCAAAGACTTAACAATCTCTATGATGGCCCAGTTCTTCCTCTTAACAACCCCATTTTGTTGTGGGTTGTATGTTATAGTCAACTCCCTTTTCATACCTACTTCCCTGCAAAATAGTCAAACTTCGCAAATATATACTATCCTCCATTAAATGAGCGAAGTACTTTGATCTGTATGCTTATTTGGCTTTCAACCAAGGCCTTGAATTTTGTGATCTTATTGAACACTTCATCCTTAGTCTTCAAAAAATAAATCTAGGTATTGTGAGGGAAAACATCAATAAAAGTGACAACATAACAAATACATGTTAAGGAGGTGAAATACATAGATGTTGATCTATAAACTACCATGGATATTTCACTAGAAGAGTTCATCGCAACAAATCTTACAACTTTATACAAAAATATTAGTTATGTAGTGTTTGCTGAAGATTTAAGATTCATTGCGTCAGCTTAATTCGACAAAATTATAAAAGAAACTTAAACTAAAAGGAAAATAACTAGAGAAAAATAACACATCCACACAAATAACACAATATGTACCCCAGCAAAACCCACTATGGGGAAAAACCCAGCCAAAAGTGAGGACTATGCCTTGCTCTTTTATTTTCCAATATGCAATACAAATACAAAGAAAGTGGTATGCTCTATGGAGTTACCTATGCCACAGTGGCTTGTATGGCTACTACAAGTTTTGCTACTTCCTTTGTTATGCTCTAATATCCACTTCCTTGTTGTTGCTTTGTTGTGGAACAATACAAGAACACCATCATAATAAAACTCCCTCTTCTCTCAGGGGCCCAATATTTAACAATGTTATGATAGCAAGGTTATTTTTAGGGTTTTTGCATGCCTCAACTCCTAATTAGGGTTAGGGTTTTGGACCCTAAATGATGTTCATGAAATTCCACACACGACCAGTTCCACATGCATGGGTAATGAGAGTTGATGTGGAACCCACTCAGTACCATGATGGTCAACATGATAGGTCAACTTGCTAGATGCATAACTTCCTCATATGAACTCCGATTGAGGTGATCTTTGTGTCATTGTAAATCTCTTACAGCATAGAATAATTTCAAGAGGATATGAACTTTGTTCATTAAATTTTTACCACAAAAAATCATTTCATCCTGAAACATGCCTTAGAAGGTTCTAGATCCCAAATCTACAAAGTAAGACCTTCCCATAAAATGGGCCCTACAAGCCAATTCATCCAATATTTCCACCCATAAATCACAAAAATAGATGAAAAATCAGATATCAACCCATTTTAGATCAGATCCACATACATCTGAATGAATCAAATCAAGACTTGCTTTTGATCTATACTCACTACTAGGAAAAGCAGTATTGATGTGCTTGCTAAGAGAACATTCTTTGTGAACACCCTCCTTCTCTATATTCAAGCATGGTAATCTCTGTACTAGATTCTTTAAGATAGGCAATGGTCCATAATGCAAGTGACCAAGACGTTTGTGCCATAACTCACACACTATCATGCACCAACACATCATGCTTGATTGAATTCACTTGCAACTTGTAAAGACCTCCAACACAAGCCCCTTTTTCCACAACATGGGTTCATCTCCTAAGATGACCTCCTAATCATCAAACTCGACCACACACTCAAGATCTACCATACATGATTATTCATCAATCCATGAACATAAAAACATTACTCAACTCAAGAACATCACTTATGGATGTCTAGAAGGAGATAGAGCCAACTCCTCTTATGGGATAAGTGGCATCATCACCAAGGTCTACACTCATGCCTCCCTCTTGCTCCTATATCCTACTAAATAGTGACCTATCATATGTCATATGTCTAGATGCTCCATTGTCCACATATCAACCAACACTAGATACAATGTTAGAAGATAAACAAGAGATCAAAGACATTTCCATCCTGGAAAATTTTCAATATGAAGAAGAAGCAACCCTTCCAAGGGTCAAGGTGTTTATCTCAATCAACCTAAGGTTTCATACCCAATGAACTCAACAATCACTAGTTGAAATACAACTCCCTCTTTCTCAAGAGTGATTTCAACTACATTCACTTTGATACCATGTTGGAAATTTCATCATAATGACACTTCAATGCAATTTAGAAATTTCACCTCCTTTCTAGAAGGTTTTTTGGATCTTAACCCCATAATTTTATACTTTAGGATTGTTGTAAATTAAAGTACAAATCAACAACATAAGAAGTACAATAATTCACTTTCAAACAACCCTAATCTTTCTGGCAATTAAGGAGAAAATACACCAACCAATGAGATAAGTTTTCTATCATTTTAGGGAAACATATCAGTTGATATTCAGACATGAAAATGTACTTTTACAACATAAATAACAACAATATTTTAACAATAAAATAAACCCCTTTATCTTCTTCCTTGGATGTCAAATCACTTAGCAATTTGACCATTTACTTATGTCCAATCAACAAGATCATAAATTGGTGTAAATAACAAAATATGAATAACGCATGTAGTTGAAAATTAAATCTTAAATTGACACAAGATATGCATGGATGGAAACTTCGTATATAAGCTCAATGATGAAATACATACCATAACCTCCTCGCAATGCTACAAAATCCAACCATGAAAAAATGCCTTAGTTAGGGTAAATAATCAAACCCTAGCTCCACCTAGAAGAACAAGTTAAAGCATCCCTCTAGGACTATCTCCAAGGAAAGCCATCATCATCTTCTCTTCTTATTCACAAGTCCACCATAAGGTTTTCTCCTAAAACCCTAGTATCCAATCTACAAGGGTAAAGCCCTAACCCTATAACTCCAAGATGCTCCAAGAAACTCTAAAGAGACCAAGAAACCCTTGTGTGTGTGTGTGTGTGTGAGAGAGAGAGAGAGAGAGAGAGAGAGAGAGGTGAATACCTAGTGAGGGAGAGGATAAGTGTGCTCATCTTCTAGGTCACATCTCTACTTAAGAGTGAGAAAGAATGAAGATGCATTATATAAATTAAAGACTCTCTCCTTCCTCTATTTTTATGAGGGGTAAGGTATGCTAGCAATACTATGTGGGCACACACCCTTATAAGCAACCTACATAAGAATTTGTAGGCCACACAAGTAAAACATCCACACTAAGGTACAAGTGTCATGCTCAAAGGATGATGTCATGCACAACAAGGACTATGAGGTTATATAGCTACAATAGGAAAATCTACACCACCCCATCCCAAGCCTCCATGAACTCTAGCTATCCTCCAAAACAAAGTACTCCATTGGGGTAACTACCCTTTGCAAGAACATGGTTGAAGCCTAAAAGCATCCCTAATCCATCTCCAATTCTTTGAATAAGAATCCAAGTTGTCACATGCCATCTAGGGCTTGAAGCCCTCCTCCATAATACACAATATTCGACACCCCCTATAGGGCATTCTCCCACCAAGTGAATCCTCCATGTGAACATCATGAAGTGTATTTACCATCCATTGGGCAGGCTAATTCAAGTGTGCACATCCATCAAAAACCATATCTCATGATACAATCCACCTGGAACCATCTAGGGGCCGAACATACACCATATACTCAGAATCTCACGAAACACCCTAAACATTGTGTAAATACTTTTAGAGTAACTCGATCTAAAAACTAGAACATGAAAATAATCAAATATCCTTATTAATCTTTTGGTTTAAAACAAAATAACAACCAGATAAAATTATAATAAAAAATATTTTAAACAAACAAATAACAACACATAAATATGGAAGATATTTATCAACATAACTGGAAGAAATAAATACAACAAAAAATAATTAAAAAAATTTAACCAATAATTTAATTTCCATAAAATTTAAATATATTATTTTTAATATAGTGACACTCTTAAATTACTAAGCCGCAATCCAATTAATAAAATTCAATATTAAAAATATATGATAATGTTTTTTTAAAAAATATTTATATTTTTTAGTATCACTTTCAAAACTAAATAAAATTGATTTACTTATGGTATTTTTCAATCTTCAATTTTTTAATCTTATTACTTTTATCTAAGTTTTCAAATTTAACTTTTTTTAATGTTATTATACAATAATTAGTTATCAATTTTAGTTATAAAATAAATATAAATTATAATTTTTAAAATAAAAAATAAATATTTAAAAATAAAAAACACATTTTTAATATTAAACCAAAGTTAATCTTAGTAAAACCATCAACATCAAAAACATATAAGAAATCAAAAATAAAAATAAAAAACTTATTTTTAATATAAACATAAAATTTTAAAAATCAACACACTTTTTCAATTTAAACAATATATATTTAAAAAAAAACCCACCTTTAAAATTTAAACATAAATTCTTAATTATATAACTAAATAAAAAACATTTGAATAAAATTGAAAGAAATAAAACTACTTTATTTGCATTGATATTCAAAATTAAAATTAAAAATAAAAAATTATATCTATTTTTTGGTAAATTTTTATATTTAAATATAATTAATGTAAATGTAAATCTAAATGTATTGAAGTTTAGAAATACTATAAACTCCACAAGTTTATTACAATTATATTTATTTAATTAATAATATAATAAAAAATAAATATCTAAAAATCATCTACATTAAAGATATTTTTTTAGAGTTTTTTCAATTAATATATTTTTAAATTTTGAATATTTGAAATTCAACTAATTCCCTTTAGAAGTAAGCTAATTAGGTGGTGACACCCAAAAATCTAATATCTTAAAAATTGATGTAGCCTAAGCCAAATATATATATATATATAGAAAAAATAATATATCAATAATTTTTTAAAATAAAAAATAAAAAAATTTAAATAATATAATAAAATGATATATCAATCATTTTTTAAAATGAAAAATAAATAAATTTAAATGATATAATATATACATTAATCCATATTAATGTTACTAGTTTTTTCTTTATAATAAAACAAAAAATTAAAACTTAAATAAAATAAATAACTCCTTATCTTATAATACTTAAACCCAACTGACAATGACAATAAAAAAACACTAACAGAAAATATCCTATAAACTCGTAGAGTACCCAATTGACAATGACACCGATAAACCCGGATGATATCTTCCACAATTACCTTAACTTCAATTTGTCGTTTATAATTTTCTTATACGATTATGAATGTATTCCTAATTATCTAAATTGCACTTATTTTTTTGAAAAAAATTAACATTACAATTTGAATAGATTGCTAAATTGATATGCTCTCGAGACTTAAATAATGAAATATATTAATATATTAATATAATAATAATATATGTTTACTATACTTACCATGCACCAAATACTTATGTCTATATCAGCTGAGTTTTTACAGGTTGGTGAAGTAAATTGGTCATTTCTATGGGCATTGACCGCATATAAGTCATTGGTGATTCCAATTTAGTTATAAATTGGATGAATCACAAATGGAGGCCCAGAAACATTCACTTGGCTGTGGTTTATGAGGAAGTTGATAGGATAGCAAGGCTCTTTCATTATATCACTTTTCAGTATGTGCATACAGAAAGGAATATTTGACAAACCAATTATCAAAAATTGGGTTTTAATTTGGAAATGGTATTTGGCAGAAATGGGAGTGCAACAACGACACTATTAGAAAAAGGAATATTTGGCAAACCAATTATCAAAAATTGGACTTCAATTTGGAAATGGTATTTGGCAGAATGCAACAATGACACTATTACTAAATCAGCTACAATAAACCTCTAAAGTTCATGATAATTGGATAATTTTGGGTCATATAAAATGTGTTTTCTTAATATCTTTTTTCTTTGAAAAAATAAGGTTGATAGACTGATCAATTTTTTAAACGTTTATTTTAATTTGTTTGAAGACTTTGATTATGTTTGTATATTTCATATGTATAATTCATATATATGAATTATTTGTCGACTAGTGGGTAGATTAAATGCTCATGTTTCTTAAGAATTCCTTAACCAAGGGTCTTGAAATATTATTAAATTATTATATAAATTATTGATTTATGTATTAATGGAATTTAATATTGATTATTTATAAGAAACTTCTTCGCAATAAAACTTCAAAATTTATAATCAATAAAATTTGAAATAAATAAATAAAATATATTATTTAATAAAAATTTAATTAGAACAAAATTTTTGAAAAATCAAACCAAATTAAAATGGAAAACTCAACACAATAATACCCTGACCTTTAGCAGGGACTAATAACAATATCCAATTGGACTTACATTTGTTCCAATGCTGTCAGGTTCCCAAGCTCCGGCGGAAGTGTCCCATTAAGATTAATGTTTTCACTAAAGCTCCTGAATTAAAAAAAATCACAAGTAAGAAATAAGCTCCTCAAAATAAAATCCCAAGTAAGAAAGAATCCATGCTTTCTTTATTTTGTAATCGATGTCAGTAATCATGGAAGCCAGTTGTTTCTATATGATATAAAATGATATAAAGGGATGTAAGCATCACAGATTGATTGAAGTTGCTGGACTGCAAGGAACTGAACTGATGGCCTGTTATAACTTCTCACACTCACCGAGATATAACATATATGCATTCCATACAATAGCCTGTTATAACTTCTCACACTCACAGAGATATAACATATATGCATTCCATATAATAGGGAATCACAGGAAAATGTGAAACAACAAATCAGTCTGGCTATTTTTTCCCTTTCCCATCTGGTGCTCAATTTGATATTTGTGCTACCCTTTAAGTATGCATCTGTGCAAAGAGAGAGGAAGAGATCTTACAATTCAATCAATTTTGTAAGTTTTCCAAGCTCCTTTGGGACAGGGCCTGATAAGTTATTTGCTGCAAATGACCTGAATCCATGGATGCTATTAAACATCAGGGGTGCAGATTGCTCGCAGATGAAATATATTCTGTTAATAATAATTAATGATTTTAAGTAGTACCACCAATATGAAAGATGCAGATCAACAAACTCTACCTAGCTAACACAAGAAGAAAGAGTAGTTCTGCATAATCACATTATCTTGGTTAATTTTAAAGAACAAAAGGGGTAGAATCTCACAAGTACTGCATCTTTGTGAGGTTACCCAAGAAGGCAGGTAATGGCCCTGTTAAATAGTTTTGTGCCAAGTTCCTGCCATGAAAATTCCACAGATCGCTCTGTCAAGATCTCATTTTATATAGACAGAATAAGTAAACCTTAAGGGTTCTTTTCAAGTGACGTGGACTGTACAAGATTCATATCATAATATGTGTTCAGTTCAAGTTGTAAGAACATAATACAATGGTGCTTGTGAAAGAATGTTACTAGTCACATGATTTTGGAAACCAGAGCCATGATATGCTAGTTATTTTGTACTTGGAAAAAGGACAATTCCCTGCAGCCATTAGAAAGAATAGTATTCAATTCAACTGGAAAATCAGAAACAGTCTTACAGATCCCAAAGGTAAGTCAGGTTAGCCAGTTCTGCCGGAATTTCTCCCTTTATGTCAATTGCATAGGCTTTCCTGCAAGCAAGGAGGAGGCTAATGGGTTAGGATACTTGAATTTTGCAATAATGTTTTGAAAAGAGGCCACTCTGGGCTTACATCTAAAATCAATAAAGGCCATTTCATGCTCACTAGAAATGTAAGAGTGCATTGAATCTAATTTAAGAACCTTAAAAAAATCGAACTGGCAGATTGAAGATAAGTTTTTACATTTGTGTAATATGGCAAGTGTTTCCGCTGTTGTAGGTGCATTCACACTTGAAGCCAGGATTCATGGATTCATCGGTAATTTGCGTACTATCTATGGCTCGTCCAGTGCATGGATCTCCAGTAAGGTTCCATGGAGTTTTCCATGTTTTAGAATCTATACCGGTACTCCACTTCTGAGCAAGTGACTTCAATACTATAACTGTCACCATGAACAGGAAATGAGTTCAACAAATAAATTTGATAAAAATAGAAGACATGAGAATGCTTACAGCCTGTTTGAGGAATTATATTTCGCTGGTTACCTTCTTTTGGATCCGTGATTGGTGCTACTGTTTGAACTTGCTGGGACAAAGTGAAATACCCAATGCTCAGAAAAGAGCACAGAAGGCAAAATGGTGATGAGATTTGAAGCTTCAACATGATGATGGCCTGACCAAATCTGGGCTTGGTGCTGACGTTGGCACTTCTAGATCAAGCTATAATATGTAGGTGGCTTCAACAACTTCACAGGTAGGACGAGTTGGATTGGGAATATAGTCTCAAGCTCGAATATTTGTGTCACCCTTCACGTAGAAATGACAGAGTCAAAAAACTGTTACATACTAATGAGAAGAAGCGTTATCAGCTCAAACTTCAAAACTAATCGCTGAACAATCAACGAGTAGGTAAAACACAAGATCTCTACGCGAGATGCATGGAGGCATTACTCGGCATCTCTGACATGAGTTTTGAGAACGTTTTACTTCATGCGAGCAGAACTCTTTCCGAAGTGGAGGCATTATATAATTTCGAAATTGAAGTATACAGTAGTATTTAGATATATTTTATATGTTGACATACCCAGTAAAAATCCATAAGTATGTGTGAATAGCTTATAATTAACAACAGTCACAGTCTAAACAATCGATCTTGTTGGCATTGTAGATATATAATTTCGAAATTGAAGTATCCAGTAGTATTTAGATATATTTTATATGTTAGACATACCCAGTAAAAATCCATATGTATGTGTGAATAGCTTTATAATTAACAACAGTTACAGTCTAAACAATCGATATTGTTGGCATTGTAGATATAAATTGTCTAGATTGTACAAGTTAAATGCAACAAAGGTAATCAAAGTACTGAATCCATTTTTAAATAAAAATAAAATTTAAACAATAAAAACTTAATTCTCTAACCCAGGCCTGGAATTTCAAATTAGAAGTGCCTGTCAACTGGAAATTTGATGACGGGTACATGTTTTGGGTACCTGTCATTTAACGTTTTATGCAAGGTCATAGACTGTCAATTTATTTTGACTTAAAACTATTACCAATTCCTTTCTTAACCCATTTCCAAATCCTCTTTTCTGAATCTTCTTTTCTCTTTCAGTTCGAGGCTGTAACACTTTGTTTCCAATCCGGAGCATCTCATTGCATTTTCTTCATGCCAGCCTTCTGGTGCAGAGCAGATCCTGGGATTCTCCTATATAGATAATAGAAATAAAATAACTTAAATCATTATTTTACATTTGGAAACAGACAGATCAATCTCGATCCCTCATTTTTTTTTAATCAGGAATTGAATTTTTTAATAAGATGTTGTGTCATCGTAACTTGAATTTTTAATACAATATGAACATGGAGCGGCCGACATATGGATACATGTGACATGTCCATGGTGGAATGCCATTGAACTGCTTCGTACTGTAAAGGCCTCTGGAGCAGACTTAAATAGTGTAAGGCTGCGCGTGCGTAAGATGCAGGACGTTAGCTCCCACTTGCTTCTTTTGTCAGTGGATGCCTCCTAATTTCCACAATGAATTGAATACGAACGATCTCTTTTTGTTGGTGGACGCCACCTATTTTGCATAAAGAATTGGGTCCATCCTAATTTTCACAACGGATTGGGTACGAATCATTTCTTTATGATGGTGGACGCCACCTGTTTTCCATAAAGAATTGGGTCCAACTAAAGGGAATCCAACTAAAGGGAATCATTTCTGTGGCAAAGACATTGGCAGGATTCTGCAGGAACTTCATATAGTACTCATTAATGCAGTGACAAAAGGAAGAAATTGGCAGGAATTTCATGTTTCCAAGTTCAACCCTTCAAATTACGGTGTTGAGTTTGTTCAACGGAATCAGATAGGTATTAAAATTTCTGACGGGGGATCTAAATGGGTAAACGTCAAATCTACGTTCCAAATAATTTCAAACCTGTCACCTGTGACGGGCTCAACCCACGGCTACCTGTAAAATACGTTTTAAAATGGAAAAAACGTTCTCTGGGCCGTCAAATTCCAGGCCTGCCGTTGACAGTTCAAACGGATATCAATGAATAACGGTTTAAAGACAAATACGATTACAATTCATTTACGAAAATATAATGCCATTGGGATTGCCCATCTTATTGCAGAACCCATGGATCCATGCCGCTAAGTCCATGTGAATGACCCATGGTACCATGCGCTATGGTATCGAACAACGGGCTTGCATACCATCCACCTATCCATGCCATCGATTACATACATGTAATTTTTAAAATTTGAATTCAAAAAAGGCGCGCGTAATTTATTTTGAATTTTGAATTCAGAAAAAACCATTAAAAAAATTCGATAAAAAAATTCGAATGGATTTGTTGTAATTGGTGGGTTATGTGTCGAATGGATTTGTTGTAATTGGTGGGTTGTGTGTCTGTGGTGTGGGAGCCTGGCATTGAAGTTGTGTGTCTGTGGTGTGGGAGCCTGGCATTGAACAATCAACAGCTAGCAGCGAACACACTATAATGCTCAGTGTATGCGTGAAAGAACATACAGGGTTGCTGCATTGAACAATCAACATCTAGCAGCGAACACACTATAATGCTCAGTGTATGCGTGAAAGAACATCCAGGGTTGGAGTGGGTTAGAAGCGCTGCCAAGTATGGAAGCATTGGTATCTTTGGAGGATTTGTGGACACTGATATGCGTGAAGCTGAAGACCATACTGGGGTTGGAGAAGGAGACAAAGCTTGGACGTGTCCCAGTTAGAAGCGTTGCCAAGTATGGAAACATGTGTGCCTATGGATGAGTAAGCAAGGGAGATTGAGGTCCGCTACTTTCTTGTTCAAATAGAATTTGCCTTGAGTAATACTCAGTCGTGAAGCTTATCTATTTTTGTTCTTGGCCTCGTTTTTCACAGAATTTTTCTTTACTTTGAGTATAAGAATATTCAATTAAAATGCTATGTCTTGACCTTAGTGAGCTAGCTGATTGAGATTAGTTCTCCCCTCATCCATAGATAGAAATCTATTCTGGTATATGTCATCCATAGATAGAAGTCTATTTTGGTATCTTTTCACCAGCAGGTATAACAATGACTTGTTGTAGGGTAGGGGGCGCAATTGAGTCCGGCAATGGCCATGGTAAACAATCTCCCCCACATCCTCAATTAACAATATTATTATTTGGATTTTATGTTTGTAGATCTGCCTATTGCTGTCTGCAACGGTTTCCAGAAAATTGCAAGGACAGGTAATTAGTTAATTCAATTTCATGGTATTCAGTTGCAAATTTTGCAGACATGTTTTATTATTTGGATTTTATGTTTGTAGA
Organism: Larix kaempferi; assembly: GCA_027924585.1. NCBI lineage: Eukaryota > Viridiplantae > Streptophyta > Pinopsida > Pinales > Pinaceae > Larix > Larix kaempferi. The sequence continues at coordinate 2,735,736 of BSBM01000123.1, forward strand.
TCTGCCTATTGCTGTCTGCAACGGTTTCCAGAAAAGTGTAAGGACAGGTAATTAGTTAATTCAATTTCATGGTATTCAGTAGCAAATTTTGCAACGGTTTCCAGAAAAGTGCAAGGACAGGTAATTAGTTAATTCAATTTCATGGTATTCGGTTGCAAATTTTGCAGACATGTTTTTTGTGAGCGATTTTAATTGCTTATGCACTGCCTCATGTAATGCAAGATGATAAAATGCCCCAATTAGACAAAGTGTGGTTGGGCCTCCAAGATGGTGTGAATATGGCCACTTGGAATATAAATTAAATTACAGGTTGGTGTATGAGTAAGGGCTTTTTGGCTCCCCTAGAATTTGGGCTTTTGGTTTTGGTTTTGGTTTGTTGTTTATGAAGTTATGATCCATAGACCGTGACAAATTCTATGAAATGTAAAGGTTGAGATTCATTAGCCAAATTGTTTAATCAAATTTGAGAAATTATTGACGTTGTTTTCAGCTGTGTGTACTGTTGAATTGTAGATTGGATGTAGGGTAGTTTGTCAATTTTGAATTCAATCGCAGTGAGATAATTCTGCAATAATTAAGGTGTGTGTTGTTGACATTGCAGGGGTAACTACCTCATAATTCCATAGTATTTGAAGGGAATTAGTGGAGGAGAAATGCGAAAGACTCATATCCGTTTGACATAAATACATCAAAAATTTATCTAGAGCTATTTCTTTTCATGGACTGAACAATATTTATGGATTATAATGTTTACAATGACTAATAATCATTTTATCTTTTAAATAAAATGAAACCTTACTACTGGTATTCATATTAAGTGAATCAAATAGTACAAAAAGTATATAAGTCCGGAAACAAGAACTTATATTCATAATGTATGCTAATAGTCTGTCTATGGCTTAGATTCAAAAATCTGATCTCCATACACTACAATACATATGAAAACTGATCCCCAAAATTTGTACTTTGTGATTCCTGGAATTCTTCCCATCTGATAACTCCCTCCTCACCATCATATGCATCTTTGGAAAGAGTGTCTGCCATGGAATTATGCTGACAGATAAATATGTTCAAAGAAAATATCCGCAAAAAGCTGAATTTTCTCCTTAATTTTAGTGCACCACTGATATAATGAGATTACAACAATGAATAATCACTTTATCTTAAAAATAATGAAGAAAAATGGAAAGGGGTTCTAAATGAAGATAGAGAATTGCATTCAAAATAAAATGACAGATAGGGGAGGGATGCCAGTAAGTGAGCTTTTGTTTACGGGTAGTGGTGCAGCTTAATTCTCCATGTTTCTGAGCCTGTTTTTCCTCCAAATTTTTATCACATATACTTTGTCGTGTTCTCTATCTAACCATATTGTCTTGAGGTGTGACGAATCCAAAATGATGCCATGTCAGCCACAAAGTTCCAAGTTGTCTAGTTTTAGTGTGCCTTAGTGTATTTTTGATTGGGACCAATGCTTGAACATTGATATGACTTAAAGTAGATGTGACTTAAAATGATTTTCCAATTTCAAATATTCATTTTATTTCAAAATGTAGTTCAATTTTTTTTTATAAATAATTTTAAAAACATGAAAATATTGAGAATTACTTGTACATAAAGTGCTTTTATGAACCATTTATAGTAGATAGTTTTTTCAAAACTGATGTCAACCAACACCATTACTATTTCCACTATTGATCACCCTATCTCAACTACTGGTCTTCCCGCTCCACCACTCCACCACTGGCTCCTCTCCCCTAGTCAAATTGAAAATCGAGTGCAATGGTTGTGGCTTCGACTGAGAAAAAGGGAATGATATTCTACAAAGTATGCCACTAACCTTTATAGATATATTTACAGTTAGCATAATTTGACTCAAGCAAATTTCGCTCAAACACGTGGGCTCAAGGCTCAAGTTCATTGGACTTTCATAACTTTATATTATAGCGTAAGTAGAAAGAAGATGACTAACAAGGAGAGTCACACATTTAAGAAAATTTCAAGTGCAATGCATCCACACGGCACAGTAATCTTAGTTGCTTGTTTACAGTTTGAGGCCTGTAATTTTCATTTTGATGGATTAAGCTTGGTGTGTGCTAAATACTTTTAGTTTATTGATAATTTATTCAGTGGGAAACACTTTTAGCAACCGTTGCTGGTAAATACATCACAAATCGGATTTGGATGTACAATCATTTTGTCCTTATGTATACTCATTTTTTACTTTGGGCACAATTTGTCGTTATGTGCTATGGCCATGATGCACCATTTTGCAATACAAGGATATTGCATAATCGTATGCTTAATACAAGTTTGAGTTTGACTCATTTGTATGAGAAAAAGTGTATGGATTTTGGGATCTATTATTTTTGTTTATGAGAAATAAAACACAAAAAATGAAATGCAATCCATACAAAGATTAAATACACTCCAAAGATTTACATCATGGATTTTATAATGGAAAATGTTTGGTGGATGGATAGAAATTTTTTCCTTATTTCTAATATACTTTTCCAATATGATACTTTTGATGTCACAAAAAAGATATGATCATATCTAATCTAGATAAGAGAGGTGCTTCTTTCTATTTTTAATCATTATAAATATATCTATCTACAATAAAGTTGTGGACCTTATTGATATATGCTTCATTCATGTATTCGGCTTAACTCTAAGATAGGGAATGAACATCCACTATACAAACAACTTCCTTTACAAATGTGTTTTATGGTGATATGTTATAATATGGTTCACAAGGGACACAACATTAAGTGTTATAGAATTACATAACTGAGATATTTAGTTCAAAGATGTGACACACAAGTTACATCATTTGAAAAAATCATATAATCAAAATATGAGTAATAGTTATATCATAATACATGTTTAAGATAAAAAAAAAAATATCTTAATCCATTTACTAACCAATGGCGAGTCAAAATTATATCTCCCTTCATAGCTACCCCTCCTTGACCCCCTCCACCCTCCACTTCCTCTCCATGTCTACATCTCCACCTCTACCCCTCTTCACCCTTACCTACCCCTCCACTCACATTGCCTCATTGCCCCTACTCTTCCTCACCCCTGGTGCTCCTTGTCCCGCCTCTTTTCTAACCACTTATATGCTCCCTACCCCTTGACCTCTTGATCCTTACTCCCCCTAATCCTTATTACTCTACCTCTTAGCCACCACCATGCTTACTACCCACCACTCTTTTAGCCTCCCTAACCTTATCCCTCTGCCTCTTAACCACTACTACCCCTCTACTCACCACTCTTATGACCTTTATATCTCCTTCATTATCCTTCATCTCATCATTCCCCCACTCCTCCAACCCTATCTTTCCATACACCCCACTTCTCCCTACAACATCTACACTCCTACCCTTTATCACCATATCCCTCTCTCCTTTGACCTCTCAACCTCTACCCCTATATCCTTCTCCTTGCATCACTCCTCTATCCCTACCCTCCTTAGCCACAACCCTTACACTCCTACCACCCCTCTACCCCTACCCCACCCTACCCTTGATACCTCTCTACCCCAACCCCTCCTTCCAATTCCCTATCCCTCCTCACCATCTCCCCCTCCCATTTCCTTTCTCAATATCCCTCCTCAACCTCCTCTCACTCGCCATTGCCTCCCCTTCACTACTTCTCCTCTCTCTAACCCCCTCTTCTCATGCTACCCCTCCTCACCTAGCCCCCTTTACTCTTATGACATCTCTTCACATATAAATCACCTCCTCACCTAGCCCCCTTTACTCTTATGACCTCTCTGCACATATAACTCATTGATTGCTTCTTCCTCCCATTCTTCCTTGGAAATCATTTCAAATCCATGCCAATAGGAAATGTGGCCCTTGGAAGTTTTTAATACCATTACAAGACCTTTCCTTTAATTGTGTGAGAAAATAATTCGATGGTAACATTTTCATGGTCAATGTGCAAAAATCACTAGCAAAATCACAATATATATCCAAACGAATTCAATAGATATATATTATTCCCTAAAAATTTACTGTGTTGAGATTTCACAAGAGTTAAAGTGTTTTAAGTAATAATGTTGGTATTTTGATACTATTATGTATGTGACAACCACATAACATAATGCTGTTGATATAGTGGTATGGATCTCTCAGTATGTTGGCATTACCCTCGATGAAACCTTTATTGAGGGCTTAAAAGCTCAATCACGGAAAAGATTTATTGAGTTGCACCCAAATGAACATTTATTCCACCTTTCCAAAAGGTACAAACATAACATAATAATGTTGATATAATGGTATGGAGCTCTCAGTATGTTGGCATTACCCTCGATGAAACCTTTATTGAGGGTTTAAAAGCTCAATCAAGGAAAAGCTTTATTGAGTTGCACCCAAATGAACATTTATTTCACCTTTCCAAAAGGTACAATCGAGCTTCATGGGATCACCACTTTCCATTATATGATTTGATTAAATCACAATATTTCACACACATTTTCATTGATTAAACATATTCTTGTAGGATACGTTAGGAGGAGGTTTATAGATTTTCCTTTGGACCACATGAGAACTTCTCCATCTATAAAAGCAACCCTAAATCCTTTCTTATCTAAAGCTGAGATAGAAAGTAGGTTCTTCTTTAGTCCTAGTACATATAGTACATCCTTCATCTTCATCGGGGTTCCTGAATCAAGATTGAAGCTAGATTCTCCTACTCCCTTAATTGGGTATTGATAATCATCTCCTAGAGATACCTTCTGAGGAGAGTTCTTTTCTTCTAGACTGGAGAGAGTCTTCTTCTGACCTGTCATGTGCTTTGAAGCACCACTATCAATAAACCATGTATCATTTTCAGGTGTCACTGACCCAGAGAGAGGAGAATAAAACATATTCTTCTGCTTCTTCTTTTGCTAACTTCCTGGGAGGTTCTTATTCTTCTTCTTCGGCTAAGTGAGCATGATGTCTTTTGTTTCGCTTCTTCTTGTATTATTCTTTTCTCTCTGGACAATCTTTGGCAATATGTCCCATCTTATCACAACGAAAAAATTGATAAGAAGAGAAGTCTCTTCACTTGTAGTTTCCCTTCTTATACTTTTGAGACTTCTGAGGAGGATGACACTCTTTATGATTTTCCTTAATGAAATGAGGTTTCCCCTTTCCTCTCTTAGTATGGGTGTCTAGATCTTGATCATCATCTTTGAGTAGTGCTTCTCGATTTGCCACTCTAGCCTCTTCTTGGACACATTCTTCCCATACAACTTCAAATAGTAGACTTTCCTTTCTTGAACACATTGTCTGGATAAATGAGTCCCAAGGTCTAGTAAGACCATTGAGATCAGTCATCACCAACTCATCTTCATCAAGGTGGTCTCCAATTGCTTCTAGTTGTTCTTTGAATTGGGATACCCTTGTAAAATATTCTTGAATGGATTCTCCTTTACTCATCTTTGTACTTTTGAGTTGAGTTCTCAAATTCATCTTTTGATTGATGTTTCTTCCTTCATACATTCTTGTTAGGTCATCAAACTTATCCTTTTGATTTTTCTTGGAGGACACTTGAGGAATCAAGTGGTCTTTAATGGAGTCTGCTATGATCCTCATAGCTCTAGTCATATCCTTCTTATGCTTTTCCTTTGCTTCAACTTCTTCGGTTTCAGGCACAACTTATTTAACAAACTTTGTAAGATCATTCTCTTCTAGAATGAGTCCAATCCTGTATTTCCAAGCACGAAAATTTTCTATGCCTTCCAACTTGTCTTCAAGCTTAGTGCTTGGGGCCATCTTATCCCGGAGAGTAGAGAATAACCAAAAATTAAATTTTTTCAAAAGCAAAAACTGAACTCACCAAAATATGTGCTTGATTAAGGTGAGTATGATGGTATGCTTTGTTTCTGAAAAATCCAAAATTTCACCCTTGAAATTTGACTTGCGAAATTCTGGTCTGCAGTTTCTGGTTCTCTGATTTTTTGGTTTTTCTAGTCTAGAGTCAAACTAGGGTTTGAATTTCCAGAAGTTTCACCCATTGAAAAACTTCGATCTTTGTGCCAATAGATGTTCCTAGGAAAGGCGTACTTTCCTATGCCACTTGCACTAAAAAATTCCACTTCTGTGAGAAACCCTAATTTTTATGCTCAGAGAGAGAGAGAGTTTTACCTTGTGAAATTTGCTCTTTTCAGGCTAGCTATGATACCATGTTAAGATTATATGCTACTATGGACTAAAATCTTGTTTCATGAGCATTCAATACAAATTCACAATAACAACATGATAAGGATCTCTGAAAGATACACAATCACAAAGACACAACAATATATCCCGGGAAACCCTCAAGGGGAAGAAAACCCAACAAGAACTTCCTCAATATAGATGATCAAAGTACAATGCCCAAAAATAGGTCTCACAAATAAGAGAGACAAAAGACTCAAACTCTAGACCCAAGACAATCCTCCTCCTCCTTCGCAGATCTCTCTCTCTCCTCTAATGCGCAATGCACAAGTGAGTGAATGTACAAATGAGGGAAAGGCTCCCTCTATTTATACTTTACTTTTCACTGGCCTTTAACGTTAACTGGGTCGACTTCTCTAGGAAGACTCAATATAACATTATATTATATTCTTTTGGGTGCTAACGACCCGACTTACAATGGAGGCTTAACCTCGTGACTTTTACATGACCAAATGTAATAATAACATCCTCGAACGGAGGTAAAACATCTCTGACGGAGTTACAATAATAAAGTACAAGTAGAATATTCTTTGAAGTTACATTAATTCAACAAAGTGCACCATCATCACCTAGATATATCTATCTAGGAGGCCTCAATCCACATAACAACTTCAATAACCATGCTAGTAATACTTCATTACAGAGAAATTATTAACACTTTAAAACTTAGGGAGACCCTAAGTTGATGGGGTCCAATTCCGTGAATGCATAAAGTGTTAGATAAATTCTAAGAAAAGATTCTCCAATCATGCAAGTATCGTCAAGAGGAGAGAACGTCAATATCAAAACACCATAGAGGGATCATATCCAATAGCTACTAGCACTAATATACCATGAGGATGACCAATGACAATTGGTCAAAGAATGTCAGCTCTCATTCGTTATGGAGATATGCAATGGTGACTAGTGATTTCAGGTGTATTTTTCAGATGTTCTAGGTGGTGGAAGTGAGGAGGGATAAAAGACACTTGGAGATGAGACCCACTTGGATCTAGGACCTCTCAATGTTGATGTAGGAAGGGGGTTCTCAAGACCCTCGGTATCTATCGAAGGAAATTCAGGATCTTGAGGAGGGAAGGGACATAGTATAGAAAGGTGACTTTCTAACTCTTTGAATGTACCTAATTGGAAGGAATCCCAGACAAGTGGTGGATTCGCCAAGGGTGTTTGTTAAGATCATTGATGAAAAGGAGGAAAATGACTTAGAAACAAATCTAGGGGAAATGGTCAATTGTGGTTGGGGATTTAGCTATATCCTTGGATGAATTTGTTCATGCTTTGATGTAGGATGGTATACAGATGAGGAATCAGGGTCCTTCAATCCAATGTTCGTAGTCACCAAGGGAAGGAAAGAATCAGGATTAGGGGATTGAAAGGCATATTTGGTTGTCTAGTCCACCTCCAATCACGGCTTCTGTCTCAGGTAAGTCTCATCAAAATTTCCCTTCTCTTGATGATATTTCACCTCTTGTTATGTCGATGAGGTTGCTATGGAACCCGGTGGGGTGGTCACCTGGAATCCCTTTCCCTAAAGGTGATGAAGGGGATGGCTCAGGCGGAAACCTAGAAAAATTTCAAAGTGCTTAAATGAGCCAAGGTGTAGTAGGGGTAATGCCGACTCTGGGGTCCTCGTTGGCCGTGGATCTATTATGACTTCATGTCTTATCAAATGAGGATGGGATAGGGGATCCCTACAATTTACGACCATGTCTTGGGTTTTTGGGAGAATGTTGTGACAACCAAGTTAGGGGTTTGGGAGAAGATTGCTTTAGTTATTTGAAAGGTATGGGGAGGGGATGGAATTCTTTCATAGATAAATCCCAGGAAAAGGATGCAATTGATGTTGTGGTTAGACGTCAACTAGCCATAAAATAGGTTCTTAGAGCATGAACAAACCCAAAATGGGTCTCCAAATGATTGTACTCTCTTTCAATCGTCATGGGATGGCCAGTGAGTCTAAGAGGCAGACCATAAAGGGATTGAGTGAGAAAGCTAATCTATATGTGATTTTCTTGTAGGATACGTTAGGAGGAGGTTTAATCTCTTTAGATGCAGTGGGATGGTCAGAGGGTTTATTATCAGGATGGAACCCCATAAAAATGTTTTGTTTTGATACATGATCCTTTGTTATAGAGTTGGGGTTAAGCTTGTTCTCACAATCTATTGGTTGAGATTTCATGTTCCTTAATGTGTATGGGTCATGTGTGCACATCAAAGTTTTATGGGATTCTCTATTTTAGGAATACTTTATGAGAAAAAGGGATTTAATTATGGGGGGTGATCAAAATTTTTCACTAGGCAAGGTAGAGGAATGGGGTCCAATAGAACATTTGGATACTCTGTCTGACTATTTTATTAGCAAGCTAGAAGCGAGGGGACTCTTGGACATTGATCCAGTAAAACTAAATATGATTTGGAGGAATAGGAGGGTAGGTGTCGAAAGGGTGGACAAGAGATTGGACAAGTTTCTGGTTGCAGAAAGTTTGATTGAAGATTCATTGACATGGATAATTTGCTTCCAAAATATATAACTTTTATTTATGAAAAATCTATAAAACTTTAAAAAGTCATGTTCATCTAATAGTGATATGTTACTTTTTCTCTAAAATATAATGTATATGTTTGCGTTAAAATGTTAATTTAAGAAAAAGACTATGTCACGATTTTTACACTTATGTTTTTCATAATGCTTGAATTCAAAAAAGTTCAATTAAAACTTAAAAACATTTTTTCCCCTATTGGTTCGTCACGAATCAAAACATATATTTATAATACACAAAACCTATAAATGAAAGCACTACACTTATGTATATGTACATAACATATGCGAAAACACTACATATATGTGCCCAACATACATTACTTCTATTTATAGGCATAACATAAATGCGTATATACAAAGGCTTTGAATCAAAGATAAAAATTACTACGTACTTCATATAATAACAAAAATATACAACACATCCATTGTGATCTCCATTCTCCATTGTGATTAGAAGATGAAAAGTCAATATATACTTCATATATAACATTTTACGATAAATAATAATATAAATTAAATATATATATATTTTTAATAATAAATTTGTTAGAACCATAAGTGTATATATTTAAAGGTGGGAGAAACTCCTTTAGTCTTGATTTAATCCTCGTGATAAATGAAGATGCACATTTTTTGGTAGTTTCATATATGTATGTTTCCATATATACACATTTATAAAGTTAAATGTGTATATATGAAGTGCTCTTATATATGTGTATATATGGAAGTATGCTTTCATATGTGTATATTTGGATTTCATATATGTATATATAAGAAAGTTGGTTTCCATATATGTAAATTATTTGGCTTATGTATATGTGTATATACAAAATCCAAATACACACATAAGGGAGCCTAATTTTGTAAATGTACATTTATGCACATATACATAAGCCTTCTTTTGTATATGCATATTTATGGGAAAGAAACACATCTTTATGGGAAACACCGATGTTTCCACGTGTGACATTCATAAGTAGAATTAACTTTCTTAGTTAGTATATAAATAGGTCAACTCCATTGCAATATTTGCCCCAATTACTCATAATATCATATTTTATTATCGTGTTTATCTCTCATGTATTTTTCTAGTTTTTGTAATATGGTATAGAGCGGGAATGTGCCCCTATCTAGTTTGCTAAGAATGGTCTTCTCTTGCATCTCAATATGATCTAGAGAATAAAAAAAGGCATGATTAGGAATTGAGGTTGACACTATAGTCAGCTTTCCAGTTATTGAAGATAGTGCTTGTTACAAATTGTTGAGATTTCATTCCCTAATGCTATCATATAGCCCGTACAAATTCTTTAGTTGCTACATTAAATTTTTTGATTAGCATATTAGATAAATATGTCACTATATCTTGATTTTGATGGCTAAATTTCAGCATGCATGTTTGTGTTATTAGGATAAAATGCTAGGTTGTTAGTGTACTGGACATACCTAGTAGCATATCTGCTTGTTTATTGCATTCATGTGGAAAAATAGCATATGAGTGTGTAGATCTTGTTTTAAAAATGGAAATGCCATTAGTAAAATATTCTCCCTTCAATTTCCACACGTGGAAAGTGAAAATATCGATGCATTTGATGAATAAAAACGTGTGGGCGATCATAAAAGGAATTGAGAAATGGGAAAGCAAAAATGATAAAGCTAAATTCATTATTGGCATTGCTTTATGCAAAATTGCTTCATATAAACTTGGAAAATTCATCCAAGAATATTTTGGACAATCTGAATAAACATTATGGAGCACATGCACTTAATGCAAAATTTTCTTTGAAACTTCAACTATTTAGATTCAAAATGTATGTCGCAATCACTATGTCGAGTCATATAACTAATCTAAGATCTCACCATATAGTTAATTGAGGCCAAAGTGACAATAGAGGAAGATGATGCCTGGTAAGGCCATATGCTAAATTGTATACCTTCTCAATATATAATGTAATCTTTACTTTGAGTCAATTACCTTCTCAAACCCTAGAAAATATGATTGTTTCTCTTTTAACCGAGGAAAAGAGAAACACTCTAGGAGAGAATGAAGGTGATTTTTTCACTTGAGATGTCATTTTACTCAAGACATAATTGGAATAGACCAACCAAAATTAAATGGGAGATATAATGCTACTACTACAAGAAAATAGGTCATATAGCATGGAACTATAAATTTCAAGTGAATGACATCCTCAAGGGTAAATTCAAAGAAAAATCACATCCAACTAATACAATCATTATGGAAGAACCACTAGACAATGGGAGTGGTAATGATCTTACTAAAGAAAGGACCTTTGTACATTTTAAGAAGTTTTCACTTTGAATACAAGAGGCCTTCATATGTAGATATAGCTCAATATGGATGATCCGCCTAGTTAGTTTGGGAGCTTGGTCCTCGAGCTGGCAGCTCAATTCACTGTTAGATGGAAATTGCAGATGTCTGAATTAGTACATATTAAACACCGAATTAGTAAGAGAGATTGTACAACCGTTTAAAGACAAATGTACCACTGCAGAACGGTTTAAAGACAAACGTACCACTGCATATTAAACACCGAATTAGTAAGAGAGATTGTACAACCGTTGATAGTTCAAACGGATATCAATGAATAACGATTTAAAGACAAACGTACAACCGTTGACAGTTCAAACGGATATCAGCAAAATACGATTACAATTCATTTACGGAAATATAATGCCATTGGGACACAATTGACAACCACCAATATAATGTGATCACGAAACAATTGACAACGACTAAAAAAATTACAATTCATTTATTTTATTTTTTTCAATAGAAAAATCACTTTCCTTCTATTTCAAAAGAATCAACTAACAACCCACGGAAAATCTCAACAAACACCAACTTTTTCACATATATGACACAATTGACAACTATCACATATACGACATAATTGACAACTACCAATAAAATTTAATGCGATTACGAATTCATCAAATAGTCAACAAAATACGATTATAATTCTTTAAAAAAAATAATTTATCTTTTAAATTACGAAACAGCTGACAATTACAAATAAAATTTAATGCCATTGCTATGTTGATAGAAGAAATCCAGGGCCCATGCTTCGAATTCATCAAATAGTCAACAAAATACGATTGTTTGATAGAGGTGCATGAAAGTGAATTATGGTCCTCAATTCAACGAAGTAAAAAAAGGTTACCATTCAGATTCTTTCCCTTCACCTTTTTTATTGCCTTTCTGCATGCATCTATATTGTTCACTAATTTAGCAACAGATACAGACCAGACTCAACGCCCAATGTTTTTGGCTTCTGAAACAATTTCTTCCTTTTTTGGCTTACATTATCATTTTTTTCCATTGTTAAGTAGGCTAGATTTTATGTAGGCTAGAATTCAAATTAGTTTGAAGAACGCTAGCGATTTACAAAGATTGAACTTTTCCAAGAATAAGCATCAGGTTGCTTTTAGAAGAGTTGAAGAACCCAATTCTGCATCGAGCTTGTATTGTTCGAAGTAGCCTAGGAACCCATTTTAAGAGGTATTAAATATTATTAAATTGGTTAAAAGTTGGATTGGAATTGGGCTAGCAAGCTAACTATAGCTTCACTAATGCAGAAAAAAAGATCTATAAAATTATCACACTGAACGTTTGGAAAGTGGATTTTCTGTGTGTCTCCTAAGTTATGTTTCACTAATAAATTCCTCATGTTCAGGCAGATCATGAAAGAGTAAAATAGTATTAATTTTGGCTGTAAGGATGAAAGTTGGATTGGAATGGGGTTAGCAAGTTAACTTATTATTATACTGGTTAAAAGTTTAAGAGGCAAGAAATAAAGCCTCTCAAATTTACTACGTAAGTAAACAATGAAATTTTGATGTACTAATACATTTTCAAATGAAAAGAATGACTTATTTTTACATGTCAGCATTGAAGGGTTCAATATCTCATAGCCCTTCAAAGTGAAATGGGACCCCACCCTTCAAATTTGATCCCCGACCCCGTCCATCATCATGGTCAAGCTTCATATCTCTATCACCGGTTTGGCTTATCTGTACAACTTTTTTCACCGGGACAGATGGATCTAGAATATTTATATAAGTTGGGAATTTTATTGACTGATTTGGAAATTGAATATAAGTTTGTTAGATTTGGAAATTGAATATAAGAATAATGACATTGAGGATGAGAAACATTTTTTTTTTAAATGTCCTCCATATACCTAGATAAGATATCAATTTCAAAATATTTATACATCCTAACTTATTTTACTTCATCAAAATTATGGAGATTTAGGAAATCTTATTTCCAATTTTTTTGAACATAGAAATTAATTTTTTTAAACAATCCAATTATTCCTTACCATTTGCTCAATGTTTGTGCTACACCTCATATTGTAAGAGGTTTCACATTATGTTTTTCATCACATCTATGTGGTTTGCAGTTAGTACCTTTGGAGCTTTTGGATAGACTTGGGGCATAAATATCTTCATGGGGCCTCTTCTATTCTTGACAATGGATTATGATGATGGAGATCTTTGGTGGAGAAGATCCACTTCTATATGATGAATGATCATCTTATGGTTTGGTGTTACTTTCATGCATTTGCTCGATGGATCACTTGCTTGAGATATGGATGCTTTCTACTTTAGATATCATTCTTTTCTTGGAGCATCCTAGTGACTAGGTATAATGGTGTTATGATATTGGTTTATCACTATGAGGGGGTGTTTTACATGACCCCCTTTTGTTGAATGCGGGGTGGGGACATACTTGAGGTTTGATGGAATTAACACTTTTCTATGTTATTTTTGCAATGATGTTGGATGTGGTGTTGTGATACACTTTTCCTTGGTGGGATTTCCCTAGGTGATATAACATTGTAACATTGCTAAACATCACCTAGGGGGAATGTGTATTTGATGATGTAAGCAGTCTTGATGATATGTATTATTTCCTACGTTTGAGTTAGAGTGGGGTACTAGAAGGGCTTTCATGGTGATCTAGCATTTTCTAAGGCTTAATGATATATTATTGATGTAATAGTCCCTTGGTGGTGGTGCACCCTAGGTTGAGCTTAGTGTTTTGTTTTTACCTTGGTACCATGGTGATGCTTTACTAGGAGATACAACTTCATATTGCATGTTACAACACTTGATGGAGCACACCTCTTCATTAACACACGTGTTGAGGCAGATCACATTATTTATTGCTAATTTGGTTGAGTGGAGGGGCCATCCCCCTAGTCTTGAAATTCATTAGGTTGACTTGGTAGGTGGATATGGTTGTTGACTCCTTATCTTCATCAAGGATCTACCCACTTGTACATTGTTTGAGAAGTCATTATTAACCACCTTGAGGTATTTTATCATTATTTGGAGGGTTTGCAATGGTCAAACCACTTGAGGATGAGGAGATTACAACAGTGGAGAAAGCACCCATTGATGATTCAGTCTATTTTGGGAAGATTTGAAGGTCCCAAGACCTTTGGCTTGTCATACATGTAAAACACTCCACTTTGATGGCACTCTTGCACATTTATCTATGCATTGATTAGAGTGAACCACCTTGAAAGTCACATGTGGATGAATCCTTCTTTGTAATAATTTGTTGCACACATGGTCATGCCCCTTGTTGACCACATTTTCAAGAGGTGGTTGTTTCTAAGGAGAGCTCTTCTAGGGGGATTATTATATTCTTTTTTTTAATTAATGCATCTTGGAGGGTGCACTTGGTGAATTCTTTTAGGTGTACCATGGAGCATGAATTTGAAGTGATTTTCAAGGAAGAATGAAGAAGATGTAAGCAATGAGGTATATGTGTAGAGAGCTTGTAAGAGTAAAGGGGGCTAGGTGAGGAGGGGTAGCATGAGAAGAGGAGGGGTTGGGGAGAGGATAATTATTGAAGGAGATGCAATGGGGAGTGAGAGGTGGCTAAGGAGGGATATGGTCAGAGAGGAAGTTGTAGGGGGAGGTGATGAAGGAGGGGTAGGGAACTGGAAAGGAGAACTTGCGGTAGAGAGGCAACAAAAGTGGGGTGGGGTAGGGATAGAGGGGTGGTATTAGGAGTGTAAGGGTTGTGGCTAAGGAGGGTAGTTCTAGAGGGGTGATGCAAAGGGAAGGAGATAAGGGTATGGGTTGGTAGGTTGAAGGAGAGAGGAATAAGGGTGGGAGTGTAGATGTTGTAGGGAGAAGAGGGGAATATGAAGGGATAGGGTTGGAGGGGGTAGTGGGAAAAGGGTGGGATGAAGGAGAATCAAGGACATAGAGAGGTCATAGAGTGGTTTGTAGGGGGGGTAGTAATGGTTAAGATGCAGAGGGTTAAGGGTAGAGTGCCTAAAAGAGTGGTGGATAGTAGGGGTGGTAGTGACTAAGAGATGGAGGGGCAAGGAATAGGGGGAGTAAGGATTGGGAGGGAGGGGGTAGAAATGGTTAAGGGGTATGGAGCATGGAAGTGGTGAAAAGAGAGTGGACCAAGGAGCACTAGGGGTGAGGAGGAGTAGGGGAAATGTAGCATTGTAAGTGGAGGGGTAGGTGAGGATGAGGAGGGGTAGATGTGGAGATGTAGACATGGAGAGGTAGTGGAGAGTGGAGGGGGTCAAGGAGGGGTAGTTATGAAGGGGGAACCAATTTTTTCTGACCATTGGTTTTAGTAAATGGATTAAGATATTTGTTTTTATTTTAAATATATTATGATAAAATTATGATTATATTTGTTTTTTCAAATGATATAACTTGGGCATCACATCTTTGAAAGAAATATCCCAGACATATAATTATATAACACTCAATGTCGTGTCCTTGTGAACCATATTATAACATATCACCATAAAACACATTTGGAAAGGAATTTTTTTTGTATAATGTATATTCATTCGCTATATTAGAATTAAGCCAAATACATGATTCAAGCATATATCTATAAGGTCCACAACTTTATTGTAGATAGATATATTTATAATGATTGAAAATAGAAAGGAGGACATCTCTTATCTAAATTAGATATGATCACATCTTATTTGTGACATCAAAAGTGTCATGTTGGCAAAGTACATCATGAACGGGGCAAAGATTTGTATCCGTCCACCAAACATTTTCCTTTATAAAATCCATGATGTAAATCCTTGGAGTGTATTTAATCTTTGTATGGAGTGAATTTCATTTTTTGTGTTTTATGGTTCATAAACAAAAAATAATAGATCCCAAAATCCATAAACTTTTTCTCATACAAATGATTCAAACTCAAGCTTGTATTAAACATACGATTATGCAATATCCATGTATTATAAAATGGCACATCATGCCCATAGAACTTAACAACAAATTGTGCCCAAAGTACAAAATTATTGTGCATAAGCACAAAATGATTGTACATACAAATCCCATAAGTTAAAACAAAGACACCTTATGACCAAAGTATATATATGCATTGCATGAAGGTTCATTGATCCCTACTTTCCCTGCAAGTGTTAGATGCCTCTGAAAAGTTGATATTCCTCTTTTCTAATCTTGATGAACCTTGCCAACTCCTACGTTGAGGGTTGGTGTTCATATTTGGACTTTGCATATAAAAATCCAATGATAATTTATTTAACCTTTCCAAAAATTAAAACAAGTCCATGTCTAATTAGTAGTATCACAATTGAATACAATAAACATTTACTGAATGTAAAAATGTGAATCTCACACGCGATGTGAGCTAAGGTGAACCAAATGGTTGAACATCTTGTGGCAAGGCCACAATATTCGCCTCTTTGAGGGTATGTGGAATGATATGTTTAACCACATGTTGCAAACACATGACAACCATACACATTAGATTCACATATATAAATATTTGAAAATTTTAGCACGTAAATACAATGACTTTTGCTCGAGAGAGGGAGATGCATGTGTACCCGAGAGATCAATGAAGATATCTCCAAATATTGGTTGCTCCAAGGCTACAAAAGTGGAAGTCTCAACAATTGATGATGGATCTATGGGGATAACATGAGCCTTCATAATAATGTGCAGTAAATAAACACCAACCAAATAAGAGTCCATCAAGCAACTTAAAAAATACAACATAAAAAATTAAATACTGATGCAATAAAATGCATCAAACATTACCTCGGTGTTTTGTCGAGGTTCTATGGTAATGGAAGGCCCAAATGTCATCTCAAACTCACTATGACCTTCCATACAAAATGTTGTATCAAAAATTTAGATATGTTTTCATCTCCTCATTGAAATATATATTTAATCATGATAAATTAAAAAATATTATCATTACCTATATTTGTGAAATACCAAAACCATGTACAACATCAACAGATTTATTTATATCCATTGAATTAGAGTGGACCACATAATATGATGGTGGAGTCTCCTTGAATACCAACTAAATACATGAACATAATATGTCAACAAATAATAAAATTATTTTCGAATTTGAAACATATGAAATTGTTAAATTTTAATATAAAATAAATTATTTGAAGTTTGATGGACTTACATATAAGATGAATCCATTAGTAGGAAATTTAGAGGAAGGCCCATAATAGATGCTACCATAGGACGTGCAAGTATGTGGTAGCAAAGGATGCTCTGTAGCCCCTGCCTATGTCATGTTGGTTGACTTCTCTCTACCGTGGTCACATTGGGGTGACTCCTCCAGACCATGTTGACCACTAGATGACTGATATATACCATGATGTCTAGTAGGTGACTCCTCCCTACCATGAAAAGAATATGATGAATCACCTATAGATGTGCCCACATCTACATGGATCTCAAAAAATGTGCCATGGCGAACCAATGTCTAAGACAACTATAATAATGCCCCCTGGGTGTCATCAAACAAGCCAGGTATGGGAGGATATAAATGGCGGGGGGTGTTTGAGGGTGAGGGTGGCATACACGGTTTGGATAAGACCTAGTATGCTCTATATTTTGGGGCATCCCACCCCCTACCACATGGAACTCTAGAATATCAAAATAGTTGACATGTCTATGATCTCAACATACAATTTCATAAGGAAGTACAATGGCATGCCTCGATTTCCATATGGGTCTTCATAAAATACCATGTACCATCGATCCATCCAATTATATTTTATACTCTATTCTATACATCAATCAATGGACATATGTGGTTTACTAGATGGAGGAACCAAGTCAGTGCTAGGGTCTCGAAAGAGGGAAAACATCATGTCTTTTGTAATTTTTTGACATCTTGATAACTGAGTCCATTTGCATCAAATTTCCTTTTGGCCTCCCTATAATATGTGATGTTGTATAATGCTCCTTGAGCATTGGCAATAGTGTCAAGCATTTTCCCAAGTGAGCGACGTAATTTATATCCCACTCTAAACATGGAACTTAAGTGTCTCAAACATGCCTATTTTGCTAATAGCTCACCATTATTGTTTTGTCACTCTGTGTTTTCCATTTCTTCTTCTTGGTGTGGGGAGTTTATTTATTTTGGGGTTTTGGTCGGGATCAATATTTTGAAGGTTTGGGTTCTGAGTATCAATATTTTCTTCGGGGTTATGAGGATCCATGATAAATTCACTAATTAGAACACATAATATATTTAAATTAAATTCAAAATTACAAAGAAATTTACAAACAAGAAAAAACAAATTTAGAGAATTTCGTTGGCCCACCCATCTCGAATTCCTAGTCCGGCGGGGTGCAAGTAAATAAAGCGACATGCACTAGGCATTCAACTAGGCGCAAACTGGCATCTCCCGACTAAAATATGATTCGATTTATATATGTTGTCGGCGTACTAAAAAAAAGTGGAGTTATTTTTTTGAACCCACGAACATGTTCTCATAATACGGATGGCACCAGAGTGGGCCATCAATACATGACTAGATACAAAGTGGAATCTATGAGCGGATCCATGGACGCTACAAGAATATTGAACATAACATAAGGGGCATTTGTGAGTGGCCCACTTTGCTTCCATTATTACGAAATCTTACAAAGACAATATTTACAAGATGTGCTATTAGGTGCATGTAGATAAGGCGGTACATGGTCCATAGGTCTGAAGGTAGGTAGTCAGTAAAAGTAAAAAGGATATATTTACTTATAGCCAATTTTTTTTAGCGAAAAAAATCATACTATTGGTATTCATATTAGTGAATCAAATAGTACAAAATGTAAGTCTAGAGGAACCTATGATCAGTCACAAGCTGATACTCACTTTCCTTATGATAATATACATCCAATCCCATACAACAGAAAACATATAAGATCCTTGAAAGTATAAATAGCTGCAAATTAATAATCAAAGATATGCTCCGAGCCATGATCAGTCTTCATTGTAGAATGAACTTCTTCCCAAAAGATTACTCCTTCTTCCCCCTCGTATGCAGCTTTGGACAATGAATCAGCCATTGAATTGTGTTGTCGGTAGATATGATCGAAAGTGATTTTGTCAAAAAGATGAATTTTTTCGTGTATTCTGCAACACCACTGAAAGAGTGAGATGATTTTGATGTTGAATTCGCCTTTAGCCCATTTTATGTTCACCCTTGAGTCTCCAAAGACTTCCAGGTCGGGGATCCCGAAGCTGCTTGCAACAACAAGGACACACCAGAGTGCAAGTAATTCAGATTTCATATTAGTTCCTCTACCACCATTCATCTTCAGTGTATAATAATGGTCCTCATTAAGAAAAATAACTCCACCAATAGCGCATAAGCCATCACATGTGGCCCCATCAAAATAGGAAATGGGTTTTTTTTAGGAGGACAGAAAGTACTAAATCTGTTACTGCTAGAAAAAAACACACCTTCACACTGCTCTGAAGTCATAGCCTTGATTTTGTTAAAGGTGCACATCATATTTGGCGGTTGATTATCAAATAGAGCAGCATTCCTGGTGTGCCAAATTTCCCATGATGTCACTGCTGGAAAGTATGGGAGGTCTGTGTGGTGCCTGTACCAATGTAAAACACATCTATCGAAATTATCACTACCCCATTGAATCTTTAAATTAAATAGGTTGACAATTTTTGCCCACATATTTCTAGTGAAGCCGCATTCAACAAAAATGTGTGTGACTGTTTTTGAGTTGTTTAAACAAAGACAACATATACTGGGGCCCACCCACTCTCTTTTGGAGAGATTATCCCAAGTTTTCAGCTCACCACGCATAGCCAGCCACAGGAAGCATTTGACTTTTAATGGGATCTTCCATTTCCAAAGAACTTTAAACCACCAGTTGGCTGGAAAATTGCATTTATAATTAAAAATAGCCTTATAGGCAGAGTTTGCAGTCACAATACCCGTAGCTTTGTTGGCTTCCCAAATTAATTTATCCTTTTCAGATGTTAATCTGCAGCCTATAGAGTTAATATTCTTGATGTAATTTTCCCATTCTGTAGCATTTTGATCATAAAATCCCAACTCCATCACATTTACCCAGTAGGATTGATTAGGTCCCATAATCCTCCTTTTGATTTTGCCAAGGGTTGCATAATAAAAACAGTGGAGAGTATTTATAATCTCATTAGGAAATTTATAATTCTCATCCATACTAGATATCGGGTCGATGCCTACCATAATGTCTCTTCCATTTCCTACCCTCCATGTAAGATCTTTTGCTAGACAGTTGTAAATTTTCATAAAACCCGCCCAGATTGGGGAGACACCCTTAGTTTTCTTTGTTGGATTTCTGATCCAATTGATAACACAATCTTTTACATATTTTACAGAGAGCACCTTATTCCACAGAGTGGGACCAAATAAGCCTCTCCATAGGCTTTTTAATATGAGTGCGTAGCTGAATACAGACAGATTCTGAATTCCCCATCCTCCAAAATTGATAGGTGAGGCAATGGTTTCCCATCTTGACATCACCATCTTGTTGTTTTAAGATCCTCCAGTCCATAAAAAATTGAAGAAAAGCTTTTTTAAGCAAGTGATAATATAGCAAGGGACTTGGAGAAGGGAGAACCAGTATACCGGGTACCAGTTAAAACTGATTTGACTAAAGTGAGATGACCACCAATGGAAAGCAACCTATAAGTCCAATGAATTATTCTATTTTCAACTTTCTTTAATAACCATAACCAGTCGATTTTCCTGTAACCATTTGGCTTCAAAAAATAGCCAAGATACTTGAGGCCATCTTCTAATGCCCGAAACTTATACGGCAAAGACACCTTCAGAATTTTGATCCTGTTGTTCTCCAGTTTGTGGTGATAAAAACAAGATTTCCTGTTGCTTACTATCATACCGGATGCACTACAGAAAGTCCCAATGATTTCCTTATACTTCTACCATTCATTAACAGTATCCATACTTGCAAGGAGGACATCATCAATGAACAACAAATGCGTGATGGACAGTTCTTTGGATAATTTTATGCCTGCAACTTTTCCTTCAGACTTTGAACAATTGATAATTCTGCTCAAACTCTTGATGATAAGAAGAAATAATATTGAGATAGTGGACAACCTTGTCGCACTCCCCTGGAAATTTTAAAGAAATATGAAGGCGCCTCAGTGATCAATACTGCTATATTTGCGTTGGACACACATGTGATGATCCATATCAATACCAATGGTGGTATACCAATTTGAATTAATATTAGACGCAGGAATGCCCAATCCACTATGTCGAAAGCTTTCTCAAGATCCATCTTGAGTATCATAGCCTTGAAATTCTTCTTCTTTACTGTATGAATTAATTCCTGAGTGATTCTAATGGCATTGAGGATATACCTATCATTTAAAAAAGTAAACTGTTCTGCAGAGATGTTCCTGGATAGAATAGACTTCAGTGTGTTAGAAATGATCTTGGATATTATTTTGTACGCCAAGTTATAGAGGGAAATTGGTCTATAATCCCCAAAGGAGGATGGCTTTCCTTTCTTCGGAATGAGTGTGAAAAAAGTTGCGTTGAGACCTCCAGAGATAAAGCCTTCATTACGAGAGAATTCCACCATTTTATGAATCTCATCCCCCATCACATCAAAGAAATGTAGAAATAGTTCTACTGACCAGCCGTACGGCCCTGGGATTTTGTCCCTGGCAAATCCTTTTAGTGCCATTTCAATATCCATTAATGAGACTTATTTTCCTAAGTCCACTGCTTCATGCTCATTGACATAAACTGGGAAGAGCCTCGCAACATTTATTTGTGTAAGAAGGTCACAATGATCAGGATCTGTGAAAAGATTACCAAAATAAGTTTTAGCAGCTTCCTGAATATTTCCACTACCCGATATTGTGTTACCAACATCGTCAAGTAGATTCCAAATGGCATTTCTATTCTTCCGGTGAAAGGAATAAGTATGGAAGAACTTGTTATTTCCATCCCCATGTTTAATCCAGGTGGCTTGGCTTTTGAGCCTCCACTCCATCTCCTCCTGCATCAATAACTCCTCCTTTTTATGCTCTAATATTTTAACACTGTCAAAAATATCTTTATCCACCTTACCATCACAATTCAAACTGTGCAGCTTCTAAATATGTTCATTAAGCAACTTAATTTCAATGATATCAGAATTTTGTTTGTCTTTGATCGATTTTGTGACAAATTCCTTTAGTTTTCTGAGTTTTAACATGAAGGCATCCACGGGGTTAAGATTAGAAACAAACTCATAATCAAGCCATAAATTTTTAATTGTAGAACAGAAATCTTCATTGCTCAGCCATGAGCTATTGAACTTAAAGGGATAGTTCAACTTTCCTTGAGATGAGTCGAACTGGAAGAAAACTGGCCAGTGGTCTGAGAACTTGACCTCACCAGTCCATGATCTATACCTCTCCCAAGTGTTCAGAAGACTAGACGAAACCAAAAATTTATCCAGCCGCTTATAGATGCCATTGGATCCAGTTCTTCTATTTGTCCACGTTGGTGTTTCTTTACCTGGGATTAAATCCACTAAATCATGAGCATTTAAAATCCTTGTAAAGAAATCCCCCATATCATCCAACTTTGCATGAGTTCCCCGGACTTCCTCAGAATTCCTAGTAAAATTGAGATCTCCAGCAATAATTAGGTTATTGTTAGTTAAAAGACCTGAGGAGCTTAATGAAGACTAGAAAGGGCCACGGTCTTTGTAGGGGCCATATATATTGAAAACAAAGAGCTTCAAATTTAGGCATAGGTAGCAACCTTCAAGTAAAATACCCCAAGATGTTTTGAAAGCCTTAAAATTGAAATAATGAGGGTTCCACCCCGCCAACAGACCACCAGACAAACCCCGGGCATCCATAGCCACAAATTCCCAACCTGGTAACATAGTAGCTAGTCTTTTTACAGCACTAAATCCATCACACATCATTTCTTCTTGCAACAAAATAAGTGTCAGACTAGTAGATTTGAATAGCTGGGTTAAGGCCTTGGTCTGGGAGACCCTCCCCAATCCCCATGCATTGAGTGTGAGTAGTAACATTAAGAAACCTGTGATCGAGGCACTGATGCTCTAGGAGCCTCATCAATAGTGGAAGGGTTGCTACTGTGACTAAGATCAGCCGACTCAGTTAGCCTAACAGATAGAGGGATGTGACTTTCTGCTTCCCCATCCCCAACACGCTCAATATTCCTTGGTTTCCTACAGTTCCTCTGAATTGTAACATTTTGAAATTTGTCTGGAACCAAAGGTTTGACATATGGATTAGAAGAGGGATTTTTTTAGTAAATAGTTAAAGGTGACATGGATACAAGGGGGTTCATCCACGAAAACCCCATTCAGCTGAACCATCCTGTCTTCACAGGTAGAAATCCCTTCCCTACCTACAGGGCTGGCGATGTCGTGACAAATTGTGAGCGCATTAGTGTTTGTGGAAGGAAGACGTTCTATGGGAGAGTTCCCATCCTTCAATTTAGGGATAATAACAGAAGAGGTAGGAGCCCCACTTTCATTATCCAAATCCCTGTAAGGAATGACGTCTTCAAAAAAACCCTTATCATTAAGCCTAATTTTACCTTCCAAAATACGCTTGTATAGTGAATCTTCGACAACAAGATAGAAATCTAGTTCTGCATTAGAAATATCTTTGTAAGGGGTAGTAGTATCAGGTGAGGACTTACCCAATTTTGGTTGTTCTGGAGTCGAGAACCCATCTGCATCCTTTGAAAATGACCCCGAGTGCTCCCTTCCTTCATAACCAGAGCTAGGTCGTCTTAAAGAAGGACAACGAACCAACACATGACCCGTTTCGTGAAAGTTGAAGCAGCGGAAAGGAATTATGTAATAGTCTATCCTTTGCCTATAGGTGAATTTACCCCATAAAATCTCAACTTCAACAGGGAGGCCCAAATTTAGGTCAAATTCCACCATTACCCGGGAAACCTTCTTGTCAATTCCGAACAAAGAGTTTTTATCGATTCTAACAAAGGTTCCAACCTTGTTCTCCAACCCTATTAATATACTCTTTGTCCATAAATGGATGGGAAAACCAGGTAATAGCATCCAGATATGACGCCTAGTTTGTTTCTCGCAGATAGGATCAAAAGAAATATGCCATTGTTTCAAAATCAATGAACCCTCCTTGAAGGCCCATTTCGTAAATAGGATAGTTTCTCCATTCTCAGCCAGGGGAATAGTGAACATAATCCATCCATTGAGTAACAAGTTCACCCTCGGAGCCAACCCCAGTAATGGCGTCCAGGTTTTGTTGACCCATTCCAATATTTCACCTCTGGATCCCGAAGTAAATTCCAAACGACCCACAATGGCTCTTTTAGCCAGCATTTCTACACGATCAAGATTCAAAATTTTCCTCAATGACAAACTGGTCCAAAACATCTCTTGCTTTGATGGCCTTCAGACACCTCCTGCGTCTAGCCATTTCCCCTTTCAATATTTTCCCCTGGGATACAGATGGGTTTGTGCAGAGCAGTTCAAAATCATTAGCAGGGTCTTTATCTTTCTGTCTGGGAGTGTCAAGGGAGTTATGGTCACAAGTAAACGATATATGATGATACAAATTATCCATAATCCTAAACCCTAGTGACTGGGGAACCGGTGTCTCAAAGCTTCACAACGGTAACCACCATCAGCTACAAAAAGTTGCTACGATGTGATGGCAACAGTCGCCAACTGTTGACAATCTATGGTAAAACCAATAGGGATCAGGGCGCCAGCTACCAAGGAGAGTACGACCCTAGCTGGGCCAGGAAAGAAAGCCCTTTGGATGGGTAAAAAAACCTAGAGTGCAAAAAAATACACACCCTACCCAAAAATGAGAGAACAATTAGAATAGGAAGATGAGCCAGCTGCCAAGATGATACCCATACAAAAATGAGAAAAAACCCAACTAAACCAGGATTGTGGGGTAGAAGTAGAAGAAAATGGAAACCTAGAAAAACATTAATGACCAAGACTAGCTGCGGTATACTTCGCACTTTTTTTAAACTTGGTTGGTACTAGGTTGGCTTGTACAACCAACTTGACTCCAACACGGGGGGTTCACTCAGTGAACTTGTTACATAGCACGATCGTTCACATGATATTAAAGAATATCTCTAATTTCACTAAATATTGGAAATTTCCTCATAAAATTTAATTGTTGAACCCCCTTCCCAATATGCCTTTCCAATTAAGAAAACCCCTAGTTTCACCAGATATTGTATGTATCCATTTTATCAACCCATATTTAATACTCCCTTTATATCATATTATCAAGTTGTAACAAACAAGAGCCCTAACTCCTACCAAGATTGTAAGGGTGGTTGATCAATTTGTAGCATTGGATAGTGGAAGACCTAAAGAAATAGTATTGGGAAGGATAGTGCGTAAAAGGAAACCTAGTCAAGAGATAAACATAACAAAGAATGTAAAAGGATGATAGTCCAATAGTTAATACAATGCTTAGAAAAAATGAGAATTGCAGATGTTTCACACCATAATTTGCCAATCTACCAATTTTATATCATGTAAATATAAGAATATTCATAGAGAGGTCATGTTTTCTCTAATATTAATAAATTAAACTCCATAAAAATTCAAAAATGAAACCTTTTCGTGGATGGACTCCCCTACCTTCCTATAAAAAAAACATCATTGATGTTTGAACCCAAATGAACATAGCAAAATTTCTCTTACTTTCCAATAACACCATATGATCAAGTGCATAGCTTGGATTTGGGTCACTCACAAGATGCAATGAATTTCTTCCACTTCCTCTACATTTATTCTTGCAATCAAGGGAGTTAACAACATTTAGTTACCTTTTCTTGGGTTATATCTAGGTTTTTTTTAATCTTTATTGGAGGGGAAAAAATATCCATTTGTTAGGTTTCAAGCATGGAATAGTTATAAAGATACACAGATGGTGAAACTTATATGATACCATTTCATGGTAACAATAACACATAGGGTATGTAAATAAGGATTAAGATTTTCACCTATGTTCATGTCAGTTTCAATACAATATTAAGACAGATGACTTGCATATAAGAATTGAAATTACAATTATGAATATGCCAAATACAACTCAATCTAACAACTATTCCTAACTGGCAATGTGAAAATGTTAAAGAAGAATACAAAAAGTTGAAAGAAATAATTGGTCAAGAAAGATTGATCTAACTTTTCTTGGTTCCAATGAACCAAGAAAGATTGATCTCACTTTTCTGGGTTTTCATGGAGCAAGGTTTGATTGAATATCAATACCCACCTAAACCCCAATCTAAAAAATTAATAGTTAGATCTTTTACTCGAATGCCTACAGAAAATACAATAAAATTGTTCAACTCTGGAACTCCCAATTAGATACATCTCTTAACTTAAAGATGAAAAACAATATAACATCAATTCAAACCAAGCCTAAATAAGCTATTAAATGAGTATGGATCAAGGCCAGTAATCCGAAGAGACTTCCATTGATATTATCATTGGTACATTATTATCAAATTTATGCAAAACTTAGGATCATAAACAATATCAAATAAAATGGAGGGTCCTTAAGTTTTAGATAGGTATGAATTGAGCCCATGATTTGGAGGTATGAATCCATCCCATGATTCAGAGGTTATTCCTTAGCCCACCCAAATAAAATAACCCCCAATATTTATATTACTATGTCAAATTAAAAACCCCCCTTGACCCCTTAATACGGGGCAATATATTTTTGAGGTTTTTAAGAGTATTCAAACCCCCAATATGAATGGACGTGATATGATATTGCCTCTCTAGTGAACCCCCCGTGGACTCCAAGAATTACTACCTCCATTCTAGCCATCTTGTCGTAGGGTCCAAAATCTAGAAAAAACGCCTACAAACCCTATCCCCATCGTGCACCCAGGAATATTGCCCATCTATCTATAGCCCTTTGAAACCGTATTCTTAACGCAGTTCTATTTAATAACTATATATATCTTTTATTCACGTGGATGTAACCTTACCTTCTATCGGGCAGGGAGACTGACCTTTAAAAAGTCGAAAGACTTACTTCATTAGTTTGATTTTTCCGGCCTTTCAATGCTTTCAGTATCGAAGGGATTAGAAGGTGAGGGCCAAACTTCCTCTATAGTGATACAAATAGATTCATTTTTGTTCAATAAGTTGCTTTCCCTCTCCCTGCCAGCTGCTCCACAAGGTTGGTTAGAGGTCGTTTCCAATGTGGTACCTTGAAGCATGGTACCATGAACGGTAGGGTATAGGCTCAAGGAAGTAATAGAGAAGCATTTACTAGATCTAATGTGGCATAAAAAAAATGGAGTCAATTTTATGTGCCCTCTCATCAACAGAATGCTAATACAAATTTTCCTATACTCATTATCAAATTCAAATTTGGAATCTTATTAATTGAGAAAAAATTAGGCATATTAATATAATTGAGTATACTGATAACAATATAATATAATTATTCAAGAACAGAAAGGGAAAATTCACTCCAAGGTTTATTTCCTATGGGAAGGTGGAACTAGCATAGAATATGACTAGCATGGTCTTCGGTGAAAGGCCTCTAAAAGGGAAAACAAGCTATGCTCCTGCAGAGCCAAAGGTGCCCAACTCCATTAGTATTTCTAAGGATCCTTAGATCTAGGTTTGGTTGCTTTGTTCTTTTTTGGTGCATTGACGGGAATAAAAACTACATAATAGTAAATAAGGTAGGTGTAATACCCCCTATGTTTTATTTTATTAAAGACTAAGTTGCAAATTCATATTTGTAACTAAGTGGATAATATGTTAATGCTATATTTTGATAATGTGAAAGATTAAAGCTTGCCACATGTCCTCATGATAGGATAGATGTAAAAGACAATTTTTGAGATTATTAATAGGTGGGGAACAAGTCTTGTTGCTTAATATGAGGAAATGACATGTATCAAGAGACAATTTCTTTGAACTAATTCCCATCAGTTCCAAAGGGCGATAAAATATTTGTCTTACTGAATGTCACCATCAGTTCCAAAGGGGGATATTGTTGGCGATGTTGTCATTGATGTCAATATTAGCCATTGATGTCAAGTAGTGCTATGAAGAAATGGAGATGTCTTGTGAAGGAATGAATAAATGAAGAAGCTCCTAATAGTTATGATGATGTGTTAATTACATTGAAGAAATATAAAGGTTGGCTTCAAATAAAAATTAAATATAATATGTTTCATAGAGATGAAACATAATAATTAAAGAAGGAAATCAAATTGGTTGGCTCAACAAAAAAATTAAAAAAAGAAGGGAAAACTATATATATAAAATATCAAACGCTCAATATTTGAATAGAAGGGAAATTGAAGAAAAAAAATAGAATGGGGTGAAATATTTGATCTGATATAAGATGTGTAGAGATGTGAGATCAACATCTTGTTGATCTAATGTGAAATTTGTAAATTAAAAAGAAGAATAGAGATTTATTTGCATATTTAAGAGGCACTCTTAATGAGGAATTGATTGCTAAGAAGGATAAACAGTACTATTGTTCGTGGGCAGAAAAATCAATGGTGGTTTACCATCATTAGAGGCTAAGAAGAGGACAAAAGACAATAAGAGATTACCATTGGTCGTGGCTTACTAGAAGACTGGGATGTCAAGTCCCCTCCCATCAGACCAAGCAAGGGAGAGAACATGACACTAAATCCGGGCATCTAGCCCCATATCCATTAAGTAAAACTCATTGATAATAAAAGACATGTACATATGCATATAATAATTAAACACAACGGAATTAAAAGCATCTACATATCTAACATACATTCAACTTTGTCATGACAGTCATTAAATAAATACATTGCAGAATTTAACACAAGAGAGTACTTATCTTAAAACAAAGTAGTCTCGAGCAACCAACTATGCAACTGCAACGTTCCACCCAACCATAGGCCAGTTGTGCTTATCAATCTCTTGATACAACTGCCACCCCCGAGCTGGGCATGATTTCTACAAGGAATAAGGGAACAACAAACTCACACATAGCCAAAATACACCAAAATCAGCCAAGTCAATCCACAGTTGGGTTTATCAGGCTGCTAAGGCAAAGGGAGGGGATGAATTGCTAAGCTAGTGAGCTCAAGCACAGAGCCATGGATACCTCTACAAGATCTATCTAGCTTGGCACCCACAATTCCTACACACCCCACTCAAGGAAGTATTCCCTTCACCAATACACAGTCCCTCAGGCCATACCTTCCATTCTAGTGTTGTCCAAGGTGTGCATAGAAGAGTAGCCAGCCCTTTTGATTTTTCTGAGAGGTTACTCCCCTCACTAGGTTTATCAAGCCAATTCTATCCACTACCACTCCAAATTTCTTGCTCACAGGTTCAAACCAAAACATGGATGTACAAAACAACAAAATACAAGTGTTGGGCATGAAGAAAACGTTTTTACAGTGAGGTGCCCAAAATGGGGTTTCTACCAGTTCCAGAAAAACGTGGGCAGCCAAAAACGAAAAGCTAAATGAGGAAACAACCATGGGAAGCCAAATCCGTTTTCAGAAAAATGACCATGGACATTCCAAGGCAAAAACGACCTCCATAACAACCCCAAATCGTGGTCCTCCTCTCCCAGCCACTGTGTAACACAAAAGTGAGCTCCCAGCCATGGAAAAATGCACGAAAATGATGAAAAATGTGATGGGGAAAGTCCAGCTAGTTCAGACTGCGTGAGAGAGCAAAGTCCATGGGTGAAAGATGGCTTAGGGCACCATTTCGTGGGTGTTTTCTTGCCCAAGAAGCAAAAATACGAATTCCCAGGTTGATGGCTTGCCCATGCACGAAATTGGCTTCCATATCTCTTCATTCCCAAGGCATTAACTACCTCAACCAACTCTTGGAAGAATTAAATGATTGGGTGCATAAGTCAAAATGGGTAGTTGGTGGTTTATGGGTTTTCTCATGAAATTTGGCTTAACACTATTGGCTCAAGGGTTTGAATAATTTCCCTCCCTATTCCTTGTGAAATCATGCCCCCGTCTTTTTGTTGCATTGCATAACTAGTTGTCGGTATTTCATTAAGATTCGTATTTACATGATGCCTTAATTTACATTGTGCATGTCCAGCACAAGAACCATAGGCATCTATTTTTAATTACCGATACATAAAACGATAAATCGATGGCGGGGCCTTGGCCTTGAGCTCCTCACCATGATTTAATAACGATATTTACATCATTTACAATTTTAATGCAATAGGGTCAAAATCGGGATATTACATGGGATGTTCACAAAACTGATGCAATCTATTGAGTTTACCAATATATATTGTTGAATTTCATATACATCTTGTTTCTACATTTGTATTATTTATTGATGTGATTGTCACTTGCATTGATTGGTTAATGAATGCTTATAATTGTTAATAAAGGCATAAATGTGTTTGGTGGAATTCTTGGTTGATAGGAAAAGTAATTAAAAGTGCAAGACATTGATTCACTCCCCCTCTCAGTGGCCCTATTTTGTTCAACAGAGATCTCCCATTTCACTCCGAGTCATTATGCATTCTCCTCCACTCTCATTGACTCCCCTCTTAGCTCAATATTCGGCTCTATTTTTCTTTTCATCCTCCCCTCAACACTTCAGCTCTTGACTAGGAAATTACCTATTCTACTCTCATCATGGTTCGCTCCAAGAAGACATGGCAGAAAACCTTCTATGGACCTCACCGCTCTCATATGCCCCAAGTCTTGCGAGAATAAAAAAATGTTCGTACATGTTACTCAAGTATGGTCTCCTCCCCTGCCAAGTGCCACATACAAGGTTTGGAGGATTCTATTCATGACAATTTGGTCAGCCCTGCCCCAGAAAGGCTATATGAGGAAATGGGGCGACTAGTGGAGGAATCAAAGCACTCAACCTGAACCAGGGAAACAAGGTATAATAAGACTCTGAGTTTTCTATGGTACACCAAGACAATGCTTGTCCAGGATCTTGATGGGATCTGTCAATCAACAACAATACTGTAACATGTTGGGACAAGACACCAGCAAGGGTGATGTATCTAAACCTTCCCTTTAATCATCAACCTAGGGATTCATACAAACTTCTGAGGGTCCTGCGCACTATGTGCAACCTACAAAGAAATGTCTAATGATGCCTAGTAGTATTCTAAAGCAGGAAAAGAAAGATTACATATAAAAAGCAAAAGGAATTTCTAATCTATGACCTAAGGGTTGCAAGGGACATGGATCCCATCATCTGGTTAGGAATCTATCCCTTTATCAATGGTTCATGGACTATTTTCAGGACTTTCTTTGCCGAGCTTTAGGCATACCTTTTGAAGAAAATTCTCGATCTACCTTCCCATTCACACACCAAGTCTAGGTATTTAATTACACCAAACTATGAGTGAGTATTTAAACAAACTCAGAACTATAATGCTTGACTGAGCTCATATGACAAGATCCCATGTTTATAAAACAAATACTGAATTGGAAATTGTGGAAATAATAAAGAAGCATTCAAATTGAATTAAAGATGCAGAAATCATTTATCAAAGCTACTCTGCTAACATACTGCAAGTCATTTATAAATTGCAGTAAATCTACCATGTTCTATTCCGATCTATCTCATTCACATGAAAGCAATCAAATCTAATTTAACACACATGCTCCTGCAATCGCCTATGGATGGGACCTTATCCATGGCAATACAGGAACACAAATTTACTCAATAAGGAAGAACAATGGAAATCTTCATTTACTTTAAAATTGTTGTTTTTACATAATAAGCCTCAAAATGTATGCTGCTCACAAACTGTGGAAAATAACTATGTTCATACAAAAATGGGCTTGCTCTATAAGCCAGACGATACTGTTTAAATATATCTATTCTAATACTATGAAACAAAATGAAGTGCTCGTGTCTAATTTTGTGACTCCATGAGGTGCACTATGGAAGACAACACATAGTGGTAGTTTAACTGAGCTCAGTCAAGTCTTCGGGGACTAGGACTCAATCAAATATATCTATCGTTGAACACTGAAATAGGCACTTAGTAACTGCAGTTTCTTCCTTTAGATTTTGCTTGTCCTGCGCAATGGTCCATACAAAATGCCGCAATCTAAGAACTCCTTCACATTACTTCAAGCTTTTTCAAATAACTGTAAGTAAACTGCTTCTCCTATCTGTTCTTTTTAGGAAAATTGTCTTGATGCCTTAGTTCAGAACCTATGTCAAAAGGATACTACGAACAACCAACCACATCAATGTCATATGTGTATTTTAAGCTAGAGAAAGGAAGATTGCAACATCTATAATATATAAACTGAAATATTCTACAATCCTAACAAGGATGCACTCATCTTTCACCAACTTGATACCATAGTACTTCCTTTCTGGACCAAAATGACTGATATAGAAAATGATTTAGATGCCTTTTCGTACCTAATATTGGGAGCCATCATCTCTCACGGAATGTCTGGAGGGAAATTTGATGGACAATCCCAATGATAGCCTAGCTTCCCATATTGTAATGTCCCTTGTTAGGAATTTTATTAAAATGGCAAATTTTCACTTTTTTCCCTAGTTAGACCTTTGACTAGTTTTGATCTCTAGGTCCCAAATTGCCCCAAATGATCCCAAATATTTTGAGAAG
Organism: Larix kaempferi; assembly: GCA_027924585.1. NCBI lineage: Eukaryota > Viridiplantae > Streptophyta > Pinopsida > Pinales > Pinaceae > Larix > Larix kaempferi. Next base: position 2,768,455 of record BSBM01000123.1, read on the forward strand.
GTATATGGATGATATTAGAACATAAATATGTGTTTCATGGATTCCTTTGGACATTTAAAATACTTCATCAAATCCTCTTTCAATTCTGGTCAATGTAGGTAACTTTACTAGTGATTTCCCTTTGACTAGTATTGGTCTCTAGGTCCCAAATTGACTCCAAATGCCTTCAAATATCCAAGGAAGGTGTATGAATTATATTAGTACTTGAATATGGTGTTCAGGGATGACATATGGCCACCAAAATACCTCTGCAAATTCCTTAAGATTCTAGACCAAGTATGCAATTTTACTAGTAATTTGGGGTTCAAATCCCCCTCGGGTAAGTACTGAAAATGGATTCCCAAATGCCTCCAAACCCACTCAAATTTCTAAAAAGAGGTAGGGAATGTATTAAGGATGTTATTAAGGTCTCATGTTCACCATTAATTGATTATTATATCTGTTCCAACCCTCTCCCATTCAACTGCAAAAATCACCAATTCGACCCTTGGGGAAATGGCACTATTTCTTCTCCCAATGCAATTAAATTGAGTAAAAATAATTCAAATGCTCAAGTACAGTACATGAAACTTGTAAAATACATCCATGGAAGTCCATTAATCACAAATTCATCAGAGAATCATCCATTCATTCGAAATCATTAGCATTACATTGATTCACAACAAGGTTACAGTGGGGAAATGGCACTGTCCTTTCATTAAAATTGAGATTTATACATTTCTAGTTGGAATTTCGACCTGAAACTTTATGGAGATGAAGAACAGAGTATTTAATTCATATTACAAAAGAAATCAGGCATTAGAAGATCCCCCAAATAGTACAATAGCTCACCAAAAATGCCCTCCCTCAAGGATAAAGAATATGCCATCAAAACTGGAAATGGTTGAAGGAGTGAGCTGCAATAGAAAAAACCATGAGCTGCCCTGTAGCTTACACCTGCAAATAAAGACTCCATTAAATCTCCAAATGAAAGGTCTGAATGGCCTTTCCAATTGCCAACTTGGATGGGAATCTTTCACCCTCGAAATTGGCTAAGGCAAGCAACTAGTCATCCACTAGCTCTCCCTCTTCACAAATGCAATTGCAAATTCTACGAATGATCAAAAGCTGGTTTCATTCTTTGTTATTGACATTTATAAATTTATAATGTCCTCCATGGGTCGAATTCCTTCCAAGAGACTCATGCCAAATCAAGTTGGGAAGAGATTCCAAAGACCGCCACTTGTACAGCAATTCCTAGTCTCCCACTTCCACCAAATCACATGCGGAAGCATCTTAGCTGCCCTAACACCCTTGAGCGCCCTCTTGGAGTCTATTTTTAGCCCTGACATGTCATATATGTCATATGTCAGCCTTCAGGTCTGATTTGTGTCATAGGTGTCATAGCATCTTCATCATTGTTGTCATAGAGCTAGGGAATCTAGCCCAAGTGTCTCACTAGCTCCAAATTGCCTCTTCCTCTTCCATGGGAGTTACTCTTCCTCTATATTTCGACCTTGGATGATTCATGCCATGAATAATACCTTTTGGACTCCCCCAAGTATGTTACCATTCACCTTGAATTCGAATTGGTGAGAGAATGATACCAAATGTAGTGGGGAAATCTAGCCATATGTGGGTCCCGCTTCCTCCATGTGTCTTCATGATGAAATGCCACTTTGATTTTCACTTGTATATATTTATTTATCTCCTTTATTAGATATTTATGCCATACTAATGTTCCAACATCATTTATTATCCCCATTATTCACAATCCCAAAGCTTCCACCCCAAACCTAGGAAACTAGTACTTTCCCCCCTTGGCAATTATTTGACCTTTAGCATCAATTTGACAAACACTAATGAATATGGCCATTGTGATTAGGCCATTGTGACCCAATGCCAATTTTGGGACAAGACAAATTCTCCCTTCCCAATATTGCTTGTCCTCAAGCAATTTCAAACATGGGTGTTGAAGAACCTGCTTTCTGTATAATGTTTTGAAATTGCCATTGAATCGCCCAACCTTGAGTCTTTGAGTTTCCATGAAGATTTTAGAAAGGAACCACCATGCTTGCTGCTGCACTACTCTGATAAAATTCACTTTATTAAGTGGGAAATCCATCTCCCATACTGCTTGTTTCCCCAAAAAAATTCAAACCAATGAGACAAAAATTATTCCAGGGTCCCATTGCTTGTATTGCACCCCAACAATTAAAAGTGTTCTCCAACCCATACCATCAGATAAGAGGATTCCTGGATCCCATTTTCTTGTATGCATTCTTACAAACATCGTGAGTACAAAATATATATCATCAAAGTACATAACAACATAATGAAAATGTACATCAAGAAGATGCTTCATCAAAGAATCATGAAAGTGTTTATACCTCCAAGTAAGTAGACCAGCATTTGCTAGGTGCATACAATCTTCAAGTGACCAATCAAATCTGCTCCAATGACATAGGTGAGGATCCCCTGTCCGATAGTGCTGCTCCAAAAGAATGTGATATGCATCAAAATATTCAGCCATGCATTCTTTCATCCAAGAAGTGAATGAAGAATCTCCACTAAAATCTGAACCAAATAATGAGCAGGAAAAACAAGGAGACTTCAAAGGACTCAAAGAAGTCTCATCCATACATCCATGGGGATATGTATCATCATAAGGTAAAGCAATATGCTGCTGCAATTCTAAATAATGAGGTGCTCTATTCATGTCATCATCAAAAGGAGAGGTAGGAGTTTCATACCCCTCATGTGGCACCACTAGAAAAAAACATTTCACCCAATTTTCATCCCAAAGTGATGTGGCTAGAAAAGAAGTGTGGGGTGAGGAATTATGAACCAACTTTAATTCTTTACAACTCTTACCCATTGAAATATTTAATTCATCTTCTCCATAATTGACTGGTCCAACTATTGTGAGATCATGTACCTCTTCCAAGGCTTTGCAACTCTCTCCATGAGGCAACTCATAATCCCTTTGAACAAGGACAAGTGCTTGTCCTTCTTCTTGTGTTAGTGTAACATCTTCAAGAACATGCATATCAACATGTACCTCATGTTCCACAATTACATTAGGTTCCTCTTTTGTGACATAAATTATTTCATCATTTTCCTTGAAAAGAGAACCATTGCTCATTATTTTTTCCGAGTTGCTTCCAAGTTCACTAAGCAACAATTTAAACTATTGAAAGAATTGCCTCCACTTGTCTTCAAAGGAAGGTTTCAGTAATTTTCTAAACTCCTCATTCTCCTCTAAGGTTCCTTTCCCATCCTTACTCATGGTGACCAAGGAATGCACTTCTTCTCCTACTTCTTCCCTTTCACCAAAGTGCATCCAGTTTCAGTTTCTAAGGGTGGTGGCTTATTTCTTTGACTCCGGGTATTCATTAATGTTCTACCACATCAGGTGCCAAGACCATGCTCTGATACCACTGTAATGTCCCTTGTTAGGAATTTTATTAAAATGACAATTTTTCACTTTTTTCCCTAGTTAGACCTTTGACTAGTTTTGATCTCTAGGTCCCAAATTGCCCCAAATGATCCCAAATATTCTGAGAAGGTATATGAATGATATTAGAACACAAATATGTGTTTCATGGATGCCTTTGGACGTTTAAAATACTTCTGCAAATCCTCTTTCAATTCTGGTCAATGTAGGTAACTTTACTAGTGATTTCCCTTTGACTAGTATTGGTCTCTAGGTCCCAAATTGACTCCAAATGCCTTCAAATATTCAAGGAAGGTGTATGAATTATATTTGTCTATCACCACTTGTCTTAATTTCCATCGGTTATAACCAGTGCCTTCCATCTTTACCAGCAAATCGGTTATAACCAGTGCCTTCCATCTTTACCAGTAAAAGTGAGTATCTATTGTTGGGTGTGATAATCAACAAGATTTTTTTTATCAACTATGTTGTACAAATTATAAGAGATAATATCGTGACATGCAGGAATCTGGTTGGAAATTTCTTCACCATAAATGAAACAAATAATAGGTAGATATCCTCCCTTTTTATCTCACATTTTATTAAAGAGTAAAGACATGGAAATATTGAGTTATTACTGAAAATATTATTTTATCTGATGCATTAAAGTGCCTGACTTTGATAGAATACAAAATAATCGATCTAATATTTATTCAGGTTGCAGGAAACTAGGCATGAAAAATCTATGTACTAATAGCTCGACTTTTATCTGTTTTGTACATTTCAGAATATTAAGTGGTGTTTCTTTACAGCTACATTATAATTGGTGACTATCAATAACTTTGTTATTACAGATTTTCTGGAACAAGTTTAGGTTGCCTCCAATAGACCTTTCCTTGCCGTAGAGGAGCTCCACTTTGTGAGTTATTCTAGTTGTTTCCTTTTAAGTCCAAAAGGTTGTCCATTTTATTTGCATATATATATATATATATATATATATATATATATATATATATATATATAATCCTGCACTTACCCCAAATTTAGGGGTAACCGTTTATGGGGTTTTTATTAGTGAGATAAAGGTTTTCTTTTTCAATTATATATACTTTTTTTACATTAATTATAAACTTATTTTGGTATACCAATCTGAAAGACACAATATGGTCATATTGTGTCCTTCAGATTTGGTAATGAGCTCTTTGCAGAATCATATCTTTCATCTTGGTCTCCATTGATAAGGTTCAGTAATGATCTCTTTGCAGAATCCAACACAATTTTCAGAATTCTTCTCCATTTTTAGATTGATCATTTTACCAGTGACGGTAATTAATTTTTCTACAACCCCATCCTTGTTTCATATGTTCACACATTAAAGTTGATAGTAGATACCAAAACTAAGAATTTTCCCTAAAGAATTCCTACATATGAGAACTTCCCCTTTGGTCATTAATGATGCCATTTATCTAAAAAATATTCCAAAATTTTGTCACCCCACTATTGGATATAGTCTGATAGTTGGCCATCTTTTATGCTAATACTATCATTCCCAAATGAAACAAACTCACAATGACGTAAATTTAAACCAGAATCTAAACATGGAAAATATAGGAATACCTTGAACTTGGCTACTTACAAAGAGTTTGTTGTTGAAAAGTTATCAAGGAAGTGTTGTTCACCTTGTGTTGCCTTGGGGTGGACAAGAACACTTTAAAAGAGTGACCGCTAGCGACTTTTAATAAAGTGTGAAGTACTTTATTTTTATAAAGTCACTTTATTAAATTTTAAGTCATGGTTTATATCTTAAGTTCATTTAAGTGATAAATTCAAGTGAATGATTAATTAAAAGGTCATCACATAATTAAATGATATATGTGCACTAAATGTCATTTAATTATTATTTAATGAGCATTTATTGAGAGCCTTTGATCTAATCTAATCTTGACCATTGGATGAAGAGGGAGAAGTTACCATGAACAAAAAGGCTAGGGGAAGGAAAACCTAATTCATTGTTCACATTTCCAAGAGAGAATTTATGGAGAGGAGGAGCAAAAGAGAGAGGGTTTGAGAGAATTCGACCTAGAGAAGAGATTGAGAAAAATTCAGCAGAGAAATCAAGACTTGAAGATGGACATGATTTCCAAGGAAGTTAGCACAAATTTATAGAAGAAAACTGGCACAGAAATCGAGGACAGTTCGTAGTGAACTAGTCAATACATCTGCACACAAATCAAGGCAATCATTTGGCATGATTTTCGAGGAAAGGTACAACATTAATTGCTATTGTCAGACCATACAGGGCACAAATTTCGAGGCAGAGAAAAGCTGTAATAGTGCACAGATTTCGAGGCACAGTCTGTACTGTACTTGTTTGTATAGTTCACATGTGTGAGGCTGTACGGGCACAGTTTTCGAGGAGTTGTTTTGTTAGTCCATACAACAGATTTCAGAGTGTTTTCTGACACGTATTTCGAGGCAAAAATAAGAGATAAGTACTGTTGTTGTAATTTGTACAATTTCCTTGAAAAAAATAAAATCTCTCTCAAAACAGGTTTTCCCTTAGGGGTTTTATCCTGGACCAATTTGGTCAAAACTACTGAGTCATTTTAATGTGTGAATGCCTGTTATAATTTTCTAAGTATGAAAAGATAGGCCGAAAATTAATTTTCTGAGTTATTTAATTGAAAAGAATTTCATGTGTTTCAAGAAAAACAACTTTATTTGAGAAAAATATGTGCATGTTGGGGTTTGGGCATTAAACTACATGCAGAGAAGTTGCAAAACTTGAAACCGGGTTGGGGTTCTAAAACTTTCATTTGCAACTGTTACAAGCTCGAACAAAGTCAACTTTAGGGAATCTTAAGGATTGGTTGAGCAATGAAGGTGAGGCTAGTGGTTATATTGCAGTCAAATTTGTGAAAATCAGAAGTAGAGGCACACAACACACTTCATTGTTTTCCATTACTTCATAAACTATTTAAATACATCAACGAAGACTTCTCTAGAAAACCTTACGACCAACTATCTCGCAGATACAATGCTTTGATTTTCACTGTGTCAATCTCGGGACTAGCCACTTCTTGACTTGTCAACTAACTACCTAGCGGGATTAATTATCATACTTAACCACTCCTTGTTAATTATGACTGCTAAACAAATGATTAAACTATTGCTAAAACATACTGCCTTGCTTCCTCTAAGGCTTACATAAAAAAATTAAAATGTGAATGGCTATTGTTCAATGTCTCAGCTAGGCTTACAACTCGTTCAACAATTTCATCTTCACCTGCTTTGCTGCTATATGTTGATTGAACTTCTTCTTGTACCTTTTGCTCCAAATGATTTTCTTCTTCTTCGTGCTCCAAACTTTGAACTCTAGATATCTCCTCTTATTCAGCTTCATCTTTACTTTGATGTTATTCTTCAGTGTTTCTTTAGATTCTTCATATCTTCTATCATCAGCTTCAGGTACAAAATTTTCTTCAATCTACTTGTCACCATTCAAACAGTGAATGCCTTTTGTACCAAAGGATGTGTTATCACATCCATAGTAGCCAGGATACCATGATTTGCAGAGCAGTTTCCTGTATATTTTTGAGCCAGTCTTTTACACCTTTCTTATGAGATCATCCTATGATGAGCAACATTTTGATGATCACTCACATATATTCAGTGGATCTAGAGTTTCCATAGTTACAATCTTGTTATCACATCCATAGTAGCCGGGATACCATGATTGTAGAGAAGTTCATTGTATTTTTCTGAGCCAGGCCTTTACACAGTTTTCATGAGATGCACCTATGATGAGTAGTATTTTTTATGATCACTCACATATCAGAGAAGCCCAGATCAGACATGCAATGAACCTTATGCCAAGACCCAGCCTCATGACCTCAGATTTGACGATCGAGGTGACTTTTTAGACCATACAAAGCAGTGCAATGCCCAAAGCTTCAGAAACAGTGTTTTCAGTGGTTCTAGATGGTCCAAGTAGCAGGAACAGGTATATGGCCAGCAAGTATATGATGTGCATTGGTTTTGATTATCTTGTTCTTTTGGTCATTTTAGTAGCTTGACTTAGTATCTAGTGATCATGATCTGGCATTATATATATATGGATATGGTTTCTATTGATTATCTAGATGGTTTTATTACTCACATTTAGAAGCTCTTGTTTTATACTCATTGGTTTTACCCTCTTAGGAGTGTGGACATGATCACTCCCACCTTTTATGGATTGCTAGCTTAGGCATCACCTTCACTTTCCCCATCCATCCGTTATCTCTCCCATTTTTTGTTTTCACCCTAACTTACACCTTAGCCTGTGATATGGAGGACCTCCCCACTTTTTCCTCTATGTTGGATAGCATCCCAGTTAGTTTGTGTCTCAGATCTGAGTTGGCAACAGAACTTACCCTTTGGTGAGTTGCATTTGATACCTTGATCACTCTAGTTGGTGTTAAGTTTATATGTTGCAATAACTTAGATTCCTACTTCATTATCATTTAATACATTTTCACAACAACAACAACATAAATAGGATCTCTGAAAGAAACATAATCACAAGGTACACAAAAATTTATCCTAGGAAACCCTCAAGGGGAAGAAAACCCAATAAGAACTTCCTCAATATAGATTACCAAAGTACAATGCCCAAAGAAATAAGTCTCATAAAGAATAGAGACAAAACCCAATACCAAGAGCCAATAACAATCCTCCTCCTTCGCTAGTCTCCTTCTTCCTCTAATGCGCAATGCATGAGTGAGTGAATGGTACTGTTATCACACAACTTGTAGTTGTCCCTAAAGGTATCCCATCCGGGACGGTAGAGGAGATAGACAACTAAAGAGGTGACCCAAGAGATGCCATGGTTCCCAATGCAAGTTGGGAGTCACGATAACTGAGGCACTCTTCACTTTAGATCTAGATAAGACAAGATCAAGGGGGAGACCCTATAGCCAATCAAGGAAGATTAGCCAAAGCAAAGGTTCCTAGGAAAGTGTGTAAATTGAGTTATAGAAGCCAATGCAAGCTTAGGTGGACCCAAGAATTTATGATGTGGTTGAAGAGGCTTAAGAAGTGACACGTGTTTCAACCAATGATTGAGTTAGGCCACCTTGGTAGATCAAAAGATAGATCTAGTACCATGAAATACACAAGTGGGACCTATTATCACACAACTTGTAGTTGTCCCTAAAGGTATCACATCCGGGATGGTAGAGGAGACGGACAACTAAAGAGGTGACCCAAGAGATGCCACGGTTCCCAATGCAAGCTGGGAGTCACGACAACCGAGGCACTCTTCGCTTTAGATCGAGATGAATCAAGACCAAGGGGGAGACCCTATAGCCAATCAAAGGTGATTGGACCAAAGCAAAGGTTCCTAGGGAAGTGTGAAAGACAAGTTACGGAAACCAATGCAAGGTTAGGTGGACCTAGAAGTTTAAGTATGGTTGAAAGAGGCTTAATGGATGACTAGTGTTTCAACCAATGAATGATTTAGGTCACACAATGAGATCAAATGACAAGATCTAATACCATGAATTACACAAGTGGGGCCCACTTCCTTGGGATATGGAAATGGTCCAAATGAGACCCACAAGGTGAAGTTAAGGGTGCAAATGGTACCAAGGGGTATGCAAAGAGTAGATCTATGGATATAAGATGAAATTGGGGATACTCACATGTGGGATCTCGCACATGACACTAATCCCAAGAGGTGCGATTTGCCTTAGGTGGACTAGTGCTTTAAGATGGATGGATAAATGGAGTCCAAAGTATGCCAAATTATAGATCGAGGTAGTTTAGGCAATTATCAAAGTGGGTTTTGAAAATAAAATGCACCCAATGGCTAGATCTCCATAGATCTGAGATTGAAAATGCATCACAAAATTGACCCAAGTGAGGCACAACCCTCAAAATGAGGAATGGGGCCCACAAGGTGAAAATCAATAAAGTGAAGCACTAGGGGTAGGTTATCAAGTGAGAGGAATGCAAATCAAGTGGGATCTCACCTACCCATGTCCTAGAACTAGCTTAACTCACTTACCCAAGGAGGGCGACCTCACTCAAGGAAGGCTAAGTGCCTTGGGGGAAGGGTCAAATGAAGTCCAAATGCCATCAAACTATAGATCCGAATTGTCATGGATACTATAGAGGTGGGTTCCTTTTATTATACCCAAATCCAAGCTAGATCTAAGAAAAAGTGAAAAATAAGGGTTTTAATCAACTGGAAAAAGAGAAAGACCACTTAACCTCTGTCTTCAGTAGCCTGGGTTACAAGAATAAGGACATTCATAAGGCAATGAAAAAAGCAGAAAACTGGACTCAACACACAAAGGAGAGAAAGACTCGTAAGGCCTTCCTCCCTTACATCCAAGGAGTAACGGACAAAATTGCAAGGGTATTGAAGAAAAAAGAGGTTTGGACATCCTTCAAGCCTGTGGAAACCATTAGACAGAAAATGAGGTCGGAGAAAGACAAGGTTGATTGGCACCAATATAAAGGGGTGTATAAGGTAGATTGTTCGTGTGGAAGGAGCTATATAGGAGAGATAGGTTGTTCTTTTCAAACTAGATTGAAAGAGCATGGAGCTGACATAAGAAGAGAGAGGACGAACACCTCTGCATTCGTAGAGCATTCTCTCAAAACAAAACACCATGTCTGCCTGGAAAACACAGAGTTGCTCGTGGTTGAGGACCACTACTACAAACGAAGGGTGAGAGAGGCCTTGGAAATCATGAAGCACCCGAACAACCTAAATAGAGACGGGGGACTTGAAATAAGCGAGAGATGGCTACCTCTGATCAACAAGGAAGGTAATGGATAAAACCAGGCATGTTTCTGTCACAATCACAATCTTTGGTGAGTATCACTAACCTAGCCTCCGACTCGTCTATTTTATTTGTGGATTTTCTTATTACTAATAATTATTCATCATGTTTGTATAGGGACTATCATTAATTATTAATGAGACCTTTGAGACCTATATTTATAAATAATAATTATTAATGAGACCTTTGAGACCTATTTTTATTAATAATAAGTATTAATAACTTATCATTAGTAAGGATCTTATTAATAATTATCTTTAGTTCATAATGATTATTAATAATTATCTTGTTCATAATGATTATTAATAATTATTTTGCATAACTTTGATCATCTTTTTGAATAAGTTGATCCTTTAGTTAAATAAGGAGATCCTTTAATTAAACAAGGATCATTTATTAATTATTTAATTAATTGGGGTTTCATGCTTGAACTTTTTGAAGATTAATAATATTTTTACAATTGTGAATGAATAATTTTAGTAATGTATTTATTGAAAGAATTTATTGAAATTAGCATCTATTTTGGAAGATATTTTTTGAAAATTTGGAAGATGAAGGGAGAAGGGGATATGATCGGGCATCCTGTTATCACATATATAGTAGTTGGGCTACCATACATTTTTTTTCAGATTCCAGTGCACTATCCAGCCAGTTCCCTTACATTGAGATGCTGAGATGAGCATCTATATTGGATCACTATCAGATTTTGGACAACAGTTGTATTCCCCATTGCCATGACTGAGTCTCAGGACACTCAGAGAGATGACCGATGTAGCCATTATACCATTTGTACAGAGTAGTCAGTAGTGCCCAGAGTTACAGCAGTAGTTTCAGAGGACAGATGATGGTTCAGGTGATGAGCATTCAGGTATATGACTCAGCAGGTATATCATTGTGTTATGGTTATATTGCTTTTATACTTATTCCTATAGCATGTCTTAGCACTTAGTGTCATCATCTGGCGATCATATCGATATGTGGACCTGGTTGATCTTATTATATATTATATTGTCCCTACTCATACTTAGAAGTTCACTATTCATACTCACTGGTTTTACCCTCCTTAGGGAGAATAGAGGTGATCATTCCACCATACCTTGGCTTGCTAGTGTTGGCTCCATTAATCATTGTCTTCATCCATCCATTACCTACCTTTTAGTTTATCACCCTGACTTACTACTTGACTAGTGACATGGAGGATCTTTTCCCCACTGTAGCCTCTGTATTGGATGAGCTTCCCTGTTTATTGTGTCTCGGCTCTGAGTTGGTGACAAAACTTACCTATGGTGAGTTGGAGTTCCTTGTGAATTCCCCCTAGTCACTAAAGTTGTGTTGGCTAAACCTAAAACTTTTAGTGCTGCCATGAATACAAAATCTGGAAAAAATGAAATGCTATATCTTGTATGAAAAGCCCATTCATGCAATGTGTTTTTCAACACACGTGAATGAAAGGCATGCCAAATGAAAATGGCCATGAAAATAAAATGTTATATCTTTTGGAAATGTAAATACCTAGGTAAACAAGTTGTCTGTGACACACCTAGAAGTGCTCAGGTAAACAAGTGCCTTAAAAACACACCTGCAACAGAAAGCCTCAAATAAATGTAAATCTATGCAATGTGTTTATAAACACACATAGATCAAAGGCTATGGAAATTTCAGGCCCAAAAAGCAATGGAACTTAAAATGCTATATCTAAGTAATTGTTGGCCTCATTTGTATTATGGATTGTGCGCATCTGTTAAAGGTGAATAAACCCTCTTTGAACAACTCATCCATTTGTGAGACACCGCCATTCTCTGTGTAGTTGCTCATTCAGTATATACTGTGGTGTGTATTCCCTTTCCTTTTGCCAAAGTGTCACAAAGTTAAGTCAGTCAAGTCATCCCTTAGCCTAGCTAGTTATTTTAGCCTTCACCCTTCACTAGCAAATTGATCACAGCTATGAAGTGAGTATGGTCCTGAAAGTCTAGTCTGAGTAATAATAATAATTAATGACATTATATATTTGGATTTAGATCACCAGTAATGATTACTTTGTGTTATAATTGTTATTTGAATAAGTTGTAGAACATGCATTAACCTTTAACACTTTGCAGCAGCTTCTGATGATGGTCTGAGTTATATTTGGTCATGTTGACTTGGTCAAACCTAGTTTGACCAAGGTCAACCATAGGAGATGAGATGGTTAGACCTTGTGATGATATGGATAGATGATATATGGTCTATGTACATGTACATGATGATTCTATGCAGCAAATACAGGGTTGTGATGATGATTCATGGTTTACAGCATTATTTGATCATTTACAGATTATTACTATTTCACCTGTTCTGGTATATTGGATATATTTTATGATCATGCAGACTCATATGGTGTATGGATACACATCTTGAATGGATTTGTACCTTCTGAGTCCAATGAGACAGCATGTTTTCAGTTCTGGGCACTTACATTGATGATTGAGCCTCAGTAGGTTAACCTAGTGCAGTTTTGGTCTGTCGGAGACCTTGTCAGAGCAGAGAGGATTTCTATTTGGTTGACCTAGGGCGTTGTGTTTGGAGGGGGTGGTCCAGCCACTTGTTTTTACCATATTACCCCCCTCTCGGACACATTGGTGCCCTTACCTTGATAGCGCAGGCACTCCAGGAGGCAGTTTGGGGCAGTTTCACGCTTCCCAAGGCATTTCAGGATTGGTAGAAATGGCTATTGAGGAAATCGATTTGGGATAATGAGGCAATGTCTTGGCATGGGATGATCAGTGATGATGTATTGATGTCTTCCACACCTCCTCCAGCAGTTTCAGCTTCATTGGGACCCGCATCCATCACTTATGGCACTTTCTGATGATTTCTGAGGCCTTTTGAGGCCTATGATTTGTCCATAAAGCATGATTTGGTACATTGATGACTATTTTATTATTATTGTGCTATGGGGATTGACCAAGGGTGGTTAAAATTACCCCTTGGACCCACCATAAGCTCCTTATTATATTTTGTCATCATGATATGGTGGGATTCCCCTCTCCTAGGGCAATTTTGTCCACTTATGTTATATTTTATTAGTGATCCATGTATTTTATTGTTGAGATCATCTCAACCATTGATTAGACATTGTATCTTTTAATCTTAGCCACTCATTCAAAAAGTGGTTAGGTTTTTGATGCCTCTCCTTCCTATTTAAAGGAGAGAGCTTCTCATTGTAAGGGGTCTTTGAGCTTCTCATTGTAAGGGGTCTTTGGCTCTTGGATTATTCGTATAGAAAAACTTTCTTGTGGTCTCCTTTGCATCTAGTGTTCTTAGATGGTGATTGGAAAATCTATTGCAACCTAGCATTTGGAATTTGTGGTAAGATCTATCTTTTTTTTGGAAATCATTGTCTTGTCTACAACAAGGGCGGTTTTGGAAGGCTTCTTCAAATCGACTTTCTTGGCATTTGCTTGTATCAGGGGGTTATCATTAGTATCATTTTGATCTATGCTATCTTTCTGTTACTTCTCTTGTGGCATTAGTCTTATCTCTTGAATGCATCAAATCTGATATTGTTGACGTTTGTTGTGCAGGAGAGAGGGCGCATTGGCTTCTCGGGCTAAATCGATTTCATAGAAAACTACCTCAAAGCTTCTCAAATTGATCGGGTTTGCATAGATCATCATCATCAAGGCATCTACAAGGTTACCCAGGTAAGATCCACAGGTTTGTTTCTCTTATCTTGATCCAATCCATTGACATAGCTCATAAATTGATAAAACCCTAATTAATTCAAACCCCCATTGTTACTTTTCTCAGATCTACTAAGATCTAGTGGGTTGTTGGGTGTAATCTTGAAAACCCACTTCTATAGTATCCACGGCATCCCGGATCTATAGTTTGGTGAGGATTGGCTTCCATTTGACCCCCTTCCCTAGCCAACTTGGCTTCCCCAAGTGAGGGTGCACTTCTTGGAGAGGTGAGTTGACCTAGATCTAGTTGATGGGTAGTTGAGATTTCAATTGATTCATGATCTACATGCCCTAAAACCTACCCCTAGACTCTTACTTTGGCAATTTCTACCTTGTGGGCCTTATTCCACATTTCAAGGGATTTAATCTCCATTTTGGACCACTTGGTATCTTCAAACTCAGATCTAGCAAGATCTAGCCATTGGATTGCCTTGAAATTGTAGATCCACACTCTCACTTGATCAACCTACTTAGATCTAAAGTTTGGATGCCATTGGACTTGTCTTGATTCATTTATCCCACATTTTACCCTCCTTGGGAAAAGTCGCACTTCCTTGGGAGAGTGAGTTGGTCCACTTCTAGGACATGGGTACATGAGATTTTGGTGGATTTGGAACGAGCATAATTCAAAACCTAGGTCTAGTATGTCACTTTGTCAAATCTTGCCTTTGGGATAGCATTCCTTGTTTTAAGGGATTGTGGTCCACTTAGGTCAAACCTTGAATCTTTAGATCTAGACTTGCTCCTCCATCAAACATTTAATAGACCACTTGTCTCATGCCATAGGAGTCATCAACCACAAGTTAACTTCACTTTGACTCCATTAATCCCAATTCCCAAGGCATTGATCTCTCTCCAAGTCAATTCGACTTTCCTAGATTGTTGGATTAACTTGTGGTTTGATCCTTGTGTGGTGGACTAAACCCTTTAATGTCATCATATATCATGATCAAGCTTGTCACTTGTACTAGTTAGCCCCAATTCAACCCCTAAACTACCCTGCATTGGACATGGTTCCCAAGGCAGTGGATTTTCTCACATTGAACTAGTACTCTAATCCTGGATCTCACTTCAAATATTATAAGTCACTCTCACATCAACAATGAACCAAAGCTATACTCATTGAACCCCTTACTTGCCTTGTGACTTCATCCTTAGGTCTAGGATACACCATACACCTTACAATACTTCACTCATACTTAACTTTGATTCAGTGTTTTGGTTTGATCTCTCTTGTCGGGAGTAGATCTGGGTCTCCCCCTTTGTTGTCTGGGCTAGATAGCATAAAGTGAAGGTTGCCTTGACTGGCGTGACAACCATCTATTGGAGGTCGAGGTGATCGTGGTTGCACCTTTTGAGTTGCCCTTCCCTATTGCCATCCATTAATGGATACATCCATAGGGGTAACTATAGTTTAGGTGATAACAGGCCCCACTTGGGTACTTTTACTTGGCATTAGATCTATCTAGATCTGCTATTCATAACCTATAAGTGGCCTTATCTTTTATTGGTTGAACAATTTTTTATCTCAAAAGCCTCTTCAACCAAGCCCTAACTTCTTGGGTCCACTTATCCATTCTAGATCTAGATCTACAACTCTTGGTTTCTTCACGTTTTGTCTTTCACATTTCCCTAGGAGGTCTTGAGTGGGTTCGCTAGCCTTCATAGGTTAGCTAGGGTCTCCCCCTTGGTCTTGCTTAGGCTAGATCTAAAGCAAAGAGTGCCTCGGTTAGCGTGACACCAATTTGTATTGGGAACCGTGGCATCTCTTGGGTCACCTCCTGAGTTGTCTACACCTCTACCGTCCTGGATAGGATAACCTTTAGAGACAACTACAAGTTGTGTGATAATAGTACCATTAGGAACATTAACATTACCAGATCCTAAAACTGAAAGATGATTACCATCACTTATAGATACTTTTTGTTGTGTGTGTTTTTTAGTGTCATAAGTATTAAATAAAGAACTTGTACTGGACATATGGTTAGATGCACTAGAACCATTAACCATTGCACATTAGAAGAAGAATTACTTGGTTGAACAGAATAGGAATAGAAGGACACTAACAGTACTTTAGAAGACTTCTTCTTTGCTTTCACAAGTTCACGTCTCTCTTTAAAGCAACTTTTTTCAAGGTGGTCGGTTTTGCCACAATACTTACAAGGATTAAACACTTTCTTTTTGCTAGACAACATGTTAGAAACATTAGAAGCATCATCAATAGAACTTGATCCTTGATTATGTTGTTTAGAATATTTATTAAAAATCTTATTGGGATTCTTTTTACTATTTCATTAGAGCTTTATTATTAGACAATTGACCACTAGCAATTAATCTATCTTGCTCATTTATTAAACCTTTACAAAAAGCTTCAAAAGAGGGTTTGTGAGTACCCTTTGACATTTCAATGGTCTTATTCCTAGTTTGTATGAACATATCAAAACATGAAGGTAATTTTTGTTCTACAAGAATAGTTAGAGCATTGTCATTCTTCTTGTAATGTTTACCACAATTATTTAATTTTTCATTATAAATTTTAATTTTAGCAAGAAATGACTATTCTATCAAAATATTTAGAGTCCAATTTATGGATTTCTTTTCAAGATATTAAGCAGAAACATCATCACTTTTATCAAATAAAGAAGCTAGGGTTTTTCATAACTCAATAGGACTATCCTCAGCCTTAAACAATTTGTCCAATGAGTCATCTTGCTTGATCACATTGGTTTTCCCATATTGCCAACTCTTTTGCATCAGTTGGTTTGGATAGATCACCTTTAGTTAACCTCCATAAGTTCTTACTCCTAAGCATGTCAATCATATTTCTCCTTCATCATTGAGAGATAGTTAGATCCAGCTAATCCAAGAATAAAAACAACTTCTGAAGTCATGGTGATAAAATACTAGACCAAAAATGCAAAAAATTGAATTGTTGCAAAAAGACGAAAATAGATGTAAAACTAGAATTTCTCACAAATGTCAAAACCTTATTGTAACTAATTGATGGATCTACAACTCCTCTACACATAACAACAAACAAAAATTGCCAAAAGCAAAAAAAATCACCGAAAGAAGTGCATATGTGGGTTGGCTTAAGGTAGTGAACATATATGTGCTCTAGCAGTGTATAGGGCGCGTATGACCGTCAAACTTAGGAAAACCTGCAGAAAAATCGAAGAAATTGACCCTGAAGCCATCTCGACAGAAACCTACAATAACCTAAAACAGAAACAACCAAACACCCGGATCTATAGGCCAAAATATAGATCCTTGATGCTAGATTAGTATACAATAGATTTCAATTCAAAACTACAAAAATAAATCAAGAAAAACTTGAATTTTTTTGAAAAGTAATGGTGAAAGTTAGGGTTTTAATTTTTTTTCAAACATGTCAAATAAAGTCCATATATGAAAAACTACCACTTGGGTATACAAAACTAGAAAATATGAAGTGATCAAGTAAAAGCATGATGTTGCTAGAAAACAAAAATTTACAGTATATCAACTTGCTCTGATACAATGTTAGAATATTGAGAATATGGGAAAATCATACAACAATAAAAAACATGTGAAGCATAAGCTATTCTAGTCTTCTATCTAATCAAGCAGCAAAGAACATGAACACAAATGGAGATAAGAGAGTAGACAAGAAAACCCCTAATATACGTGGTAAAACCTCAAATGGGGAAACATCTACAAGAAGGGAAAAATCTTCTTATTCTTCAAAATACATCCAACATTACAATGTGAGCTCCACTCCACATATGTTATCCCAAAGTATTACAAAGATAATCACAACATAAGACTTGATGTACAATGATATGCGCAAAGGTTGTCCCTCACCTCTATCATATACCAAGAGGTATGGAAGACTAACATCCCATCTTTTACATGTCGGATAAATGATTTTCCACTTCTTTATATAATCAATGGTAAAATAGGTATTTTCCTCTAGTATACATGTGGGATAACTCAATTTTATAAGAGTTATTTTATCTAATTTTGCCTTCCAATGCTAGTTAAGGTATATTACGACGTCAACTAGACATCATTATACCTGTAATTATTAAAATTACACATTCCAACAAACTAAACCCCAAACAAATTGACATTTCGAAATTAAAACACCAATCAACTCGATCATATGCTTTGTCAACATCAAATTTCAAGATTAGAGAGTGCTAGCCAATCTCCCTTACCCACTCCATAGCTTCCCATGCAGAAACCACAATGTCGAAAATGAATCTTGCTTGAACAAACTTGTATCCTCTTGACAAACCACATGCTTTGCTGCTGAGTGGATTCACAAAGACCAAGCATTAGCCATAATTTTACAAGAAACCATGAGTAAAGTGATAGACCACTAGCCACCAATAGAATCCTTGGTTGCATTCCCAAGTTGAGTGTTTTAACCTAGTAAATCCCTTGAATGTTGATGAGGGACATATTCTCGGGTCAGCAAGGGCCAATAATAATAACAAAAGAACTTTTAGGGGAAATTGATGCACAAAAAGATGGCCATGTTTTGACACTTTTTTGCTTCAATAACAATAGATTTACACTGAGGAGGGTCTAACTCAGCCAACTCATTTGACATTTTCCATGTTTCCATAAGCAATTATGTTTACTAGTTCAATGGATATCATGTTGGCAATTGCACCCATAACTACTACACCTCTTGCACACAACACCTAGTGCCAACATCTTCTGCTAAAAGAGTAAATAGGAGATCAATTGTATTTATCAGCTCAATTCTGCATTGCAAACCCGATTTATTATATAACCAAAAAAATCCTACTCAAAATCTGTAAGAGCATAACAATTACTTGCTAAATAATAAAACTATTTGGCATACATACAACTGACTCATTTATTTAGCAACGAGTCTATTGAGAGAAATAAGGATCTAATCTAACATCTGCCTCAATTAACTTTACCCCTGAAGACAAAAGCAAGCATAACAAATAGTGTGAGTAATCATAATTTCCATTGTAGCTCATTTCTATGCTTGTAGTGCCCTAAGAATCTACTTTGTCACCTAATTGTTGAGAAAGTAAAATGCGCCATTATACTTCAGCTTCACTACGTAATGAATATTTGGTTTTGGGTATTGATCCAAAAATTTAACTTTTATTAAACATGTTTTTAAACATACTAATTAACAAAAACACAAACAAAATAAACACAACTAAAAAACATATAATCAAAATAAACACAATTAAAAAAGCATATAACTAGGTAAATTGTACATCACTTTGCACTCTCCATTAATTAAGTTAAAAAACACAAACAAAATAAACACAACTAAAAAAACATATAATCAAAATAAACACAATTAAAAAAGCATATAACTAAGTAAATTATACATCACTTTGCACTCTCCATTAATTAAGTTAGACTTAGGATACATAAGTTACCTTAGACCTAGGATACATAGAGATCACTTCTACAAAATTGTGGCTTATGGGCAGAAATCATTTTGACCGAGAAGTAAACTATTGATAATATAATATTCAAAACTATGAACATAATCATTTTGACCAAGTAAAATAGTAAAATATTGATAATATAATATTCAAAATAACATTATACCTATTGGATTACTTAGCTTTTAGCAAGTTGGAAGAGAGAAAATGTTTTAATTATATCATATTTTGTATTTTGTAATATAATTTTTTTTTTAATTGCGCAGTATTTAATTAAGTAAAAAGATAAGATTACAGAGTGGCCAGGGATGAAGGGTCAATTCCGGCATAGCAAAAATAACTGAAGCTGCAAGAGTATTACAATTTAGAGTATTACAAACCATCTTGCCCCAAAACAGAGTGTTTCCATCAGTGGCACGGCCAGAGAACACAAGATTGTTTGAGCATGGATGCAAAACTTACAGTAAACCGAAGTGAAGCAAACACCAAAACCAGAGCAGAGAGACACGGTCCTCTCGTCGAGCTCCAAAGAAGTCATGAAACAAATTACTCGGGCAGGAAATCTTCTAGGATGGGGCAGCACCCTAGGAAGTCATCCTCCGGCAGTTTGACTGGAAGTGGCTCAGTCTTCCTGGCAGCAAGGAGGTCTGGCTCAGCATGGCTGCACAAGCACTTGTAGGGCGGGGAGCTCATCGTGGAAGGAATCGGAAAATGCACAGGAGGAGCCGCAGGCGAGGCAGGGGCAACCAGAAAAGGATCCGAGGTATCCGTGGCAGCAGCTCCAACTGGCCCTTCAGTAAGGACAGTAGAGACACAGGTGGGGCCACCATCACCTTTGCCAGCAGAGTTAGTTTGGACTGGGCTTCGACTCACGATCGCGTGCTCGCTCCAGGAGAAGGTGGCATCGAGATTAGTCAGACTCTCGTCCAACGCAACGAGCTTGGCCCTGGTGGCTAGCATTTGGTTCCTTTCAGAACCTCAGTTTCTCAGCATATTGTCCATAATCTTCCCCAACATATTTTTCATGAGCCAGTAGTGATTGATGGAACCGCCATTGGAGTCGGAGGCCAAGTGATCCGCCACCAACTGCCCCTCCTAGTCTTCAATCAGGTTGCGACTGGCAAAGGAGATGCCAGTATCAAAACCATCCCCTGAGCTTGGGGCGCTCTGGATCCTAGAGCAACGATTCCCACCACCTCTACGAGATGTGGGAGACATGGAGGACAAGCATTCAAGCAGGTCTTCTCCATGCTTTGAAAGGGATTTGTCTGTAGATGAAAAGGGTCCAGATCGTGTACAGGTACAAAGTGGGATGGGACATAGGAATTTTGAAGTAAGCAAGCATCATAAACACGATGACAATCATTTTAGGCAATTGGATAAAGAACATAATGATGATAATGTGCCTAAAAATTAGGGAAAGATGCTTCTCTTCATTTTAGACATAACAAAAATCATGATAAGCGGTCTAGACAACGACCATTTGTTTCTTTGCAAAGTCATAGATACCGAAATAACCAAGCTTCTCACTTACGAAACAGGTTCTTCCGAGAAAATCATCAGCATCCCAATGCTGTCAGCCCTCGTTTTCAAACGCAGGTGTCCCAGGCTGGTGCTTATGTTCATAAAAACTGGTTCAATAGCATTCATGTTACTGCAAAGCGTGCTCCATACAATTCAGGGAAGTATTGGAATGATGGGACTACAATTGTTCCACGTACGACTGAAAGGGGCTTGATGGATCAAAGAAGATCGATGGTACAAAAATTTGGGCCAGTGAACAATATGCCCAGCATGAGCCCCATGCCCAGAATTACGACTCAAATCAGATAGGAAGTACAATTGGTCATTATCCATGGCAGTCCCATGATCAAAGGTATAATACCTTTTACAGTGCTAAAAATCAAGGCAATAGCCACATACACAGCCGTGCTAATAGGCAGGGTCTAACACTTTCAATAGATAGTTCCAAAATTCTATTATGTTGAAAGCATCATCTGTCTTTTAGTGTGGTATCAATAATATATGCCAAACCTTATTCTCATGTTGTACCTGCCATTAGTTCATGCATGTTATAAGCTAATTTTGCAGTATATGTTATTTATTTATGAGAGCTAGACTGGCACTATAAGAACTCCATGAGCACCTTACATATCAAGATTCTTAATATAAAGGAGAATCCATTATTTATGCTTGATGCTAAACACACTCAGATACCAATTCCCTGTGATGTGATAAATATATGAATAAAAAATAGCCTCAACTTCTGGTTTTAACCATTGTCCCCATGTACATGTCACTACTAACCATGGTATGGACCTCAAGTATGATTGATAAATAGAAAGCAGTTCTTGTTGTATGTGCTAATCCCACCAATTATTCCTTCTTAAAGCTTTTTAACATATCAATAATAGATGGGATAATTCACCTGATGTTGTTTCTACCGTCTATCAGATGAACAAAAAATTCAAGAGGCAAGAAAAGGGTAAAATTCTTGGTCATACACAACCTAGCTGAGTCCCGCTTCAAAATGGAGTTGTCGGAGCAATTTAGAAGGACAATTGTGTTGTCTGACGAAACGAAGTTGGAAGGATCGAATCCGTGTTAGTGAAGAATAGGTAGACTTTGTGGAATCCCTAATGGTGATAATATTTGAAGCAAGCAAGGTGTTGAATCTCTTAGGATGAAACAAATTATTCACAACAAACAAGTTAAATCAAACGATGATCTCACATTAGTTAAAAAATTTAGAATTACAATGTTCCAACTGAGAAAATGAGCTTCAACTATTGTTAACTTTGTTGGCTAACCTATCCTAGGCTGCAATGACATATTTAAATAAAAAGTTAGTTCAGGATTCCTTGGAATAAATCCCAAGGATGTGCATCTTGACAAGTAGAAGTGTTTCATTTCAAGAGAAACATTGAAAGCTGATGATTGTGCAAATAATCTGCAGATTGGAGGTATCAAAGGAATTTTGGGAATTTTCATTGTCCAAATAAACATCTTACACCATAGATTTGGTATCCTAGACATGTTGAACAAGCAAGTTTTAGAAAACCAAGCAATAGATGACAACTATGCACCCAAATACTTGTGCATTTTCTCATGTACAAATCAATTAAAAAAATGATATTAGTCTCCTGGGAATAGGAAGCATTTTTCTTCAGGTGGTTAAGAATTGATATTCAATCTATGTTGTCTTGTTTTCTTTTACATACCTTGTTTTTTTTACTAACCTATAACTTTGAGTGTAATACAACTAACACAGCTCTTATATATTGGGAAGCTTCTTGCTTTTTCAGAGGCATATAAACCTTGTAAGACCCTTTCCTTCAGCTTTGTGTCCTTGAGAATATTTGTTAGGGATGCTTGTTGTAGTTGGTAAAATCTTCTATATTAATTTAATTTTAATACTATAGATTGTGAATAGAAGAAACAATAATTTTTAATTATTTAAGTGCATCATGACATTGTTAGCATTATGATAACTCATCACTAATAGAGAATACTGCATAGCCGTCTATCGCATGGTTGTTCAGTGAAATGAAACTCGCTTTTTAATTTCCTTTCCTGGGTGCATATTCACTGATGTTCTTAGAGTCCTTGAGGATGGAGATTTGTAAACTCTCATACTAATGGATTATGATGATAAATTAGCACGGCCCTTCACCACGCATCCAAAGGATGGAGATTAAAAAAAATTATTCGATTCTATTTATAACTAACTTACTTGGCAATCATACTGCACTTCGCCGTTACTCAAACTGGACTTCTCAAGCACACAACGTGTTCCAGAAGACACCACCGAAAACGCGCAAACCTGCATGGGCAGCTTCTCGCATACTAGGGCTCCTGATAAATTTTCTAAATTTTTGTTAGGTACTAAATAACTTTGCTACTTAATCCATTTGTTTATCATATATTTTGTATTAATGTAATTTTAAAATTAATAATTATTATTTAAAATATCAAAACAAATATAATATTAAGATGTAGTTTTTATATATATAAATTTAAATTTCTCATAATAATTTTATATTAATATTTATTAACATTAATAATTATTATGCTTTATTTTATTATTTTGTTTAAATAAATATTATAATAATATAAATATATTCTAAAGATACTTCACAATTTTTAAATATAATATTTTTTAATTTAATACAAAACATAATCAAATCATTTATTTTCAAAAAAAATTACAAAATGAAATTACAACATAATAATACAAAACATAAACGTTTAGCACTTGTACCTCAAAATGAAATTACAAATATCTTGTTAAATCACAATAATACAAAACATAAACCGTTTAGCACTTGTACCTCACCGTGAGTTCACTTGGTGGGCTCATTATTCATAGTTTGGTCTTGCACTCTACTTGGTAGGCTTAAGAGGTATGGTTAAATTGAAACATTATAAAGAGATTGGAGTGGAATTTAATATGCTTTTACTTACTATAGTCATTGTAGATATAGCTTGCTATGTTAAGAAAAAATATTTTTCCCCATATCATATTTTATTAAAAAAATAGAATTAATCAATATATTTGGCTTGAGATTATATATATTAATATTAAAAAAATCTATATATTAATATGATATTTTGCCTTTATTAATTCTAACTTCTACAAGCAAGCCTACAGGTGTGGGGGGAGTAATTCTAGACTCCTTGGGGAACAAGAAGAAAGACTTTGCCTGGGGCATTGGGAGAAAGACCAACAATGCAGCGGAATGGTTATGACTCATTAAAGGTTTGGAGATTGCAGCCAGCCTGGGAATTAAGAAACTCACTGTCCTTGGAGACTCTCTAGTCATTATCAGAGAAGCCAAGCGTATTATTGCTAAACGGAAAAGTCCCATCTCCAAAATGCACCACCTCCTTCTGTGCATTAGTATTGAATTTAATAAGATCTCCTTCCTTCATATCCTGCGAGGACTATATGAGAAAGCAAACAAGATGGTGAATATTGGAGTCGAGCTTGCTTATGGCACTCTAATGCTCGATGAGAATAACTTGGAAACTTCATGGATTCCCTAAACCTAGAGTTGGATTTGGGTCTAAGTTCTAAGTCCCTACATCTCCCCCCCATTATGGACACTTTTCATTTAATTAGCTTCATAATTAAATCTTGTTGGGATTCCTCCCTTGGGGAAACGACGACACCCTCTCTTTTTGATTGTGCCTCCCGCATGCACGAAGTTAAGGCTCCTCAGAGTACAACTAGTTGGACAACATGCAAGCTGTATGAATTATTAAAACCTTCGCTCCAGGCTCCTCTAAGAAATCACTCCTCTATTTCTCATCCTCTTGCTGCCCTTCTTGATCTACGTTTGCAGTTTGTCTTAAACGGTCTCTGTGTTGGTAAGATGGCACATTACGGAGATGGGCGTGGTGGGAAGCCTTACTGTCGTGGCGTTGGTAGTTACTAGGGGGATGAGAATCCCACCCGTGGAAGTTGCTGCAAGTTGGGTTGCTGCTCCAATTTCGGGTGTGGCAGGGGAGCACAGCCAGGGGAAAGGTGGGATGAATCTACAAAATGCGAGGGTCATCCAGGACTTGGTCCCTGTTGTAGGCACGCAAGGGCAGGAAATGTTGTTCGGAAGGATGGAAAACATAGTATCTCAAAGTTTGAGGTAGAATTCCTGGATCGTTTGCAAGAGTTGGAGCTACAAGTGAGGATGGTCCGAGGTGAAAACATTGAGTTCAGGAAGGTAATTTCCCGTCTTTATAACTTTGCAAATGCTTCTCACTCTGAGGATAAAGCCCAGAATATCTGTGTGGCTGAAAAGATAGAGCATTTGGAGGAAACCTTGGGCTTGGCCTATCCCCGCAAGGTTCGAAAGCTCAAGGTATCAGGTAGCGAGCTTGAGAGCATAAATCGAAAGATGGAGAAGCTGCAGAACTTCATGGCTACAGCTGGTAACTTCGTGGACCTGAGCACTGAAAAGAAAAAGGTTGCGAACTATACGGGCGCGGCTATGGACCTTGGATGTCATTAGCAGTTTATCTTCACCAGCCACGGGTTGGCTTCCTAGTTTATTTATTCTCTCTACGTTTTCTAGTACTCTGTATAGGAACTCTATTTATTTCAGTTTAGGCTCTAGTTTTTGTTGGCTTCTTGTTGGGCTCAACGCCTAAATTTTGTATAAGGAAAACAATCAGAAATGTATCACTTCTGCATATTCCTCCTAGGACAGTTTGTTAAATGGTTTAGCTTCAATAGGACAGAAAGGTATCATGCTAAATTCAAGCTGAATCATGATGAACTTGGATTGATGGTTGTCTACCTTATATGGGAGCAATCAGATTAGTCTTTTTTTATGTAATCCTCTTTTTTATATATAATCAAATTCTCTAACCGTTTCTGTTAAAAAAAAATTCTAACTTCTACAAGAACTGCAATTTAGATAAAAATTGTCCCTATAATGGCTTAGAGAATGATATTTCTAGTTTGAAGTATGTAGACAATATCCTCTTAATTGGGGACTTTAATGCTTGAACTTCAAGTAACCAAGCTATTCTTTTAAGCAATTAATCCAACC
Organism: Larix kaempferi; assembly: GCA_027924585.1. Classification (NCBI taxonomy): domain Eukaryota; kingdom Viridiplantae; phylum Streptophyta; class Pinopsida; order Pinales; family Pinaceae; genus Larix; species Larix kaempferi. Next base: position 2,794,402 of record BSBM01000123.1, read on the forward strand.
CCAAGTTTCTTTGGTTAGACGAGGACCTTGCCACAACTAGCAGGTACAAAAGAAGGTTTGACGATCTAAGTGAAAATTTGCTTGGTTTTGAACTAACCAAGCTTTGTAGTGATCAAGATGTCATAATTTGCAATGGTCTAATGAAATGGCCAAATTCTAGTAGGATTACTTGTATTCATGGTCTTGGGAGTAGTGTGGGTAGACTATGTTGTATCTGATACCTTTATACAACAAAATAATAAATTTTGGCATCTTAAATGATCACGAACCTGACTCAGATCATAGACCTTTAATTGTTTCTCTTAGTTTAGGTATTCGTAGCAATCCCATAGAAGAAAGTTCTCAAAGCTAGAAACACTTGATCTTTGATAGAAATAAAAATGACCTTTTACTAAAATATTTAAAAAACAATTTGTTTCTCTATCAAGTAAAGACAATATAAAATACCTCTATCATAATTTTATTACGGCTCTCTCATCTACCATTAACAAGTTCTTTTTTGAAGTTTTGAGTAAATATGGAAATAGAAGAACGAACCCTTGGTATGATAACAAGTGTAAGATTATGCGAAGAGAAATTAAGGAAGCTAGTAACGAGTACCTAAAAGGTGACAAGATAAATAGGTACAAAGCCTTGATTAAAAGAAAAAAATTGTACTATATATATAAAAGATAGAAAAATCTTTTATGCTTATCTAAGATGACCCCTATGAAATCATGGAGTCAAATTCTAACTTGCAAAACTAAATAAATAATAATATCTCTTTGAGGGACTAGAACCCCTATCTTAAAATCTTTACGAATCCCTGGATGTCATTGATAACATTCAATCTCTCCTTACAACAGAGCAAGTTTTTTTCATTAGAAGACATATTTTCTGGGGTTAAATGCCTAGCAAATGGGAAAGGTAAGGACATTGAAGGATAACAAGATGAAATATTAAAACTTAGAGGGCCTGTCCTCATCCCTTACATCCACAAGATCTTCAATCTAGCAATCAAGCAAGGTTTCCCTAGCCTTGGAATCATAACCTCATTGTTCCCATTTTTAAAAGTGGTGACAAAAATAACCCCTCTAATTATCGAACCATTATGATCATCCCTCTCTTAGCTAAGTTATATGGCATTATTTTGGAAAAGAAGATCAACATATGGCTAGAAAGTGAAAGAGAATGGGCGAAAGGACAGGCGGGTTTAAAAGGAATCACTCAACAACGGACCACCTCATCACACTTAGGATCATTGCTAAGGAATGTCACAATAATGAATTTAATATCTTTTGATGCTTCGTGCACTTTAGAAAAGCTTTTGATACAATGCATAGAAATAACCTATGGAATAGATTCGAAGAGCTAAAGGTTCCTTTCGAGTTGAGAGATACTACAATAAGGATTTATGAGAATGTCATTTCCAAATTCAAGACCACTGAGTGGTGGTCATAAGATATTAATTGTAATATTGGAATTAAGCAAGGTTTCCCTTTCTATCCTACCCTCTTCGGCATTTACATTGATAAGTTGGAGAGATGTTTAGAGGAAGTAAGTTACGTTGGCACGACCTTAGCTGGAATAGTCATCATCCTTCTTCCCTATGCCGATGATATTGTTCTTATGGTAAGGTGTCCCTCATATTTTTGTAAGCAAATAAGAATTCTCATTGATTTATGTTCTAATATGGGCACAACGGTTAACATCGACAAACAAAAGTTATGATTATCAAGTCCAAGAAGGTCACTGATGCTAATTTTGTATATAGCTATAAAAACTTGGAGGAAGTGACTTCTTACAAATATCTTGGAATTGATATCCATCACAAGCTCAATTAGAACTAATTCATTGAGAAAATGATTAATGGAGGGTGCAAAGCTTACTTTGGTCTTGAAAACAATTGTAAATTGGCAAACCTTGTGAGTTGAGATAAAAAAAAGTTCCTCTTCGAAACTCTCATCACTCCTGCTATCTTATACGGCTGTGAAGTTTGGGTTTGCAACCTCTCCAGAGAATCTTGGAGAAAATTTGAGCAAATCCAAAAGCGTTTTACAACCTATAACATTAAAATTATAAGCAATACACCCTATCCTATTCTCCTCGTAGAAGTGGGGCTCTCCCCATAGAGAGCATGGCTATGACTAAGTACTTGATGTGCAAGCATAAGTTAAACAACATTGCAGACCACAAACTTCCTAAAATTGCTTTAAATTATTGCTAAAACCTCTTGCATCTCAAGCAGGGTTGGCATAAAGATGCCATGGCGTGGTTAAACCTTTGGGCGATTGTCGAAAATGTCACTTTGCAAAATATCAATAATATAAATAATATTATTAAATCTAAGTTTAAAGAGAACCAAATAGAACCGAGACCACTCAAGGTCTCCCATGATAGTGCCAAAGCCAAAACATAAAGTGAACGGGATATGCCAATCCCCCAAAGAGTAGAAAAAAGAAAATATAGAACCAAAAAAAATAGTAACGAGGAAATACAGTGGAGAAGAAACTAATTGACCATAGTCTGGTGCCGCCAAAAATAACAGTATGATAAAACTAAACAACAAAAATGTTCCAGTAACCCCTCGAGGGAGACAATGAGCCCTCTAGGATATCATAATAAATCCTTCCAGCCGACGCCACAAGGCCACGACGAGAAATAGAATCTGCCATGGAATTGTGTTCCCGATATATATGGACAATAGAAGTCTACAGGCAGTGGCTGAGAAGTATCAACGTTTGGTTCAGCCAAGAAGAGAGTGCCAAAGCATTAATGGCAACAACAAATTTTTCCCAATTCACTATGATCATTGAATCCCCCGCAATCTGCTCCAAATTAATATTGGCCTTAGAGGAGAAATATAAAACAAGCCATAAAGCCAAAAGTTCCCCTTTCGTATTGGTGCCATCACCACCATGTAACCATAGTTTAATCGGGTCCCCATTATCAAGTTCAACTAAATCCCCAGCACCACAGTGACCTGAAGAACCCAGGGCGGCACCATCAAATCAAGCACGATTGCCCGTACGGAGGAGTCGAGGAGAACCATGGTTACGTACAACAATCAGAGGAACCCACCCATGGAGCATCCATATTCAATAGAGAGGGAATGAATATCACAAGCAACTATACTGACCTCCGAATGTCTATTTTAAAAAATAACAAGGTTCCTAGTCTTCCAAATCGACCATGCTAATAAACAGGCCATCGCGACCAATTGCTTGTTTTGTGAGAAAATACATTTGAACCATGACTGAATTGATAGGTCCTGATCAAACTTGATTGCAGCAAATGGATATCCAAGTAATTTACAAACATTGATGGTAAATGGACACATAAAAAATAGAACAAATAGATGGAATAGTGATTGCAACAAATGGGTATCCAAGTAATTTACAAACATTCATGGTAAATGGACACATAACAAATAGATGGAATAATGATTCAGAAGCTTGAAGACAGAGAGAACAAACACTAGGACCGTTGAAACCCCACTTTTGCAGATTGCACCATATCAGAATTTTCTCCTCCATCATAAGCCAAATAAATAGTCTAACTTTGGGTGGAATGGACCATTTCCACACATGCACATGCCACCACTGAACAGACCAAGTTGAATGTGAGCATAATGCCAAATATGCCAGATTGGTAGTGACCGATCCATAGGGTCGACCCCAATCAAGGTGTTACGACCATCACCCGGGAACCATGCCAGCCATTTGGCAACCACAGGAAAGGCTAAGAACCTATCAATGTATAAGTCAAAATTTTGAAAAAGTCTCATAAACAATAAACTTAAATTATCTCATTTATAGTATTAAAGCTTCAAACAGTAAATAATCTTTCCAACAAGCTTGTATCCAATTTGGCTGGCACCTCTGGATATTTTATTGGGGATATGTTATGGTGTTCTCTGTTGTCACATGGAATTTGAAGAATTGATAAGAGATAATGAATTACTGTTTAAAGACAAGGAGCGTTGATAGCTCAATGTATGTGAATGAATCGTCAGCATGTGAGCCGTATGATTTTATGGTGTTCTCTGTTGTTACGTGGAAATTGCAGAATTGTTAAGAGTGATCGTACTATGCTTTAAGGATAAGGATAGTTGACATCAATAATATTGAGGATGATGGTTAGTTAACATCAATAATATTGAGGATGATGGTTACTCATTTTCATCTATTGCAAATGTTAGTATTAGCAATTGCTCCAAAGATGGTTAGTTGACATCAATAATATTGAGGATGATGGTTACTAACTTTCATCTATGCAAATTTTAATATTAGTAATTGTTCCAAAAGATGCAAAGGGATGTTGAAAGGCAAAAATTGGGAAGTAAAGTAGATGCAATGAAGCGAAAAAGAGAGTATTGAAGCAAATGCTACAAGGATCTTGTTGCGTGGTTTCGTTTGAGTAGTCCAAAAGTGGTTCAAACAATTTTTTTCTAACATGAGCAAATCCCAACATGATTACCCTTTAATCGTGGAGTAATATTCCCTCCCTATTACTACCCCAAGAATCAATTAGTTGTGGATTTTCTATATTTTTGAAGTTAAGAGGAATAGCTTATGTAGGTACTATATTGGAAAATATACATAGACCATGAATATATTTGTGGACAATTGTCCCAAATTAATACTTGCGGCGAACTTAGTATCTGTATGCTCCCACAAGTTTTATTGGTTGATAAAAGATTGTTTCAAAGAAAGCAATGTTCATAAATTGAGTGAACAAGTATTTTTACTATAAAATTTATTTTTAGTGTTCATTGTTTAGTTTGAAACTGATTTTAGAACTATTCATAATTAGAGTTGTTTTATTTTGAGCACAATTTTCTGAATATAGAAATGCACATGAGAAAGGAATTATTCCAAGATTAGATTATGTGTTGTCATGAAGGAGTTGCACTTTTAGAAATGACACTATTTTCAAGGCATAGGGGTGAGAACATGTTCAAGTTAGACCTACTATTGCTCATGGGCATTCATCTAGTCTTCAATGTGAATTAAACCAAGTCTTTCACATCAATTCTTGAAGAGATTATCATCCAAGTTGATGAGGTGATGAAATAAAATAATAGTCTACAATGTAAAGAGTGGCCATCAGAGATAAAGCCTTGAAACTTTATCAAATCAAGCTAAAAGGATAGTTTCCCCGATCTTAAAAGTGGTAAATTCAAGCTATGTTTCCCCAACTGGAAGAATATTATTGGGGGCCAATTCCTAGGCAAGGATATTTGATCCTAGAAGGAATCAAAGATTGATTAAGTTCATGATTAAAAAATTGTCAAAGTATTGACACACCCTTGTGTTCATTGTATTATACTTGTAACCTTTATGTTGAACTCATTGTGGGATGTGCATGGATTAGAGTGACAATTTAGCATTGTGTTGAACATGTGCTAATATTTCAATCTTGCAATTCTAGCACTATGACATAGTTGTGTAGTTCCAATGTTTGGTCATGCTTATAAATTGTTGTGGTACCTTGGCATGTGCACCCTCATTGTAAACACACAACCCAATGTAACATAAGACTACACGCATGGATGGACAAATCAACTAGTAGTTGCATTTAAAAGACCAATAATTACAATAGATTAAATTCTTCTCTTTGTTTCATCTTCTTCATTTTTGTACACTATAACTTGGAACGTGAACATATAAAAAACAATTTGATTCATATTCCCTTTGAAGATTCTATTTAGACCACCCTAAAATTGTGATTGAGTTAGTGGTTAGTAGTAGCTTGCAAATCTTATTTTAAATCCACATTTTCATATCTTTTTGTGTAGATACTTCATTAATGAGAATTGGTAATTGAGTTGTTACCATATTATCATGTCAATACGTAAAAGATTTATGAATTAAATTATATTTCTATGTGATTCATTAAGTAGTTATCACATCATATAATATCTACTATGTATGTAAGTTGAACTCATAGCAACAATTAGTGTGGTTATGTTAATTCCAGGAATGCATATATGGATTAGTTGTAGAAGGCATCTCCTTACATTGATGAACATCTTTAGAAAGTCAAGTCACAATTCTATCTTTAAAATGGTTATGCGATCTATTGTAATGACCCTGGGTGAAAAAATGAAGATGGGTGTCTATTTTGGGGGGTCTCGTGAGAAATAATTCTGGTTTTTTCATGTTTTTCAACTTCGGGCGAACAAAAGTGATATTTTTGTTTAAAATTTCACTTTGCTGTAAAAATAAAACTTTTATAGAATTATGTTAGCTTTCTATTCATAATTTTTTCAATTTTTTTTATTAAGATTTGATATGTCGATTTCGCAAATGTTTGACAATGTGTTCTTATAAAATGAAAATACTACAAAAGAGTTATGATTTGTTGCACCACTAAAATCGTTGTTAGACTTGTTTTTTGCAAAAAAAGAAAATTCTACGACAATCTACACACAATGTACTAGAGCCTGACTATAAGTTTACAACCAATGGATCTATATACTAATTATTATATTTTTTTTAAGTCGATCAATGGGGAAACTCAGTCGATTTCCAACAACTTTTTTGTTGCACAATTTTTCTCTCAATCCGCTATAAAAGCAAAAAATCTACGAAGACCCTTTTGAAGTAGACATGCCAATTAAGAGTCCCACATTTTTTTTGATTTTTTTGGTGTGGTATTTTTAAAGTTATGGATTTTTCTTCTCGCCGTTTTTTTAAAGAGTTGAATCATAACTCGACACATGTTGCGAAAATAAAACTTAAAAAATATCAGTTCTTATCTATATACAACAAAATTTATACCCACGTAAAGTAGATTCAATGATGAACCTACTGGTATGAAGTTCGACATTCGTTTTGTTGTGTAAGAGGTGGTTTTTCCCTTCCGAAAATGGAGAAACCTGAAAATTCTGCAGAGATCTGAATCTTTCATGTTTCAGACATTATTCGACCGAAATAATTATTCGGCCGAATAATTATTCGGCCGAATAACCTTTTTCCGTAACGGCGTCGTCGATTATAGTGAAGGTTATTCGGCCGAATAATGAAACGGAAAAAAAACTCGTCGGCCGGAAAAATAAATTATGTTTTCTATACTGATATAAATAAACCTAAAATTGATTCATTATTTTCGCATGTTTTAACTTCGCATATTTTTGTCAAACTTATTTTGAAAGGAGGAGACAGTTTTTGCAAAAGGAGGTTTTTACAAGGTATGTTTCTTCTTTTTTTTCCCAAAAGGCACATTGAAGGAGTTTTTTTTCTAAGGCATATTTGCAAGGAGTTTTTTCAAAATATTTTTTTTCTTATTGCATATTTGCAAAGAAGACATTTTTTGCAAAATGAGGTTTTTACAAAGTATGTTTCTTCTTCTTTTTTCCAAAAGGCACATTGAAGGTGTTTTTTTTCTAAGGCATATTTGCAAGGAGCTTTTTCAAAATATTTTTTTTCTTATTGCATATTTGCAAAGAAGACATTTTTTGCAAAATGAGGTTTTTACAAAGTTTTTGTTGTTGTTGTTGTTGTTTTTTTTTTTTTTTTTCCAAAAGACACATTGAAAGTGTTTTTTTTTCTAAGGCATATTTGCAAGGAGTTTTTTCAAAATATTTCTTTTCTTAGACATGTTTGCAAGGATTGTATTTAAAAAGTGTGTATTCCAAAGTATTTTTGCAAACAAAATGTATTTTTCCTTCTTATTTCTTTGAAAGAGATTTTTTCAAAGAGTTGTTTTGGTAAGATAATTTACAAATGGTTTTTTTCCAAAGTAGTTTTGCACTTCTTATTTATTTGAAATAGGTTTTTTCAAATAGTTGTTTTGCTAAGGTATTTTGCAAATGGTTTTTTTCCAAAGTAGTTTTGCACTTCTTATTTATTTGAAAGGAGTTTTTTCAAATAGTTATGTTGTTAAAGTATTTTGCAAATGGTTTTTTGCAAGGTAGTGTTGTACTTCTTATTTCTTTGAAATTGGTTTTTTCAAAGAGTTATTTCTTTACAATGGTTTTTTCCCAGATATGTTTACAAATAAGTTTTTATTCAAAGTACTTTTTCCTAGTGGCTTTTTTCGTAGATATTTTTTCAAAGAGGTTTTTTTCCAATGATTTTTACAACCAGGATTTATTTACAAGATGTTTTTATTATTTTCCAATGGGTAGGTAATTTATTGTCAAGGAGTTTCTTATTTCTTTCCAAGAAGGTTTTTTTCAAAGAAGATTTTTGTTCAGAGAGTTTTTTCAAAGAAAAGTTAATTACAAAGAGATCTTCTTCAAAAGACTCTTACAAAATTTTTATAAGGTGAAGTAAATTTCAGTTCATGTTTTTATAAATTCCGTAAATGTTTTTAAATTTTAATTTATTTATTTTTACTATAAAGTAACATGATTCTTTAATTTATCATCTATAGATTAAACAACCATGGGCAATAAGAGAAAACGTCAAAGAAAAAGTGATCGTAAACGTGATGATGATGATAATAGAGAGAAACAAAAACTCAGATATATTGCCAAAAAACAAAGGGTTGCCGAAACGGAAGAGAGAACTATTGAAGATATAAATACAGATTTACATGATAATGTTGAAGAGATGGAAATTGAAAATAGAGTACAAGAAGAACAAATTGAAGTTGAAAAGAACATTGTAGAAGATGTAAATAGTGATTTACATGCTAATGTCGATGAAGTCAATATTGAAGATCAAGTTCAAGATCCGGAAATTGGACCTGGTATGTATATATCATATATTTTCCAAATTCATTTTTTTATAATGAATTTTATTGTTGGATATATGTTAAATTAAATTTAACTTGATGTATAGGTACTTTTACTATTGATGATGAAATGTTAGAAGACATTGATTGCAACAAATATGGAGAAAAACTACCAATACATGTTGCACGATATCTTGCTACAAAATTTTATGATGAAGTTCTCAAGGATTACTCAATAGCAGTACACGCACAAATTTTGAGATGTTTATTAGTGTCCAAGAAGTTAGAAGGTGCTACATCATTATTGGGTATTCACAAAGAGACAAAAGAGTCGAAATTGAAACAAAATGTGATGGAAAATATAGGTGATGTAATAAAAAAATTTGAAAAATCCAGGAAGAAAGATATCAGTGCTGCACATAAAGCAATTCATACAGCAATTCTTTCAGCTAGTACTAAACAAAAGCGTTTGACAACAGAACTAACAAAAGCAGTTGGAACATCAAGAAAGACATTATACAAACATAGCAAATTCAGAATGCAAATAGATGAAAATAATGAACTTGCTTGCTGGGCAATTATTTGTAGATAACCTTACAAAGATAGATTAGGAGCAGGTGTTAAAGATATTGTACGAGAATATTGGTTGGAACATGCTCGAGTTTCACCAAATTCAAAAGATGTGATACACAAAAGAATATCACGAAATGTATATGAAAGCCAACCAAAACATATAATGGACATGACACAAGTACAATTGTTCAATAAATTCAAGGAAGATCATCGTGGAATTAATATATCAATCACTACATTTGTGCAACAAAAACCATGGTATGTTCGACCTATTACTATACGTGATACATGTTGTTGCCGTTATCATGTGCAATTTCAGTTATATTATGACACGTTTCTTGAATTTGGTAAAATGTTTTGGATAAATTCACCACCTCCGCCGACGACACGTGAATTCATATCTCAAATTTTATGTGAGAGAAATCACGATGAAGTATTTTATTCAAAGAAATGTGTCAATGGAAAACATTGTCATCATTGTGGAAATTTGGTGCTATTCCACAATAAATATCCTATCGATAAGGATCAATCGTTGTCAAATGTAAATGTTGATTGGAGGAGATACGAATACATCAACTATAGTACAAGTTCTAGTGATTCGCATTCCAAAAGAATTGATTTGCTAGAAGACAAGATATGCGTCACAGATGTTCTCAAAAAATTTGAAAGCGAAATTTATAAATACACCCAGCATTCACATAGAGCACGATGGCAATATCTTCAATTCAAACAGTCTCGTGAAATTTTTCCACCCGGAACAATTTTGTCGGTGGTTGATTTTGTTGAAAACTATACATTTGCTGCACAAAAAGAGATACAAAGTGAATACTATCACTCTGACCAAGTTTCGATATTTGTCCATGTTGTATATAGACATTCTCAACAGGATGTTGATGGCATTGAAAGCACATGTGACAATCGAGATGTGATTAAAGAATATCACTTCTATATCAGCGATGATCGCACACACGATACACATTTTGTTCAACATTGTATAGAAAATATTTTCTATGACTCACTGAAAAAACGCGAAATCAAATTCAATGAGCATTGGATATGGTCTGATGGATGTGTGGGTCAAATTAAATCTTCACGATCAGTTTTTTGGTTATGTCGAATTCATAAAGCGCTGAACATTAAACATCGCTGGAATTTCTTTGAAAATGGGCATGGAAAAGGTGAGCATGATGGTGCAGGAGCATGCGTAAAAAGAGCACTTCGAAGATGGCAAATGAACTATTCTTCTGCACGGTTTCATTCAGCTGCAGAGGTTGTCCAATGGTGTCAATTAAATCTAAGCCATGATTATAATCAACAATCAAAAGATGTGCGCAGGTATGTACACTACTTTTTTAATTTATATTATTTCTTGAAATTTAAAAAAATGTATGTACTAACATTTAAGTACATGTGTACACTAACATTAAAAGTTGTTCTTTGAAAGTGATTCATCATTTATTGTGTAGGTTTTTTTGGCTTGTTGGGGTCCAAGATATAAATAGATCAATACCATATGACGCTAGCACCATACATGGGACTAGAGGTCTTCACTCTATTCAAACAAAATCATTTCACAACGTGTTTGCATTTGACAGTAGAAAGCAATCATGCTTTTGTCATATTTGCATTGAAAATTTTGAATCTACAGAAGTTTGCGAAAACATAACAAACAACTACGTAAAAGCTTGGAAACACACAGAGATTAATCCAAAAGGAAAAATGCCACTAGCAAGTGTAGAAGAGTTAGAATCAGAAGAAATAGCAATATCGTCTGATGGCGATAGAATTTCAGATCTCGTTAGAGAAGGTAATAAACTTGTTCTTGAATTTTAAGTTAATTGTTCATTCTAGTCCATCGCCATAAGTATAGTCAATTTAATTAATTTAAAAACGCTAACACCAATTATAACTTGCGCAGGAGATGTTTTCGCTGTGATTGCACCTGTAGACAACAACGAAAATGTCAAATATTATTTGATGCGATGCACTGAAGGAAAAATGAAGTTATTGGAGGACTACAACGACAACGGATTTACATACGAAAGAGGATCCATCATTTTAAAAGGCTATTTTTTTTAGCAGATGCATATGACTAAAAATTATGTCTACTTTCAAGATTATGAACCCGATGTTATTTGTTGTCAGTATAGTCATTTAGTATGTGCATCTCGAATAAAGTTGGTACAAGTTCCATCAAAAAAACAGTTAAAAACCAAAAAATGGAAACTATCCATATGTGACCATGAACGGATAGTTAAGGATGGCATTCCATTGCGATGTTTTTAACTACATATCAAAAATAAATTGATCTATATTTTTGTTCATGTCAATTGTTGTGTACAATATATTTTTTGTCCATGTGTCACAATTGTTGTGCACAGTATAATTTTTCATTGAGTTTTTATGAATATTTTCTTGAATGACAACTAACATAAGAGCTTAAATGGTTGTATTTTAACATGCTTAAAAATGAATTCAAATATTATTTGGGAATTCAAAAGTACTTTATTCGGGTCCCCATATGTCTATTAGACCACTAAGGGATGAGATAACGGATGTGGCTATCCCCACTCCGCCCCGAATTTTTACTTTTGATTGATTGATGCCAATGAAAAATCACCAAAAAACCTACTAAATTTTGTATTATTTTAATCCTTCGAACATGTTTCTTTAATATACTTCACCATAAATATGATCTGAATGAATTTTTTAAAACAAGTTGTTAATCTATATAATTTTTAAATATATGATTGTTGCACAAAAATAATATATCTCTCACATGTAAGTTCACATAACTGAAATCATGGCAAATGAAGATAACAAGCATTTGATTTTTAATCACAAACAAGAATTCCTGGATTGTGAAGCTTATGCTAAATTAGAGCAATGATTATTTACAACAAATCGATAAAAATTCATCGAATTGTTGTCTAAAATTCATTGCTCTAACTTAGCATAAACTTCACAATCCGGAAATCCTCACTTGTGATTAAAAAACAAAAAATCATTATCCCCATTTGCCATGATTTCAACATTTAGAAATTCACAAACTACAAAGTACCTGAACAATGAACATATGAAAAACATTAGTTAAATTTTGAAATTTACATATGCATATCAAACAATAAACATATAAACATTAATTAAAATTTAAAATTTACATATGAATCAAACTACCAAAAAATTGAAACTTTTATCAAACAATTCGTAGATTTTCTTATGGTTCAACACTTTCTCAACATTCATTCTTTCCATAACACTTCTCAACATAACAAAATGAAATTTTTTTACAAATTCAACATTTCCAAACTTTAAATTGCACCTATCAAATGTTTCAATGTTTCATCATAACAACATTTTAATAACATTTATTCTCAAAATAACAAATTGAATTTTTTTTACAAATGCAACATTTCCAAATTTTAAATTGCACCTATCAAATGTTCCAAACATTCATTCTTAACATTTTAATAACATTTATTCTAAGAAAATTGAATTTTTTTTACAAATTCAACATTTCCTTAACACTTTAAATTGCACCTATCAAACTTTCCATCCACTCTTTGAAAATTTTTGACACCTCCCATTCATTTTTTCCATAACATTCATTCTCGACATTGAACATTTTCTAACTTTAGATTACCTCCCATTCATTCTTTCCCAACATTCCTTCTTCCATAACATTCATTCTCAACATTCAACATTTCCTAACTTTAAATTACCTATTCAATGTTTCATTCACTCTTAACAACTTTAAATTACCTATCAAATGTTTCATTCACTCTTTAATATTTCAAACATTTTTGACACCTCCCATTCATTTTTTTCCAACATTGATTCTTACCATAATATTCATTCTCAACATTGAACATTTCCTAACTTAGATTAACGTTTTAAACACTCCTAACACCTCCCATTCATTCTTTCCCAACATTCATTCTTCCATAACTTTAGATTGCACCTATCAAAACATTTTAAACATTCATGCAAAACATATTATAAACATTATCAAAACAACATTCATGCAAAACATATTCTAAACATTTTACCAAATGAGAAATAATTAACATGTACTCATATATAACCCAAAAAAAAGTTAATGAACATGTGAGTTCAATGTACATATATGTATAATAAAAAAATAGATACTCTTCATGTTCAAAACAACTACAATATATATATATCAACAAAAACAATAAAGTCTGAACCACTGTCCATCTGGACCAATATCTTTCCAATATTTTCCACTAGGACCTTCCCTGGGACTCAACTCAACCTACAATACACAGAAAAACAAATTATAAATCTAGATCATAAATTATTTAAACAATTTTAAACTAAATTCAAGATATTAAGATATTAAACTTATACTAAAAAAAAATTCAATTATTAAAAAAGTCGTACATCAAATTCTTTGAATGCATGTCCACCACTTTTTTCCACTAGAGCCTTCCCTTTGGCTCCAAAGGATCTCAAAGAGCCAAGCTGCAACATGTACAAAAGTAATTTATGAATCCTAAAGCATGCAAACAATTTTCAAATAAATCCAAAAGATATAAAATATTAAACTTGTATCAAAGATCATTTCTAGTTCAACAAAATTACCTCGGTGCCAATATCCGCATTCATCAAGGAACCTACATCTTCACCCCCAATTTCCAAATGGTCTCTGCCCTAAAATTTAAATTTTGTTAATGAATAAAACATAGTAGATACATATAATAAAATAAGCAATTAACTTAAAACCAAAACAAGAAAATTAAAATCATTAGCTCACAAGAGATGGTAAATCATCTAAAAAGTTCGAATCTAAAGAAACTTGCATGGATAAGTCAAATTAACAATAAGATAGATTAATATTTATTAAAATTCAAACAAAAAAAAATATCAAGATCAATCATAAATATTATAATTAATATACCTCTCCAAAACGCTCTTCATTTTGACTAGGATGCTCTTCATTTTGACTACTGGAGACTCGAAAATTATGTGCATTTAACATTGTAGAAAATTGCAAACAAAATACATTTGTTTATTACTATGTAACAAAAAATTCAATTCAAAATGAATAATAAAAAATCAAATAGATTGTCATAACATAATCAACAAACCTCTCCCATACTCGATGTGTCATTGGATAACACATCCGAAGCTATATCTCGACAAGACTTAGCATAAGCCCTGAGATCATCGATGCTCAATCCATCTACCTCGTCATTCGTCTTGTAAACAAACTTTTGATGAATAGTAGCACGAGCCCTCTCTCGACCCAATCCCACTTCTACTCCAACAAGAGCAGACGCTAAACCATCACCTACCGATTCCCTTGCAACTGTCCCTAGTTGGGATGTGGGCTCCATCTCTGATATTAAAGCCACAAGCCTAGGTGGACGAGGTATCTCAGGTGGAGGTTGAAGAGTTGTAGGGTCTCTGAGAGCACCTTTTCGATTATATATTCGACCCTTTCCAAATCCATAAAAGTCAGAAGGAACATCAGTATAGTTTGGCTTCATACCTAAAAAAAACTCCGCATAGAAAAATCTAGCAAAATAATTAGGAACCTCATCATTCCATGGCAATCGACCATAAGCTGCAAGAAACCGATCATATATTAAATGTGCAATTTGAGGATGCTTAAAATATTGCACTTTCAACATTTTTCGCTTAAGGCCTTCTTTGAAATTAAACATTGAATTGGCTTGTTCTCTGGTAACTCTCTCCTTCACAACCTCCCACTTGTCTGGACCCATAACTTGTCTCCTTCGCCTGTGCATCAAATGAACAAAACCATTCGTAGTTGGTCCAAGTTCCTCATATGCATCAATGAATTTGTGCAAAGACCCCAAAACAATCTCTAGACTTTGTCGGCTCTCAGGAGGGAGATCTAAAGAACAAAGATCATTGTTCAACCTGTCATAGTGGGATCTAAAACTTTCAAGGATAGTTTGTTGCTCAACACCTTGCCATGGAATCTCATCAGGTAAATCAGACGGATAAGTTGATATGGGTGTACAACCCTCAGCTAGTGGAACATATGTCGTCCTTGCTCTAGGAGGATCTTCAGGCTGCTCTGCACCCACACCTATTCCATCATCTACAATCCTATCTTGATCTTCCTCTTGCTCTGTCGAACTACGCACATCTTCTGAACCTCGCTCTGCTTCAAATATAGCCATAGTCAAGAGTTAACCTTGTCCAAAAGTTCAAAACACACAAAAATACAAATTATAAATTCAATTAAACATTAATGTTCATACCAACAGAAGGTTGAGATGGACGCTCTCCAACAGAAGACAAAGGAGAATCATTTGTACCCCTATCAACTCGTTGGTGATCAGATGACTGTGACCCATACAATAAACTCGAACCCTGCGGTGAATTTGACAACCTTGGACTACCAACTGGAACACCAATTCCTGATGAATGTGATGACCTCCTACGCTTTCCCCTCGAAGACTCCACTCTTTCCATTTGATATGATTTCTAAATTTACACAAACATTAACAAATTGAAATTGTACACATTTTTTCTACAAGCATAAAGCCATACCTAATAAAAAACTACAACAAAATGTAAGGGTGTATAAATTAGTATAAGCTAAGATTTTTTGTAAGTCCCTCTCCTAACTCTAATTAATTAACTAAAATTCCTTACCATTACTACTATTGCAACGTAAATATATATGTAATAGTCATTTCATTATCAAATATAAGTTATAACACAGTTAATTGTAGTACTATAGTAACCTTAAAAACTTTTCATCCATCAAATATGGTTGAATTATATATCTCAATGAACAAACATCTCACAAAATATATATATATATACACTTATTAAAATATTTCTACTTTATATTTATGATAGAAAAATTTACACACATTGAAGTTGTACATGTTAATTCTACAGACCTAAAGGCATATCTCATAAAGAACTGCATACCAAATGTAGAGGTGCCTAAAGTAGTATAAGTTATTTTTTTTTGTAAATTCCTCCCCTAACACTCTAAGAGCACTACTATTGCACCATAAAGATAACATTAATAATCATTTCATAATCAGATAAAAAGTATAATGCAGTTAATTGTAATAGTATAGTAACCTTACAAATTTTTCATCGATCACTTATGATTTTAATCTATATCTCAATAAACAAACATTACATAACATTCATAAAAAAAATAATTAGGGAACTCTGTTCAAGAACAGAGTTCATGAACTCTGTTCAAAGACACAACCAATAAAATTTACATGGTTGCTTTATGATTTAATTTAAAAGTTATATATTTTGATGCTAGTATGATGCACACTACAATGCTAATATGATACACTATCGTGCCAATGGAAAGAAACATACACTTTTGATGCAAACACGATGCAAGTATGATGTAAAGAATTTACAAAGTATCATATTTTGATGCTAGTACTACGCAAATATGATGCCCTACTGCACTAATATAGCACAAAACGATGCTAATATGATGAAACATACATGAACACGAACATGAACAGAACTCATGAACATGAACTCTGTTCATGAACATAGTTTATGAACTCTGTTCATGAACAGAGTTCACGAACTCTGTTCACGAACATGAACAGAGTTCATGAACACTGTTCACGAACATGAAAAGAGTTCATGAACATGAACACAGTTCATGAACAGTGTTCATGTTCGTGAACAGAGTTCGTGAACTCTGTTCATGAACAGAGTTCATGAACTCAGTTCATGTTTAGGGAATAAAGACTGACATCATGAACAGAAAATAAAAAATAAAAAAACTAAACAGGTAGCGAAACGATACATACCTGTAACCCAAACAGGTAGCGAAGATATTGTCAATCAACGACGCCTCGGCGGTTCAGACCACCAACTCTCCAAACAACAAATATTTCCTTCACACAACACCAAATTATGTTGGCAACCAAAAACTATAAAAATAGGATAACAAAATCAAAACAAAACAACTCAACAAGAAAATGTACCTTCACTTTAACTGTCAATCCTGCGGGAAAACCACAACACCAACGACACAATGATAACAGCACCGCAAAAACAAACGAACTATCCTGCCAACAAAGCACATTTCATCAAAACATTACAAACAGAGAGACTGTATAGACATCAAACTTCAAATACGAAAACCAAAATCAGCGAAAAACAATTACTTACAGTGGTAGCCGTTAACTCCACGTCGTTACGCCAAGCACAGATCCGCACAGCACCGCCGTCGACGAACACAGCATCCGCCCAGCACCCTCGTCACTTACGGACCCGCCCGACACCCTCTTCGACGAACACAGCTTCCACAGCCGCGACAGGAAATAACGACAGAGCAGGCAGCTGATCGGGCAGCAACAGAAGATGAGTAAGCAGCGGAAGGGGTGCAGCGATAGCAGACGAGCAAGAAGTGCAAGGGTACAGAAACAGCATCGTTGTCACAAGCGTCGACGACGGAGGGTGGCGAAGAACAACTACGGGCCCGCTTGCGGGGTCCAGGTATTTCCAGCGAAGAATGCCAAATGGCAGTCGAGGCCGAGCTTTTATGCAGAAACATTATTCGGCCGAATCATTATTTGGCCGAATCATTGTTCGGCCGAATCATTGTTCCGCCGAACAATTATTCGACCGAACAATGATTCGGCCGAATAAACCACCATCCGAAATTTTTTTCCGCCCGGTAGCGATTTGCACACATTTCAAGGATAGCCGTTAAACTGAACGGAGAAATGTTAGTGGTTATTCGGCCGAATAACCTCTACATTATTCGACCGAATAATGAAAATTATTCAGCCGAATAATAAATATTAATCGGCTGAATAACCTCCGCTAAGACGATTTTGCACTAGTTTATCACGAAAGTGTTACCCACCTTCACGTTTTTACCCATATATATATATATAGGACTTATTCATAGCACTCATACTCCCACTACTTAGACTCATTAATGTAAGTGGACACAAAACTGTAACTTCTCCCAACTAACTTTGTCATTGATGAAGTCAAACACCCCTTGTTCCTTATTCCTCGGGAGTCAATCCTTCTTTTGTGGATCACTTCTTCCTGTCCTCGTTCATACCAAAACTGGTTTCCAAACCATGCCAAAACTTTCCCAAGCCCAACATATGGTCAAATAACAACACCTCTAACAAGGTTATTGAAAAAGGAGGCATTCTCTTGGACTCAAGAATCAACAAAATATTTTGAAAAAATTAATGTGTATATGTGTACAACTCTTGTATTGGCCATGACCGACTTCACAAAAACCTTTATTGTGGAATATGATGCCTTAGGGAATTGCATTGGTGCAATTTTAATGCAAGAAGGAAGGCACCTTTCCTTTTAAAGTTTCCAACTTAAAAGAAAAATCTTACTCAAACCAATTTATGAAAAGTAAATGTTGGGCGTATTGCAAGCAATTAAGAAATGGTGCCCTTACCTAATAGGAAGACACTTCAAGGTAAGGACAAATCATGGCAGTGTTAAGTACTTCTTGGGACTATGATTATCTTCAAGAGAGCAACAAAGGTGGGTTACAAAAATGCCAAGTCATGACTTTGAAATTATTTACAAAAAAGAAAAACATAATGTGGTGGAAGATTCACTTTCAAGAAAAGAAGATGGCTTATATAGTTTATTGTGTGTTATTTCCCTTATGCAATTTAATTGGGTGGAGAAGCAAGGAAAAAATGGAAACAAGATTAAAAAGCATGCAAGACAATTCAATGACTACGAGAGGACCCTAGTTCACTGATAAATATCTATGGAAGAATGATTCGCTATGGTGCCAGGATTTCCTATATTTATATAAGAATTCTCAACTAAAATAGAAGGTCCTTTTGGAATTGCACACTTCTCCTATAGGAAGACATTTAGGGTTCTTGAAAACTTACCACAGGATCAAGAAGTATTTTTCTTGGGAGAGTCTTAAAACTGATGTCCAAAAGTTTATGGAAGAAATTTTGGTGTGCCAACAAAAAAAAGAAGAGACAATCAAGACACCGTTTATAGCCATTTTCCATACCAAATCAATATTGGGAAGAGGTCGCAATGGATTTTATCATAGGCATACCAAAGTTAGAAGGAAAGATTGTCATCATGGTAGTAGTGGATTGACTCACAAAGTATGCTCAATTTTATCTCTTTCTCATTATTTTAAAGAAAGTACAATAGTTGCATCCTTCATGGAAACAATTCAGAGTCTACATGGAATCCCAAAGATTACTGTAAGTGATAGAGATCCAATTTTCACTAGTAATTTTTGGAAGGAAATATTTTCTTGTTTGGGAATTCAGTTGGCTCACAGCTCCTCTTACCATCCTCAGTGTGATGTACCTGACAGTAGTCTCCCACCCCATGCTGTGTTAACCTATAACCTTCTTTTACTACTTTTATAATTTGCTCAACCAAGCACCTTTTTCACATATATTTGTAGTTGTATATAAATAGTAAAACTAGCAAGTAAAAGAGGGATTCGGTCCAACAACAGGTGGGGTAACCTGCTGCTACCTTGTTACGAAATGGACTTTAAGAGCCCAAGAGACAATTGGAATTGAACCAATAACCTCAACCCGATAAGGCCGAGCGAGTCCTTTCTCCATCTCCTTTTTTGGGGCGGGCTTTTACCATGTCTCCCGATAAATATCAGTACATACGGCATAAGACAAGACATACCGATTTGTTGGAATCGGATGGTCCTGTCTTACAATCAGCCCTTCCTAGGTGGTTCAGTTTTGATCAAACTTACGTCCACCTCACCCTCCCTCTGGTTAGGCGAGCTCTTTTTCCTCACCCTCCTACCGTCAGGTGAGCTTTTCCTCAAAATGAATGGTTCGAAATGGCCTTTTCTGGCCTGACCAGCTGACCCTAACTCTTATAGGTACCATTTGGGGATTTCACTGGTTCATTAGCATCAGGCAGTATAGAAAGTTCATACTCTTGTTTAGAAATTTCATACTCAATAGCAGCATATAGAAATTTTAATTCAATCAACTCATAACGTTGTTTTGCATATTGAGAGGTCAAATGAAGATAATCTTCACGCTCTTTTGCAAGTTTATACTCCAGACCAGCATATAGAGATTTCAATTCAAGAAACTCATCACACTGTTTAGCGTATTGATAGGTTAAATGAATATAATCTTTACTAACTTTAGCATATTTCTCGTTCAACTCAATCAACTCTTTACGCTGCTTTGCTAGTTTTGACTCCATAATAGCATTCTGATCCAGGATATAGCTAGCATCCTAACCATCACAAGTATCAGAACTATTACCAGCTAAAGTACAAACAGATTGTTGTTTCCAGATTTCGCTACCTGCACAAGAATAATGTAAAGCTACAGTACGAACAACAGAATCATAACGAACATAAATACCTGGATGGACAGAATGATTTAGCTGCCCCTATAATAATGCGGTAGTGTATAACCTCATTAGCACAAACATTCTCACTCACGAACTTAGCACGTGGAAACCTTTATTTTAACTAAGTTGGAGGGGGTCACAACCATAACAGGGATATTTTCTATGGGAATGGTGACAATACCTTGTTATTTAGTTCAGAAGGAATACTAGCTATAATAGATAAACCTCATAAAAGGGTATAGTTTATTAACAATAATATCACTTATATATCCACGGATGTGGACATCATTCCTATTAAAACTGATGGTATAAAGACTACTTAAACACTCGCATTTACCTTTTTCATATGCTTTAAATCTTCTAAAGTTCTTTACTTTTTGCTTGTGCCAATCGTGAGCCGTAGCAGTTAGCCGCCATAGCTTTTATATTCTTGCTTTAACAGATTTACTGGCTAGTCATTTTATTCTTTCTGGATCATTGGTCGGACGAGATTCAATCGCTGCTTCGATGGAACCAGTTGTGGCATCATGGACTATTCAGCTTAGCTATTAGGATGGGATGGGGTGGTTACCACTATTTAGCTTTTAAAGATGTGCTTCCAAATAGATACTTGTTATGAATTAAAACAACATTTTTAGAATATGCTTACTTACATGCGCATGCTACCCACCACCACCTGTTCTACACTTACTGCCTTCACACCCTAGTTGACGGAGTCATGCCCAACCCAGTAAGGATCTTACTGTTTTATTATTTAGATATATTATTTACCTCCCCTTCCTTCGACCTCTTCTCACAAAGCTCCTGAGCTTGAGGGTTTCTTCGAACTAGGCTTGGTTCGTGAGTTAGTCCTTCCTTTTTTCCCTTGCTCCAGGGCTTATAGCTATTATTCTAAAGCTCCTGGGATGGGCTCTGAGTCTTACTGTGGATCTTCCAATGTTTCTGGGCGGCCTCCTTAGTGCTTGTGCTTGTGCTGCTGGGGATGCTGCTCCTGAAACTTATTATGAAAATGCTGGAAATGATACTTAAACTGATCCTAGGAATACTTTTATTTGGGGAATTATGCCAATTCAACTGGTGATGCTCCTTAAACCACTTCTTGGAATGACCCTGGTAATTCTGCTCTAGGAAATGAGGAAGCTAGAAATCCTTGTGCTGCTTGAAATTATGATGCCAGTTCAATTGGTGTTGATTAAAATGGTGTTGATGGGGCTACTCTGCTTGCTAGGAATCCTTGTGCTCCTGTTGGAAATGATGATCTCCTTCAACAGCTATTGGAAATGCTATGGAAAATGAGGCTGGGAATAAAGCTCCTTCAATTGATGCTTCTTTTAATGATCCCGATTATGCTGTTTCAATTGTTGGTTGTGATGCTTTGACCGATTCTGCTTATTAAAACACTGGTAATCCTTATAATGTTGTTGGTGCTTATGAGAATGCTGGTGAAACTGCTCATCATGGGGATGCTCTGGAAACTGCTCCTGGGGATGCTAGGTCAACTGCTCATTGGAATAATGCTAGTTAATTTGGTTTTTATTAAACTGACTGGTGCTTATGGTTGTGCTAATTGTGATGCTTTTGCTAGGAATACTTTAATTATTCTTATTATGATTTTTATGCTGCTTAGACTGCTGGGAATTATGTTTGTTCAACTTATGCTTCTTATTTTAGGAATGTGCTTCTTATTTGAATGATCCGGGAACTGCTCCTGGGGAGACTTTTGCTACTGGGAATGCTGGGAAGAATGCACCTGAAACTGGTGCTGATGGGGAGACTTTTGCTTATGGAAATAATGATACTGCTCCTGGTTGTAGTGCTACTTTTTGTGGTTATGCTGGGCCTACCTACTTCTTCCGATTCGAATAATGATGCTTATTTGGCTGTGTCCAAATGATGATGGTAATAATAATTAGACTGGGAATCTATTGGGAATAATGCCGCTCGGGGTGCTGGGAATAATAATGCCGGTTCCGCTGATGATGGGAATTACGTTGGTGCTACTTTACCTGCTGCTGCCTTAACTGTTGCTAGTCGTAGTGCTGCTTGTGCTACCTTTGCTGGGAACACTATGCTCAACCCCACTTGGATGGCATCACTTTGATGGGATCGCTTGGCTCCCCGGATGCTCGAATCCACTGGCTCTATTACAATTTGAGGGGCCTAATATACACTAAGGAATAAGGAAGGAGCATGAACTAGGTCACCTATTCATTCACAGGAGTAAATACTCCCACAAACACAAGGCGGACCACAACAATGATCACTAAAATGATTACTAGTATAATTACTACCATTATAACTACTATTATACTACTTAGGGGACCACTCAAAGACTTACTACTACGTTACATCGTAAGAACGCAAAAGGGTATAATTTTGTAATTCCCTCATTATACGATGCAGTTTATGATCCAGATCTAGACCCATAAGCATAGACAGTATACCAAGTATATTCTGTGGTTGGTTAAGCAGATCCATACCCACAAAGAGTAGTTACAATTGTTGAACCAGTGAAATAAGCACCAGTCATTACTAGTCAGTCATTTCCATCCGGTCAGCCGATAGACGATCATTACCAGTATCATAGCAACAACCATAAGGTCATTCCAGTAAGAATAGGTGCAATAGGTCCTTACTTACCTTAGCTTACAAAGGAGGGTGAGGTTAAGCCAAGCGAGACCTGGGTTTCGAGCTTCCTTACATTTTAATGCCTACCCTAAATACGTGCTCTTTGGTTTTAATATTACTCATACAATGTGTCATCTCATGAATTATATACATGTGTTGTTATATTTTTTTTCTTTTGTTTACTTAATTATGAGACAAATGCCAATATAAAATGTAATTAGCATAAGCATTGGATACATCATTAGAACTCCTAGGTATATGTTCATATGTGATGAAATAAAAATATCGTTCCAAGAGACGTACCCAAAGGAATTGATGGAAAAGCGTAAGGTCCCAGACTTGATACTCACCGTTCAATTGAGACACTACCAAATAGGAATCCGGGTGAACCTCTAGAGATAGAATGCCATGTAATATGGAATCCCTAGGAAGTTTTATCACAGCACTATACTCAACCACATTGTTCATTGATGGCCTTAAAAAAATGCCTCCTGAAGACACCAATTGGTCGCTAGGCAAATAAATTACCCAGGCAGTGGAAGCAAGGTTATGAGTGTTACAGCTAACACCATCTGCAAATCCTATGTACACCGACGATTCTATCGACATCTGCCAACCAAGAAGAGGCACGATAAGCAAACTTAAAATGCCAAATAACTAAAAACTAGATACATCCAATATACAATAATTTACAAAGCAAACACTCGAGCTTGAAAGCTCAAGGCATAATAATTCTTGAGGTAGAGCCCATTTATGAGCTCATCCAGCACATTCCCTTCGTAATCCTATAATTTGTAAGCTACATTTTTCAGGACATGCCTCACTATGTAAGGACCGTGCCACATCGGATTGAATTTGCCTGCTCCTAAAGGTTATTTGCCCTGGTCATAGAACAAAACCAAATCTCCCCCTACAAACTACCGAGGATGAATAGACTTATCATATTGGGCCTTGACATGCTTTTGATGAGTTTCGTTCACTAAAGCAGCATCACGATGCTACTCATCCAATCCTTTAGATGGAAAAAACGTTCTCCAAGCTTAGATGTGTCAGGAAGGAGCTCAACTGCAAGTTTTAATCCCATAAGGTTAGGTATAGCATCACATTTCAGTTATATTTTATCTTACTGACAGTCCTTTGCAAAATGATCTTCACTGACTTGTTCATGGCCTCTACCTGACCATTTTCTTTAATATAATAAGACGAAGAATGTTCTTGTTTAAAACCCAATTTGGATGCTAACTCAGTCATCATTTTGTTTTTAAAGTGACTGCCATGATAAGTGACAATCTCTCTTGGATATTGAATCTAGCTATTATCAGGTTTAATATGAAATATGTTGCAGTTTCACCATCGGCTTTAATTGTAGGCATGGCCTCAACCCACTTGGTGAAGTAGTCTATGGCCATGATAATATGATGATGCCCCCCAGCCGAGGATGGGTTGCAGTCCATTAAATATACCCCCCACTTAGTGAAGGGACCGACAGTGACATCCGGGAATATATAATATAATTACTTTTGCCCAATAGATGGGAAATTTAGGAGTACAAAGATGGTGTTTCCCATCCAACCATACCAGCAAGCAATACCATCTTTTCAAGCCTGGATATCTGGAAAATTAAAGACTTAAAGGGGCCGAGATACTTAACTTCGTCCCTCGCTTCTACTCGTTCACTATTGAAATTACCAGCGTATCGATGCACGAAACCCCAAATTTGCCATTTATGATAAATAGTTTGACGTTCGTATATTGGGAATTAGAACTACTCACTAATACCTCTATATAGGGGAGGTGTTCCAGTGGATACCCTTCCCCAGGGTAAGTTAATTTCTGGGTACTAGTACTAAGGTAAGTCCCGTTAGTGGGTACCGTGGATAGGTTGTACCGGACTCAACCTTCTATGAAAGCAATCCAAGGTACCCTGATACGGCTTTAGCATCTCTGTTGACCTGAAACTCAAGCTTTAGGTGGATTGAGGTAATAAAATAGTTGGCTTTAATTACTGCATTAGGTAGGTATTTAAAGCGAAAGCCAGTAGTCGCGTAGGCAAAACATAGTATCATTGAAAGCTAGGAGTAACTAACATATTGAAAGGTGTAACGTATTGATACAGGAGTAAGTCTCAGAAATATGAAAGAGAAGATAGCGTAAGGAGCCAATCCTTGACCTTTCACCAGCTTGGTGGGCTGGATTTCCAAATAATACTCTTGGAATTAAGCGATCCACTTTCCCCTAGTTCCCCTCCTGCATCTTTTACTACTAATGCTGTTGGACTTGGTATATCATGGTGGAAAGTAATAAGATCAGATAATAAGAAACACATCATTCGACCGTAGTCCAGGTTCATGCCTTAGTGGATATTAACTGGTATTCTTTTTTAGCAGTATCACAGGTATTCAATCCGTTTGAAGGCATCTATTTAGCCTAAAACATTAAGCCAGAAATCCATTAATCAATCCATTATCCCGTTGGCATCTTGCTTGTTGTGGCATCTTGCATGAATGAAGTTAGCGAGCGTGAAGACCTTTCCTGTGGAGTAGCTCGAGTGGGTAGCAAGCTTGCGTTCAAAGGGATATGAACTACCGCTGATAATAAATATATTTCCTGCAAGGAAGGGAACATATAACATATCCTTGGTCATTAGGTACTTAAAGTTACCCACAACTTAAAGCTTTTACCGGCCTTGTTTCCTGCCCATGTTATTAGGAATGTAACATTTACCCACCCACAACTTGTCAACAGATAGGGAAAGGGAAGGATACTAATACAGATAGGGAACTTGTACTCATGTCATGTTCCTGAGCATGGATATTGAGGTGAAATAGATGCAATAAAGAGGCGAGGAGCGAAGCGAAGTGATGATCGAAGTGCAATTTCCAGCTAGTCATCGGAGAATATTAATAGTATTGCTCATATGACCTAGAAGGGTATCTTCATGGCTTTGCATCTAAAAAACAAACAAAATGGGTTAAGTGGTTTCCCTTAGTAGAATGGTGGTACAATGTACATATTTCCATACTTCATAAATGATGTCACCATTTATGGCACTGTATGGCCATCATCCACCTTCCTTCACATCATCCTTGGAAGAGAAAGCTAAGGTTCAAGCAATGGAGGATCTCATAGAGCACCAATAAGAGGTTCTCCAACTATTGAAAGATAACTTGGATATAGCACAAAATAGGATGAAACAACAAGTATATCAACATCGTAGTGAAAAAAAATAGAAGTGGGGGACTGTGTATATTTTAGGCTACAACCATACAAATTGACGTCCCTCAAGCAACAAAAGAAGG
Organism: Larix kaempferi; assembly: GCA_027924585.1. NCBI lineage: Eukaryota > Viridiplantae > Streptophyta > Pinopsida > Pinales > Pinaceae > Larix > Larix kaempferi. The sequence continues at coordinate 2,820,930 of BSBM01000123.1, forward strand.
GCAATAAATTAGCACCCAAGTACTATGTTCCCTACAAAGTGTTGCATAGGATTGAAAGTATGGCTTACAAATTGGAGTTGCCTCCATCTTGACATGTACATCCACTCTTTCATGTTTCTTGCTTAAAAAAGGTAATTGGTGACAAGATCCCAATCAAGTCTATTTTACCAAAGATTGATGAAAAAGGGAAATTGATACTAGAACATGAAACAATCCTTGACACAACGATCAAGCAACTACAAAAAATGAGTTATTACTAAGTACCTCATCAAGTGGAAGAACATGCCGATCGAAGATGTGACATGGGAAGATGAGTTCTTCATGCAAAAGCATCCAAAGTTAATAAGGCGTTGAGGATAACACTTTTTTGAAGGGGAGGAGAATGTTAATCCCTATATACTGTGACATTATATGTATACTATTATATTAGCATTGTCTTTATTGGTCGGCTAGGATCTTAATTGAAATTGTACGGTCAACTAGATTTGTAATTGTACCCTTTGTCTCCTATTATATATATACCAAGGAGACCTAGTTTTAGGATCATCTCATATTGTCTTGTGCATTTGATAGATTGTATAAGGAGGGTTCCCCCTCGAAGAGGATTCTTATGCATTTCTTTATTTCGTTCTCAAGGCATTAGGTTACCGTTCTTTCTAATTTTATGATATTTTGGGAATTTGGTGCTTGACAAAGGTGGCAAATTTCTTATCCACTCATTTACATGCAATGATGCTTATTGACATTGGGATTTTCTCCAATTTTGGCTCATGATGCATGGCCATGCATTCTCTTTCCCATTCAACTATTGGTTTAGGATTTTATCCTTGATCCATGGCTTCCATTGTGATTGGTCGACATGGCCAAGATGTCTCAATTGTTGAATTATATCCACGAGTCTGTGGATATATATGATGGATAGGTTCACATTTCCTTGGTTACTTCATGGTTTAGAAGGGTTTAACCTTGCATGTGTATTCTCCTTTTTGGTCTTGATTCAACTTCAAACCTCAAAATTATTTCAAAGGTGGAAGCTCCATGAGGGAAAAGGTTTTGAGAAGCCTAGCTTATCTTGGTCTTTTTGCATACAGATGGTTCTCAACTCGGGGTCTTCCCATCTCTACCTCGGGTAGCTAAATACAGTAGTTTACTTGTTAGCCTGATGGGTTTGTTTCGTGACTCTATGATCTTATGCCCAAGGTTACTTTGGGTTGAACACTTATAAATTTTGTTTAAGAAATGTTAAGGTTATGCTTGATTGGGTTGTTTTGATTCCCACATTTTCTTAGGCAATGTACTAGTATTCTTGGTTTTGTTATCATCTAAGCTATGAACATTTTTTTTTCCATTTCCAATAGGAAAGAGGTTCTCTTCCCATTCATGGCACTTGCAAGGATTTTAGTGGACATTTTTTTCCATTTCCAATAGACAAGAGGTTCTCTTCCCATTCATGGCACTTGCAAGGATTTTAGTGGTTTATCAAAAAATTATTCTAGGGTTATACTTTTTGACTCCAATACAAAAGTTCCGTTCTACTAGAATACATTGTTGATAATATATATCTATGGTTTTTATGGTCTCTTATATATTCAATTAGGTTTAGTTCCAATTCCTAGAGCTTCTTTCATATACTATCATTCTCATCATCTTTGATTGGTTCCATGATTTGAATCTTTTTTGAATTGATACCAGCATTCTTTCTCTGCTCGCTATAAATAATAGATAAGTCCAAGGAAAAGACAAAAGGTTCTAGGTAACGATGTGAAGGGTACTAATGCTTTTCTAATATAATAGTAATAGACAACGATTACTAACTTTTGATTAGTGTTTTAGAACATGATCTATTTTTTTCAAAGAAATCTATTATCCTATACATATGTATGGTGAAAGAAATATAATTTAGTATGGTGAAAGAAATATAATTTAGTCTTGCAATGAAAGGACCTCGACATGCTTTAAAGGGTTCAATCCTATTCTACTTGGTTTATTACTAGCATTTGCCCCTTGAGGGGCAAAAATGAACGCCGGTAGGAAAAGAGGAAAGTTAGAAGGAACAAAAACATAGGCACAGGCAGCGAAGGATACTGGTAGGAAAAGAGAAAAGTTTGTAACAATCTCATATTACAAAGACATAGGCACTTAACCCATAACAAAAATTAATGTTAAGTTCATCAACACAGTGAGTCAACTACAATTGCTTTTCTCACAATCTATGTAGTAGTAATCTCAACACTATAGATTACTACTATATCTAGAATATATAAGCAATTTTGAGAAAATATTTCTGTAATAATGTCAATGAAAACAATGATTATAATAGCTCCTAAACTGCACAAACTACTTGTGAACAAAAGTTTGCTTTCATGCCATGTGTTGTGGCAATAAATTTAGGAATTTCCATATACAAGTATAGGTATAGAACTCTTTCATGGACCAACTCTTGATAGTGCCACAATCTAAGTTGTAAATGAATCTTCGTTATGCTTGCTTCAAGAATGGAAGATACAGTGGGAAACCCAGATATGTTTATTTCTTCTCATTGAGCATTTGAAGTCCACAATAAAAACTTTACATGCTTCTCAACCATGTAAAGGCGAACAGACCTATCACTACATGAATTAATCTTTTGAAAATCACTAATAAACCAAGGAAAGTAATTGGTTATCAATGACTCTCACCGCATCAAGGATTCACACATCTGCTGACAATATAGATAGTTCACAACAAAGCACAATAAAATGCAGACTTACAATACAATAGGAGTGGTCGTAGCTCTCAATATAAAGGTTGTATTTGTTCAATGTGGAGGTAGGTGAGGAGAGGTCGCTTTGCTTGGCTGGTTTGTTTTTCTAAATGTAAAAAAAGGTACACAGTTTACAAATCAGTTGAGATTAATATTTATATCACTACTGCTTGGGATAATCCATTATGAGCTTAACTTGAAAATCCATTGTCAACAAGGAAACTAAAGAGCATTGAACTAAAAAAATAGTAAAATATAGCATTGTTACAAAAATATGAACAAACATTTAGGTTTTTTAGAGAAAAGGAATCCCAAAAATCCATTGAAAAGTACACATTACATATAAACATTTTTGCAATAGTTTCTCAAGAAGGGAAATTTGTTTTCATTGACAAAGAAGAATAGATGAACAACAAAAATGGTTGGTTCACCACTATATAGCCTTGGAAGAGTTTGTTATCTGGTGAAATTGCAAAAATGAGAATAGTAGGCAAAGTTTTCGTTTGAGTGTTGTACAAATGAGAAGATACAAATGATATTTATAATTAAAATTAGATGGACGCTTCTAAATTGGAAATATAGTATGCCCATGCAGTAGCTTCTTCAGTTATGATATTATATTCGTCAGGATTTAATAGTTTTATTGACACTTCATGATCAGACAGTTCTCTTTCTATATTTGCAACTTTTGTTGGTGCAGCCTTGCAGGTATCCTCAAGGAAAATGAGATGTGTAGATGTTTGCCTCACATAGAATTCAATGTCTTCTTCTACTAGAGCATAATGTTCTTGATGTAGTCCAGGTTTTATTGCAACACTTGCTGGAGTTCTGCCATCTGCTGATCCTTGGGGAGGATCTCATCTATATTGGCTACCATAGGGAGCTGACATTTACGGTGAACCTGCTGGATTCACGGGGGCTTCACTCAATAAACCGCTATCATAGCACGTTCGTTCGTGGAATATGAAACAATACCCCTAATTTCACTAAATATTGCAAATTACCTTCCAAAATCGTTGTTTTTAACCCCCTCCCAATATGCCTTCCAAATTTAAAAAAAACCCTATTTTCACTAGATATTGTATGTATCAATTTTTTCATTAACATTTTTTATACCCCTTTATATTTCTACCTAGTATATTGATATAATACCCCTCTTATGACCCCACATGCATTTTACAATGCACCTTGCTTCTTTCAATGTATATTGTGGATGCAAATTACTTCACCCGCAATGCAATTGCTCAACCACATATCATTATGATTTGCAACATCTAATGGTCTAATGAAGATATAGGAGATCACTTCTTGTATGTCACTAGAGCCAATGCACATAGTACAACATGTAGATTGCATGTTGCAGTTCCCCAATCGCCGACTAAGCCTGTTGTGGGATAGGTATCCAAGCCCCTAGGGCCTGTAACAAGCTCTAGGAGGCTGACGAAACCTCCCAAGGCTTGTAATAGGCATGAGTGGTTGGGTATTCAAGCCCCCAAGGCCTATCGAGGGCCTATAATAGGCCCTATAGGCTTAGAGCCTCCCAAGGCTATTGGTAACAACTAGCTGTCAATGACCATTGTCTCTCAACTATGATCGACTGGCAACCCACTTCACCACGAAACCCCCGGCCTCAAGCATGCCTCAAGATGCGATTTCCCTACGTACTGGTAAACCCGAGCCTTGGCCCTTTCCTCAACCCGATTTCTCATCCAGTCGTGATCTCGCCATCTCCATTTGGAGGATATTTGTTAGCCCACCCATATAAAAAAGACCCCAAAGTATTTTTGTATCGTTACATTAAATTAAAAAAACCCTTTTCCCCTTAATATATAAGCAATATATTTTTTAGGTTTTCATGAATATTTAATACCGTAATATGAATGAACGTGATATTATATTGCCTTCTAGTGAATCCCCCGTGGCTGGATTTCCTCATAGAATTTTGTGCACTTTTCAAGAGTTTTATCAATCTAGGCATTTAGTCGATTAGTGGCTTTCCTGCAAAATTCAAGGAGTGCAATATCCAGCTTCCAGGGTCGCTAGTGTTTTTTGATGGAGGTGATGAGGAAATGTTGGGTTATTTTCTCTCCAAGTTAACTGTTTGTTAAGCTTGTTGCCAGTAGTAATCAAATGTTTATACATTGCTATTGAGCTTGCAGCAATTTCCTGCATCCTTGCCATGAATTGTTTGATATTGTAGATTTGTTGAAAGAGTGTTTTTTGACAGTTTGAGACTTGCTCTTGAAGCTTGCATGGTTGTGCCCAGAACGGTTCCATGAGTGATTCCTTATCTCTCAACAACTTATCTACTTCAGTCTTGAATCCATTGGCCTTGTCGTTCGCCACTGATGCACGTGTTTCAAAGTCTGTAAGCTTTGCTTGAAAATCATTTGTCTCCCCTTCCATGATCATTAACTGAACAATCAATCTTCCTTTTCTGTGTTAAGGTTGTTGTATGCAGCTAGTAAATTGTCTTTCTCAAATAATCTGGCCTGTAATGTTGTGTTTAACTCAATGGTCTCTCCATGTTCCTTTACCAAGGTGGCCTTGAGTTTCAACATTTTTTCTTTGTTTCGCTCAATAGTGGTAAGCAACTTGTCAACATTGTCAGCACTTGCTTGTGCAGTTGCGACATTCACGGAGGCTGTGAATTTGGGGTCCTTTTGGGTGCCTTCTACAAGTGTGTTTTCTGTGACGGTGACAATATCTGGTTGAGCGATCATTTTCATTCTTTTTTTTACCATCGTGTTATGGTATTTCTCTTTGAATAAAAAAAAATCGTGTCCAATCGGGCCATTGTATGTTCTTTGGATGGGGTAAACGGCGTAAGGTTAACAACTGAAAAAATAAAATGTACATGATATAAAGGAAATCTTTAATTTATGTGCCAAAGTAAATGAAAATATAAGAACATTATCTTTCTCATGTAAATTATAATATTAGCAGGATCATTATGGATATTCTTTGCCAGTTCACTAATAGAACATGCAAAATTTAAACCTAGTTAATTTAACCACTGTGAATGTTTATGTGAAAGAATGTACAAACTATGCTATTTTATCTCTCTTTGAAAGCACCAAACAAAAATATGCCACAAACGTGCCCACTCCCAAGCAATGCATACCTATGCAAAGGATTACCCCCTCACCTTTCCGCCTTTCAAAAAGGAGGATTTATATCCAACTAAATTGCAGAGGAGATATAACCAAATTGTTCATTTAGAAATTCCTCACTGGGTTGTCATTAGGAAATTGTTAGGGAATAAACAAAAATTCCTTTACAATTATTTAGGGGACAAAGGAGAAATAATGTTCATGAAAGGTTTTAAGAAAAGGCTAAAATGAAGAGGACTGAGAGGAAATAATTTCATATTCTAATGTGATTTAGACGATGCCCTTAAATCTTGAACTGATTGAGAAAGCCCATTCTTTTAAACACATTCCTTAACTGGATCATTTCAAAATGAAGAGAAATAATGATTTAATCATGAAGAACCATTATATGGAATAGACACCAAAATTGATACGAATATGGATATGAATGAAACTCAAATGCGAAAAGAGACTTCAAACTGTAACAACAATAATAATCATTACTTGAAACTTACAACCATAGCTGCCATAGGCCTTGATGACTATAAGAATTTGCAAGTCTGGGTGGATAGATGCATGTATCTATGAAAAAATACCCATGAAATTTAATGATATCCCACCTGTAGCTAACATGCTCCATGTTAGAATCTTCCCTTTTTCACCTCCAATTACACCCATATTCTTCAATATAATCACAGAATAGAGGATTTGAGCATATGAGAACAAGTCAACCACAAGAAGTAAACTCAGTACAAATCCATAAACATTGATGCTAAAACATTTTTTTGTTTGCATGTATATCAACATGAGTTTCATGTACCCTTATTTATGTCATGTAAAACTCATGTACGTTTCCATCCACATGCTCAAGGCAAGGGAGGAACAATACCTCTTCGACCAAGGTACCGAATAATGCAGAGTACTGAATAATGCCATGGGTTGACTCATAGACTTTGAGCCTCAATGAAATGATATATGCCTCACTAGGAAACAAAATATTGCAGCCAAACTATCCTCTCACTTTGAGCCAATATACTGCAACTATACTCAAAAGTCAAAATCGTGTTATTAGCTTTTATGTACATATTGTTGTCTTCTTAGTAGTAACAAAAGACTAAACGAATAGACTATTACTTGGATATCATGGACATCCTTCTACTTATGGATATTAGGGCTAAGGGATAGCCGTTCTACCAAAATTGCTCAGGACTTTCACCCAATCTCAGTCCTTTGAGACTCATGCCATTAGGATATTCATAAGTGAATTTTTTGCATATCATGGACATCCTTCTACTTATGGATATCAGGGCTTAGGGATAACTATTCCACCAAAATTGCCCAGTACTTTCATCTAATCTTGTTCCTTTGCGACTCGTGCCACTAGGATTTTGGGTAGACCACACTCATAATGAAATCCATATCAGGTGCTTAAGACTCCGTCAACTCACTAATGAACGAAGTCCCTATATTTTCCAAAGCAAACCATATTAAAAAAAAATTGATACCCAACACATATAATTTCAGACCAAACATCTATAATTGTAAAGAGACGAAAAATTACTCTAACAGAATTGGAAAAAAAGATTGTAAATAAATATCGACTACCTTAACAACGAGCACTTGGCCTCCAAACATGAGCACAACTGTCGTTTGTAGGAGAGTTGTAAAAGTATCCCGAATGTTGTTTGCATTGAATTCCTTGAAACTCTCAGCCCAGTCACCTCCTTGCAAGAGAAAGGCGTTTGCCATTGCAGCTTCTCCAAGTCTATCTTCAAGATTTATGGCCTCCCATAGAAATACCAGAGGGGGGAATCTCTCTAATAGATTGACAATAGAATCGAGCTCTTGAGGTTTTGAATAACGAGGCAATTGCAATGCTTTCTTCGATCTCCAATTGTCTAGATTGAAGTCTGTCAATATTCCTCGCGATGGGAAATTTGGGGTTTAGATGTGGGTACACTGTTGGGTACTCCTTCGACTCCTCCAGTATCATGCCCAAAATGGAGAAATATAGTTCTGGTGCAAGAACCAATTTCAGTTTCTACAATACAGGATCCTTTGGGCATAACCCCTAATGGATCTAAACTACAGTTTTCCAACAAAATGCAGTTACCTAGCAAACACATTTAAGAATTTGGCTAGGGATTCTGTCGGGGAAAAAATGGGAGCGTTGCAGAGTGAGTTAGAGCTCTGCCAATATGCAGTGTCTCAATGTTCCTATTCAACATGTTCAGAATTCGCAGAGCATATCATTGGTTTGTAGGGTTTCGCCTTTTTCCATTCTCTGCAAAAGTTTTTTTATTACAGCTTCGGGCTCTTTCTCCCCTAAGAGAGCCAAATGCTTCTTCTTAACCTTTAGAAGGATTTCTATGAGTCCTCTAATCTCATCATTTCTATTACCGGTGGATTCAACACTAACCCCTAAACTTTGAAGTCGCAGCCTAGCAAGCCTGGTGCAGATGGCTAGTAGGGGCTGCCAAAAACATCGCAGCAACATGTAGAGGAATCGTTTGGCCATGCTTGCAGCCACAAGCTTCTTCTTTGGCATGATTCACGATGCTCGCCGCCTCTGGGGTTAGTGTCTGGCACATGGGTATCCATACGTAAAGTATGGGCATCGTTTTTTATCCAGTTAAGCCTGTAGCTTTTAGTCTATAAATAGAAGCCATGGCCATGCGCTCCATTGGCCCTTTTATTAGACTATCGAGGGAAGCTCGATAACGGAAAATAGATTCTTTGGAGCCTAACAAGGATGCGCAGGTCTGGTTGAATGAGATAGCTAGTCGTTGACTTCCTTCTGGTTGAACGACTTGTGTCAATTCAAGAATAAAATTGGGTGGTTTTAAGCTCTGGCTCTCAGTCCTATAATCCTAGAATTTTCTTCCTCTATGTCTGTCATTGTGGTTGTCCAGCCTGCAGCACTGTGCGTAGCCCTGCCAAATTGTAACATATTTAAATTACTTCTTTTAAAATTTAATAAAGTTTTATTTGATAATGCAATGTAAACAATTTTTTGGTGGTTTATAAAATTGTTTAAACAACACACTTTTATGAATTAATACTTTAAAAGTGTGTTGTTAAACTCAATAATAATTTAATACTTCAATTATAATTTATAATAAATTAATATAATATCGTTAAAATCAATGATACAACGCAATGCCACGTGACATATAAATTCCCTAGGCAGACAAAAATCATTTTAGTTTGGGTCGGTGAGAAATGAGTTGTACTCCTCCTGTCTTCGTTCATTGGAAAACGAAAAATTAAATATGGGGAATCACTAAAGAAAACTCCACAGCAACTGGGCTATAAGCACCTGCGATATTTCTAAGTCTTTAGCTGTAGGAACCACCAAGTAGACAGGTGTTGGGAATGCCAGTCTTTCCTTAGATTTACGAGAGCTTCTTCTATTTCCTGGCAATCCAATAGACAGATCCTGAGCTAAGACTAATTTGTATAGGAAGGATGGCTCGCCCGACAGAGGTCCCCCACCCAATAATGAAAATGGTCGCTCTATGGTTTTATTTATGGTGACTCACCAAAGATTTTTTTCTTATGTGGACCTTTTCAAAGCGGGGAAATTAGGGTGGCCTACCAAGATGGTAATTTTGATAGTTAAAACGCTTGTGCAAACTAGTCAATTTAAAGGTGAAAGGGTGGCTGCCACATCAGGGTGGATAGTTCAAACGATAAAAGAGTTAAGCTGTAAAACTTGGATTGGGATAGCGTTCAATGTACTACAATCTTGGTTTGGTGGTTGCATCTTCTAGGGCATACACACCTCATGTAGCTTGCTTACTTTAAATATATGCTGCTACCAAGTTTATGATATATTTCCTAGTTTGCAAGAAGATGGACAAGTGGTTTAATGTAATGATATGCTATAATCACGCTGAGCCCCTGTCAATAAACTAATTGGAGTATAATAGATAAGCTCCTTAATTTTGGCAAGTTTTCCTTTATCTGAGTATAAATAAGTTGGTCGGACGTGTCCGTTGCCTAAATATATTCGCGGCGCTTCCCGCTCTTGGTATCCAATTGGTTTATTGAGCATTGTTGGATATTTTGGGTGTTGGTAATGGCATGGTATATTGAGAATGATATATTTCCGATATATTTTCTGTTGATTATTGATGGATGAACAATCCCTATTTTACCTATCGAACATCTACGGAACACACTTTGGGCGAGGCTTTCAATGTTTTACGGATTGACAACGTTTAACGCTAAATTATAATGACCTTTGTAAACCTTGGTCCCTTAATTTGAGCCAACAAAGTGTTTGCCAAGGTTGATTGATGATTTTTCATCCTTTTTATAATGAGCAACCCTTACTTTCAACATTGTACAGGAAAATTAACAAGGAAGAAAATGAGTCCATTATTAGATCTCTTTCTCGCATTTCATTCCACAAAATTGAGGTCCTTATGGGAGAAAAACAAAGCATTCATCAATGATATCCCGGGAAACTTGCCTTCTTGTGAGTCTAGGAAGTAAAATTGCACACTTGACTTTTCTAAAACACTGTAGGGACAATAAGATTAGTCCCATTTCTGCTTGTAATAAGTAGTACTCTCTAAATGGCCAATTATAACGTGGGTTTTAAATTGCTTTGGAAATAAGAAAACTTAAGTTGAATCAATTTAGTTAATTAATTTATTTTAATTTTTTTCATATTTAATAAAAAAGTGTGAAGAGTTATAATTTTATTTCATTGACAAAAAAGTTGGTTCTTAAAAATTATTATGATTAATTTTAATAAAATCTATATCATTTAAATTATAAAAAATTAATTTCATAAAAAATAAATTAAATTAAAACTAAAAATTAACTTCACTTAACTTAAAAAAATTAACTCAATTTATCCATTTGTTAAATAAATCCAAAATTCAAATCTCAAGATAATTGAATCCAAACGAAACTTTACTTAACGGAAACATTACCTCATTATACGAAATGAACTTGATAGGTATAACTCAGTAAAATAAAACTTTACATAATCATTAAAAAGAATAAACTCAATTTTTCCATTTATTAAATTTATCTATCTATTTATTAAATCAAATCCAAATCCCAAACTAAGGTATACGATTCACTTAAATTGCAATCAAAAGAAAATTTAGCTAACCCAAGAAAAATAACTTAACTCATTGACCAAATACACAGCGCCTTACCAAGCACTCGGTCGATTTTAGCATATAATAAATATAAAGTATGCATCACTTTAGCGTATAAAATATAACTTGTCACGAATATGGGCTTGCTTGCACTGGCCAGCTATCGATTTCCAGGGGTTGCATGTCAGTGAATGCAGTTCATTTTAGCCACTTTGCATTGGAGAACAGAGCACAATTGCACTAAATATGCAATCGTTCTCCATCGATCTGCTTCTTCTGGCTGCATTGCTTAGAAAATCAAAACCGCCTCCAATACATGCAAGTTTCTACGGGTTTATGCAAAGCTTGGATCACTCAGAAAGGATTTTGTGGGTTCATCCAAAGCCCCGATGGCTCAAAAAGAGTTGAAGCGTCTTCATAGCCCTGCTGCAGGACGCCTACGGAAGTTTCAGCCTACGGAAGTTTTAGGGACAAAATACAGGTTAGAATATGGAGGAGGCCCAACAGGTCGGGGGATCGAGCCACAGCGGAGTATTTATTTGAGGTCACTAACTCCAGGGAAGATGTTCTCAGATGCTTGATCAGACGTTGCGCATATGTCAAATACGTGGAGGCCAGGCTCGGGGACCGTGTTTTGTATGCCGACGAGATTCTGAAAGACGGTTCTATTTGAAGATGATCGATACGCCGCTCTTCCTGCTGAAAGTTGTGACGAAGTTGCAGGAGGTCGTGTGGGATGCCGACATTGTCATCAACCGGCTTCATTTGACAGAAACGAACAAGGTGTTCGAGGAAATTAGCAGATATTGGAAGGAGCAGAGGACTATACCGATTATCATTTCTCTGGCAAAGCGGGTTGAAGGGGCTTTGACACCTTTTCCGCTTATGATCACTCCTACGTAGATTATATGTGAAGCAAGCCATGCTCAGCGGACATTCAAAAAAACCCAGCGGAGCAGAGGAATCTGCAGAATCTTGCAGGATCAAACCCAGCGGAGCAGAGGAATCTGCAGAAAATAACATCTATTTTAAAAAAATATTCAAAGGTTTGCTTAACCAAAGATCAAAAGTTGTGACAGAACTGGGGCTTGGAACTCCATGGATTGAAATAGAACGATGTTATGGAAAGAAATCAGAGCATCCCAATCGATCGTAATATGAGACACTCGACCTCAACATCAAAGTTAATAATTGAACCTTTTGGTTCAGCGGCCAAGGAAGGCAGAGTTTAGTGCAGAGAGGAGGCGGAGGAGATCAAGGAGGTCGGCGGCGGCAGGTCGTGGCGGGCTTCTCGCAGATAAGCATAACCATCGCGGAGAAAAGCATAACCATCGCGGAGAAGGATAACCATCCATGTACCTTTTGGTTCAGCGGCCAAGGAAGGCAGAGTTTCGTGCAGAGAGGAGGCGGAGGAGATCAAGGAGGTCGGCGGCGGCAGGTCGTGGCGGGCTTCTCGCAGATAAGCATAACCATCGCGGAGAAAAGCATAACTATCTAAAAGTATAACCATCCCGGAGAAGGATAACCATCCATGTGGCAGGATTCCATTCTCTCCATGAGCCAGAAATCTAGCTAAGAAATCTAGCTAAGGATTCCATTCTCTCCATGAGTCAGAAATCTAGCTAACGTGGAGGTGCATAATGCACCTCCGTGATAAAACACCTACAGCGCAAAGTTTCGTGCAGAGAGGAGGCGGAGGACATCAAGGAGGTCGTGGCGGGCTTCTCGCAGATAAGCATAACCATCGCGGAGAAAAGCATAACCATCGCGGAGAAGGATAACCATCCATGTGGCAGGATTCCATTCTCTCCATAAACCAAAAATCTAGCTAACGTGGAGGTGCATAATGCACCTCCGTGATAAAACACCTACGGGGCAATTGATGCATCGTTTAGCATGGTGAATTTACAATTCTATCCACCTTAATTATATTTAATATAGAATCTATAATCATTACAAAGTAAATGATACCAGAAATAAAACAAAGTCATGTCTAATTAGATTTAATATAGAATTTACAATCATCAAAACAATAAATGATACTGAAAATAATAGGAAAGCAAATGATATTGAAAATAATAGGAAAGCATGATCACTCTGAATGTAAAGATTATTAATATGTATTTTTATGCAATTAATCTAATTTGTTATTCATAAAATAAAATTTGAAAGAAAACAAACAAAATAAAAATTAATGACTAAACTAACAACAAGATAGTAATTTCTTTATCAACCCTTTGTGAGTGTAACATGCTATGTTAACTTTGGTTGGGTTCTTCCTCACAACTAAGGTTAACTATCATTAAATTTCACTAACTTCCCAAAGGCATTTAATCCTTAGAGGAACTTAGTTATGAGAAACTAGCTACTCTAATACCATTTTGTAACAAACCAACCTGGCATGAACTCGTTGGGAGGGTTGTTATCTCATGGAAAATTTACTCATAGATTTATAAAAATGACCATAAATCAAAATACAATACAATTTTAATGGTGGATATATCACATAGTTGAACTTCAGCAATTTGACGAAGGAAAATTATTGGTGCAAATAGGTGCGCAAACACATAATTATCAATATAAAATATCACAACCACAACCAAGGGTCAATTTTTCACCCAACAAATGTAGATGATGTCCCCTGAGTAGGGCTTAAGCACAATGAGAATATAATGAAACACTCTCCAAATCCTCCACTCAAATCAAGCCACTATGAACAACAATTAACAACAATGGGCCATTGAACACAACAACTATGGTGGAAAGGCTTTTGGATCACAACACCCCCATACCTCTTGAGGTTATGGTGTGCACTTCCAATAGTGCTCCTAGTACCACACTACCTCAAATAGTGGAATTCTTCCTTCAATTAGTGCCAAACTCAATGGTGGGACTTAGTACCCCCCTCAAGATAGGTACACCCCCAACCTCCTCATGCACATTTCTAGACCCCCCTTAAGACATTGTTCCTATTTTATATTCCCATGAGAAGGTAAAAAAACTTTCCCAACAAAATCTCTTGGTTTTCCCATCCCCCTTTTCAATATTATTTACCACACTTGAATATGCTTAGGTGAAATTGGGGTTATGGGTAAAAATATTAAGGTAATAAAATAGATGTTTGTCCCTTCTACATTAAACCCTAAAACAACTTAGGACTATATTTCAAGTTCTAGATCAATATTTTCCTTCCCCAATCTCAAAGATACTATCCTCTAGGCTCATTATCCTCATTGAGCTAAAGTTCTTCCCTTGGGTATGATTTCCACCACAAGATTAGTATTCTTCTAGTTTTCTCCCAACGTTTGTTGGTCCCAAGAATCATAAATCTACAACAATTGTTAGTTTTTCAAAAGAACATCACTACACTTCATGCTCCATTTAGTCAAGGAAAACATGAATCATAACCATAATCAATATATATTATATCTCACTAGACATAAAAATCATAATAATGCATGGATCTTTCATATGTGAGTACATAACATCAATTTTTATTTAACAAGTAAAGCAAAGATATAGGATAATCTTCCGAGATGAATTCTTAACATGTGTTTTCATTCTTAAAAAAAGATAATAATGTCTACAATCCAAAATAGGATTCTAAGAAGCATGAAGTAAGAACGAGATCCACCATTTTTGGTGAGGAGATTTTAATAGTGGATTTATCATATAGTTGAGCTTCCTCATTTTGATGAAGGCAAATTATTGGTGCAAATAGGTGCACCAATACATAATTATCAATATAAAAGAAATCACACCCAAGGGTCAATTTTTCATCCAACTAATGCAAATGATGTCCCCCGAGTAAGGCTTAAGCTCAATGTGAATATAAGTAAAAACTCTCCAAATTCTCTACTCAAATCAATTCACTATGAACAACAATTAACAATGGGCTAGAAATCACATTGAACGGAACAACTGTAGTGGAAAGGAATTTGGATCACAACACCCCCATACCTCTTGAGGTTATGGTGTGCAAGAACCCTTCCAATAGTGCTCCTAGTACCACACTACCTCAAATAGTGGAATTATTCCTTCAATTAGTGCCAAGCTCAATGGTGGGACTTCATACCCCCCTTAAGATAAGTACACCCCCCAACTTCCTCATGCACATTTTTAGACCCCCCTTAAGACATTGTTCCTATTTTATATTCCCATGAGAAGGTGAAAAAAATTTCCCAAGAGATTTTGGGTTTCCCATCCCCCATTTAAATATTATTTACCACACTTGAATATGATTAGGTGAAATTGGGGTTATGGGTAAAAATATTAAGGTAATAAAATAGGTGTTTGTCCCTTCTACATTAAACCCTAAAACAACTTAGGACAATATTTCAAGTTTTACATCAATATTTTCCTTCCCCGGTCTCAAATATACTATCCTCTAGGCTCATTATCCTCGTTGAGCCAAAGTTCTTCCCTTGGGTATGATTTCCACCACATGAGTAGTATTCTTCTAGTGTTCTCCCAATGTTTGTGGGTCCCAAGAGTCATAAATCTACAACAATTGTTAGTTTTTCAAAAGAACATGTCACTACACTTCATGCACCATTTAGTCAAGGAAAACATGAATCATAACCATAATCAATATATATTATATCTCACTAGACATAAACATCATAATATTGCATGGATCTTTCATATGTGAGTACATAACATCAATTTTTATTTAACAAGTAAAGCAAAGATATAGGATAATCTTATGAGATGAATGCTTAACATGTGTTTTCTAACATTCTTAAAAAAACATGATAATGTCTACAATCCAAAATAGGATCCTAAAAAGTATGAAGTAAGAATGAGATCCACCATTTGTGGTGAGGAGATTTTTAACAGTGGATTTATCACATAGTTGAACTTCGTCATTTTGATGAAGGCAAATTTATTGGTGCAAATAGGTGCACCAACACATAATTATCAATATAAAAAGAAATCGCACCCAGGGTCAATTTTTTCACCGAACTAATGTAGATGATGCTCCCATGAGTGGGGCTTAAGATCAATAAGAATATAAGGAAACACTCCAAATTCTCCACTCAAATCAACTCACTATGAACAACAATTAACAATAATGGGCTAGAAATCCTATTGAACACAACAACTATGGTGGAATGGCTTTTGGATCACAACACCCCCATACCTCTTGAGTTATGGTGTGCAAGAAGTCTTCCAATAGTGCTCCTAGTACCACACTACCTCAAATAGTGGAATTATTCATTCAATTAGTGCCAAGCTCAATGGTGGGACTTAGTACCCCGGTCAAGATCAGGGTATTTTTTAAGGATTCTAATAGTATACTTAAGTGTAGTATTATAGGCGATTATTTTGGATTGGAAAAAAACATATATATAGATAGGTAGGCTAATATTAAATATGAAACATACAAGTTACTATTGAAAATTGTAATTTTTGGCGAATATTATGATAAAAAAAAACATATTTTATGTAAATATAGATGATATTAGAGACTAAAAATAACCAAATAACGAATTTATTTTTTGAAAAATAGCCAATTGGCCAAATTTCGCCCTTAAAAATTACCCTGGTCAAGATAGATACACCCCCAACCTCCTCATGCACATTTTTAGACACCCCTTAAGACATTGTTCCTATTTTATATTCCCATGACAAGGTAAAAAAACTTGAATCCCAAGAAAATCTCTTGGTTTTCCCATCCCCTTTTCAATATTATTTACCACAATTGAATATGCTTAGGTGAAATTTGGGTTATGGGTAAGGTCACAAAATAGATGTTTGTCTCTTCTAGATTAAACCCTAAAATAAATTAGGACCATTTAAGTTTTAGATCAATATTTTCCTTCCCCATTCTCAAACATATTATCATCTAGGCTCATTATCCTCATTGAGCCAAAGTTCTTCCCTTAGATATAATTTCCACCACATGATTAGTATTCTTTTAGTTTTCTCTCAATATTAGGTCCCAAGAATCATAAATCCACACCAATGGTTAGTTTTTTCAATAGAAAGTCAATACATTTCATGCACCATTTAATAAGGAAAACATGAATCAATATCTCACTGAACATAAACATGATATGTAAATGCATAATATCAATTTTTATTTATTTAACAGTAAAACAAAGATATAGGATAAATATCTTATAAAATGAATACTTAACCTGTATTTTTTAACATTCTTAAAAAAAAATGATAATGTCTACAATCCAAAATAGGATACTAAGAAGCATAAGTACAGTAAGAATGAGATCTACTAAACACATGCAAGCTTAAACTTTAATAATGCAGTGAAATATGATCAGATTTGAAGGTATGGAAGAGAATTCCCAGCAAAGATATCGCCTTTCGTTCATATCAAGTCAATTCTCAACAGCTTTCTCTTATAGCACTATCAATCTTTGACCGAGTTACAATCTCTCTCTCCTGAAAACAATGTCAAGCTATCTTGTCTTAAAATTGATATACCCTCTGTGCCGTCGTGCATTGGTGTTGTTGATAGGACAGGTGTACTGCCACTGCCGGGAGTGGAATTATTATATTGCAAATCTTTAATGTAACCCGGCCGAGAAGCACCTGGAATGACCTCTACATCACTAGTCAGCATTGCTACCACTCGAGACATCTTTGGCCGCATTGTAGGCACAGCTTGAGTGCAAAGAAGGGCTATTTCAATCACTCTGAGGACTTCGTCTTTTGAGCATGTTGATTCTATGTCAGGATCCATCAATTCTAGTGGCCTTCCTTGCTCATAGAGATGCCAGGTCTGCAATGTCGGCAGGCAATTAGTAATTGCTGGTGATGACATATTAGAAGTTGAGAGTGTACACACCCCATTCCAGAAGATAAACCATCTTTTGTGGCAAGCTTGTGTCTGTGTTTCTTCTACCACTCACAAGTTCCAAAACAACCACCCCAAAGCTGAATACATCAGCCTTTTCTGTAAGGTGACCCCGCATAGCATACTCCGGAGACAGATATCCACTTCAAATGTAAATATGCAACGAGTGAGATTAGATTATTTTAATAGTTGCATAGGCTAAAGTACTGATAGATTGATATACTATACTATTCACATAGAGTTGTTTTTCTATCACATAGGAAGAAGAGATCATATTTTTGAGTATAGTTTTGGATCATTCTGAAATAATTAGTTGTTCCAAATTCTAAATAAACAATTGTAAAAAAAAATTAATAATATAAAAAATCTACAGATTAATAATAAAAACTTAAATTTTTATGAGTTTCATCTGCCACAAATTAAATGGGTTATGCTAATTTAATATCTCACTAATAATTTAAGATACTAATATCTCAATGTAGTATTTTAATAATTTCAACAAAATATAAGTTCAAACTGAAACCACATAATCTCTCAGACTGATCAGAAAACAAAAAAATTTAAGCTTCTAGGTCATCTTACACTGTGCCGGCAACTCCGGTGCTCATGTGACTTTTCTTCTCATCATATAGCTTAGCCAAGCCAAAATCTGCTATCTTAGGGTTCAGAGAGTCATCCAACAGAATGTTACTGGCTTTGATATCTCGATGAATTATCCGAGCAGTGGATTCCTCGTGAAGGTAAGCGAGCCCACGTGCAGTGCCAATACATATATTGTATCGAGTTGGCCAATCCAGTTGGGGATGAGATTCCTTATTACCTGCAACATACATTACACCAACGTACTTGTTTTTGCAACATACATTACACCAACGTACTTGTTTTTATGTTGTGAATGAATAGAAAATGAAATTTTTAATTCAAAATTACTACTGCAGCTATATATAAAATTACCTAATAAAGCTTTTTCAAGACTGTTGTTTTCCAAGTACTCATAGACCAAGAGCCGATCATCTGCTTCTGGACAACATCCAAGCAACTTTACAAGGTTTCTATGTTGCACTGCAGATATTACAGCTACTTCATTTATAAACTGACTTTTTCCTTGTCTAGATTCAGAAGAGAGTTGTTTCACTGCCACCATGTTACCATCTGATAGAATGCCCTATTTTAATGCCACAATTTAGAATGACGATAGTCAGACAACTTAAGGAGAAAACACAAGTTCAATGCGGGAAGAAATAGTAACTTCTTACACAATTCAATCATAGACACAGTTTCAATCAGAAAAGAGTGCAAAAGATGCAAAGAGTAGTCACACACCTTATAAACTGCACCATATCCTCCCTCGCCTAATTTATTCTCTGTAGCAAAATGTCCTGTTGCACTTTTTATATCCGCATAGCTGAAAATTTTCAGTTTTGAACGGATAACATTTATTGCTGGACAAAAGGAAGCAGTAATCATTAAGATGGTAACACATGCCAATCCTTGCTCCTCGCAACATTAAAGTAAATCAGAAAAATGTTAAGAGAAAACATTGAAGTATCCCCTGCAAGAGTCCTCAAATCTTTTGTTATTACCTTCGTCTTCCTCAACATCTTTTGCTACGAGCTTTTGAACTCTCCTCCTCCAAAGGAGAAAAACCAAAAATATGCATATTAAAGCTGCAGCAATTCCAACTGTGATTCCAACCACTATTCCTGTCTTACGTTTCGTTGTCATGGAGCTCGAAGGTACGGTTCCATCAACAGTGGGTTTGAATTCTACAAACATTTAAAAATCACAAGTGGCAAAGTTAACTGAAACTGACAATGCATTTACAGTTTCATAATTGAAAAATAATTTATGACAGTCAATAGAAGAAACATTTTAATACAACTATCTTCATCGTGGTGCACTATGCAGATCCATGGTATAAAATTGTTCACCCAAGAAATTTTTAGTTGACTGACACACATTATCTTTTACCAGGAGTAACACTTATTGCTGATACTAATGGTCCATAGATTCCTTTGGTAGTAACACAGCAAGTTCCCTTTCCAGTCCAGAAAAAATGAATTTCCAGGAAGTTTGCTGTTACATTGGTCTTGAAAGGTCCGCGATCAAGAGCTATATTTATACCTCCTGCCTCCTTTCGGATGTCAAAATCTGTTAATACTTTATGACCCTACAACATCAACGGACATATAGTTATAACATTTAGTTTAATAGAGACATAATTCACGGGGTAACAAATAAAAAATGTAAATACGAAAAAAAATGTACTAGGTAGTAAAGATAAATAAAAATATACTAGCATAGCTACTTAATTTGTGGTTGGTAGTCACACGTTAAGTGTCATGAATAAGCTATATATTATTTGTTCTCTCCTTTTTCTAGTTAAATTCTAGCATGAACAGTTGGTTATCCATGTTTCACTAATATGCATGCATCAACTAAGAGTTATTTATGCATTAGCTATTAGTTATTTTTTATATTCTTTTTTTTATAATTGTTTATTTTGAATTTGGAATGACTGCCATAGAATCAATCTCCACAATACACTTATTATTTGTTCTCTCCTTTTTCTAGTTAAATTCTACCATGAACCGCTGGTTATCCATGCTTCACTAATATGCATGCATCAACTAAGAGTTATCCATGCATTAACTACTAGTTATTTTTTATATTCTTTTTTTTATAATTGTTTATTTTGAATTTGGAATGACTGCCATAGAATCAATCTCCACAATACACTTGTTTCATCCTCTTACAATCTACAAAACCTATAAATATAAATATTATATTCCATATTCAGAAGAAAAAAAACAGTAACAATACTAAAGCAACAATTGTTTATCTTACCTGGACATAAACATCAAAAACTCGTCTTCCAAGACTCTGCCAGCTTGCTGTTGATGTACTTAGAAACTGTGTCTCTGCAAACTGTAGATTTACTGCATATGGTCCATTCTCAAGTCCTAAACCATAATATCGAAGTGAGCTGGGAGATAATCGTGCTGTCTGGTACAGTTCTGAATCTAATGTCTTTGCAATTTCAGATTGAGTATTTGCTACATAAATTGGATTGCTAGAGTCCATAAAATATCCAATATCGCTGACTCCCCAGTTTTGTGTATCGCTGACATAAAATGAGGCAGCATAGAGTGTTTTGTTCTCCTGCTCATAAACAGTTCCTCTAGCAGAAGTCTTTTGTACACCCCCACAATTTATAGCCAACCTAGAATCTAAATATTAACAACTCAAAATGTGAGTTTGTTTAGCAATATTGTTTAGCAAGATTGAGATGTGCAGTAATATGGCAAGAAAGTTGTTCGCCAAAGTAAAAGCCTATGCTAAATATATATTTAAGTACTCGATTGAATGCTATTAGGCCATTTTTTGCTGTGCACACACATTTAAAATTCATATGTATGCATTTGTGGTTCACTCGAATATGACTGAGATAGGAAAAACTGATGTACGTAGAGAACAATTGATATTTGGTTATACAAGATAACTAAAGAAAAGCCAAAACGAAAACAAGGAACGAGTTACAAATTATAATACTAAGAGAGATAAAATAGGAAACTTGGAACCATTTAATGGAATATGAAACTTTGAACAGTCAAAAAGTAAACCCGCTCTAAATTATCTTGTGGCCATGTTGTAAGTGATAACCAGCATGTTACAAGTCCGTATGGACAGGAAGACAAATTGTGGGAGTAATTCTTGACTTAATATGGCACACAAGTAAATGAAATAGTGTATCCATAGGCATTAATAAGAAAAGTTAGGAACAAGGGTTTCAAAAACTTTTCTCAAAATATTGTATTCATTTACACTATTAAGATCAGCATAAATTCATTTAAACTTCAAATTTACTATGTCCCAAAAGGGATCAAATATCTTGAGGTAAAAACATTTTTTCAGTGTGATATTGTTGAAGTCATTTCAATGATTGTAATTTTGTTCACTACTATTCCCTGTTCTCAATAGTATTATGTGAAATCAAAGTTTCACATTTTGCAAAGAGAAAATGGTGAAGGCATTGATTGAGGTTGGTTTGACATTGAGGTTCACTAATGGTTGCTAAGGATGACTTTCACATTCTCTCACCTATCAACTTCACTCTAAAGTTATATAAAAAACTCTATAACAGTGTTTGTTTACTAATCAATTACTCTAAATAATTTTTCAATGTATCATTCTTGAAATCATTGCACCCTGTTGTTTTGCATTATATCAGTGTTGAAATCAATGCAACTACTTGATGTCTCTATATCATTTTTCACCATGTCATCATTGAAGTCAATGCACCCCATTGTTTTGCATTATATCATTGTTAAAATCAATGCAACCACTAGATTACTATGCATTATATTATTGGATAGATTGATCAATCTTGTAATATCCCTCTAGGACCCTACCTTGCTGTAATCAAAATGTAACTGTAATTATGTAATAATTCACGGCGAGAAGCTCAAGGCCAAGTCCCCGCAAGTGAATGTTGTAGCTTTATCGTGATTTCATAAGCCAAACCATGCATTAGTTAAAGCATGGTAATGTATGATGCAAATTAAAAAGGGAAAAATAATAAAACTAGACCTAGGATACTAAATGTGTAGTGCAACGAAACGACGGAGGTAAATGAATCCACTAGGGGGAGAGGTTAACGGCTAGAGAAGCCTTGAGAATCTTAATAATGATGGGTTGTTTCCTAAATCCAATTATAGATAGGAACCTAAGTTAAGTTTGTTACTAGTCCATCCACATTCCACCCACTCACCTTGCTTGACAAAATCCCATTTGATCAGGATATGGCTAAGTAATTCAAGGACATTCCCCCTCTATGACCTCTTTGTTAGGATGGCCTCCATGTTATCCCCTAATGTCTCAGCTTTGGTGTGTGTGACAAAACTATATGAAGCCTTATCCTTCCCTATTAGAAGAGATACTGATGTTGGGTTTTGAGCCTAGGTGGTAGTCACCAGATTGATGTGGTCTCTAAGTCCTGAAGCATGAAAGGATTCTCCCCCCCCTCTTTAGTGCCTAAAAAGGGCACATATAGCAGCACCTAGTCGTAGTCTCATTGTACCTACATGAAGAAGATATTGAAGACCAAAGTAAAAAATGAAGAATCAAGTAAATACAAAAATAAGCCTAGTTTAAACTTGCAAAGGCCAAAAAGTAAAATAAAGGGCCAAGATCTCATGAAGACAAAAGAAAATTCAAAGAAAAGTACAGGAGGGGCAAAGAAATCAAATGAAGATAAGTCCAAGAGCGAGCACAAAGTCAAAGTAAAAATGGGAAAGGGGGTTGAGTCCTAGTATCAAGGTCTAGTGGGAACCATTCAATCTAGCATTGTATCCATTTGCGAGACACTCATTCCCTGTTATTAGCCAAACTAGCAAATGTCACAGAGATCTCATTTCTCTCTTATATCCAAGAGTAGCTCAAGCTTTCCTTTGATCAAACAATTCACTTGACTAGCCTTTGACTGCTTGACCATCCACTCCACTCAATGAGGAAGGTTGATCTTTGCAACACTTTGTGATTATATTGTTAGAGGATAATATGTATATAACTCATTTACTTTTACTCTATGTTTTTATTACATTTTTGTGCTATGGGGAAATGTTGTGCAATGAGTCACATGGTAGTCACAAGTTATAGGATGGGACCTCATACTTAGTTGTTCATCTATACTTCACATAATTAAGTGTTTGTACTCCTCTACATGCTTGATATATGGTTCTCATATCATTTTGCATGTTCGTCAAAATTTGACCAAGTTTGACTTGGTTAAAGGGGTCAACCAACAACATGGAACATTCACTAAGTCATCATTCATCATGTCTCAGCCTTTAGAAGCCAATTGGACCCCTCCAAATAGCATTTTTCAGCATTATTTGATTAATTGGCTAAATATGGAATTATTTTCTTAAGTCTGGCATTTTAACCTAAGTTTAACATAATTATATGGAGCTGATTTAAAAAGACACGTCACAAATTAGATTTGGGCAAAATTTTAATGCATCTTATGGTTTTGAGGGTTAAGGAATCTATCCATGGCGCCCGATTTCAGTTTTGAACAAGGGAAGGGAAAGATCTAATTAATCGTGATTTATTAAATGGCTTCCTAAGGTTAAATTTAAAAAATGCCTAAGTTTAGCGAAATTTCAGATATTGACATTTTGCAAAAACTAGTCACTTGGTCCCTCATAAAATAATTTTTCTAGCAAATAACAAAGTCTTAGAATCTCAAGTTAGCATCTCTAGTGGTCCCGATATGCACTTCATTTCCTTGAGGCAAATTTGAGCAAATCAGCCAAAATAAAAACATTTGAATCAAGTTATAACTCAAAAAAATTGTAAGGGGAAAGCCCCTACTGATCCACCCATGTATCCTATGAATTTAACTTGCCAAAAACTTGTATTTTCATGATGTAATAATGGGCTCAATGAGGCAATTCGCACCCTCTATTTTCAACAATTTCCAGCTTTGTAAAAATGAGAAAGATGAGAAATAATCTCATCAATTGATTTATCTGACTCATCTTCTAATACCAGTCCTCCATCCTTATGGGATAGGGATTGTGCCCACCTCTTCTCTATAAAAGAGAGTGAACTCTCCATTGTAAAAGACTTTTGGCATTTTCAGCAATAAGAGAAACCAGTTCTGAGTTTTCTTCTTTGCTCTTGTGTTTGGCCCGATTCAGAATGAATCTTTTCCTTTTCCATCCTCTCTATTTTGTTAGTATTTAATGCTATTGACTTGGAGCAACAAATTTTATGGTTTGAATGTAGGAAGGAAGGCCAATCTTTCCCAAAGTGACTTGGTTTTCTCAAGCTTTAGGGGGTTTCCACTTCAAAAAATTGATTCGCCCTCACTTCTACTATTTCTTGATAAGATTCTTGTTAAATCTAGATGTTTATTTTGGCTTGTAATGCTGGTTTATTTTTGGTTTTGTGATTTTCACTAACCATCTCCATTTATTGTGTTGCAGGTTGAAGAAACCAAGTGCCCAAGCACGCCCAGTCAGTAGAAGAGATTTCTCTGGAGCTGACGCTACACAAGGAATCGCTAGGAAGGGAGGGACGATTTTGCTAGCCTCCAATCACTGGGTAAGTTACTCATATCCCATTTCTTGATAGTTGAAAAACCATTTGTCATCATTTTTCACTGTTTTATCTCTGTTTATTGTGGTATGTGTGGGGGGTTTCTTATGTTTGTATGGATTAACTTAGTGTGCATTTCTTAGAGTGATTTCCCTTTGAAAATATCATATATCTGACTCCATTTCACCCTAGGATTAGTCACTATGTTTCACTCCATACATGTTGGTTTTGCTTGTTGTTCTGAATAGTACTGATCTGATTTTTAGCTACATCAAGGCTATTTTAGTGCTGAGATATACTTAAGATAAACCCAACTCTTGCATCCTTTCATAAGTTTAACTGTCCATTTTTCAAGCTTAACTCATCTCATAATTGGTTAAAACAAGAGCTGAAATTTTATGCTTAGCACATTGTCTTTCTTGGTACTATTTTTATACCTCCCTAGACTTGTCATATGCACTGGGCCATTTTCTGCAGTAGTAAAGTTTTAGGATAGCCACCTCTAAACCCAAGTCTAGTTATTATTCTTGTACCAAAGAGGTTATTCTTCCATGATATTTGCTTAACTAGGAAAGGAAGCCGGCCTAAGACTTGTTAAAATTGGTTCCATCCTAGTAGCGAAAGGCACCATTCTAGTTGGAAGGTCCATTCCCCTTTAGGTTGTTTGTGTGTTGAAGCTTTGTCTGTTTGGCACCTGTTGGGTCCTTTTGTCTTGTTTTCTTTCAAGTAGCTCATGATTATATTGTTTCATTTGTGCATTTGCTTGTTTCAACATCTCTAGGGGTGGTTTCCATCTATTCTCATTCACCTTTCCCCCTTAAAAGCGAACCCCCCAGGGTACTCATTTTCTCATTAGCTAAACCCTCAAGTGCCTTATTTCCTTCCAAAAATGATCCTGCAACTACTTTGGGGAAGATGGTTCCACTAGAAAGTACCTAGGAAAGTAGGACTAGGGACACCTCCTGTGGCTAGTCTGGGTCTATTCTTTACAAATCCGGGAAGCCTAAAGAGAGGGGACCCTACCCAGCCTCACAATTTAGGGAAAAGTCTCAAGGTTTCATAGGTCTGGTGGTCATTACTCTACCAATATAGAGACCGCCACATTTTGTGACTACACGTATCACAATTTTCTTCCCTCGAGTCCACCTCCTCCAAGTACACATGTCTTTCTTCTATCATTTGGGAGACTACCCTTCAAACCTACCCCACTCCACTCGATCCACCCCCCATAAAAATTATGGGTCCTACCCCATGAACCTGTGGTATGATGATAATTGCAAGCATCTACACACCCAACTTCAACATGCCTTCAACCCTGGTCACCCCTCCTACCCAGTTCTTAATTCCTACCTGTTGCCGTCTGATATGCACCTGGGGTTAACGCAGTAGAAATCTTCAAGCTGCTTGGTGCATCCTTGGGGGAAAGTCTCAAGTCAAGTGCTGTCACCTGAAACCTGACTCCTCCGTTTAGGCAAAACTCCTAACGAAGCTAAGGGGGGTAGTCCCTAAAGGTTACTAAGGTTGTTTATACTTTTAGTTATAAATGTGAAAGTTGTTTAGGAGTTAAAGTGATTTACTGAACCGGATATTGCAAGGTATGACTTAATTAAGCAACATATAATAATCAAGCATTCAGGACATGCGATAACTTAAGCAAAGTGGACCAGTGCCAAAAATTGTAAAATTGATGTGCTGCTGAAATGGTAAATGTTTTGCAATTGTATTTGGTCAGTTTTAGAATTATTATGATATGAGTTGATTAAAGGGGTGGATTCCCAATATACCACTAAGGTACGAGGAATATATCAGGATTTTTCCCAATGTGGTTCTACATAAGAAAATGTGGGCTACATGGAGTCGCAGGGGTGTGTCCAACACTACACCAAATGAGGGTGTAGCTTGACGGGGCCCTACGGTCGCTATCTAGTTGTTCCCGCTTTCTTTGAAAACTTTGCTCACAAAAGGTAAAGATTGGAGATGCTAGATTTTTGTCTTTCAGGGAGTGTAAATTACAAAGATGTGAGACTAATTACTAATGAATAAGAAACTCTTTTTTGATCATCCACCATGTACTCAAGAAATCCCTTTATGTGAGGGCGAGAGCATACTTCGGGTATACAAAGTCAAGTTCGTTACTCAGATTAAAATAGGAAGTAAATGTGAGCTAATTACTACACTATGAATATCTTTTCCCTTTCGATACTTTGACAGAGCGTAGTGGGTTAGTGTTCTTTTATTTTGCAAGAGAAAGACAAAGAAACTGAAAATAAAACTAACTGAAGGAAAAGTATACTGCTTGCCAAAAAGAATTAGTTCCTACGTCCTGAGTGAGTTTGAAGACCGATATTTGGATTGGAGACTTCAAATGTTAAATTTTAGCTTATTTTAACTTATTCAACAAAAAGAAAGAAAATCGAAAAGAAAAAGAACCAAACCACAACACGGTGCCAAACCCCCAGGGGGGTTGGGGTATGGATGCTGTGTATCCCACTTGCTTTTCATTTTTATTATGGAGATTACAATGGTTAAAGAAATCCTCTTTATCCTTATAAACATGGATGAAAGAAGTGTACAATGTCAGAAGAAAACACTAGAAACAAAGAGGGGGTTCTCTGGAGCTTTTGGAATGTTCGACTTGTCAAAAATTCGATAGAGCTTCTCTCTACTTGTTTGTCAAAATGCAAAAACCAGCATAGTAGAAAAATGGCCAAAATCACTTTGGGAGTGACTTGGACAAGTTAGAAAAATTTCACAAAATTACTCTAAATTAAACTAAGTAGGAAAACGCCAAAGTAACTAAGAAAAATAAGCTAAGAAGCTAGTTTCCTTACATGAAAGAGGCACTAAGATGCCAGATATATCTTTAAGGAAAATGCAAATGATACTACTTCAATCCTTTGGATTTCGAATAAAATTGACTAAAAGGTAAGCAGGCATTTTGTAAGATCTAGTAAATGAAAGATAGACTTTTTAAACCACTAGATTCTAATACAAAATTCAGATATACTAATGCTATTAAATTTTAAGGATAGATCTAAACAATGTAATGAAAACAAATTAACCAATAACCACAAAGAGTTTTAGAGAATTTTGAGGAAAGGAGAAGAATTCGATATGGTGTCGGAGGTTGGGAAAAATGGAATCTTCCAAGTGGAACTAAGAGGGTCTATGCTCTCGAATGTGTTTTTAGATGGGAGGATGCTTACTTACTCAACCCTCCCTTCAAACTTGATACCTACACACACTTAGAATCTTGCACAAATGATGATTAAAAGAGAGGTGTTGCCAGAAACAGAAACTTGAAAACATGCAATTTATCCAAATTAACATGTATCTCAAAGAAATCTACCAAAAGCAAACAGTAAGAGGTTAAAATAAAACAAGAATTAACCTTTAACCTACTAGGAGATAGATCCCCTTCAAAGTCCATCACTTAACCAAAAAAAGATACAATAAAACTAAATGATACAAGTTACCACAGATATGGAACAATCAACATCCAAACATTTGCAAGTGACACAATCTTGAACTCCAAAGCATTTATTCCATTCAAATAATATAGTAAAGATTACATACACCAGCAAAGGTTTCACCCTTCCATCCAAATCAAGGAGAATGAGCCTGCTTATATAGAAAATGAGAGCCTAGGGGGGGCGCATTCCTCACTAAGAGAGGAGGGCGAGTTCAATAGAGAAGAGGGGGATCTTGATTGGATTGAGATCCTAGGGATGGGTGCCACCTCTCATGAGGTGCACCCTCCCTCATTGGGATTCTCATCCCACTAATTATTTTATGCCACCTCCTCAAGTGCGCCCCTCTCACGAGAGAGGGCGCATTTCCCAACTCAAGACAACTCGCCCTCTCATGAGATTGATTGGAATCACCTTGATTTTCCTTCAATCAACCCCCAATTTGATCCTCAGTTGAACTGGAACATGTATGGTACAAGTTCCCATTGATTTAGAGATTTGATTTTCTCTCATATTCTTTATTTTTTAAATTTTTTATTCACTTCTTATTTTTATTTTTTGAGAGAATTTTTATTTAAGTGATTAATAATCACTCAAATACTTTGGAAAGTGGGTTTAAGGGTATAATGGGTGCTCCGAGTTAGAAAATGAGAACCCCCATGGAAAATCCCCTTCCTTACCACATTTTTATGCTTTTTTTATTTTTTACATTAAAAAACATTAAAAATTTGATCCATTTTACGGGAAATTTTTTTATTGTCTAAATTTAAAATAAAACCTTGGGGGACCTAGTACATGTTCATATGACTCAATTTTGTTGACTAGCATGGTAATATACATATATTCTTATACTTTAATAACCTCCCAAGGTTTACCCACCAAGGTAGATACTCCAGCTTTGGAGGTGTGAGTGAAAAAATCAGAAATTATGCTTCGTTGAAAAGAAATGCTAATTACTAAGGAAAAAACACTCTAGAGTATTGCATTGATGTCTAAGTCTCGGGCTAGCCATGTCTTTTAAAAATGACATCATGCTAGGTCAACATATTACAATTCCCTGGAGGGCATGAACATGTAAATTTATTAAAAAAGGGCCAAGTTGGCCTACTAGGACTTCTGATCTTCTATACATGAAAAATTATACTTGTTCCATCTTTGCAGGCTCACTTGACATCTAACTAAGTGCAACTTAGGCGGATAACACTACCATCGTCTCTTCTGCCAAAAAAAGGCCTCTTCATCTCTCGTAGGGATAGAGAGATAAGTACTTCCCTTATTCATTCTCCTAAACATTTATGGCACACCATCTTCTCTTGCCACTCCCATATCCCACCTGATCTTGATCCAAAGCCATGCTCTCCCGCACCACTTCGCTTTATGACATCCTAGGGAAGCGCCTTATCAAGGTTACCTCTCCCCCCCCTCTTGTTACCTATTCAAACCCCCATGATGTTTGGGAGGTTGTTTGGGCCATGAGTTCTATAAGAGTAGTGGATGAGGAAGGGTTCCAGGTTGAACTCTTCAAACATAGCCTTCGAGCACTTGATTGTCACTTGGTCGATTTGTTTAACCATATGGTTTCTATTGGGTTCCCTGAACCATGGTCACATCATATTATTCACCTGATCCATAAATCAAACCCTAATACTGATCCCAATAACTACACAATGATCATGGTTGGACAGACTTTCTCCAAGCTATATGCTACATTCCTCCATATGCATCTTTTGGGGGAGCTTGAGAGGAGACAACTCAGAACTAGAGTATAGGCAGGATTTAGACCGGCACACTAGACCATTGATCACATTCTTACGCTTCGAGCCATCATAGAGGAGGCATGTCATCGCTCTTTGAAATTCTATTGTCACTTTATAAAATTTTGGAAGGCATTCGTCTCTATTCCTGTAGTGGCATTATTCAAGATGCTCTAAGACATTGGCATTTTTTAGACCCTTCTAACTGCCATTATGAGATTATATGAGTCAGTCCTTGGTCGTCTTTGCACAGTCCACGAGATTTCAAATTTCATTAAGAGTGCCATTGGGGTTAAGCAAGAGGTCCACTCTACCCCACTCTATTTGGGATTCACATCAATGATCTAGAGTTTTTCTTACACGAGCATATTTAGGATGGAGGTGGGTGCCTTCTCCACCTGGTCTTGATCTCTATTATGCTATTTGCTAATGACGTGGTCCACTTGGCCTCATCTTCGAAGGGTTTGCAGATACAGTTATATGCCTTGGCCCTCTTTCGTGATCTTCATCAGCTAATGGTCAACTTGGGTAAAACCAAGGTTATGATCTTCAATAGATCAAAAGAGGCTACACACTGATCTTCATTTCTTCTTCAAAGGAGAAGTGGTCGAGATCACTAGAACCTATACCTATTTGTAGGTTTAGTTCATAGGACCTCATTTCAGCTTACGACATGCTCTTAGGCCCCAAGTTAATAAAGGATACGGATACCTATCCCTTTTATAGAGAAAGTACTTCAAACACCATTTTCATGACATCTCATCCAAGATGTCTCTCATGGATGCTCTCATCCGACCCAAAATCCTCTATGGCTCTAAGGTGTGGGGGATGTTGTCCATTAAGTTGCACTTAGGTGGACTACTTGTGAACCGCTGAAGACTTGAACAACTTACATTGTTCATTGCCAGAGTTCAAAGGTTCATTAGGCCAATTTTTGGCCCATTGTAAAATTTGCATGTCCAGACCCCTACGAGGGAATTGTAATAAGTTGGTCTAAGCATGATATTTTTGTAAGAGGCTTGTCCTACATTAGGGCTTTCTATCAAGGGGATACTCTAGAGTGTTTTTTCCTTAGGCATTATGCGTTACTCTTCAGTGATGTATAATTCCTGAGTTTTTCACTCATACCTCCAAAGCTGGAGTATTTTCCATGGTGGTTGATCTTAGGAGGTTATTAAAATCTATGTGTCTATGTTTTTTAAACATGCTAGCCCTCAATAATGAGTCATATGGACATGCACTAGGTCCCCTAGGATTTTCAATTCATTTTGAGAAAAATAAATTTTCTCATTTAATGAGATTTTTTTAATACCTTAATTAAAAAACCAAAAAAGTGACAAAAGTGTGGTTAGGAGGTGAAATTTGGCATGGGGGTGTTTGTTTTCTAACCCAGAGCACCCATAAAACCCCCAAACCTACTTTTCCTAAGTTCTAAGTGATTATTTTTCACTTAAATAAAAATTCTCTTAAAAATATTTTGAGGAATTATTTAATTAAAAAATAATAAATATGGAGAAAATAAAACTCCTATATCAGTGGAATTTGGTCCAATGAGGTGGCTGAGTTGAGTTGGAAAATGCATTTAAAGTAAATACCAACCAAATTATGGATATTTCAATCAAGGATTGGATTGGAATGATGTGGCCTCTCTTGGGAAGTGCGCCTTCCTCACTTGGGCGACGTTCCTTGAGGTGTTACCATCCTATGCATTGGGTGGAGATCCCTATGTTGGGAGAGGGTGCCCTCCTTAGGTGGCAGCCCTCTCATTAAATGGAGTTCAAGAAATCACACATATCATAGGATTGATCCAAAACTTGGCTCCTCCTCTCCCTAATTCGCCCTCCTCTCATAATTCGCCCTCTCCTTCTCTGGAAGCTATAAAGGCAAGGCAATGCTCCATTGTTTCTTCATGGATGCATTGAACCTATGCTCAATTGTATATTGTTGCTATTTTAATATAATTTGAAATACTTTGGAGGTCCATCGTGTGCATCTTGTGTTGGAGTAATGCTTATGAGGTGATATTGTTGACTTTTATTGCATTTCTTGCTTCTGTTTGATTGTAGATCTAGTTTATGTGGTATAGAAGTAAAACTTTGCAGTTGATAACTTGTTTACTTGTGCTTAGATATTAAGAGATTTAGAAGTAACCAACAGTATTCGGCTATACTTAGGTTCTTTTGATTTCCTTTTATTCTAACATGCTAGATCTCACAGTTTTCTGTTGCAAGTTTTGTGTTTTAAGCTGTAGATCAAACGCTACAAGGGGATTTGGAAATCGGGTTTTTTTCTTCTTCTTGGGCAGCCCTATTTTTCTCTAACATATTTTGTTTATAGATACCTCTCAAGAGCATTTGCAAGAACAAGAGCTTGGGATCAAGATCTTCATCCATCTCTCATAACAAAACTCTCTCCTTCTCTTTGATTTGTGTTACATGCTTAAGAAACAGATCTAAAGTTTCTCATGCACAATTATTTCAGATCTGACTATAATTAATCATTTTTAAACAAGTTAGATCTTAGCATTCTCAAGAAGCATTTTCTATTTACCAGATCTAGACTTGAAGCTTGTACTTGCATTAAAAAAATTTCAATATTTTTCCAAGTACAAAAAATTTTAAATTTTTTTTGTTTATTCTTGTTTTCCATCACATTCTAACTTGATTTGCTTGCTATTTTTTAGCAGGTCCAAGGAATTATAGAAGGAATTTCTGGCCGTTTTCCGCCAGAAAGTGCCAAAAAGACCCTCCGTGGACCTCCTTTTTTCAGGTTTTCATTTATAGTTTATTGTAAACCCTTAGATACAAGTAAAATGGAATAAAGAGGCATTCTTTTGAGAATAATATTGTAAATCTTTAAACGAGAGCAGTGGGATACCCAGTGCCCACACCCCATCCCCCCTGGGGGGATTTGTAATTGTGTGAATTTTGTGCATAAATTTTTCTAACAACCTAACAAGCACACACACACTTCAATATTGCAGGGTGTATACTTTATTTTGTTTTCTTAATTAATTTTATTTCATTGCAAGCATAAAATTAGAAATAACACAACCTCGTTGCCACGAAGTATGCTCTCACCACCACACAAAGGCTTTTCCAATTAGTGGTGGATGATCAGAAAGTGACACATAGGTTTGTGCTGCTTTATTGATTTTCATTTTTGTACAATTGTTCTGCAACCACAATCAAATTGGAATAAACATTTGGTCTATTTATCGAAGTATGCTCTTTCCCCTTACGGGCACTTTGCCTGGGCCTATGGGAAACCAGAAATGATTGTAGCCACTCTATCAATTTTTCACATCTAAGATAAACAAATCATTTAATAAAATCAACTACCCATTCACATAGTGGAAATCCGACACTTCGTAATTAAAACTTGTGTGGGAAAATTTCTTAGAGGAAGCGGGAAAAACTGGGAGGCGACCTCAAGGCACAGTTAGACTACACCCTAGTTGGTGTAGCGTTGAACACAGCCTTAGAGACTTTATTCCAGCCCACACGTTCTCGTGAGGAGCCACCAATTTTAATTTCCGGACATTCCTCCTTGTACCTCACTATGTCTCGGGAGTTCCCCTTTTTCCCTAACAAATTCGAATCAATAATAAGTCTAAAACTAACCAAGAAGCAATTGCAAAATATTTCCCTTTCAGCAACAATTCTTTTATATTGTTTTGACTCCACAAGGCACTAGTCCACAACTCGTTATTTGTTTGCTTTATATCATATCACTGTTATACTCTTTATCAATAGTCATTTCAATTTTGCTGGTGAAAGTAATTCATAAATTATTTCTTTTGCAAATCATCTTGGAACACGTTTAGTCAATTCATTAAACTCCTTAAACAACACCTTTAACCAATTCACTGAGAAACTATTAAAAAACTTAGAAAATTTCCATAGGGACTACCCCCCTTGGCTTCGTTAGGAGTTTGGCCTAAATGGAGGAGTCAATACTAGGTGACAGCCTTAACTCGAGACTTGTCCCCAAGGGCGCACCGAGCAGTAGCATATATTTCTGCTGTGTTAACCAGGTGTGCAATCCGGAAACAACATTTTTTGGCACCGTTGTCGAGGATAAATCTTCTATTCCTGGGTTCGACTTTTTTAAACTTCTTTTTGGATTTTTACCATTGGTGTGTCTAGTTGAACAAATCTGAGATTCACTCGATCCACCTGGCGACTCCACTATCTAATAATACAATCAAGTATTCTATAAGAAGAACTTCTGACGGTTTAGTCAGCTTCATTCCTGAGCCTGAAAGGGTTTACCGAAGGGGGCAGGCTAGACTTACTTCTCATAGGGTCCTTGAACATTTAGGATCTGAGTCCCTCGTAAACATCCAGTTTTTGTTTTCAAATAAAGAATTGTCTCCGATGGATAAAATTTTCAAACACCTTAACCTCACTCAGATTGCAGGATATCCACATGAGCTCCCTGAAAGAGCTATTGAGAAGTTACCCTCTTTTCAAGGAAACAATGCCATCTCGGCAGCAGTTCACCTTCAAAATTTTGATGAACATGATTTGGTGCCGAACCCCCGCCAACAATATGATGATGTCTACATGACGCTTTTTGGCTTATCATTAGAAGATGATCCAGTGGAGTGGTTCGAAGGAATAGCTGATAATACCTATGATTCATATGATGTCTTAACCAAAGGTTTCATGGAAAGGTGGGGAGAAAAGAAAGAACCACAACACCTATTGAATGCCCTTCATTCCATCCGAAGAAATGAGAATGAAACAATGGAGGAGTTTAATAAAAAATTTAGAGATTTGGTTGCCAGTTTTCATGCCGACTTCAATCCCACTAATGAATCTATTTTAGTTTACTATATGGAGGCATTAAGTGAAGAAATCATATTCATGTTAATGTATAAAGAACCACCAAATATGAAAGCTACCCAAGACTTGGCCGTAAAAATTGATCATAACATGTAGTCATCGGGTAAATCAAACATCACTGGGTTCACAAGAGCTATTGTTAAACATCATGAACCTAAGGATAAATCACCCATGGATAAAATGCAAGAGTCTTATGAGAAAAAGATGAAGGAGATGAGTGAACGTATGGAGGCAATGGAAGCCAACTATGTCACTCAGCTTAAAACAATGCAGAATAGGGTGGTTGTCGTAGAGAGATCATATTCAAATCAGAAGACCTTTCCTCAAAAGAGTAAGTGGCAAAAGAAAGGACCTCCTCAAGAGGATAGAATGCCTCATTAGCTTGAAATTGCCAATATTGTTGAAGAAGTTCCTCCATATTGTAGACCTTGTGATGCATTACATGAAGAGTCTACATGCTATGTAGCTTGTCGAGCCTTAGAACAAGAATATTTGGGAAGTAGCAGTAGTGATGTTTTTGCAAGCGAGCCTGAGTTCATCAACACAGTAGGACATGTTCACCCGCTCTCTAAAGAAACTTGTAATTAAGCTAAAGAGCATAGTCAAGAAAATGGTAAGTTAGCTAATGCTTATGGTGAAATGCCTACTCCGAAGCAGATTAAAGAGATGCCTAAATACAAAGGTATTACCTATCAAAGGCGGGATTATGCTGGAGCCCCTAAAGCCAAACAACAATATGTACCGAAGGTAATAACTTGACATAATCCTAACTCTGTTCCTGTTAATATTGATTTAGGTAAATGGTTGAGTCCGCTAAAGTCTTGATCCCTGCCACAGAAACCATCAAGATCCCTTGTCAAAGGGAAAAGTTAATGAATGTCATTGATCCTACTAAATAGATAAATCATGAATAGCCTAAAGTAAGAACCCCTTTTCAAAAGAAAGCTGATGAGGAAGACCCCCCAATTATTTTACATACTATGGACTCAAGTAAAGAAGATCACCTGCCCTTTTATGTATCATTGATGATAAATGGTCTTCTTCTACACAACTGTATGTTGGACTCTGGGGCCTCATCAAACATCATGACCAGAAAGGTCATGGAAAAGATGAATCTGAAGATCACTAGACCATATTCGAATGTTTGTGCCATGGATTCCAGACAAGTTGATGTGATTGACATCATTCTGAATATACTGGTAAAATTGGCTAAGTACCCTGATATCCACATCACAATGGATATCCTAGTGATTGATGTACCTGACAAGTGGGGCATGCTACTTTCAAGAAAGTGGGTTGTTGATCTAGGGGGATCCATCCAAATGGATTGGGGTTATGCCACGGTACTTGCATCAGAAGACTCTCTAGTTAAATTGCATACAGAAAGAGCTAAGAAGTATCATGTTGAGGATCCTAAGAATTTAAAAAATGAATATGTATACAACACTAATAATAATGGAAATTATGCAATTTACTCCAACTTTCTAGCCCCTGTAAAAGAACAAATCAAAGATGAGAAAGTTGACGAGATATGGAGAATGAACTTTGATGGAGCACATTCTGGAGCAGAAAAAAGGGGCAGGTATTGTCATCACTTCACCTAGTGGGAAAAATTTCAACTGTGCTTATAGGTTAGAATTTGAGGCAACAAATAATGTGGTTGAGTATGAGGCATTACTTCTAGGATTGGAAATTGCTAAGGACATGGGTATCAAATTGCTAAGTATAAAGGGAGACTCAGACTTAATAATTCTCCAAGTAAGAAATAAGTATGCATACAAATGTGAAAGATTAAAAAGATATAGGAATGCAATATGGGATACAATGGAATTCTTTGATGCATTAAACCTTATTGAATTCCTCGAGATCAGATTGCATGGCAGATAGACTAGCAGTAGCGACATCAACACTTCACCCATCCAAAGAACTGTTAAATGGGAATGGTACACTAGAGATAAATTTTAGACCATCTGTTCTGGATAATGTACACCATTGGCAGGCTTTTCAGAGTGATGAATAGATCTTGAGATTCATCCACAATGTGGAGGAATTTTCATATTTTCAGGTCATATTCCAAGAGGAAGGTAAAGAGTATCGAGAAAAAGATGATCAGTTCAATCCTATCCCTAGGGGTTTTGTGGCATTGGAGCATGGGTTTGATTGGCAGGACAGAAGTAAGAATAAAAAGGAAATGATCAAACCTGGGGAGTATATAGAAATAAACATCGGAACAAATAAAGATCCAAAATTAATAAAAATTGGAAAAGGAACTTCAGAAAAAGAATGGAATGAGTTAATTAACTTGGTGAGGAAGTATAGGGATGTTTTTGCATTCACATATGATGAACTTAAGGCCTATCGGAATGATGTATTTCAGCATACTATCCCTTTAAAACAGGAATTAAAAGAAGTTAAGCCATTCCGGAAAAACTGAGACAGATAAATCCAAAGATGGCACCCATAGTCAAGAAAGAGTTAGAAAAGATGTTGGCAGCAGGAATAATCCAGCCGACAAGACATTAGACTTGGTGCTCAAATTTGGTGGTAGTTAGAAAGAAGAATGGTTCAATCAAGATCTGCATTGATTTCATAAATCTAAATACATCCTGCCTAAAAGATAACTACCCATTGCTGAACATGGAAACTATTCTCCAGAGAGTACCAGGTTCGGGCATAATGTCCATGTTGGACGGATTCTCCGGATATAACCAATTTTTAATTAATAAGGAGGATAGACATAAGACTACCTTCACAACCCCATGGGGTACTATTATCACACCATAGTAGCAGGGCTACTATTCTTGTTTAGCAGATATCTGCACATTCCAGAGCTTCCATTATTCAGAGCATGGCTATGATGATTGTATATTTTGTGATCACTCATGATTAGAGCAATGTATTATTCAGACTTATGTTAGACCTCGTGTCAAGGCTGAGCCTTGAGAGTTCAGATTTGATGACCGATGTGACCCTTTATCCCATACAGTTTCAGTTCAGTGCTTAGAGATGTATTGCAGCAGCATTTCAGATGGTATATGATGTTTATTACTATGATGATGTTGTATGATCTATGGATATTTTATCATTGACTGTTGATTATTATCTTGTTGATTTAATCATGTTCACAGCATCTGCTTGGTATATTATTCCTGATGTGGCAAACTGTTTAAAATGAACTATAAATCATAAAATGGACAATTGCTTGCACATTTAGGTCATTTAACAAAACCCACTGGTTTTCCACCTTACATAGATATGGTCTTTCCTGACACCAGTTGTCTGCTAGTGTAGGCTCCATATTCACTTGACTCCATCCATACATGACTTTCCTATTTGACTTTAAACCTTGACCTGTCTCATTTGACTTTCTGATACTGAGGACTTCCCCATTTTTCTACCTCTGTGTTTGGACCGCATCCCTGTATGTTCAGTGTCTCGACTCTAAGTTGGTGACAAAACTTGCCCTTGGTGAGTTGGATTGTAGGCCTAAATCATTCTGGTCGGTTGTCCCGATGTTTGGCATTGGCTCGAACTCCCCCTAGTCACTTGAGATGTTGTTGGCTAAACCTGAAAGCTCATGTTCTACCTATGGAAACTTATAAATTCGCCCATGGAAACTAAAAAGGGCAAGAGCGATGAACAGCTAAAAATACTCCTCGAAGAGTATAAGAAAGGTCCAAAAAGCAATGGTTCTTAAAAGTTATATCTAAACAATTGCTGACCTTACATGTATATGAAAACATGCCCTGGATGCAAGCTGCAACTAGTTGTGCTTATCAGCACACCTGAGATCCGAAGGGTTATGTAGGCCAAAAAGGCCATGAAATGAAATTGAATGATCCTAATGAACCTGGATCAACTTGATGTAGACATGATGCCTAAATTGAATAAGCACTCTCTAAACAACTTATCCATTTGTGAGGCACAGCCATTCCCCGTGGTATTTTGTCCAAGCATAGAGTTTGTAGCTTCCCCCTTCTCCCAGTCCAAAGTATTTTTGAGTTAAGTTAGACAAGTCAACCCCTTGGCCCAACCTTGTTCCTAGCCTTCATCCTTCACTAGCAGTTTGACCATGTCCAATGGGTGAGTTTGTCATTTGAACTATTGTGCAAGTAATTTTATATAACAAAGGAATATGCTAACTTGATTAATGCCACTGAATGGATGTTATACTTTGAGCTTGGCTGTGAGAATGATTAGAGAAGCATGTCTTAGTCTACTGATGTGATTTATCCTTGGTTGTATATTATTGGGATCCGTGATGATGTGGGCCATATATATATACCTATTGATGATGATTGATGGTCCCACATACTTGATGATGATATCATATGATGGACATATGGTTCAGATGATGATTGATGCAGTTCAGCAGGTTTTATTATTACTTCAGATCATCAGATTATGCACTGTTCATATATGGTGGACCCTATAGCTGGCCCATTAGGGAAACCCATGGTGTATGAGTACAAATTACTAGTGGATTTGGGTCTTCTGGATCCAATGAGACACTTATCTTTCAGTTCCGGGCACTTCTGACAGTGATTGATGCAGTTTTACACTTGTTGACCAGATTTGGGGTTGATTTCCCAGCCTGAGCAGCAGGGGCCATGAGAGGCCAGTTCACCTAGGGCGCTGTATGAGGAGGGGGTGGTCCAGCCACTTGTTATTACCATTTACCCCCCCTTCTGGAGAGCCTGGTGGGCTCAGTTGGACAGTGCATATGCCCTAGGAGGCAGTTTTGGCACTTTCAAAGTTACCGAGGCAATAAAAAAATGGGATAAAGTGGTCATTGAGGAATTCGATTTGGGAAATTGAGGCAAGGTTTTGGCATTTGGTTTTCATAGAGGTCTTCCAAGGTGATCCCACTATCTTCCAGCTAGTTTTCACCATGTGGGTAGGCCCACAGCGATCACAGGAGGTCTTTTACTGCTTGTCTGTCACATATTTTGAGGACAGATTTGATCATTTATATTATATTGGACATATTTTATTATTTTTACTGTGCCTTGGGGATGAGCTAGTAAGGATTGATGCCTCCTAGCCCCACCATGTGCTTATTATGTCATGTCCTAGTCATCATGAGGTGGATTTTTGGTACTTTTACCCCCTCTAGTGGATGACGTCACCCTCCATGATTATTTTATACTATGACGTCATCATTATATTGGGTGATCCATGTGATATATTGTTATGGTTCATCTTAGCCATTGATTGTATGATGAGATCTTTTAATCTCAACCACTCATTTGATGTAATATTGTAAAGTGGTATAGGGTTTTGGTCTTTATTATCCTATATAAGGAGGAGAGGAGACCCCCTATTGTATAGCAGACCTTTGGAGCTCTGGAATATTGGAATAGAACACTTCTTTGTGGAGCATATCTCTCTTGTCTTGTGGATTCTCTTGCATATTGAGTATACAGTATCTCTTCTATGTATCATTGTGGATTTTGGTGTTTCTACTAGTCTTCTTGCAGGAAAGTCGAATTGATGGAGAGGAGGGCGATTTCTTGAGGGTTATTGTTGGAGGGATCCACAAATTCTCTCTTGGGTTGATCTTGTGACAGGGAGTATCATTATTGTATCTTCGTGACATAGTTGATGCTTTCCATTACATCTTTCTATCATAATCATCTTACTTGACTTGTTTCTTTGATCTTGTCTTGTAGGAGGAGGACGATTTGGCTATCTTGGAGGAGGACGTTTTGGTTGGAGCTCTTGGATCTCACTCTTGAATATACACATAGGAGAATGCTATCAATTTGCAAGGTGGCCACAAGGAATTGAGGTAAGATCTACAAGGTATGTGCCTCTTTCCATCCATTCTCTCTTCATTGGTCACAAACCCTAATTAATTAAAACCCTCATTTTGGTTTTTCTTAGATCTACTTAGATCTAGCCTTGCTTTTGAAAAAATCTTAAGAACCCACCTCTATAGCATCCACCCCTAGTTGGATCTATAGTTTGGTGGTGATTGGGTTAAAATTGACACACTTTTCAAGGCAATATAGCCCTCTTGAACCAAATCGCACTTCCTTGGAGGGGCTTGTTGGGTTAGATCTAGCATATGGGTAGGTGAGATCCCACTTGATTTGCAATCTACACACTTGATAACCTACCCATAGACTTTTACTTTGGTGATTTCTACCTTGTGGGCATCATTCCACATTTTAAGGGATTAAAACCCCCTTTTGAATTACTTGGCACCCCAAAACTCAGATCTAGTAAGATCTAACCCTTGGATTGACTTGATTTTATAGATCCACATAGATCGATGCCTAAGCTACTTGGATCTACAGTTTGGTGGCCATTGGACTTGATTTGACCCATCTTATCCACCTTTTAGCCCTCCTTGAGCAAGGTCACACTTCCTTGGGTGAGTGAGTTTGCCCACTTTGAGGACGTGGGTGATTGAGATTTTTGTAGATTTGGAATGGGCATACCTTGAAACCTAGGTCTAGAGTATCATTTTGTAACAATCTGCCTTGGGGGTAGCATTCCTTGTTTTAAGGGATTGTGGTCCACTTAGGGTCATATCATGAAATCCTAGATCTAGCAAGATCCAACTACTCTATCTCAATTAGCCCACTTGACTTGACCTCTAGATATCCCGATCTACACTTTGACATATCTTTTGACTCCATTATCCCATCTAACAAGGCACTAGTCCTCCTCAAGCAAGGCGCACTCCTTGGGAATTGTGTCAAACCTTAGATCCGGTACATGGTTACTCCTAATTTCAACTTAGATCCATAGATCTACTCATTGATCATCCTCTAGTGCCAATTGCATCCCTAAAGTTCACCTTTTGGGTCCACATTAAGCCATTTCACATATCCCAAGAAAGTAGGACCCACTTCTGTAGTACATGGTACTATATCTTGTCATTATAACTAATCATGTGGCCTAAATCATACATTGGTTGAAACACTAATCATCTCTCAAACCACCTTTAACCATACTTTAATTCCTAGGTCCACTTTACCTTGCATTGATTTCCATAACTTACCATTTACTCATCCATAGAAACCTTTGTTTGGATCCAATCATCTTTGATTGGTTATAGGGTCTCCCCCTAGGTATTGATTTATCTAGATCTAAAGTGAAGAGTGCCTCGGTTGACATGACTCCCACCTTGCATTGGGAACCGTGGCATCTCTTGGGTCACCTCTTTAGTTTCCCATCTCCTCTACCGTCCCGGATGGGATACCACTAGGGGCAACTACAAGTTGTGTGATAACATTTTTGGCGCCGTTGCCGGGGAGGTAGAGGCCTACCTTGGTTCATCATACCTTTGTGTCTCTTTCTCTCCCTGCACTTTAAACGACATACATCTTGGTAGAAGAGTTTAAAAATCTACCTGGCGACTCCAATTCGTGACTCCGCTGAGGATCGGCCCCATTCCCATCTTTCAATTTTGTAATTTGTAAATCATAAATGAATTCAGACGTTTTCTTCCAAATGACAAGGTGTATGAATGAAATATATGAGAATATATCTCGCTATAGAGGGCAGTTGGAAGAAAGTAATGAAAGTCAGTCAACATATCAATATGGGAGTGATTATGTACATAATTCTTATGACTCTCATCATTCTTTTCATTCTTCAAGTAAAAATATTAACCCAATTAATTCAAACAAAATTCAATCTCAACCAAGGCCTTACAACCAAAGCATTCGGTTAAATGACTCTAGTATTCCAGTTAGACATCCACAACTAATCCCTAGTAGAATGGCCGAAGTTATTAGAAATCCAGCTAAGCCATCTCCTTTTGACTTTTATGAAATTCATGGGGCACCTCATCTTATGCCAAATAATTACTCTGAAAGGTTGCCTCGTTTCTATGGAAATTATTTTGAGTCAATTGAAAATCATTTACAAAGATTTTGGGATTATATGGAAGTTAGGGGTGCTGATGATGAAGATGTTTATATGCGGGCCCTGCGTGAAACTTTAGGTGGAAATGCCGGATTATGGTTTGATAATTTAGCCCCAGGATCCATCATTGGATATGATATGTTTGTTGGATTATTAAAGAATAAATGGGGTAGTAATATTGAAGAATCCTTAACAGAGACATCAAGCAATAACTGTGATGTTGAGGATCAGTTTGATAAGGACCATGATAATAATAATGACACTTCAAATCAGTCCTTGAGTAGCCCTATGTTTGATCTTGAAGAAATTTCTGATTTTGTGTTTGTTGAGGATCCTTCAGAAAAAGAATTCCTTAATCATTCTATCACTAACAATCATTCAGTTCCTTATCACCTTATTGAAGAAGAAGAAAGTGGAAACATTGACCAAGACCCTTTAGTAGTGATTTCACATGATCATTGTGCAAATAATCAGGATGCTTTAAATGAACTCGTTGATTTTATCCCTGATCAATTAAATTAAAATGATCAAGTATCCTCTTGTGAATCTAATGATGAGTCAATAGAAGGTCAACCTCAAGACGAGGAAGAGTTAATAAATCACACTAGGTGTTCTAATCTAGGTTCCACTTCTTATAATGAATCTTTAAATTCTCCTTTTTTCATCTTTAATCAAGATAACTTAGAGTTAGATAGTTGTGGTCAATCTTGTACTCAGGCTGTAAATATTAGACTTCATAAAAATCTTGGAATCGTTCCTAGAACAAAGAATATTGTTTTAAAAGGCCTTTCGCTTTGTCAAATTCCAAGGCCAAACTTGTTTATCCATTTGGGAGAATTTTCATAT
This sequence comes from Larix kaempferi, assembly GCA_027924585.1. Lineage (NCBI taxonomy): Eukaryota > Viridiplantae > Streptophyta > Pinopsida > Pinales > Pinaceae > Larix > Larix kaempferi. Next base: position 2,864,610 of record BSBM01000123.1, read on the forward strand.
TTTCAATCCACCCTCCCTTCCCAACTCTTTCAATCATCTTTGGGTTGGTGCTCTAGTCGGTCTTTTGCCTTGGAAATTTTCAATAGGAAGTATAAGCACGATTACATGATTGGAGAAAAAGCACTTCATTTCCCTTTTCAGTGACCTTGGAACAGTGATGCTTGTTGTCAAATTATCAATCATTCTTGGTGGCTAGAAAAGGTGTTTAAAGATCAATTTCATCTTTTCTCCATTTTTGAGCATCAAGTGGGTCTAGTTTTGATTTTTCGTCTTTCAAGCCTTGATTTGTCCCCACATGGTTTTTATTTGATCATCAGTCCCAAGGAGAACCATATTGAATATGCAAGTAAAGTGAATGAGGAAAGTAGTTTATTATTATTGTGCTATAGGGATTGACCAAGGGTGGCTAAAATTACCCCTTGGACCCACCATAAGCTTCTTATTATATTTTTTCATCATGATTTGGTGGGATTCCCCTCTTCTAGGGCAATTTTGTCCACTCATATTATATTTTATTAGTGATCCATGTATTTTATTGTTGAGCTCATCTCAACCATTGATTAGACATTTGTATCTTTTAATCTTAGCCACTCATTCAAAAAGTAGTTAGGATTTTGATGCCTCTCCTTCCTATTTAAAGGAGAGAGCTTCTCATTTGTAAGGGGTCTTTGGCTCTTGGATTATTGGTATAGAAAAACTTTCTTGTGGAAATTCTTGTGGTCTCCTTTGCATCTGGTGTTCTTAGATGGTGATTGGAAAGTCTATTGCAACCTAGCATTTGAAATTTGTGGTAAGATCTATCTATTTTGGAAATCATTGTCTTGTCTACAGGAGGGCGACTTCAACAAGGGCGATTTTGCAAGGCTTGTTCAAATCAACTTTCTTGGCATTTGCTTGTATCAGGGGGTTATCATTAGCATCATTGTGATCTATGCTATCTTTCTGTTACTTCTCTTGTGGCATTAGTCTTATCTCTTGATTACATCAAATCTGATATTGTTGACGTTTGTTGTGTAGGAGAGAGGGCGCATTGGCTTCTTGGACTAAATCGATTGCATAGAAAACTACCTCAAAGCTTCTCAAATTGATCGGGTTTGCATAAATCATCATCATCAAGGCATGTACAAGGTTACCCGGGTAAGATCCATAGGTTTGTTTCTCTTATCTTGATCCAATCCATTGACATAGCTCATAAATTGATAAAACCCTAATTTCTTCAAAACCCTCATTTTACATTTTTTCAAATCTACTAAAATCTAGTGGCTTCTTGGGTAAGATATTGAAAACCCACCTCTATAGTATCCACGGCATCCTGGATCTATAGTTTGGTGAGGATTGGCCTCCATTTAACCCTCTTCCCAAGGCATTTAGCCTCTCCAAGCAAGGGCGCACTTCCTAGTTTGGTGAGTTGACCTAGATCTAGTATGTGGGTAGGTGAGATCCCGCTTGATTCATGTTCTACACATCCAATAACCTACCCCCAGATTGTCACTTTTCTGTTTTCTACCTTGTGGGCCCTATTCCACATTTTAAGGGATTTAATCCCCATTTTGGACCACTTGGTATCTTCAAACTTAGATCTAGTAAGATCTAGCCATAGGATTGCCTTGAAATTGTAGATCCACACTCCTACTTGATTAACCTACCCGGATCTAAAGTTTCGATGCTATCGGACTTGTCTTGACCCACTTAACCCACATTTTAGCCTCCTTGGGTAAAGTCGCACCACCTTGGAGAATGGTGTTGTCCCACTTCTAGGATGTGGGTACTTGAGATTTCAGTGGATTTGGAACGGGAATAATTCAAAACCTAGGTCTAGTAGGTCACCTTGTCAAATCTTGCCTTGGGGATAGCATTCCTTGTTTTAAGGGATTGTGGTCCACTTAGGTCAAACTTAGATCTAGACCTATTCATCCATCAAGACTTTAATTGCCCACTTGTCTCATGCAATAGGAGTCCTTAACCACAAGTTAACTTTACTTTGACTCCATTATCCCAATTCCCAAGGCATTGGCCTCTCTCCAAGTCAATTCGAATTTCTTAGATTGTTGGATTAACTTGTGGTTTGACCCTTGTGTGGTAAACTAAACTCTTTGATGCCAACATACTTCATGATCAAGCTTGCCACTTGTACTAGTTAGCCCCAATTCAACCCTAAACTACCCTGCATTGGACACGGTTCCCAAGGCAATGGATTTTCTCACATTGAACTAGTACTTTAATCCTGGATCCTATTTCACAAATCATAAGTCACTCTCACATCAATAATGAACCAAATCTACACTCATTGAACCCCTCACTTGTCTTGTGACTTCATCGTAAGGTCTAGGATAAACCATACACCTTACTTCACTTAGAAATAACTTGATTTGGTGTCTTGGTTTTGATCTCTCCTGTCGGGAGTAGATCGGGTCTCCCCCTTTGTTGTTTGGGCTAGATAACATAAAGTGAAGGTTGCCTCGACTGGCGTGACAACTATCTATTGGAGGTCGAGGTGATTGTGGTTGCACCTTTTGAGTTGCCCTTCCCTATTGCCATCCATGAGTGGATACATCCATAGGGGTAACTACGGTTTAGGTGACAACAGGACCTAACCAAATTAGCTTCTCCCATGGGGTGCGATTTGCCTCAAGAGGGCTATTTTTCCTTGGAAAGTGTGTCAAATGGAACCCAATCACCACCAAACTAATCCGAATTGCCGTGGATACTATAGAGGTGGGTTTTCAATATCTTTCTGAAAGCTAGGCTAGATCCAAGTAGATATAAGAAAAACAAAAATGAGGGTTTTAATTAATTAGGGTTTTTATGATCTAGAAGTTATGGATAAGCCAAGGAAGAAGAAAATCATACCTTTGGAGCATACCTAGATGAAGAGATGAATGCTAGTTGAGATGAGGATTACTTTTTCCAAAGATCAAATGAAGAATTTTTGAAGCCTTCTTGCCAAATCGATTTTCTCCAAGCCACACATGTGTCCCTCTAACCTGTCAAAACCAAGGAGCAGAGCATCAATTAGTTTAACATGTTGAAGGTATACAAGCAAGAAAGAGATAAGCAAAGAATAGTTGGTACAAAGACAAAACCACTCCCTGTTAACCCAAAACGTCCTCCTCCAAGCTTGAAGGGTAGGTTTCCCCACCAATTCACACTTGTCCAAAAACGCCTTCTCAACCTGTAAAAAGTTATGACAAAATATGCAAGATAGCTACAAGATATCCTCCAGTGCAATGGACAAAAGCATTTACAATCAAAGCAACCAACATCCACTCCAAGATCCAAGCATGTACTCCAAAAGATAGAAATTTTATTCCAAGAGCCAAGAGCCAAAATATCTAGATGATTTTACAATGAGGGGGTCTCCTCCTTGTTACCTCCCATTTTGCATGGGTGGTCACTTTAAAGACAGGGCAGAAAAGAAAAGAGACCATTCATGCAGAATTCAAAGGTTTGCAAATTTTGTGGTCCACTGGAGCATGTAGCATGCCTTGGTGAAGCAGCAAAGGCGGCATACCAGCAGCAAAAGGAAGCACAAACAAATGTTATCATTATTTGTACAGATTTGATTGAAGTTATTGCAGTTGGTCAACCAGGGTTTTCTTTTTTATATTCTAAGGAATGCACACCCAAGTGCTTAAGTGAAGCTCCAAATCTCTGTATAGATTTCTTCAAAATCATCTTGCTCCACCTTTCAAGAAGGTACTTGAGGACGATCGACATTTACAAGCATATTTCCTCCAAACCTGCATACACAGTATAAATTTCAGAGAAGGTGTAGGTGTTAAATATGCTTTGGTGCTGGGTGGAAGATTCAAACTCAGAGGCATTTAAAAGGCTTTTTCCACGAGTACTAGAATATCTATGGGTTGCAGAAGATGGCATGAATCCTGGCCTTTTTCAACCCAAGATCACGGTTGGCCCATCTCTGACTGCACTTCTGAAGGCTTAAAGGCTGCATTAGAATTTGGCACAATTGCCTCAAGACATTGTGGGGAAACCAATTTCGTCACAAAGATTTTTTTTATGGTGTCAATATGATGCTTTCCATGCAAAATAAAGAAGGTGCTTTTAAGATCCTATCCTTGAATGGAGAATTTCGGAAGTTTTTTCCCGTGAGCTTAATAGAAAATTATCATGATGGGATTCTTTGGATAAATGGAGAATTCTTTCGTCTTTTGTTTGCCGTTTCTATTTGTATGCCATCTTTCATTTTGCATGAGGCAATACCTCTCTTAGCTCCTTGCTTTCGATTCTTGAGCTGGGATCATTTGAATAGAAGGCTAACAATCTAGCACAACTTTTTTTGACCCATGTTTTTCTCTTAAGTTTTGCGGCTTTCAGGTGTGCTCTAGTGCAAGAGCTCTTAGTTGGTTACTACATTCATCTGGGAGCAAGGTCCTTTTAGAGTTTTTCTTTGACTCCATTCGCCCCTCTCTGATACTGGCACTGGTCTTTCCCTGAGGAATGATCTTCCCTTCCTTTTCCATCACCCATTTTGAAAACTATCTTTTGTTACTTCCGTTTCCCTAAGGCAGCCTTTTCCATTCACCTTGCCCGTTACTGAACCTACCTTAGTGATCCTATTTTAGGGATACCCCCCTAGTGTTGGAGAAGAGCCAACCTAAAGCGAAGAGGAGAGGAGTGTGGTGACATTGGCCTCTCTCCTAAGAGAGTTGTCATTCCAGCCGGCATTGCACATTTTGGGCTTTTCAAACGACACGCATGCCATTTCGGAGGACAACACTCCTTATATAGGATAATAAAGACCAAAACCCTAGATCTCAAAACCACTTTTTGAAATGAGTGGTTGAGATTAAAAGATCTCAATACATGATCAATGGCTAAGATGAAACATAACAATATAACACATAGATCACTCAAATAAGTGATGACATCATAGCTAAAAGATACTCATGGAGGGTGACATCATCCACTAGAGGGGGCAAAAGTACATGGGCGCACCTCATATGACTAGGACATGACACATGGAGCTCATGGTGGTGCTAGGAGGCATCAATCCTTGCAAGATCATCCCCATGGCACAACAAAATAATATAATATGTCCAAAATAAATACAAATGATCAAATCTGTCCTCAAAATCTATGAGATACATGCAGTAAATGGCCTCCTGTGGCCTCTGTGGAGCCCCCTGACTGATGAAAACTGGATGGAAGATAGGGGGTTCACCCTAGAAGACCTCTATGAAAACCAAGTGTCAAAAGATTGCCTCAATTTCCCAAATCGAATTCCTCAGTGACCCTTTTATCCCATTTCTAGACTGCCTCGATAACTGTGAAAGTGCTGAAACTGCCACCTAGGGCACCTGCGCTGTCAAACTGAGCCCACTAGGCTCTCCAGAAAGGGGTGGTAAATGGTAATATCAAGTGGTTGTACCACCCCCTCCTCATACAGTGCCCTAGGTGAACTGGCCTCTCATGGCCCCCGCTGCTCAGGCTGGGAAATTAGCCCCAAATCTGGTCAACAAGTGGAAAACTGCAATCATTGTCAGAATGTGTACTCATACACCATGGGTTTCCCTGATGGAAAAGCTGTAGGGTCCACCATATATGGACAGTGCATAATCTGATGATCTGAAGCAATAATAAAACCTGCTGAACTACATCAATCATCATCTGAATCATATGTCCATCATATAGCATCATCATCAAGAGTATGTGGGACCATCAATCATCATCCATAAGCATACATGGCCCACATCATCACGGATCCCAAGAAATAACCATAGTCAAACTGGGTTTGACTAGGTCAATATATAACCAAGGATAAATCATATCAATAGACTAAGACATGTTCCTCTAATCATACTCACAGCTTAACTTAAAGCATAACAACATTTAGTGGCATTAATCATATTCATTCATTCTGTTGTTATTTATATTTACTTGCACAATAGCTTAAATGACAAATTCACCCATTGGACATGGTATAACTGCTATCTAAGGATGAAGGCTAGGAACAAGGTTGGGCAAAGGGGGTGACTTGTCTAAACCCAACTAAAAGACACTTTGGACTGGGAGAAAGGGGAAGCTACAAACTCTGTGCTGGACAAAATAAACACGGAGAATGGCTGTGCCTCACAAAAGGGTAAGTTGTTTAGAGAGTGCTTATTCAACTTAGGCATCATGTCTACATTAAGTTGATCCAAGTTCATTAGGATCATTCAATTTCATTTCATAGCCTTTTTGGTCTACATAACCCTTCGGATCTCAGGTGTGCTAATAAGCACAACTAATCATAGCTTGCATCCAGGACATGTTTGTATACATATATACGGTCAGCAATTGTTTAGATATAGAATTTAAGTACATTGCTTTTTGGACCTTTCTTATACTCTTCGAGAAGTATTTTTAGCAGTTCATCGCTCTTGCCCCTTTTAGTTTCCATGGGCAAATTTATATAAGTTTCCATAAATAGTACATGAGCTTTCAGTTTTAGCCAACAACATCTCAAGCGACTAGGGGGAGTTTAAGGCAGTGCCAAACATCGAGACAACCGACCAGAATGATTTAGGCCTACAATCCAACTTACCAAAGGCAATTTTTGTCACCAACTTAGAGCCGAGACATTAAACATACAGGGATGCGGTCCAAACATAGAGGTAGTAAAAAGGGAAGTCCTCAATATCAGAAAGCCAAGTAAGACAAGTCAAGGGTTAAGGCCAAATAAGGAATGTCATGGATGGATGGAGTCAAGTGATCATGGAGCCTAAGCTAGCAAACAAATGGTGTCAAGGAAAACCATATCTATGCAAGGTAGTGAGCCAGTGAGTTTTGTCAAACAACCTAAATGTGCAAGTAAAATGTTCATTTTATAATTCATCATTAAGATAGTTCAATTCAAGTTTTACAACATTTGCCACATCATGAATGATATAGCAAGCTGAAGCTATGAACATGACTAAAACAACAAGATAATAATCCATTGTCAATGATCAAACATCCATAGTTCATATAACATCATCATAAACCATCTGAAACACTGCTGCAATACATCTCTGGGCACTGAACTGAAATTGTATGGAATAAAGGGTCACATCGGTCATCAAATCTGAACTCTCAAGGCTCATCCTTGACACAAGGTCTAACATAATTCTGAATAAAACACTACTCTGAACATAAGTGATCTCAAAATATAAATTCATCATAGCCAAGCTCTGAATAATCCGAGCTCTAGAATGTGCAGATATCTGCTAAGCAAGAATAGTAGCCCTGCTACTATGGTGTGATAACACCTCCAAAGTTGGAGTATTTTCCATGGTGATCGATCTTAAGAGGTTATTAAAGTCTATGTGTCTATGTTTTTTAAACATGCTATCCATCAATAATGAGTCATATGGAAATGCACTAGGTCCCCTAGGATTTTCAAGTCATTCTGAGAAAAATATTTTTTCTCATTTAATGAGATTTTTTTAATATTTTAATTAAAAAACCAAAAAAGTGATAAACGTGTGGTTAGGAGGTGAAATTTGGCATTGGGGTGCTCGTTTTCTAACCCAGAGCACCATAAAACCCCTAAACCCACTTTTCCTAAGTTCTAAGTGATTATTTTTCACTTAAATAAAAATTCTCTCAGAAATATTTTTGAGGAATTATTTAATTAAAAAATAATAAATATGGAGAAAATAAAACTCCTATATCATTGGAATTTGGTCGAGTGAGGTGGACCAGTTGAGTTGGAAAATGCATTTAAAGTAAATACCAACCAAATTTTGGATATTTCAATCAATGATTGGATTGGAATGATGTGATCTCTCTTGGGAAGTGCGCCTTCGTCACTTGGGCGACTTTCCATGAGGTGGCACCATCTTGTGCATTGGGTGGAGATCTCTATGTTAGGAGAGTGATCCCTCCTTATCTGGAAGCCCTCTCATTAAATGGAGCTAAAGCAATCACACATATCATGGGATTGATCCAACACTTGGCTCCTCCTCTCCCTAATTCACCCTCCTCTCATAATTTGCCCTCTCTTGCTCTGGAAGCTATAAAGGCAAGGAAATGCTCCATTGTTTCTTCATGGATGCATTGAACCTATGCTCAATTGTATATTGTTTCTATTTTAATATAATTTGAAAGACTTTGGAGGTCCATCGTGTGCATCTTGTGTTGGAGTAGTGCTTAGGAGGTGATATTGTTGATTTTTACTGCATTTCTTGCTTCCGTTTGATTGTAGATCTAGTTTATGAGGTATAGAAGTAAACATTTGCAGTTGATAACTTGCTTACTTGTGCTTAAATATTAAGAGATTTAGAAGTAACCAAAAGTATTCGGCTATACTTAGGTTCTTTTGATTTCCTTTTATTCTAACACGCTAGATCTCACAATTTTCTGTTGCAAGTCTTGTGTTTTAAGCTGTAGATCAAACGCTACAAGGAGATTTGGAAATTGATTTTTTTTCTTCTTATTGGGAATCCCTATTTTGATCTAACATATTTTGTTTACAAATACCTCTCAAGAGCATTTGCAAGAACAAGAGCTTGGGATCAAGATCTTCATCCATCTCTCATAACAAAACTCTCTCTTTCTCTTTGATTTTTGTTACATGCTTAAGAAATAGATCTAAAGTTTCTCATTCACAATTATTTCAGATCTTATTATCATTAATCATTTTTAAACAAGTTAGATCTTAGCATTCTCAAGAAGCATTTTCTATTTACTAGATCTAGACTTGAAACTTGTACTTGCATTAAAAAATTTCAATATTTTTCCAAGTACAAATTTTTTTTCACTTTTTTTTGTTTATTCTTGTTTCCCATCACATTCTAACTTGATTTGCTTGCTGGTTTTTAGCAATTCCAAGGAATTACAGAAGGAATGTCTGGCCGATTCCGCCAGAAAGTGCCAAAAAGACCTTCCGTGGACCTCCTTTCTTAAGGTTTTCATTTATAGTTTATTGTAATCCCTTAGATCCAAGTAAAATGGAATAAAGCGGCATTCTTTTGAGCATAATATTGTAAATCTTTAAATGAGAGTAGTGGGACACCCAGCGCCCACAACCTATCCCCCCTGGGGGGATTTGTACTTGTGTGAATTTTGTGCATAAATTTTTCTAACAACCCAACAAGCACACACAGACTTCAATATTGCAGGGTGTATACTTTCTTTTGTTTTCTTAATTAATTTTATTTCATCGCAAGTATAAAATTAGAAATAACAAAACCTCGCTGCCACGAAGTATGCTCTCACCACCACACAAAGGCTTTGCCAATTAGTGGTGGATGATCATAAAGTGACACATAGTTTTGTGCTGCTTTATTGATTTTCATTTTTGTACAATTGTTCTGCAACCACAATCAAATTGGAACAAACATTTAGTCTATATATCAGAGTATGCTCTTTCCCCTTGCAGGCACTTTGCTTGGGCCTCTGCGAAACCAAAAACGATTGTAGCCACTCTATTAATTTTCCACATCTAAGCTAAACAAAGCATTTAATAAAATCAACTACCCATTCACATAGTGGAAATCCGGCACTTCGTAATTAAAAGTTGTGTGGGGAAATTTCTTAGAGGAAGCGGGGAACAACTGGGAGGCGACCTCAAGGCACAGTTAGACTACACCCTAGTTGGTGTAGTGTTTAACAATGCCTTAGAGACTCCATTCCAGTCCACACGTTCTTGTGAGGAGCCACCAATTTTAATTTCCGGACATTCCTCCCTGTACCTCACAGTATCTCGATATTTCCCCTTTTTCCCTAACAAATTCGAATCATTAATAAGTCTAAAAGTAACCAAGAATCAATTGCAAAACATTTCCTTTTCAGCAGCAATTCTTATATATTGTTTTGACTCCATAAGGCATTGGTCCACAACTCGTTATTTGTTTGTTTTATATCATATCACTTTTATACTCTTTATCAATAGTCATTTCAATTTTGCTGGTGAAAGTAATTCATAAATTATTCCTTTTGCAAATCATCTTGGAACACTTTTAGTCAATTCATTAAACTCCTTAAACAACACCTTTAACCAATTCACCGAGAAACTCTAAAAAAACTTAGAAACTTTTCATAGGGACTACCCCCCTTGGCTTCATTAGGAGTTTGGCCTAAATGGAGGAGTCAAGATCAGGTGACAGCTTTGACTCGAGACTTGCCCCCAAGGGCGCACCGAGCAATAGCATAGATTTCTGCTGTGTTAACTAGCTGTGCAATCCGGCAGCAAAAAGGGCCATGCCTACTTGACTGTGATTGGGCCTCAGGAGAGAGAGTGTAGATCTTCCTCCTCCATCGCATCTTCATATGAAAACAGACAATACCTCATCCCTTTGTAATCGCAGAGTTTGGTGCCCGACCTTTTCATCTTGAGGGTGTGTTCAGTATTGTCTCTCTCTTACACTACCTTGGAAGCTTCGCCGACATGGTGAAGGGGCATGATCGATACCCATACTTGGCCTATCTCTCTTCAGAGGCAATCACATCAGTCAACCCTTCAAGTCACTCTAAATGTTGGTTTGCGGGTGTTTCAAATCTTTTAGCATCTGTCAGTATTGCAATGGACCAACTTCCTCATTTTGGGTATTGCTTGGATGCACCTTGATGCCTCTTACCCACTAGGAAGGAGATGAACAGAATCACTAGAGATGACATTTATAGACATTTTGTCTAGGTTACTTGGAACAACCCTTTGAGGGGTTCCATCCCAAGATGGCCTTCTATGCTACACACTTCTTGCATCTCAAGGAAGGTCTCATTGTTAGACCCCCTTACTCATTCCGCCATTGGGAACATGCCCTTTGTATTCCTTTAGGCTAGTTCAGAGTGGGCTCTCACCATCTCCAGGTAGAAATAGATCACCAGCTTGATCGATTAGACAAGATCTGCTAGGTATGTCACCTTCGATAGGTTGAGACCAAGGAGCACTTCATCTTTAGGAATCCCCATTACTACGAGGTTAGTGGGTGGTTTCATTGTCTTTTCAGGGAACTTCTTCTCATAAAGATCCAGACTTTGACCAGATTCTTCAAATACCCCGATCAAAGATGTCTAGCCTTATACTTGAAAGAAGCCCTCCGACTTCGCTCCTTTACCCTCCAAGGACATTCTTAGTCAGGACCAGGCTCAAATCATAGTATCATTTCCTTTTCTGGTGCTTCCTTCCTCTAGGGACACCAAGAGAAAAACAGATGGTGGTACAGACCTTAACTGCTTAGTTAGGACATAGCAGTCCACCTTTACCTATGCTCAACACTAGTGACGGGTACAATCTCATCACTATCCTGATAGCCAGATGATTTCATCCAGGATGTAGCATCAAGAACCTTCCTCCAGGCAGCGATGGACTACCCATTGTAGTTCCACTTCTAGCTCTTCCTCCAGACAGAGCTTCCTTCAATCGGCCTCAGACGGTAGGAGAGATACTCCCAATGCTTCCAATGCTTCCAATTTTTTTAGTGGTCCATGATAGTGCTAGTTTCTCCATTTTTGCATCATAGCTCTCGCATCTACTTCCTTTATACATTTTCCTTTCTTGGATCAGCTCTCTTCATATCTCTCCTTGTATATTTTCTTCAAGATTGGCTCTCCATTTATAGAGCTAGGGTTTGGTTCGACTTCTTCTTTTAGCTTTTTATAGTAGCTAATTTTAGACTCCCACTTTGTATTGTTATCATGGTACTGCACAGTCCTATTGACCTACTTTTGTGGTCATTTGTTGGACATTAATAAAATTATCTTATCTTATCTTATCTATATTGATACTCTAAGTGATTACCCCATGTTCATAAAAGATTACATGGATATTTTTCAAATAAATAGGAGCGGGTTATAAATACAAATGATAGCTATTGAAACTATATACATAGATGCAAAGTGGTGATTTTCAATTTTGCATTAGAATTCATCCAACCATAGTGTTCACAGAAGGAACCTTAAGTAACATAGAAAAGAACATATTGCTTACTGAACTTGATATGTGCAAGACACTTAATTGTTGCCAGCTTTCAGTGGTTGTAGTCAATGAAATTTGAAGATTGTCAAAAATCAGGAATTGTTTAGTTGAATGTCTATGGTGAATACTCTACACAACCTATATGTTTCTTTGAGAATTTGTTTTGCCATGAAAGCCAGTAAATTCAAGAAAACAAGAATTGTTGACATGAACAATTATTCTGACCATAGTAGCATAATTCGAGTACGAATATGATTCGATGCAGAAAAAATACGTAATGAAAAAGTATAGTACGAATAAAATACAGAAGTAGAGTGCTGCCATATAACAATTTTAAGCAAATATTGACAAACATACCATAAATTTACATAGACATTTATATAATAAAATTAAACATTTATTTCAAAAACAAAAAATATAAAATCTCAACAACCTATGGCTAGTGTGAGAAGTGTGAGAGTCGGCAAAGTTATTAATAATTATTTTAATAAGATAGTATTAAATTGAATGATATTTTTGTTTTATAGTTTTAAATAATTAAAGTTAGGTTTTCTTAAATTAGTTTTTTTTTTAACTAGGGGAATCAGCAACTGGGAAGGAGCTCTGGTACTCGCAAGCATGGGGCACAGGTAAGCCGGGGTGATTTGAACTCGTGACCTCCATTTACAACATTTCCTTCATATCAAGTGAATTTCCGGTTGAGCTACACACCTGCGGGCTTCTTAAATTGGTTTTAAAAATTTAATTGTTCACTAATAAAAATCCGTATCTGTATTCGACGAATTCGAATTTGTTCCGAATTTCCGTATAAGAACTACCAATACAGCCGAATTATGTTACTATGATTCTGACAAATTCTTTGTAAGACGCATCAACTACTGATCTTAAGTATATTTTAATTTAACACAAAACTGAAGAATAATCATTGCAAGATCTAGATGAACCTTGAGAAATATCTCTGGACGTTGTCCAGTCTGTCAACTATCTGGATGAAAAGGATTTTTCCACCAGTGTTGTAAAAACCTTTTATTTTTCTTTATTTTTTCAACTTTTCCTAGATTTTCAGGTCACTGAGTTTTCCAATTTTTTTGTTGAATTTTTTTATGTTTTGCTGATATTTTGTGGATTTTCCCTTAATTTTTGGATTTCTGAGTTGATGACCACCACCAATATTTTGCCAATGTCTAGTCCAAATAGTCCAACATAGGCAATTTGACTACTAGATAAAACCTAGCCTCACCTTCATGGCTCAACTAATTCTTAAGAATCCCTAAATTCGACTTTCTTGAAGCCTGTAACAATTGCGAACTCTTTGTAAGTAGCCAAGTTCAAGGTATATTTTCCATGTTTAGATTCTGGTTTATATTTACATCTTGAGTTTGTTTCAATTGGGAATGATAGTATTATCATAAAAGATGGTCAACTATCAGACTATATCCAACATATAGTGGGGGTGACAAAATTTTGGAAAAACATCTTAGATAAACAGCATCATTAATGACCAAAGGGAAAGTTCTATTATGTAAGAATCCTGTTGGGAAATGTCTTAGTTTTGGTATCTAGTATCTATTATCAACTTTAATGTGTGAACATATGAAACAAGGATAAGGTTATAAAAAAATTAATTGCTGTCACTGGTAAAATGATCAGTCTGAAAATGGAGAATTCTGAAAATTGTATTGGAGGAGAATTCTGAAAATTGTATTGAATTCTGCAAAGAGCTCATTACCGAATCTTATCAATGGAGACCAAGAAGGAAGATCTAAGGTTGAATAAACCATGGGAATGCTACGACCATATTGTGTCCTTCTGATTATAATCTTTGTTTAATGGTATACCAAAATAATTTTATAACTAATGACAAGATACATATGAAAACATACTTAAAAGTGAAAATAAAAAAAAGAAAACCTTAAATTTGTTAGTCTCATTAATAAAAGCCCAATCTCCATGAACTATTACCCCTAACTTGGTGCCTAACTTGGTGAGTGAAGGATCATATATATACATATGCAAATAAAACGGACAACCTTTTGGAAGCCCAATCTCCATGAACTATTACCCCTAACTTGGTGAGTGAAGGATCATATATGTATATATATATGCAAATAAAACGGACAACCTTTTGGACAATGTAACTTATTGGAATTAAAAGGGAAACAACTAGAATAACTCACAAAGTGGAGCTCCTCGGCGGCAAGGAAAGGTCCGTTGGAGGCAACCTAAACTTCTTCCAGAAAATCTGTAATAACAAAGTTGTTGGTAGTCACCAATTATAATATAGCTGAAACGAAACACCACTCAAATATTCTGAAATGTACAAAACAGATCAAAATTTAAGCTATCAGTACATAGGGCATAGGTTTCACTTGCTTAGTTGTCTGCATCCCGAATAAATATCGATGATTTTGTATCTAGTCTATCAAATTCTGGCACTTTAATGGATGAAATAGAATAATATTTTCAATAATAACTTAATATTTCCATGTCTTTACTCTTTAATAAAATATGAGATAGAAAGGGAGCATGGCTACCTATAATTTGCTTCATTTATTGTGAAGTAATTTCCAACCAGATTCCTGCATGTCATGATATTATCTATTATAATTTATACAACATAGTTGATAGAAAAAAGCTTGTTGATTATCACACCTAACAATAGATACTGACGTTTACTGGTAAAGAAGGAAGCCACTGGTGATAACAGGGATGGAAACAAAAATAGGTGGTGATAAACAAACAGGGCAGAGTGGAAGAGCTATATCAATTTTTTATTCATAAGTTTCAAATGTCAACTGATGAATTTGTATAATAAATTTCTCCTCTTTACATACACTTGTAAATTGTTGTCACTAAGCCATGTTGGAAGAGCTCCTGAAAACTGGTTGTAAGATAGATCTCTGCAGACAGGACATTAGCAGTAAATTAAGACAATTGTTAGTAAAATTGAGAATCCATCAGTAATAATGTATATGACCAATTGAGTCTTTGGTGGTATTTTCATTTGGAGTATTAGAGTTCATCATTTTGAGCTGCAACAATTGACCTTTGACTCCATATGCCCAATAAAAAGCACTGGTCTCTTACAAGATTTAATTTCCCTTCAGGAATAGAAGTCTTCTTCACATGAAATGCATTATAGTCTCGCTCTAGGGTATGCATAAATTTCAACATCATTCGTTCTAGTGTCTCATGGTATCCCGCTTATTCGATCATTAACTTTGTATAGGTATCCTGTAGTTGTAGGTAGTTCGACCTTTGGTTCAACTTGGGTCTGCCTCTTGGTCCTACTTTTAGCTTGGCCTAAAGTGACAAGAGCCCATTTGGTGTGATGATTACTTTATTAGTAGTGGATGAGGCCCTTAAAGTGTCACTCAGTTTAACTGCCCCTCCTCTAACATCCCGGATAAGATATCTCTCAAGTGGCAACTACAGCTTATTAGGTGATAACAAGGCCCTCTAGTTAATTTCAGCATACTAAAAATATTCTACATGGTTGATTATAGTATGTTTGTAACAACATAATCATGACTCCATCATTTAGATCTTCATACCCTCTTGACTTTGTTTCTTGACTCCATTTTTCCCCAGTTGGATTTGCACTAATATACTCTTTCACCCACTTAATTAAAAGAATATCTTTCATCATTTTACTTAGGATTCCCCCTTTATGCTAGAGGAGAATTGGCCTAAAGTGAGAAGACCTATTGTTGTGGTAACTTTGGGAAACCTGTTAAGTTCCCCTAGGATTGAACTTTGTTTTCAAGGCTCTGTAACTTTAAGTATGGGTTTGCAAGGTAACAAGTTCCATTGACCTTCTTTACCCACTACTAGACATTAACTTTTAGAGTAGATTAAATTTATATAATTATCCCTCTTAAAATCAATAGTTCTCTATTATATAATAATATTATATAATAATCCACGTTGAAGAACACAATTAAAATCCTATTGAGGTGATCTTTCATTATCCTTCACCTTTGCAATTCTACATTCTAAATGAAATATTTTTTTTTTTAAATAAGTGTATGCAAAAAAGCATAATCATTGATCCTCGTTCTGACATTAGAACTAGTTACCATAAACTAACTTCATTTACCTCTATCATTTATTATTTCTTAGTTATCGAAGCAAACTTGCAGAATATTTCTTTTTTACTTGGGTAAGTTTGCATCAATAATTGTTGGAAACTATTCATTAGAAAGGTAAGCTTGCAAGGATAGTTCTCGAATGCTATTCATTACTAGGGTGAGCTACAATGACAAACCTCATTCAATTATCTTATATAAGTAATTAATATGCTAGGCTGATGGAACCATTGGTTATCAAAATGACTTTTCTGTTATCAAACGAAAAACATAAACATATATTACTACACATCAATATAGTCTCTTATGGTAGGAGCATCTGAAATGGATATGCGTCCATTTGAAATATAATTTAACTATGCATATCTATGTAGGCATTCACATCTTACCCAAGAATCTAAGAAATAAGAAAACAAATGAATGTATGCATACATATTTGTTTGTTTGTCAGGGTGTGTATGTGTGAGAGAGAACTTTTACATGTATGCAAGGGATGCACTCTGTTGGGAAGGGAGTTTTCCTGATAAGTTGTTGTTTCCAAGGAACCTGCAATCATTACAATGTAAGTTATCTTTTAGGGGATTTTACTTGCGACCTGCCATATATTAGTTTGATAGCTTTTATAGAGAAAAGCATTGCAGTTCACATTATTGTGAGTATGTATTTGAATGGAATAAATATAATTTTGTCCAACAATGTACTTACAAGAATGACAGAGAACTCAAATTTTGGAGTGAATCTGGAATTCCTCCTGTCAAATTATTAAAGCTCAAGTCCCTAACACAGTAATATGTTCAAGTAAGTAGACATGCAAGAACAAGACCGTTGATAAAAGTAGTTAAATTAAAAACTGTATAATATAAACTAAATTATGGTATTTAGCAAAATTCAAACTTTTGGTGACATATGATATAGATAAGAAGTTTATCGCTCCTTGTTATAGGAGTACCACACTCAATTCATGTCATTCTCTCCATATTCAGTGAAAGAAAACACAATATTGACTTTCCAAAAAGAAAAGGTTTAAAAGTGATATATAGAAAACAATAGCAGTAGTACATTTATCTGATTCCTCTTGCAAAACTCAACAACCTGCATCATATTGTAAAAGAAAAAGAATGATGCTTAAGTACATACAACATTAGTACTCAATGTCCAGTTAGAAGCATGCTCAAGCTGAGTTCAGTCGAGAAAATCACATTCCAAGTAATGCATTTCAAGAGGAGAAATTTTAGAAGGTTGATTCAAAATAAGTTTATTTCATATTAGGTTTGTAGGTAAATTAAGATTATAATTATATTTTAGTTTAAATTATTTCATAACATTTGAATTAGTGGTAAAGAATTGACAGTGATCCACTGAATATTAACAGAGTGATCATTGAAAGATACAGTATAAAAATTGGGAAACACTTCTTTTAAAATTGATATATTTATGTTTCTATGATTTATATGCCAAAATGCTATAAATACACTAGCATATTTTTAATTAGTTAGTGGGAGGTTATCCATAAGTGTTTGCAAGTCACTTGATCAGCATAAAAACATCTTCATAGAGAAACAAGTTATGAGCAACTAAATTGACAAAAAAAGGAAAAAGGATTCCTAAATGTGAATAATAGAAAACACAATGCAAAAATGCACGTGAAAGAGGATTCCTAAATGTGAATAATAGAAAGCACAATGCAAAAATGCACTTGCGAAAGAAAAGAAAAATAGCACTTCATGGTATGTGAACAAGTAGATCTGCAACAAAGAAAGGGAAGAATATTCCTAAATGTGAATAATAGAAAACACCATGCAAAAATGCACTTGCAAATAATCACACATGAAGCAAAGTGCAAGAAGAGAATTGCCACATTTTCCCACTATATTTCATGAGATATGTATAGGAGAATGCAAGTGATAGATGGAGAATATTTTATACATATTAAACAGTCGGGTGCTTTGAGGTAAGATGACATGTGAGATCTGATACGATGATAATAAATAATAATAATAACTGTTGTTATTATTATATAATATGTATGTATCATGTATTTTAGTTGTTTATATATTGCATATCTCCTCTTTAATGGATGATTTGTCTTCAAAGCATGGTTAAGAGAAAAGTGTGTCTTTTTTCTTGTTTGCAGTTCTTGATGTTGTGCTGGTTGAATAAATAAGACAACAAAACTTTTTGAGATTTGAACAATATTATAAGATTGTAAAAGGGTCATTCTTTTGAAATATATGGTAATACATTCAATTAGGATTTATTGGACTACAATTCTTAGTATGGTTTTTGAAACAAGTCAAATCAGAATTATTGTCCCCAGCAACAGCGTAAAAAATGTTGCTGTTGGATACGCACCTTGGGGAAGGGGGGTAACCATTAGCGTGGCAGAAATTTTCAAGCCACTGGGTGCATCCTTGGGGGCCAGCAAAGAGTTGAGATACTGATACTCAACACTCAACTCCTCCGTCTAGGCCAACTCCTAACGAAGCCAAGGGGGGTGGTCCCTATGAAAGAAAAACTAAGGTTTTTAAGCTAAGTTAGAGAAAGAAATTAATGTAGGAGTTTGAAGGTGAATTAATACTAAACCAAAGATTGCAATTTGTGATTTAAAACAATAGCATGAAAAATGATACATCCATCTGATACATTGATTTACTTAATTTAATTGATTGTTCTAGACTAGACCGGTGCCAAATGGAGTCACATGAGATTGTTGAAGTGTTGTTGTGTCGTGAAAAGTGTTGCAAGTTTTGTTGGTCAGTTTTAAATGTTTTATTATGATGTGTGAATTAAGGAATGGGTTAGTTCTTGGTTTGGCCCAATTCCAACTTGATCCTTCAAACTGAGCGTAGTGACAACTAAACCAAGGGTCCAACTGGGCGAGGCATAACCTGCTTAAAGTATCCCACTGACTCTGTAGTTAGTTTCACGTGACCTCCCAAGTTCTAGAGCTCAAGTTTTCATTGGATTTCCCTATTAAACTAGTCACTCAAGTCCCTTTCTGATTGACCAACTGATCAGACTAAGACACAACGACCAAGAGCATAATTGGAACTTTAATCCTTGGTAGATTTCATTAAGCAAAAATAAAATTTTGTTATGTGGCCGAGAATCTCTTTTTACCTACTGGGGATAAACCCACTTCGGGAACACATGGCCTTAGGTTTATTTGTTAATCTTTGAAATACAATACAAAATTGTGAAAGAAAGATAGTAGTAGTAAAAGTAAAACTAACTATACAGCCCTATTGTTGCGGATTGTGCGCATGTGAAGATAAAGTAAAATAAAGTAAAAAATTAGAAAAAATTGCAAACCACAAAATTGAGCCAGCGAGATCCCCCAAGGGGGAATGGGGTGTGGGCACTGAAGTAGCCCACTTGCCCTTATTAATTACTTTACAATGAGAAGGTGGATGCCTTTGGTCCTTACAGATCTGGATCCAAAGGCCTTACAAATTTCACAAAAAAAGTACAAGATGAAAGTATGTGCTCTGGGAAGCCTTGGTCATTTTTATTATATTTGTGGGACAATTTTATCCCAACTCCCCTTATACTCCAAGCGGCTGTCTACTTATTTTCATTAAACCATTGCACAAGCAATATGATTGATTTAGGGCTTCCTAATCTATGAGAGTGGTCCAGGGCATGATATAATCCTAGAATATATAAGAAGAATAAACAACAATGGCTTACAAGTGCTGCAGCCCACTAATTTCTCCAATATACGAAGGAATTTCACCAGAAATCATGTTGTTTCTTAGCACTCTGCACAAGACATGATATGTTAGAAATCTTGTTTTTAAGACAAGTAGTAAAGTCAAACGATTTGCATTAAGCTAAGATTTATAAGCACACGAGGCTATTTCACTTACAGTTGAGTCAAATTCTTCAATCCTTCTAGGAATGACAATGATGAGATACCTGAAGTTATATCACTTACTCTACTGCCAGCATGCATAACAAAAATATGTCAACAAAGAGGGAAGTATTATGTCAATTTATGAACCAGTTTACTAACCCAAATACCAATGAAAATGGAAACAAATCCATACAGTTGCGTCAAGGAGGTTAAGCTGGAAAATCTTGAAGGAATTGGACCCTTGAGTGCAGTGCCCTGTAGCCTCCTGCACCAACATTTGATTCAATGTCACGTGTGAAGCTGTAGAAGAATGCCAAAAACAAACTGGACAAATGTGTGGATCAAATGTATGCTTTGAATTGCATTGTATTTATGATAGATAGGGAAGAACAAATGTATAACTTTTAAGAGTTTTATATATTAAATGTTTGGATAGCCTCTTACCTTTTAAGAATATTTTTTATATTTCTTTTCCAAAAAAACCTCATGGAGAAACCTAAGGGATGCTTCCCACATTAGTGGATGTCATCTCTAGTAAATCCATTGACATAGATTAGGGTGGCAAATCCAGAGGGATTTGAACTGGGCAACTATTGACATGGAACTAGCCAAATGCCCAACAACATTGGCAGCAACCAGTTAAGCTAACCCCTTGGATTGAGATTATTTTTTATATCACATGCATTACTGAATTAATGCTTACATCAGATAAGGGGGTGTAGAGTTGGTTAGAAGGATCTCTGTTGAGCACAAATCTTATACATATACATATAATTGCTGACCAAGATGTTCATAACTTCATATACATACAAATGCCTCTACATACACCCTAACAGTAGCAAGAGTGTACAAGTTGACTACGAATCAAGTAATCCCTATGCTGATGTATGATTTGCTAAAGGATCTTATACATGCTGAAGATCATTCAAATAATGATAGCAAGATTTCTGATTATCCCATTATCCAGAAAACATTGATAGGAATATATAAAGGCTTTCACCAACGATGTAGAAAAAGCGTTTTAATGGCCTCATTTTCATTAATCCCAATAAAAATGAATAGAACTATCTTGTTGTTTGGTAACGGAAAAACTACCCTACCACAAAAACATGAGCTATCATGCTACATCCATATGACTGTCCCACAAAGAGAAAACCCATAACACAAATATTAGCCTAAGGTTACAAAAACACCATAAATGTATATTGATTTATACTTAAGCATTACAAAGGTATTATATTATTCAGTGTTACAATCATCCTAAGGATTTATTGTTGATTTGTAAACTTCTCGAAGGCCTTTGATATAGCTCCAAAGCACTTACCATTTCATAGGTTCAAGGTTTTGGGCATTCCTGATTTAGTGATATCCTTGGTAATGACTATTCATGGGATGATTATTAACCAGGCTCATGCCAAAAATGGAAAAAATGATGACATCCATACTACCATAGGAATAAAAAATGGACTTCTCTATGATCCATGCTCTTTGGGGTTTATGCTTATGAACTAGAAGACCTCATTTCATGAAACTTGTGAGACATAGGCGACTACTTTCTCTATGGAATTCCCATTGCCATTTTTATGTTTGTTGGAAACATTGTTTTATGATCTCACACAGTTTTGGATCTTCAAAACCAATTTGATATTATTAGTTCATTTTGTAATGATCATGGTTATATATCAACCTAAATTTATTCTGTTTTTATTTCTAAAAAATTAAAAGTGTCCAAGATCATTCTCTTATAAAAAGTGGCTATAACTACCACTGTATTACACTTATGTGGGGATGGTATTCTCTATCTATGTTTTAACCTGATCCTAATAGTAGAAAAAAGACTAGTAAAAGTTACATATTAGTAACAACCAACAAGAGATGACGTTTTCAGCTCCAATTCCAACTCATTCAAGATAAGGTTTGCTCCTTCAACACTTTAGTGAACCCTTATTTTTTATGAGTGTGAGTTTTGGAGTCCAGATATGACGCAGATAGGCTAGAGCCACATTGAGAGGGTTCTCATATATTCCATCAAAGCATATTCATGCCGAGAAAATGATTCTACTCTAGACAATCTTAGAACTTTTGTCCTCACTCTCCCTTCGCATCGATAACTTTCCACACTATGATCATGTTGTAATAGATTTTGTGCATGGCTGATTATCATTTAGGTCACAAATGCAGGGCCTACGAATCATAATAAACATGTCAAAACCCAAATATTTACATAGAGAAGAAGAAATCAACCTTTCTTATTAAAATCAGAGGCCAATTCTCGGTTGATGAACAATCAAAGAGGACAAAATTCAATCATAAAGAGGTCTAAATCTCTCTATGACTTTACAGTCTTATTTTATATGTACAATCTCATCACAATCTTATTTCCAAATCTTAGATGATTTGTCATTGGCTTCCTATTTCATATATACAGCCTTAGAGGAAATTGAACGGTTGAACTGTTTGATTGTTGGCATTGAACTGTTTCAAATTCAACCATTGGTCTTGTTATCACATCCATAGTAGCTGGGATACCATAATACAGATCAGCATGTCAGAGTCTTGAGCCAGTCCATATTACATGAGATGAGCATCTTACTTTTTTCATTGATCACCAGTGGTTGAGCTGCATTTCCAAGCTTTTCAGAGCATCTAGAGCAATACCCTAGTATACCCTTGTCATTCTTGAGCCTTAAATGGTCATGAGATGTACTAGTTGAGTCATGGTTCACTTAGTCAGAGGAGAAGAGCCAGGAAATTGACATATTCCCTTTGCCCCTACAAGTCAGAGTTGGATTTCCTAGTTACATTCAGAGACAGGTATATGGCTGAGCAGGTATATATATGTTGCATATGGGTTCCACTATTTGTCTCTCTTGTTTATATTAGTAGCTTAGACTTGACGTAGGTAACTAACATTGGTGATGTATTGGTTGTTATTGGGAACTTTTCATTTTGAGTAGTCAAGTTGTCATGAATGTTAAGACTTTGATATATGCTCAGTAGTATGGCCTACCTTGTACAAAATTGATCATTCTCCAGCTATGTCTGGAACCACCTTTCACTTCTTTCATCCATCCATATCTTCCATTTTTTAGATTATACCCTTGACTTGAACTTAGACTTGTGACCTTGAAGAGATTTCCCCACCTTGACCTCTGTGCATGATGGACTCCATGTTTATTGTGTCTCAGCTTTAGAGTGTGGAGGATGTCTCTTTTAGTCCTCTAAGCAAGCTTCCTCATGTGAAAATCTGAAAGAAATTCCTCATAGTCAAAAGCTAATGAGATGGAGTAATGAGATGGAGCAAGCGGCTTCCAATTCTAAGAGCCTCCTAAAATGAAATTCCTCATAAGCATCAAAATCTCATAAGATGGGCCAAGAGACTGCCAATTCAAAGAGTTTCATTAACCTGGATGAAAGCTGCAACTAGTTGTGTTTTTAAGCACATGTGAAATCCGAAGGTTCCAGAAATAAAATTCCTCAAAGAGCCCAAGAAGGCTATGAAGTGAGATGGGGCAAGAGGCTGCCAATTCTAAGAGCCTTAGGATGTTTGTTAGAGTCTACTGGAGATTTTCCAAAGCACTTTCTGCCATGTGTGAGACACCCCCCTCTCCTAGTGTCCTCTATCTTGCACATGTCACTGTGGCTCCCTGTTTCCTCACCTTTCTGAGAGATCACATAGTCAAAGTTAAGCAAGTCAATTCCCTTTAAGCTTAGCCTTGTCTTACTCACCTCACCCAACCTAGCAGAATGATTAATTTTGTAAGTGAGCATATATTAGGGACTTCAAGAAGGATTGTGCGACTATTTTGATACAAGTTCAATTCTTATTATTTGATGTGATCACCATTGTTATGTTATTAATGTCTTAGTTGTCTATCAATATAAGTAAGAGAGCATATTTACCCCCTATGCATATAGGATCTTTCAGTTCTCAGCTTAGTCATCAATTTGACCAGGTTTGACCATAGTTACATATATCGGTGATATATTGCGATATATCATGAGTCATTCCCCTTGGCGATATATTGCCACTAAAAAATCGCGACATTTACGACATTTTCAATATATCATGATATACTGAATGTGTCGTGATATATTGGGAATATATCACAATATTTTGGAAAATATCGCCCTCCTAAAAGAATGCATGGATTTTGGGAAATAAAGTTGTCGGTTAAGTTTTGGGCAGTATTATTAGAGTCGGGCATATTAAATTCTTAAAGTAATAAATGGTAATATTAAATTCTTAAAGTAAAAGTGACATTTTCCTTATATTTCATTTTCCATCCTTTTACTTAAATTTTTAACATTACCTTTAATTGTTTCAAGATGTTTGAGAGTGGTTCCAACCTCATTGGACTTCATATGAAAAAAGTAGAATTTTAGATCCCATTCAGAATTCAATAGACTTAATAGTTTTTAGGATTTCTGGATTGCAACATTTCCACTGGATTCTATCATGTAAGAGGGTATGGGGCAGACATTTAATCAAGCAAATCAACCCCTTTATGTACCTTGATGTTGGTAGTGCTGACAATTGAACTCCTCTAACTTGACCTTAATAAAAATGTACCCTTCACTCAACCAAAATCGGTTATTAAGCTTGGGAAGCCTTTTCTACCTTATTTTAATGATTGGATTAGGAATTTTCATAAAAAATGTTTAGTATTGAGTCTGTTGACTAATGTCCTTGGAGGATCAACTTTGAGATTCAAGGCAGACGCAAGGGCGAGAGTCTAAATGAGGAGGGCATATAGTACTATTGATGAATAAGATCCCTATATAGGCAATGATTTGGATGATATGTAATATGGGAGGAGACAACTCACATTGGCTTCCTCCTCAGTCCCATTAACTTTCACCATAGCCCGAGCAGTTATAGCTTCCATTTCTACCCTAGGCTCATCCAGACTCCAGAGCATCTACAGGACCACTTACTGCTTCCAGAGGAATTTGGTGCCCCTTTCGCATAAAAGGGTAAAGGGGATCGATGATTCGTATTATTTATCACTGTACTATGTAGTATCTAGGTGCCTCATGAGTCATGAAGATTCATCTCATGAGATACATTTATTTTGATCATTTGAGGTTATTTTGAATCATTCTATCAGGAACATATTCCAGTATTTTCAGTTTATTGTCGATATGTGATCATGATCCACAATTTGACATCTTACGTATCTTATATATTAGTTTTATTTTCATATTTATGTAGCAACGTGTTTATTTAATGTTTGTTGTTTTAGATGTTAAAAATTTGAAAAAATTATTATTTTTGTAATTTTTTTTAGGTTTTACGACATTTGTCGATATTTTCTGATATTTTCGTCGATGTTGTTGATAAGTTACAATGCGGACCCTCGGCGATATATTCGCTGACATGATCTATGTAACTTTGGGTTTGACCAGGTTAGCCTAGTTTGACCAGGTCAATACATAGGTCTCGGGGTGGACTTTGCTATAGTAGTTCCAGATTGTGTATTTTGTGCCCATGGACATCTATTACATTGTTCCATACTTCAGTTGGTGATTATTGGCCATAGTTGGTGAGAGTTTTAGTTATTATGATTATTTCTGATAGTATTTTTATTGTTGGAGATGGACTGGCCTACTGATTGCTATACAGATGGATCCATGGGGTGTTTGTACTTTGTAGTCACCCTTAGTGGATTTGAAGTCTTTTATCTCATTGGTGCACTCAGATGATTGATTTGGGAAAAGGAAAGGAAGTCATGGGAAGATTTATCTTACAACATTATATATCAACATTTTTTTAAATAATAAAAGTGACCATGGCTCATGCTAGGAAATCGATTTGGCTTGTGTAGGCAAGGAAACGACTTGGGAATGATATCTTATGTTATGTTGATGCTCTAGAGACTATTTGTCATCACTATTTCACTTGTTGGGGGGCACATGTTATATTCTCTCACTAGGGAGTGCGACCTCACCATGGGGGGGCAACTTCATTATTCTTGGCACTTTGGTTATGTTATGATTATATATTGATGTTGTATGTGGGGTGTATTAGGGATACTTAGACCCTTAGATGGCCCCCTTTGGATCATGTAGCATGTTATATGATGTACCACACTTTTGCTTGGGCGCACTAGGCAAATCAGCCCCCCTCTTTTAGATAGCTCGATGTGGTTGTATTGGGATTCTCTCCACCATTGATCTGAGTTGGTTATGATTTAATCATATCAGTCCCCATAAGGATGCTAGGTATTTTTGTTTCCGGATCTCTATATAAAAGAGATCTCTCTCATTGAAAAAGGACTTTTTGGCTCTAGATTGAAGCAATAAGAGAATTTGTTCTTGAGAAAACTTGTATCTCTTATAGTAGAAGTTTGCAATATTGATTTTGAATTGTTTCTCGGGGAGTATTGAGATCACATCTTGTGGATTCTATGCAAATCGATTTGGATTCTAACTTGCTTGCAGGAAGGCGACTTGCTTGGAGGGCGCAATAGAGAAAATATCTTTTCTCTCCAACAAATCTTCTCGAATAGGGAGTGAATCTTGCTTATGCATTTCAATTCTTTGTTTTCTTGTTTGCATTTCGTTCTTTTGTTGATAGAAATTAACTTGTGGTTATCTCTACTTGGAAGGAGGGCACACTTGGGCGAAGTGGATATTGGAGTTTACAAGATTGGTCTCAATTGCAAATCGTTGGAAGCAAGCATCAATATTGTGGCATCTCTTAAGAACCACGTAAGTACCTCTCACTCTCTCTTGTTCTCAAACTCATTCCTTTACAATCACAATAGAAATTAAAATACAAAACCCTTGTTTAAATATACAAATTGTATTTTCAGTCACATAGTTTATTTGTTTCTCGTAGAAATCAAATCTTGGTGTCTTCGTTGTTTCCTAAGCTGCCAAACTGCCATAGAAACTACTTATAACGACTACATTTACCCTTTAAACTTGGCATTGGCTAAACTAGGGAAAATCGCACCCCTAGACTTGGTCATCATTTTTGCTAATTGTGGCTGGTTGCCTTGGTAGTTTTCTTCTTGTAGAGCATTTGGCATCCAAGAAAGTTTTATTTGGTGTTATCAAAGTTTTAATTTATCAAAGTAAATCATTACTTTGGGCGTATCCACCATTGTTAAAGTTGAATCCTTGGGTAGTGGTTTGATCGTAGTTGCAATAACACCTTCACCCGGATCTCTACAATTAAACAAGATAGCAAGTATTTACTCATTCGGGGACTACTTTCATTCATTCCTATTATCATTTTGTCCCTTAAATCTCCCTTTCTATTAATATTTCAGATCTAGGGTTTTCAAGACAAGTTTCTATTGTTGTCCTTAGTTTAAATCTTGTTTGTATAGCTTGTCTTGTTAGTTATCTATCTCAAGCTAACTATGGTCTCCCCCTTGGCCTAACTCATAGCTTGGCCTGAAGTGACAAGAGCCCACTCGATGTCACAACTACTATATCTGTAGTGAACAAGGCCCTTGAGGTGTCACTTGGTTTAGTTGCCCTTCCTCTAGCATCCTAGATAGGATACCCTTTTAGTGGCAGCTAGAACTTAGGTGTTAACATTTTTGGTGGCATGGTCAGGGAGGTAGAGGCTCGTAGATGGTTTGATCGTTTTCCCGCCTCATCCCTTATAATGGCTATGATGCTTTTGTCACTAATATGAAAGATGAATGGTCAGTGAAATTGGATGGACGATTTCTCCTGAATCAACTTTTTGAAATAAAAAAGCAGGAGAATGAAACCGTCCATGAATTCAACCTGATATTTGACAAGATAGTTGCTAACATTCCTAAAACCATCAGGCCAAAAGACCAATTTGTGCTAATCCACTATCTCAATTCATTTGATTGATGGCTTGGTTACCACCTAAAGGGCAAGAATCCTCCTGAACTTAAATTTGCGCAAGATAATGCTAGGAAGGCTTAAGAAAATGTTGCATCCATGGGTAAAAAAAAAAATTTCGATTCTCTCAACCCATCTTCGTCCCAAACTGAAAACCAACCTAAAAGAGGGAAAGATCCTATCAAAGAACCAACGGACTTGTTAGAAAACATGCATGAAATGGTAAAAAACTTAACTCTTCTAACAAGAGATATTGAGTCGGAATGATATAGGCATTCTTATGGGCCTAAACCTTATTGGAATCCATAGAAAAGAGGCCCATGAATGAAGAAAATAGAAGAACCCTCATGGGCCAAACATCACCTAACCCTAAAGGAATCAATTGGTCGGATGAGCTTAAAGAGGAAGATCCTAACTATCTCTCCCATGATGAGGATGCACAAGATACACCCAAAAAGATCAACTTTGTTGATGAGCTTGACTATGAGGAAGAATTTGGGCGTATTTTGCTAATTGAAGAAGAAGACAATCAGGAACTCCCTAGCCACAACATCCCTAGTTGTGCTATAGAGCAAATCCAAGAGCAAGGAAAGACTCAGGTCCAGAATTTTCAGACATGCAGGGGTGTCCCAAGACAACCTCCATTCATTGAAAAAGGAGATAGCACCCAACGTAGTGAAGGGAGTAACTTAAATCCAATCCCTTTGGATTATGACTTGGATATTAACATAGAGAGGGAGTTAGGTATATTAATGTAGAGTATCCCATTAACGGGGTTAGTCAAAATCCCATCGGTTAAGGAGCAACTGATTGATTTTTTTTAGATCATTTCCAGATATGACAAGGGAAGTGTCAAGATACAACCTCTTCCTGATCATATTCCAAATGCCTTGATAGAATACAAAGAGGATCCTCTTATTAATATTCGGACTTCCCTATACTACAGGAAGAATGGAGGTTACCAACCCTTTTATCTCACACTCCACATAGGGGAGCTCTTGCTACACAATTGTATGCTCGACTCTGGAGCTTCCATGAACGTAATTCCCTTACAAGTGATGCAAGATATGGGACTTGAGATTACAAGGCCATATGGAAATGTGTGTGGAATAGATTCAAGGCCAGTGCAAGTTTTCAAACTGATTAAGAATTTGAGGGCAGATCTGTTCTCATGCCCTAATATATCCACACTCATGGATGTAGTGGTGATCGATTTGCCTCCTATTTATGGGATGTTACTCTGTAGGAAGTGGTCTGTCGAATTAGGTGGGCACCTTCAGATGGACTTGTCATATGCTACTATACCTAATTCTGATGGTGTCATGGTGAGAATCTGTCGCGATCCCTTCTATGATGGATATTTGGAGAGATACGAGGATGGTGTTAGAAACTCTTTTGGTCAGGATGATTTGCATCCCAAGGTAGTTTTCATGGTCATGGGTTGTCAAGATACCATCCAGGGAGGTAGTGATAATATGGAGGACATCTGGAGATCATTTCGAGATCTCGATTCATCAAAATAGGATGAGGATCGTGGAAAATTTGCTCAAAAATTGAACCATGAAATGTATTTTTGTGAAAGTTTACCGGAATTTCCTAGCAACACTACTGGGAACGATAATGTTGAAATTATTGGTGAAAATAGTCATCATTTTTACCTACCTGACTCGGCAGTAAATGTGGTAAGAGAGAATCCTACACCGAACAATGAATTGGAAGTTCAATTAGAATGGGTTAGGCGAAGTGGAAATATTCCCATCAAAGATTGTATTCCTTCCCCGAAACAGAGAAGTTTTAGAACAGTTAAGGAGATCTTTATAGAAATCAATAGAAATTTGGAAAGAGAAAGAACAGATCTTCCTCCAATTTACTGGTGGGGGAGCAATAATGAAACGAGCAATGCCCCAAATGAACTTACTCTTGCAAGTGACCTGTTATCACATATATAGTAGCCGGACTACCATACATTTTTTGTCAGATTCCAGTACACTATTCAGCCAGTTCCCTTACATTGAGATGCTGAGATGAGCATCTATTTGGATCACTATCAGATTTGGACAACAGTTTTATGCCCCATGCCATGACTGAGTCTCAGGACACTCAGAGAGATGACCGATGTAGCCACTATACCATTGGTACAGAGCAGTCGGTAGTGCCCAGAGTTACAGTAGCAGTTTCAAAGGACAGATGATGGTTCAGATGATGAGCATTCAGGTATATGACTCAGCAGGTATATCATAGTGTTGTGGCTATATTGCTTTTATACTTATTCTTATAGCATGTCTTAGCACTTACTGTCATGATCTGGCGACCATATAGATATGTGGACCTGGTTGGTCTTATTATATATATTCTATTGTCCCTACTCAGACTTAGAAGTTCACTATTCATACTCATTGGTTTTACCCTCCCTAGGGAGAATAGAGGTGATCATTCCACCATACCTTGGCTTGCTAGTGTTGGCTCCATTATTCATTGTCTTCATCCATCCATTACCTACCTTTTAGTTTATCACCCTGACTTACTACTTGACTAGTGGCATGGAGGACTTTTCCCCACTGTAGCCTCTGTATTGGATGAGCTTCCCTGTTTATTGTGTCTCGGCTCTGAGTTGGTGACAAAAATTACCTATGGTGAGTTTGATTTCCTTGTGAATTCCCCCTAGTCACTAAAGTTGTGTTGGCTAAACCTGAAACTTTTAGTGCTGCCATGAGTACAAAATATGGAAAATGAAATGTTATATCTTGTATAAAAAGCCCGTTCATGCAATGTGTTTTTAAACAGACATGAATGAAAGGCAAGCCAAATGAAAGGGGCTATGAAATAAAATGTTATATCTTTTGTAAAATGTAAATACCTAGGTAAACAAGCTGTCTATAACACACCTAGAAGTGCTCAGGTAAACAAGTGCCTTAAAAACACACCTGCAGCAAAAAGCCTAAAATAAATGTAAATCTATGCAATGTGTTTATAAATACACATAGATCAAAGGCTATGGAAACTTCAGGCCCAAAAAGCAATGGAACTTAAATGCTATATCAAAACAATTGCTGTCCTCATTTGTATTATGGATTGTGCGCATCTGTTAAAGGTGAATAAACCCTCTTTGAACAACTCATCCATTTGTGAGACACCGCCATTCCCTGTGTTGTTGCTCATTCAGTATATACTATGGTGTGTATTCCCTTTCCCATATCCAAAGTGTCACAATGTTAAGTCAGTCAAGTCATCCTTTAGCCTAGCCAGTTTATTTTAAGCCTTCACCCTTCACTAGCAAACTGATCACAACTATGAAGTGAGTATGGTCCTGAAAGTCTAGTTTGAGTTATAATAATAATTAATGACATTATATATTTGGATTTAGATCGCCAGTAATGATTACTTTGTGTTATAATTGTTATTTGAATAAGTTGTAGAGCATGCATTAACCTTTGACACTTTCCAGCAGCTTCTGATGATAGTCTGAGTTTTATTTGGTTATGTTGACTTGGTCAAACCTAGTTTGACCAAGGTCAACTATAGGACATCAGATGGTTGGACCTTGTGATGATACAGATAGATGATATATGGTCTATGTACATATACATGATGGTTCTATGCAGCAGATACAGGGTTATGATGATGATTTATGGTTTTCAGCATTATTTGATCATTTACAGATTATTATTATTTCACCTGTTCCGGTATATTGGAGTTATTATATGATCATGCAGAGATTCATATGGTGTATGAGTACACATCTTGGATAGAGTTGGACCTTCTGAGTCCAATGAGACAGTCTGTTTTCAGTTCCGGGCAGTTACAGTGATGATTGAGCCTCAGTAGGCTATCCCAGTGCAGTTTTGGTCTGTCAGAGACCCTGTCAGAGCAGAGATGGTTTTTATTTGTTTGACCTAGGGCGCTGTGCTTAGAGGGGGTGGTCCAACCACTTGTTTTTACCATATTACCCCCCTTCTGGAAACACTGGTGCCCTCACCTTGACAGCGCAGGCACTCCAGGAGGCAGTTTGGGGCAGTTACACGCTTCCCGATGTAGTTCAGGATTGGTAGAAATGGCTATAGAGGAATTCGATTTGGGCTACTGAGGCAAGGTTTTGGCATGGGATGATCAGTGATGATGAGTGGGATGTCTTCCACACCTTCTCCAGCAGTTTCAGCTTCATCGGGACCCACATCCATCACTTATGGCATTTTCTAATGATTTCTAAGGCCTCCTAAGGCCCACGATTTGTCCATAGAGGCACGATTTGGTACTTTGATGACTATTTTATTATTATGGTGCTATGGGGATTGACCAAGGGTGTCTAAAATTACCCCTTGGACCCACCATAAGCTTATTGTTATATTTTGTCATCATGGTTTGGTGGGATCCCCTCTCCTAAGGCGATTTTGTCCACTTATGGTTATATTTTATTAGTGATCCATGTATCTTATTGTTGAGCTCATCTCAACCATTGATTAGACATTTTTATCTTTTAATCTTAGCCACTCATTCAAAAAGTGGTTAGGGTTTTGGTGCCTCTCCTTCCTATTTAAAGGAGAGCCTCTCATTATAAAGGGGTCTTTGGCTCTTGGATTCTTGATATAGAAAAATTCTCTTGTGGAAATTCTTGTGGTCTCCTTTGCATCTGGTGTTCTTAGATGGTGATTGGAAAGTCTATTGCATCCTAGCATTTGGGTATTTGTGGTAAGATCTATCTTTTTTGGAAATCTTTGTCTTGTCTACATGAGGGCGACTTCAACTAGGGCGATTTTGCAAGGTTTCTTCAAATCGATCTCTTTGGCATTCGCTTGTATCAGGGGGTTATCATTAGCATCATTGTGATCTATGCTATCTTTCTGTTATTTCTTTTGTGGCATTAGTCTTATCTCTTGTCTACAGTAAATCTGATATTGTTGACGTTTATTGTGCAGGAGAGAGGGCGCATTGGCTTCCTTGGGCAAATCGCACTTCACTAGATGTACTTCAATTTGCTTCAAATTGATCGGGTTTGCATAGATCATCATCATCAAGGCATCTACAAGGTTACCTAGGTAAGATCCACAGGTTTGTTTCTCTTATCTTGATTCCAATCCATTGGCACAACACATAATTGATAAAACCCTAATTAATCAAAACCCTCATTTTTACATTTTTTCAGATCTACTAAGATCTAGTGGCTCCTTGGGTAAGATATTTAAAACCCACCTCTATAGTATCCACGGCATCTCGGATCTATAGTTTGGTGAGGATTGGCCTCCATTTGACCCTCTTCCCAAGGTAACTTAGCCTCTCCAAGCAAGGGCGCACTTCTTGGTTTGGGTGAGTTGACCTAGATCTAGTACATGGGTAGTTGAGATTCTTTCAGATCTATAATCTACATGTCCTAAAACCTACCCCTGGACTGTCACTTTGCTGATTTCTACCTTGTGGGCCCTATTCCACATTTTAAGGGATTAAAACCCCATTTTGGACCACTTGGTATGTTAAAACTCAGATCTAGTAAGATCTAACCCTTGGATTGCCTTGAAAGCATAGATCCACATTGTCACTTGCTTAAACTACTTGGATCTAAAGTTTGGATGCCATTGGGCTTGTCTTGATCCCATTTATCCCACTTTTAACCCTCCATGGGCAAAGTCGCACTTCTTGAAGGGATTGAGTTGGTCCACTTGTAGGACATGGGTATTTGAAATTTTGGTGGATTTGGAACAAGCATGCCTTGAAACTTATGTCTAGTAGGTCACTTTGTGAAATCTTTCCTTGGGGGTAGCATTCCTTGTTTTAAGGGATTGTGGTCCACTTAGGTCACATCATGACTTATTAGATCTAGATAAATCCATCCATTAAACCTTTAGTAGCCCAATTGTCTTATGGTATAGGGGTCTTGATCTACAAGTTAACTTCACTTTGACTCCACTTGCCCCAATACCCAAGGCATTGATCTTCCTATAAGCTCAATTCGACTTTCATAGATTGTTGGGTTAACTTGAAGATTGATCCTTGCTTTGGTTGCTTGAATCCCTTGACATTGTCATATCTCACAATCAAGCTTATCTCTAGTACTGGTTAGCCCCAATTCAATTATTAACTACCCTGCATTGGACACGATTCCCAAGGCAGTGGATTCTCTCACAATTGACTGGTACATTAATCCTGGATCTCATTTTTTAATACTATAAGTCACTCTCATACTCACAATGAAATCAAAGCTATACTCATTGAACCCCTCATTTATCTTGTGACTTCATCCTTAGGTCTAGGATATACCATACACTTCACAATATTTCACTTATAATTAACTTTGTTTGGGTGTTTGGTTTGATCTCTCCTGTCGGGAGTAAATCTGGGTCTCCCCCTTTGTTGTCTGGGCTAGTTAACATAAAGCGAAGGTTACCTCGACTGGCGTGACAACCATCTATTGGAGGTCGAGGTGATCGTGGTTCCACCTTTTGGGTTGCCCTTCCCTATTGCCATCCATTAATGGATACATCCATAGGGGTAACTACAGTTTAGGTGATAACATTTTGGCGTCGTTGTTGGGTGTTACCAACTTTTTTGTACCATAGTTGGATTATCTGAAGATTCGCCATTTGACAAGCATGATGAATGTTTGTACTCCAGTGTATCAGATGATCTAGCATTTGTGACTAGCCAGTTTTGTTTTTTGAGTCGCATGACCGTGGCCCCATGGGGGTTTGTAATAAAGTGTGCTAGTAGGATCTGAGTGTCTCGGATCCTCATGACCTGATTAAGCAACTAAGGTATTCCAGGGAGTTTTTTCCCTTGTCAATTATACTTTGCCTACAGCCGAGCTATAATCGATGAGGTTTTCTCCCGCTTCCTCCAAAGCTGGAATGCCCGATTTTGACAATTTTGGCCATGGGGGGTTATTAGAGTCCAACTAATGTATATAAGCCTACTAGACACTATTGGAATAGGTTTTGGTCATGTCCCAAGTCCCTAGGACCCTCAGAAAAAAATTTCGAAAAAATTTACCGAGTCCGTCGAATTTGGTTTTTAATTATTTTTTAAATTTAATAAATTTCTCTATAGTTTAAATAGAGAAATAATAATTTGTAATATGTCAGTCGTCCGAGGTCCGAATTCAGTGATTGATGGCTCGTTTCATAAGCCAAAAATCACACATGACCTATGGACCAGCTAAACCCAACTTTCGGATGTCATTTCAGCCTCATAATTAATATTTTCTTTAAAAAGCCATTTACAGAGAAATTATTAATTAAAATAATAAAATTGAATATTTTGGTGATAATCCAAATCTCTCCAAAATTAATCAATTGGAATAAAATAAAAGGCTAAATGACATGGCAATAGACATTTATGAAGATTCCAATCAACTCCAAGTGGCTTCAGTTAGTTATCCAGTCACCAGAATATTTCCCACTCAAACTAATTCGCCCTCCTTCCTTGGAAATTCGATTTAGTGAGGTGTCATGTGATGAATGGGTTGGTTAGCTTGAGGTAGGCGCCTTCCTTAATTTGTGTGATCACTAGACTTGGCTCCTTTTGCAAAGCTCGAGTTAGCACCTACCACACCTACCATATCTTACACTTGTCTCCTTTCATACCCATTCGCCTCCTTCCTTCAAGCTCACGCTTTTCACCTAATCCCTCATGTGGATCCTTGTTGGAAGTTGTTCATTGGATGGTGAAGCTTCCCATGCAATCACCAAAGTCGAGTTGTGCCACATCCCCATTCACACCTACCAAGAAACTCGAGTTGTCCATTGTCTAGCTCTCCAAGCTTGGTTTAGATTGGAATTCGACCTTATGTCTATTGGTTTTTGACTCTCTCTCAAGCCAAGTTCGATTTAGGGTTTTAGCTTTGTGTTTTGTTATATAAGAGATGCATTCTAGCTCTCTTCTCATTCTCATGGAGAATTATTGTAAACTTACTCTGCGGAGATTGTAATAGCTATTGGCTATCATTGGAAATAAAGTTGGCTTTGGAGGCAATTTGTGTACACTTCTATTGGTTCATGAGTTACTAATTTACTTTGAGGTAATATTTGTAATGTCTTCTTGATTCATGCAATTTCAAAGTTTGATTTAAATACATGCTTAGATCTCTTTCTTAAGAGCGTAGGGCAAGCATTTGATGGTCTCGATTTGTTTGCTAGGCTTAGGCTTGAATAGTATAAAGAGTGCAACTTGTAATCGGTCTTACTACCTTGTCTCTTCATGCATTTTTGTCTAACTCTCTATATTTGATCAAGCTTTGTTTGTGTAATTTTTTTGTGCATTGCAGATTTTCAAAATGGTTGAGATGAGATGAACTCGGTTGTATCTCCCTCTTCTCCACCAACAAAAACCTTTACTAATAGTGTGTTTGCAGGATACTTCCAAGGAGCAAGATCTTAAGATTGGCATCAAAGCAGAGAGGGTTTCCTCTTCCATCAACAAAATTTTCATCATTCAAAACTTGGTTACAAAATGGTTCTTTCTTCAAACCCCTCTTATTTGCTCCTTGTTTCCCTTTTCTCATTGGTTTGCTAGGCCTATATTCCTCCATAGTTCTGCCTACCTCAAAAAACCCTCATCCATTCGTTTTACTCTTCATCTCCTCCTCCATTTCATAGTCTCTTCCCTAGATCTACCTCTACATCCACCCATTCGTCTTACCTCATCCCTTTATCTTTTGCCTTCATCTTTAGCCCTTAGCTCCCTTCGTTTTTCCCTTCCAAAGCTTCTTTCTTCCATTCGTCCACCTTTAAAGGGAGCCCTAAAACACTCAAAAGATAAAAACGAATTGTTAAGTTAGTTCATTTTTTTGTTAGAGTATTAGCTTCTCTTTTTGCAAGATAGCTTCTCATAGTTAGATCTTAGGTTTAATTGCATCTTGTAGATCAATTTCATGCATTGAAAAGTAAAGTGTTAAAAGCATTCTAGATTTCTTTTTTCACACTAGTATAGTTTGCATTTTTAACCCTAGTTGCAAGTTTAAAAGATAGAATTTTTTCCACAAAAAATTTCTCAAAATTTTTATGATTTAAATCTCTTTTCCATTGCATTTTAGGAGTTTGTTGTTCGCTGGTCCGTTTCATCATAGTTAAAGTTTTATGTCAAAATCTCATGCATTTCACATTTTAGAGTTAAATTTTTAAATCTAGACTTAACTAGTTTCAAATTCTTTTTATTTTCCTAATGGTTAATCGGTGCATTGTTGAGTTGTTTTGAGCTTGTGTTGGTGTTTTTGAGAGAAAGATATTTGTTAGATCTTGAAGCAAAGAATCAAAGCAAAATCAAGTGAAAGCCATAAGGAGTGATTGAATATACAAAGTCTTTTTATCCTTTGTAACAGCAAGCAAAAACTTGCTTCTTCTTTAATTTTTGCAAGTATTATCTATCTCTCAAAAGTCCTTCAAGGTTTTAAAAACCCAAGGCAATTGTAACAAGATTAATAAAGGTTCAAGTGGAGGAGGCCTCCACTTTTTTGGTTTTCTTCCCCATTTGGGGAAGAGTGTGGTGATTGGTTAGGTTAGATCTTTCAATTTTTGCTTTAGAGTAGTCTTTTGTTTCATCTTGTATTTCTCTTCCAAAGCCTTTGACCAGAAGTTGTATCCTTGGGATTTCATCTCAAGGGCAGGACCACATAATTTTGTGGTTACTCTTCCTTCCCCGTCGGTTTCCTTGGTAGAGATTTCAGCTAGCTGGAGGTTCTCAAGTGCAGGCGGTTCTAGTGGTTGACCTTGTTCGGAGGTTGATGCCACCTTAGAGTAAAATTGTTGGTAGAACACTAGGTCTTTTTAGCATTATTTAATTCTGCAAATAGCATGTTAGTTGTCTCTTACTTTATTTGAGCTATCACATGGTTTAATTCTACAAAGCTTCATAACTGTTTTTCACAACTGCTTCTATTTTCTTAAAATAAACAAAGCCTCTTGAACTTGGCCGAATCCAAGTCAAGAGCACTCTCTGTCAGAGAGCATTGTTAGATTTGCACTTTCCCCTTGCATTATGCATTTTAAAGTAGGAAGTCTCTTGAACTGTGGTCTTAAGACTAAGTCAAGAGCGTGTTATCAACTATATCTGTACAATAGTTGAAACCTTATTGAGCCGCCAGTGTTGGAACACATCAGTGTTCACTTCCAGAGTATCTGGGTTTCAGATATTTGGGTCTAGCCAGTTTTGGCTAGCCAGTTTTGTTTTTGAGTCGACATGACCATGGCCCCATGGGGGTTTGTAACAAAGTGTGCTAGTAGGGTCTGAGTAGCTCGGTTCCCCATGACTTGATTAAGCAACTAAGGTATTCCAGGGAGTTTTTTCCCTTGTCAATTATACTTTGCTTAAGGCGATGTATAATCGATGAGGTTTTCTCTCGCTTCCTCCAAAGCTGGAATGCCCGATTTTGAAAATCTGAGCCGTGGGGGGTTATTAGAGTCCAACTAATATGTATAAACCTACTAGACACTATTAGAATAGGTTTTGGTCATGTCCTAAGTCTTTAGGACCCCCAGAAAAAAAATTCGAAAAAATTTTACAGGACGTGTTGGATTTTGGGTTTTTTATTTTTTAATTATTTTTAAATTTTAATTAAATTTCTCTATAGTTTAAATGGAGAAATTTGAGTCTGTAATATATCAGTCATCCGGGGTCCGAATTTAGTGATTGATGGCTCGTTTCATAAGCCAAAAATCACACATGACCCATGGACCAGCTAAACCCAACTTTCGGATGTCAATTCAGCCTCATAATTAATATTTTCTCTAAAAAGCCATTTACAGAGAAATTATTAATTAAAATAATAAAATTGAATATTTTGGAGATATCCAAATCTCTCCAAAATAATCAAAAAAGAATAAAATAAAAGACTAATTGACATGGCACTAGACATTAATGAAGATTCCAATCATCTCAGTCATCAACCAAACCACTATCCAGTCAGCACAAGTTAAACTCCAATGAAGAATTCGCCCTCCTTCCTCAAAATCTCGATTTAGTGATGTGGCAATTGATAAATGGGTGGTTGGTTGGCATTAAAGCCAATGGTAGGCGCCTCCCCTAATCTAGCAACCACTAAAACTTGGCTCCTTTATAGATTCGAGTTAGCACCTACCACAAACTCCACTTGTCTCTCATTCAAGCTCACGTCATCCCTCTCTAAGCTCACGCATGCCTTCACTAAGCTCACGTGGATCCTAGTTGGAACTCCCTCATTGGATGGGTGGAGCTTCCCATGCATTGCCAAACCTATGCCAACTCATCTACTACCACTCCAAGCCTCCTGATGACTAGTTTGTAATTGGAAATCAAGTTTTGTCAAGTGTTATTTGGCTCTCTTTGGCAAAATTCGAATTAGGGTTTTAGCTGTTGGTTTTGTTATTTAAGAGAGGCCCATTTGGGTTATTATCTCATGGATCTGTTGGGAAAACTTACTCTGCCAATTTGTAATCGTGTTCTAGCTTTTTGCTATTGGAAATAAATCGACTTTGGAGGTCTATTGATGTGCACATTGGTCCATGAGAAATTGTTAAAGCTTCAATGATGTGATGTTGTTTTATTAATGCTATTTCATATATAATTGTTTGATCATTCTAGCTTAGAAGTCCTTTTTATGTCCATGGAATGAATATTTGGGTTCAACTTATTCATTTATGCTTGGTTAATTAAGGTCTAGAAGTAGCAAACAGTAATCTGTTATACTTATGCTCTTCTTGTCTTTTTTGGTTAATCATACTAGACTTGATCAAATCGTTGTTGAAGTGGCTTGGTTTTGCAGATCTCCTAAGTGCAAAGTGGGATCTTGAGCTTGGTTGCTTCTTCCTCCCCTTTGCCATCATTTTGCTAACTTTTGTGCATTTCAGGGGTCTTCAAAAGATCGATTCGTGCTTCAAGGTTGAGCTTGAGAAGTTCATAAAAATCCATCCATTATTCAAAACTTCAAACTGGTTACTTTGGTCCTAAAGGATCTCCTCTTCAAGCCATCATTTCTTCTCCTTGAATCTTTTCCCCTTGTTCTGCTAGCCCATCTTCCTCTCGTCCTAGATCTCTCCTTGCCCTAGCTTCGTCCACCTTAGTTTTTTCCTTCTATCCTCTTCTCTTCAAGCCCTCGTTATACCTCCTCCTCCTAGCTTCGTTTCCCTACCTTGCTAGTTTACTTCCCCTTCGTTTTAGCCTCTCCACCTTGCTCTCGTCCACCTTAGGTTAGTCTTCCCTTTCCCTTTCATCCTCCTACTCGTTTTGCCATCTCTCTTACCCATTCGTTTTCTCCTTCTTTGCCTCATTTTCCCTTTGTCTTTTCCTCCTTTGCCTCCATCTCCCTTCCATCAAATCTACAAAGGAAACAAGCATCAAAAAAGAGGTTTGAGTTAGAATTAGTTTGTTTAAAAGATTGATAAGTTTTCATTTTGAAAAGGGTTAGTTCATGCATCTTTAAAATATTTAGGGCTTGCATTTTGAGTTATTTTTCCTAGTTTTATAGTTTCATTTCAAAGATAGAAAAATTTGCATATAGGATAGATAAAAATATTGTGGTTTCAACTTCATTCCCACCATTTTTTGGAGCACTTTTGTCTGCTGGTCCGTTTGCATTTTTACACATGTTTTGAAATAAAAATCTCATAAAACATAGTTTTAAATTCTTTTTAGGATTCTAAGTTCAATAGCTTAAAATCTTGTTTTTCTTCTAATGACTAATGGGTGCTTTGTTTTAAGAAATCTTTGAGACTTGTGTAGGTGTTTCAAAAAAGGAAGAGAACTTGAAAGAGCTTTCAAAAAAGCAAGATCCAAGAAAGAGCCAAAGAGAAGCTCAAGTGAAGTTCAAACCAAGGAGAAATGCAAACCATGAATGTCACTTGAACTAAACCATTATCCTTTGTACAAACTCATAAGAGTTTTCATCTTTTTCATTCAAGTTTTATCTCTCTAAAGTCCTTCAAAGGTTTTAAACCCAAGGCATTTGTAATCATTTAATAAAAAGTTCAAGTGGAGGAAGCCTCCACTTTTTTGGGTTTCTTCCCCATTTGGGGAAGAGTGTTGTGCATGCTTAGTTTAGATCTCATCTTTTTCAAGTTCATAGATTAGTCTTTATTTTCGTACTTAGATTAATTTCTCTTCCAAGTCTTGACTAGAGTAAGCTAACTTTGGGATTGTATCCCAAAGGCCACATAACTTTGTGGTAGCTTCTCATTCCCCCATCAGCTTCTTGTGGACATCCAGCTAGCTGGAAGGTTTCCAAGACTGATGGTTCTAGTGGTTGACCTTGTTCGGAGGTTGATCCCACCTTTAGAGTAGAATTGCTTGGTAGAACACTAGATTTTTCAGTTATTTTATTTCATTTTCCAAGTAGCATGCTAGTTATCTTTATATTTCTTTGAGCTATCACATGATTTAATTCCGCAAAGCTTCATAATTGTTTCCACAACTATTTCATTTTCTTGCAATAAAACGAACAAAGTCTCTTGAACTTGGCCAAATCCAAGTCAAGAGCACTCTCTGTTGAAGAGCATATAGACTTGCACGTTCCCCCTGCATTAGGCATTTTTAAAGTAGGAAGTCTCTTGAACTGTGGTCTTAAGACCAAGTCAAGAGCGCTCTCTGTCGGAGAGTTGAACAAGTACTTTAAATAATAAAATATTTCAACCCACATTTTCCCCTTAATAAATTTACTTTTGGTTGATCGTCCAACACTCGTATGCTCTGCCAACCGGAAACGGTTGGGCTAGTACTCAGAAAGGTGGAAGACTTGTTAGATTCATAAGTGATAACTAATAAAACTTTCACCCCCATAACCAACCAATCCGGAGTTGAGTGATAAGAGAAGTTCAATGGGTAATCTCCTAGTGGGGGCGTCGGGGTTCCATGTTCAGCCTCTAGTTTGCTGGTTAGCATTGCGCAACCTGGCTAGAGCACTGGGTGGCCCGACATGTCCCTGAACAAAGGCACTTGATACTGTCTTTCCGGACTTTCTCTTGAGTATCCTTGGTTTTATCCTAATAATCAAGACCATTAAAACTTTGAAATTTACCAAGATAATTTGCACAACGATCTCACTAACAGTTACTATCAAGACTTATTTTTCAGCATCCCCCAGCACTACAAATTCAATTATTTTGACTTCGTTAC
Source organism: Larix kaempferi (assembly GCA_027924585.1). Taxonomy (NCBI): domain Eukaryota; kingdom Viridiplantae; phylum Streptophyta; class Pinopsida; order Pinales; family Pinaceae; genus Larix; species Larix kaempferi. The sequence continues at coordinate 2,906,356 of BSBM01000123.1, forward strand.
CCATTGGATAAGGCACTGGTCCTTTTATCATTTAATTTTTATCTGTGAATGCTTCTTAATTATCTCAAGTCTTTATATACTGTTTCGCAACGTGGATTGCATCTTATCTTGTGTTTTATTTAAAAGTAAGTCGTGTGTCTTTCATCACTAAAAACTCCTAAAACAACACCCATCCGCATCACCATACATTTTTAACACTTAAAACATTGAGCCATAGACAACTCTTTCTAGGGACTACCCCCCTTGGCTTCGTTAGGAGTTAGCCTAAACGGAGGAGCTGGGATTCAGGTGACAGTACCTGGCTCATTGCTTGCCCCCAAGGCCACACCTCTCTCACTTGTAGTGAAGAGACAACTTTCGAAAGATTTCCGCTGCTGGTGTGCAATCTGGCGGACAACAGAGCGCTCTCTGTCGGAGAGTTGAACAAGTGCTTTTAAAAATAAAACTTTTCAATCCACATTCTCCCTTAATTAATTTATTTTGGTCATTTGTACAACACCCGTATGCTCTGCCAACCGGAAAAGATTGGGCTAGTACTCAGAAAGGTGAAGGACTTGATAAGCTTACAAGTGATAACTTAATTAAAATTTTACCCAAAACCAAAACCAGTATCAAATCACTGAGGTACTTCCTGAAACAGGTGGTGCCGGGAATCCACTGTCAGACTCGAGGGCGGTCAAGCCGTAAGTACACTTGTCCTCTTTGCAATTTGGGTGCTCCCGACATACCATCTAAGAGGTTGCCAGTATTTATTCATGGTTAAGGTTCCACTCTTTTGATATCCTTGGTTTTAGCCCTAATAATCAAGATCATTTAAAATATTCAATAAACCAAGATTAATCGCAGGATGATCTCACGAACATTACCACTTTGAACTCTTGTATCAAGCAACCCAAGCATTCAAGACTCTTTTTTGACTCCATAAGGCACTGGTCCTTGGTATCATTCTTTTTTTGCTTATTATCTATTTGGAGCATTTATATTTTCATGGTTGTCTTGCTTTAATTTTATCAAAGTGGTTATATCTCGAATCTCTTGTCTCATATCGCAACGTGGATTGCTTATCTTGTGTTTATTTCATAAATTGTGATCTATCATCTAAAAACTCCTAAACAACACTCATCCGCATCACCCCATACAAAAAACACTTAAAACACAAAAGCCTTAGTGAAACTCTTTTTTAGGGACTACCCCCCTTGGCTTCGTTAGGAGTTAGCCTAAACGGAGGAGCTGGGATTCAGGTGACAGTACCTGGCTCATTGCTTGCCGCCAAGGCCACACCTCTCCCCACTTTCCAGTGAGGGAGACAGCTTTCGAAAGATTTTCGCTGCTGGTGTGCATCTCGGCGGACAACATCTTTGGCGCCACTGTCGGGGACAAATCTTTTTGTTCCTGGACGACCTTAGTTTTTTCTAGTTTGTTTTACCTTTTTTGATAGATTCTAAATCTGTCTGGCGACTCCACTGCCCTTTTTAGTTTTTTTTTTTGGTAGATTTTTAGTTTAATCACTCTCTGAAATTAGACTTGGATCCACCTGGCGACTCCACTGTCAGTTAACACCTCAAGGTATTCAACTAGAAGAAACTCTGAAGGCTTGCTTAGTTTCATCCCTGAGCCTGAAAAGGTTTATAAGAGAAGACTAAACAAGCTTGCTTCTTGTAAAATCCTTGAAGAACTTAGATCTGAGTCTATTTTAGACATCCACTCTTTGTTTTCAGAAAACTTAGAAAATATTGAAAATATAATAAATTGTCTTTCCGATATCATGGGTGAGTACTTTACTCAACTCAATATTACTCAGATAGCAGGTCAACCCCATCAACTTCCAAATCAAGCTGTTGAAAAACTTCCATCATATACTGGCACTGATGCCACTACCGCTGCTCAACATCTCAGAAACTTCTCCAAATGCATAAATGCCTATATCAGTGACCCTGCAAACCAACATGACAACGTTTATATGAAACTGTTTGCTCTTTCCTTGGATGGAAAAGCTGGTGATTGGTATAGAAACTTATCAAACAACTCATTTGCCACCTTGGCTACTTTCAAAATTGCCTTCACCAATAAGTTTGGTGAGAAAAAAGAGCCAAGACATCAATTGAACGCTTTAACCAACATCAAGAAGAAGGACACTGAGACAATGGATGAATTCAACACTAGGTTCACTGAGTTGTCAAATGCTATTCCTGCTACACATGCACCGCGTGCACCTTCCATGCCGGTTTACTACATTGAGGCACTTAGTGGCAAGATGCAGTATTAGATAAGAGATAAGGAACCCGCTACTGTGCTTGATGCTCAAAATATGGCTCTCAAAATTGATTTAAACATGCAATCATCCAATGAGTCCAACATTCAAGGTTACTCAAGATCTTCAATACCTTTGAAAAGTAATGAGCCAAAAGATAAAGATCCTCTATCAATTATGAAAGAGACTTATGAAAAACAGATGTTAGAAATAAGAAATGAAATGAAAAGGGAAATGAAGAGAAACATGGAGGAAGCTGAAGCAAAGCACCTTGCTCAGCTAAAAGAAATTCAAAATCGGGTTATAAATGTCGAAAGGACTCAACCTCAACCTCAACCTAGGGTTTTTGCTACAAAGCAGAATTGGTAGAGAAAACCTCCCAACCATGAACAGAGGCCTCCAAATCAATTAGAGGCTGCTAACATGGTTGAGTCATACAAGCCATTTTGTAGGGCATGCAGAGATTTCCACGAGGAATCTGGTTGCCACTATGCATGTTTTGTTCAAGAGCGTGGTTATCCTGAGGGATGTGGCCTTAGTACTTCATCAGACGAGCCTGTTTTTATCAACCATGTGGGAAATAACTATGAAAACCTTAATGTGATTCAAGCCAACTAAGGTTATCAACAGATTGATTATATGACTCAACTCTACGGTGAGATGCCACCTAGTATCAACAACAGCCAGAGATTCAAGGGAAATACATATAAAAAGAAACCGAAGGAGGGACCTTCTACTCAAACTGCTCCTCAGGTAACAGTTCCTCACATTACTCAAGAAATTAATAATGAAAAGGAGTCTTTTGATTTAAATTTTGATTTAAGTAGTTGGTTGGCCAACACTAAGGTTCCAGTTCCGGTACTTGAGCTATGCAAACTCCCTGGTCAGAGGGAGAAACTTTTGAAACTGTTAGAGCCTCATACAGATAGTACTCCTCCTTATACTCCTAAGCCTATAGTTTCTAAAAAGCCCCCTGCTATTCCTAAACCCATTGCATCTGAAAAGCCTCCTCCACCTGCAAAGCCCCCTACCCCTAAAAAGATAACTTTCTCAAAAACTACAGAGCAACCTTCAACAAGAAGTACAAATGATTTTGGGGATCCCCCTATAGTCCTAGATACCAGGGAACAAGAAAAGAAGCTCACCCGCCTTTCTACATATCATTGATGATAGGTGACCTTCTTCTACATAATTGTATGTTGGATTCGGGATCTAGTGCAAGCTTGATGACCAAAAAAGTCATACAACAACTTAATCTAAAAACCACTAGACCTTATGGAAATGTATGTGCCATGGATTCTAGACAACAAAGGGGGAGACCCGATCTACTCCCGACAGGAGAGATCAAAACCAAGACACCAAATCAAGTTAATTCTAAGTGAAGTAGGATGTATGGTTTATCCTAGACCTTAGGATGAAGTCACAAGACAAGTGAGGGGTTTAATGAGTATAGCTTTGGTTCATTATTGATGTGAGAGTGACTTATGATTTGTGAAATAGGATCCAGGATTAAAGTACTAGTTCAATGTGAGAAAATCCACTGCCTTGGGAACCGTGTCCAATGCAGGGTAGTTTAGGGGTTGAATTGAGGCTAACTAGTACAAGTGACAAGCTTGATCATGATACATGATGACATCAAAGGGTTTAGTTCACCAATCAAGGGTCAAACCACAAGTTAATCCAACAATCTAGGAAAATCGAATTGACTTGGAGAGACCAGTGCCTTGGGAATTGGGATAATCGAGTCAAAGTAAAGTTAACTTGTGGTTAAGGACTCCTATTGCATGAGATAAGTGGGCAATTAAAGTCTTGATGGATGAATAGGTCTAGATCTAGGTTTGACCTAAGTGGACCACAATCCCTTAAAACAAGGAATGCTATCCCCAATGCAAGATTTGACAAGGTGACCTACTAAACTTAGGTTTTGAATTCTTCCCGTTCCAAATCCAAAAAAATCTCAAGTACCCACGCCCTAGAAGTGGGACAACTCCCTTCTCCAAGGTGGTGCGACTTTACCCAAGGAGGCTAAAATGTGGGATAAGTGGGTCAAGAAAAGTCCGATGGCATCCAAACTTTAGATCCAAGTAGGTTGATCAAGTGGGAGTGTGGATCTACAATTTCAAGGCAATTCGATGGCTAGATCTTACTAGATCTGAGTTTAAAGATACCAAGTGGTCCAAAATGGGGATTAAATCCCTTAAAATGTGGAATAGGGCCCACAAGGTAGCAATCAGAAAAGTGACAATCTGGGGGTAGGTTATTGGATGTGTAGATCATGAATCAAGCGAGATCTCACCTACCCACATGCTAGATCTAGGTCAACTCACCAAAATAGGAAGTGCGCTCTTGCTTGGAGAGGCTAAATGCCTTGGGAATAGGGTCAAATGGAGGCCAATCCTCACCAAACTATAGATCCGGGATGCCGTGGATACTATAGAGGTGGGTTTTCAAAATCTTACCCAAGAAGCCACTTGATCTTAGTAGATTTAAAAAAATGTAAAATGAGGGTTTGAAGAAATTAGGTTTTATCAATTTATGAGCTATGTCAATGGATTGGATCAAGATAAGAGAAACAAACCTGTGGATCTTACCTGGGTAACCTTGTAGGTGCCTTGATGATGATGATCTATGCAAACCCGATCAATTTGAGAAGCTTTGAGGTAGTTTTCTATGCAATCGATTTAGTCCAAGAAGCCAATGCGCCCTCTCTCCTGCACAACAAACGTCAACAATATCAAATTTGATGTAATCAAGAGATAAGACTAATGCCACAAGAGAAGTAACAGAAAAATAGCATAGATCACACCGATACTAATGATAACCCCCTGATACAAGCAAATGCCAAGAAAGTCGATTTGAAGAAGCCTTGCAAAATCGCCCTTGTTGAAATCGCCCTCCTGTAGACAAGACAATGATTTCTACAATAGATAGATCTTACCACAAATTCCAAATGCTAGGTTGCAATAGACTTTCCAATCACCATCTAAGAACACCAGATGCAAAGGTGACCACAAGAAAGTTTTTCTATACCAATAATCCAAGAGCCAAAGACTCCTTACAAATGAGAAGCTCTCTCCTTTAAATAGGAAGGAGAGGCATCAAAATCCTAACCACTTTTTGAATGAGTGGCTAAGATTAAAAGATACAAATGTCTAATCAATGGTTGAGATGAGCTCAACAATAAAATACATGGATCACTAATAAAATATAATATGAGTGGACAAAATCGCCCTAGAAGAGGGGAATCCTACCAAATCATGATGACAAAATATAATAGGAAGCTTATGGTGGGTCCAAGGGGTAATTTTAGCCACCCTTGGTCAATCCCCATAGCACAATAATAATAATATAGTCATCAATACACCAAATCGTGCCTCCATGGTCAAATCGTAGGCCTCAAAAGACCTCAGAAATCATCAGAAAGTGCCATAAGTGATGGATGCGAGTCCCGATGAAGCTGAAACTACTGGAGGAGATGTGGAAGACATCAATCCATCATCACTGATCATCCCATGCCATAACATTGCCTCAGTAGCCCAAATCAATTTCCTCAATAGCGATTTCTACCAATCCTGAAATGCCTCGGGAAGCGTGAAACTACCCCAAACTGCCTCCTGGAGTGTCTGCGCTGTCAAGGTGAGGGCACCAGTGTGTCCGGGAGGGGGGTAACATGGTAAAAACAAGTGCCTGGACCACCCCCTCCAAGCACAGCGCCCTAGGTCAACCGGATAAAAATCACATCTGCTCTGACAGGGCCTCCGACAGACCAAAACTGCACTGGGATAGCCTACTGAGGCTCAATTATCACTGTAAGTGCCCGGAATTGAAAACAAACTGTCTCATTGGACTCAGAAGGTCCAAATCCATCCAAGATGTGTACTCATACACCATATAAGTCTCTGCATGATCAATATATATATCCAATATACCGGATATATAAGTCTCTGCATGTTACAAAAGGGTTCTTTCTTCAAACCCCTCTTATTTGCTCCTTGTTTCCCTTTTCTCATTGGTTTGCTAGGCCTATATTCCTCCATAGTTCTGCCTACCTCAAAAAACCCTCATCCATTCGTTTTACTCTTCATCTCCTCCTCCATTTCATATTCTCTTCCCTAGATCTACCTCTACATCCACCCATTCGTCTTACCTCATCCCTTTATCTTTTGCCTTCATCTTTAGCCTTTAGCTCCATTCGTTTTTCCCTTCCAAAGCTTCTTCCATTCGTCCACCTTTAAAGGGAGCCCTAAAACACTCAAATGATCAAAAACAAATTGTTAAGTTAGTTCATTTTTTGTTAGTGTATTAGCTTCTCTTTTTGCAAGATAGCTTGTCATAGTTAGATCTTAGGTTTTAATTGCATCTTGTAGATCAATTTCATGCATTGAAAAGTAAAGTGTTAAAAGCATTCTAGATTTCTTTTTTCACACTAGTATATTTTGCATTTTTAACCCTAGTTGCAAGTTTAAAAGATAGAATTTTTTCCACAAAAAATTTCTCAAAATTTTTATGATTTAGATCTCTTTCCCATTGCATTTTAGGAGTTTGTTGTTTGCTGGTCCGTTTCATCATAGTTAAAGTTTTATGTCAAAATCTCATGCATTTCACATTTTAGAGTTAAATTTTTAAATCTAGACTTAACTAGTTTCAAATTGGTTTTATTTTCCTAATGGTTAATGGGTGCATTGTTGAGTTGTTTTGAGCTTGTGTTGGTGTTTTTGAGAGAAAGATATTTGTTAGATCTTAAAGCAAAGAATCAAAGCAAAATCAAGTGAAAGCCATAAGGAGTGATTGAATATACAAAGTCTTTTTATCCTTTGTAAAAGCAAGCAAAAACTTGCTTCTTCTTTAATTTTTGCAAGTATTATCTATCTCTCAAAAGTCCTTCAAGGTTTTAAAAACCCAAGGCAATTGTAACAAGATTAATAAAGGTTCAAGTGGAGGAGGCCTCCACTTTTTTGGTTTTCTTCCCAATTTGGGGAAGAGTGTGGTGATTGGTTAGGTTAGATCTTTCAATTTTTGCTTTAGAGTAGTCTTTTGTTTCATCTTGTATTTCTCTTCCAAAGCCTTTGACCGGAGGTTGTATCCTTGGGATTTCATCTCAAGGGAAGGACCACATAATTTTGTGGTTACTCTTCCTTCCCCGTCGGTTTCCTTGGTAGAGATTTCAGCTAGCTGGAGGTTCTCAAGTGCAGGCGGTTCTAGTGGTTGACCTTGTTCGGAGGTTGATCCCACCTTAGAGTAAAATTGTTGGTAGAACACTAAGTCTTTCTAGCATTATTTCATTCTGCAAATAGCATGTTAGTTGTCTCTTACTTTATTTGAGCTATCACATGGTTTAATTCTACAAAGCTTCATAACTGTTTTTCACAACTACTTCTATTTTCTTAAAATAAACAAAGCCTCTTGAACTTGGCCGAATCCAAGTCAAGAGCACTCTCTGTCGGAGAGCATTGTTAGATTTGCACTTTCCCCTTGCATTAGGCATTTTAAAGTAGGAAGTCTCTTGAACTGTGGTCTTAAGACTAAGTCAAGAGCGCTCTCTGTTGGAGAGTTGAACAAGTGCTCTTAAAAATAAAACTTTTCAATCCACATTCCCCCTAAATTAATTTATTTTGGTTGTTTGTCCAACACCTGTATGCTCTGCTAACCGGAAACGGTTGGGCTAGTACTCAGAAAGGTGAAGGACTTGATAAGCTTACAAGTGATAATTTAATTAAAATTTTACCCAAAACCAAAACTAGTATCAAATCACTGAGGTGCTTCCTGAAACAGGTGGTGTCGGGAATCCACTGTCAGAATCGAGGGCGGTCAAACCGTAAGTACACTTGTCCTCTTTGCAATCTGGGTGCTCCCGACATACCATCTAAGAGGTTGCCAGTATTTATTCACGGTTAAGGTTCCACTCTTTTGATATCCTTTGTTTTAGCCCTAATAATCAAGATCATTTAAAATATTCAATAAACCAAGATTAATCACAGGACGATCTCACGAACATTACCACTTTGAACTCTTGTATCAAGCAACCCAAGCATTCAAGACTCTTTTTTGACTCCATAAGGCACTAGTCCTTAGTATCATTCTTTTTTTGCTTATTATCTATCTGGAGCATTTATATTTTCATGGTTGTCTTGCTTTAATTTTATCAAAGTGGTTATATCTCGAATCTCTTGTCTCATATCACAACGTGGATTGCTTATCTTGTGTTTATTTCATAAATTGTGATCTATCATCTAAAAAATCCTAAACAACACTCATCCGCATCACCCCATACAAAAAACACTTAAAACACAAGAGCCTTAGTGAAACTCTCTTTTAGGGACTACCCCCCTTGGCTTCGTTAGGAGTTAACCTAAACGGAGGAGCTGGGATTCAGGTGACAGTACCTGGCTCATTGCTTGCCCCCAAGGCCACACCTTTCTCACTTGTAGTGAAGAGACAGCTTTCGAAAGATTTCTGCTGCCGGTGTGCATCTTGGCGGACAACATCGGGTAGGGCATAGGCTTACCTTGGTTCAACATAGTAGTCATTACTCACTCTCTCCTGCATTCTAAACGACATATATCTTGGTAGAAGAGTTTAAAAATCTACCTGGCGACTCCAAATCGTGACTCCACTGAGGAGCAAGCTCATTTACATCCTTACAACACCTAGAACTATGCCTTGCATCACTTATTCAGAGAACGATATGATTTTGAAAATGATGACTGAAATGAATGGTTTAATTCGAAACTTGAATGGGGTAGTTCTCAAGAAGCAAAGGGAAAACATAAAATGTTATGAACCTTTCTATAAGACATCTGAAAATGTCTACACCAATGAATGCATTCAAACTAGGTCTGCAAGCAAAACTTCTGATGGTCGAGTAGTGACCAGGTCTCAAACAAAGAATAACGCAAAGGATTTAGATAACAGCAAACCTACAGTGAAAGAAAATCCCCCTGACCAAAGGAATATTATTCGTAGAGTCCCCACTCAAACTCCTAACATTCTTCCTAAAGGAATTCTAAAGAAAAATGATCAACCTAGAAGGTTGTCTCCTCAAGTCACCAAAAGGGTAACAAGTTCAAGCCCTGCTAAACCCCAGACTAAGGAACCAGTGCAAAGAAAACAAGTGAATACTCCTAGCAAAGAGGCTCCCCCTATAACACAAGAAAAACTAAATTCAAATATATTGGGAAAACTCTCTGGATCCTCTGTTTGATATCTTTGAAAGACTTGATAGTTATCCCTTTTGTTAGAGCACAATTAATGCATTTATTGGGTCTAAAAATGAATACTAGGGATCAAGAAAAGGCTTGCAAATTAAAGATTGATTTAGGTAATTTCTTATCTAAACCTAATATCCCTGTGCCTTTGGATGAACTTTTGAAAATCCCTTCATACTTTAGTCAGGCCACTAAGTTCTTAGGAATCAAGCCTAAAGTCAAAGATCATGAGAAAGTAGCAACCGAGGAAGATCCCCCTGTCATGATCCAAAGTGTAATTGATAATGGTAGGGGTCATCCCCCTTTCTATATTTCCTTGGAGATCAACCAGTTGATATTACATAACTGATGTTGGATTCAGGAGCAGAAGTAAATGTTATGCCTCTTAGGGTCATGGAACAGTTAGAGCTAAAACCATCTCGGGAGTATAAAAATGTGTGTGGGATGGACTCTAGGCCTGTTAAATCAAAGGGCATGATTGAGAATTTGAAAATGAAATTGGCTGCCTATCCTGAAATTGAAATAACTATGAATGTTTTGGTTTTAGACATACCTGATGCATGGGGATGTTGCTATCAAGGGAATGGGCTGCCAAACTAGGAGGAAGTATCCAAATGGATTTATCTTACGCAACCATTCCTGTTGGGGGAAAAGCTTCTTATAGGCTGATGAATGAAAAACCTATGACAGAGCATGTAGAAACCCCCGATTATTTGTTTGAAGAGGCTATGCGTCCCACAGAGGAAGTTGGAAATTATATGGTTTTGGCTAACTTTTGGGAAGAGCCCCGGCAACATCCTTTTCCTCCCAGTCAAGTTTGGAAAATGCACTCTGATGGAGCTAAATCTAGGCTTGGCGCTGGAGCTGGGATTGTCCTCACATCTCCTTCTGGGGAAGAGAAATTATTTGCCTTCCGTCTTGAATTTGAATGCACAAACAACGTAGCCGAGTATGAGGCATTGCTCCTAGGGTTAGAAATTTGCCGCGAACAAAAGATCAAATGTTTAAATGTAACAAGAGATTCTGATTTGATTGTGTCCCAAGTAAAAAACCAGTTTGCAGCCAAAAACAATAGGCTTAGGGATTATCGAAATGTTGTTTGGGATACCATAGAAATGTTTGATGCCTTCGCAATACGAGCAGTTCCCAGAGAAGAGAATACTTTGGCCAATGCATTATCAGTAATAGCATGCACTTTTGAAACCCCAGATCATCTCAAGGATAAGGAATTTAAAGTAGAAGTACTATTTAGACCGTCTGCTCCCGATAATCAGGATCATTGGCAAGTTTTTGATAATGATGCATAGATTATTGCATTCTTACAAAGCACAGAAAGTTTTCAAAATTGCAGTGTGAATCTGGAAGACAAATTAAATGATTTTTCTTGTCAAAATATGGATGTCATGAAGTTAGCAATACCTCTGGAGAAAAATTTCAATACGCATGATGAATACAAAGGTAAAAGAGCCGAACCAGTAGATGAGGTTATAGAAATCAATATCGGAACCGCAGTTTCTCCCAGAATAATTAGGATAGGAAAGAATGCTTCCCCAGAAGAAAGAGAAGCGATTGTAAGACTAATTAGGAAGTATAGAGATATTTTTGCTTGGGCATATGATGAACTCAAAACTTTTGATCCTGAAATTATTGAGCACACTATCCCTTTGCATGAAGGAGCTAAGCTTTACAGGCAAAAGTTAAGAAATGTCAACCCTAAACTTGCCCCCTTGATTAAGAAAGAGCTGGAAAAAATGTTGGCTGCTGGAATTATCCAACCTATTCGACACACTTCTTGGGTTTCTAACCCGGTGATTGTAAGAAATAAGAGTGGTGAAATTAGGGTGTGTATCGATTTCAGAAACCTAAACCAAGCATCCCTTAAGGACAATTACCCTTTGCCGAATATGGAAAACTTGTTGCAGAGTGTCACTGGAGCAGGAATGTTGTCAATGTTGGATGGTTTTTCGTGATACAATCAAGTACGTATTAAAAGGGAAGACAGAGATAAAACAACTTTTACCACTCCATGGGGAACCTTCCAATATATAAGAATGCCTTTCGGGTTGTTAAATGCCGGTTCCACTTTTCAAAGAGCTATGGACCAAGCATTTAATGATTTGATTGGGAAAATCATTGCCATTTATCAGGATGACCTAACAGTGTTTTCCAAGGAACAAGGAGACCATATAGAGCATTTGAGAAAAGTCTTCGATCGTTGCAGAAAGTTTGGTATATCGTTGAATTCAAAAAAGTCCACTTTTGGAGTAGATGAGGGTAAGCTATTAGGACATATTGTGTCAAAGGAAGGTATCGGAATTGACCCGAAACGTGTCCAAGCCATTAATGCCATTACTGCACCCCATAATGTCGCTTCTTTACAGTCTTTCTTTGGTAAAATAAATTTTGTCCGAAGATTCATCCCAAACTTAGCAGAATTGTCCAAGCCATTAAATGCTCTTCTCAAAAAGGATGTGAAGTTTATTTGGGATAAAGATTGTGAGTTATCCTTCACCAAGCTTAAAAGGGCCATTTCAACTTCTCCTATGCTTGCGTGCCCTGATTACAATAAACAGTTCATGATTTATTCATACGCCTCGGAAGATACTATTGCTGGTGTTTTATTGCAAAAGAACGATGAAAGCCATGAGCAACCTATAGCTTTTATGAGTAAAAATTTGAGAGATGCTGAATTAAAATATACCACAACCGAAAAACAAGCTTATGCTCTAGTTAAACTGTTAAAGCCCTGGAACATTTCAGAACATATGTGGGGTATTCCAAAATCAAGGCATATGTACCTTATCAAGTAGTAAAGGATGTTCTGTCACAAGCAGATGGTATAGGCGTTAGAGGAAATTGGATTTCACGCATACAAGAGTATGATTTAGAAATTAAGCCTATCAAGATTGTGAAAGGACAAGGGTTAGCTCAACTTTTAACTGAAAAGGGAGATAACATGATGAATATGGTAAATGAGAGAAATCCTTGTATTTTGAATATTGATGAGGAACATGAATGGTATAAGGATATTTTGTATTTTTTGAGAAACCTTTCTTGCCCTGATCACTTAGTGGATCATCAAAGAAGAGCATTGAGATTAAAAGCTGAGAAGTATGTTATAACTCAAGATGGTTTAGGATGGAGAAATCCCGATGGAATAATTCTGAAATGTGTTAATCCTGAGGAATCACAAACCATTATAAAAGAAATGCATTTTGGACTATGTGGTGGACATTATGCCCCAAGAACAATTGCTGCAAAAATCATGAGGGCCGGTTATTATTGGCCAACACTTTTCAAGGATGTACATTCCTAGAGTTATCCAAGAATGTCAATTCTTTTCAGGAAAGCCAAGATTGCCTGCCTTACCTTTAAATCCTGTGGTAGTAGAAGCTCCTTTTCAGCAATGGGGTATGGATTTTGTTGGACCTTTCAGTGAAAACTCAAGCAACGGACATAAATATATGCTAACTTGTATTGATTACTTTACTCGCTGGGTAGAGGCCATCCCAACCAAGAAAGCTACAGCTGAGGTAGTTGTGAAATTTTTGGAAAAAAACATTGTGTCCAGATATGGTTGTCCTTTAAAAATAACAACCAATAACGCTCCCACTTTCAGTAAACTAGAAATGTCAACCTTTTGCATGAATCACGGAATCACTCTCTCGCATTCTTCAAATTATTATCCTCAAGGAAACGGTCTCACTAAATCTAGCAATAAGAATTTGATAAGACTGCTAAAGAGAATGGTCGGTACAAATAAAAGAAGTTGGGACACAAAGTTGAAATATGCCTTATGGGCTGTGTTATCACACCATAGTAGCAGGGCTACTATTCTTGTTTAGCAGATATCTGCACATTCCAGAGCTTCCATTATTCAGAGCATGGCTATGATGATTGTATATTTTGTGATCACTCATGATCAGGGCAGTGTATTATTCAGACTTCTGTTAGACCTTGTGTCAAGGCTGAGCCTTGAGAGTTCAGATTTGATGACCGATGTGACCCTTTATCCCATACAGTTTCAGTTCAGTGCTTAGAGATGTATTGCAGCAATGTTTCAGATGGTATATGATGTTTATCACTATGATGATGTTGTATGATCTATGGATATTTTATCATTGACTGTGGATTATTATCTTGTTCATTTAGTCATGTTCACAGCATCTGCTTGGTATATTATTCCTGATGTGGAAAACTATTTAAAATGAACTATAAATCATAAAATGGACAATTGCTTGCACATTTAGGTCATGTTATCACATATATAGTAGCCGGGCTACCATACATTATTTTTTTGATTCCAGTACACTATTCAGCCAGTTCCCTTACATTTGAGATGCTGAGATTAGCATCTATATTGGATCACTATCAGATTTTGGATAGCAGTATGTATTCCCCATGCCATGACTGAGTCTCAGGACACTCAGAGAGATGACCGATGTAGCCATTATACCATTTGTACAGAGCAGTTAGTAGTGCCCAAAGTTACAGTAGCAGTTTCAGAGGACAGATGATGGTTCTGATGATGAGCATTCAGGTATATGACTCAGCAGGTATATCATAGTGTTGTGGTTATATTGCTTTTATACTTATCCTTATAGCATGTCTTAGCACTTCGTGTCATGATCTGGCGATCATATAGATATGTGGACCTGGTTGATCTTATTATATGTATCATATTGTCCCTACTCAGACTTAGAAGTTCAGTATTCATACTCATTGGTTTTACCCTCCCTAGGGAGAATAGAGGTGATCATTCCACCATACCTTGGCTTGCTAGTGTTGGCTCCATAATTCATTGTCTTCATCCATCCATTGCCTACCTTTTAGTTTATCACCTTGACTTACTACTTGACTAGTGACATGGAGGATCTTTTCCCCACTGTAGCCTCTGTATTGGATGAGCTTCCCTGTTTATTGTGTCTCGGCTCTGAGTTGGTGACAAAACTTACCTTTGGTGAGTTGGATTGTAGGCCTAAATCATTCTGGTCGGTTGTCTCGATGTTTGGCATTGGCTCGAACTCCCCCGAGTCACTTGAGATGTTTTTTGGCTAAAACTGAAAGCTTATGTACTACTTATAGAAACTGATAAATTCGCCCATGGAAACTAAAAAGGGCAAGAGCGATGAACTGCTGAAAAATATTCCTCGAAGAGTATAAGAAAGGTCCAAAAAAGCAATGATTCTTAAAAGTTATATCTAAACAATTGCTGACCTTATATATGTATAAAAAACATGCCCTGGATGCAAGCTGCAATTAGTTGTGCTTATCAGCACACCTGAGATATGAAGGGTTATGTAGGCCAAAAAGGCCATGAAATGAAATTGAATGATCCTAATGAACCTGGATCAACTTGATGTAGACATAATGCCTAAGTTGAATAAGCACTCTCTAAACAACTTATCCATTTGTGAGACACCGCCATTCCTTGTGTTGTTGCTCATTCAGTATATACTATGGTGTGTATTCCCTTTCCCTTTGCCAAAGTGTCACAAAGTTAAGTCAGTCAAATCATCCCTTAGCCTAGCCAGTTATTTTAGCCTTCACCCTTCACTAGCAAATTGATCACAGCTATGAAGTGAGTATGATCTTGAAAGTCTAATCTGAGTAATAATAATAATTAATGACATTATATATTTGGATTTAGATCGCCAGTAATGATTACTTTGTGTTATAATTGTTATTTGAATAAGTTGTAAAGCATGCATTAACCTTTGACACTTTGCAGCAGCTTCTGATGATGATCTGAGTTATATTTGGTCATGTTGACTTGGTCAAACCTAGTTTGACCAAGGTCAACCATAGGACATGAGATGGTTGGACCTTGTGATGATATGGATAGATGATATATGGTCTATATACATATACATGATGATTCTATGCAGCAGCTACAGGGTTATGATGATGATTCATGGTTTACAGCAGTATTTGATCATTTACAGATTATTATTATTTGACCTGTTCCGGTATATTGGATATATATTTTGATCATGCAGAGATCCATATGGTGTATGAGTACACATCTTGGATAGTTTTGGACCTTCTGAGTCCAATGAGACAGTTTGTTTTTAGTTACGGGCACTTACAGTGATGATTGAGCCTCAGTTGGCTATCCCAGTGCAGTTTTGGTCTGTTGGAGATCTTGTCAGAGCAGATGTGATTTTTATCCGGTTGACCTAGGGCGCTGTGCTTGGAGTGGGTGGTCCAGCCACTTGTTTTTACCACATTACCCCCCTCCCGGACACACTGGTGCCCTCACCTTAACAGCGCAGGCACTCCAGGAGGCAGTTTGGGGTAGTTTCACGCGTCCCGAGGCATTTCAGGATTGGTAGAAAAGGCTTTTGAGGAATTTGATTTGGGCTACTGAGGCAAGGTCTTGGCATGGGATGATCAGTGATGATGGATTTATGTCTTCCACACCTCCTCCAGCAGTTTCAGCTTCATCGGGGCCCGCATCCATCACTTATGGCACTTTCTGATGATTTCTGAGGTCTTTTGAGGCCTACGATTTGACCATAGAGGCACGATTTGGTATATTAATGACTTTTTATTATTATTGTGCTATGGGGATTGACCAAGGGTGGCTAAAATTACCCCTTGGACCCACCATAAGCTTCTTATTATATTTTGTCATCATGATTTGGTGGGATTCCCCTCTTCTAGGGTGATTTTGTCCACTTATGTTATATTTTATGAGTGATCCATGTATTTTATTGTTGAGCTAATCTCAACCATTGATTAGACATTTGTATCTTTTAATCTTAGCCACTCATTCAAAAAGTGGTTAGGATTTTGATGCCTCTCCTTCCTATTCAAAGGAGAGAGCTTCTCATTGTAAGGGGACTTGTGGCTCTGGATTATTGGAATAGAAAATTATTATTGCATCTATCTCCAGTGTTGTGGTGAATGTTTTTGGTGTTCGTTCGTTGGTTCTTCCTTTGCACTGAGTTATTGGAGATATTGTTTGCCATATATTTTGTACCACGTTTTTGCATCTACAGGTGGAGGCCGATTTGCTTTGAGGATGAAGTATTGGTAGGGGAAGACTCTCCCTACTTCTTCTTTGGATCTCTTCGTTGGTAACAAGGAGTATTACTGTCCCAGGACCTTCTATTCTATGTTATCATTGCATTTTACTTGTATTTCCTCCATACTTGACCTCTCTGATTGAAATCAATTTTCCTTGGATTGACAGGTAGAGGAGGGCGCACTTGTGGGCTAGGGCATCAATTTGGCAAGCGAAATCAACAATCTCTCATTTGATCTCTGCGGGAATCTTACTCAACATCAAGACATCTCTCTTCATCACTCAGGTATGATCTCAAGGTAATTTCTATCTCCATGATCTATCCACTTGTCTAAAACATTTCAAACCCTAATTAATCAAAACCCCATTTTTACATTTTTTCAGATCTACTAAGCTCTAGTGGCTTCTTGGGTAAGATATTTAAAACCCACCTCTATAGTATCCACGGCATCCCGGATCTATAGTTTGGTGAGGATTGGCCTCCATTTGACCCTCTTCCCAAGGCATTTAGCCTCTCCAAGCAAGGGCGCACTTCCTAGTTTGGTAGGTTGACCTAGATCTAGTATGTGGGTAGTTGAGATCCCGCTTGATTCATGATCTACACATCCAATAACCTACCCCCAGATTGTCACTTTTCTGATTTCTACCTTGTGGGCCCTATTCCACATTTTAAGGGATTTAATCCCCATTTTGGACCACTTGGTACCTTCAAACTCAGATCTAGTAAGATCTAGCCATTGGATTGCCTTGAAATTGTAGATCCATACTCTCACTTGCCTAAACCACTTGGATCTAAAATTTGGATGCCATTGGACTTGTCTTGACCCCACTTATCCCACTTTTTAGCCTCCTTGGGTAAAGTCGCACCACCTTGGAGAAGTGAGTTGGCTCACTTCTAGGACATGGGTACATGAGATTTCAGTGGATTTGAAACGGGAGTAATTCAAAACCTAGGTCTAGTAGGTCACCTTGTCAAATCTTGCCTTGGGGATAACATTCCTTGTTTTAAGGGATTGTGGCCCACTTAGGTCAAAACTAGATCTAGACCTATTCATCCATCAAGATTTTAATTGCCCACTTGTCTCATGCAATAGGAGTCCTTAACCACAAGTTAACTTTACTTTGACTCCATTATCCCAATTCCCAAGGCACTGGTCTCTCTCCAAGTCAATTCGACTTTCCTAGATTGTTAGATTAACTTGTGGTTTGACCCTTGATTAGTGAGCTAAACCCTTTGATGCTATCATACTTCATGATCAAGCTTGTCACTTGTACTAGTTAGCCCCGATTCAATCCTTAAACTACCCTGCATTGGACACGGTTCCCAAGGCAGTGGATTTTCTCACATTGAGCTAGTACTTTAATCCTGGATCCTATTTCACAAATCATAAGTCACTCTCACATCAATAATGAACCAAAGCTATACTCATTGAACCCCTCACTTGTCTTGTGACTTCATCCTAAGGTCTAGGATAAACCATACACCTTACTTCACTTAGAATTAACTTAATTTGGTGTCTTGGTTTTGATCTCTCCTGTCGGGAGTAGATCGGGTCTCCCCCTTTGTTGTCTGAGCTAGATAACATAAAGTGAAGGTTGCCTCGATTGGCGTGACAACCATATATTGGAGGTCGAGGTGATCGTGGTTGCACCTTTTGAGTTGCCCTTCCCTATTGCCATCCATGAGTGGATACATCCATAGGGGTAACTACAGTTTAGGTGATAACAGGTCATTTAACAAAACCCACTGGTTTTCCACCTTACATAGATATGGTCTTTCCTGACACCAGTTGTCTACTAGTGTAGGCTCCATATTCACTTGACTCCATCTATACATGACTTTCCTATTTGACTTTAAACCTTGACCTATCTCATTTGAATTTCTGATACTGAGGACTTCCCCATTTTTCTACCTCTGTGTTTGGACCGCATCCCTGTATCTTCAGTGTCTCGGCTCTAAGTTGGTGACAAAACTTACCTTTGGTGAGTTGGATTTGAGGCCCAAATCATTTTGGTCGGTTGTCCCGATGTTTGGCATTGGCTCGAACTCCCCCTAGTCACTTGAGATGTTGTTGGCTAAAATTGAAAGCTCATGTTCTACTTATGGAAACTTATAAATTCACCCATGGAAACTAAAAAGGGCAAGAGCGATGAACAGCTAAAAATACTCCTCGAAGAGTATAAGAAAGGTCCAAAAAGCAACGGTTCTTAAAAGCTATATCTAAACAATTGCTGACCTTATATGTATATGAAAACATGCCCTGGATGCAAGCTGCAACTAGTTGTGCTTTTCAGCACACCTAAGATCCGAAGGGTTATGTAGGCCAAAAAGACCATGAAATGAAATTGAATGATCCTAATGAACCTGGATCAACTTGATGTAGACATGATGCCTAAGTTGAATAAGCACTCTCTAAACAACTTATCCATTTGTGAGGCACAGCCATTCTCTGTGTTATTTTGTCCAAGCACAAAGTTTGTAGCTTCTCCCTTCTCCCAATCCAAAGTATTTTTGAGTTAAGTTAGACCAGTCAACCCCTTGGCCCAACCTTGTTTCTAGCCTTCATCCTTCACAAGCAGTTTGACCATGTCCAATGGGTGAGTTTGTCATTTGAACTATTGTGCAAATAATTTTATATAACAAAGGAATATGCTTACTTGATTAATGCCACTAAATGGATGTTATACTTTGAGCTTGGCTGTGAGAATGATTAGAGAAGCATGTCTTAGTCTACTGATGTGATTTATCCTTGGTTGTATAGTATTGGGATCCGTGATGATGTGGGCCATATATATATACCTATTGATAATGATTGATGGTCCCACATACTTGATGATGATATCATATGATGGACATATGGTTCAGATGATGATTGATGCAGTTCAGCAGGTTTTATTATTACTTCAGATCATCAGATTATGCACTGTCCATATATGGTGGACCCTACAGCTGACCCATTAGGGCAACCCATGGTGTATGAGTACACATTCCTAGTGGATTTGGGTCTTCTGGATCCAATGAGACACTTATCTTTCAGTTCCAGGCACTTCTGACAGTGATTGATGCAGTTTTACACTTGTTGACCAGATTTGGGGTTGATTTCCCAGCCTAAGCAGCAGGGGCCAGGAGAGTCCAGTTCACCTAGGGCACTGTATGAGGAGGCGGTGGTCCAGCCACTTGTTTTTACTATTTACCCCCCCTTCTGGAGAGCCTGGTGGGCTCAGTTGGACAGCGCAGATGCCCTAGGAGGCAGTTTTGGCACTTTCATGGTTACTAAGGCATTTAAAAAATGGGATAAAGTGGTCATTGAGGAATTCGATTTGGGCAATTGAGGCAAGGTTTTGGCATTTGGTTTTCACATAGGTCTTCCAGGGTGATCCCACTATCTTCCAGCCAGTTTTCACCATGTGGGTAGGCCCATAGCGATCACAGGAGGTCTTTTACTACTTGTCTGTCACAGATTTTGAGGACAGATTTGATCATTTATATTATATTGGACATATTTTATTATTTTATTGTGCCTTGGGGATGAGGTAGTAAGGATTGATGCCTCCTAGCCCCACCATGTGCTTCTTATGTCATGTCCTAGTCATTATGAGGTGGGCTTTGGTACTTTTACCCCCTCTAGTGGATGACGTCACCCTCCATGATTATTTTAGACTATGACGTCATCACTTTATGAGTGATCCATGTGTTATGTTATTATGGTTCATCTTAGTCATTGATTGTATATTGAGATCTTTTAATCTCAACCACTCATTTGATGTAGTATTGTAAAGTGGTATAGAGTTTTGGTCTTTATTATCCTATATAAGGAGGAGACCCCCTATTGTATAGCTCACCTTTGGAGCTCTAGAATATTGGAATAGAACACTTCTTTGTGGAGCATATCTCTCTTGTCTTGTGGATTCTCTTGCATCTTGAGTATACAGTATCTCTTCTATGTATCATTGTGGATTTTGGTGCTTCTACTAGTTTTCTTGCAGGAAAATCGAATTGGTGGAGAGGAGGGCGATTTCTTGAGGGTTATTGTTGGAGGGATCCACATATTCTCTCTTGTGTTGATCTTGTGACAGGGAGTATCATTATTGTATCTTCGTGACATAGTTGATGCTTTCTATTACATCTTTCTATCATTTTCATAATCATCTTACTTGACTTGTTTCTTTGATCTTGTCTTGTAGGAGGAGGACGATTTGGCTATCTTGGAGGAGGACGTTTTGGTTGGAGCTCTTGGATCTCACTCTTGAATATACACATAGGAGAATGCTATCAATTTGCAAGGTGGCCACAAGCAATTGAGGTAAGATCTACAAAGCATGTGCCTCTTTCCATCCATTCTATCTTCATTGGTCACAAACCCTAATTAATTAAAACCTCAATTTTGGTTTTTCTTAGATCTACTTAGATCTAGCCTTGCTTTTGAAAAGATCTTAAGAACCCACCTCTATAGCATCCACCCCTAGTTGGATCTATAGTTTGGTGGTGATTGGGTTAAAATTGACACACTTTTCAAGGCAATATAGCCCTCTTGAACCAAATCGCACTTCCTTGGAGAGGCTTGTTGGGTTAGATCTAGCATATGGGTAGGTGAGATCCTGCTTGATTTGTAATCTACACACTTGATAACCTACCCCCAGACTTTTACTTTGGTGATTTCTACCTTGTGGGCATCATTCCGCATTTTAATGAATTAAAACCCCCTTTTGAATCACTTGGCACCTTAAAACTCAGATCTAGTAAGATCTAACCCTCGGATTGACTTGATTTTCTAGATCCACATAGATCGGTGCATAAGCTACTTGGATCTACAGTTTGGTGGCCATTGGACTTGATTTGGCCCACCTTATCCACATTTTAGCCCTCCTTGAGCAAGGTCGCACTACCTTAGGTGAGTGAGTTTGCCCACTTTGAGGAAGTGGGTGGTTGAGATTTTTGTGGAGTTGGAACGGCCATACCTTGAAACCTAGGTCTAGAGTATCATTTTGTGACGATCTGCCTTGGGGGTAGCATTCCTTGTTTTAAGGGATTGTGGTCCACTTAGGGTCATTTCATGAAACCCTAGATCTAGCTAGATCCAACCATTCTATCTCAATTAGCCCACTTGACCTCTAGGTGTCCCGATCTACACTTTGACATACCTTTGACTCCATTAGCCCATCCAACAAGGCACTAGTCCTCCTCAAGCAAGGTGCACTCCTTGGGAATTGTGTCAAACCTGAGATCCGGTACATGGGTACTCCTAATTTCAACTTAGATCCATAGATCTACTCATTACATATCCTCTAGTGCCAATTGCATCCCTTAACTTCACCTTGTGGGTCCACTTTAACCATTTCACATATCCCAAGAAAGTAGGACCCACTTGTGTAGCACATGGTACTATACCTTGTCATTAAACCTAATCATGTAGCCTAAATCATACATTGGTTGAAACACTAATCATTTCTCAAACCACCTTCAACCATACTTTAACTTCTAGGTCCACTTGACCTTGCATTGGTTTCCGTAATTCATCATTTACTTATCCCTAGGAACCTTTGTTTGGGTCCAATCATCTTTGATTGGTTATAGGGTCTCCCCATAGGTCTTGATTTGTCTAGATCGAAAGCGAAGAGTGCCTTGGTTGACGTGACTCCCACCTTGCATTGGGAACCGTGGCATCTCTTGGGTCACCTCTTTATTTGCCCATCTCCTCTACCGTCCCGGATGGAATACCACTAGGGGCAACTACAAGTTGTGTGATAACAATAACCTTGCTCTGATTTCTCCCTACAAAATGCATGCCAATGGATTTCTTTTATAGGCCAAGAAGCGGCCAACAAACAACTAGATCCAAATGTGAACTCTCCTCCTCCATGAACTAGTTCCAAGGTACATAAAGGGGGTTGATTAATGCCACTAAGTGTTTGAGGAGCCGAATTCGGATCCTTGGAGAGGATTGAGCCTTCAATGCGCCAATGGGAATTTAGTGGTCCCGCCGTTTTGACAGTAGCGCGTCTATCGAAGGAAACTCTGCACGGGTGTAGCGCGGGCATTGTTCAGATAACTTGCGCTATAGCGTGGGTTAACTATGTATTACCCATGCTACCCTTTCTTTTGACTGTTTCTTGGCACTTATGGACTCATGCTATGTTTTGGATCTGTTGAGGATGTTTGTGGTTAGATGAATTCTTTATGTTGATGATGCTTTACTGGATGAATCACCAAAATGTTGCATGTCTGCGACTTTTAGGCGTAACAGAGGATTGAGTGGAAGACTCGAAAATTATAAGTCGCTGAAAAGAAACCTATAATTACCAAGGAAAAAACACTCTAGAGTATATGGATTGATGTCTAAGTCCTAGGAAATCCAAATCTTTCACATAATTTCATCATGCTGCAACACTTATTACAACCCCCCCAAGGAGGTATGAACATGCGAAAATCGAGAAAGGGGCCCAAAAATGGTCTGCATAGACTTCTGAACACTGATAATGAACAACTAACTTGTTCAATCTTTGGTGTCTCACTGCAAGTCCAACTAAGTGCAACTTAGGTGGTAACAAATATCATGGTCATGATCTCAAACATTTGGAAGACCTTTAGGCATCTCTCCTAATATCTTGGAATGATTGTTAATAACTTGTTGGAGATTCACTATAATAGAGGGTATAGATGCTTGAACACCTAGTGAGCACAATTGTACTATTACTCCAAGGTGTCCCTTTTTCAACAATTTCATCATGTTGTTAGAGCTTATCACTTTAGAGGGTTTCCTTGGAATACCTTTGGGTTCAATTTTTTATCCTTCTGAAGAGAATCTCATGAATAGTTCTTGAAAATTAAGAACCATTGTTACCAATGATTATGGAAATTGGACCCCTAGTACAACACATGGTACAACATTAGCACCACCCATTTGGATTGCAATCATTGGGCTATCCAATGAATGCTCACCAATAGTAAGCTTAATACTATGTCACTTCCCTGAAAAATGTATGGTACCTCCATCTGCCATCATTACTTGATATTCTGACATGGGATATATAAAGGAATTGAGAAGTTTGGCTAATCTGTAGTCAATGAAGTTATGGGTACTAACAGAATCAATCAACATTGTTACCAGGGTATTTTTTAGGGGCGAAATTTCGCCAATTGGCTATTTTTTTGGCTTTTTTTCCAAAAATAAATTCGCTATTTGGTCATTTTTAGTCTCCAATATCGCCTATATTTACATAAAATGTGTTTTTTTATCGTAATATTTGACAAAATTTACACGTTTCAGTACTAAATTGCATGTTTCATATTTAATATTCGCCTACCTATCTATATACATGTTTTTTTCAATCCAAAATAATCGCCTAGGATACTATACTTAAGTATAATATTAGAATCCTTAAAAAATACCCTGATTGTTACCTTTCTCTTTTTGAGATATCCTTCTATCTTGAGAGTTTGAGGAGTGTTAATTCCGACCAATGCATGTCAAGATATGGTTGGAGTAGTATCTTCTATATCTACCTCTTGAAGTTGTCCCGGGTTTGGATCATCTTCCTCTTCACAAACTATGTAGAATAATTTCTTCTCACTACACTTATGCCCCTTACTATACTTGCTGTCACAATTGAAACATAATCCCTTTTCTCTTCTTTCCTCCACTTGTTGAGGTGTCAACCTTGTACGCTTAGGTTGAGTGGAGTTCGGAGGGGAAATATTTCCCTCTCTATAGGTGTTACTGACAACTCTTCTAGTAGCCATATTTTTACTTTCATGCCTTCCTTCTAGCACCATATTTTTACTTCAAAATCCCTTGCCAAACTAAAAGCATTCTCCAATTATTTAGGTTCAAAGATACATACCTTATGTTGAATATTATCCTTTAAAGTGCCCATAAAGAGATCCAACAAATTATCTTCTGGAAATTTCTTCACTCTAAGACTTAACTTCTGAAACTGCTTGATGTGATCTATAATTGGACCTTTTTGCTTGAGATTTATCAATTGGCTAAATAATGTATTGTTCTCAATATCCCCAACGTGTGCAATTAATTCATTTGTAAATATAGACCAAGAGATAATAGAGTCCTTTTTATGGTCACAAAGCCATTGGTATTGTTACCACCTAAGTTGTACTTAGTTGGGTGCCAAGCGAGCCGACGAATATTTGAGAAATGTACTTGTTCATTGCCAGCATTCAGAAGTTCGGCCGGCCAATTTTTGGCCCATTTTGTAAAATCATTGCATGTCCAGACCGACCCCCTTGAGGGAATTGTAATAAGTTGGTCTAAGCATCGTCCTTTTGTAACAGGCTTGGACTTACCTTAGATTTAGTTTGCATGGGGATACTCTAGAGTATTTTTTCTTTAGGAATTATGCATTGCGCTTCAGTGGTGTATAATTCATGAGTTTTTCACACACACCTCCAAAGCTCGAGTATTTACCATGTGGTCAAATCTTAGGAGGTTATTAAAGCCTAAGTTTCTATGTATTTTTACATGCTAGACATACAAAATGAGTCGTATGGACATGCTCTAGGTCCCCTAGGAGTGTGAGTTCATTCCAGCAAAAATATTTTTTTTTTCCATAAAATTAGACCATTTTTTAATGGTTATATTGGAAATTTTTAAATTGTAATAAAAGTATGGTATGGAGATGTAATTTGGCGTGTGGATGCTAGCTTTCACACTCAGAGCGTCCTCTTTACCCTAGGACCCTGTTATCACATTTATAGTAGCCCGGGATACCATATCTTCAGATCAGATTCCAGTCCTTTTTTCAGCCAGTCCTTTACATTGAGATGCTTGAGATCAGCGTTTGATGAGCATTCATTCCAGGATCACTCATGCTTTCATATATCCCCTGAGCAGACAGTACAACATTATGCCATGACTGAGCCTCATGACCTTAGATTTGATGACCGATGTAGCCATTTTGCCATACAGAGCAATATGCAGTGCCCAGATGTGCAGTAGTAGTATTCCAGTGACAGTGGATGGTTCAAATGGTATGTACAGGTATATAACCCAGCAGGTATGTGGATGTGCATTGGTTATGATTTGATTTGCTCTTTTGCTCATTATGGTAGCTTGACTTGGTACCTAGTAGTTAGGATCTGGCAATATGTTTATGTTTGGACATGATTGTTTCAATGATTGTCTAAAATGGTCTAAGTTACTCTGAATATGAAATTCTTGTTTATACTCATTGGTTTCACCCTCCCTAGGGGAATGGACGTGGTCATTCCACCATTTATGGCTTGCTATTTTTGGCATCACCTTCACTTTCCCCATCCATCCGTTCTCTTCCACTTCTTGGTTTTTCCCTGACTTACACCTTAGCCTGTGATACGGAGGACTTCCCCACTTTTGCCTTTTTGTTGGATAGCATCCCTGTTAGTTTATGTCTCATCTCTGAGTTGGCAACAAAACTTACCGAAGCCTTGATCCTTCTAGGCCAGGAGTACCCGCTGGTGTTGGTTCCTGAGCTTAGGTGAGTTGGATTTGATACCTTGATCTCTCTAGTCGGTTGCCCGCATGTTTGGTCTTGATTGTGGATAGTCCCTCTCATTGCATGAGTTGTGTTGGCTAAAACTGAAGCAAATAGTACTACCATCATTGCATGCATGAATGAACTATTGTATATCTCTTGTGCAAATAAACTAAAACTGTGCTTCTTATCACAATGAAAGAGGGCTATGAAATTGAATGAAATACCCTGGATAAAAAGATGCAATTATTTGTGCTTATAAGCACACAAGAAATCCAACGGGTCATAAGGCCTAAGAAAGGAGTGGTTAAATGAATACTAAATCCAAAAACTGTTGGCCATGATAAATTAAATGTAATGATTAAGTTCCTCACAGAACCTACAGGTTGTGATGTGAGATGGAGTAAGCGACAGCTAATTTTAGGTGTCCCATAGAACCTCAAGTTACGGTTAGTCGGGCACCCATTCATGGAAGTTCTAGAAAATATCCTCACGGAGCTGGAGTCAGCTTGGATTTTAGCTGTAGACATTTACCGAATAAGCACCTCTCAAAACAACTCATTCCATTTGTGAGACACTGTTATTCCCTGTGTGTTTATTATCCAACATAAGCTTAAGTGTGTATTCCCTTTCCTCTCATCCAAAGTATCACAGTGCTGAGTCAGTAAAGTCATCCCCTTAGCCTAGCCTTTCATTTTTCACTCTCACCCAATCTTAGCAAAATGATCACGGCCATGAAGTGAGTATATCCTTGAAGTTCTATTTTGAGTAGTTGATTATTTTAACTATATTTGATATTATTATTTCTTAAACCGCCAATGATATGCTACTTTATACTTTGAATCTTTCTATTAGAATGATTAAAAGGAGCATGCTTTAACCATTTGCACTTGCAGCATCAGGTAATTTAAGCCTGGATCATATTTTGGTCAGTTTTGACCTGGTCAAACCTATTTTGACCAAGTCAACCAGAGGATCTGAGATTGAGTTGGACCAGTGATGTTTGATGTTGATGATTTATGGTCCTTGCATACCAATTAGATGGTTCCATGCAGCAGACACAGGTTTCAGATGATGGTTTGATGGTTTTTATGGTTATTATTATTATTTACAGACCATTATTTTTATTTGTCCGAGCATGGTCATGATTACAAATGATTATATGGATAGCTAGAGGGTGTATGGGTACTCATCTCTGGTGCATTTGGACCTTATAAGTCCATTGGGATACTCAATTTTCAGTTACAGGCACTTCCGGATGAGATTTTACTCAGATTATCACTTTATTGAAGATTTGCCATTTACAATGGCCTGCCAGCACAGTTTGATTTTTTATTTTGTTCACCTAGGGCGCTACAAAGGGAACA
Organism: Larix kaempferi; assembly: GCA_027924585.1. Taxonomy (NCBI): domain Eukaryota; kingdom Viridiplantae; phylum Streptophyta; class Pinopsida; order Pinales; family Pinaceae; genus Larix; species Larix kaempferi. The sequence goes on from BSBM01000123.1 coordinate 2,933,677, forward strand.
TAGGGTCCATCCACTTTTTATTACCATGCTCCTAGACATTTTGGTGCAGTCAATTTTGGCCCAGGGGTACCAGGCAGTGAGCTACAGGGATTTTATTCTTTCACAGGTGATTTTTCTGAGGATAAAAATGGTAAGAATGGTTACAGAGGAATTCAATTTGGGCTATTGAGGCAAGGAAATGGAATGAGGTTGGTTTAGATGATTTATGTGATGCATCCCACAACTTCTAGAGCAGGTTACAACATTCAGTGGGGCCCACACACTTTCCGGGCTTTTATATTATGATTTTATTGCATCATTGAGGGGCCACAATTTGGTCATATGGTCACAGTATTGTATTATGATGATATTATTATATGTTATTGTGCCATGGGGACATGATAGAGAAGGATGAGTACACCTCCTAGCCCCACCATGAGCTTATGTCATATTTTGTAGTCACTTTCATATGGTGCATTCCCCTAGGGTGACTTAGCTAGTGCGCCTACTCTATTTTTGAGTTGATCCATGTACTTTATATTTGGCCTCATCGTAGCTGTTGATTATCACTTGTGTATCTTTTGATCTCAACCACTCTTTAAAAAGGTGGTTAGGGTTTTGGTCTCTCTCTTTCCTATTTAAAGGAGAGACCCCCCTCATTGTGAAGCATCTTTGGACTTCTGGCTCTTGGCTACTGGAATAGAAATATATTTTACAAAACTCTTGTGATCTGGTTTTGGGTGTTGGCTATGTCAATTGAAACTGCTTTTCCATTGCATTGAAGATATTGGTGAATATTTTGCACATCTTTCGATCCACAATTTTGTCTGCGGGTGAAGAAGGCGGCTTGGAGGAGAGGCGCACTGGCTGAGGAGACTCACCTTGTTTCTCTCTCTTCATTTGGTTTGGTTCAGGGAGTATTTCTATCTATGTACTTCTTATTCTCTGTGATCATTTTCATTTACCTTTATTTTTGCTTGCTAATTGAGTTTATCTCCTTGGTGTTGCCGGAAGAGAAGGGCGCATTAGTGAAACCGAACAAATTCATAGAGGCGAGATAAAGCATCAAATATTCACTTGATCTTTGCGAGAGTATTCCTTGACATACCATCATTAATTTCCATGATCCAGGTAGGCTTGCAAGGTACGTAATCTATTCTTTTAACTTACCCATCTGTCTTCTACTTTCAAAACCTAACTGCAAATTATTTGAAAAATTCTCTGGGTTTTATTTCTTGGTTTACTGGAAGACCATTTCTAGGTTTTATTTCTTGGTTTACTGGAAAACCATTTCTGGGTTTTCATTTTATGGCCAAACCCCAAGTGGGTTCTCAAGAGCATCATGCTATGAGGACTCCATCTGCCCCTTTTTCCCAGGAATTGGTCTTTAACCCTTGCGCCCTCCTTGGTTAGCCTATTTTCCAGGTTGTTTAACCCTTTCTTGTTGAGCTTGTGTATCTTGACACTGCCAAATCTCTCTGCAAGTTGTGCTAGAAATCCATAACTCTTCAGATCTACTCCTTGGGACCATTTTCCCTTATTTAAGGATCACGTTTCCCAAGGCAGTCATATTTGATCATTCCTCCTAGCACTTGAATCCTAGAATCATACTTAAATATCAAGTCATTGTGTCTAAGCTCTCAAAGTTCAATCTTATCTCTCTTAAGCCTCCACAGTGATCTTGTTTCCTTTAATCTAGGGTTCTTCACCCTTCACCTTACATACTCTATCTTCATAGCTTGATCTGGTGTCTGGGTTAGATCTCTCCTATCGGGAGTAGATTAGGGTCTCCCCGTTTACTATCTGTGGCTTGGATAGTATAAAGTGAAGAGGGCCTCGATTGGCGTGACAACCAATCCATCTTGAGGATCGAGGCCCTCTTGTGTCATCTCTTTGGTTGCCCGTCCCCTCTTCCGTCTTGTATAGGATTATCTTTTGCGGAAACTACAAGTTGTGTGATAACAAACCCACTTCTCCTATGTTTCGAGTGATTAAATCATCACTCGGAGCATTTTTTTCTAAAGAGGCGACAAAATGACCAAAAAATCCTATGTTTCAAGTGATTAAATCATCACTCGGAGCATTTTTCCTAAAGAGGCGACAAAACGACCAAAAAATGCTAAAATTACACAAAATGCACAAAAGGACAAAGTGAGAAAATTGAGGAAACATGTTTTAAACATTTTGGAAAAGGTGGCAATATTGTCTCTTATGGAGGGAGATCTCATTCCTTGAATAAAGCGTTAATTTGGGAGTTATTTTGGAAGGTAGTGACTCACTTTAAGATTGGCGATGCTCCATCTTTCTATAAGTTCATGTGGAGGTTACATGGCAACGTGTTGTTGTTTGGAGGAGAAACCAATGAAGGAGTGGGGGGCGCCCTCCTTATGTGGTAGCCACCTCACTCCCAATCCCTTAATTCAAGGCATAAATCATGGCATATATCACTCCTCCCTTCACGGGATTCGCCCTCTCTCTTATGTGCCTCCCTCTCATAAATTTGTTGAGACTTGTTGTGTAGGTGAGCCCATGAAACATATAAAAAAATTTAAAGCTCATTTTTTGAAAAGCCCTCCTGATGCAGTAGCAAACACTTTCCATGGTCATTTCAAATATATGCTTTTGATCACTGAGTATGGATGATGAAGAGTCTGGTGATGAGTTTTCAAATGAATGTCCTCCTATTGACTTCTCAAACATCCCATGTTTCCCTAATTATCATATTGGTAGAGATATATCTGATCATTTGCCCATTTTTGGGGGAAAGGGTGATTAAGAGACCCAGCATGTCATATCCTTTCTTAAGGTCCTGGCTGACTTCAAAGTTTTATATGAAGAAAACATGATGGAAATGTTTGTCAGTACTTTGCGGGGAAATGCTTGTTATTGGTGGTACAATGGTCTCCCAGATAAATGTATTACTTCCTTTCCGTGCTTCCTTAGAATATTTTTGAGGCATTGGCATAATAAGGGATTTGGTATGGAAGCTTTGGATAGTATCCTTGAGAAGTTCTTTCCCATATTCCTGCCTTGGATAGAATATCATGAGGAGGACCCTAACACTCCTCACCTCATCATAGTGGAAAACGAAAAATATTGGGAGCTGCCTCTGAGTTATGCCAGTAAAGGGGAGATTAGGAAGCTTATTAAAGAAAATCGTGTCCTTTTCCATCAAGTACAGCGTGACCTTATTGAAGAGATTCATGAAAATCCGGTTATTGAAGATGTTATTGAAGACCCTCCTCATGCCACCATAACAGAAGACATTGAAGATTGGGAGTTTTCTCAAGTTTATTTAAGTGATGATGAGCACATTTGTACTCCTAATCCGCCTTCACAAGAAACCATTACAGAAGCCCATATAAAAATCCAAGATGAAGTTTGTAATGTATATGATGATGAAGGCTTGGAAGATTTACTTCCTTATGACCTTTTTTTCTGAGGAGGAGGATTATGAGCATGAAGAGGACAAATATAGCCTAGATCACGATATAATTGATGAGGAGTCCCTCATGACTGACATGGATGTTGATGATGATAACTAGACATTTATAGAGAACCCCATCTATGCCATGTTTGAAGATGTAAATAATGAGCCGGAATCCTTTGAGAGCATATTTGAAAATCCCATATATGACATATACAAAGAAATAAAGTTTATGTTAGAAGTTCTTGATGATTTTATTGAAAATCCCATTTATGAGGTGTTTAGAGAAGGAAGCATGGACCTTAAGAACTTGGGATATCTTTGCATGGAGGAGCATGAAATCTTTTTATATGATCAATCAAATCCATACATGAGCATCAGCAAGGAAGACCGGAAGAAGCAGTGCAATGAAGAATTAGATCAAATACAACTAGTTGAAGAGCAGTCTCAGCCATCGTCTCCGCATACAGGGGTTCCTTATGATTTGGAGCAGCGAGGGGCTTATGCTTTCATAGAAAGTTTCTAACAGAAGAGCCCTTTAGATCAATATGATGAGGTAGTTGGTCTGCTTTATCATTCAAAGTGTTTTTCTCAATCCTATCCAGTCATGGATAGAAGAAGCCTGCGGGAGGACTTACCAATTTGGGAAGCAGTTCAATGACGTATTACATACCTATGATCTCCCATCCAGCCCTCCCATCCAAATATTTTACACGGGTTTGCATTTCTTGAATAAATTTTCCTTGCTTTGGCTGTGTTACCAGCTATTTTGTACAATAGCTGAATTTCTTGTGGGCTGCCAGTTTCATGAACATGTTCAATGTTCAGAAATTCAAAAGTTATTTTCAGGGCAATTTTGCCCCATTTGTAATAAATGCATGTTCATACCCCCATGGGGAAATTGTAAAAAGTTGGTCTAAACGGGGTCCTTTTATAAAAGACTCGGCTATCCTTAGGTTTAATTGTCAGGGGGGTACTCTAGAGTGTTTTTTCCTTAGGAATTATGCACTGCGCTTCAGTCGTGTATAATTCTTGAGTTTTTCACTCACACCTCCAAAGCTAGAGTATTTACCATGGTGGTCGAACCTAAAGGTGGTTATTAGAGTCTTGTGTCTAGGATATTTTCCGTGTTAGCTATCTCGATTGAGTCGTATGAACATGCACTAGTTCCCCTAGGAGTTTCGTTTCATTTCGGCAATAAATAATTTTTTCCGTAATTTAGACCATTTTTTAATGGTTTAAATGGAAAATTTCAAAGTGTGATAAAAACCTCGTCTGGAGGAAGAATTTGGCGTGGGGAGGCTCGTTTTGACGCTCAGAGCGTCCTCTTTACCTTGGTGTCCTTTCTCTCCGGATTCCGGGCAGCTAAGATGCATCATTTTGGCATTTAATTGCCAGAAAAAGAGAAATTACACTAAGTAACAAAAATCAAATAAACCAAAATTGATTATTTTAAAGTATGGAGGGGGTGACATATTGTTTTAATGAGATGTACGACCCACTTTAAAGAATAATGAGCATGATGCCAAAAGTCAAAATAAAAAAAATTGAATTAGAATGAGGGTGTACGGACTACGGATTCCCTCACATAGGTCCTCTTCACGTGGATTGGCTCACGAGTTAGCAAATATGGTATGGCACATGGTTTAGTGGTGGACAACCATGTTTATAGATACAAGCACATTTGGGGCTGAGGCTCCGGACCCAACGGCTGGTCCAGATGGTCCCTACGCCAGAGACCAGGGTTCAACTCCTGCCCACTCTTGCAGCGACCTGTCCCTGTCACCTCTGAACGCGCTATACCCTCCCAGACGGTGGTGAACCGGTTCCAAATTGGAGCTGACCCCGGCCCGAGGTTTGTAATCTGGCCTGCTCGGCTGACGTAGCTCAGAAGGGAGGATCCACATAGTTCCTCGGTTATGAAAAAAAAAAAAAAAAAAAAAAGATACAAGCACATGCCATTTCAAACTTAGGATATACGAATGGCATATAAGGGATGACGTGAGCATTAGAAGAGTATGTACGGATTCATATGGACATTCTAGGCGTGCATGAGCTCACCGCTTTGGTGGGCGAGTACTCCATTGTGTGGGCGTTGTTTCTTAAGTAGAGAGCGTTGAAACCAATGATAGGAGGGCGCCTTTGCATATGTGGAGGCCACACCACCAACCCCCACGCTCCAAGCTTTCAATCCCGTGAATCTCAACAACCAAGCACTCAGTTAAACGCCAATGAAGAGCGAGTTGGCTCAATAAGTTGGTGGTTGCCCCTTCTCTTCATGCACTCGAATTCTCCTTCTTGTGCTATATAAGCAGGGCTCTGGACCATTGTTAAGGGTGGATAATTCTGGCAAAGAAGCTCTGCTCAATTTTGTGTAATGCTTTCATGCATGTTATTGAATAAAGATTAAGGCTTTGAAGGCTTATCTTGTGTTGATTTTTTGGACAAATTTCTTGGTGAATGAGGTGATACCATTCCTAATTCTTCTTGCTTGTTAAATGATGGTTAAGTATTTCATGTTTTAGAGGGCTTATTCAAGCACATAAGATCAAGTATTTGTAGTTTCAATTTGCTTGATTAAATATTTGTTTTTAGAGATCTAAAAGTGTATAGTCTTACTAGCTTGTAATTCATGCCTCTTGTTTTCAATTAATGAATAGTACATGTCTAATTTCATTACTTGCAAGTTTGTGAGTGTTTGTGTTTGTAGATCATCCCATTCAGCCAAGTATGATTGTGGAGCTAGTTTGCATCCCTTCCTCTTGAAGCCAAGCAAAGGATCCAAACAAGCAATCATCAACTGGAATCCAAGCTCTTCTCAAAGATTCAAAGAGCTAAGTTTCATCTTCTTATCCCCCTTTCAAATTCAAAATCAAATTTAAATCGGTTCTTTGGTTACTTAGCTAAAGTTTGGATCTTTAAAGTTTTATCATTCTCCAAGCTTCTGCTCTCTCCTCTTGTTGGCTGCCATCTTCCTCTTTTTTGTTGGCTGTCATCTTCTTTGAGTTTGCTCTTGCCTTCCTTGTCTTTTCTTCTCCTTCTTTTCTACTCGTTTTTCTTACCTTTTCTTCTTCCTTTTCCTTGCTGCTCTCTCCTTTTGTTTGACGTTGTTTGTAACTCTGTTTTACAGCCTTCTTCTTTCTCTTACTGTTGGCTGCCTTCTCTCCTTTGGCTGCCATCTCCTTGCTCTCTGTTTGCTGCCCTTTCTTTTCTCTATTTTCAGCCTCTCCTCTCTTCATCTATTGGCTGCCTTGTCTCCTTTTTATTTTCAATTTCTTTTGTTGGCTGCCCCTTCTCTTGCTCCTTTTTCTTCTTCAAGTCTCCTTCCCTTTGCTTGCTGCTCCTTGCTTGTTTGCAGCCATCTCTTTTATTGTCCTTGCCTCTTGCTAGCTGCCTCTTTTTCCTTGTGCTTTCGCTTCCCTCTACTCTTCTATTCCTTTCGCTCTAGCTTTTCCAAGTCTTTTCCCTTTCTTTGCCTTCTTCTCTGCTTGTCCTTCTTTGTTCTCTTTTCCTTTTTTGTTTGTAACTTTGTTTTAGTTTTCCTTTTTTTTTGTTTCTAAATCTTAGTTTAGAGTTTCCAATTCCACACTTAGTTCTTACATCTCATCTTGTATTTAGTTAGTTTCATTTCCTAGCTTAGTTTCCTAATTCATGCTTAGCTTGCATACTTAGTTTTAAAAGAAATTTTATTTTTTAAAAAGTTTGCATCTAAAGTTTAGTTTGCATTAGTTTGGTAATACCTAGTTGCTTCTCACTTCTAGATTCCGTTTGTTTAAAATTTCTAGTCTAACTTAGATCTTAGTTCAAAGTTTTGATTTGCACTAATCCATAACAAGCTTTTGTTTAGAGCTCCTATCTTTCAGGTGAGCCAACAAAGACCAAGTTAAGATCCAAAAAAGGAGCAATAAACCAAGCAAGCAAACAAAGGACTCCTTGAAAAGCACTTCCCCATTTGTCATTCCCCCATCCTTTGTGATTTCAAGTGATAAAAAGCCTAAAAATTGTAAACTCCATAATAAAGAGCAAGTGGGATTACGGCTCCCACACCCCACTTCCCCCATTTGGGGGAAGCTTGTAGTGTTGCTTGTTATTTCCATAGTTAGCTAGTTTCAATTTTGCAAGTAGTTTAGATATACTGCTAGATTAGGTGCATTTTTGATAAACTGTTAAAAGTCTTTAGATCTTGTTTTATGTTTTCATTTTTTGATATAAACTGCTAAATCTAAAAGGAACCTAAAGATTCTTGAATCTCACTGCAAAGTGGATCAATAGCACTCTCTATCGAAGAGTTTGCTCATTTTTTGTTTTATCTCAAGTTTTCACTAACCCCCATGCTCTCCCGAGTAAGGTTTCAAACCTGAAAGAGATTCTTGGGTAGATTAGATTTACATTCAAGTATTTATTTCCGTGCATCATAAATCTCTTGAATCTCGCCATAAGGCGGATCAAGAGTGATCTCTCTCGGAGAGTTTCTTTTTGGTTCTTCACAAACATATCCCCTAAAATTGGAATTTATTATTTTCTATGCCGCATATGCTCTACCTAGTTTTGGGATACACAGAAATGGTATAGGTTCTTTAATTTTTTACATTAATTCCAATTTCAACCATAATAAAATTCATATCCCATAACCAACGAAAATTTGACGTTGATCGTCAATACTCGAAAGTGGGCAAATTTTGCCTGGGACGTTGGATCATTGTACTTAGATCTTGGGGGCACCGTTAGGCTACATCCTTATTTGGTGTAGTGTTGAACACGCTCTTGAGACTTTGGCAGCCAACATGTCTCCGTATGGAGCCACCTAGAGTATTTTCTGAACATATTTCCAGTACCTTAGGGTATATCTTGGAAATTCCCTTAGCCATAATAATCAATATCACCATAAAATACACAATAAAATTTATAAAGAAAAATTGCAAAACGGTTCTCAAGCACACAAAAACTCTTGTATCAAGCAACCCCAGAACTTTGACTCCATAAGGCACTGGTCCTTCATTTTATCTGTTTTATTTATATCTGGATCATACATTGTTTACATGCTTCAATTTATGCTGTGGATATCTCGATTAAATATCACTTGTTGTGCATCTTAATTTCTCCTTTTTGCAAAGTGTATCTTTGGATTATATAAATATTATTGTGAATCAAAAAATCCTAAACAACACCCATCCACGTCACATCACCTTTTAAAACATTAAAACAAAGAGCCTTAAAAACTCCTTTTTAGGGACTACCCCCCTTGGCTTCGTTAGGATTTTTCCTAAACGGAGGAGTCGGGATCAGGTGACAGCACCTGACTCTTTGCTTGCCCCCAAGGCCACACCTTTCCCACTTGGGAAACAACATTTTGAAAGATTTATGCTGCTGGTGTGCATTCGGCGGACAACAGGCCGGTAACCAAATGCAAGGTCAAAAACCCTAAAATTAGTGAAATGTTAAGATGGCTACATTGGAGTTTTCGTTTTACTTAGCAATTTTATTATGTTGTGCTTAGAGTAGGAAAAATAAGCTCCTCAAAGTGAGCATTTACTTTCGGCATTTCTTTTTCAATATTTTCCTTTGTGCACTTAGGAATTTTTCTTTGTTTTATTTTCAAATAAATTCAACTTGTGGTTCATTGGCCCTTTTATAAAACTTGTGCTACTAAAGGGTTTTCTTGTCAAGATGAGATGTTTGTAAAGGTTATAGAAACCAGAGATTCTGGTGTTCTTGCATCCTCTCCTTGCCTGAAGGCTAGATCGAGCACATGTCCCACAGTTGGAGCCAGATGTTACCACCTAAGTTGTACTTAGTTGGGTGCCAAGCGAGCCGGCGAAGATTTGAGCAATGTACTTGTTCATTGCCAGCATTCAGAAGTTCAACCGGCCAATTTTTGTCCCATTTTGTAAAAAATTGGCATGTCGAGATCCCCTTGGGGGAATTGTAATAAGTTGGTCTAAGCATGGTCTTTTTGTAACATGCTTGGACTTCCTTAGGTTTAGATGGCGTGGGGATACTGTAGAATTTTTTTTCCTTAGGAATTATGCATTGTGCTTCAGTGGCGTATAATTCCTAAGTTTTTCACTCACACCTCCAAAGCTGGAGTATTTACCAGGGTGGTCAAACCTTAAGAGGTTATTAAAGTCTAAGTGTCTATGTATTTTTACATGCTAGCCATCAATAATGAGTCATATGGACATACACTAGGTCCCCTAGGAGTTTGAGTTCATTCTGACAATTTTTTTTTTTTTTTTTAATTTTTTTTTCTGTAAAATTAGACCATTTTTTAATGGTTTAATTGGAAAATTTCAAATTGTAATAAAAGTATGTCCTGGAGGTGGAATTTGGTGTGGGGATGCTCGTTTTCACACTCAGAGCATCCTCTTTACCCTAGTACCCACTTATCCTATGTTTCGAGTGATTAAATCATCACTCGGAGCATTTTTTCCTAAAGAGGCGACAAAATGACCAAAAAATGCTAAAATTACACAAAATACACAAAAGGACAAAGTGAGAAAATCGAGGAAACATGTTTTAAACATTTTGGAAAAGGTGGCAATCTTGTCTCTTATGGATGACGACCTCATTCCTTGAATAAAGCGTTAATTTGGGAGTTATTTTGGAAGGTAGTGACTCACTTCAAGATTGCAGATGCGCCATCTTTCCATAAGTTCACGTGGGGGTTACATGGCAGCGTGTTGTTGTTTGGAGGAGAAACCAATGAAGGAGTGGGGGCGCCCTCCTTATGTCGCAGCCACCTCACTCCCAATCCCTTAATTCAAGGCATAAATCATGGCATATATCACTCCTCCCTTCATGGGATTCGCCCTCTCTCTTGTGTGCCTCCCTCTCTTCCTCTTGTTCTTATATAAAGCAAGGTCTAGCTCCATTATTCACATGGATGCATAGAACCTATGCCATTTTGTAACTTGATATTATTTCGAATATATGTTGAAGACTTTGGAGGTCCACTATTGTGCTATTGTGATGAATGCTAGTTTTATGAGGTGATATTGTGTTGATTAAGCATTTCTTGTTTTATTTTGTTGGTAGATCTAACTTAGTAGTTCTTAGAGTAAGCATTACGGTTGTTAATTTGCTTACTTGTGTTTTTCTTTCAAAAGATTAGGGAGTAGCCAACTATACTCGGTTGTAGTTAGGCTCTTTCTATTTTTTTTCTTTAAACACACTAGATCGAACTCATCTTGTACAAGTTTTTCTTATTAGTTGTACATATCACAATCTTGAAGGGGGACTAGAACTCGGTTGTCTCTTCTCCTCTCTTCGGCATATTTTTGAAGCTAATACTTTGTTTGCAGGGGTTTCCAAAGCCAACACAAAAGATCAAGCTTGGGCTTGAAGAGTTCCATCCATCTCTCAAAACAAAACGTCTTCTCTTTTTCAATTTCTTTGTTTTAAAAGTGATAAAGGAGTAGATCCATTTTATTAAAGTTTATCATTTAGATCTATTTTAGTTTAGCATGATTGAATAACTAGATCTAAAGCACTTCAAAGGCCTTCTTTTTACTAGATCTAGACTAGAGAAATTTGTACTTACACTTAGCATTCTTCCCAAAACATTTCTAAGTATATAATTTAAAATTTTTATTTTATTTTGTATGTGTTTGCCATCACATTCGAATAAATTTTGCTTGTTGTTTTTTGCATAGATATGAAAGAGTAGAGAGGCACTCTGGCGAAAATTTTGTTAGAAATAAGCCATCTAGGGCCCCGGAGACCCTTTCTCTTCATACTTTCGATTTCTAGATTTGTAAACCCTTGGATCCAAGTCTAAAAGGACCAAGTGGTACTTCTTTATGGCATTGTAAATATTTTATTAAAAGAGATCAAGTGGGATACACAATGCCCACACCCCATCCCCTCTGGGGGATTTGCAGTCTCAAATTTTTGTGGAATAATTCTTTCTAACAAACACAAGCACACAACCACTTTTTTCATGCAGGATTGTATACTTTAAAGTTTGTTGTTTAATAATTCTTTCTTTCCATTTTTGCAAGTACTTGAATAAATCCAGTTTCATCGCCACGAAGTATGCTCTCACCACCACCTAAAGGTATTGCCGATTAGTGGTGGTTGATCAGAAAGTGATGCATAAACTTGGTGATCTATATCTTTCATTTTTGTAAGTTACTTTGTTAAGCACTTTGATTTCAAGCACTTCAATCGGAATAAAAATTTTGTTTTTTACTCGAAGTATGCTCTTTCCCTTTCCAGGCATTGACCTGGTCTTAGGGAAATCAGAAAAGAGTGCAACAACTTCTTAAATTTTCAAATATAACTAAGAACTCACATTAATAAAATCAACAAAATTAAAACATAGTGAAAATTCGACACTCGAACATTAAGTACTGTGTGGGGAAATTTTTCAGAAGAAGCGGGAACCACTGGAAAGTGACCTCAGGGCACCATTAGGCTACACCCTTTTTGGTGTAGTGTTGAACACGCTCTCGAGACTTCGTTCTATCCCACACGTCTTCGTGAGGAGCCACCTTTGCCTAATTTTTGGACATTACTCCTTGCACCTCACGTTATATCTGGAGCTCCCATTTTTCCTTAATTAAATCTACCTTTAATAAATTATAAAACTGACCAAGACACATTTGCAAAAAAATTCCCTTTTCAACAACAATGCTTTTTTTATTTGACTCCAAGGCACTGGTATTTCATTTGATATATTTTACAAAGCTTTCATCATGTCAATGTTTTAGTTTCATGCTGTTGTCTCTAAACTATTTTGCATAAGCTTAGACAGTGAGATCGTACCACTTCAAAACTCCTAAAAACACCCATCTAATTAACTTTCTAAAACACTTAACAACCTTAGAAACTTTCCGTAGGGACTAACCCCCTTGGCTTCGTTAGGAGTTAGCCAAAACGGAGGAGTCAAGATCAAGTGACATCCCTGACTTGAGACTTGCCCCCAAGGGCGCATCGAGCAGTAGTGAGATTTTTGTTGCATTAACCAAGTGCGCAATCTAGCGGAAACAGGTAGCATACAAATTGATTAGGATCTAAATACAAGAATGTAATAGTTACCCTTTGTAAAGTTGGAACTTGGTGTCGATCAAATAATTGCTACACCTGGAATATCCATGTTATTGGATGATTTCCGTCAAACCTTCTCATATCAATGTTGGGATTCCATTGGTCCCTTTTCCCCAAGTTGAACCCATGATGATGTGGATTATGGAGTGAATGAATAATCAAGTGTCAGTGAATTGAACCTCTTATTCTTCAATTGTTTTTCAACTTTCTCAATCTGTGACTAGAACAAGTCCTTTTCCTCCTTATCCTCTTCTTGAGGACATGAAAAAGGAAGAAATCGACCTTATCTCAATTCTCATTCAACATTGCCTTCACCTCTTGAAGATCCTCTTTACTAGCCATCTCACCGGTCATCTTTACCAGGTCCTCTTTGCTAACCATCCCCCTGAGGTCCTCTTTGATGGACATCCCCTTGACATCCTCTTTACTGGTCATCTTTTCGAGATTCCTTTTCAACACCTTTTCTATATCACTTTTTTTCTTTATCAATTGAAAATGTGTCATTGACTTTTGGACAGCTCGTGTCTCATTTCTTCATTTTCATCATGAGTCATGGTTAAGTTTTTTGGAGGTTTAATGGGTGTATAATTTTTTTCTACACCTTTTTCCATTTGATCTCAATGATATTTAATATAATTATTCTCTATTTACTGTTTATCACACCTTTTGAATCACCTAAAAGATATTTTCAATCAAAAGTTATACTAGTTTCAAGTTAACATACCTTTAAAAACCCTAGTTTGTAGACTGTTTTTCTATTCGACCTTCCAACTAAGGTATCTCCGCAATTTTGGACCCGATGAGTCTAAAAGCTCAACTTGTAGTAGCATCGTTTGTCTTCTCTACAATGCCACAGGTATGACCTAAATCTGATGTGCCAATAAAAAGTTATGGTAAGTTTCCCAAAACTTGTTATTTTTGTCCCTTCCAAGAGAGAAAAAGTGTAAGTCCTTCCACATGTCCAATTTTTAGGATCTAATTCTAAAATGTATACCACAAATACTATGGTCCATATTCTTTGTGATTCAATAGATCTCACTCAATTTGGATATTTCAAGCTCAAGATATAATAGTTTTTACTAGAGCAACTGATTGAGACTAGTTTTTGGATGAGTCAAAAACCCTAAATTCCACAAGGTATAACTCCGTATTTGTTATCAATGAAGACCTGAAAATAGTACGATAGATAGTTCAATATATCCTCTGTGACTCCTCCAAGTTTCATTCTCTAAAATGTCCCAAAAAAAATTATAGCGAAAATGGCTTTGATACCAAATATTATGCACCAAATTCCCCAAAAACATAAAACAAGAAGAGATAGTATTCCAACGCCTTAAGAATGCAATTAAAAGATGAATAACCAGCCTCTTCGAGGGGGAAATCTCCTTTACAATATATTTTAGATACAAAACAAGCTGAGATGAGATGATTCCAAACTAGATCTCCTTGGTGTGTGTGTGTGTGTGTGTGTGTAGGAGATAAAGGGTACCATTACCATTCTAGAGCCTACATAATTAGGGTCCTATCCAACCAATAAAGATAATACTAATATGATAATAGAAATTTAATGTCACAATATATAGGGCTTAACAAAAGCAATCTCTCTAATGCACCAACAAACTCTTCCATAAAGGATGCATCCTAGTAAAATGTGCATGGAAGGTAGAAATCTTTCCAAGACAAGCATAAACATATTAAAACCATGTGCCATAGAGTGAAATCATGTACCAAAACCATCAACTACCTCCTAAACCATGGGTCAAGAAGGAGTGCACTTTACAGATGTGTGAAAGGTGGTTATGCCTCCTCAACAAATGCACTAACAATGATCTCAAGAATCCAACCACATGCTAAAAAAATCCTCAATAGCTAGGGCGCTCCTAAAACCAAGGGGTCAAATGTGTAGATCCTAGTGCATGTGACCAAATCAAGCTAAAAGAGTGTGCACAAGTGGGGTGCCTTAAATAAATACCTCAAAAAGCCATGGAATAATTAAGGAAAAATAATGAGGCCTCCTTGGAATAGGTGCTACACTAGCTCACTATCTCCATCATTTAAGCAATAACTATCCATCCAAAGCATGCTCTTTAGGAGAAAGTGTTCCCTAAAGTATGGGCACATCACCTCAATGAGTTCTCAATCAACATAATGAATCAATAATATGCCATGAAACATAGAGAAACCATGTAAGCACACCAAGCCACTAATGTGCAACATCAAGGTCAATAATATGCCATGAAACATAGAGAAACCATGTAAGCACACCAAGCCACTAATGTGCAACATCAAGGAGCAACAAATAACCAATATTACTGAGGAAAACTCTTAGTTCATGTATTCCTTCCATGAATGTGCTAGGGGTTAATTAAGAGTGCAGTATGCTAAGAAAAAGCCCGTGAGGCACCAAATACTCCACATGTGCAAGATGCAAGCCTCCAACAAAAGGCAATAATCCATCATCAAAGCACCAACAGTTGGCTCCAAAGACAAAAATCCTAAAAACATAGCCTACTTGGGTAGGGTCTCCAACCTAGGACAAACCTCATGCTATATGAGGGGTAAGAGGGTCTCAAATGGTGTTGCTAAAAGAAAATCTCTAGGTGAATATAAATATCCCAAAATGAACCAAAAATGTAAGAAGATGGTTATGTTTGAATAGTAGGTTTTAGGTGGGGATTAGAGATCCCAAAATGAACCAGACATGTTTGAGCAAGAAAAAGGGAAGAATTAGGAAGGAAACATGAGGGTGGGTAATATGAGAGTGACTCCAAAACAAAACCCAGATCTGAAAGATGCAAAGGGCTCAATTGTAGGCTCTAAAACCAACTAATGTGAGCATAAAGAATGGAATGCAAAAATATTAAGTCATGGATACAAAAAAAATAAAAAAATTGAACTCCTACCAATAAGAGAGGAAGAACAAAGACAACAAGAAATAATTGTCAAAATTGTACATTCTATACACTCTTCTATTATATTTATTGAGAAAAAGAGTCTTCTATTATATTTATTGAGAGAAAGATTACAAAGAAGAAAATTTAGGATGGACAAAAAATACCACAAGTGACATTGATATGTGAACAAGGAAACAACGATTGAAATACTCACACAAAATTTAAAGTTCAAGAAAAGAATTGTCTTGATTGTACACATTGTACACTATACTTCATTAGGAATTTTAGAGATGCAATAATTGTTAAATGGGTTTATAATCAGAATATATTTTATGAAGAGTTTGTTGGTTAGGAACATTATAAAGGAAGCACAAGTAAACCAGCTATGAGGATCAGAGATAGTGCAAGGGTGTTTCTTAGGAAGGAAGACTCGTTGGAAGAACTAAATTTTTAATCCAAGCATACTACTAATTCTTCTCTTTTCCATTATCTATGTGTGGAGTGGTCTCCTCTCCAGAAATCTCTTTGACCCATAGCCGTTAACTTCTAGCTGTGCTGATGAGGCAATTTCCTGGGCTCCAGCCTATAACATATTTCAGGACTTATCTTGTAAACACCCTTGAAGGAAAATTAATAACATGAAACTAGGATTCTTCCTGCCAGTTCTGGATTGATCTTGTAAACACCATGAATGGAAAATTAATAACATGAGCCAAGGAATCTTCTTGCGAGTCCTTCAACTTCCTGCCATTTCTGGACTGATCTTGTAAACACCCTCGATAGAAAATTAGTAACATGAACCTGGGATTCTTCTTGCGAGTCCAACTCCTACTTTGTGACTGATCAATTAGACACATTCCTACACAATCAAGTACCCTCCTTTCAACTTCAAGTTCCAATATTCCAAAGAAATCTAAAGTTGGACAATGATTCTTGAGAAATCCATTGAGGTAGTGCCAGTAAACCCACTCATGATTTCTCTGCAATCTTCTACTATCCTATCAATCTCAATAATTCTATCAACAGTTTACTGTACTAAAATTTACAAATGTCCAAACCATCCTATAAGAGGGATTCTCCCTTGCAAGCCTCTTGCATATCTATGCTTATGTTGCAACACTGGTTACAAAACTAAGTAAACACAATTTGCATGTTGCTAGCAATAAGCATTAGGTTGAATGAAACCCAGCTACCTTTCATAGAGACAAATAAATGATGGTATCAAGCTTGAGTATAAAGATGAGCCTAACATAGTCATATACATAAAAAAATTTCAAATAATATAGGTCAACTCAATCACATAGTGAACACATACAGATCAGTGAGGCGAGTCCAATTTCCAATGAAGTCTGGTATGCCCCCTGTGAATTGATTATCAGATGCCCATCTGCATCCCAAAACCAAAGAAACATTATCTAAACATGCGCAATCACTACATACCGAGGAACATTTTTCTGATATATGGAACTCATTTTGTGTTCTGCGTACCATAACAGAAAACAAAGAACAACTGACTAAGACTCTCAAGAATAATAGCAACCGGAACTCACAGAATTTTCAAGTTCTGTAGCTTTCCAAAAGTGGATGGAATTTCTCCACTCAGTCCTGCACTATGGACGTATCTGTTTGATAAAATTAGAGAACAAAACTTCAACTTCAGGATATCTGGAATGATTTCTAACGTTCTCTCTAATGAAAAACACAGGGCATAGTAGTATATATATATTTGCACCAGAGTAGTCAGGCTCTATACAACCCAGGAGAAGATTAAAAATCTTAAATCAATATAAAGTACAAAGAGATTAATTTTTTTAATTTTAATTTATTAAAATTTTTACACCTCCGTAAATTTCATTTCTCTTAATGCTCTCAGTTCATGTGAAAGTGTACCAAGAACTTTTTTTTTTATTAATTCAATTGAGTTAACTATATTTTACAATTACATACATTTATTTTCTATTAATTCAATTGAATTAATTATATTTTACAATTACATATGAGCAAAAATTATAAAGCTGCATATTTCTCGGTTCCAACATCAAATAAACATCAATTGAGTTAATTTTTTTTGTTTTTATATCTCCATGTTCCATGACAGATATCTCAGGTTTGAATTCATTCTCCTTATGTTGAATTATTTTCTTTTTCATTTTGATGTGTAATGCACTTGTATTATCCTGCATCCCATACGCTCTTTGAATGCATGCGTTGGGTAAAACCCCAAGCCTCTTGGACTTTGTTGGGTATAAGTTTTAAGCCCATGAGCCTATTCTCATTTTGTATCCTCTCTACCCACTCTTGCAAACCCAAAACAATTTATAACCTCTGCTGGCAATCATAAAATCCTTTGCTAAAAAAGACATAACAAAAATTATAAAGCTGCATATTTCTGGGTTCCAGCATCAAATAAACATCAATTGAGTTAATTATATTTTACAATTAACTATGAGCAAAAATCATAAAGTTGTGTATTTCTAGGTTCAATCAGAAATAGCTGCAAAGCAGTTAGTCCCTGCTTTAAAATTATGTTTATGATTGAGATACACTTTAAGTGGAATGTCAAATGAGTAAAAAAAACAAGTACATGTTATCATCATAAAAATACAAAACCCTAAAAAGAGACAAGATCTCTAAAACTTTTTGCTAAACATGAAAGTATCAAATGGAATGGAAGTGAAAAATGATGCCCATATTCATGGCGTAGCCCAGCTATAAATGATGAACCACATATCTAGCAGACATAGCATAATAAGATGTTTTGCAGTAATGCAAAGAATCATTCGAATAGAACCCGAAGGGACAACTGACTACTCTTTGTTAATTCGTATTTGACAAGGTGTTCATATTATTAATTATTAGTTATATATTATGGATAAAACTATAAAGAGAAAATTGATTAATGAAAAATTAATGTTAAAATCAAAATTAATATAATTAGATAATAATTATACACAAATTCAAAAGAAAAGCTTCCACGTATTATCTCAAAAGAAAACTTCAATGTACTCCCAAATTTAGTGAGAGTTTGATTTCAAATGTTCAGTGAATTTATGGTGAAATATTTTATTGTTGTATAAATCAATGAGTGCTTCTCAATAGGAAAAAGTTGATAAAGATCTGCATAAACAATTCTTTGTTTTGAAATAGTTTCTATCTAACACCACTGGAAAAAGGTGCCGACCACATCAATGTTATAACACATAGGGTGATTGAAGTAATTTGAAGACTATTTTACCTTTTGACTCTTTCGATTTTACTTCTTCTCGGTTATGTCCTTGAGGGAGAACGCTTTATCAATTTATATTTTTTTTAAATATAATTTTTTTTTAAAGATTTTAAATTGTAAAATTTAAAAGGATTGGATTAAATATCCCTGTCCGCATTTAACAAAATATAAAAGAAAAAGAAAATATTTTCAGGCAGGGTATAGTGGATGATGGATGTATTTGCTAGAGTGAGGCGAGCATTTGGGACTGCCTCTCATTGCCACAGATGATCTCATCTCAGGGCAGTGCCACGATAGTAATACCATGCAAGCTCCTCTAGCAAAATATCCAACAGATTTGCTAAAACAATTTGACGATACAGTTGTATTACAACAACAGCAGAGTGGGAAATCTCTGATTAGTAGACATTATTATAGCTATGAAGGTGCCACCACGACTAAAGTTGGTGGTGGGACAAGGTTCAAACAACGGACTTCTTCCAGACTTTGACAATGGGCTACATTGTACATGCAACTAGACATACATCAGACCAAATCTTCTAGTGCTACCAGGTCCTTCGATCGGTCATCTACCAGGAATTTCTTCCCAACAGAACCTGTCCTCAATACTGGTAAATGGGCATCTCTCATTGTGAATCAAGCTATTCGCGAGCGTACAAATTTTTATTAGTATTAATGAACTAAATTAATGGATGCATAATAAATAAATAATAAAAAGAGGATCAAGGTTCGAATCTCATAAACACTTTCAAGTGAATCCTCCACCATTTCTAGTTTCGAGCATGCCCTGGTAGAGTTCGTTCCCATATGATCGAGTCACCGATCGCTCCGGCCATCAGAAGGAAGACCTGGTTGCTACGTTTACTGGTATGTTTCCTTCAAACCAATCTCATTAAATTTATATCTGAACATTCTTGTATACTGTTGCATGTAATCTCCCATTGATTGGAAACCACCCCGAGTCTTTATTAACTCTAGTTAGGGTTTCGGTGCAGTGCGATCGTGAAGTAATCTTGCTACTCTTGGGTGCTAGTGGATCATGGCTTTGGTGATTTCTAGGCTCTACATAATTGTGGATTGAAGGAAAGACAATTATTTAGTGGAGTTGTGATCCGAAGGCGAAAGGTTGTTCGCGTGGCCATGGCCATGCAGTCAGGGCCGCACAACTTTTCCACTCAAGCATTTACTAGTGTTGTTCTGTTACCTCTCTAACGTAACTCAAGTGCAAGAGATGCTAAGTATGGAAACATTAGTATCCACTAATCCTTCGAGATGCATACAGACCTAGCACATATGTCTGAGGATTGCTACAAGCATCCTCCCAAATGGCGCCACCCTCTCTCTCTGTCCTAGCCTTTCTTTTATATATATATATATATACAAAATTTATTTGTTGCCTGGAGCAGTGCCTCCAAGACTGCCTAAGCGTGCAATCTTGCCTCCGTTTACTGTTTTGCTTCCAATGAAATTGGTGAATGAGAACCTAAAAATAAGACACAATCCACCCCAAAATCCCTACTCTCTCCGTGGGTAACAAGGCCACTAAGTCGGATTTCCGTCTCAAAGCTAAAACAATAAACAGAAATGACTTAACTACCTTTTTGCTTAAAAAGGTAGCAAAAGATGTTTTTCTTTAAGATTTAGATAAGGCATGTGAACTAATAGAAATTGCATCTTTAGATGCAATACTAAATACTGTTGTATTCCATATTTTGACATACCTAGTGGTAACTGAAAGCTTATCAAAGCCCCTCCAAGCCATTGAATGTGCTCTAGTTTATTCCTTCGCACTAAGATTAACATTTTGAGGCCGTTTTGAGGTTGCTTGCTCTAACTCCCAACTGCTTCACTTAACATATCATTCGACCTCTTTAGCTACGATGACAGCAAGCAAGCAGATTATAAATGTATATCCACACATATTTTCCCTGTAAAAATTTGTGTTGTGCGGTTTAGGTTTCGGATGCAAGCCTCATTCGTAGTTGCAAAATATTATGAGATTATGTTCACTCTTTCCTAGCTGCAAAAGATTATGAGATTATGAGATTATGGCTTGTTCACTCTTTTATTACTTACCAGGTTCTTCATTAACTGGCTACCCGGGCTTGCTAAGGATGACTACAAAATAATAATGACTTAGATGATCGGTCATATCAACCAATGAACATGTAACAATTAGACCATTTCATTATTGAATGATGGTTTACGTGGCATGATTGCGTTTTTTTCTTATTTTTTATTATATTTACAATTTAATAATTATTTTTCATAGCACGGAAAATTAGTCAAATCCATGTACTTTACCAATCAGAAATTAGATATTCTAATTTAGAAAAATATTAAAAATATTTTTAATTTAAAAAAAAAAATCATTTTAATACCCATTTTTTTAAAAACTTCATATCTAATTTAGAAAAATGTTAAAAATATTTTTAATTTAAGAAAAAATCATTTTAATACCAATTTTTTTGAAAACTATAGTAAACTTGAGTGTAAAAATTTAAAACAAAAGAAAGTCAAAGAGAAATGTCGACCAACAGATGGCTATAATCCCTCCGGACCAATAAACATCTGTTTACACGATGCTGGATTATTTCTATAAAAATTAAAATAACCATCCTCATACTGGAATACTTTTATAAAAGTTGAATTTGCTAATATTTCTAAATGTTATATGTAGTAAAGTTTGTATTGATTATTTTGTAAAACTGTAAATAACATTTATTTTTTATTTAATGATTAAGTTTATTATAGTTTATATTATTAAATTCTTTAAAGTGTATTTTTTTTTTTAATTTTAAAATTATAGTTTAATAAATTTAATTTCTTTTATATTTAAAATAAAGTATTTTTTGTCATTTAATTAGGTCAATATCTCCCCCATCCTGAATTATAAAACATTTCAAAACTCTGCATATAAAAATTAATTTAAATCCATTTTTATTATATATATATTATATATGTATATCTTTTTTACACTAACATATAATGTTTACTATTATTTATTATAAATTATTATATTTTAATTAATATATAAATTTATCTATCGGACAATATCTCTATTATATATTAGGTTGTAGATATATTTTGTTTACATATGAATAACAATCATAGGTTGTAGATATATTTTGTTTACATATGAATAACAATCTTAAAACTT
This sequence comes from Larix kaempferi, assembly GCA_027924585.1. Classification (NCBI taxonomy): domain Eukaryota; kingdom Viridiplantae; phylum Streptophyta; class Pinopsida; order Pinales; family Pinaceae; genus Larix; species Larix kaempferi. Next base: position 2,955,411 of record BSBM01000123.1, read on the forward strand.
TAAGATTTTAAATTCAAGTATCAAATAAACATTATAGTTTTAAATTTAAGTATCAAATAAATATTTTTATTTTATAAGTGGACTATTTTTTTTTTAATTTAATTTTTTACCATTCAAAATATGTGGTTTATATTTAGATAATATCTATTGACGTTTAAATATATAAGTAAATATATGTTTTTATTTTTATTTGATTTATTTTATAAAATATATAAAAATTCAAAACAATAAAATTTATATATATATAATATTTTTTTTAATTAATATGTAAGCTTATCTACGTGACAATATCTCTATTATATATGTTTAGTTACTCTCAATACAATTACATATGAATAACAATCATAAAACTTTATATTTTTAAATTCAAACATCAATGTAATTTTAAATTTAAGTATCAAATAAATATTTTTTATTTTACAAGTAAGATTCTTTTAAAAAAAAAAAAATACCTTCAAAATATGTGGTTTATATTTAGATAATATTTATTGGTGTTGAATTACATAATTTATATATATATAGTTTATTTTATAAAATATATAAAAAATACAATTAAGATAAATTTCAAAAATAAGAATTTATAAAAGTAAATTAAAAAGTATAAATGTATTTACATTAAAATAAAATTAAAAACAAAGGAGAGGAAAGTGTGTGTTATCTTATGAAAGTATAAAAGGTACATAAATAATAAAAATGTAATAATATATGATTAAGAATATAAGTCTATGAATTTATGGATTTTTTTTTAGAAAATAATAGTAGAGATTATTAAAATAAATATAGGGAGTTAAGTTGTCAAAGATAAAGATAGATTTTTTTAGAATATTTTTAAAGAAGACATATAAAATGGGAAAGATTGAGTAGTAAGTACAACCAATATGTTAGTAGGAGACACCACTCTCTTGTGCCTAATTTTATTGGCATAAAGATCATGGTACATTAGAGCTTATCTGTTACCATGAACCACTTCTTTTAAGCAATGTATATAGATTTTGTATATAGAAAAAGATATTTGTGTAGTAAAAACAATTTCAAGATGTACAAATATTAGGTATATCCAATTTAGTAATAGTTATTTTTAAGAAAGGCATGTCAACAAAAGATATATATATATATATAATAATAATGATCCACTTTAGTGACTAAATATTATTAATAAGACTAAAGTTTTAATATATATGATATAACCAGAGAGTTCAATCAAAATTGTCAATCTAAAAAAATTAAGTAAAAAATGGATTTTAGTATAGGCTTAACATTGTAAATTAAAAACATCTTACTTCTTGACCTAAAAATATAATTGATTAGTTTGAATCCAAACAGATACATCTTTCACAATTGATAATAACTTGGAAAACTGCAATAAAAATATTCTACTCAAAAAATAAATGTAGACAAAATAAAATAAAAATAACAAAACAAACTTACAATAAATTCAACTTTAAACCATTCTTATTTTTACATGCTTTCAACACTAAGCTTTAAAAACGGGTTTTCATCATGTTTTCATATACAATTAACACTCTCTTCTTATTTTTCCTATCTTTCCCATCATTCTTATTTTTACATGCTTTCAACACTAAACTTTAAAAATGGGTTTTCATATACAATCAACACTCTCTTCTTCTTTTGCCTATCTTTCCCATCACTATAAATGAACCCATATATAGTTTTGTTATATTAAAGTTGATTACAAAACTTATTTGTTTTAACATCAACACTATTTATTTTCTTTGAAAAATATTTTTGGCTTCATACATAGTTTAGTTTTGTTATGTTCAAATTGATCATGTTTTGCTGAACTTATCCACCACTATTAATGAATCCATCAATATAACAGTATAGCACTCTTTGTTCTCTTGAAAAATGCTTTTAGCTACTTAATGGTAACATAAATTGAATACTTTTACCAATGAGAATGACTAAGTGTTAGTTAATAGTTATTTTGGTGATTAATACTTTTATAAATAAAACAACAAAATAATTTAAATATATAAAATTGTATTTTAATATCAATACTTTTTGTAAACTTTTGATAAATGCTTTGAAGTTAATAATTATTTTGTTGATAAATATTTCCTTAAATAAAATAACAAAATAATTCAAATATAAACTGAATATGAAATAAATAAAATAAATAAAGATTTAAAAAAAAACTATAACAAATCAACAAAGTATATACGTATTACATTTACAAAAAATACAGACAACGCGTGTTTTTCGATTACTTTTCATATTCTTAACTATCACCTATATTCTTGCCACCTAAATCTTATAATCTTTTTTATCTATATTTATCTTATATTATTTTTTCATAAACGATTACACTAATTACACATCAATCCATGTGATCATTAACACTACTTTAACCTATCTTACGCTATTGCACTAGTTACACAATGACCAATATGATTATTGACACTACCTTAACAAATCTTTCAAACAATGGACTAAACTATTATATTAATATACAATGATCCATATTAACACTACCTTAACACATATTTCACTGGTCATATTGATCACCTCATCAAACACATTTTTGAACTTTTCAAACTTGCCTTTATTATGGGTTTATGTATTATGATAGGCTAGTTCAATCTTTCAATTTTGCATCTTTTCTCTAATTAAATATGGTTATACTTCATCATAATTGGTTCTAGCAATTAAAATGAATATATATATATATATATTCAATTTTGTTATATATTGGTTGTCACATAATATGTAAATATGACCAACGTTTGCTATATCAAAATTATACAACAACTACAATGGAATTAATTATCAATGTAATTATACAAATGGAATATCAAAAATAGAAATCAACATGCTAAAGGAATCATAACACAACATGGTATGTTATTAATTTCAATGTCCAAGTTTTTGAATTATTTCATTAAAACATATTTTGTATATACAAAGAGGTAAAATACTCTTCAGTCCTTAAAATTGTGCTTTATAAATGAATCCACTAAATCCACTCTAATTAACCATCAAAACCAAGAACTCAATCATTCTAAATTCCAAGACCATCGCATCACTAACAATTAGTCTTATAATAGTAATGAGGTGAATGCTTCATAGACACATCAAGGCATTCATGAGTGAACCTAAGGGATATGAACTTCTTTTTTATGTGAAGAATCCATGATTCATATGGAAATCCCATGAAAGATTCAAAATAATCTCAAAATTAATAGGGACCATAGACCTTCTCTATGATCCAACGATCTACATGTTCCTAACTTTGAATTCCTCTGAAATCTCAATCCCATCCGTAACTCCTATTATATCTATCCATATGTCATTTTTAGTCTCTCTCCCACAACTCTATTACCCCTCCTTTATACAACCACCTTGTCTCCTAATTATAATACCCAGTGGTTTGGTGATATATCCTCTTACTTTGCTTGGTGTGTGCAATACTTTGTTGATACAACAAACTCACTCAACCAAAAACACAACCATTTGGGTACTAGGCATTTAAATGAGATACAACTTCTTGGTGACTTGCAAGCTTTTTATGCAACTCTAATTCATTATGTGCACACCTTTTTGGTATCCTTGTCCATAAAACAACTAGAAATGGATTAAAGCATTGAACTAAAATTGAAACCCTACTTATAGATGGTGCATGATTACGCTAAACCAAGGATGATCCTACATTAGACCCCCCTAGTAATTAGAATGTAAGCATATTACTCACATGTTAGATGTCAAGAGCTTGATAGTTGGCCCATGAACTTGAGCAAACTTTGCCTCTGAAATCCCTATGGCATCTTTAGAACTTTCCCCCTTTTAGCAAACCAAGTAATCATTGTACTCCTTCCTTCTTGACCTTTTGGTATTTCGTTCTTCCAACACTTTTTCAATTTCATCTCTCTTTTTCTAGAATATGAACTTTCCAATTTGCATCATGTTTCTCATTGATGACATCTCATATAAATTATGTTACTTAAGAAAATTTGATACAATATCAATGAGATATACAATTCCTAATTATCAAAAATATTTTTCAGGTCTATACACGACTCGAGATTTTGCAAATTCAACTTGTTATATGTTCCTCTTGGGAACCTTTCCTTCCTCAAGTGCACTAGCATCAACTCCCTTTAAAATTTATTTTCTACTCTCATCATCAAACTTCTCCCTATACTTATGGTTGCTTTGCTTCCATTACTACTTCATTTGTTCATGCACTTCTCTCATATGCTTGGAAAATAAATCTATAACTAAACTCTTCAAAAATTCTTTAGGAAAACTCACCAAATTTGTTACCCCCTTTGGTGATATCCCATACACTATTTAGGCCTTTGTTATTCGCATAAATTAGTTCACTTAATTATTAGACACAATATTAGCTTGTGCCAAGATCATATATGACTATTCAACCTTCTCTCTAACTAAACCTCTCAACAAGTTACCCAAAATCATGTTCACTACATTGGTCTACTGTGATGCCCATCCCTTCCTTACTTTGCTTTGAGAAGGATTAGAACGTTAATTTGAGTGTTGAGTGAAGACTTTTAATGATTATGGTTTTGACTAATTTCTAGATACATGACATGTGGAATGTACTTGATTGATGGGACATAGTTGATATTCTTGTTTGTTGATTTGATTAGCATATACATCATGGCATATATATCCTTGGATCATGGAATGAATACTTATGCTATGAATAATTGTGAGTTGTGGCAGGTGGACATGACCTGTAGGGATCATGGGTGGAGTTGATTGGATGAAGAGGAAGCCTAGAAAAGCCAAACTAAATGTTGTGAAATATTAATAAAACCAAATGACTTACATTAATATCATATTGCTTATATTTCATATCTAAATGCATGTGTTGTGATATTATTACATTGTTCTTAGTGGTGCAAGACATTGGTCATATGAAGGGTGACATAGGTGGAAATGGCTATTTGGAAGAATTGGAGGTTGGGAATCAAATAGAAAATATTTGTTGAGGGCGAATGGTGACATTAGTAACTCAAGTTAGTATGTGTGCAATTGTCACATGTGTAGGCTACAGGGGAAATGCCTTGCCATCTTGCCAACATATGGGTATATGACACAACCATGTCTGGAGGTAGGGATGTGGAGTCCATATTTCATGATCAAGATTTTGGGCATGTATTAAGGGTTTGGAATCCTTATTTCCCAACAACCAATTCTTCCATATTCAAAGCTAAGGAAAATTAAATTCAATGACTCCCGTGATCGAATTAGTTTGAGAGTTTAATTACCCACTTTGGAGAGAAAAATTGAAATAACATTTTTTAGATAGAAAAATGTAGGAAATATAATGAAAGAAAAATAGAAAATAGGAAAATGTTGGTGAAGACATCTAAGGGGGTGATTAATCTTAATTAGTAGAATTACTAAAATGTTGAATTTTGCATGTAGGAGAGGTGATGAGTTAGCGAAAGTCTATAACTAGATGGAGGATCCCATGGGTTTGGGAAGGGGGGGAAGGTGCTACCAAATTTCACCTAGATTTGTTATTAATACATAATTTCCAACATTAGCTTGAATCTAGTTAAGGTTGAAGTTTGTTATGGTAGGAATCCATTCATAGTTGAGTTGTAACCTTCATGAAGAATTCGAGGTGAGGTGGACTCACCATTAACACATATTCTACTAAAAAAAAGGTCAAGATAATGGTTGTGAACCTACACAGCTTGGGGTCTCAAAGGGAAAAAATTCCCTAAGTAAGGATGGCAGGTAAACCACTTTGGAATAGGAAAGAAACTAAAGGTTGAAACCTTGTTGAAGCTTTTACTTGGCATTTGAAGGAAAAAATATATACAAAAATAAAATCTTAAAAATTTCATATTTGAGTATTATGTATTTCTTGTTGGTTTTAATCCAAGATAAGCTTTTGAAATTAGTTAAGAATTTCATATTTGGATATCATGTATTTCTTGTTGGTTTTAATCCAAGATAAGATTTTGAAATTAGTTAAGAATTTCATATTTGGGTATTATGTATTTCTTGTTGGTTTTAATCCAAGATAAGATTTTGAAATTAGTTAAGAATTAGTTTGGTAGGAAAGCAATTCATAATTATGAGGAGATGGTTATGTGTGAATTTGGAAATTATAGTGTTTATTTATTATTGGTTGAAGCTAACCCTTTCTTGCCACTAGTTTGGAAACCAGGTTGGCATTGAAGGAAAATTACATGGATTATGGCACTTAAAATAGTGCTCGGAAAGCCTAATGAAAATATTGGAGAATATGGTAAATCATGTTTGTTGCAAGTGGATTCCAATTAATAGGGACTTGTTGAATATATGTAAACTCTCCCTTCTAATTTTGTAAACTCTTTTATCCTTTGCTACAACACTTTCTTTATACTATAGGATTATCTTTTGTTAAATGCAAGGTTTCTATTATTAGCATTTCATTTGATTGTATGAGTTGGATTGTAAACTTGGTTAATCATTTATGCGTAGAGTTTGAATTGTAGTATTGGGTTGTTTGTCTAATTATTTGGTTTTGGGGAAAAGATGTATGCAAAGTTTGTGAAAATTTGTGAATGAGGAATATACTTGACATTAAAAAAAATGGATAAGGAGTTAGGAATTCTTAATTTGCCTCAATATTCATGATATTAATGTGTATTTTTGTAGAGAATTGTAGACCTTTAGTGGCTATAAATTTGAGCATGAATGTCACAAGGAAATGATACATTACAGTTTGTCAGAGTGTTTGTAAAAATGTATGAATGAAAATTAGGTTTAATTCAGTGATTTGGTTTGGTTGAAACTGCAAATTTACTGTATGGGCCATCATGAAATTTATATAAAGTTTTTAACAAGGCGATTAAATTTCCCCCAATTATATTAGGAACCCAAATCATGGATATATAGTTATGCTATTTTTATAAGAGGAGTTTTCTTATTATGTCAAAACTAGAATTGTTCAACAGTTGTTTAGTTATTTACTATTTTATCACAATTTAGGATGTGGATAAGAGATATTTTTGGTACAAAGACTCAAGACATAGAGTTAGAGATACTCACAAAATAATATCAAATAAACACATATTATATCAAAACATATGAGTCGTTTATTAGGGATGTAGCTATTGTTTCTTGCATGAAAATGTTGTAAGTTAGTTTTATAATTTGGGCTATGTGCTTGAAGGTTGGAATGCATCTATCTGTTTTCTCTTTGATATTGAGTGTAAATTGTTATTAATAAGGAACCGTGCTTTTGGTTAGTAATTCCAATCAAGGAATGATGAGAGTATTTGGGAAAAATTATTAAATACATTACTTCAACAATTGAGTCCTATAACTTGAGTTTTTAATTGGATATTAGAATGGCTGACAATAACTCTTTTTCACTTCAGTGGTTTATTTTTCTACCTATACTTGAGTAAGTTTGTAGAGTTAGCTTAGGCTTATATATGGATATAAACCATATATACATTGCTAAAATTAAAACATGATTACAACGATGGATTCAAACTCTTATTGTGGAAGAGGCATGCCCTACCATCAGAGTATTTTTTAAGGATTCTAATATTATACATGAGTATAATAGTATTATAGGCAATTATTTTGGATTGAAAAAATCATAAATATAGATAGGTAGGTGAATATTAAATATGAAACATAAAATTTACTACTAAAACAATTTTTGGCGAATATTATAATAAAAACATATTTTTATGTAAATATAGGCTATACTTGAGCGTAAAAATGACTAATTAGCAAATTTATTTTTTGAAAAAAAAAAATTGAAAACTAATCAATTGGCAAAATTTCGACCCTAAAAATTAGCTTACCTACCATTCATTAGAAGTTTTCCTTTGAAGGCATTTTATAATCTTACCTAAGGATTATATTATAATAATTTAGTGAATCATGTATGAGCTACAAATTGTTATGTACAAGTAAAGGATACTTTGCGATCTTAAATTCATTTTGTGAATGACATATACCTTGAAAATCTTAAATTCATTTTGTGAATGACATATACCTTGAAAGATAAAACTTAATAGTAAGCTAATATGCTTGACATGTATCATTTATTTTTAAACTTTACTTATGTGAAATATATTTAACTTGTGACTAATATTCTAATAATTTGTGTGATTCAAAAAAATGAATATGAATGAATTGTTAAGAAGCCATGAATGCATGAGAACAATGCACATTAAATATTGGTTGAGGAACTAGGAACTCAAATGGATTGAGATGCCTGAGCTTATCTTGATTGTTGATTCTCTCCATCCAACGGGCATGGAGCAAGGTCAAAGGTTGACATTTCTCCATGCCCGCTGGATGGAGGGAATCAACAATCAAAACAAGGATGGCCGATTGAGACAAGGGTGGCTTAATTCTTAAGACATTAAATATTGGTTGAGGAACTAGGAACTCAAATGGATTGAGATGCCTGAGCTTATCTCGATTGTTGATTCTCTCCATCCAACGGGCATGGAGCAAGGTCAAAGGTTGACGTTTCTCCATGCCCTTTGGATGGAGGGAATCAACAATCGAAACAAGGATGGCTGATTGAGACAAGGGTGGCTTAATTCTTAGGCTTTAAGTGTCTCAAAAAAATTGGTGGTTCAACTAGACCATGAAGCTATGAAGCTAGGATATATATATGAAATGTGATTCTAATATTTGTGATTGAATTATGGATTATAATTAAATGATGCATCAAACGAGAAACAATGATAGTAATTAATAATTATAAATTAAACCCCGAGTTGGGTGCTCAGACAATAGACATGATCTCCACCATTGTGTCGATAGTTTGACCAGCTGTCAGATCCAGGCAGAGGAGGTGCATTAGGATGAAGGTTAGGCACCTGGCATGCTCTAGAGAAAGTGGACGGTTGGTAGTCATTTCCCTCCCCGCTACCATTCACAATACAATACGAACAACACAGAGTATGGTTCATTAGACTGTGTGGAAGGCACCCAAAACAGCTCTCAAGGGACACCATGCTTGGATAATCGAGACTAGTGAGTACTAACATTACCTCAAGTAGGATGAGAAGCATTGGAGAATCATGTCAAATTCACTTTAGGCTCACAATATATAGGTAACAATTGAGTTCAATTCAAGCATTGTTTCATTCACAACTATTTCCCTTTGGCTAGTCTGGTGCATGTAGGGAGGGGAAGGGTTAAATCATAGTGCAGTGCAGAGGTTCGAGATTTTCGAGATTGCCAGGTACAGACCTCTCACTACCTAAAAATTTCAAGGGGTCAAAGAATTTACATCCCGTGGGAATGAGAAGCAGTGGTGGTTTCCAAAGTGTTATAGGTCAAATCTGCACTTCTCCATCCGCGATCACATTGCTCTGTTGATCACACAAAAGGGCACTAAGAATTGAAGAGTTGATTGACATGGATGACTTGTTGATAGAAGTACACTCTTCAATTGAAAATATTGCAGTTTCTCATGATTTTACTTCATGTACGCCCCTCTCTGTATAGCAGACCAACATACACCTTGGGAAAATGCTCTACTTTGCTCAAGGACAACTAGGGTACATCTCCCAAAATGTTGTAAACGCATGTTGTAAAGCACAGAAGTTGCTTACTGTACGCTACTCTTGTTGTATGAAACCCGCGTACATCTTAAGATGAAATCAAAAAATATATTAAATTGACGAATTGGAATTAGTTGAAGTTGGTTCTGCAACTTCCCCAACTTCCCAATTCAACCACCTCTCGATCTAAACTACCTACCTTGTCCCATAAATACAAGGAGGATCCATGAGAGGACTAGTTGGAAGAAGGGGGAAAGACTAGTTAGAAGACTTAGAAAGGATGCTTTGAGTATTGTTATGCTGGAGGAATTCCCAAGTCAGAGTGAAGAGCAGGAGCCCAGGATCCGGTTGCGGAAGCATCTCTACACGTCAGGTATATTGTATGGATTCATGTTTCTTTGACAATAAAAAGGTCGAAACATCCTTCTTGTCTCAAATCGAATGTCTACTAGATTGTGTATTCATTTGGATTAATATCTTGTTATATTTAATGATCAAGTTGTTTGTTCTTTCATCATATTTATTATATCCAAGATACGCTAAGTGTTATAGGTCAAACTTGCACCCCTCCATCCGTGATCACCCTGAGCTGCTGATCACACAAAAGGACAACTTGGATGGAGGAGCATGTTAACCTTTGATGATATGTCAACTCATTCCATTTCCTGAAAACACTGGAAAACCCCAAAAAATATCATTTTGAGATATGAGCGCTACTCTACTCAAAGAGACTAGCGCCCATACGCTACTATACTGTATAATAGTAGCGCCCATATCCAAGTATACGCTACTCTAGTGTAGCATAGTAGCGCCCACAATTTTAAATCGATTGAGCGCTAGTTGTTAAACACTAGGGTAGCGCCCTATACGCTACTCCACTGAAGAAGAGTCGCGTACATCTTAAAAGATGATTAAAAAAATAAACTAATTCATCAAGGAGGATTAGTTGATGGCAGTTTCCTAACTCCCCCAACTTCCTCCATAACTACATTTCGAACTGAACTGCTTCTTTAATCCTATATATACCAAGAAGGTTAAAGGAGCAGGGTTAGCTTTTGTTAGAAATTGGAGTTAGTGAGATGGATTAATGGAAAAACTTTGAAGAAGCTTGCATTGGAGGAGTTGTTGCTGACGACATCCAAGCCAGAAGAAAGCCAGAGCCCAGAATCTAGTTGCAGGAGCCTGCTTCATTATCAGGTATACTTGTACATCATTCTACTTTTGACAAATAAAGGTTGAAGTGTTTTTCTTGTTCCAATTTGAATGTGTTATGAAATGGCATCTTAAGTTGGATTTATTTTGGTCAATGCTGAATGTTAAACATTGTTTTTGTTTCTTTCAAGCTTTATATATTTCCCAAAATGTTTTGAGAAAGGTATTGTTGTTGCAGGTTTGCTGAAGGAAAGGTAGATTCGGAAGTGGAACACAGGATCAAGTCAAAGCAAGGATCGGACTTCGATTAAAAGGTATGTTCCCTATATCTACAACTTCTTTCTTTTTGTAAATGTCTCTGTAATAGCATCAATACACTTACCTGTCACCCCAACCAAGTTGATAGCATTAGTTTCCTTGCTATAGGGTTGAAATGCCCACCAACAGACTGGCGACTCCGCTGGGGAAATAGAGTTTTTGGCTTTAGGAAACCTTATTCTTGTGTGTCTTCTCAGACTGTTTTAACTTCTTTGATGTGTCAAGCAACTTTTTAGGTATCCCTTGCCTTTTTCTTGCCTGCTTTCATCAGTTTTTTATATCTTCCAAAGTCAGTTTTCAAGCCTTTGAAATATGAGCGCTACTCTGATATATGTATAGTAGCGCCCATACGCTACTGTTCTATATATACAGTAGCGCCCATTTCTGCATGGGCGCGAGTTTCTCTACTACACAGTAGAGTACACTTTCTAAGGCATTATTTTTTTGGTTTGCTTGTGTTTTAGCCCTGTGGTGATTTGTTGACTTTGCTGTAGGATCCCTTTGATGATTGCATGAGGTTTTTAACTGTTGCTTAATTCATAAGAACCTTCTCTTGAAGTTTTTCCCATCTTTTAAACCACTTGTTGACCTTTGGAATTTTTGGGACTTTTTATTGACTTTTTGGAAGACTTGGTGGTGTTTGGTGACGAACACTTTCACTTTTTTTAGACCCTGACTGCCTGTTGCCAGTTTACAAACCTGCATACTCCTGTATCCGCTGTTTGTGGCGACGCTTGTCTGCTCTCTACTACTTCCATCCTTTGTTTTAGGTTTTGGTCTTTGGTAGAGCCTCTAGGGTGTCTTCTTTTCGGTCAAGTTTCATTCTTCCTAGACTTCTTGTCTTTTTTGCTGGTTGCAAGTGCTTTTACACAGCTGTAGGCTGGTTCATTTTCTCAGTTTCTTCGTGTTAGTAAGGCAGCTTGCTTGTCTACTTGTACTTGGAACAGTGGTCTTCCTAGCGCTAGATACTTTAGGTCAGTCATTTTGTGTCTTTCTCCTTTGTTTTCTTCCACTTTGTTCTCAAGTTTATAGGCTTTTTCTTTGTAAAAAACCTGTAGGTCAAGTCTTTTTCGAGCTAGGGTTTCGACAGCTATAGGCCTAAAAACTTTTAGCCATACTTACACACTTTGCATATAAAGTTTTATTTGGCTTTCCATTTTATATAGTTCTTTTTCGTTTATTGAAAAAGCAAAAAAAAATTGGTACTTTAAGTTAAAATAGAACTTGTCTTTGTCATTGCAAGATAACTTAGCATATTTTGTATAATTCCAAAAAGAAAACAAAAAATTTTAAGTAAGTTTGCTTAGATTTTCAGTTTTGGAAAAGAAGTAGATGAAAAAATGAAAAGAGTTTTGTTGTAGAAAGTTTGGATTTTATTTGCATTTTTGTTTTCTTGTTATAACCACGCTCACACACCCACTACCCTTTTTGAGTAATAACAGCCCTAAAATTTACTAATAAAATGAAATAGAAACATTTTTCTTTTTATGGTACACTACACCAACTAGTTTTGGTTAGGATCTTGGGTTTAAAACACCTTAAACCACCCAAGGTCACACATTGCGCAAAAATCGTAGTGAGACTATCATAGGCAAACCCACCTCACTCAAAATTTGCTTAGGATCTATGCAGTAGGTCATTGCGAGATCAGTTTGTGGGAATACTCCTCCTACTTGCTGTTTGAGCATACGCCAGGATCGGATTGCGTATTGGGGACTCTTTCGAGTTTCGGGCTTAGCTACCCTGCCCACGCTTTCTGATTCGACCGGTGACTGTTCCCCCAGGAATTTTCGGTGTTGTGGTATCCATAGTATCAGAATCTAGGTTCATACACATGTGACAGCAGAGGGTATATCTGCTGTACCTAAGACAGACGTGGGAGGAAACCCCTTGCAGGTCTTTGGGAGGGAGGTTGGGTGATTCCAGTGCTTGCACCCTTAGTCATTGTATTGTGGACCCCGGGTAACTGTCTTTCTTCCTTCGTTGATCTGTTCTGGGCCCTAATCATCCCAGACTCTTCTCCGGAAGGCACCTTTGTTTGACTGGTTTGTATACTTAGGAATTTTTTTTTAGTTGGTGTGTTGTTTGCCCCCTAGTTGTAGTGGCCACTAGGTTCTAGTCTGTTTTTTTATATTTTTAATCACGGAGAATCAACAACTCCGTAGATCGAGAAGGATTCAAAACCTTCCACCAGTTAGAACAGAACCTATACAGCCGGCTAGACGACAGCGGGTAAACCCCGATATTTTTTCAGAAGTTACTCCTGAAACTAAATTACCTGAAGAAATCCTTGTAACAGAAAACCTTGAAATTGAGGTTCCTGAGGAACCACTACCAGGTACCACAGATCAGCAACACTTTAGTACTGTTGAGGTGGAAGATCTTAATTCCGCGGATTATAGCACTCCTTTTAATCCTCCCTTAACCAATACTAGAATTCCGCTTCTGTCACCTGTTGGTTTCCAGCAACCCCTTTTCAGTGCAGATCTTTCCTTTCCCGGACATCTGATGTCTAACTCAGGAGGTGAACAGGGGGTTCCCCAAACTCCTACTTTAGGTATGAATACCAACACAGTTAACCCTTCTTTTACTGCCACACCTAGTCAGGCACAAACCACATCTGTGCCTACTCCATCTTTCCGTTTCAACACTAGTACATTAGGTATGCCTAGTTTTACAACGATGGCATCTATTCCTACACCTACTGTTGGACCTAGCAGTATGGCCAACTGTGCAACACCTTCTACTTCCCAACCGTTATATCAGATTCCTAGTACTTGGGTTTCCACACCTGTGGTAGGACCAAGTGCTTCTGCAAACATGCCAGTCATGGGTACCATGACTGCACCGTCCACATCAGCTTCTACTGGTTTCAACACCTTTGTAGGCCCTAACATGAACCAATGTAGTGTGCCCGCAAGTAACACCCCTTTTTCCTTATTCTCAGGGGGAGGGGGTAATATCTTTAACCAACAATATGGCGGGGCTAACACCTAGCCATAGTGGACGAACCCGCAAAGCACTAATCCACTCTCGTATGGGTGGGGAAATTTTAATAACTCTTTCTCACAACAACAACAGATGGCAGGGGGCAACCCCTACCAACAAATAGCTGGGGGAAACCCCTACCAACAGTTAACTGGGGGCAACCCCTATCAACAGTTGGTAGGTGGCAACTCCTATCAGCACATGGCCGGGGGCAACCCTTATCACCAGATGGCTGGGGGCAACCCCTACCAACAATTCATGGGACAAATGATGGGTGGTTCCCCGTATCAAGTACCATCTTACCGGCCTTGTCTACCTTTTCTGGCAACTTTGAATTTGCCAGACCTTTCTAAACTGACAAATGATCCTGTGTGTCATAATGCCACATGGCCATCAGTTCCCACCAAACTACCTTCGGATATTCCAAAATTCGAAGGAAAAACAGGTGAAGACCCTGGTGACCATGTCACTACCTTTCACTTATGGTGTTCTTCAAATTCGTTAAATGAGGATTCCATCAGATTGAGATTGTTCCAAAGGACCTTAACTAGTCCTGCAGCCAAATGGTACATTGAGTTACCTGCGGCTACTTTCTCTAGTTTTGGGGATCTAGCAACCGTCTTTTTGAACCACTTTCAGCTTCCTGTTTGGTATGATGCCGGAACAGAACTTTTGTCTACTTTTAGACAAAATAAAGCCACTCACTTATCTGACCATATTCAGGAGTGGCGAAGATGGAAGAGGCTCATAAAGGCCAACATCCCTCCAGATTTCCTGCTTGAGTGGTACTTGAAATCACTCCTTCCTTATATTTCTAAGGAAGTAGCGACATCTGGAGTATCCAATGAAGAAGAAGCCATCTTAAGGACTCAACAGTTAGACCTTGTATATGCACAATCTGGTTTACTGTACGAGATCATACCAGACGCACCGAGATCAAGCACTGATCCGAGTAGACCGAAACCTGGACCACATGCTGACGGCATAGTGGGTTCAATTGACTCTGCAGCCTTCGAAGCACTGACCAAACAGGTCCATGCCTTAGCTGTCAAACAATCGACTGCAGACATTTCTTCCGTCACAACCTCTCCTTCTACTTCTGAACCTGTTAATCAGGTCCAAAACAATCAAAAGGGCCCTCGGCAGCCCAACAACAAAAAGAAGGGCAAGAAAGGAGAGGGGAACCAACAAAATCCCAAAAAAGACAACGCCGAAGAGGGTAACAAAGAGGAAAAGAAGGTTAAGTTCCCTTGTAAACTTTGCAAGCAGAACCACCTTACTCATCAATGCCCTCTACTTGAAGAAGCCCAGAAGCTTTTGAGAGAAAAGAAGCCTGCCGTCCTTAAAGATCCATTTCCTAAAGGGCAAGGCTCAACATCTGGCACCTCCAAAACTGGGGGCACTTCGCATGCTTCGGTTGATCAAACATTTATAAACATGGTTAATTCAGATGTACTTTTGCAAACTAGAGCCAGGAACTATACCCCAGAAGCGCAGAAAAAGGATAAGGAGATTCCTGAATCCTCCACTCCACTCCACATACCTGTGGACCCAATGCCCAAGATTCCGAAAGGTGTCTTGAAGAGGGCATCGCACAATCCCAACACACGGGCTGCTTCTAACTACAATGTGGTTGAAGATTTAGCCCAAACCCCTTGTGCCATGTCTACTCTAGAAGTCTTGCAGAGTTGTCTTTTACAACGAAATGCACTTCTGGCAGCTATTGGGAGTATGGAATCCTCCAACATGTCTGCGTGATTTGATATGACTGATGTCAAATACCGGTTGCCATATCACGTTTCCCTTCAGATTGAGGTCGTTCACGGTCCAATGACCATCAGACGAGCTGTAGTAGATGAGGGAGCGTCGACTTGCGTAATGTCAATTTCCTGTTGGAAAGCTTTAGGTTCTCCTAAGTTAGTCCCTTCCAACACACTACTTACTGCATTTGATGGCAGAACTTTCCGTCCACATGGACTTTTGCCATCATTTGAGGTCACTTTGGCCGGTAAGACAGTTGCTGTTGAGATAGAAGTTCTGGACGCTCTGCTCGATTACAATATGTTATTGGGCAGGAGTTGGACTTATGCCATGCAAGCTATAGCATCGGCAGTTTTTCGAGTGGTCATGTTCCCATTTGAAGGTATGATCGTTACTGTCGATCAACTTTCTTTCACTCAAGGAAAACACCAGACTTCTTCGGAAACCACAGTCCCTTTGATTGATCAAACCACCCCAGTTGGCGAGAGTTTAGGAGCAGGACTTTTCGGATCACTAATTGGCACTTTTGACCTACCCGCTCCTACTTTATTTGTTGGTACTGAGGGATGTTCATCGTCTGAAACATCCATGACCAGTTTAACAACTGATTCTGAGTTTCCCTCAACTAATACAAACCCCTTAGTGCCTACCCCTGTTGTAGAAGTTACTCACTTAGATTCTTATCAAACTACAACAGAAGATATGTTGACTCCATTGGTGTATGTAGAGTCAAACATGGATTGTGCCGCTACTCAGACACCAGACCCGATCCATTCTCTCGACAGTTCATAAATCACTTTACCTTCTGACGAAGAAATGTTAGAAGCCTTGAACGACCCGGGCCATCCTCGTGAACATATAGATCCCGTGTCCTTCCTGTTTCCTTTTCTTAATTTGTTAGAGAGAGGTGAATTTTTTTCACCACCCGCTGAAAATACTGATCTCACCCCTTCACAAGTTGCTATTGTTGAAGCAAATAGATTACATACTTCACTGGTGAACATTTTCACTGGGGTCAACGGAAACATTTTCTTTGAAACGGGATGTTATCTCGATGAGATCATTCCGTATACTAATCTTTTCCGTGAGTTCCATAACACCTTTGCCCGGCCTCGCGATGAGGATCCAGGCATTGACCCTACCTGAAGAAGTATTATGCTTAGGCTGAAATACTTTTTCTTGTAACATAGCTGTATATTTTTGTAAAGCTAGTTTTGTTATGCTCGTTTAGGTGATCTTATGTGTGCTTCTCGTTTCGTGTACCAGATGTCAACCGAACATTTCTTAGGATTTGCTGATGGTGCCAGTCGCCACACCTGTCAGTTGGCTGCAGCAGCTTGGGTCATTTATTCACCCGCTGACCAACTTGTCTCTTTGGGGGGGGTTTGTTTGGGACCTACCACGAATAATGTGGCTGAATACAGTGCAGTCATAGAACTTCTCCGAGATGCTCTCAGTCATGGCATTTCGTACCTGGAGGTAAGGCTTGACTCACAATTAATTGTTTTTCAGTTAATAGGTGTCTATCAGATCAGGGATCCAGGATTGCTACGTCGGTTTTACGAGTTAGACTATTGGAAAGACAATTTCATTCTATCAGATATGAACACATTCCGAGAAGTTTAAACACTTTAGCTGATTCTTTAGCAAACTATGTGTTAGACTGGCATTTGCATCACACATTATCATAAACAACATTGCACACATAAAATTAAAACGCATACACATGTAAATAACCGATACTGTATATAACTGGTACTGTATCAAAAAATATGAGTTTTGAGTCATGAGTCTGTCAAGTCAAATCATAAAAGTACAAAAGCTGGGCATAGTAGCCTCAAAAATATATACATATAATGTTTTCTTCTCCTATGGAGAAGGAGGGACCTCCTCATCATCTACCGCATTGCGATAGCATATGACTAGTCTAGCAACTCTCCGTAGCAACCTAAGCCATGCTGGGGGCACCCCAACAACATCTTCCTGCATATCAACAGGTATCTGGTCCATACGGCATGCAGGAATCTCATGAATCAACCGACTCATTTTTCTCTCCAGGGTTCCCAACATAGCATCCGCTGCGGTAATATCTGCTGGCCTCACATAAATGGTAGGATGTCCCTCAGGACGAACAGGCCCAACATCTACATATGACACTCGATTAGAACTTCAAAACTCATTCATAAAAATCAAATACTTGAAAAAGTTTGAAAAAATTAAATAAATTCTCAAAATTTAAACATACCAATATCTCCCCAGGCTCCACCTGGCGGAGGCACCAGCTCTAGATCATGACGGAAATCCAATCTAGCATAAGGAAACTGCTCAAAAGAGGGAACTTGCCTCTCCCACCACTCCCAGAAGTCATCAGTATGGTAACAATAGTGACTTTCCCCACCACCCTGGCGGAGGAAAATGTCACCCCAATGGCCTAGTCTGGGCTCACAGGGGTTAACCTGTGGTAGAGGCATCCCCAAACTAATAGCAGGCATCCTCTCGAAGAAGAAAGTACACAAGATACTTCTGTACCCAAAATTCTTCATTGAGCCGGATTTGCAACCTGTCAATTGAGACTTCATGTTTGCCAACAAACTGGTACACCAATCATGAACATGACCATGCAAGCATTGTACACCAATATGCATCGAATGCCTGGAAGCTAAGTGTTGTGATGCACTACCGGCTACTCGGTTGATCATGCTCACTATCACTTTCAGAGGGAGACCATCAATAGTTGAAATCAAGACTTGGCTTCCCGATTTTTCTGCTCCGGCAACACAGTATGTATTCACATATTCTTGCACTGATCGTGCACCCAAACGAGAAGACCCTTTCAGATTGATTACGTCTCCTCTCCTTGAGAGACCAGTAATAAAGTATATGTCCTCAACGGTAAGCTCAAGAGTTTGCCCGTGGATGATGAAGGTATTAGCATCTACATCCCAATACTGAATCAGTCTTCGAAACAGTTTGTTTAATGCCCGCATGTTTACGGTTCGATAAAATTTCAACAAACCGCATCTTCGGAGCGCATGGAGGGTAGCCGGGTCTTGCATGGCTAACCTATCCATGTCTTCATGCTCCCTTTCCCTCCATTGTAAGACCATCCTGCACAAAAAACCAAAAATTTTTGAGTCTCGGCGCTTATAGGTAGCTTTTCAAGTATGTACGCTACTGTGTATACTACACAGTAGCGTGTAGGCGCTACTCTGTTTGAGCAAAGTAGCGCCCATTGCGTTTGTACGCTACTCTTGTGTATACACAGTAGTGCCCGCGCATAAAACCTTATGAGCATCCCGTTGCAAGCTATTTTTGCTCAAAAATTTAAAAATAAAGCATTGAAATGCAAGATAGGTGGATTTCTACTTACTTGGTGGAGGAAGTTTGGTGGTTGGATGCTCGATTTGATCACCGTGGAGACTTGAAATTTGCAAAATGTTGCCCAATTTTTTGCCCTACAACACAAATTGAAAATTGATTTTTAAACAATGAAAATATATATAAATTGGACTTTGATTTTTACCGATATTTGTTATTTTTCTATAGTTTCAAAATTTTCACAAACCTCTAATTAATCAATTGAAACACACAATACGGTATAACACTGATCCAAGCTCAATTTTTCACTTAATTGTTGTCGGATTCGTCTCCTAAGCTCAAATTTCTTGATGATAGATCTTGTCAGTTAACTAAACATTCCAAATCCATATTTCATTCGATATTTTTGCCGCATCGACTAATATTTTGTTGAAAACCTAGTTTTGGCAGGGTATGAAGCTATGATCCCAGAAGCTGATCTTTAAGTCATTTTAAGCTCTTGTTTGGACTATTTAAACCTAAACAAGATAGCCGAGCAAACTTTTCCTCTTCGAGCTCGTTAAAGTATCCGAAGGCTCATCCACTCAGGTATAGAATTACCCCTTTTCTGGGCCTCAGTGGATTAACTACGGAAAAGGTATACTCTAGGTATACTCATGTATGCGCTAGAAGAGTTCTCCTTTCATTGTTTTATACTTTTTTGGGGGAGGAGACTAACTGTACGAAAAAGGACCTTTTGGAGTCTCTCTTTAGGGTTTTCAGACTCTCTAAATATGAAAATACCAAGCGAGCATTCACCTACTCGGGCTCGATGTGAAATCCATGAGAGGGTATGTAGAGGACTATTTAAGTTTTTCAACTCTATAAACAAGAAAACACCGCCGAGCACAGACCAATCTGGGCTCGATATAAAATCCACGGATAGGTGAAAAGAGGGTTGTTTAAGTTTTTCAAACTCTATAAACAAGAAAACATCGGCGAGCATTAATCTGCTTGGGCTCGATACTAAAATCCACGAGCAGATATATGGAGTTATTGTTTAAGTTTTTCAGACTCCTTAAAATTGAAAACACCGGCAAGCAAGAACAGATCTCGGCTCGATATTAAAATCCAGAGATCAGTACATATAGAGTAATCTTCTATCTCTTCTTCGAACTCTCTAAATTATGAAGAAGGTACTGAGTCTTCCTCCCATGGGCTCGTTAAATTTTTTACATGGTTGGACCTATTGAGTTTTCATTCTTTCTTGGACTCATTAAAACAACAAGAAGGGTATTCTTTTATCTAAAAAGAATAAGGAACGGGAAAGACATATCATATCTTCATTATCAAAGGCAGTTTCAGTCAAGTTCTATCCTTGAACACAGCACCTACTTGAGTCTATCTTGTCGGTTGGGTTTAGTTTTTGGCCTCAGGGTGAACCTTTCCTCCGAGTTATTTACTCCCCCGGTTGGTTATTCTTCCAACCATATGGAGGGTCTGCTAATGTCTCTTACATTTCAGACTTATTTACCCCATTATGTCAGAAACTGCCTGAGTCACTTTTGTGTCGTGCTCACTGTTCAAGGATATACCCTGTGTCGGCCATTCTGCAGTTTACCTTGACCTCATGTGTCGGCCTTCCTAGTGTCAGTCTTGTTGCATATTATTCCATATCAGCTCTTACCAGTTGAGTGTTCCTTGAGTTGGATGATGGAGGATGCCTTAAGGCCTCCCTTCCAACGGACTTCTTCCCATCGACATCAACTCATTATTCTGGGATTGAAGTTTAGAGTTTCGGTTAGTACCTTGGAGATTGCAGTCACCAGTGGCAATTTTCCTCGCTGTTGAATGATGAGAATACATCAATGTCTCTTCTTCGACAGGATTCCCAAGTGTTCGACTCCAAGTCCATCTATTCACATTTGGCGAATCGTACTTGGTACCTTGGACCCCATCATCATTATCGATGGAAGTCCTCGCGTTTGTTAACGGTATGCATCAATGACCAGTAATCAAACGATACCCCCGTGTTCGACTATCAGCTCATCTATTCACATGGTTAGGGTTTGTACCTAGGGTTGTTGTGGGATGAAGACCTTGGGATTTTGATGACATTACCTCATTTTGTTATCACCCAAGTTGCGCAAGACTGAGCCTCACTTATATTCGGCTCTCCATGAGACATAGATCTAGTTTGTTGTTATGGCTATGATCTCTCAGTTTGACATGGATCCACGCTTGTATTTCAAGTGGCCATGCTTTATATACATCTCCTTGTTATGTATCGGAGATCATGTTGTATCACACTACACATCTATAAGATGTCAAAAATGTAATTGCTCGTTGACCTTGATCTTTGTTGCAGGTTTCTTGTGACTTGTTTTCTGCGGTTCTGTGCTCCTCCTCTGGCTTTGGATTGTAATGTATTTCGGCCATCGTTTCCCTCTGACCTCACACATTAGGGGGCATCTGTTATAGGTCAAACTTGCACCTCTCCGTCCGTGATCACCCTGAGCTGTTGATCACACAAAAGGACAACTTGGATGGAGGAGCATGTTAACCTTTGATGATATGTCAACTCATTCCATTTCCTGAAAATACTGGAAAACCCCAAAAAATATCATTTTGAGATATGAGCGCTACTCTACTCAAAGAGACTAGTTCCCATATGCTACTCTACTGTATAATAGTAGTGCCCATATCCAAGTATACGCTACTCCAGTGTAGCATAGTAGCGCCCACAATTTTAAATCGATTGAGCGCTAGTTGTTAAACACTAGGGTAGTGCCCTATACGCTACTCCACTGAAGAAGAGTCGCGTACATCTTAAAAGATGATTAAAAAAATAAATTAATTCATCGAGGAGGATTAGTTGATGGCAGTTTCCTAACTCCCCCAACTTCCTCCATAACTACATTTTGAACTGAACTGCTTCTTTAATCCTATATATACCAAGAAGGTTAAAGGCGCAGGGTTAGCTTTTGTTAGAAATTGGAGTTAGTGAGATGGATTAATGGAAAAACTTTGAAGAAGCTTGCATTGGAGGAGTTGTTGCTGACGACATCCAAGCCAGAAGAAAGCCAGAGCCCAGAATCTAGTTGCAGGAGCCTGCTTCATTATCAGGTATACTTGTACATCATTCTACTTTTGACAAATAAAGGTTGAAGTGTTTTTCTTGTTCCAATTTGAATGTGTTATGAAATGGCATCTTAAGTTGGATTTATTTTGGTCAATGCTGAATGTTAAACATTGTTTTTGTTTCTTTCAAGCTTTATATATTGCCCAAAATGTTTTGAGAAAGGTATTGTTGTTGCAGGTTTGCTGAAGGAAAGGTAGATTCGGAAGTGGAACACAGGATCAAGTCAAAGCAAGGATCGGACTTCGATTAAAAGGTATGTTCCCTATATCTACAACTTCTTTCTTTTTGTAAATGTCTCTGTAATAGCATCAATACACTTACCTGTCACCCCAACCAAGTTGATAGCATTAGTTTCCTTGCTATAGGGTAGAAATGCCCGCCAACACTGAGGAAGGTATCTTTTGTGTTGCAAGTTCGTCAAGCAGAAGATCAAGCGGGAGATCAAGCGAAAGCTAGGATCAGTCGTCGATAAGAGGTACTTCTTTCAATCTCGATCTTTTTCTTTTGTAGTAACTAAATGCAATACAATTAATGTGTTTACCTGTCAACCCCGCCTAGTTGGTAGTGTCCATCTCCTCACTATAATATAGAAATCCTGAATAACATAGAGGCGAACATAAATACAACAGGAAGTTAGACACTCATTGTAGTAGTTTCACAAATTGCGGGAACTCGTTGTCAAACATAAGAGGTTGGAAAAAGGAAGATGGATTACCAGCAGATTCCCCATGTCCAAGGTGAAGTGGAGGAAGTTGAATCATATTACCACTGTCAAATCCCTAAGGAAATTTGGAAAGCAATCAAACAAGCAGAGGATTAGTTGAATTCAGGTAGAGGATTAGGTGAAGTATGAGAAAGACACCCCAGAAGCTGAGGAAAAAAGAAAGGAGATATAGTTAAAGGATGCCAGAACTTTGATTAACAAAGAAAGCAAGCATGCAAAATGGTCCTCCTATACTGGCATGTCAAAAATCTGATAGCCAGAGTCATGATGGATGGACAAGAAGAGAAGAAGGAAATCCTGGATGAGCTGCGAGCTCAAATTAAAAATCTAAATAATAAATTTGTCACCTCACCATGACCAGAGCCATCTCCATTTTTAAGCAAAACTTAATATGTTGGCCAAAACAACCACTGGAATGGTGTTCAAAATGGTACCAAAAGATTAGCAACCTCAGTCAGCTCAAACAAAGGAAATCCAGGTTATTCATGGTACTGATGATAACACTCCATAGGATTTTTGTTTGGTTTTTAGATTCTCTCATAGGTTATTTCATGATATAATGCATACAATAGTCTTTGGCATGCACATAATTGAACAATATTTCCTCTTTTTGGGCATGTACATAATTGAACAATCTTTCCTCTTTTGTTTGATATTTTTTCAACTCAAACTCTATTTTACAGTATGGTTTCCCCTCGGGAAAAACAATGGTCTTTTTGGTAATATGTTGTGTTCAACAAAAGAAAAATTTGGTTTCCTGGTAGGTAGGCCCATCCTAGCTTAATGTACTATTTATTATAGTGTTAATATAAAGATCTGAATCTAGCTTTACAAAATAAATTAATGCATACATATACATACAAACATACATATATACATATACATGTATATACATACATACATACATACATACACACATATGCTTATTTTAAGCTATTTTTGGTCTTCAGGCCTAATATGATGTCTTAATGTCCAATGTGGCATTGCATCTACCCATCTATTTGTGGATGGTATGGTGAAATAAACTACAATTTGGTACACATATTCTTAACTTCTCCAAAGATAACACCACTACATTTGTTTGATCACATATCTCCCTATAAGGAATAAAAATGTGTCATTTTAGAAAATCTACCACCTACAACAAATATGGAATCTATATTCTTAATTAGGTATATTAACATATTAAAATCATTGTTTATAAGGGTTACGACTCTTCATTGTGATGATTCCGTTTAAAGGTTGTATAACTCCAAAGCATTTACTTATCCTTCATGGATTACTTG
This sequence comes from Larix kaempferi, assembly GCA_027924585.1. Classification (NCBI taxonomy): domain Eukaryota; kingdom Viridiplantae; phylum Streptophyta; class Pinopsida; order Pinales; family Pinaceae; genus Larix; species Larix kaempferi. The sequence goes on from BSBM01000123.1 coordinate 2,979,603, forward strand.
GATATGTACCTGTGTTGCATGGGTACCCGTAACCGGTACTTGGGTACTTCAAAGGTACGTCCCCTTACGTACCCATCCGTACCCAAATTAGACCTCACGTACCCGAGACGTCATTCATGAAATTCGGGTAATTGCATGCATTTCGGTACGCCGTACCCTGTGTTTGGGTACACCGGGGGTACGACCGGATTAGTTTTGTTCAATTTTGAAATTCGCCAGTGTTAGGGGGTCGATTTGCAATGTTTAAAAACTTATAAATTTAATAAATAGTTTAATAAACATTATTCAAACAAATAAGAAGTGGACCCTTACTTAAACCCGGGTCCCAAACCTTAAGTTTTAACATTTCATTGCTCAAGCGATGCCTCAACTCGAGAGTGATGCCTATCTAGAGAGCTTGCTGACAGAGGACCTTAGTGATGTTGATGAGATTGATCTTGAGGATGCTGATGACATGGCTTGAGGAAGCCAAATCAATTATCTTGTTCATTGTTTACTGTTTTGAACTTTTTTTTTCATGTTTGGAAATGCCATTAGGAAAATTTTGAATGTAGTATGACAAAGAAGTTTGAACTTATGGAGTCATGGACATATATTATTATTAATTACATAACTTCCAGTCTTCCACTTGATATCTACTACGAGTCTATGATTTTTCAAATTTAATATTTTATGTTTCAAATTTTCAATGTGAATGTTTATATGAATCATTGAATTTAGAAATATGCATGTATGATCTGACTGTGACATGTTTTATTTTTATAAATGTTAATATACATATACATATATATATATATATAGTACCCTCGACGTACCTAAGTACCCTCTTTCAAAAAGTGGCGTCCCTGTACCAGTACCCGTCCCCATACCCACGTTTCCTGGCAACTTAGATTTGTACAATTTCTTATAATTTATTGATGTCTCCTAAATTCCTAATGAGTACCCCTTGTTACTTATCCAACTAGCATGTGTGATTAAATTCCAAAAGAAGCAATGCTATCCCAAGGGGAACTCAAGAGGGGAGGCTAATGTCATCACTACAACAACCCTCTTTCCACTTTTGGTTGGTTCTTCTCCAACTCATCAAGGGATTCCCTAAGATAGGATTACTAGGGATATAAACAATGAAGTACAAGGTGGTTGAAGAGTAGCTCTAGAAAAATGTTTGTCTTATTGTATTATAAGAAATAATAGACGTGATGGGAGGAAAAGAGAGATCACTGGAAGGACTAGTGCCAATCCAATCAAGGGAAAATAGATTCAAAGAATTACCAACTAAGGGTCCCTTGCTTAAATTATATGACATCGAGAGAGAAGAATTGCATGAACTAACCCAAACCCTACTCGATGAAGTTGAAGGTGAACTAGGATTTACAAGGTAAGGAGTCGAATGAAGAATTTCCTTCCTTCATTATATTGGGAGTTTCACTCTATAAATAAAGGTTTAAGGTTTCATGATTCAGATCAAGGTAAAGATACAACACATAAATCCTCTATAAATAAACATGCAAAGAAAGGATGAAATAGAGATAAACTTAAGACCCCTTTCTCCAATGAGGTAGTAATATCCTTTCAATATCCCAAGAAAAAGCACACAAATGACAATGTAAATTCCCAATACAACTTACAACAAGAATCTCTAAACAAGATCAAAGTGTCACACGTGAACAAGAAGGGAACCCTTACAACAAGATTTACTCCAAGAAGAGATGCATCAATTAAGCTCAAAAGAGAGAGAGCTCCAAAAATCCAACTATGCAAATGAATGAGAGGATAAAGCCTTATGTAAGTTTCAATTCTTCTCTTCACAACAATATCAAGTAATAAAACCCTAGACTAAACCTAGGATGGAGTAAACAACTCCAAAATATGGAAAATACTAACCAACAATAATAAAATAATACATGAAAGAGGTGGTAAATGCCACATACAATAGCCAACTGAGACAAAGTCCCAAAAAGGAGGGTGTATCCATCAAATGAGATAACAAGGCAATAAAAATTCCAATCCTAACCTCCAAAGGCTCCCCAAAAGGGAATGATCCAACAAAAATCTGTCCACAAGAAAGGAAAACCCTAGATCTAGAGTTTGACCCCCCATATATCTACTCTAAAACCAAACAAACTCCTCAAAATTAGTGTAGATCACCTCCAAAGTGGAACACTAGCTCAAAGAGAGGCATAAAATGATGTGTAATGGCAAGTGGAACACTTCCCAAGTGAATGACCTCATCAAAAATCCCTCAAATATGGAATAGTATCTCCAAATAGGGGTCAAACAACATAAAGGCACCTCCATAAGTGCAACGATCCATCCCCAAACCATGAATAAGTGTACAATCAACCTACATAAGTGCAACGATCCATCCCCAAACCATGAATAAGTGTACAATCAACCTCCAAAAGTGGGACAAATCCATGAATGATGCACTGAAATCCAAGGAGAATCCCTCCAAGAAGGGATGAACCCTCCTAAAATAACTCAACCAGTGGTTAAAATCTCCTCCAAGTGACAAAGTGCATGAACATATGTACAATAAAACCCTCCACATGTAAGAAACAATTACCAAAGTGCCTCTACATGTGTAATACCATGCCAACTCATCAATAGGAAACCCAATATCAACCATCAATCAATACAATAATTTAATCATGTCTCCACATGTGTACCACGAGAGGGAAATCAAGGAAGATGATGTGTTAACTCAAAGACAATCCTTGGGATCACCATCATGCATAAAAATATATAGCCACATGTCTCCATGGTTCAATCCATAAGATAGGACCTCAATCACAAAATAGATGATGTCCAAGTGACCAAAACAATTCCAAGAAAGTGGTAAGACAACTAAAAAGATGACCTTATTGCTCTAACTCCTTGAGGAATGTGGAGGATCATTCTACGTCACTATAAAGGTCTTGGGAGTAGATTTCCACCATATATCACAAGCCACCATCTGAGCTAGGGTGTTTGAGATTCAAAGGTCTAAAGTCAATGTCCTTTTATGCAAAAAAACCCTAGAATTGACACAAAACAAGGTGCAAAAGGTGAGCCAGTGCCAAGCGCTCTATATCACCATGAATATCATCAAGTGAAAGATGTTGATACCATCCATACATGTGTAGAACTAAGAGTAAGCAAGTGACCATGGGTAAAACACTATGAGCACATAAATCACACATAAATCATCCATCATCAACCAAGGCATCAACATCATGAAGAACCATATGCTACAATCTAGCATCAAGACCCTAAACCATCCAAATCTCCATCAAGGTGTAACCCTCAGCTGAAATTGTGATAAAAATCACAAGTGAACAGTGATGCGAAATGCGGGTTAACACACCCAAGTACATCGTAAGTGATATTTAAGTGGGTTTCAATACTAATTGACTAGGTGCTAGTTATTTTTCTAAGAGGCAATAAACCACCTTGATCGAGGAATCCATTCACTTCCACTCCATTGTTGTTTCTTCTTCTACTCTCATTTACACGGTGTTCCATATTTTACGTACTTTACTCTAAATACACAACATTCCATTCCTCCTTTTTCAATCAAAGCCGCATTGCATGCTTACATATTTTTTTGCATGCCCACACATATTTTGTTCTAGGTTCCACATTTTCTCCACTCCATTATTGCATAGAAGAAAGAAAACAAAACCTTCATAATAAAATAATGATAACATCATTCTTTTGCATCAATATTATAATTATATAATAATACATTAAAAAAAAGTAAAATAAAAGAAAGACGAGGATAAATATACTCGACATTACTTCGATTTTATTTGGCTTAGAGTAAATCAGTGTTTTAAACTACCCTTCATAGTGAGCTTAGTATTCCAAAATATTTTAAGACGAAGTACTCTGTGCATGAATGCATTTATTCCAGGGCAATTTTTGCAACTCATGACGGGGCAATTTTACAACCTATGTGTCAGAAGGGAGTCGTTAGTCAGCTTGCAACTATTAAAATTGGGTGTGATAGCCTGGACCACTTTTCCTCTCTTAATAAATTATGATGAATCTCCACAAACGTGTTTTTCAAAATGAGCCTTAGTGTTTTCTCTTATTGCATGGAACTTTGCCTCACATTAGAATCCACTTGAAAGAGATAAAAAATAGAAAATAGAAGTTACCATTTTTGGGTTAGGTTAGTAAGGAATACTTCAAAGATTCTTTAAAGATTCCAAATATATTGGATAAGGAAAGTTAATAGAGAATACTGCAACAAAGGATTGTTATTAAAATTTGACATTCATCCTTGTGTATTAAATAAAAAATTGATATTATTATCAACCGTATCAATTTCCTACCAAAAAGAAATATTGTTACAACTATTGGATGACACACCTGATCACAGGTGGCAACAAGTCAAGGCACAAAGGTATATACTGTGTTGTGCTATATGTTAAACAATTGAATGTGGGTCGGATCACAAAGCCATAACTCGCGGTGTGTTAAAGGTTAAGCCATCGATGATTACCACAGCGCATCCATGTTGCACCAGCCTTTTCACTTCCAAAATAGCAGGTCTCTAATGGACTTTGTTGCAGAATTGAAGGAGAACAACAAGGATGTGCCTTGTTTTTAGCAAAGATATCAACTCTTAGGCCTGATTTTGTATCCCGAATTTGGAAAAAGCATGTAATGAATCAAGGGAAAAGAAACACCGCGCAGTAAAAAACAAATGAACCGCACAGTAAGTATATATATATATATACTTTTCTTCGCTTGGACTTTGACAAACATACAATAGGAAACCCAACTTTTACTTCGCCAAGGACTTCACTTCGCCGAGCATTTACTTTGCAGAGTAAACTTCTAATCTTCGCGGAACACTTTACTTTGCGGACCTTTAACTTTGCGGAACATTAAATTCACAGAAATTTAATCTCACAAAAATTAACTTTGCATAAATTGACTTCGCATAAATCACAGAAATTAACTTTGCAAACTTCTTTAACTTCACAGAGATTCAACTTCGACAAACCCACTCTTAAACAAGCTTTATATTAAAATATAAATAAATTTTACCGCTGTGAAATATTTGGGAAAACTTGATTTCTTTTACAAACTGTAAATGTAAATAACATTTACACAAGTAAATATGGAGAAGATGTGCGACATGGAATATTCAACATTCTTGAGAATGAATACATAAAAATTTAGACATTTATTACCGCAGTACAAATAGGGCAACTTGTCGCATTACACAAAGGTGGAATTTACTTCGATCTTTCACCTTTTACAGAGCTTGGGCTCTTAATACATTTCGCAACTATGAGCTTGGGTTCACAAACACATCGTGAACATTTTCTTCTTCTCCTTTCTCTCTTGCTCCATATTCCTCTCTTCCTTTCTTTCTCTGTTCCTCTGTGTGTTTTTTTCATTTCTTCTTCTTCTACATATACATAGACTTGATTTCGCTTCACCTACAAGATACCGAGTTATATTAAAGACTGTAATTAATTTCTACCTAAGAATTTTGACTTGCGGAATACAAACAAGGTTAAATAAATACAAGGAAGTGTGCACAAATCCTTCTGACAGACTGACTGATTGTCTGACATCTTTGCAGCTCTGCGAAATGACAAAAAAAAGACTGAGTGACTGACAGAGCCGATGCAGAATAGATACGCAATCAGCGCGTAATTACATTTTTCCAACACTCCCCCTTAATTATGAGCAGATGGGGATCATTAAACAAAAAATAAAATTTCACAAAATGTTTCAGAGCCGTAACATGCTCTGTGCATGATGAAGTTCATTGTGCAGAACTTGTCACTCCTAAACAAATTCGCAGATGTTGAAATGTGTCCTTTGCCAATGGTTTTGTAAAGATGTCTACTACCTGATCTTCAGACCTGCAAAATTCTAAACAGATTTCTTTGTTATTTATCAATTCTCTGATAAAATGATACCTTGTGTCGATGTGCTTGGTTCTCTTGTGAAACACATGATTCTTTGACAGTGCGATAGCTGAATTGTTGTCGCAGTAAATGGTTGTGGGTTCTTTTTGGTTCTCTGCATTCAAACGAATTGACATGCAGCGCTTGTAGCTACAACATACTCTGCTTTTGCTGAAGAAAGAGTTACTATGGGTTGTTTCTTTGAAGCCCATGATACAACACCTATTCCTAAATGAAATGTATTCCCAAATGTGCTTTTTTTGTCAACTATGTTGCCTCCATTGTCGTTGCCAGTGTATCCAGTGAGTTTAAAAATTTTTGAGGTTGAATATAGAATACCAAAATCTTTTGTTCCACTTACATACCTCATAATTATTTTACCTGCTTTCTAATGAGATTATTTTGGTGACTCCATAAATCTTGAGATTAAATTGACTCCATACATGATGTCAGGCCTTGTTGCAGTAAGATACATAAGGCTTCCAACAAGACTTTTGAACAACATAGGATCTACATTGGATCCATCATCATCCTTGCTCAATTTCAAACATGTTATCACTGGTGTTGGAGTTGTCTTGTAGTTTAACATCTTAAATATGTTTAAGACATCACTTGCATACTTCGACTAAGATATAAATATGAAATTTTCAGTCTGTTGGAATTCAATACCCAGAAAATACTTCATAAGCCTCGGATTAGTCATTTCAAATTCACTTTCCATGACTGATCTAAAATCCTCTATGCCAAAATCACCAGTAAATATTAAATCATCTACATACAAACAAACAATTAGCTTATTACCTTGCTTGTTGATTTTTCTGTACAACGTTGGTTCACATTCACTTCTGTGAAATCCATTCTGAATGAGGTAAGAGTCAATGCGACTGTACCAAGCTCTAGGAGCTTGCTTCAAACTATAGAGTGTCTTTTTCAGCCTGTATACTTTGTGTCCTTGTCCTGGAACTTCATATCCTTGTGGTTGTTCCACATATACTTCCTCCAAATAACCATTTAAAATGTAGAATTAACATCCATTTGGTAAATAGGCCATGGCTTATGTGCTATGATGGCCAAAACTATTCTGACAGTGTTCATTCGTTCCACAGGTGCAAAAGTTTCATTGAAGTCTATGCCAAGTTGTTGTGTGAACCCTCTTGCTACCAATCTTTCTTTGTGCTTCTGCACATTTCCATCAGCATCTTGCTTGGTCTTATAAATCCATTTGATGCTTATCACATCCTTGTCCTTAGGAACATCGACTAATTCCCATGTTTGATTCTTCTTAATGCATTCCATTTCTTCATCCGTGGCTTGTGCCCACACTTTATCTTCTACAACTTCTTTAGATGTTTGAGGATCATTAATTTGAAAAAATATTACAAAAAATGAGAATGAATTGGGTGTACCAGTCTCATATATCTCACGCAAACTTCTTGTCTTTGTCGGAGTTGTTAATGTCGAACTCCGCGAACTACTTGAAGGATTTTGTTGCGCTCTTGGTGTGCTTGTCGGAGTAGCTTGAACTGCAACTTGTGTCGAATTTCCTTGTGCTGAAACATGTTGCGTTGTCCTGGGAGTAGATGGAGATGCGAAATTATGACTCACATGTGGAGTTTCACCACATCTTCTTCCATGTCATCATGTTCAACATGTGACATGATTTTAACATTCTTCTCTACGGTTCCATCCCATGCTTCATTTTCTACAAACTGAACATCTAGATTGATAATAACTTTTCTTGCGACAAGGTCATACAACTTGTATGCTTTTGTGTCTTCAGAATACCCAACAAAGATACATTTTTGTCCTTTATTGTCTAATTTCCTTCTTAGCTCATCTAGAACATGTGCATATGCGACACAACCAAAAACTTTTAAATGCGAAACACTATGTTTCATATCTGTCCAGGCTTCCTGCGGAACTTTGTTCTTCACACTCTTTGTTGGAAATCGATTCATGATGTATACAACATTTGACACTACCTCAACCCAGTATTCATTTGACAAATACATAACTTCCAACATACTGCACGCCATCTCCATAATGGTTTTGTTTTTCCTCTCTGCGATACCATTCTACTGCGATATATATCGCGCAGTGAATTGCCTATGTATGCCATGATTTTTACAGAAGTTTAAAAAATCATTTGAAACATACTCACCACCTTTATCTGTCCTTAAGATCTTGATGTTGTAACCACTTTGCTTCTCCACAAGTGCCTTGAACTGCTGAAAACATGCAAATGCATTGGATTTATGTTTTAGAAAATATATCTAGGTTTTTCTTGTGAAATCATCAATAAATGTGAGGAGGTAAGTGCATCCTCCCATGGACGGTGTTTGCATCGGTCCACAAATATTAGAGTGCACAATATCAAGTGATGTGCGATCTCTATATGACTTTTCAACTAGAAAAGTCTCTTTGTGTTGTTTGCCAAAAATATAGCCTTCACAAATTCTTTCTGGTTTTTCAATCAATGGAAATCCTTTCACCATATCCTTCATGTGTAGTAGCTTTAGCCCACCAAAATTCAGATGTCCAAATCTGAAGTGCCACAACCAGGATTCATCTCGTATTTTTGATTGAAACGCTACTTGCATTTCTTTATCGCTGTCATTTTCTTTCTTGTTGCGGTGAATGTCTACTTCTTTACTTCTGCTTTGAATGCAACTCCAGAATTTCCATTCTGACTTCCTTGGACAACTTGATTTGTTTTTCCTTTTATTTTTGGTCTTATCCTCAAAGGAAACAAGTGATTGCTTGTCATCCACACTTCGGCTATTAAGCGATTGCTTGGATATATGTCCTTGATTAGACAATGCTTTCCTGTCATATGAAATCTGTAACATTTTTCTATCAGTTGTCTAATGCTCATCAAATTATGCTTTAAACCTTGAACATAATAAAGATAAGGCATAAATTTATGCTCCCCCTGTTTTGTTAGAATATCAACAGTACCCTTACCCAAAACAATGACTTGAATATTATTTCCAAGTGTGACATCAGTCTGAACTGATTTATCTAGACTAGAGAATAGATTTAGACCAGTCATATGATTGCTACAGCCTGAGTCTAAATAACATATGTCATTTGGACTTTCTTGGACAACATTGCATTCAAGTGGAGATGCACATGCTAAGAACAATGAGCTGGTCGAAGTTTTTATTTATCAGACCTTTGTCCACTTGATTGACTACGGATCTAATTCTGACTTCTACCAGCGACATATGCAGGGCTGCTTCTGCGACCTCCTCTGAAAGAACTTCTTCCTCTACCTCTAGAGTTTGATCTTCCCCTGCCTCTTCCACGACTTATGGATGACTGTGTTGTAAATGCACCTTCTAATGATGTATTTGATATGTTTATTCTATGTTCATGATTGAGGAGTGAGGCTTGCAACTCATCAACAGTAAATTGGGACAGATCTTTGTTTTCTTCTAGGGTCACAGCTAAAGATTCAAATTTTTGAGGAAGACTTCTAAGAATTTTTTCAACAACTCTTTGGTCATTTAGATTTTCTCCATGATACTTTATTTGATTAATCAAACCAATTACTCGAGTATAAAATGATTCTACTGACTCTGTATCTTTCATTGACAGAGATTCAAAATATCTTCTAAGGAGTTGTAGTTTGGTAGTCCTTACCTTGTTCAAACCTTGATAAGAAGTTTCCAGTGTATCCCACGCTTCCTTAGTTGTCTGTGCTGCTCCTACTCTTGGGAGTATGGATTCATGTGTTGCTTGATCTATGTAGAATAATGTCTTTCAATCTTTCTGCCTCTATTCCCTCAAAACATCCTTCTCAGCTTGTGTGAGATTGTTATATGCTGTCATATCTGCTGGTTTTGCATAGCCATTTTGGAATATTTCCCATACATCTTGACCTCTAAACAAAGCTTGCATAGTTAGAGACCAATATTCATAATTTTTACCTCAAAATATTGGAGTCTGCAAATTACCAGAAGCGGAAGCCATTCTTAACTTTAATTTATTTTCCCTTTTTTTGTAAATAGAGTTTATATTCTCCATAAACCAAGCTCTGATACTAGATCAAGGGGAAAGAAACATTGTGCATAAATCGTAGAAATTAACTTCGCAAACTTCTTTAACTTGGTGGAGATTCAACTTCAACAAACCCACTCTTAAACAATCTTTATATTAAAATATAAATAACTTTTACCACTGTGAATTATTTAGGAAAACTTGATTTCTTTTATAGACCGTAAATGTAAACAACATTTACACAAGTAAATCTGGAAAAGATGTGCGACATGCAATATTCAACATTCTTGAGAATGAATACAGAGAACTATAGACTTATATATTACCACAGTAAAATAGGGCAACTTGGCGCCATTACACAGAGGTGGAATTTACTTTGATCTTTCACCTTTTACAGAGCTTGGGCTCTTAATACATTTCACAACTATGAGCTTGGGATCACAAACACATCGCGAACCTTTTATTCTTCTCCTTTTTCTCTTGCTCTCTCTTCCTCTCTTCCTTTCTTTCTATGTTCCTTTGTGTGTGTTTTTCATTTCTTCTTCTTCTACATATACACAGACTTGATTTAGCTTCACCCAAAAGCTACCCAATAATATTAAAGACTGTAATTAATTTCTACCTAAGAATTTTGACTTGGGGAATACAAACACAGTTAAATAAATACAAGCAAGTGTGCACGAAGCTTTCTGACAGACTGACTGATTGTCTGACATCTCTGCAGCTCTGGGAACTGACAAAAAAAACAGACTGAGTGAGTGACAGATCCGGCGCACACTAGATACGGAATCAGCTCGTAGTTACATTTTCCCAACAATGAATGTAAATCTCATCTCTCCACCTATGGGTGATATCTTGTCTATTTTTTAAGCATTAATAAATATGTCTAAGGGTTTTAATGATATCATTGATCCGGCAATAAAAAGCAATGAGAATTGTTCACAACGATATTTCCAACAGTTTAGAGACACTTTTGATTATTGTCACAGCAAGTGGGTTATGTGTGGATGAGAGCCCTGCAACCTGATCAGGGTAGTGGACCACTTCTCAAGAGTCATGAATTTAAAGAAAAAGGAATGCTCAAGAGTATGTGGAAAGCAATGATTTACTTGACAAAAACTAAACTTAGTATTGACTCAAAAAAAAAAAAAAAAATATTGAACTAAAATTTTACAGTTAGGACACAGAAAAGGTCACATGCAAAGAAAGGTGAAACATAAAGACCGTGTAAAGATCACATGCAATAAAAGGTGAAACATAAATATCACAGAACAGTAGAGCACTATTGATGGATATAAAACTGATCAAATCTTGCTTCAATATTTTTCTAAATATCTCTGCTATGTCAATTAACACACAACAATGATGCATTTTAGAAAACAATCGACTTTTCCAAACAGATAAGAATCAAATCTAGGTTCGTAAATATGAATTCATGCGTCTTAGGACACTAGATGTTCTTGTATGTTCAATGCCTAAACTGTTTTAGATTTGCTCCACCTTACATTATTTTAAAACTTCAATATTTCATAAAAAGTCACATAAATACCTCGAACTAAACAATAGATTGCCAAGTTTTCAGCGTTCAAATGCTTTAGTACTCATAAAAAGTTATATGCAGGGCATAACTATGACAAATTATAGGCATTTTGACTCCTATTTTAGTTCTTCAAAACTTAAAACTTTGCGCCAAATTATAGACAGTTTGATTCATTTGCAATTGTTTAAACCCTCAAAAAATCATAAACATTGCTCAGATAGGCCAAATTCTAGACAGTCTTGCCTTTGAACTATCAGAAACTCATTAATACTTTCATAGATAGTCCAAAACATACACCTTTGCGTCACTTTCGGCTTTCAAATGCTCGGAAAAAATCATTGATAATTGAACGGACTAGAAAAAAATTATGTTTAAAAGATGTGAATATATTTGCTCCAATTATAGTTCCTGGAAGCTTCAAACACTTACCAAAACTTTCTCAACTATGTTGATTTACATAAATTTGCTTCATATTCACCATTCAAATGCTTCCAAAATCCTTCAAAAATGGCAGACCGACAATTAGGGTTTCAGAGCAACTTCATTACAAAATCCCTCAAAAATGGCAGACCGATAATTAGGGTTTTAGAGCAACTTCATTAGTATCAAAGAGTTAGATCTTCACTACGTTTGAAAAAGTGGGAGAGAGAAATTTTAGAAAATAAAAATATATATGTTTGAACTGACAACCAAATTACTGACCATGAGAAGGCCACTTCCGGTTACCTGCTCTCCAATTCAAAATACTCTCTCGAGAGGGGCCACCACACCACTATTCATTACTGTCTGTTGCAGCTATTAGTGTCTCCATGTTAAACACTATTGGTTGTCACAAGGTGGGAATAAAGGTATTTTATTAATGACCGTTTTAGCTTAAAAAATTGGCTACAAGGTTATACCTTCTTCTCTCCTTCCCATTCCCAGTCTTTTTTGAGTTGCAACTTGCAAACCAATAATACGAGAAACACAACACAGCCAAGAACATCTAAAATTATGGGTATTTAGTGTGGTGATCCATGTTATTGGATTAAGATGCTGGTGTTCAGAGGATTAGGTGTTTCAACATGATGTGGTGGAAGATGATGCGTTTCCGTAGGGATTTATGTCCCATCAAAAGTGTTTTAAACCAATAAAAAATTCCGAATATTGTAATTTAAAAATTTATTTTAATTTTTCAAAATATTAACTTTAATATTAAAATTTTACATAACTTTATAAAACTTTGCAAAATTTAATATGCAAAAAAGTAGCGATAAAAAAAGTTTGTCCACCCTTCGATTAGTATATTCCAGCCTTGGCATGGAACAATAAATTGATAATGTCAATTTTATGTTCATAAATTTTTTAAAATTATGATCGTGTTTGAGAAAAAATTAATGATTATTTTATAAAACTGTAGAATAAAAAACACCTTAATAAAAACATGTGCACAAATTTATAAAAATAAAAGTAATATTAAAATTTTTAATGTAAATTACACATTACATATAACTAAATAAAATATAGCTAAGTAAATTCACACAAAATAAAATTGCAATGTTTATATTGATAATCTTATTTTCAATATATTTTCAAACAATATGCTAGTGGTTTGAAATCATTATATCTCCTCAAATAATATTGGATATCATAATAATTCACAAATATAGATAATAGTACTATAAAGATATCAATGATTATAAATAAAATTTTACATTAGGTAATTATTCATTTACAAGTAAGATATAATATTGGATATCATAATAGTTCACAAATATAGATAATAGTACTATAAAGATATCAATGATTATAAATAAAGTTTTACATTAGGTAATGATTCATTTACAAGTAAGATACTATGAGAGAAATTACTTCCAACTTTAAAACCAAGAACAAGTTTAGCAAAGGAATTGTTGGATTTGCCTTTAAAATATCAATAAATCAAAAGTTAAAAGTTAAAATGAACTAAAATATTGTGACTCAATAAATAGATTGTTGGAATGGCTCTATATTAGGAATCACTAATAAACATAAATCAAGCTTTATTTGCAAACAAATATATAATATAATTATGATATGGAAAGTAAAATAAATGAAGCTTTATTTGCAGATGAGATAGATATTTATGGAAAGTAATATGAATAAGGTATTAGAATCATAACTTAGGGCCCATATAGCATTGTTAATGACTATTTTATATGGTCCAAAGTAATACAAACAAGCAATCCAAAACATATTTTTAATGTTGTTATGTACCAAATTCCCTCAAAGAGTATAAAATAACCAAGAGAGAATAATCAATACCTTAAGAATGACGAAAAGAGATGAATAAGAAGCCTCTTCGAAGGGGCAACCTCTTTATTCAATGTACCAAATACACAAGACAAGATGAGATGATTATACAAATGAAAATCCTTTATTATAAATAGGAGATGGAATGGTCATTATGTAACATAATATTGAACTGACCTAACCATATCTAATATAATAATAATAAATGATTGTTAGGGCCTTAACATAGCCCCCTTCTTAAAATTGGTTTTCCCTCAAAGCTTATAATTGAGGGTGTTTCTTCATGAATTGTTCATCTTCCCATGTAGATTCTTTTGGTGGCATATTCTTCAACTTGATTAAGTACTCCATAATGGTTCTATTCCGAAGAAATAGAGAACATCTATCAATACATTTTTATAGTTCCAGATTCAAATTCCCTTCATATAATTTTGGTAATTTTGTTTTCACTGGAATAGTATGTCCCAAAACCTTTTTCAAGCAAGATACATGAAAACCATTATGAATGTGAGAGGAAGCAAAATATAACTCATAGGACACTTTTCCAATCTTGCAAATAATCTTGTAGGGTCCGTAAAATTTTGGAGATAATTTTGAATTCTTATTATGTTTGAGATTATATTACTTATGAAGTTGTAGTCTCAAATATACCCAATGACCTCTTAAAATTGTCTTTCAATTTTGTGTTGATTTGCTTATTGTTTCATCCTATTCTGGGCCATCTGAATGTTTTCTTTAGGATTTGCAAAATTTCTTTAGTCTTTTCCATATGTGTATCCACTTCCTGTACTTTGGACTGCAAAAATGATGTGATACTAGGAGCTAGGCATCACCAAAACTCATAGTGTCCATCATGTAATCCAAAAGGCATCACCAAGAAATCATAGTGTCCATCATGTGTTCTAAAAGTTTTTTTGGGAATGTCTTATTCTCTTGATATGATTTGATGGTATCTTCATTTTAGATCTAATTTTGTGAGTTAAGCCACTCCATGAAGCTCATCTAATAGCTAATCAAAGAACACCAGCACAAATTTTCGAAGATAAAGTCAAATCATTTTGTTCATAAGGATTTAAAAAGTAGAAGGAGCATTAGTTAATCCAAAATGCATCACCGAGGACTCATAGTGCCCATCATGTGTTCTAGAATTTGTTTTGGGAACGTCTTCTTCTCTTGATCTGATTTGATGGTATCTTGGGTTTAGATCTAATTTTGTAAATTAAGCCACTCCATGAAGCTCATCTAATATCTCATCAATATTTCGAATGGGGAATTTATCCTTGACGATGATTTTATTTAGATATTTGTAATCAAGGCACATTCTCCAAGAATTATCTTTTTTTTTCTAACCATCACTAATGGTGTTTAAAAGGAACTCTTGCTTGGTTGAATAATACTTGCTCCAACATGCCTTGTACAATTTGCTCAATCTCTCCTTTTTGTTGATGTTGATATATATAAGCCCTTTCATTCGGAGTATTTTTGGGGATGAGTTCAATTTGATATTCATGATCTCTAGATGGAGGTAGTCCTTTAGGAATTTATTGGAAGGCTCTATGGTGCTTTTCCATGGTACATTTTAAGTTAGGAATATTTTCATATCCATGCTTCACTTTCATAGAGTAAATTCTAGCAATAACTCCACAACAACCTCTTTTTAGGATCTTTTCATTCTATGAGAGATGATGACTTGAGAGGGTGTAAATTTTAACCCTTTGAGTTCATATTGAATTCCTTCCAATTAAAATTTCATGAATAATTCATTGTAGTTTCTAGAAATTATACCCAAGGTTCTCAACCATTGAATCGCTAGAACAATATCTACTCCTCCAATGGGAATAACATACATGGGGATTGATAGATTATAATCTTAATTTTGTGGCATTTCCCTCCACAATCAATACCTCCTCCATTAGCAACCAATACTTGAAAATTTGTCACTAGATAGATAAAATAATTGAGGTGCTCTGCTAATTTTTTATCAATGAAATTATGAAATTATGAAATTATGTAACTTGCAATATTGAGGGTTTGAGGTGTTGACACACCTACCAAGGCATGAATTGATATTTTGCATCAGTCTAGATTTATGCTGTACAAAATTTCTATATCTTTTTTATTTTTGTTGTTGGTTCAGAAGTTCTTCCTCACCAATTTGTGTTGATGCATCTATTTCCTCCTCCTCATTATTCTCCAAGCTAAAAAAGTTTGTTTCTTGACATTTATGCCCTTTAGACCATTTACTTTTACAACCAAAACATAGTCCTTTTTCTCTTCGTTCATCTATTTCCTTATGTGATATTCAAGTAGCTTGAGGTAGTGTTTCCCTATGAGGAAATTTTTTGTCTTTGCTACTATATACCGAATCTGGCTAACAATGAAGAGAATCCATCTTCGAGAATAATGTGATAATAAATGAATAAATGATAATTGGATGATGAATGTATTACAAGAGAGCTCGCCTTTTATAAGGTTTGAGCGTGCTTGAGGAAGGGTTACGTCCCTTCAATTAAATAATTAACAATTTACTGTTTAATTTAACATATCATTTAATATTCGTAGCATTGCCACCCCCTTTAAAGGGAGCTTTGTCCTCAAAGTTGTATTTGTTGGCATCATATTTTGTCCTTGATTTGTGTCGATGCTTGATTTGAGCTAAGTGATCTGGACTGGTCCTTCTATCTTGATGATGGCCTGGGTCCCTCTTATGCTGTGACTCTTTCTGTTTGGGTGGCGATTTCCTTAGACCATACAATCGATACTTACTTCCATTCCATTTAAAACTCATGTACTGTTTTTGTAGATTGGTAGAGTACGTACCTAGTGATGCTAACCATTCGATGCCTAATACCATGTCTACTTCCTTGAGTGGTAACGCAATACAATTGAGTTGTAGGTGTAAGTTTTGTATGTGTAATAACACCTTATGACATTTTCCCACTTCTTCTATGTGTTGATCCGCGATGGTGGAGGCTTTAAGCCTTTTTGTGGGAAACACAAAAAGATTAAGTTCCTTTGCGTTGTTGATGTCGATCAAATTATGGGTACTTCTGGAATCGACCAAAATTGTGATATCCCTATCTTTAATAGACCCTGTAAGTTGTAACTTCTTTGGTCCTGTATATTTTGTTGCTTGGGATAAGAGTTGTTTGTTTTCAATGTTGTTGCAACTTCTTAGCTGCGGTGGAATATAGTTCCCTATGATTAACGAATTTCCTTTTTGTTGGGTGTTAACATTCTTGGGTGCCACTAGATCCTCTTCCTTACAAGTTTGTTGAATATAGGTAATGGTTGCTATTGATGCTTCAGATAAGCTTGTATCTGCATCAGACTCAGATGTTTCTTCTGCGGGTACCTGTACTTCTTTTCCATTAATAATTTTGCAGTGTGTTGTGTGATTGGTTTGGCATTTATGCCCAGGAGTCCAATCTTCTCCACATCGACGACATGTATTCTTCTTCTTCTTCTTATTATTGTCGACGCATCCAATGGATGCTTCAAAATCTTTCTTAACTTCATAACTATATGATTGAGAGGTGTTGCATTGATGACCGGGTGACCAATTGTCTCCACAATATCTGCATTGTTCCCCTCTTTCCACTCTTGTCTTGGGAGTTCCTTCTAGTTTGAGTTCTGCTGCTTTCGCTTTGCGTCTTGCTGCCTCGACATTCGGAATGTCATGCAATTTTAACTCATTTTGTATGTAGGGTTTTAGTCCCCCCAAGTAAGTTTCTAGTCGTTGTTTGTCTGATAACCCAAATACTCTGGTAGCGAGTGATTCCCATTGGTGTGTGAATTCTTCGACGTTTCCTTTTTATTGTGTCCTGGTAAGCTTCCAAAAAAATTCGTCTTTGTTGATTCCTTGAAACCTTTTGAGGAAATCATTTTTGAACAAATTCCATGTGTATGCGAATTGGTCACCTTTCCACCACATATACTAGTTGTAGGCATATCCTTCAAGGTGCATAGATGCATACTTCACTTTTTCTTCATCTGTTGTGATGTTATAGATATCGAAGTATTCCTCTGCTTTATTTAACCACGCAATACATTGTTTGTCATTCCCACTGAACTTTGACATTTCTATTTTTGCTTTGGGGGAATACAGTACATAATGCTGGTACTGATTACCTCGTCTTGTTGTGTGGTGATCCAGAATTGTTGGTTGAAGCACTCAACATATCCGAGTCGTATTTGGGTTTGCAATGATCATTTGTCTCCTTCTATCCCATCCTTCCATGAACTTGTTTAACGTGTCGCTCAGTTGGTCTTGTTTTTCCTTCATCTCGTCCAATTTTTCATCTAGCCTTTTTTCTAAAACTAAAACGACTTCCACTCTGATTTCATTTTTCAGCTTTGCATTGGAATTTTTTATTTCTTCCTTTAAATCTTCTTGAAACACTTTGTCAAGTTTGTCCATTCTGGAGTTTAGACCTTCGAGGATTTTTAAATCTCTAATTTGGTCTTTTTCTAATTTTTCTAATCGGTTTCGTAACTCGGCCATGATTCTTAATCTGGTGTGGGGGGTGAATAGGGCAACAATATTTTGGCTTAACGGGGTAGGGCTAAGGAGGGTATTAGAAAATTTCAATAATATATAATAAAATTATATATTTAAAAAAATATATATAATAAAATTATTATTATATATATATATTTTTTATTTTAAAAAAAAGTTAATAAATATATAATAATAAAAATTATTATTATATAGTTTTTTTTTTGGTTTTATTAACTTTGGATCGGCTTGTTGTTTTGCAGGGCGTCGGTGGGCGTTGGTGGCTGCGAGCAGATCGAGGCAGAGGCGGAGGCGAGCTAAAGGCAGCGACGAGGACGGCGTGGAGGCTGATGGGGAAGGGAGTGTGGAGGGGTGAATGGTGGCGTGGAGGCAGCGGAAGGCTGGTGGGAGAGGGTAGCAGGGGGTAGGGGCGGCGCGCAGGATAGGGGGAGCGTGGAGTTGCGGGGGAAGGGGGAGGATGCACGCGGTGCAGGGAGGAGGGGGCGACGTGGGCATCCTGGGGAGGTCGTGGAGCAGTGGTAAGGCGATGGTGGAGTGGTGGAGTGGTGATGTGGTGCAGGTGACGTCGATGGAGTGCAAAGGTGGAGGACGGGGGAAGGAGGAAGGAGGAGGGTGGTGCACAGGAGAGCCGCTTGGGAAGGTGGATGACAGAGGAGATGGAGGTGACGGCGTGGAGTGCAGGTGGAGAGGATGGGAAGCGATGAAATGGAGGAGTGGTGAAGAGAACTGCGGAAGGTGCCGAGGAGTGGCGAGCTCTAATACCAAATGCTATATACCGAATCCGGCTAACAATGAAGAGAATCCATCTTCGAGAATAATGTGATAATAAATGAATAAATGATAATTGGATGATGAATTCATTACGAGAGAGCTCGCATTTTATAAGGTTTGAGCGTGAGGAAGGGTTACATCCCTTCAATTAAACAATTAACAATTTACTGTTTAATTTAACATATCATTTAATATTCGTAGCATTTGCATCGTGCATATGTTCCAATTGTATAATTTTTTGTATCCTTATTTTTGGCTTGAATATGGTGAGAATATTGCATAGATTTGATAACATTTCCTGGTCAATGTTTTAAGAAAAACTCATGTTTAATGTCTTATTTTAATCAACTCATGTAAGCTTCTAAAAATTGATGGTCACTTATATTGTTTACCCTTGTGGACAATACTTGAAATTCTGAATTATAATCTTCCACATTGTTATATTACAAATTGGTAATTCCTCATTTGTGACGATAATATCCCAAGAGGACACCTAAGTGTCCATGATCGATCCCAAACATAAACTTATCAGAGTAGAAGAGACCCTAATATAACCCTATATGATGTTCTACATCCCTTTGGAGAAATCCCAGCTCATTTCTACTTGAAATCAAGAAGTTGCAAGAAAAAATGAGACCGCACACACATTTGTCTTCTACAAGGTGTGTTCCACACATGTTTATCTTGATTAGGGTATGTGGGTCTACAAAAATGGCTAAAAATATAAAAATTCAAAAAAATGAAAGTTATGACAATTTTTTGATTAGTTGGTCTCGTTTGCAGCCTACCAAACTAATTGGAAACCATCACAACTATCCCAAAAATGCAATAAAATGGGATTAAATGGACCAACCAAGGGAGCACACCCATCTCATTGTTATGTTGGAGGAATCTCAACACCATATTGAATCCATTGATTCCCTCATTACCTCAGTGAACCCTATCCCTGAGAACCATTTGCTTAAGTTTTGGAGTCATCATCCTTATATGAATTCCACCATATGCACATTCAAATGGTGTTTGGATGCGAGATTATAGGTGATTCATGAGCATAGGGAACTCTGACGTTGGCTTCAAAAGGTGCCAAACAACCATAAGGTAACTAATTGTATTACTTTGTTGCATTCAATAGCAATTTACTATCTTCCCTCCCCCACTTAATAGTGTAATGTGTTAAATATTTGATTATTGAAAGTTGCTTATCATTTTCAAGAATATGACTAATACTAGTTGAAATTACATGTATTGTTCTTGTTTTTGGTTAAGTTTTTAATCGAGGTAAAAAGGTTTTTGAGGAGGGTATTTGGTGTTCTTATGGGTCTCAAGTTGTCTCAATGGAGAAGGTTGCAGGAGAAAAGTAGGAATAGCAAGGATCAACCTTCAAAAAAGGTTCCTCCATCTTCCTCCATCTACTTATATTTCATGTTTTATTATTGTCTTGCCTTGAAGAGTGGTGAATGTATGTTTCTATGAGTCTAATATGCCAGTATAGAAGTCCATAATATTGAATTTTGACTATCCTATAATGTTGGTGAGCTTTCCTAGTCATTAGGAAGTTTTTTCCCACAATAGAATTGGTGATTCCACTGGGGAAAAAATTATATGTAGGGACTTGTTATCTTGATTTCCTTAGCTAATTTTGGTTGTTTTTAGTCCTATAGGATCTTGTCATTGTCCATTAACTGTTAGTTTTCCAAAAGTAAAATATTTTTTCCTTTTTTTACTCGTTTTAAGAAAACCCAGGAGTCATACTCGCCTTGTAGTGTACACTAGCGCGCGAGGTAGGGTTTCCACACACTTCTCTTTGGAGACACGCATGTGTCCATGCAACTTCTACACTAGACCTAAATGTGGGATTCAGAGTACATGGATGATTGCATGTCTTGGATTGAGTTGAAATTAAAACATATTTTTAAGGTTTTGTCCAGGGATAATTTTAAGGACCCACACTGATTTAAAAGTGTATAAACCTTGGCGAATCTTACCAATTCTTAAAATGTCAACTATAAAATATTTTGCGATATTTTCCTAAAATTATTTCAATTTCTAAGGATTTTATATATTTTATACAATAATTTGGCGAATTTTAGAGTGAAAAAAGTTTACCCCATCAAAATTGGGCTAAATGGGGCTTCAAAAAATGCAATTGGGTGAATCTTTTTTGGGAAAAAACATGGAAAAATAGTCCATGGGCTAAATTTCACCCCTAAAATCATCCTTGGTTTTGTCCACCTTGTTTTGTCTTTTGTGTTGAGTGTTGTAGACTTTTGTGTGAAGAAGTAAGTGTAGAAGTGCATCTTTGTGCCTTTGTTTTTCCTCCTTGTTAGGTGAAATAGACACGAGAACCTATTGCCTTCTAGCTATACATGTTTGTACCCTTTTGATTCTAAGAAATCTTATTAATTTTTTCTTCTCAAACTGCATGTGCAAGAATTGGTGAAAATACAAGTATTGTGTGTTGCTTTTTGTGCAATATTAACTGTATCAACCCCTCAATTTCTTTTTGCATTTGTAAGTGTAGATCTTGTTTTCATTTTCTTAAGATGAATGTTGGATTAATCTCATTTGAAGTATAGCGAAAGAACAATCTTGAAACACATAAAAGGATTGATTGTTTGTAGAATTTGAATGCCTTATATTCATTTGGAGGATAGTAATGCTTGAGTTCATTTGAATATCCTTATCGGTGTTTGAATTTTGTGATTCCTTATCACTTTTAGTTCTTGAACATTCTATGAAACCTATTCCACGACAAAAACACATGAGGGATTAGTTCTCCAAATGTAGCTCCTTTTTATTGTTCCATCATTTGGCTATCATACAAATGAGGAAGTCTTCTAAAGGGATTGGTGACAATCAACATGCTCCCAATATATGTTTGTAAAATACCATTCAATATCATAAGGTCGTTGTTGTTGTAATAACTAACATAACCGTTCATTTTGTTTTAAATAAACTACATGTAATTCTACTCATATCAAACAATAAAAGATCAAATCCTTAGCAAACCACTCAACACATTTAAACACAATGGTCAACAAAATAGTCACATTCAAGAAACTAAAACACTCTCAAACATTTCATTAAGTTCATATATAGTTGAAAAATTG
Source organism: Larix kaempferi (assembly GCA_027924585.1). Lineage (NCBI taxonomy): Eukaryota > Viridiplantae > Streptophyta > Pinopsida > Pinales > Pinaceae > Larix > Larix kaempferi. The sequence continues at coordinate 3,001,731 of BSBM01000123.1, forward strand.
TGCAGAAATTATATTCTATATTGTCTTTTCAGTAGTAACATCCACACTCCCAAAGCATTTACTTAAAATTTTAAAGAAAAAAGTGATGATTTTTTTTCATTTTTGCACTGCTTATAAAAATTACTGAAATAATATTGTCTATATTATCTTTGAGGCCAAGTTTGCTCTTCTTGAAGAATTAAGAAAACCATTGGATAATATATTTGGAGAGTTTCAGAGCATTTACAGAGATTTGGACTGCAAAAACACGTTGGTCCAAGAACATTCCAAATTCTCAGACAATAAAATTATTGGGGGTGTGTTTTGCTACAAGAGAAATCATAGAGGACAAAGCATAATGAGGAGCAGAAGTTCGATATTTATAGATACAGACATCTCACTACCTGAAAAGGTTGAGGTGATAAAGAATTTACCGCCCAAGGGAAGGAGAAGCAGTGGTGGTTTCCATAGGCGAACATAAATATAGCAGGAAGTTAGGAACTCATTGTGGTAGTTTCACAAATGGTGGGAACTTGTCCTCAAACCTAAGAAGCTGGAAAAAGGAAGATGGATTACTAGCACATGCCCCATGTCCAAGGTGAAGTGGAGGAATTTGAATCCTATTACCACCATCGAATCCCTGAGGAAATTTGGGTAGCAATCAAACAGGTAGAGGATTGGATGAAGTCTAAGCATGACACCCCAGGAGCAAAGGAAGAATGCGAGGAGAAGTATACCTGATTTAAGGATTCCATCAATTGCGTACCAAAGAAACTAAGCATGCAAAAATGGTCCTCCTATACTGTCATGTCAAAACTTTGATATACAAGGCCATGATGGATGGACAAGAAGAGAAGAAGGAAATCCTTCTTCAATTGGATGAGATGCAAGTTCAAATTGAGAATATAAATAATAAATTTGTCACCGTGATCAGAGACATCTCCATTTTTGAATCCAAACTTAATATGTTGTCCAAAACAACCACTAGAATAATCTTCAAAATGGTACCAAAACAACAACAACCTCATTCATCTCAAGCAAAGGAAGCCCAGGTTATTCATGTTACTCATGATGACACTCCATAGGGATTTTAATTTGTTTCTAGATTATATCATAGATTATTTCATGATAGAATGCATATAATAGTATTTGGCATGCACATAATTGAACAACCTTTCCACTTTTTCTTTGATATTTTTTCAACTCAAACTTTGTTTTACAGCCTGGTTTGGGGAAATTGTGTTATTTTTTATAATAGGTTATGTTCAGTGAAAGATAGGTCTAGTTTCTTGATAGGCATACATGTCATAGCTTAATGTACAATTTGTTATACTTATAATATAAGGATATGAATCTAGCTTTACAAAAAGAAGTTACAAATTAAAAAAAAAAAATGCATACATACATACATATGCTTATTTTGAGCTATTTTTGGTTTTCATGCCTAGTATGATGTCTTAATGTCCAATGTTGCATTACATCTACCCATCTATTTGTGGATGGTATGATGAAATAAACTAAGATTTGGTACACATATTCTTCCATGCAATGTCCTCCAAAAATCTCCAAGACTTACTATCACTATCATAAATTATACTTCGAAGCAATCCATGCAAATAAAAAACTTCTGTAAAGATAATGCCACTACATTTTTTATCACATATCTTCCTACAAGGAATAAAAATGTGTCATTTTATAAAACCTATCACCTACAACAAATATGGAATCTATATGCTTAATTAGGTAGATTAACATATTAAAATCATTGCTTATAAGGGTTACGACTCTTAATCATGATGATTCCGTTTAAGGGTTGTATAAGTCCAAAGCATTTACTTATCCTTCATGGATTACTTGGATTTGTACCATTTATTATAATTTAATGATGGATCCTAGTGAATACCCCTTGTTACCTATCCAACTAGCATGTGTGATTAAAGTCCAAAAAAAGCAATGCTAGTCCAAAATAAGCAATGCTAGACCAAGGGGAACTCAAGAGGGAAGGCTAATGTCACCACAACAACCCTCTTCGCACTTTTGGTTGGTTCTTCTCCAACTCAAGGGGGATTCCATAAGATAGGATTACTAGGGATATAAAAAATGAAGTACAAGGTTATTGAAGAGTAGCTCTAGCAAAATGTTTGTCTTATTGTATTATAAGAAATAATAGAGGTGATGGGAGGACAAGAGATATCACTGAAAGGACTAGTTCCAATCCAATCAAGGGAAAATGGATTCAAAGAATTACCAACTAAGGGTCTGTTTCTTAATATGACATCAAGAGATAAGAATTGCATGAGCTAACCCAAACCCTACTTGATGAAGTTGAAGGTGAACTAGGATTTACAAGGTAAGGAGTCAAATGAAGAATCCCCTTCCTTTCAGTATACTGGGGGTTTCACTCTATAAATAAAGGTTTAAGGTTTCATGATTTGGATCAAGGTAAAGATACAACACATAAATCATCTATAAATAAACATGCAAAGAAAGGATGAAATAGAGATAAACTTAAGACCACTTTCTCCAATGAGGTAGTAATATCCTTTCAATGGCCCAAGCAAAAGCATATAAATGACAATTTAAATGCACAATACAACTTACAACAAGAATCTCTAAGCAATATCAAAGTGTCACACATGAACAAGAAAGGAACCCTTACAACAAGATTTAATCCAAGAAAAGATGCATCAATTAAGATCAAAAGAGAGAGAGCTCCAAAAATCCAATCATGCAAATGAATGAAAGGATAAAGCCTTATGTAAGTTTCAATTCTTCTCTTCACAACGATATCAAGTAATAAAACCCTAGATTGAACCTAGGATGGAGTAAACAAATACAAAATAATTCAAATACTAACCAACAATAATAAAATAATACATGAAAGACATGGTCAACGCCACATATACAATAGCCAACCAAGACAAAGGCCCAAGAAGGAGGGTGCATCCATCCAAAGAGATAACATGGCAAGAAAGATCCCAATCTTAACCTCCAAAGGCTCCCCAAAACGGAACTCTCCAACAAGAATGTGTCCACAATAAAGGAAAACCCTAAATATAGAGTTTGATTTCCCTATATATACTCTAAAACCAAAAAATCTCCTCAAAATGAGTGTAGATCACCTCCAAAGTGTAACACTAGCTCCAAGAGAGGCATAAAATGATGTGTAATTGCAAGTGGAACACTTCCCAAGTGAATTCCCTCATCAAACGACCCTAAAATGTGGAATAGTAGCTCCAAATAGGGGGCAAACAACATAAAGGAACCTCCATAAGTGCAACACTCCATCACCAAACCATGAATAAGTATCCAAGAAACCTCCAAAGGTAGGACAAATCCATGAATGATGCACTGAAATCCAAGTAGAATCCCTCCAAGAAGGGATGAACCCTCCTAAAATAACTCAACCAATGGTTAAAATCTCCTCTGAATGACAAAGTGCATGAACATATGTACAATAAAACCCTACACATGTAATAAAAAATGACCAAAGTGCCTCTACATGTCTGATATCATGACAACTCATCAATAGGAATCTCAATATCAACCATCAATCAATACAATAATACAATCATGACTCCACATGTGTACCAACAGAGGGAACTCAAGGAAGATGATGTGTTAAATCAAAGATAATCCTTGGGATCACCATCATGCATAAAAATATGTAGCCACATGCCTCCATGGTTAAATCCCTAGTATGCTCAATGTTAAAGTATGGTCAAGATTTTTTTGGGTCGATTCTTATGTTTGTTCAACTCCTCATGATGGTTGACTTATTATTATGGTCGAATTTACTTAGTCAAGTCTTTTTTGAGTTGATTATCAAAAATATAATCAGAGCATGTTCTAATAGTAAATTGAATGTTAATATTGATACATTTTTGAGTTGATATTTGTTAAGATTCAATATGCTAATATAGATAACATCAGTATTCAATTCAATTTCACAACAATAGCATATACAGGATCACTAAAAGAAACACAATTACAAGATAAACGCAAATTTATCGTAGGAAACCCTCTAGGGGAAGAAAACCCAGCAAAAATTCCTCAATATAGATGATCAAAAGTCCAAAGACAAAACCCCAAACAATTGCTCCTTCTCCTTGCATATATATGTCTCTCTCTCTCCTATGCAAATTACACAAGTGAGAGTGTGTGTGTCCAAATGAGGAGCACATCACTCCTATTTATACTTTATCTTCCACTTGACTTTTTCACTAACTAGGTCGGCCCCAACAACCTTAACTGGGCCGACTTACCTAGGAAGACTCAAAAAAATATAATATTACTTTCTAGAGGGTTCTATCGACCCGACTTACAAAGGAGGTTTTATCTCGTGACTCTATGATGACCAAATACAATAATAACATCTCGACGAAGGAATAAAACATCTCCGAATAAATAATAATAAAATACAATAGAATATTCTTCGAAGTTACAATATTTCAACACTCCCCCTTAACAAGAAGGGTATTCTACTGACAAAAGCAACATCAATTGTAGGAGAAAGGAGAGAGATCATCATCAACAACATCAAGGTGATAGATCTAGAAATCATCGAAAATTTTCTTCAACAATCAACAACTGGAACATATTCAACATCTTCAGTACTGGAGCATCATCTTCTACAACACCGAGTCTTCATATTTGATATTCATCTTTTGCAGCACTCAATCACTCGATCGTCTACAACAACACTTGATCTCTTGATTATCTACAACAACTCTTGATCTCTCAATAAAAAAAAACTCTTGATATTTCAATCAACAATAACTCTTGATCTTTCGATCAACAACACCATCATCTGCAGCAACATAACTTGCAACACACATGATCCAATTACGGGATGATCAATCCCTCTCACTTTAGAACATAAGGCCAAGGATGATGCAATCCTAACCACATCACGAAGACAAAAGTCTGAGTATCACTGTAGAACTAATGTCCAGGGATGATACAATACCAACCACATCATGGAGACAAAAGTATGCAGATCACTTTAGGACTAATGTCTAGGGATGATACAATCCCAACCACATCACGAAGACAAAAGTCTACGGATCACTTTAGGACTAATGTCCAGGGATGATACAATCCCAACCACATCACGAAGACAAAAGTCTGCGGATCACTTTAGGACTAATGTCCAGGGATGATACAATCCCAACCACATCACAGAGACAAAAGTCTGTGTATCACTTTAGGACTAATCTCCAGGGATGATACAATCCCAACCACATCACAAAGACAAAAGTCCGTGGATCACTTTAGGACTAATGTCTATGGATGATACAATCCCAACCACATCATGGAGACAAAAGTCTACGGATCACTTTAGTACTAATGTCCAAGGATGATACAATCCAAACCACATCATAGAGACAAAAGTCTGCAGATCACTTTAGGACTAATTTCCAGGAATGATACAATCCCAACCACATCACGGAGACAAAATTCTATGGATCACTTTAGGACTAATGTCCAGGGATGATACAATCCCAACCACATCACAGAGACAAAAGTCTATGGATCACTTTAGGACTAATGTCCAGGGATGATACAATCCCAACCACATCACGGAGACAAAATTATGCAAATCACTTTAGGACTAATGTACAGGGATGATACAATCCCACTGCAACATCATCATCATTGCTCCCCCTTTCGAGGAAGGTCCTTTCGAACCACACCAAGCTTGTCATGGAAGTACTCAAACTTCACTCGAGACAGAGGCTTGGTCAACACATCAACAACTTTCTTATCGATGCTCACATACTAGAGATTTATAGCTCCCTTCTGTACCATATCCTGTATGTAAAAATGTCGGATTTCTATGTGCTTTGACTTGTCATGGAACACTGGGTTCTCCTTCATCTTTATACAACTCTGGTTGTCACATAGAATCACCGTGGTATCCAACTCCAGGTCAAATAGACCTAACATCAATTTTCAAACCCATATGGCTTCACAACTAGCAGAACAAGCTGTTATATACTCTGCTTTAGTTGTGCTACGAGCAACACTGGATTGCTTCCTGCTAAACCATGAGATCATGGTAGATCCCAGACAATAACATCCACCTGAGGTGCTCTTCCTGTCTGAGACACTTCCATCCCAATCTGCATCTATATAACCATATAATCTGTAGTCATGATCTCCAACATAGTATAGACCAAAGTCTATCGTACCTTTCGGGTACTTCATCACATGATTTGCAGCTACCAGGTGAACACGTCTGGGCTCAACTAGATACTAACTCAGAGTGTTCACAACAAAGCATATATTTGGCCTGGTATTCATCAGATACATCAACGATCCAATAATCTGTCTTTACTAAGTCACATCCACTAATTCTGATGATTCATCAGATAACAACTTCAAGTTGGTATCCATGGGTGTGGCCATGGCTTGTCAAATATTTTTAGGATTTCCATAGCATACTTTTCCTGGTTGAGAAAGATTCCTTCTAGGCTCTTCCATACTTCCAGACCTAGAAAATAGTGCATCAATTCAAGGTATTTCATCTCAAATTCTTCAGCGAGCTTCTTCTTGCACTCTACAATATGTTTCTCATTTCCTGTCAGAAATAAATCATCCACATACAACAATAATATGATAGGTTCATCATCCATAACCTTAAAGTAAAGGTTAGGGTCAAATTTACTTTTGGTAAATCCCAAGCTTGTCAAAAAGCTATCTATCCTTCCGTACCAAGCTCTAGAAGCTTGCTTCAATCCATACAGAGCCTTCTTCAACTTGCATACGTGAGTCAGTCTATCTTCAACTTCAAATCCCTGTGACTTTTTGTTGGTTGTGGAGCTTGATCTCCAGATTCAGAGATATTATTATTCAGCTGTGTCCATACCCTAGGTTTGGTTATGATCCCGGCACAACCCTAGGGGATTCCGGGGGCCAGTGGGCCCCTGAGAAAATGGGGGTTCGGGGGCGTAGCCCCCGAGGAAATTTTTTGGGGCTATTTTCGCCAACAGTTTTCGGGCCCATGGTTTTGGGTATCTCGTGGTATTTTCCCATTGTATTTCCCTTATAAAAAAAAGTCATTGTAATATGGCTAGGGTTGATGTATTAGGTTTTATGCATTGTAAAGATCTCTGAGATCAGGAAGAGAGACTGTGAGACAGTGAAGAGGAAGTGTAGCGGTTGTGCTGCAGGTTGTATCCCTTCACCTTGCTGGACGGAATAATAATAAGGACTGGCAACTTCAGTGTGGACGTAGCCCAAGTTGGGTGAACCATGATATATCTGTGTCTCTCTTGTAATGTGTGTGTGATTATATTTGCATTTATGTTTGTTGTTATTGCTCTACGATCCTATTTTTCTAACACTTTTCTATGTACACTTCTTCCTCAATCACACCATTCAGGAAAGTTGTCTTCACATCCATCTGGTGTAAACTCCAATTCATCATGGATGCAAGTGCCATGATGGTTCTAATGGAAGTGTACCTTGCTACTGGCGCAAATGTCTCTTCATAATCAATTCCCTTTTTTCTGAGAGAATCCTCTAGCCACAAAACTTGCCTTGTATTTCTCAATACTTCCATCAACTGCATGCTTTATCTTGTAGATCCACTTGGAAGATACCACACTTTTTCCTTCTGGTTTGGGAACTATATCCCAAACATCATTCTTCATTATTGATAGGTATTCTTTCATCATTGCTTCTACCCATTCTCTCTTCTGTATAGCTTCTTCATAACTGGTAGGTTCTTGATCTACAAGATCACACATCAAAGCCACATAACTGTAAAATGGTTTTGGCCTCTTGCTTTCTCTTGTGGAACCTTCTGGAGCTCCATATTTCTCAGCATCTTGAATAATTTCTCGATCCCAAGCTAGTTGCTCGATATATTGATCACACCATGAGTCTGGCATCTCGTCATAGCCGACTTCCTCTACTTGATTTCATAAGTCTTTTGTAGTTGAACCATCCTCACTTGTTCTATGGAACAAGTCTCATCATTCTTCATTTGTAGGTGATCGTTGTACGATACTTCCTACAAGTCAAATTCAATAGCATGGTTAGAAACATCTCATAGTTTCCAAATATATGCATAAAAACATAAGTCACACTATCTTATCCAATTCTACAACATTCATCCATATCCCATATTCATATGGTAACTTTCTAGATGCCTTCCATCTCTACCAGGACATTATTAAGAGTGTGCACTACTCCCAATATGTCAGCAAAGAGGTTTCACTCTAGATAAGTAGCAATGGAATGTTGTATAGCATCATAGGTTACTTACCCATCACATGCATGACACTGCAAACATCCTAACACACATCCTAAATAAACGTGAATACAACTGGATACTATCATTTAAACAATGTGATAGAAATGACAATTCAAATACTTATCTTTGTTTGTTTGGTAGTATCTCTTTTCATCCTAGTCTCCTTGCAGGTATTATTGGAATGTCTGATGGTGAACTCTACTCCATCATCAAGCTTGTATTTTGCTTCTCCTATTCTCCTAGTGATCCTTTCTGAGGGGAGTCCTTTTCTTCTAAACTGGAGAGATTCTTGTTCTGACATGTCATGTGCTTTGAAGCACCACTATCACAAGACATATTCTTTGACTTCTTCCTTTGCTTTCTTCCTGGGAGGTTCTTCATCGTCTTCGACAAGGTGATCATGATGTCTTTTGTTGCTCTTCCTCTTCTTGTATTCTTCTTTCTTCAATGGACAATCTATGGCAATATGTCCCATCTTATCACAATAGTGACATTGAAAGTTGGAGTAGTTTCTTCTTGGATTGTTTCCTCTTGTCCTTTGGAACTTTTTGGGAGGTTGAGACTCCTTGTGGCTTTCCTTCTTGAAGTTAGATTGAATTCTTCCTCTCTTGGTATGGGTGGCTAGGGCTTGATCATCTTCTTTAAGTAGAGCTTCTCTATTGGCAACTCTAGCCTCCTCTTGGATGCAATCTTCCCATACAATGTCAAATTTCATGCTTTCTTTTCTGGCACACATAGTCTGGATGAATAAATCCCAAGGTCTAGTGATACCATTGAGAGCAATCATAACTAGCTCATCTTCATCAAAGGAGTCTCCAATGGCTTATAGTTTCTCCTTGAACTAGGAGACCCTTGTGAAGTAGTCTTGGATGGATTCTCCTTGCAGGCACATCTTGGTACTCTTCAATTGAGTTCTCAAATTCATCTTCCTATTGGTGTTCTTCCCTTCATACATTCTGGCTAGGGAATAATACATCTCCTTCGAGGTATTCTTGGATGATACTTGAGGAATCAAGTGGTCTTTTATAGAATCAACAATGATCCTCTTTTCCCTAATCAGGTCCTTCTTGTGCTTCTCCTTAGCTTCATCCTCTTTAGGTTTTGCAACTTCTTCCTTGATGTATTTGGCAACATCATTCTCTTCAAGAATGAGGCCAATCCTATATTTCCATGCTCGAAAATTCTCTATGCCTTCTAGTTTATCCTCAAGCTTAGTGCTTGGGGCAATCTTATCCAGGAGGTCACTAAAAAATGAAATTTCTCAAAATGAAAAACTAGCCTTACCGGGAGATGAGATTGACTGAGGCGAATTGATTGGTACACTTGGTTTCTGGAGATTCCAAATTTTCACCTCTCAAAATTGACTTGCGAATTTTGGATATGCAGTTTTTTGGTTTTTTCTGGTCCAAAGTCAAACTAGGGTTTGACTTTCCCGGAGTTTCACCCACTCAAAAATCTCGATATTTGTCTCAGAATTTCGCTCTTGGAGAGGCGCACCTTTCTATACTGATAGCACTCAAGGATTCCACTTCTATGAAAAGCCTTAATTTTTCACTTCCGAAGAGAGAGAGAGAATTTCACCTTGTGAAAGTTGTCCTATTCAGGCTAGCTTTGAACCCATGTTAAGATTCAATATGCTAAGATAGATGACATCAGTATTCAATTCAATTTCACAACAATAGCATACACAAGATCACTGAAAGAAACACAATCACAAGATAGACACAGATTTATCCGGGGAAACTCTCTAGGGGAAGAAAACCCAGCAAAACTTCCTCAATATAGATGATTAAAAGTACAAAGACAAAACCCCAAACAAGTGCTCCTTCTCCTTGCAAATATCTCTCTCTCTCTCTCCTATGTGAATTACACAAGTGAGTGTGTGTGTGTCCAAATGAAGAGCACATCACTCTTATTTATACTTTATTTTCCACTTGACTTTTTCACTAACTAGGTAGGCCCCAACAAACTTAAATGGGCCGACTTACCTAGGAAGACTCAAAACAATATAATATTACTTTCTGGAGGGTTCAATCGACCCGACTTACAAAGGAGGTTTTACCTCACGAATTTATGATGACCAAATACAATAATAACATCCCGACGAAGGAATAAAACATCTTCGAATAAATAATAATAAAATACAATAGAATATTCTTTGAAGTTACAATATTTCAACAATATTGAGACAATTGAGTCACTAATATTTATAAGTGACTCTACTTTAAATTTTTGAAGAAGAGAGGGGATGAAATGTGAGTCTCTTTTAAGGTAGGCGATCCCCTCCATTTTTGTAATGAAGTTGGTCTCTAGATGACTCTTGTAAGTCAAGTTGAGTCAATTTAGTCGAGTCCAAAGAATTTGACGTCGACTAGCAGAGCAATTTCATGATCGCACACAGTGAGCATACATGATTTTTAAACTTGCAGGCATTATCAATCCTCATTTCCCAGATGGAGACATCATTCAAGAAAAAGACATCATACAAATGCACAAAAAGAGCTTAATGATAAGATGACAACGCAAAGAACACTTGGATGTGAACCCCCGAATGCAGAATTGCAGAGTAGTCTTTGGGTTGTGACCTCATAATATAGAAGACAGAGAGATGGTACAGAAAGTCAAAGAGCCAGAATACCCATACCTGAGTCGAGGGAAGTCGGCCAGATGAGAAAGGTGAGGCTTTAAACCAAAATACCTCCTAGCGGTGAGGGTAGTTGACCACCTTTTTAGAGATAGGGTGAGACTTCGATGGACCAATACTAGATTGAAGATGGAGGATGAAGAGTAATAAGTCACAATAGAGCCTTGTACACGTGGTTCTTCCTATCTAGATGGCAGTTGTTGTGGTTGATTTACCTATGCAGTCTGGTATGCATGGTTGATGCACAATGAGGACTACTTTGGCAAGAGAAGATACCTGGGATTTTACTGCATACTCTTGTTCTCTTCAGGACGAAGAAGAGTTTTGGGGTGGGGGAGATGTTGGAGGGACCCTTCGTGACCCTAATTGTCATCATATTAATGTATGTTACACCCAACGAATGAGCAGTTGGAGCAGGTGTAACCACTCCAAGTGTCTCTATGATGTATAAATATATCAATATGAATACAAACTGTCCAAATGTTCTTCATGTATGTTCTTATTGATTAATGGATGAATGTGAGTGTGATTTTACTAGTCTTTGCTTGAATGAGGTGTTGAGGCTCCAAACAATTCCCTAAGGAGGAATTCCATGATATCAACCAGATGGTGTTTCCATAGCCCTCATTTACCAAATATAGCCATGAAAGACCCTTGAAATGTGGATTTTTCCCTTGCCTTTGACCTTGTTAAGGGGTTTAGATGCCAATAGTTGACATACAATCTAGCTAGGGAATTCCTTGAATAAAAGAAAAGAGCATTAGATATCTCATTTAAGTGGAGTGCTTCTCTTCTTTTGGATTTTTTACCATGTGAGAGGCTCATGAATGATGTCCTCGATAACCTCTTTCTTTACATATGCACAACTTCCTTTCAGGCTCCTTTTTTGCAAATTTTGTAGTGTCCAGAAAAAGATGATCTTGCATCTAATCCACAAATTTTACCATGGGTGGCATCTATCATTATCCTCATTTTTTCAAAAATGGAATACCTTGGTTGGGAAAGGTTGTACAATATCCTTTAGTAAAGCTACTCTCCCAAGTATCTTCAAGATCATTCTCATTATTTGTGTCATTTTTCCCTTAATTAGAAAACAATAAAGCATGTACCTTACAATACCTATTTCCATTCATGTATAAATAGTATGTACCTTACATTCTCTCTTGCACCTTACAAAGCATGTATAAATAACATAAATACACCTTTTATCATCCCTCTTTCCCTTCAAATGAGTTTTGGGAAAAAAACATTTTTTCATGATCAATGTCTTAGGACCAACCACATGATTTGTATATTTCCTTTTGCAATTAACATGCATCTCCAAATATGGATTTCCAAGAATTTGAGAATCAACAACTAAATGTTTGTCTTTCTAAACACATTCTTAGTTGAATGGTTGAACCACCAGATTTAAGATTTACCTTGTTTTGTGTGGTCAAATTGAAAGTTGACAACACATGCAATCAATCTCGCCTATCATGGCTTAAAACACAACTCCTAAATCCTCTTATATAAATTGTTATGCAACTATTTTTCATTTTTTTGGTCTAGATACATGTCAAGGGGACTAACACCGAAATTCCCACCATGTGAGACTACACATAAATTGGATCAATTTCCTTCCATTCTACTAGCAACTATAACTTTTGGGGGTTTCCGATGAGCTAAATCTTTGAAGGGATGTAGGTTAAGGTCCACATGCAAGAGGACTTCACAAGTATTACTAGAATAACTCTTCCATATGGTGGGTCAATTCCAAGTACAATTGTATGTTTCTATTGGTTTAATTTTATGAATTGAAACAAGCTAAAAGACACATATGCAACACCATTTTTTCTTCTACTTCAAGCTATAAATAGCATGTAAACTTAGAATGTCAACCACTGATCTTTAATAAGGACAAGTTTGCAATAATTTCTTCCACTGATGCACCAAGCTTACTTCTGTTATGAGGAAATAAAACAGTCACACATATCATAAATCTCTTTAACTAGATAAGGCTAAGTTTGATGCTTAATTTACCTTGTAGATTTCCATGCCATGTATGCACTACTAATAGGTCATGTTTGGAGAGATAAGAGTAGATCTCATTAGAGTGCCTCATGTTACTGTTGTTCATGATCATCTAGAATTTTGAAGGTACCAAAAAACCTCTCCTGTAGAAAACAAGCTTAGTTGGAAGCATATCCTAGGATGCCACCATGGTATCCCTTGTAAGAGGAAAACTTTGCAAATGCCAAAATGGACATGCATTTTGGGTGGTAACATAAATTAATAAAATGATCTTATCTTATCTAAGTATGGACACTCAATTTTGGTTGTTGTATAAGAGGTGTAGAATCATTAACATTGGATGTAAAATTCAATGGGTAAATTTTGGCACAAATCATAGTGGCAATAGGAAATGTGTCACAAATACTCTAATATTTTAGTCAAATGGTTTTGGCATTGCAACCAAATTGCATCATCTCAAGTTTGATTACATTAAAACCTTGCTGCAATGCATTGGCAAGTGAACCTTTGTTACAAACACCATCCAATTTAGGACAAGAGATAGTGTGGATGAGAAACTGCATAGATAGTGACACCAAAATGCCCAAAAATGATGACATGCCATACTCATTTGTCTATCCCTTCCTCTTCCCAAAATTTGTACAATTATGTAAACTAGAGAATACAAACAATTAGTAAACAAATTGTTTCATATTCCCTTAGGGAGATTATAAATATCTCACCATGATATTGTAAATGAGTTCAATTGTATGTAATGTTTAGCTTCGAATGCCAATAAGCTCACAATCATAGTATAGTCATAGTGAGAGAGTGATTAGTGACAACAGTCATCAAGCCTTGCAAAAAATGACTTTGTAGATGCTGCTAGTGATCTTGAATACATGGTTGTTAAGATAGTGCATATGCAATTTGGTGGATTCTGTTTTACCTACTCCATTTTTTCCACTGACTAAAATGGCTTAACTTTTTCCCTCATTGATCATCACCTGTATTCAAAAAATTGTCAATTTGCTACCTTAATAAGCTTTTCTCTGGGTCAAGCATCACTTGATCAAGGAGAAACGCAATATCGTACCTATATGAAGCATCTTCCATGGAAAAAACATGAGGGATTAGTTCTCCAAATGTATCTCCTTTGTATTGTTCCATCATTTGGATATCATACAAATGAGGAAGTCTTCTAAAGGGATTGTTGACAATCAATATGCTCCCAGTATATGTTTGTAAAATACCAATCAATACCATAAATTCATAGTTTCTATCATAACTAACATAACTATTCATTTTGTTTTAAATAAACTGCATGCAATTCTAGTCATATCAAACAATAAAAGATCAAATCCTAAGCAAACCACTCAAAAGATTTATACACAATGCTAAACAAAATAGTCACATTCAAGAAACTAAAACACTCACATATATTTCTTTAAGTTCATATCTAGTTGAAAAATCGTGCAGAACTCCTATTTTATATTCTCTTGTAAGTAGTAACATCCACACCCCCGAAGCATTTACTCAACATTTTAAAGCAAAAAGTGATGATTTTTTTTTCATTTTTGCACTATATATAAAAATTACTAAAATGATCTTGTCTATATTATCTTCATGGCCAAGTTTTCTACTATTGAAGAATTTAGAAAACCGTTGGATAAGATATTTGGAGAGTTTTAGAGCATTTATAGAGATTTGGACTCCAAAAACACATTGACCCAAACACATTCCAAATTTTCAAACAATAACATTATTAGGGGCGTGTTTTTCTACAAGAGAAATCATAGAGGATCTAGGGCATGTGATATGAGAGCATTTGACATATATTCACTTGTCCAATTGAAATGCATGGCATTTTAAATCTAATTTGTTTTCAAAATTGATTTTAAACTATTAATTATCTATTTTAAACTATTAATTATCTACTTAAACTTTGAAATGCCCTAATGTTCACAAATAATGCAGTGGTGACTTGCAAGTTTAATGACACCTACCCAAGTCCAAATGCATTGGAATGTATCAAGCTTCATTACATATCTTTGGTCCATGCCAAAATCGACAACTTCTATTGTGGGATTTGTTTCTCTTCTAACACAACGAGGCTAGAGATAAGATTTTATTAGGTGGACCACGTTTCCAAGTCCAAATGCATTATATTTAAATCATTGGTATCACACCTTTCATTTGTGGAAACAAGTAGGATGTCATTTCTTGTAATGAGTGCTTATCAAAGCACTTTGCATGGTATACCATTTGTAGAAAGTAAATGATCTCCTCAAGAAGATGCAAGAGAAAGGTTTGGTTTCCAATGCTATTGAATATTGTAAAACTGATAAGAGAGATGAGACTCTGGCACTTGGATGAACCATTAATAAGTGTTGTTATGCCCAATATTGATCATTATAATTCAATTATCAATGTAGTTTTCAAGAAAGTTAAGTTGTTGATATATCAAAGAACCTCTTGAGTCTTTGTGGCATTGGACAAAAGTTTGGTTCTAAATATGATTGCATACATAGCATTAATTAAAGGGTATTCTTGAGCAGGAAATATACATCGAGCTATGGATTATATGAAACAACTATCTCTATAGCACTTTAATTGATAAAGTTTGCAAGCAAAGTGAATTTTGTAAGTTTTAAACATGTGCAGAGAACCAAAGAAAACATATTATTTTAAGTAAAATAGAGATTACATCACAAGATTCACACATAATACACATAGATTTACCCCGGAAACCCTTAATCAGGAAAACAAACAAAACTTAGAGCCGCACCTCTCACTTTCTCATTATGATTATTAACCACTCACAATACAATATATAGGTATTTTACAACATACAAAGCCCTAATATGTTAACCTAGATTAGAAATAGACCCAAATCCATTAACCAAGATTAAATCACACATTTTTAGAAAAAACCCAAAAATAACAATCGTACAGATGCAGTCATACAGATGATAAACCCCCCACACACATGCAAAGAATATAACACATACCCAACAGTCTCCCACTTTTTTTTTTCATAGCAATGGGCCATGTGCTAATGGGTTCATAGGTTCAGGGCATTAATTCCCATCGATTCTCTACACCAAAAGAACTTCTCAATACTGATAGAACTCATCAACGAGTCCGCAACGTTCTTCAAGGGGTCAACCTTTTCCAGCAACACCTTCTTGTATTCAACCATATATCTCACAAAGTGATATTGCAAATCAATATGCTTTGTCTTAGCGTGATAAGAAGGGTTCTTTGCTAGGAAGATTGCACTTTGGCTATCGCAATCTAACCTTATAGATTTCTATACAAACCCAATACCTCAACACAGTCTCTGCAACCATACAACTTCTTTACTTGCATGGGTGGCTTCCATGTATTCAAATTTTGTAGTTTAAAGTGCAACTACAAGCCATCTCTTTCTCATCCAATTGATAGCTCCTCCAAATAGGTTAAACACATACCCATTTGTAGATCTTATGTGATCAAGATATTCAGCCTAGTCTGCATCAACAAATCCCTATACATCTATTACTCAGTCTGGTTCATGTCTTCCTTGGTAATAGTTTGCATAATTTGTGGTGCCACACAAATATATGAAGACCCTCTTTATAGTTTTCCAATGCTTCTTCCCTAGTTTTGACATATATCTACCCAAAACTTCCACTGCATGGGAAATGTTACGTCTGGTACAGATCATTGCATACATCAAACTACCAATCGCTCTAGCTATGGAACTCATGACATATCTTATTCCTCTTCATGTTTCTTGGGACATTGATCTACAAATGACTTTACACCTATAGGAATAGGGATCATAATTGGCTTACTTTCCTGCATGCTAAATCTCTGTAGTATCATCTCAACATATTTGCTCATCCAATTGATAGTTCCTCCAAATAGGTTAAACACATACCCATTTGTAGATATTCTGCAATCAAGATCTTCATCCTAGTCTACATCAACAAATCCCTATACATCTATTACTATGTATGGTCCAAGTATTCCTTGGTAATAGATTGCATAATCTGTGGTTCCATGCAAATATTTGAAGACCCTCTTTACAACTATCCAATGCTCCTTCCTTGGTTTTGACATATATCTGCTCAAAAATCCTGCTGCATGAAAAATGTCCAGTCTGGCACAGACCATTGCATATATCAAACTACCAACTGCACTAGCTATGGAACTCATGACATGTCTTCTTCCTCTTCCCATTGCTTAGGACATTGATATATAGATAACTTTACACTTGTAGGAATGGGGACCTTAATTGGCTTACTTTCCTGCATGCTAAATCTCTATAGTATTGTCTCAACATATTTTCTCTCATTCAACTAGATTTTCTAGTTTGCACGATCTCTTTTAATATCCATTCCAAGTATGAATTTTTTAACACAAATATCATTCATGCCAAATTTGGAGGATAGTTGTGATTTCACCTCTATGACATCTTTGTTGTTTCCAATCAACAACATATCATCAACATACAATACTATATTAATGAAGTGATCACCAGCCTATTTGGAGTATACACAGTTATCAACTTTGATTCTCACAAACCCCAATCCAAGTATGTATGTGTCGAACTTTTGGTACCACATCCTTGGAGATTGCTTTATACCATAAAGTCACTTCTTTAGCTTACATACCAACTCTTTCATCCCCTTTACTATAAACCCTTCTAGTTGTTTCATGTAGATTTATTCTTCAAGATCCCCATGTAATAATGTTGACTTCACATCCATCTTCTCTACTTCAAGGTCAAAAGCAGCAACAGAAGCAAGAAGGAATCTAATAGAAGCTAATTTAGCAATTGGAGAAAATATTTCACCAAAATCAATTCCCTCTACCTAGGAATATTTGTTTTCTACTAAGTGGGATTTGTACTTCTCCACATTACCTTATGCATTCAACTTCTTCTTAAATATCCATTTGCTACCAATGAATTTTTTTCCAGTTGGTACCTCATCTAGATCCCAAGTTTCATTTTTTTCCAAGGCATCCATTTCTTTAACCATGGCCTTCTTCCATAGATCGCTATCCTTTGAATCAACAACGTCCTTCACATTTCTAGGATAATCATCAATAATATATAATAAAGTAAAACTAGACCTAAAATTAGGAGGGAAATACCTTTCTTGTTGCATTCTTTCTCGAAATAATCTCCTCCAAACTGGGGTATGAGGTTCTTCTTCTTCTAATTAAGTTTCTTATGTTGAGTCAGATTCTTCATCTTCTAACTCAAACTTTATTTTCTCTGGTTCCTTTTCCATTGGAGTCACTTCTTGTTTTGGAGTATCGTTGACCTCTCTAAAAGCAACATATCAACTGTAAACAACCTTCTTAGTTACAAGATTCCAAATATTAAAACCTTTCACACCATCTTTATAACCGATAAAGATACATTTTCAACTTTATTATCCAATTTACTCCTTTTCTCCTTTGGAACGTGTACATAGGTGTCACAACCAAAAAATTTCATATGTTTGATAGAGGGTTTCTTACCAGTCCATACCTCATGTGGATTTTTGTCAACCAGTGCTAATGTGAGTGCTCTATTTACCAAGTAACATGTAGTAGCCAATGCCTCTGCCCAAAATTCTTGTCCCATCTTGGCATTGTTGAGCATGCTCCTTTATTTTTCCATCAACATCCTAGTCATCATTTTTTCAACTCCATTCTGTTGAAGTGTGTATGGAACAGTCTTATACCTTTCTATACCGCACTTCTTACATAATTCCTCAGATACATTCCCACGGAACTCACCGTTATTTGTCCTCAACACCTTTATTTTATTTTCTGTCTGATTATCTACAAGAACCTTAAATTCTTTAAACTTAGCAAATACTTCAAATTTCTTTTGAAGGAAATAAATCCATGTGTTCCTTGAGAAATAATCTATAAATGAAACATAATACACAATCTACCTAATGATGAAACATGCACAGGTCCAAACACATCACTATGTATTAACTCTAAAATCACTTTTGCTCTTGTAGCACAAGATGCAAATCTTACTCGATTTTGTTTTTCCATATATGCAATGTTCATAGAAATCAAAATCTATTGGGCAATCAAACATACCTTCAACCATACATTTACCTTGTAATTATCAAAGGCCCTTTTCTCCAAGATGCCCCAATCTTCGATGCCATAGAATTGCTTTTCCTTTAGAGGTAGTCGGCGTTATGTCTTCTTTATCTCCTCCCGCAAGTACAACAAATTTTTACATTCATAGATGATGGTGCTTCCCAATAGTTTGTACATAGTTCCATTCCAAACTCCCCTTGTCAATACCATTGATCATCTAACCATTTTGTATGTGTCTTTTGCAAACACATTATGTACGCCAACATCACCCATATTTCTGATGGATATCAAGTTTCTCACTAGATTTGGAATGAGTAGTACTCTAGGGAGAGTTCTAATCTTTCCATCCTTGAGCTTCTACTTAACTCTTCCACGTCCAATGATATTGACTGTTGAATCATCCCCCAGGAACACATCTCCTCAATTGTACTTTTCATATTCAGAAAACCACTCCTTATTAGGAGTCATATGAAAATATGCATCTGAGTCAATCAACCTATGCACATCCCGATCAGAATGAGTACCCGTGGAAGCTAGCTACACATCCCCTCCTTCTTCTGAGGAGGTCTTCGCCTCTGTGGAAGGGGTATCATCAGATCCCTTTGCTTTCTCAATGTTCTTAGATATACAATCCTTTTTATAGTTCCCATCTTTACCACATTTCTATCACTTTCTTTAAAAAATTCTTGGGGATTTAGATCTACCCTTCGATTTAGATCTCCCCACAAATCCCTTATTTTTATTTCTCTCCTAGGGGTGACCTTTCACAGATAAGAAATCCCTGCTATGATTGTCCATGGTTTTCTGCCTCATTTCTTCTAATAGCACGAATGCTACTGTTTAATCAAATTTGAGGGTTTCTTGACTAACACTGCCTATCGCTATAATCAAGTTATCCCTGGAATCCAACAAAGAACACAATAATGTAGTACATTTATCTTCTTTTGCCATTTTAATACCAATAGAGGTGATTTGACTTACCAGAGTATTGCAAACATTTAGATTCTATGTCACTGTGTTGTTATCATCCATCCTTACTATGATACATATTATTTTGTATAAACAACTTGTTTACTAGGGACTTTGATTGATACAAAATCACTAACTTTTTCCATAGATTTAAAGCACTGTCTTCTCCATACACGCTCAACAACATGTCAACAACATGTCTTCTCCATACATGCTCAACAACACCAAATCCGATAAGCACAGTCGAATTGTACTCCTTGCCCTTGTTTCTAGTTTCTCCCAATCTTCTTTTGCCAATCTAGTGGGTTGTGTACTCGGATCCACAACAATCCATTGTTCTTGATCTATAAGAAGATCCTCCATTTTAAGCTTCCATAGCTTAAATTTTTGGTCGTTAAATTTCTCAATCTCTATTCTTGAGCTTCTCGCCATTCTCTTTCAATGCTCGAATCACCGTTGCGAAGATCCCATTGGAACCAACTTTATCATAGACTGGAGATCTATCAATTGCATCCAACCCTCAACATCAAATGCATCCCCCTAAAGCCAATAATCGAGCTCTGATACCGCATGTAAATTTTAAACGTAGGCAGAGAAACAAAGAATACAAATTCTTTTAAGAAAAATAGAGATTACATCACAAAATTCACACATAATACACAAAGATTGACCCTGGAAACCGTTAACCGAGAAAACCAACAAAACTTAGAGTTGCACCTCTCACTTTCTCATTATGATTATTAACCACTCGCAATACAATATGTAGGTATTCTACACATCCAAAACCCTAATCCATTAATATGGATTACTATAAATAGACCCCAATCCCTTAACCAAGATTAAATTACACGTTTTTAGAAAAAAAAACCCCAAATATAGCAGGAAAATAGCAATCGTACAGATGATAAACCCCACACACGCATGCAAATAATATAACATATACCCAACAAATTGGATACTGCTTTGAATTTATACAATAAAAAAGAAAGGAAATGTGTTCTCCTAGATATGAGTAATTACAAGAAATACTTTGGGGAACTCTAGAAATGGCAGAAATCAAGAAGCTAATGAACTTGTGTACATATTTGGAAAATGTTTTCTTTGATGTTAGAACTTACAATTTGTAGATTCACAATTTGTGCAAGAGAGAGTTATTGCAAATAATTATTTTGCGTACAGTTATGTCATTTGTGGACTTTACAGAGTAAGTGAGATGGATATGGATTTAAGGATGCACTTTAGAATGCAACATAGGTACCTCCTGCCAAGCCTTCAAAGTTCCTATAAATGATACCCAGAATCAAGATAGTTTGCAAGAGGCCAATAATTTTTTTGAAATAACTCTAGAGAAAGGTTTAGTCACTAATGCCAATACTTTATGTAAAATGATATCAAACTATGAAAGGGGAAACATTAAAAGGGAGGGTGAAAGAATCATATGATATTTTAAAGGAAGATCTGAATAAGGGAATTGTGGTGAATGATTTTGTTTACAAAATAGTAATTGACAGGATGTAAAAAAAGGTTGGTAGGATGAAGCTTCAAAACTATGCAAGGAAATGGAATTAAAAGGCACTATGCCAAGTGATGTGACATACAATTCAATAATGAATGTACTTTGCATGAAATTCCCTTGATATAAAATTTCATATTTTTGAATTCTATTGAGAGAAAAAAGTATTAATCCCACTCTTACATGTACTGTACACTCATACATGGTCTCTATAAGAAAGGCTATTTGGAGGATGCAGAGGAGCTCTCGAAAAATTGTCAACTAATGGTCTTGTTCCAAACATTATTATTTACATCTTATTAAATGTTGGATACTTTAAGCAATGTAAAATTGAGAAGACGTCTACTCTTTGAATTGGAAAAATGAAGAATTCCACTAGATGGCGAGGAAGGTAAACAAAAAATAATTTGATGTTTTATGTTGATATGGTTAAAAAGGGTCTAGTGCCAAATTTTAAGACTTATAGTTTCTCAGTAGTTCACAGTGCACAGTGATAAGCTGCAAGAAGGTACAAGTGATAAGTTGTAAGAAGAAAACAAGGAAATGAAATTATGTTGGTATTACTACATACTTGAGTGAGGATTATTGAAAAGTGTGGATAATGTTTGAAGTATGGGTAACTACTTTAAACTTGTTGACAATTAGTAGTTTATAATATTTGTTTTCGAAACCAACCTCCATGTGGCCACAACCACCAACAAGCTCAAACCATCAGTTAATAAAAAATCATTTTTGTTGAGAATTGCAAGAATAGGTCCATTATGCAGATTAAGAAGTCAGATATTGAATTTTAGAAACAAGTTTAGAGAAGCGCAATAATGAAATCTAAAGAGTTTTGGGTACAAAATATAAAACACACTATGGGTATAATCAATGGCGGCTTCTTTGTAACCATGTATAAATTGTGTTAAGATATTTCTTTTCTGTTTAAAAATAAACATAAAACTTAAGCAGGGGTACAATATAAAATTAATATGGACAAAGAGCTTTGTATATCTATAGTCACTGAACCTCCTGGGGAATTGATGAACAATTTTATGTCTTTCGTTGAATCTTCCAAATCCAAAATTAGAAGTTGATTGATAATAAAATATTCACTCACATCATCTACTTTCCCATCACATCAACAATCAAAAGGTGGCTGCAATAAGCTCAAATCCTTCAAGGCAATAATGTAGTAAGTTTACATTGTCGAGAACATTCACCTTTGCTATAGAGATGGCATTGAACCTTGTTAACAAGACCAATGTTGTGTATATGAAATAAAATGACTACATGGAAATTAAAGTTAGCAAATGCAACCAACCAGACAAACCCAAAACTGGGATTAGACTGGATCAAGGTAGAGAACATCCATCCATGGCTTAAAATATTAAGGCGTTCGTGTAGGTGATATATAATTCTTACAAAAAATAACATTTAGGTAACCCAAAAATTACATAGGACATATCCAAAAATAGTATTGAGCCTACCTTAGGTATACAATTGAATTTTTTGTATGGGAATTGAGCTATAGACCATGGACTAAACAATGTCACCAATAAAGCTATACCCACATACAAAACTAGGTTTAATAATACCCAACATGTGAAGGCTTGCATTGTATTGTGTTGTATTGGGATGTTGGTTGCTTTGTGTTGTATAAATTGCCACAAACCCACTTGGCCATTTAAGATGAGGAGCTCATTCTTCTTCCACAAAACCTAATAATACAGGGAGTTGAGAAACAAACCTGGGAACCCAAGAAGACAATCCTCTTCCTAATAACCATATTGATGGTATCTAGGTCCTCCGGTTTGGGCATCCATAAGCTAGATGATGTGCCTATTGAGTCCAATGATGCCGATCGACTCCCTCTTGAACTACCCAAAGCGTTGATGGGTTTTACAACTTGTGCTCTCTGCTTTGACCCCAAATGGGAATCAAAAGAATAAGCATGAATAGAGAAACATGGTGGAGTTGAAAGACTATTTTTATTGAAAATGGCTAAATGAATAGATGGGAAAACCATATTTAGATATCTCTTGGTTGAACCTCGAAAGGGGATTGTAGGGATTGCTCTAGCGCAGTTCTCCATGATCAGTTTAGATGGAGAAATGAATAGAGTGATTGATTTGTACACGACGAGGAATTGTCTACCCATTTGGTGAAATTACAAACTAATTTTGATATGTAATCTTTTTGTACTTGAGTGACTTTGTATCATTTGGACCATGACCATAACAATTTGTTCAAAATAGATAATGTCGATACCTTCATTCAAACGTGGATTTGGCATCGCTTAAGCTATGCTTTGATGTTTCCCCGTAACGTAGCTTAAGCAATGTTACTTTAAATTTTTGCGGATTTTTTCTCTAGTTTTCCTCCCACTCAACTTGAGTTCGACGTTGAAAATTTATGTTTTCATTAAAAATTGGTCCAAACATCGAATTTTGTCCCCAAAGGTAGAATTTTGTCCCCAAAGGTAGTACTATCACTATCATCATTTGAATAAGAAACTCAAGTAGGATCACAAGTACATAAGTTGGGAATAGATTGTGTCACAATGTGTGAAGATGGCTCATACGTTGAAGATGACATAGGCACCAAATTAGGCTCATAGGCCAAGATATTTTCATCAAATTTAACATCTTTTATAATAATAATGTCATTGGAAGTTGGTTGAGGAAGTCTATAACCTTTTACATCTTCAAAATATCCAACACAAATTCACTTCTCACTCTTAGGCTGTACAGATTTCTATTTTTCATTAGGGATGTGAACCCATGCTTTGGTACCAAACACACAAAATTCGCTTACATCTGGTTTAATTTTACTCCATGATTCTTCTAGTGTTACATATTTTAAATCCTTTGTGGGAGTGTAATTTACTATGTAGTTGTCACAATTAATGGCTTCTACCCTAAAAGGAGATCTTAATCCCTTAGCTTGGATAATTCAATTAACTATTTTATTTAGTGTGCAATTTTTTCTGTTAACAACGCCATTTTGTTATGGTGTATATGGAACAATATATTAAATTTGATTTCCCTAAGTAGTGCAGTAACTTGTAAATTTATTGTTTACATGGTCGCCTCTATTATTTGTTCTTAACTTTTCTAATTGATGTCTATATTGTTTTTCTACAAGGACCTTGTAGGCCAAAAGCATGTAAAAAAACTCCACTCTTAATTTTTAAGAAGTAAACCCAAGTGCATTTGGAGAAGTCATCAATGAAAATTAGAAGAACTTGAAACCAAAGAAAGAACAAAAAGGAAGTGGACCACACAAATCATTGTGAACAAGATGCAAAGTGGCCGAGGCATGGCAAGGGGCACATTTGTCAAAAATATCTCGGTGATGTTTGTTGAGAACACACTCGAGACAAACACCATCTCTGTAAGAAACGAGAGGAAGACCAATCACCATTTTCTAATTAAATCGTTGTTGTGATGAGCGATAGTTTAATTGACCAAATCGCTCATGCCAAAGTTTGCTAAAGTCATCGCTATGAGAAATACAAATTGCGGAAAAAGGTGATGAAGTAAAGTTGTTAAATTTGTACAACCTGGTAATATCATCAACCATTCTGGTTGCTAGTATATGCTTGGGATATTTGAAATCCTTGATACAACTTGTTGGGGTGTAAACTCTACAGTCTTACCTTCACCATAATGAGTGATCTAATATACTAACAATAAATTGCAGGAAATACTTGGAACATATAATACATCTTTGGACTGACCATCATTGAGCTGAACCATTCTAGATCCTAAAACATTAAGAGATCTATCATCACTAACATATATTTGTTTAGTGTTACATTCATTTAGAAAAGAAAAAATGGCTTTATCCTTAGCCATATGATAAGATGCTCTAGAATCAATGAGCCAGGCATTAAAAGAAGAATAAGAAAAATAAGAAGATGCAATGAAGGAAAAACCATAAGCAAAAAGTGCATGTCCATGAGAAGTAGTGTGAGAAGAAGATAAAAGGTTGATGTTGTGCTTATTCTTTGTTGCTTCCAAGGCTTCCATCTTCTTGAAACACTTAGATTCCACATGACTTTATTTCCCACAAAAAATGCAATGGAATTTAGTCTTTTTACCTTTTCGATTTGATTCCCTTGTCACTATTAGAAGGCTAAGTTGGTGGAGAGGGTTTGGGACCCTTATTTTTCTTATTGGTGTGAAGATGTTGCTTATTGGAATACTTGGATTTATCTTTCTATTGCGCCACTAAGGCTTGCTAGATGTATCAACATTGCTAATCACTCCAATATGTAAGAGTTTATCTTGCTCTATAATCAAGGAATCACAAAAAAATTCCATAGCTTATTTGATGGATTAAAAAGCAGATACAAAAGCATAATAAGGAGGCTCGAGCTTAGTAGGAATATGATAAATACATTGCTTTTTTGGCTTAGCTATATTGCATTATTCAACTAAGATTCTAAGGGTTTTGAACCAAGATAGATAGTCTTGAATGCAAAAGAAATCACTTGGATTTAAATAAACCAATCGATTTTCAAGTTGGTGACCTCGAATCTCATTATGTTTACCAAATATAGTTTCTAACTTTTCCCAACTTGCACCTGGTACTACGTCAATTCCTAGAAGGTGGACTCTTAACTCATTAGAGATGGACATCTCTATTAATCCACATGCTTCATCATTTTTATATCCCATTTTACTTTCTTATTGGCATCTATGGAGGTCGTTACTTTTCCCAAGGTAATATGGTAAAGTCCTCTACTTCATAGGACATCTTTCATACATGTTCTCCATGAGAAGTAGTTGGTACTGGTAAGTAGAATATCACTTGGACAAGCCATATTAATATGAATTCAAAAGAAAAATTGATGGTTTAGATGCAAAGATATCGAAAAAATCACTATTTAAAAAAAATGGCATTGAAGATAGACTCTAGATGTCAAATTTATGCATTTTTGAAAAAATGCATAAAATGGAACTAGGGAGCCATGTGGAAAATAGAGGTTGAACCACGTGGTGATGAATGCAAAAAATGCATCAATGTATTCCCCGCCTTACAAACTTTTCCTATAAGCTCACTTTTAAAAATAAGTTACTTTGAAATAAATGACCCACTTTTATAAAACAAGTGGGAAGCACTTTCGCAATGTGGTTACTTTATAAATCAAAGTTACATGAACTTTTTCAAAAAGTATCAAAAAGAAGCACTTGAACCCAAGACCTCTTACTTAATAAAATAATTTTCAACCAAGTGAGTTAAACGAAAAGTTTAGTAATATTATGGAGGAGAATGGAGTGGTTTTTATTGTCGGAAAGCATGCCTACCCAAAGACCTTTCCTTTTGGACTGCAAGACACTTTACACAACCATACAAAAACAAAAAACAAATTTTGAAAATGAAATTGATCAAATTTGGGGTTATTTCTTGGTTAGCTTACCAAAAAAATGTAAATTTTCTCATTATTTTTGGGTTACTGAGTTCACACAAGGCACACGACAAAGAGCATGCGTAGTCAAGAAAACTTTTTTTGCTCTGTTTCTGATTTACCGAGTTTACATAGAGTGCATGACAAAGAGAATATGTAGGTCGAAAAGGTAATAAACCAGGAATAGAACATAAAACCAGTCTAAAATATGAACAATATGAGAAATTCTTTAAAAAATCTGAAATGTAAACAATATGCCTCTAGATCTGGTAAAATGGTCATATCTTGGGAAACCAAAAACACTTTCGAGTGAAACAAAAA
Organism: Larix kaempferi; assembly: GCA_027924585.1. Taxonomy (NCBI): domain Eukaryota; kingdom Viridiplantae; phylum Streptophyta; class Pinopsida; order Pinales; family Pinaceae; genus Larix; species Larix kaempferi. The sequence goes on from BSBM01000123.1 coordinate 3,028,912, forward strand.
AGCATTTCCAACTAAAAGAAGCGCTTTGGACACAATGGAACACCTCTCTCAACCCATTTATAGACATAGATGACTGAATGTAGAAATCCTTTGATGCACATTGTTACATTGGTTCAAGATCTTAATCAACAACAAAAGCGGGTCTTCATAAGCGTTTTGATGCCATGTTTGACTAACATAGCATGGTATTTCCAAAAAGGTCAGACATCTTAAGCAACCACTCACACAAATAGATCATATATCAACACACTGATGTTTTACATGGTTAAAACTCTCAAAGAGGGAAATAGTCCATGAACTCAACCAAATAGCTACTTGAGGCAATATATTAGTGCAAAAGAAAAACATTTTACACCAGCCTAGATCCAAATCCTAGGCTCTATCAAGCGCCGAGAGGGATCAAATCTCTCGAGGTGCAAACCTCTCCTTGAATAGCTCTTTGAGTGCAATACCTGAGCCACCTAATCCTAAGCTTTAAAGTCTCTAATTTAAATCTCATATTTACTTTTAACTTTGTATTATTCTTTTTTGTTTATGGCCCACATAATATTTATTGCTTTTTACTTTGTATTATTCTTTTTTGTTTACTTTATATTATTTTTTTATGTGAAAATCCTCACAGCAGATCTAAGAGATGATGTATACCTCACAAGAGAATGATTATGATTAAGCAAGAAAATAGAAGAAGAGTGGTCAATACAGTATAATGAGCAACAGAATAATATGGTACAGTAGAACTCGGATAGAAGCAATAATACTTCACACACACTAGATTATTAATCACAAATGGACATATAAATAATACAATGCATGAGGAATTCGAATGCCTAAGGTGGCAATTCGAATTATCCTTCATGGAGTGATCAAAGGATCACTGGAGTGTCATTGGAGCACAACTAGTATCATCGGAGCACAACTGGAAGTCTTCATCATCATCAGTAGAGTCATCAATGCTCAAGTAACTATCAACCATCAATCAAACTAACTATGGTAGGTGTAACTGACTGTAACTGACTGTAACTCAGTGTAAACTGAAGACAACTGGACTGGTAGGTGAAGAAGGGCGAGTTGCTCCCTAAAATTAAGGAAGAAGGGTGCATTAAGCAACTGGAGGGCTAAAACTGAATAGTGAGAAGCTCCTGGGGGCTGGATAACTGAGGGATAGGTGCTGGACTGATGACTGAGATGCATGCAAATTGCATGCAAACTCTAAAAGTGCATGCATGATTGAAAATGTAAATGATCAAAATACTGGTGGGACTAGGATGGAGTATAGGAATATCCTAACACCCCCCCTTAATCCATCCTGGGCCCTGGTAACTAAGACCAAAGGTCACCCAATACAATGAATAGTAACAGTCAATAAACCAAGGAAGTGGGAAAATTTCATGGGAAACATACCCCCTCCTCAAAAACAAACTGTAAGGAACACACAAAAATAAATGCTCCAAACTCAAGCAGGTGTGATGCTTGGTCATATGTCTGGAGGTATCTTCTTCTTGGGAAGAAGTGGATCATGCTCAAAAAGCATGTGCTTGTACTTGCTCTTCAGATCGAATGTGATGAGAACAAATCCAACAGTATGAGAATGGTCCTTGAACCTGTGATTTGAATCAGCTAAGGTAAGATCAAAATCATGAATATGCAGATAGTCTTTTGTCTTCTCCTTTGAACCATCATGGGTGAGATTATGCCAAAAAGAACCATCAAATAATAGTTGCTTGAAATCCAAAACAGATTTAAGACTTGAAGAATAGTTTCTTGAGATCTTCTTTGAACCAGCAGGGGTGAGATCAAAACTATCATATGCATGAGAAATTATTCCAAGTATTAATTGATTAGAATCCAAATTAGATCCAAGACTTGAATCATGGTTTCTTGAGATCTCCTTTGAACCATGAGAGGTGAGATCAAAACCAATAATTGCATGAGAATTTATCCCAAGCGAATGGCAATGGCCACAATCTTCAATAACCTTCTGAAAGCATGAATTAATGATCATATAGTAGTATAAAAGAGATGATTGCTTGAGAGGAGCAAATGCATTACCTCCAATAGCTGATTTTACCTCTGAAATAATCATGTGATCATGATGCAAACCAACAGACTCTGGCGCAAGAGAGGATTTAGGACCTTCTGCAATATCTAGAGTGTGAGTTGGCTCAGAAAGAGAAGAAAGTTGGAGCATGAGTGTAGAATCTGCAAGTTCTTCTTCTTTGAAGACAACTTCAATATGAGATATGTTTGATACTGATTCATGATCAATGAGATCATCAAGGAGGGCGAATGCATCACTTTGCTTTCTCTCGAAAGGGTTTGGACCAATCCCTTCATCCTGCTTGCCAAAACTTTTATACAGGTGGGCCCATAGCTATTTTGGAGATTTAACATATTCATCATCAAGGGAGGAGAATGCCAAGCTTCGAGACATAGCAAACATCATGGCTGCAATAGCTCTTCCTCCTTCATCTAACCAGTCATTCTCTTCTTCAGAGGATTCGAACTCTCTTTCAAAACAATAATCAAAGAGATCATGTCTCTTCAAATATGCTATCATTTTTGGTTTCCATTCAACATAGTTGAATAGATAAAGAGGAGGATCTTCTGAAAACATTGAAGCTGTAGAAGACCTGCAAAAACAATAGAGAATATCTGCAACTGCTACTACAGCATAAATGCAGAAACTGCTGCACTCGAAATCTTGATAATAACCTGCAAAAAACTCTCAGGAATGGAGATAAACAATACTCTCAACATGCTCTGATACCATGTCAAAATCCTCACAACAGATCTAAGAGATGATGTATACCTCACAAGAGAATGATTATGATTAAGCAAGAAAATAGAAGAAGAGTGGTCAATACAGTATAATGAGCAACATAATAATATGGTACAGTAGAACTCGGATAGAAGCAATAATACTTCACGCACACTAGATTATTAATCACAAATGGACATATAAATAATACAATGCATGAGGAATTCGAATGCCTAAGGTGGCAATTCGAATTAGCCTTCATGGAGTGATCAAAGGATCACTGGAGTGTCATCAGAGCACAACTAGTATCATCGGAGCACAACTAGAAGTTTTCATCATCATCAGTGGATTCATCAATGCTCAAGTAATTGTCAACCATCAGTCAAACTAACTCTAGTAGGTGTAACTGAGTGTAACTTGGTGTAACTAAGTGTAATTGAGTGTAACTCAGTGTAACTAAGTGTAACTGAGTGTAACTCAGTGTAACTGACTGTAACTGATTGTAACTGAGTGTAAACTGAAGACAACTGGACTGGTAGGTGAAGAAGGATGAGTTGCTCCCTAAAATCAAGGAAGAAAGGCGCATTAAGCAACTGGAGGGATAAAACTGAATAGTGAGAAGCTCCTGGGGGCTGACTAACTGAGGGATAAGTGCTGGACTGATGACTGGGATGCATGCAAACCCTAAAAGTGCATGCATGACTGAAAATGTAAATGATCAAAATACTGGTGGGACTAGGATGGAGTATAGGAATATCCTAACATGTTACTCGACAAACTCGACAAACACTCTAAAGTCTCATATTTACTTTTTACTTTGTATTAAAAGTAAAAAGTAAAGTCTCTAGTTTAAGTCTCATATTTACTTTTTATTTTGTATTATTGTTTTTTGTTTATGACTGACATAATATTTACCACCTAATCGTAAGCTCTAAAGTCTCTAGTTTAAGTCTCATATTTACTTTTTACTTTGTATAATTCTTTTTTGTTTATGGCCAACATAATTTTATTACTTTTTACTTTGTATTATTTTTTTTTGTTTACTTTGTATTATTTTGTTACTTGACAAATTCTACAAACACTCAACTAACAAGATCTCCCTCATATTGGGTTGTAAAGCGCCTCTCAAAGCAACAAACACTCGACTAAAAAGATCTCCCTCATACTGGGCTGTAGAGCACCTCTCGGTGCAATAACAATCAATCATCAAGAAAATGACTCTCCATGCTCTTTAAATAGAGATCATGGACCAATCAAACGTTAAGCCACAAATTAATAGTTGTTAAGATTGAGGTGAAGATGAACTGCCAAATCCCTCTATGTCTAAAACATATTGTAACCGTTGAATTATTTAAGTACAAATGCATACTAATGAAACACGCTATACCTAAAGACACTTTAGACCAAATTGATCTTAATTAAATCCTAAGTGTCTAAATATTCTAACAATAAGTGGTACACAGAATTGGTTTATGTAGAGTACATGTATGAGGGAGTAAGTTGGTATTGTGAATGGCACTATTGATGATGTAAGATACACACTATAAGTATAGAGTATTTTGTACAGGCACAAAGTGCATATAGAGCATCATGCATAGGGAATAAATGTTGGGAAAGGTGTAGGATGCTCAATGCACTTATAAGGCACATGCAATATGTATGAAGTACATACACAAGGTATAGATGCAACAAACAAGGGTCTATAGGATTGGTGCAACATACATAAATTATAAGTGTAGTAGGAACTTGCAATAATGCGAGGGACCTATACAGCCAACTCTACATGTCATGCCAACATCGTGACATGTGGCACACACAAGGTAGTGCTATCTCTTAGCATTTTTTATATGGATAGATACTAAAATTCTTTGCAACTTTTTGAAATTCCATCACTTTGATATTAATACACAAAAACCATCACTGTGAAAAACAAATGCTCAACATACCTTGACAATTGGATCACTGAATTTATAAATCACCACCCTCTACAATGCATTTTTGAAAACATAGTGGAGTTGATTCCTCCCATCATTGAATAGTAAGGGTGTTCATAATATTCTTGTTTAATATACCAAAGCATGCATATTTTGATGAGAGAACAAGGTGCACCCATGTTGATCCATATGGTGTCTTAAAGGAGAGGAGCAAATGCAACAAAAGTGACCAAGTTTTAGTAGTTGGTTTATGAATAGGGTAAAGACATTGATAATGAATTGGTTTTGTCACAGTCGTTAGTGTGGGGAGATGTGTATTCGACCTTATTACATTCTTGCAATTCCCAATAATTTTGGATAACTGCACGGAATGAGAAAAATGCAACCACAAAATGTGAAATACAAAATTTAGGGGCAAGTTTCACAACATCAAATGAAACCACTTATACTATGAAACGAGAACTATATACTATGAACGAGAACTCTAGCCATAAAAAATCACTTTTTAACGTCAAAAACACGAAAAAACAACCCCAAAACAAAAAGTGATGATACTATTATCAACCTTTTTTGTTTCGAGGTTAAAATTACAACTTTTTGGTAACCCAAGTGGTGTCGTTGTAATCGAAACCCTAAAATTATAGCTTTTATGACATTGTGGCATAAACAACTAGCATCGTTGCAACAAAAATACCAAAATCAAGCCCCAAATCCAAAAAAGATGCTAACAATGTCACCTCTTTTTCCTCTTCGATTGTAATTACACCGTTTCGAAACCATTTCCTAAAAATAAATAAATAATAAATAAACCTCTAATAAAATCTAAAAAAAACATATTTGGAAAAAAAAATATTTAGAGAAAAAAAAGCAATTAAAAAACAATACAAGGAAATACACAATAAAACACAATTAAAATAATAGGGAAAAAATAGCACATTTAAAAAAACAAAATTTAAAAAAAAAAATCTATATAAAAAAACAAAATTTATAAAAAAATGAATTAAAAACCAAACAAAATATTAAAAAATACAAATCTAATTAAAAAAAAAAAAAAAATTTTAAAAAATCTATATAAAAAAATTTAAAAACATCTATATAAAAAATAAAAAATAAAAATTTAAAAAAATCTATATAAAAAAAACAAAAATTAAAAAAATCTATATAAAAAAAACAAAAAATAAAAACCAAACAAAATTTAAAAAATACAAATCAAATACAAAAAAACAAAATTAAAAAAATATATATATAAAACATTTGAATTATTACGTGGAGTGGTCGTAAGGGGGAAGGCAGAGGGATAAGGAGCAGGGCGGGGGGCGGAGGGATAAGGCAGAGGGATAAAGAGGGGGCGGAGGGATAAGGAGCAGGGTGAGGAGCGGAGGGATAAGGCAGAGGGATAAGGAGGGGGCGGAGGGATAAGGAGCAGGGCGGAGGACGGAGGGATAAGGAGGTGGCGAAGGGATATGGAGGGGGCGGAGGGATAAGGAGCAGGGCGGAGGACGGAGGGATAAGGAGGTGGCGAAGGGATATGGAGGGAGGCGGGAATGAAGGGATAAGGAGCGGCGGGGTGGAGAGGTGGCGGAAGTGGTGGTGGAGAGTGTTGGGCGATGCTGGGCATCGCGGATGGAGGGAGAAGGGGTGGAGAGGTGGCGGAAGTGGTGGTGGAGAGTGCTAGCGCGATGCTGGCTATCGCGCTTGATGCCGAGCATCGCCCAGCAACCCACCCCGTGACCATTAAATGGGTTTTTTTTTGGTTTTTTTGTTTTTTTTTTGTTTTTTTTTGTTTTGTTTTCGTGTCTTTGGTTTGTTTTGTGTTTTTTTGTTTTGTTTTGTGTGTTTTTTTTTGTATTTTGTTATTTAATTTAATTTTTTTGTTTTTTATTATTATTTTTTGTAAAGTGGCTTGTTGTATTGTTATTTTTAATAGTTTTTTTTTTAAGTTTCTAAATATTTTTAGTTTTTTCAAATTTTAATTTATTTTTTCTTTTGTTTTTTCATTTCTTAAAATTTTTTTAACATTTTGTTATGTTTTTTTTTTGTGTTTTTAGTTTTTTTTTTTTTTAAACCACAATTTGTATGGTTTTTTCATTTGTTTTTTTTTTTTCTTTAAAAAAAAATTAAAAACCCATTTGTAACTCGACGAAGGAAAAAAGTGCTACTAGAAGCACTAACTTTCGATTTAGAGGTTAATTTTGGTTTTGCTGACAAGGGAAGTGGGCGGGATTTCAAAATAGTTGTAAATTTAGCCCCGAAAAAAGAACGAATGATACTGGTAGCACCACTTTTCAACTCTAGCCTTAAAAAATGCCTCAAAATGAAAATGTGTGATACTGGTATCAACCCTTTTTGAAACGGAGGTAAAAATAGCTACTAAAATTAGAAGAGAGAAAAACGAGAACTGTGACGAGTTCTTGTTTTATAGTATAAGTGGTTATGAATAGAGGAAGAACATCCAAGGTATGATAAATAGTCACGAAAGTTAAAAAACTGGTCATTTTGCAAGGACACACATGAATATGCCCTATTTATAAAACTAGTTCATTGTCTCTTTAATGATGTTTCTTGCAAGCGTTAATACATGTCCAACAATACTCTTCATTGATTGATTCCCCCCCCCCCTTTCACATTTTTTTAATGGTAATTTTCCTAAATGGCAGTGGTGGTGTTGGTTTATCATTAATTGTCGTGATTATTCCATTAACCATGTAGTTCTATGCTTTAAATCATTCAAACATTTTGTTTGATAATCATTTGTTTGACATACAAATAGTAGGTACATTCATACAAATTTAGTGTATTATTATTTGGTGTTGTTCTATAACTGAATTGGAGCCTAAGTACATCCATAACTCCTTCATACTCCTACCAATCTGCTACTAAACCACAACATGATTAATTACTGTCCATGATTCAATCAAACTTATACTTACATTAACATATATTCAGCTTAATCCTAGATCTAACCCTTTTTGTTGACACAAAAGTTTGCAATAAAAAATCAAATATGTGTTTGATTTTTTAAAGCATACTTCATAACATAGGTTCAAATATTCTTCTTAATCTTCTTCTCCCATTTCTCCTACCAATTCGACAACCTCATTGACTTCCTCCTTGCAAGTAAGTCTAATTGAAAACATATATTCATTATGATAATCTCTTGGTGTTCATTTCAATCAAGAGACATTGAAATCTAGAGGGAAAAAATTAATGACTAGGACTAGCACTCACTATTTACATATCTAGAGGGTGACTAACCCTGTAGTAGTAACACTTAAAAGAAATGTAACCTACGTCATCAATCACTAATGAATGTGATATGATAATATCTGTAAGGGACCATCCATTCATTGAGAAAACAAGCATACTCATTCAAAAACCAATCAACCAAAATAATAATAGGATAAACCACTTCTTTGTGTCTTCCCCATTAATCTAAGGATTTTGGTATATTAAGACTTATATGTAATCATGGACCAACCCTCACAACTAATATACATAGACTAACCCTCACAACTAATGTGGGATAATGCACAAGAGAGAGGAAATTTTATAGTCAAATATTACCAAACAAAATAATACTTCCAAACAAAAAAGATAGAAACTCACTCAAACAAGGTAAGATTCTTAAAAATAAAAAACTTAAACCATTTTTAAAACAATCATTACCTCACTAGCCTACTTCTATTATAAAGTCTCCTTATTAGAAGAAGGAAAAAATCAAATGTCCTTGTGGTTATTTTCTTGGTTAAAACAAAATATAAAACTATAATAAAAAGCTCTTTAAATATTTTTCATATCTTAATCTAAAATGACAAATCTAACCACATGTAATTTTTTTTATTAATATGATTCATACTTTATTAATATGACTCATATAATAATTTTAAGTAAATAGAATTTAATAATAAAGCATAAATATATTTTTATTAATATGCCTCATATAATAATTTTAAGTAAATAGAATTTAATAATAAAGCATAAATATCATTTTCTTTCTTCGATGTTGAAAAAAATGATCCACTTATGATAGCATTATTTCACTTTTCCAATTTTGATACAATTTTGGAATATAATTGAAAATACACATGTTCTTCACAATTTGACACTATTTGAATGAATGGCTAAACTCATTTGCTTTGCATAAAGTCGCACTTCCATGATCAAATGCAACAACACATTGTAAGAAGTATATAAATATGGCAATATCGAATAGGACTTACAGTTCTTCCAATGCTTTCAGGTTCCCAAGTTCTGGCGGAAGTCTCCCAGTAAGATTGTTTGTAGTAAAGCTCCTGTAGATAAAACCTCACAAGAAATAAATAATTCATGTTTTGTTTATTTTGTTGTTGCTTTGATCAAAGAAACCAGTGATTTTGATATGATATAAGCACCCACAGATTCAATGAAATTGCTCTACAAGGAGCTGAATTGATAGCCTGTTACATCTTCTCAAACTGACAGAGATATAGCATATATGTACTCCATACAATAGGCCAAGCAGCAGTATTTAAGAAGGAAAATGGGAAACAATAGATCAATTTGGCAGTTTTCGACAATTTTTTTCCTTTTCCCATTTGATGCTCAATTGGATGTTTGCGCTCTCAAGTATGCATGCGTGTAGAGAGAGGGAGACTTACAGTGTAATCAATTTCTGAAGATTTCCAAGCTCCTTTGGGACAGGGCCAGATAACATATTTACTCCAACGGACCTGAATCAATGAATGTTGTTAATGCCTTCAGATGAAATCCGTTTTCCTAATAATAAATTTTACTCCTTGGGCCTGAATCAATGAATGTTCTTAACGCCATTAGATTAAAAATCCATTTCCCTAATAAATGAATTAAGAACCAAAAAAAAATAAAGTACTACTACCACATAATCAAATAAATTCTACCTGATCCACATAACCGATCAGCTAGATTAGTTAACCTAGCTAGTACAAGAAGAAACGAAAGAGAGAAGTTCTGCAGAATTACATGATCAATAGGTAAATTTTAAAGAACATATAACAAAAAGGGAAGGATCTCACAAGTACTTCAAACGTGTCAGGTTACCCAAGAAGGCAGGGAATGCTCCTGTTAAAAAGTTTTCCCCCAAGTTCCTGCCATGAAAATTCCACAGATCGCTCTGTCAAGCTCTCACTTTATATAGACAGAATAAGTAAAGCTTAAGTGTTCTTTTCAAGTGCCAACGACTGTACTAGATGCACATCAAAATATGTGTTCAGTTCAAGTTGTAATAACATAATACAATGCGCTTGTGAAATTATGTTACCACTTCATGATTTTGGAAATCAGAGACAGAACAGTATATGGAACAACCAAAACGTTCCTGGTTTGCTTGAATTTGGTTTAATAACAATGGTTCAAATTGCAGAGCATCTGAGTGGCTTAATGGTTAAGAATATGTGTTATGTCAGAGGAGGTCACAGATTCAAAACCGGCCGGGGTAGGGTTGCTCATTGGCCCCTTGTCACAAGGCTCAAAGGGTAAGCGACCCCTGGGATAAAGAGTCTCCGGACGTTTCGACCCCTGCTGAGTCACAAGTTTCTAGTATATCTAGCTTGCGGGCTAGCTGCAATTTCCACTGTTCAAATTGCAATTTGGACTATTTGGATAAAAATAATTGTTAAAACTGCAATTTCCACTACTCTTTTGGTAGAAACAAACTGAAAGTTTTGGTTGTTCTTTATCCTACGCGACCAGAAACATGATATGTCAGTTATTTAGCACCCAATTTCCTTTCTTTTGACCTAAAAAGGACTATTCCCTGTTGCTACTCACAAGATAGTATTCAATTTCTCTTAAAATTCAGAAACAGTCTTACAGATCATAAAGGTAAGTCAGGTTAACCAGTTCTTCTGGAATTTCTCCAGTTATGTCCAGTGCATGAACTTTCCTGCAAGAAAGAAGGCCGTTAGTCGGTTTAATTCTGTCTTGAAAAGAAGCCACTTAGAGCTCACATCTAAAAACAATAAGGGCCACTTCATGTTCATTAGAAGTGTAACAGTTCATTGAATCTCTAACTAAGCAGATAATTTAAGAACCTTAAAAAACAAACTGGCAGATTTAAGAGAAATTTTTACAAATTCAAAATATGGCAAGTGGTTCCGTTGTTGAAGGAGCAATCACACTTGAAGGCAGGATTCATAGAACTATCAGTAATGGGCGAACTATCGATGGCTCGTCCAATGCATGGATCTCCATTAAGATTCCAAGTATCAGAAGACTGTATACTCCACTTCTGAGAAATTGAGTTTAATGCAATAACTGTCACCAGGAAAAGGGAATGAAATGATCAACAAACAGAATATTAATAAAACCAGAGACATGACATGAGAACGATAGCTTTTCGGAATTATATTCTCTGGTTACCTTCATTTGGGTCTGTGACGGCTGCTGCTTGAGCTTGCTGAAACGAAGTGACACAACAAGCAATGATCATTAAAGTGCAGGGAAGCCAAATCCGGGATGATATTTGAAGCTTAAACATGATGACGCGCGGGTTTGCTGCGCGGGCTGGCCAAGTTGAATGGGGATATTACTAGCTCAGCCACTTAAAAGCAATGTTCAGAAAAGTGCAGAGAAGCCAAATCTTAAAAGCAATGTTCAGAAAAGTCCAGAGAAGCCAAATGGGGGATGAGATTTGAAGCTTTAACATGATGACGCCCGGGTTTGCTGCGCGGGCCGGTCAAGTTGATTGGGGATATTACTTGGTCAGCGACATAGTTACCAAATTCGGCCGAATTTGGTAATTTCGTACGGAAATTCGAGAATTCGGTGCCGAATTTGGTGATTTAGTATGGAAATTCGAGGGTTCCAGTATGAGGGGCACCGTGAGATAGCCGCTCACAGGGTGAAACATTAGGTGGTCTTCCCACGGACTTCAGAAACTTTTACACCACCGAGGATCAATTTTAGTTTTTCTGCTGCACATCTGCCAATGTATGGAATGCATGTAAATATGTTTTTAAGCATATCATGCCAATGTATGGAATGTATGTAAATATGTTTTGATGCAGATCTGCCCAAGCATATGTATATTGCAATGTAGGTGTATCTGATGGACAGTCAAATTCAAGTGGTTGGGAGGGGTAATGTTTCTCTGTCAATCAGAGTTAAATTCAGGTCATCCTTTGATTTTGATGAATAACAAGACTTTGCCTCCTTTGAATTGAAAAAGAAATATTGAAATATATGTAAATATGTTCATAAGTAGATATGAAAATATATATAAATATATTTTAATTTTTTGGAGAATTGATTTTTATTTCCTAAAGTGAAAGGTTGATAGGCTTAGGCTATTCAAACAATACCACTTAAAATACGATTAAAAAAATAAAATACCATAACTCATAATCATATTCACAATCAGACATAGTAGTTTTGACAATTAACATTTTTGCTATCCTTATTACTAATCTATCCTGCTATCATATGTATCCTCATTAATCATAGGGCTAAACTTTATTTACAAAAAATATACATTAAAAAACAGATTCCTTTCCTCTCAACAAACCTACCCTCCAAAACCACCATATCGCTCTAGAGCCATAGCCAAAGGAAGAAGGCGAGAACCCTTTGCCCTTCTCATTTTTCTCTCTTTTAAGTTTTCCCAAGTTCTTTCTATCAAGATCCACATATCCTGCATGCAATATTCCCCTCTGCAAAAATCTCTCTTAATTAGATAAATAGGTATTTTGCATTATAAGATATAAAAACTCGCTAAAATTCATAGTAAAAGCCCACCCATGCAATAAAAACTCAAAACTCAAAGCTAAAATTATAACGAAAAAAATCCATAATTTAGGATTTGTGGAGATTAACCTTTATCCCAAGACAAAAATAGAAGGATACGGTGGTCCGTTGGTGGGGATAGATGGATTTCATTCCATCCACCCAGGTTCAATTCCGTTGAGACATCTTCTGGCTTGGATGACCGACTGATGTGCGTGGAAAAAAAGAAAAGAAAACAAAAATAAAAAACCTCATTTAAAGAGTACATGTACAGATTGCACACAATAGCAAGGGAAGTGGGGTTAATGGAGTTTTGTAATTTAATTTCGATATTAAGTGATATCAAATCATTATTAAAAATTAAAATATAATTTAAAGTAATAATGTTTTTATATAACCCCCCATGACAAGCTCGCATGGAAACCCAAACCCATGTGGCTATCACTCGTCCTAAGGATACGGTCGTACCATGCGACATGCCACATGGCAATAGGCGGTCAATCTCCATGCAAAACTATAATAGAAGGTCCTATCAAGGAGGGCACTCTCATCATCGAGCGGCAAGTCTGAGAGGTTCCATATGCAGGCAATGTGGCTCAACTGTGGGAGTCTTAATGGCAATAAAATTTGAAGCGGCCAAGGCTCAACATGGCGTCTTGCATGGCCCACATGCACCTGAGCATCGAACGAAGCGGCCAAGGCTTAAATCTCGGTCCCAGTTTGGTAACCCACTTCACTAGAATCCTCATTTCCTCTGTGACTTGATTTTTATCTCGGCTCTCTGTCCACATGGGTGTTTGAGTTGGTTCTTCTCTGTAATCAAAGCGGTCATGGCCAGGATGAAGGTTACTCCCCATAAAATGGTGAATGGGCCACGACGCACCCATATGCTGCGTGCCCTGAGGGAGATGGGAAGAGTTCAGGTTTTTTTTAACAGGAAACACCAGACTCGACTCGGGCTCGAACTCTGCGTTTGGAAAACCGCTTGAAGAAAAAATGTGGCTACCCCTCTGTGAAGAAGCTGGTCAAGGAGTTGAGTGGGCTCGTGGAGGATTCTGGGTCTACGCATACTCGCAAAATGCGGCACACGAAAATGCTTGGGGTCCTATGGACTACCAAAGTTCTAATGTCTCTTGCTATGGAGGACTGCATCTAAGGCCTGCTCAACTCAGAGAAGGAGGCCTTGCCGATGGTGGATCGTGTATCGAATCTCGAAGCTACCATGCATGTCCTCTTTTGGTTCTAGCGCGACGAGATGGGATGGTTCAATGCGAAATTGGATGCACTTGCTTGGGCCGTCACAAGGAAATCTTTCACCAGGCCTACGTCTCATCAAGCTGCGGACACCCAGTTGGTCTTTAGACACTGCCCTGCTACTGCTAACAACACCGGGACAAGCAATCTGCCAATTGCTGGTCCTTCCTCAATTCCTCTTTTAAATGATGAATAGCCCTCGAGTTAGTTTGAATAGTTTTTGTCTGTCTTTCACTTTGAGATATACTGGTCATAACCCCCGACCTGTGGGGGAACAATGTCAACTTTCTCTTTCTGTTGCTCATAGACATCTCTAGTTTCAGATAGCTTTGTAGACTCCAGTTTCTAGCTTTTTGGATCCACCTATCATGCATGGCATCTCTACACTATGACACTTGGACAACATGGTTTTGTACAGTTATCTCTTTTTGAATAAATAGAATTTTCGAACCTTACAAAACAAAATGTTTTTATATAAATATTATATTTATATTAAATAATTATTAAAAAAAATTAAGATAATAATATTTTATATAAATATTATATTTATAATATTTTAAATTTATCAACTTTTATATTAAATATATATCAAATTCCTAAAATATATAACTTTTTAGTTTTATTTATATTTATTTTTTATTTGCATATGTTATTAGATGTTATTATAAATTTTTGTAAATATATAATTTAATAATATTTGTATGTATAATATTTGTATCTTACTATGTTGTAAATACATCTTTTTGTATTTAAAAATATTGATAATATTAAAAGTATTATTACATCTAAATTTAAGGAAAATATGTGATGTAATAAAGACTTAAAAGATACCAGATAATGGGTACATACATCTACATTAGAGCAAAACATTTGACACAATAACAACTTTCCTAACCTTAACGTCATCAATAATTTTCTATCATCATCATCATCAATAATTTTTTTAATATACACATTATATCTAGTCAATTACTTTCAAACATTTGAAGTAATTAATTTTATGAGAATGAGGATGAGGATAATAGTTAACATCCACTTAGACCAATTTTGGTTTATGAGACTTTAAGAAAGAAAAGTAAGAAGGGTTCTTAAATTACTATAATTTTGATGAGAGAGAAGGTTGTGTAAATTCCTATTGTAATGAAATTCTTTGAAACTAAGACCTTATGTGGGTGTATGCCAAGCAATTTAATTTAAGAAAAAAATATTTTTCATTCTTAACACTCATAATCTCAAAAAAATCTTACTCTCACAAAAATGATTAATAATATATTACTATATTATATATATTACATTCTCCACACTTTATTTTATTATTGTAATAAAGTTTTTTATATTTTATATATTTAAAAAATGTTCATTTTAATTTGTTGTATTTAATTTAAATTTTATTATAAAAATAATAAATTATAATATTATAAAGTTTTTTTTCAAATAAAAATAAGAAATTGCTTTGTACAAGGGAAGCTCCACGGCATTATGTGACTTCTTCCAGTTTCGAGCTCTAATTGATCTTACAATACCCAGTATTTTTACAATAATCTTACAATACTCGATTTAGTACAGCATTTTTGCTTAAAGATCTGCTTGTACAGTTGTTCAAGGTTTATTTATATTAATAATAGTAACATTATACAGAAAGAGACCTCTTTATCTACGGATCCGAAAAAAACGGGATAAACAATTTGTGCATCTTAATAGCAATATTTATTCAGATATTGGTATGTTAGTAAGCATTGTATATTCAATCAAATTATCGAAGCAAATGGCGAAGAAGATACATATCATTAACCAATAAAATCAAAATAATATATCATTCTCATTTAAAATCCGGAAACTTTAATTGATATCAATACAAACGTGATTATAGCATCTAGTTTTAAAAGATTATTGGGTCGAAGAGGGGCATTTTATAGCCCAGTAGGGAAGGATGTGTAACTCCTTCTGTGTTCATCTAGGAACGAACTGACATGTGTTTTTTTTAAAAAATAATAAAATATTTGCAACACTTACACTTTAGAAAAAGATTTGCACTTGAAGAGATTTAATCCCTTTTGACACTTGGTAGATCCCCTTTAAATGATTCTATACTGATATTTTCTAAATCGAAAACTTCTAATATAACATTTCGTTGAATATATCAAAAT
Organism: Larix kaempferi; assembly: GCA_027924585.1. NCBI lineage: Eukaryota > Viridiplantae > Streptophyta > Pinopsida > Pinales > Pinaceae > Larix > Larix kaempferi. The sequence goes on from BSBM01000123.1 coordinate 3,044,742, forward strand.
TGCAATTTGATATTCCAATTGCTTGAGAAAGTCGTAAGTCAGCCTAATTCTAGAGGTAGCCTAATAAATATAGTTTAATAAATATAGTTTACTAAGATCTTGAGAAGCAAATTAACAACAAGGTTTTTCTCTTTATAATATTGATCAATATTAAATCGATATGATTCAATGAAATTGAAAATATAATTACAAACCTGTGTTCACACCCAACTTCCAAGTATTTTATTTGCTTAGCAATTAATAACAATTGACAATTGAATTTTATAATAGTTATTTTTCAAGTTCACTCTTATCTTAGATTCCATGTCATTAAACTTTGCCCAACATAATTTATTGAGCTAGTATTAACATTTACATCTAAGTTAAAATGTACATGAAATTAAAAAATGTTCTAGATAGATCATTTTGCAATGTTAACTAAACCGAGCCTGCCTGCTTTCAAAGTTACAACTTGCTTTGTTGTATTTTTAGATGTTCTATACACACTAACCTTTATGGGTTTGATTTCAAATCCTTAGATTAAGTACTTCATATTTGTTCTTTGATTTCAATGCCTTAGATTAAGTACTGAATATTTGTTCTTTTAGTGTTCCTATTGTTTTCGTTTCATGTTGCTTTTTCCTTAGCTTAATTCTTTATGTAATTTTTTATGTTGTTTTTTTAGTCCCTGCTCCACAGGGATTATAGCGATCGATTGGTCGCCAAACTTTATTTGACCTTGAATTGTTTTATTTTTTTTCCAAAGTTCAGCAAAGTTTATGGAATTTTAAATATTAAACTTAATTTTGTAAAAATCAAGTTTATGGAATGGCAAAGAAGATACATATCATTAACCAATAAAATCAAAATAATATATCATTCTCATTTAAAATCCGGAAACTTTAATTGATATCAATACAAATGTGATTGTAGCATTTAGTTTTAAAAGATTATTGCGTCGAAGAGGGATATTCTATAGCCCAGTAGGGGAGGATGTGTAACTCCTTCTGTGCTCATCTAGGAACGAACTGACATGTGTCTTTTTAAAAAAATAATAAAATATTTGCAACACTTGCACTTTAGAAAAAGATTTGCACTTGGAGAGATTTAATCCCTTTTGACGCTTGGTAGATCCCCTTTAAATGATTCTATATTGGTATTTTCTAAATTGAATACTTCTAATATAACATTTCGTTGAATATATCAAAATTGCAACTTGATATTCCAATTGCTTGAGAAAGTCATAAGTCAGCCTAATTCTAGAGGTAGCCTAATAAATATAGTTTAATAAATATAGTTTACTAAGATCTTGAGAAGCAAATTAACAACAAGGTTTTTCTCTTTATGATATTGATCAATATTAAATCGATATGATTCAATGAAGTTGAAACTATAATTACAAACCTGTGCTCACACCCAACTTCCAAGTATTTTATTTGCTTAGCAATTAATAACAATTGACAATCAAATTTTATAATAGTTATTTTTCAAGTTCACTCTTATCTTAGATTCCATGTCATTAAACTTTGCCCAACATAATTTATTGAGCTAGTATTAACATTTACATCTAAGTTAAAATGTACATGAAATTAAAAAATGTTCTAGATAGATCATTTTGCAATGTTAACTAAACCGAGCCTGCTTTCAAAGTTACAAGTTGCTTTGTTGTATTTTTAGATGTTCTATACACACTAACCTTTATGGGTTTGATTTCAATGCCTTAGATTAAGTACTTCATATTTGTTCTTTGAATTCAATGCCTTAGATTAAGTACTGAATATTTGTTCTTTTAGTGTTCCTATTGTTTTCGTTTCATGTTGCTTTTTCCTTAGCTTAATTCTTTATGTTGTTTTTTTCATAATACTTTGTTATTATCTACGGCTGTTCAAACTTTATTTTATTAGGGTATTAATTTTTCTATATTTTCTATATTAAATATTTTTATTTTATTTAAATTTTAAATTATTTATTAATAAAAACATATATTTATAAAAATAATAAATTAAAATATTATAACGTATATTTTTTAAATAATGACAAAAAATTAATATCTACATTCAACACTTTCCACATAAATTTCAACACCTTCTACATGGATCGATAAAATATTGGAATTTCAAGTATCCATTCCTTTTTTTTCCATAATGTACTTTTTTTTATTTTATTAATAGTCAAAATATGGTTTTTTTATTTTTAAATATAAGTTTGAGTATAAACAAAAATAAAATATTAATATAATGCTGAAAATTATAATAACAGTTATTAATAAAATTATTAAATAATTAATAAAATTGATAAAAATTCAATTTTAATAAAATTTGAAAAAGGTTTTATAAACAATAAATTAATTAATTATTAAGGCAAATTTTTGAAAGAAGATGTATATATTTATTGTATATGAATTACATATTTATAAGTTGAAATGAAAAAGTGGGGAGATGTCATATAACTCATAAAAAAAAAAAAAACTTAAGATGGATTTATGTTAATTTTTTTTTTTGTTTTTAAAAAATTTAAGTTATTATTATATTTTATTTAATTGATTAATGTTATATGTATGATACATACTTTTAGATGCATTTAATTACTTTGTGTGCAACTCTATGTGCAATGTCTTAAACTTATAAATTCATTTATGACAAATAACAAAAAGAAACAACAAAGAATTTATATAAATGAGATTAAGTATTATTACCTTGTTTTTAGTTTTGTAAAATATTGTGTTGGGTCAACATATGAGATTGATCATACAATTTATTTCAATATTGGAAATACACACATCTCACCCACATGGGCTTTAGAAAGCACCTCTCAGTGCAATAAAGTTATATGACAGCATATGTCAACTCAATATTAATTTTATTGTCAAATCTTTTATAATAATAATAATAATAATAATCTATTTTTAAGGTCACAACCAAGCTAGACACCAATTTGGTGTATGAGGCCCCCTTGTTTGTGGGACAAGGGACACCTCTCTACGCAGTGATGCAACCGTTAAAGTCGACAAAGGTGTACATACCCTACCCCCTTCGGATTTGAACATTTGAACTCCTAGGAGGAAACACGTGTTCTTAACCGTTGGGTCCACTTAGGTTGTATTATCGTCACATTGTGAAAAAACATGTCCATGTGAAATTTTACCACTATAAATTTAAAATATACACGAAGTAGTTTCTCTTATATTATTTTTTCATCCATGTTGGCAATTCAATAATGTATTCATTTGTTTTAACTAGTTTAACGAAAAAAAATCAACATTGCTAAAATAAGAACAAACTTTCATGAATAGGGTGATAGACAATTCATAAAACGTCATGGGATGAAAGAATTTGTCATCTTTGTGACACTAAGAGGGTTGAATATGGAAATCAATTTCTTATAGAATGTCCTATATACACACACACAGTAGAGCGCAATTTCAAAATATTTGCTACAATATTAACCTTCCTAAATTTTTAACTCATCAGAACTATGGTGATTTATGAATGCTCCTCTCAAAGCTTTTAAAACACACAAATAAAATTATAAAAAAAACAAGCGATCTCTTACCTTTGTAAAGGTTTGATAGGCCAAAATAGGTCTCAATGGAGATTAATAACCACAATCATCATCATATATATGTTAATTAAATTATGTTTAAAGCTCTTGAAATATCAATCAAATACAAAGAGAACTTTAAATGAAGGATTCATAAAGGATACCACTTGGTAAAGCTTTTCAAATACGAAGATAACAAGTTAAGTGGACTTAAGTATGTGCACTTGAATTAGAGTTATAACAACATAGATCCATCTTAAACCCTGATCTATTAAGCACCGAGAGGGATCAAATTTCTTGAGGTGTAAATTTTGTCTAGATGCTTGATAGATATGGATTTAAGATGGATATATGTTGGTTTTAATGTTTTTATGAGTCGACATGGATTTTTTAATTACTTTTCATTTGGTTTTTATTTTTTATTTTAAGAGTCAACATGAATTTTTTAATTACTATTTATTTTTGTTTATGTTACGTTACATTACGTGACAACATCTCCCCCATACTACATTGTAGAAAACCTTGTTTCTCTCGGTGTTGTAGAGTATCATTTTGTTTTTTCATTTTTCTAGGTCACATTTTTTAATTTAATTTATTAATCTTATATGTGTGACACATGATTATAGATGCAACTAATTACTTTATGTCCAATTCCTACACCTATTTACTCTGTGTGCTATGACCAAGACATTCAAATTCATTAATTGCAAACGACAAAAAAATGTATAAATGCAATTCAAGTATTATTACAACTACTTTATTTTTAGTTTGTAAAATATTGTATCGGGACAATATATGGGATCGATCTTACAATATATTTCAATATTGGGCATATGCACATGTCACATACCCACCCATCTATCCAATGCAAAGGAAGGGAACATGGCACTAAAATCTGGGCTTTTAGAACAACTTAGCCAAATTCATAATGAATAAAGGATATGGCATTACAGTAAAATGCATAGGTGTGCAGATGTAAATCAATTGAACATACATCATTCACACACATTTCATACTCATCTAGCATATCAAAATAACCATCAAATTGAACATTTGCAGAAGTGAACACAATAAAATACTCATCTTGATGTAATGTTGTCCCAAGCAACTAGCTATGTCGCTGCAACGTTCCACCCAACCATAGGTCTCTGCCCAGCCTATATTCTTTCAACACTCAGAGACCACCCCCGAGCTGGGCATGATATCTATAAGGAAAAAGGGGCTCTCAAGCTTCAACACAACCCAAAGCAATGGATACCCAACTCAACCCCATAATTCTCTTGCACACAAAACTCAGATATGGGCTTGGAAACACACTTTCAGCAATGGGACTTAAAAGCTAGATGGGCATGGGTTTTCCCAAAAATGTAGGCACACCAAAAACGGATTTGTGAGAGGGAAAATCGACCATAGGGAAGAAAACAATTTCTCCCACAGATATACAAGCAATCAGTGATCCAAAATAGCCTCTATGGTCCCCAAATCGATTTCCCTTTCTTCCCCACTGTTATACAACACAAAAACGCCCTTCCTGGCTAGGAGAATGAAGGAAAACACAGCAAAACCATGGAGGAAAATGCCCAGGTAGCTCCAAACTCGTGAGAGAGCAAGTCTAATGGATGAATAATGGCTTGGGGGAGAAATTCATGGCTCTTTTGTTGCCCAAGAAGCCAAACACGATTTTCCATGAAGGGTGGCCTACCCATACCCGAATTTGGATAGCCATACTTCTCCATTCCCCAAGGCATTAACTACCTCAACCAACTTCTTGGGAGAGTAAATGATTGGGTACAAAAGTCAGCATGGGTAGTTGAGATTTTATGGGTCCTCTCATTGACACTTGGCTTGAATCAATTGGCTCAAAGGTTTGAATATTTCCCTCCCAATTTCCTTGTAAACATCATGCCCCCATCTCTTGTTGCATTGCATAGCTAGTTGTGGACATTTATATTAAAATGCATATTTACAATTACCATGGTTCACTAGCACATGGGTAGCATAATATCCAATACTTGCCTCTTCAAGGTTGAGCGTTCATTAGTGGGGCCTTGGCCTTGAGCTCCACGCTAGGAATCATACATAATATGCATACAATATTTACATTATAGCCCAAAATATTACAAGGGTCAAAATGGGGACGTGGCATTCCCCTCCCCTTGGAATAACACCGTCCTCGGTGTTCCAATACCTAGGAACACATACACGCTTTATACATGTCCAAAATTCACAAATTATGGCAGGTCTGTTCTGCATTTCATTAATTGGAGATGTCAAGGTGAGGTTCTTGAACCCCTGCACTTTGCTCCTGTTGGTCGTCACTTTTCTTGCTAGCCCTTGCTGGACATTCACGGAGGAGGTGACTTCCTCCACATCCCCAACATTCTATTGAAGGTAACTGCCTCTGTTTTCCTTTGTCAGCATTCTTTCTCTCTTCCATCCTTGGTCGTTTCTTAATGGGGTGATTGGACGAATGCTTCATCATTGATCCACTTTTTTTTCCCTTACTGATTGCTCCCAGAATACTTTTTACCTCTTTTTGCAGGAGAGTAGAGTCCTGCAAAACCTTATGGTTCGTCGCATCCGGCTGCTTCTGTAGCTTGAGCATCTCTCCAAGAGTTTCTTGGGTCTTGGAAATTGTTTGGAGAATACTTTCAGCCAATTCCAATAGCCCTTGGTCTGCTGCCATGGTCAATGCACACAGCTTCCCTCACTTGCTTGCTAGCACCACTTGTTTGTTTTTGTAATGGCTACAACCAATTGCGTTCAATTTTTCACCCGTGAAATTCATTATTGCAATTCTTTGTTAGGCCAAGCATAACATAAACATTAAAATTAGTCAATTAGTTTCCCAATTGACATGGAATGTCCATGCTTTATTCATGAGACTTCCACACTTTTCATGCTTTCCCAACGTACATATGAACTTATTCATGTTCATCCTTTCACAGGGAATTAGCTTTTTTAGCATTCACAATTTATTCAAGCAAATAAACACAATCAACTTTCAGTCATGACATGCATTCAACAATTTCATGTTTCTAAAATGCATCAGTCAAAAGGAAAGAGAAGAGTAAGAGTTTTCCCCTCATATTCTTGTTCCAATCCGGAGCCACTCCAACACTATGGTTCTATGCTCCTTAGCCTCTTTCACTTTAATGTGAATGCTTGACTTGCCCTTTCTTGGCTCTAACACTTAGTGTCTAAGGTTTGTCTAAGGATTTTCTCCATCAGGGAATCTCCTCCCCATGGTTTTTCTACAGAACCTTTGGCTGCTAGGACTCACCCACACATATCCACTAGCATCATTCTTATCATTGCTGCTCATACTGAGCTTTCAAGGACAGTCACGTGTCCAAATGCATCCCTAGGATGCCTTCAAGGCTTCTTACTTTCCTGCAAACACCAAAGTTTCCAACAAAGAAACAACAGTGTATCAGCTTGGCTGTCTTAAGACTTGTTCATGAAATTTTCATTATATAAAATGAATGAAAATCGAATACTTATCTGTATTGGCCAATTCCTTGCTACTCCACAGGTTTCCTTCTATGCTTTACAAGCATTGGATCACCTGTGGGGTGGATGTTTAATGCCCAACCAGTACACCTTCACGCCGACCGGGTTTACCAAGCATTTGTGGTGCCCAACCAGTTCCATACTTGGTTGGCCCTCTCCATTGCTGAGCCAACACATTCATCTGGGTCATCGACCAATGGAAGAAAACTACGCCACCGACCATTATAGGTCAAATCTCTACTACGGAACCATAGGCATATAACAACCTTTCACTAATACCTCCACAACAACCAAGTAATTAATGCCAAACTAGTACACTGAATGGGTTTATTAGGCATACAACAACCCTTCATATCAATCTTCACGACACCCACAACATCCAAGTAAATAATGCCAAACCAGTGCACCGACTGGGTTTATTAGGCATGCAACAACCCTTCATAACAACCTTCAAAACACCCACAACATCCAAGTAAATAATGCCAAACCAGTGCACCGGCTGGGTTTATTAGGCATGCAACAACCCTTCATAACAACCTTCACAAAACCCGCAACATCCAAGTAAATAATGCCAAACCAGTGCACCGACTGGGTTTATTAGGCATGCAACAACCCTTCATAACAACCTTCCATTATGCTTCTTCTGTGTGTAGCCCCAAATTGCATCTGTTTTAACTGACAACACAAGATGGATAAGCAAACTCATTAGTATTGTTGCTTTAAAATTGAAGCATAATTCATAACATTCGTTATCAAGTATTGAAACACCAGGAATGCGTCCATTCCCTTAGGGTGTAGTCAATATTGAAAACCCTATCATAACCCAACACCCGAAAGGTGTGCACCCCTTTCCGATGTGAACCATGTAGGTCCTACTCATACTCAAGCAATCTGGAATAATATAAATAAGATGGAACATGCTCTGTATATTAACCCTAATAATTAGACATGCATGTTCTTAGCTAGGGTTACATAATGCTTATCCCTTTTCAGATGTATTTTCTCTTCATTGCGAAGGATGGGGGCTCCTTTCTTTGAGTCAATAGTCCTTCGGTTTTCCACCCCAATATTTTCACGTTCCATAACCCACACATGCCTTCTTGGCATGGCTTCACCATCTCACTCGTATGGTTTTCCAATATGTAGTGCAGCTGGGATATTATCAAAATTTACTATGGTGTTTCACCCGAAACCCATTTCCAGAGCATGGGGTCCTTCCCATGGAGTTTGGCTTCTGCAGGCTATCACACATGGTCTTCCTGCAATGTGTCATCCTGGCACACTTATCAAATAGCCAAACAATCAGCAACATTTAATAATAAACTTCAAATATGATTGTTCCATAACTAATCAATGTCATTAATAATTAAATTCAGTATGAATTTGCAATTATATTTACTACATAAATTGACTTGCTTAGTCATGAGGTTATCCTCATATTGCTTGTCCCTTGTAAGTGGCACCCCTCTACACATTAGGGTTTTATGCTTGCTACCATAATATGAGCATCCACTTACAACATGTCCTCCTGACATAGTTCTATGCAAACCAACTGTGATTAGCAATTATAAGCAAATTCTCAAATTTGAAATCTACAAATCTGTTTTCCTACAGAAATTAGATTTGCAACCATGATATTATTCTCGTAAACTTAAATCAGACAAAATTTCAGGTCTATGTCATGCATAAGTTAAATTTCACAACCATGAGAACCTTCTCATGAGGTTTGGCTCTAGCACATGGTAGATTCCAATATTCATCATGGATTTATCCACATTGCCATGCCCAAAACAATCTACCTGGAATCTGGAACTTCAATCAGCCAAACACGTTATGGGTATCTATGCATATAATCTCTTCATTGCTACAACAGTCATTGAAGTGATCTCAGAATTATAACACTCAAAAACTCAAACACCCTCAGCTGTTAACATTTGAAATGCAATGATATATATGCATCATTATCATAATAAAATTGCAAGACACAGTCACATCATTTATGTAGCTTAAATGACGCTTTAGATACTCATCACTTCATAGCCATATCATTTTATGCAACTCTATCCTTTCAACAGAGCACTCTTGGTAGCCCATCAACATGTCTACCTTCTATATGCAATCATTCTCCTGCATTCACAGCAGCTCATGACATGATCTCAAGATTAACAATAGTTCACCATTTCATCTATTATCTAAGTGCATTGAAACATGCACCACAACCATGCATTCACATAATGCATCTCAACATGTGCACCCATACCTATGCATGCACATTACAATACCCACATAATATTTTATTGTGCATCCACTCAATGCATAACCACGAGATTGTATAAAATATTTTTAATGCACATCCCCTCAATGCAACCTTGTCTTAATTCATGAATACTATGCATTCAAACATATTAGGGCCTAATCATGGTTACCATACATGGCATGCACTATCCTGACAGGGTCATAATTCCTTACTTGCTCTGGTTGTTTAACTCACAACCAACATACACAAATGGCATGATATAATCTCATATGAATGCATTCTAGCATTTAAAATAGTCATATGGTAGAGGGTTCATCGCCCTTACTACCCCATACCTCACCACACCATGGTAGTATGGTATCCATATAAATGCATTCAACCTTTCCTACATACCATTCTACGATTACAAAATATCGTTCAAAGGGGTTCTTACCCGATCTCCTTTTGTACTTAGGCATCAACATATTTGATGTTACTTAATCAGTTGGTTTCCTGCAAAGGATCACGCCATCCTTCCACCCACCTCATGATCATGGATTTGTTGCCCCCCCCCCCAACCTTTCTTCATAAGGTTGTGGGTCACACGTAACAACATCATCCACATCCTTAGCCATGCTTCGGTTTTCTTTGGTCCTACAACCAATGTGAACACAACTAATTATTAGCAACCACCATAATGATCTTAAGTGACTCATTGCATATGTAACACCTCACTATTTTACCAATATGCAGTATCATATACATATACAAACATTTTCACATGCACTATGCAATCTCTGTTAGTATTCCAACTAGTACATATTCACTTAATCTATCTATCATCTTGCATTTTCAATCATGCTTCTATGGTCTGATTCATACAACCGTTATCAACAACACTACTGGTGATCAACCATAGGCAATACCATTAATGGGCTATTGCATGTGTAACTTTCACTACCTTTACCCATATGCAACATCATGCTCATGCATAAACAATTCACATGCACTATGCAATGACTCTTTAATCATGCCCACTAATTCCTATTCATTACTCTCTTGCATTTCCAGCATCCCTATGCCATAATTTTCAGTATATAAAACTCAAGAAATATAAATACAATAGCAAGAGAGGAGTTAAGGAATTCTCCCTTTCCAATTCCCACTCATGACATGGAGTTCCTCCTCCACATCATATCTGATCATTTTCTTGGCTTCCCTACCAAGCATACAAGCAATCATTAGCTATGATCTTCCCACGAATTAGCAATTCAATATATATATATATATACGTGTATTCATTTTTTCTATTTTCCAAACATGCAATTCTTATGCTATAAACATAAATAGTTTAAGGTGAGGAATTTCCCTCTTATCGACATTGCCTTGTTGCTCCCATTGCTCCTCCACAATGCATATTACAGCCAATTACTCTTAATAAGGCCTCCACAACCTTCTATGCAACTAATAGTGTGCATTCCATGCATAGACATTGCCTTTCATACATTCAATGATTGTCTCCGGGGGACGACGGGGGTCAAGGGGGCTTGCCCCCTTGTGGCGACCCATTGCGGAGCAACTCACCGAGTTCTCCCGGTTGAAGAACTCAGTTTTTCCTGTCAATCCATTGCGGAGCAACTCGTCAATCTCCTCCGACCCGTTTCGAGCCAACTTGTCGAGTTCTACCGATCGGTTGACTCGTCGATCTCCTCCGACCCGTTGCAGACCAACTTGCCGAGTTCTGCCGCCGTTTCAGACCAACTCGCCGAGTTCTGCCGCCGAAAAACACTTAAAAAAAATTTCAAATTCTTTCCTTTCCTCGGGCACTTCCGCAACTTCGTCAGCGCAACTTGGCCAAATTTGTCGACTGTGTCGACTCGACTCAGCGAGTTTCGCCGAAACGTATCGCACGATTTCGCAAAACTTCGCCGGTCCATTTCGGCGGACTCCTATATCTACGCCAAAACGCGTTTTCGGCAATCTTTTTGATGTTCCATTGAAACACATCAGCAACCCTTCTTAATTCTTCACCAAAACAGTTAGGCAAAACTCAAACAAAATAGTTAGAAATTTTTTGAAATTTTTGAAATTTTGAAAATTTTCTTGATGGTCCGTGTTGAGCAGGAAGCATATTTACCCCTGCAAGTGTGATAGGTATCCCATGAAGGCCCAATGCTGCAACCTTCTCTCTAATACCATTCTGTCACATACCCACCCATCTATCCAATGCAAGGAAGGGAACATGGCACTAAAATCTGGGCTTTTAGAACAACTTAGCCAAATTCATAATGAATAAAGGATATGGCATTACAGTAAAATGCATAGGTGTGCAGATGTAAATCAATTGAACATGCATAGCGGAATAAAACATCATCCACACACATATCATAGTCATCCAACATATCAAAATAACCATCAAATTGAACATTTGTAGAAGTAAACATAATAAAATACTCATCTTGATGTAATGTTGTCCCAAGTAACTAGCTATGTCACTGCAACGTTCCACCCAACCATAGGTCTCTTCCCAGCCTATATTCTTTAAGCACTCAGAGACCACCCCCGAGCTGGGCATGATATCTATAAGGAAAAAGGGGCTCTCAAGCTTCAACATAGCCCAAAGCAATGGATAGCCAACTCAACCCCATAATTCTCTTGCACACAAAACTCAGATATGGGCTTGGAAACACACTTTCAGTAATGGGACTTAGAAGCTAGATGGACATGGGTTTTCCCAAAAACGTAGGCACACCAAAAACGGATTTGTGAAAGGGAAAATCGACCATGGGGAAGAAAACGATTTCTCCCACAAATATACAAGCAATCAGTGAGCCAAAACAACCTCTATGGTCCCCAAATCGATTTCCCTTTCTTCCCCACTATTATACAACACAAAAATGCCCTTCCCAGCTAGGAGAATGAAGGAAAACATAGCAAAACCATGGAGGAAAACACCCAGGTAGCTCCAAACTCGTGATAGAACAAAACTGATGGATGAATAATGGCTTGGGGGAGAAATTCATGGCTCTTTTCTTGCCCAAGAAGCCAAACACGATTTTCCATGAAGGGTGGCATGCCCATACCCGAATTTGAACAGCCATACCTCTCCATTCCCCAAGGCATTAACTACCTCAACCAACTTCTTGGGAGAGTAAATGATTGGGTACAAAAGTCAGCATGGGTAGTTGAGATTTTATGGGTCCTCTCATTGACACTTGGCTTGAATCGATTGGTTCAAAGGTTTGAATATTTCCCTCCCAATTTCCTTTTAAACATCATGCCCCCATCTCTTGTTGCATTGCATAGATAGTTGTGGACATTTATATTAAAATGCATATTTACAATTCCCATGGTTCACTAGCACATGGGTAGCATAATATCCAATACTTGTCTCTTCAAGGTCAAGCGTTCACTAACAGGGCATGGCCTTGAGCTCCACGCTAGGAATCATACATAATATGCATACAATATTTACATTATAGCCCAAAATATTACAAGGGTCAAAATGGGGACGTGAGAGCACATCTCACCCACATGAGATTTAGAAATCACATCTTAGTGCAATAAAGTTATCTGACAGCATATGTCAAGTCAATATTAAATTTATTGTCAATTCTTTTTATATTATCGTCACATTGTGGAAAAAAATGTCCGAGAGAAAATTCAGCATTATAAATTTGAAATATGCATGAAATAGTTTGTATTATATTAATTTTTCACCCATGTTGGCTATTCAATGAAGTATCCATTTTTTTTAACTAGCTTAAAAAAGAAAATCAACATTGCTAAAATGAGAACAAACTCTCATGAATAGGGTGCTAGACAATTCCTAAAACGTCATGGGATGAAAGAATTTTTCATCTTTGTGACACTAAGCAAGTTGAATATGAAAAGCACTGTCTTGTATAATGGCCTATATATACACACATATCATAGCATAATTCCAAAATATTTACTACAATACTGACATTGCTATCTTTTTAATTCATCACAACTATGATGATTTAGAAATGCTTATCTTAATGCTTTTTGAGCCCAAAAAAAATTCAAAAAAAGCAAGTGATCCCTTACCTTTTTAAAGGTTCAATAGACCAAGGTTGGTCTCAATGAAGATTAATAACCACCACCACCATCTCATATATGTTAATTGAATTATGTTTAAAGCTCTTTAAATATCAACAAAATACAAAGAGAGCTTTAAATGAAGTATTCATAAAGGATACCACTTGGGAAAGTTTTTCAAATCCGAAGATAACAAGCTAAGTCCACTTAAGTATGTGCACTTGAATTAGAGTTATACCATCATAGATCCATATTAAACCTAGATCTATCAAGCACCAAGAGGGAGCCAATTTCTTGAGGTGTAATTTTTTTTAATCTTAAATTTTTACACGTTTATAATAAATTTACACCTCAAAAAATTTGATCCCTCTCTGTGCTTGATAGTTCCAAGTTTATGATGGATCTATGTTGATTTTTTTTTTTATTCCATGAGCCGACAAGGCTTTTTTTAATTACTTTTCATTTAGTTTCAACTTTTTATTTTTGGTAATGTTATGTAATGTTACATTACGTTACATTATTTTGTGCATAGTAGCATAATTTGAGTATAAATACAGATACGAATATCATTACATACATACAAATTACGTAACGAAAAAATCCAATACCGATAAAATACAAAAGTAAACTTCTTATATATAATACATTTAATCAAATATACATGAATATACTATAATTATACATCAATGTATCTATATAATTAAGTTAAACATATATAATACTTTTAATATTAAATATCAACCATTAAATAATTATTTTAACAAGAAAGTAAATATTTATTTACCTAAAGTAACTAGTTATTAATAAAAAGTTTCATAAGAAATTAAAAGTGTATTTATGTGAGATGGATGCAATTAATTAATTAGTGAATGCTTGAATGAATTATGAAGTATGAAATTGACTGATATTTAAATTTTGTAGTGTTTAAATAATTAGGATTTGGTTGTTTAGTCTTTAGGACTCTTATATGAATATATGCAGGGCATATATCTGCACAATGTAGTTTTATACTCTATGAGAAATAAAATTATGATTTTTTTTCTTTGCAGAAAAAAATTAAGATTTGGTTTTTTAAATTTTTTTTTCAAAATTTAGTAGTTGGCTAGTAGGATCCCATATATGTATTACACCTACTTCGAATATTCGATGAATTTTGAATTGTTCTGAATTTTCATACACTATAAGTCAATATGATCAAATTATGTTTTTTTTTTTCCATAGAAAAAAGATCATAGCTCATATTTTATTATAAATCAAACCATATTGTTCATAGGAAAAAGGCCATACATTTCATTCCTCCAACATAGGATGTTGTCATCATCATGTCCCCTGTACATAGCATTCCATACTCCTTCCATCCATATATAAACTTCAAGAGAACATCAAAAAATTGTTCAATAAGATTCTACATTTTGGTACTTCACAAAAGGAAAATGTGTTAAACATCCTCCAAATATCCATCAGGACCATATAGCATGGGCAGTACAATCAGATAAACATGGGACCCAGATCATGTTCCTTAATGGAATCTTTGTTTATTTCTCGTACCTATGTGCAATCTTCAGGAAGCAAAAGAGCTTGTTTGGAGAGGAGATCTGCTTCAGTGTTTCGATCCCTGTAAATGTGTTGAAATGATATGTCTTCAAAGAGTTCTAGAGTTCTGCAAATAACATCATATATAGGCCCAAGGAAAATATTCTTAGGAGGCCTTCTAGTAGAGAGTCATTCAATGACAATAAGTGAATCCCCATAAACTTGAAGTGGTTTCACTCCAAGAGAAATAACCAATTTGATGATCATGAAGACATCAATCAATTTTGCTCTATTGTTTGTAGCAGGTCCAATGCTAGATGAGATTTTATACCAATGATAGTCAAAAAAATATAGAAGACCTCCTATGCCCCCATAGCAGGGATTCCCTTTTGCTGCACCATCAAAGAAGTACTAGGGCTTATCTTTATCACATATTTCCTTGGATATCTTCCTCCCTATGGGTTCTTTCTAGGACTGAGGGAAATGTTCCAGTATAGCAATAATCTTAGCAGCATAGATATGTGATTGGATGAAGATATTATGTAAGATCGATTTATTCTTGGCTAACCATGCACCCCATATCATGAGTATAGGAAGAGCTCGATAATCAAAATAGGCTACATTATTCAACCAACTATGGAATACCACTGAGATCTCCTACCCTTCCCAAAACCGGTTCCCATAATCATGCTACGAGAATTATGATTGAATTATGCTACTATGATTTTGTGTTATGTTACTTTACGTGACAATATCTCCCCATATTAAACTATAGAAAAAAACATATTAAAAAAATAATATCTTATCTTTTTAATCATTTAAAATGAATTCAATTAACAACCCAACAATAAATTTTAACTAGCTTATTTGATATGATAGTGTTTTACTATATTATATAAATTGCATTCTTCAAACTTTATTTTATTATTGCAATAAACTTTTTTATATTTTTTATATTTAATATTTTTTAATTTTAATTTTAAATATTTATTAATGAATGCATATATTTACGTCGTAGCCGTTTCACCACGGAGGTGCATAACCTCCACGTCAGCTAGATTCCTCGCTCATGGAGCGAATGGAATCTAGCCATGTGGATGCTTATGCATCTCTTGCTGCGAGCTCGCCTTCGCTGCCTGCTGCCTCCTCTTGCCGCTGACCTCCTTGACCTCCTCTGCAGACCTACTCCACCTCCACTCTCTCGTGCCCTCCTCCGTGACCTCCTGGCCTCCCCTCCTCCGCAGACAACCTCGCCACCTGCACCATCTGCAGACCTCCTCGCCACCTGCACCATCCACCCGCCGACCTCCTCGCCACTTGCGCCATCCTCCTGCCTGCACCATCTCGCCATTGCCGCCACCGCCCACATGCCTCCTCTCCCTCTGCCACCGTGATTATTACCTCGACCACCGAAGCGACCGCCTCCTCTCCCTTTTCCATCATGACCCCCTCTGAATCCACCTCTGCCACCACAGGCCTCCTCTCCCTCTGCCATCGTTTATGTCTTATGGTTAATATCCATGAATACAAAAGAATTCAGATCTTGTTCAGACAATTCGAGACCATGAATTAAGGAATAACACAGACATGAAATCCAAATTGGCGAAATGCAGCAATGGCCTTCACTCCATAGCAGCAACGGATACATGAATGGGCGGATACGAAGTTGAAGAAACCATTAAGGAAGTGAAGGTCGTCACCATATTTTCCTGCTCTTTCCTTTAACACACCATGCTGGTCCTTTATGCAAGGTGCAGGATTTCTTAACAAGAAGAATAAGATAAATCCTGACCCTCTATCCCCTCTCATGGACATCAACAGCATGACCAACATGATGCAGAGAAAGAGATCATCATCATTGAAGCCCCTCTTGCATGAGTTGAACAGAGCAGATATTACAGTTTAAAACCTCAAGAATGCACTGGACAGATACATGATGAACAAGACGCCCAGGTCGTCCTCTGAGCTGCAAGATGAACCGAAGGACTCCATCGATGCCGTGAACATGTCCACCACAGAGTTGGAAAGAACACACGTAGTTGAATAAGAGATACCTTGAATACACAAGTGTCACCCCTTAACTATGTTTAAGATCACAAATATGCAAGCACATGCAAAAGCTCATGAATTAAAATGGAGAAGAAATTTCCAATGTTGATAAATATATATATTTTTATATAAATATATTCCTAGACATATTAATTTAATGTCATTTATATTTAAATTTATATATATCACTATATGTTCCCTTCCTCAATAATTTATTTAAATCCTATTAAATTTTGGCAACTTTCGGCTCTTCGTCTACAAAGGCATAGAGTGCAAAACCAACATGAAAGATGCAATACTTGAGCATGCCAATAACCAAACCTTCTCCATACGACTAACCATATAAACTTAGAAAATTGAGAAGATAACCATCCCGCGCTTTTAAGAAGATCTGGGAAATCTGAGAAGATAACCATCCCGCGCTTTTAAGAAGATCTGGGAAATCAAAATAAGTTGTTCTGGGGTAGTAAATTTGTTTGTGGTTTCAACAAACATAAATGTGTCAATTCTATTTTCATATGTATTATAAGAAAAAATTGCCTCTATTCCTAGAGATCTAGATGCTTTCTATTCACCAAATGTAATGGCTTACATCAGAATCTGCATTCATTGACAACCATTGATCTCTTCCATTTAACCTTTAAATCTATATGCATAAAGTTTGTTACCAAATACCATTTGATTGCCACCCAACACCTTCTTCGCAACACCTTCCTCACACCACTTCCATACATATTTCAGGGAGGGACAAAATGATTAGTGCACTTTAGTGAAAACTTAACTTGTGGCCAATGATTTTCAATAGGCACAAATTAAGCTCCACGAACTTCCCATTATCCATGCCTCAACTACAAATTATCACTCACACACACACACACATATATAATTGTTAATTTGGAATGACGACCATAAACTAAATCTTATAAATTTTGGGAGTACACCTATCTCATCTTCCCTCAATCTAGGAAGAGGACCCTTCCTTGTCCACCCCAAATTGTAAAATATAAACACCTCTGGACGTAAAGCTACTTGCTGCAAAAATATTGATTACAAAGTTTAAGATGTAAAGCAAATCCTCTTAAAATAATGCATCATCTATAAGTTAAATATTTAAGTTCAATCGGTCTCCACTGAACATTGAGACCAATACAACATTGCCACTTGAAATACACGAATGTCTCGAAGTCCCATTATATTTGTAGTCGGATGCAAAAATTTAGATATATACTCTTTTGAAGCAGGCAAATAGTTCTATATTTTATTCATCATTTCTAATAGCTCCCTTGAATTGCTCAACTCTCAGAGCCTCTTTAAAAACCCTCTACAATACTGTGAAAGATTGTTTGTAAGCATGGAGATATTTTTCTAATATTTCCTTGAGAAAAGCATATGCCTTGTGCAATTTACCAGTATAACAAAGCTCAATTATCAACAAATCCGAATCACGACCATGCTAACAGCAAGCCTTTTTTATTACATATTTCCACAATTGAATTTCCATGTCATGTAGACTAGAAGTACATAGGAACTTCAGCAACATGACCGCACTCGAAACTCGTGACACCTAATTCTGTGAAACCATTCTAGCAAAGAGCTCACAAATTTCTTCCACTTTCTAAAGCTCCTGAAATATAGAAATAATTGTATGATAGGTCATATTATCGCAACTAACACCTTTCTCCTCCATTTCTTTCATTAAAGTCAGCCCACCCTTCACACTGCTTGATTTTCAAAGACACGTGAATCAAGGCATTGTAAGCACAGTATTAGGATCGCGATTTTTAATGTCATTTCATCGAAGAATTTTCATGCATGATCCATGATGTGGTCAATACCCAACCCATGTATCAAAGTAGTATATAAGGTTGAATGTCAGGACAACAGTGATTTGTTTTCATCAATTCCAGGAGCTCCAATAAATCACTAATCCTCCTCCCCTTCCATAAAGCATCTATGAATTTATGTTATAGGTTTCAGTATTGGGACTAAATCCTCTTCTCGTCATTTCTCTAAAACATATTTCTGTTGCCACTGCATTACCATATTCATGAAACCCTAATAGAAAAATATTAAATGCCTGTGTACTAGGAACAAATCTGTGGTGCATCTTACGAAATACAACCTACTCCGTTCACATGCCACTAAGAACAACCTACCTAATTAAGAAGAATATTAAAAGTATATGTGTTCAATTTTCCCAAAAACTTCTCCATTTTCTTGAATGCCTCTAGGGATTCCTCAAACAACCTCCTCCGTCCAACACTTCATTGAATCCTACATTCTGGATAAGATGTGCAGCATTTTTTCACAAGCCTTGGAAGCATGTTGATGATTAGTCTAAGAGGAATTGTTTTTATAACAATATGAAGGAATTGTGAAATTCTTTCATCGAATGGATTCTTGGGTGATCTTGAGTCTGATTTTCTATTATAAGGTCTTGTTGTTAAATTTGTGCATTGTTTCCAGTCCTCAGATCTGTACCATTGAGAATGCAGCTTCATAATCGCTTGTGATTCAACACTAATAAGATTTGTTAATTGCTTCCTGCATTTAAAACTATCGATCCCTATGGGTTGTTTTGACCACAACAACATTTGGAAGACTATCCAATGCGATTGTTTTGTGGATTTTGGAAGACTACACTTCCAATTGATAACAATCACATAAAAGATATAAAGTTTGATCCTTCATTACCTCAATTCCATTAACAATTTAAAGATTCAATAACCAACCAAGCACATGAGCAACATCAAAACCATTCAATAGAGCACTAGCATCAACCATCCTACATCCCGATTGAGTATCCCTTGTCCATCAAACTCAATACCTCATGTCCTTGTCCCCTGATTTTTCCCTCCCTCTCCTTATTTGTATTGTCATATAACATAATCAAGCCCCCTTAGCCCATGATAAATAAAATTATTAGTATAATCTAAACTCAAGCATACTCAAGCATAGAACTCTAGAAATTTCAACCATAAGAAATATCACTTAATTTTGATATTAAATTCAAGCATAGAATTGGAGAAATTTCAACCATAGAATACCTTGTATTAACATTATCACATAGCAACTTCTTTGAGGATATTGCTCATCGAATCTGGTCTTTCAAAAATGTGTGAACTGCTTTAATTCTATTGTTGTTAAATGCTCTTCCACCTGGAACATTTGGCAACATACTTTCAGGATATCTCCTTTAGCGCATCCATTACTTAACAACTTGGTAAACGCATACTAGAACTTGTAGGATTTGAATGACACTTAGACTTGAGCTCTAGCAATTGGCATTTCATTAATGCTCGGTGATGGAAGTTCTGGTAGCATGCATTGGATTTCACTATGCAATGCTTCATTATCTTCTTGTAGTTTCTATTGATAAGTCTTGTAAATACTCCACCAAGGATTTTAATTTCTAGGGATAGAAGAGTAACATCAAGAAGTAACTCTTTCACATCACTACGAAGTATATTACCCTGGATTGGTGCCATCTAACTTCAAGCCTTCTATCAAAATGATTTCCTCACTTGAGGAATACCAAATGTGAAAGAATCAAATCATTGTATGCTGCAAGTGAAAGATAGTCAATTTCAACAAATTTAATGTCTGTATTATCTACAAGCCATTGTGCTCCATTTTTCATAAAACCAACATAATTTGTATCAAACTCTTGTTTCCAAATAAGATGTCTGACAGTGTAGAGTATCCCTTCAATACTGAATGACTTCCGTTAACAAACTCCTGTAACAATAATCTGCACCATCGACCAAATGGATTCCCTTCATGAGCTTCAGAATTTATAAAATTGAAGTGTCTATTTAAAAATATATCAATTGAAATGACCAATTCAAATCTATGATTGAAATTGAAATCAACATTTTCCTTCTTCATGTGACAAAACTTGAAATGCCCAGATCATTTATGGAATTCTCTGAACCATTTGTGACAACCTCTGAGCTATTAACTTGGTATAAATGTATTCCAAGACAATTATTTGTCGATTACTAAAGGAACACTAGAGGAACAGGAAGACGACAATGCTTCTTCAATTAACATTGAATTATCTTGAGACTTAGGAGAACAACATAAAATATAACCAGGCTTGGACACATAGTAACATTCTTCTTAGCATTGATCCCATGACGTCTGATCACAAGGTGGTGTCGATTACCAATCCGCAACTTCTGATCAAGGCTTGGTCTGAAAAAATGCTCTGGTGCTTAGTGTTCAACACTCGATGACTACAGTAACTCGTTGGAAAGTGTAGAGATTTGATGAGATGTTGCTTTGACACTTGTGCATACCTGTCTCTTGTTGTAAAATTGTGGCACTTTGTAGATGGAAGTGCTCTGACTCGGATATATACCACACGCAATAAGCAACTATGTTTAAACGTCTTTATATAATAGAGCACTATCAAAAAAAAATTATGCGTTGAACACTTTATACAACTCTTGGCAATGAGCTTTCCTTTGACGTTCCATGTGTGGGCGCAAAATTTTGCTTGCACGATGGCTTGGTTCTTGGTGAAATGGATAACTTGGAGTTTGGGCTTGATGAATAATAGCCAAATGCATTTTTGCAAAAACTCATAATAATTTATAACTGAAGCTTTAAAGATAAATATAAAACATTATTCTAGATAATATAAAATAAGTTTAGAATAATATGATTTTATATTTATCTTTATTATTAATTTTTAACAAAGCTTTAAAGATAAAAATAAAACATTATCCTAAATGATATAAAATTATTTAATTTTATAATTATATTTATTATTATTTTTTAATATTTGGCTTTTGGGTATAAGGATGATTAGCATTTTTGAAATAAAGGATGACAAGATCATGAAATTTAGGAATGCAAACTTCACCAGGTTGTAAGTTTTGAGAAAAAAAAAGACTTGGCTAGGTTTGCACATACTTGGCGAAAATAACGACATGAACGCAGTCTCTATTAGCGATTTGGAGTCTCCAAAGACCTGCATTAATGTTAATCCTTTATATGTTGATGTTTTCATTAGAATCCATAAAGAATAAAATTCAACTCGGTTATTGGTCCTTTGTCCTACAACATAATTTAAAATAAAATAATGTGATAACTCAAAGAAAAGTATGCCCTCAACTCCACACATACCTAGGCTTCCTTGACAAGTCCCATCTAAAATACCCCCCAATCCTTTTCATAATCAAGGGAAGGCTCCTTTAAATCTATGTGAGTGATCTCTTTAGGAGGTTTCCACTTGCCTTCAAAAGAGGCCCTAATTTTATGGGCTACTTGAGCAGAAGTCAAGACTATGCCCTATGAAATCATTTTTTTCTTGAGATCCAAATCCCATATATGAAAAAACTGGGTAGGGACTTGTAGTCTTTTTCAAATCTATCAATTATTCCATGAAAATAAAATGCAACCTAAAGAATTCCCCATTTCTTCCAAAATCTTGTCATTCCAAAGCTCCAAACGCAATCTTGGCAATAAAAACCCAAATATGTTTCAAATAGTTAGATGCTTTGGTCAAACCATGGTTTTCAGTGTTTGAGATGGATGTCCGATGGAGCTTAAAGTCAGTCTTTGATCATAATTACTTCTGCATCAACATTATTCCTCACGAAGAAACATATCCATCCACAGACTAATATGTGAAATCCTGGCAAGTGCCCTAAGACCAACTCCAAGATTCTTTCATCCAGGCCTTCAAAGGTTCTCCAGGCCTTCTTTCACTCTAAACTTGCATCTCAAGTGCTCGTCAACACCCTTGTCCCTTGACATTCTGGATGAAGCACGAGGCTAAGGGATGGGTCTTATTCTTAGCACTAGGACTAGAGTATTTTCTAGGAAGAAGAGGGGTTGTATTGCAATTACTTCTATGCTCCCTAACCACATCCAAAGACTTCAATACTTCTCTGACAAGATCTACCTTCATAACTCATTACCAATTTGATTGCAATATTGAGGTGGGATTGTGACATCCCCCTCCTTATAATCCTCCAAATTGATGTCAGTATCCATTAGTTTAGACTTTGATGGATTTGAACCTGAAGGATTTGACTTCTGAAACAGTCACCTGCAGAAACCCTAGTGTGGAAAATTGCCAAAAATGTTGCCATGCCTCCTAATGACCGGTTGGGTTCCTTGCAGCAAAACACCTTTGCAATCATTATTTTTCTGACTGTTGTGCTTACAAACTATCACATAATAATTTATTATATTAGTTTCTTGATTCATCTTGGAGACTTGGTGGCCTATTTTCTTAGTTTCTCTTATGTGATCGCTCTGTGCACTACTGCAAAGAGGTGCTTCTAAACCAGAACTAGGTGAATCAAATTGATTATTACCTCAGAAACATTAACGGTGTAGAAATATTGAAATAACTTACTTTATGCGATATGGTAATCGATTCTTTGGTAATTCAAACTATGTGACTGAATGACATGTGAGGCACTGTCTTTGAAACATAAGTCTCAATGCCTTCACCTACTCGGTCCAACTTCTCCACCATCTCTTTCATCTTGTTACACACTTCACCTTCTTTCATGCCATTCTTTAGACTCTGCTCAACTACCATTTCACTCTCCTTCAACCACCGACTTAGCTCTTTTAGACTCTTGATAATAAACAATTATGATATATTTTGTCTTTGGAATGGCAATGACAATACTTGAGGACCATATCACAAGTTAGTAGCTGCGAATCAGCTTTATCACGCCTAACTTTGGAAACTGGAAATGCAACAATGTCTCCATCAAATCATGCTTTTTAATTAAATGAATAGAAAACCCGTTTCAGGTGCAGAACAACAAACCCGTTTCAAGTATAGAACGACACAAAGTCCTCTTCAAACCTCAGGGCAATCATGATTCCACCAGTGTCCGCGTTGCATGGGTTGATACTAACACTTGTAAGTTTGCAACGTCCACACGTCTCTCGATTGTTGGGTTGTGCTCCTTAGGGAGTAAGAAGACCCTGCGACTGGCATAGAGTAAAAGCTTAGACACTCGACACTATATTGCAATGTCGCCATGTCTCCCTCAGTTGCTGGTTGTGATCCTCGAGAAGCAGGAAGACGTTGGCAAGTGGCATGCCCTCACATCCTTTGTTCCTTCGTTTAGTTTTTAAAATAGTAGTTTTAAATATAATGCCATGTCCACTCCCTTCTAAAAAACAAACATTAGTTCGAAACTGCAACAAATAAAAGATAGAGAAACGTGTCCTGTGTAGATGTGATGATAAATACTGAGTCTTTATCGCACATTTGTATGCCCGCTCTCCTATAGAGAGATCATGATACTTTATGCCTGTTTGGTTTCTATTTTGGTTATTGCATACTTACTTTCCCATGTGCTATTTTTCTATGTTAGTATCTTGTGGCAGGCTTTGAAGTATTTTGATTTTGGAAAAATGAGTTAGTATCTTACGGAATACAACCTACTTCGTTCACATGCCACTTGGCTCACTGTGTTGATGAACTTAACATTATTTTTTGTTATGGGTTGAGTGCCTATGTCTTTGTAATCTAAGATTGTTACAAAATTTGCTCTTTTCCTACCAGTGTCCTTCGCTGCCTGTGCCTATGTTTTTGTTCGTTCTAACTTTCCTCTTTTCCTACCAGCGTTCATTTTTTCCCCTCAAGGGGCAAATTCTAGTTATAAAAATGATAAATTCTAATATTATAAAGCAATTTTCGCTTGGTTTGCAATAACTGTATATTTTATCACGGGGCTATTTTATTTTCCATTTAGCGCGGTACGAAACTATATACTTTTGCACGAACTCATTCTTATACATAACCTCTCTTTGGTCAATCAACAACCTCTTCCCAGAAATATTCTCTTCGTTTGTTCACAATGTCTACCTACCTTTGGTTGGTCAACCAGCAAAAATTTGATAAAAAGGTCCACAAGCAAAAAAATTGATTTTTTTTTTTATAGTGAATAATCTTTAATTTAATTGTGAAGGCTCTATTTTGTAAGAAAATTCACACACAATAAATTAACTACATATTTATAAGTTGAATTGAAAAAGTGGAGAGATGTCACATGACTAATTGAAAAAAAAAAAACACTTAAGTTGAATTTATTTTTGTTTTTTCATTTTTTTTGGTTGTTTTTCTTCTATTTAATTTATTAATGTTATACGTGTAACATATGATTCTAGATGTTTATAATTACTTTATGTGAAATGTCTATAACTAATTATTCAATGGGAAATGCCTCATACTTACAAATTCATTAACTACGAATATAAAGAGAAACAACAAAGAAAAGTATAAATGAGATTAAAGTATTATTATTACTACTTTATTTTTAATTTTGTAAAACATTGTATTGGACCAACATATGGGATCAATCTTACAACCTATTTAAATATTAGCCATATGCACATGTCACCCACATGGGATTTAGAAAGCATCTCCCAATGCAATAAAGTTATTCGAAATCATATGTCAACTCAATATTAATTTTATTGTCAATTTTTTTATATTATCGTCACATTGTGAAAAAAATTGTCGATGAGAAAATTCAGCATTATAAATTTGAAATATACATGAAGTAGTTTCTCTTATATTATTTTCTCATCCATATTGGCAATTCAATGAAGTATCTCTTTGTTTTAACTAGTTTAAAGAAGAAAATCAACATTGCTAAAACAAGAACAAACTTTCACAACTAGGGTGCTAGACAATTCCTAAGATCATAGATGTCATGGGATGAAAGAATTCGTCATCTCTACGACACTAAGAGGATTGAATATGAAAATCACTTTCTCATAGAAATGTCCTATATAAAAGCACATTAGAGCACACCTTCAAAATATTTGTTACAATATTGACCTTCATAACTTTTTAACTAAGCACAACTATGGTGATTTAGGAAAGCTTCTCTTAAAGATTTTCGAGCACAAAAATAAAATTCTAAAAAAAACAAGTGTTCTCTTACCTTTTAAAATGTTCGATACACTTTGTTGGTCTCAACCAAGATTAATAACCACAATCATCATAATATATATGTTAATTAAATTATATTTAAAGATCTTTAAATATCAATCAAATACCCTTTAAATGAAGGATTCATAAAGGATACCACTTGGTAAAAAATTTCAAATCCAAAGATAACAAGCTAAGTGGACTTAAGTATGTACACTTGAATTAGAGTTATACTAGCATGGATCCATCTTAAACCCAGATCTATCGAGAGAGATCCAATTTCTTGAGGTGTAATTTTTTTTAATCTTAAATTTTTACAAATCTAGAAAAATATTACACCTCAAGAAATTTGACCCCTCTCAGTATTTGATAGATTTAGGTTTAAGATGGATCTATGTTGATATTAATTTTTATTATTTTATGAGATGACATGGGTTTTTTTAAATACATTTCATTTGTTTTATTATTATTTTATTTATGTTATGTGACAATATCTCCCCCATACTACACTATAGAGCACCTCTCTACTCTCGGTGCTATAGAGCACCTTTAGTGTTTTTCATTTTTCTAGGTTACTCTTTTTTGTCTATTTAATTTATTAATGTTACATGTGTGACACATGATTCTAGATGCATCTAACTACTTTATGAGCAATTCCTACACATATTTACTCTATGTGCAATGCCCTAAACATAGAAATTCATTAACTACAATTGACAATGAAAAGTATAAATGAGATTAAAGTATTATTATTACTACTTTATTTTTAGTTTTGTAAAATATTGTATTGGGCCAATATATACATGTGATTGATCTTATAATCTATGTCATTATTAGACATACGCACATCTCACCCATATCAGATTCCGAAATCACCTCTCATTGCAATGAAGTTATCCGATAACATATGTGTTGGCTTGGTTTTGCAACCAAGCTTAGTGCAATGGGCACCTACTAACTAGTAGCAGCAGTCTCAATAGAAATAAATAACAAACTACTTTAAACTAGATTAATCATGAATATATGTGAAATAGATAAGCAAACAATGGAAATATTATTGAAAGAAAAAAAATTGACAATATGTAAAAAATGATTTTGTATTAAGAATAGGGGCAAGCAAGTGCTTGCAATGGTGATACCTCCAAATGGTGAAGATTGTCGAGCAACTTCCAAGGTGAGTAGCTCCAAGCTCCAAAGGTCCCTTCTCCAAGATAGCTACAATAGTCAAAAGCTCATGAGAGATTTTGACAGCATGAGGATAGGATGATGGATGGATGGAAAGTGAGGAGCCCCTACCACCTTTTTATAGTTTTTGGTGGTGGGGAATACCATTATGGTTTTGAGGAAACCAATGGTATTGACCAACATGGTTTAGGTACATTTTCCCTCCTTTTTCCTTTTTTGAATATTTTGAATATTTTTATTCCCTTTTTAATATTTTTGGGAATTCTAGACCCTTTTTGAGGGTTTTTTATGCTTTTTGAGGAAAAATATTCATTTTGAGTGGAAAAAGGGGTGTATTAAGGTCTTTTGGTAACCTTTTGGTGGCTTTAGAGGCTCAAATGGTGAAAAAGTGGACAAATGGGTCATGTGAATAAGAAAATGAGCTAGTGAGCACTTTTTGGGTGTTAACAGATTGCCCCCTGATGTGTGAGGGAAGGAGCTCATCGTATGGCCGATAAACATCATAGTTCTTTTGTCTTTTTTTTCGGGGTTTGGGGAAGAGAAGAGACCGATTGGAGACTGGATCCACGGCCCTTGGAAGCTGCAAAATAAACAATATTACATGGCCTTAATATGAATGAGGAATAGTCTCTGATAATGGACGAGGCGGGCATACCCATGCTCGTATCAAGACATATACATAACAATTAGTCCCAAGAAGGGGGACTTGAAAAATACATAAAAAAATTTGCTGGTACATCATAATGGTCCGGAAGGGACATTATTCTGGGATGTACTCATGATCATAACATGACTGATCTCAATAACTGATACACTGGAATAGAGCAACAACCGTTCTGAATAAGGTCTCAGAAGGGTTGATGAACTACTGAAACGGAAGGTGTCCGACATCTGTAGGGACTAAATGACTGTGAGTCATCACTGGGAAGTACTTGTAGCTGTATACTCGAGGGAGTATAAAACTGGGGTACATCTGAATACTGTCTCCATGTGCAACCCGGATATCTATAGAAAAAATGTAACTGGTTGTTTCCATAAGTAGACTCTCAAATGTGGAAGAGTCAGGTGGTATCCAGGGTCTTGAACAAATAACTGAACGGACCAATACCCTGTGCGAGTCTCAACGATGCGATCAAGGTGTTGAAGTCGAGAATGTGAGAAACAACCATTTGGAGAGGCACTAAGGACTCTTCTCGAAATGGTTCGTAGGCACTCATCATAAATGGTGATGAGTCCAAGACACAGGGACCTCTAGGTCTTATCCTCTGGAATAAATTTGGTTGTCGTCGGCAAAGGGAGACCAGCAATTAACAAGGCAATGATGTTTCCTTGATAGGAGCGCGAGGTGTAGAACTGAAGTGTGGTAGTACTGATGGTAGGACTGACATACTTGTGGGGATGGGAAGTAACTGGGGTCATATAGTGGGTAGACTCAAACTTCCTTTGTTCAAAGCATGATGACATGGTTGACCTGGCAGCGTAGGGAACTGACTTGTAGGTACGGGGATCATAGCTTTTAAGGACTGAAGGGTATGTATTAACTGAGGGGACGAGTTGATGGGTGTTGTTGATGGATTCTCAGGGTGACATACTGCAGAATACTCTGAACAAAGACGACCAAAATGGGGAAGCTGCCATATGAGTAGACGTGATCTGTTGTGGCGCCAAGAAGCACCATTGGGTCCTTCTTCGTAGTTTTAATGAGCTCCAAGAAGGGATAAAAGTGTGCTCTGAAATGGTACTGTCCTATGGATTTTGTGAGCCCAGGACTATTCATGCTCATTGGTGCTTTCATTTTTAAGGAGTCTGAAAACGATAAGAAGACTCTGTAGTGGTTGTGAGTACTGTCCTGTTGGTTTTACGAGCCCAGGATGGTGATTGCTCGTGGTCACTTTCATGTTTAGAGAATCTGAAAGCGGTAAGTGGACTCCATTGGTGTTCTTTTTCGTAAGTTAGTCTCCAAGGCCCGAAAAAGCATAAAATGATGCAAATGGAGAACTCTTCTAGCCGATGTGACTAGAGTATTCCTTTTTTGTAATTAGTCTACAAGGTCCGGAAAAGGGGTAAACTTATACCAAGTAGACGCCCTTTCAAATACGTTTAGCGAGCATGAAAGGAAGCAAGGTTGCTCGGCGATCTTTTCATTGTTTTAGGAGTCAGAAAAGAGCTTAACAGAAACTCCCTAAAAGCCTTTTTCGTAAAATGGATTGCTCGGCCCGAAAAAGGGGTAAAATTATACCGAACAAAAAAAAGGGGTTGATGAGAGCGAGAAGAGGTCTCAATCATCATCATGTGTGCAGAATACTGAATCTGGTGACATAAAGATTATCAAAAAAGGGGCAACAGCCAATGTGGCACGTAAACCGAGGTGATGAGTGGCATTTTGAAAAAGTGCCCAAAAAATTATGGGGTGAGATTGAGAAATGGCCTCAAGCATCATCACGAGTGTGAAAAATTGAATCTGGTGATATAAGACTCGTTAAAAACAGAGAATGGCCCATGTGGCACGCAAATCGAGGTGACGAGGGGGCATGGAAAAAATGCCCAAAAAATCTAAGCGTGAGAGCGAGAAATGATCTCAAGCATCATCACGAGCGCGCAAAACTGAATCCCGCGATATAAGACTTGTCAAAAATGGAGAACGGTCGATGTGGCACGCAAATCGAGGCGACGAGGGGGCACAGGAAAACATGCTCGAAAAATATGGGCATGAGAGCGAGACATGATCTCAAGCGTCATCACGAGCACGAAAATATGAATCCGGCGGTGCAAATGGTGCGAAAAATGGAGGTCATAAGGACTCCGGAATGGTCAAAGCAAATAACTAGGTTAAAAAATGGCTACAAATAAAGGTGAGCCCACCAAGCCAAGGATGCAGTGGTGGGGAGAAATGATGACCCGCGGGGGGAGAATACTGGGTGTATCAAATCAAATCGAATATACAAGTGATATGTGACCTCAAAAAATGGTTGAGATCACGCATGTGAAGAAGTCAGCAGGGTTAATGACCTGCCCCCATGCTATGTGCATGGGGTTTGTGATTGTGGATCACATATGTGTTGGTTTGAACGATGGGCTCATTAAGGTGTTGAGATAGAGATGATGGGGAAGGTTCAAAATGATTGATCATGCCCCCTATCCCGGGGTCGAGGTAATCTATTATGGCCCCTAACTCAGAGGTGTCAATGTGGTGCAGAGGTTGTCTCAGAGAGAGATCAATAGGGCATTGAGCAACTGCTGGCGGGGTGTTATACCATGAGGCTGTGGGCTGTGGTGGCATACTGAAGTGATGATATGATGATGGGGGATTCCCTTTGTGGGGTGGATGCCCCCAGTATCTCCGATGAGAATCACGATGATGATGAGTAGGCAAGGTTTTGGGCCTGCCCCCATGTTTTGGACATGTGGTTTCCTCGTCGATTTGAAAGGGTTGAACATGTGTGTCAAAGGGATCAATGGAAGGGGCCGACCGGACAGAGGGGTATCCAGTGGAAACCGTGTAAATGGTGTTAATTTCTTCCAAGGAGGAATATGGTGGGGGATGAATTTCCTCAATTTTAGGAGGGGATATCTCTAGGTCGGCATTATTCAATTCGTATAAGGCTGCTCTATAATCTGGGAGATCAGGGCAATGGTGTGAATAATGGCCATAAATGCCGCATATTGCACAAGGATGGTTTGTGCGCAATGATTTATCACGAGGTTGAGGGGGGAGTTCTAGTTTGACTACTGGAACGTTGGTGTCATCATCCAACATATTCATGTGTTCTTGAAGTGCTGGTAACTATGGATATTGATGGGTGGCATGGCCTATGTCATTGCACAAAGAGCACTTGGGGGGTATGCGGTTTGTTGGGGGATTCTTTGCCAACTTGGGGGTCGCTGGGGGGGTGTGAGTTGTGGGTCCAGTGGTGTTTTGTGGACCTCTTCCCCCAGTGTTTCGAAGTGGTGGGGGAGTATAATTGGATGTTGATGCAGTGGCCACTGTTGGAGGTGGTCGATTCTGGATGTTTGCTACACCAGGGGGTGGACGGTTAGAAGTATTGATGGGTTGCACCGGTTGTAAAATGGAATTCGGTGTCGGAGGAGAGGTTGGGGCAGGTAGGTACCACACAGGTATTCCTAATGTTAATCCTGGGAGATTAAGTGTAGCCATGACTGGTGTGCTGATGGCGCCTGAAGGGGGAAATAAAAATGGGATAGTATGAATTGGTGTGGCTCCTACGTGAGTTGGCACTGAGGGTGGTTGCGGGAGTAAAGGGGGTTGTTGGTTTGGTACCTGTGTGTTATGTGAGAGGGTGCAAAAATTAGATATCTCGATTATCTTCAAAGGGGGTTGGATGGATTGGATTGTGGAAGTCATAGGTGATTCCGAGTATAATCTGGGTCTGACTGTGGAGATGAACGATGTAGGTGCATTCTGAACTGGTTGTTCAATCATAGGGAGAACATTTTTAGGTGCAATGGGAGTGTATGGGTTTCGACGTGTTTGGAGATTCATGTCGGACGATGACATCATAAGGAGATGATGAGTATTTGAATCCATCGGTTGGTTTGTGTGTGCAACATATGTGATTTGTTGTTGTGGTGCTGTGGTTCCTTGAGGAGGATCCAAAAGACGAGTGTTCACCACTCCTTGTGTGGGAAAAGGATTATGCAGCACCATGGGTTGTGGTTGAGGAGGTGGCGCTGGTTGTGCCACGTTCCCTTGGTGTTGGGCGTCATCATACCACAGTTGGCGTGCTCGCCCCAAATGGGAGCAAGTGTGTGTATAATGGCCGTATACCCCGCATATGGAACATGGGTGGTTTGTTCGTAAATTGGGGTTCTTACCCTGTTTCGGTGGTCGATCAGGGTTTTGGTTGGCGGAGGTAGCGTTGTTGTTGTTTTGATGTTGGGGCTAATTATGTTGTGTGTACACTTGCCCTTGAGTAGTGGGAGGATTTTGGGGTGCCGCAGGTGCGGGAGCAAGTTGCGGTGGATAATAAACTGGTGGGGCTGGAGGTGGTCCAGTTGCCTGTTGGGGTTGTTGGTAACCCTGAGCTATTGGAGGTGTTGGGTTAGCTGTTGTAGCTTGCTATGGGTAATAAATTGGTTGTGCTGGGAAATGAATTGGGTTTTGGGTGGCCGGTTGGTTATAGTATGTGGGTGGTATATATGTCGATGGTGCTTTCCCATAGCAATGTTGTGGACAAGAGGGTCCATGAGTGTGGTGAGTCTGATTCATTGGAGCGTAGGAAGTTATCGCTCCATAATTAGATGTAGCCCTAGAGAGGTCTGGGGCATTTATGGTGCTCACCATGCTAAAAGGTTTAATTTGTGGTGTGAACTGGCCAATAATACCATCGGCAGCATGTGATGCCCCCGGCGCGTCCCCGCGTGAAGAATCGCCTCGTGGGGCGTCTGGTATGATGGTGTAGAGATAGCCTGATTGAGCATAAATTAGGTCGAATTGCTGAGCTTTTAGGATAGCTTCTTCCTCTGACTGGGGTTGTTCGGAAGCGACGTCTTTTGTTATGAGGGGTAGGAGTGATTTAAGAAACCAGTCCAAAAATATACGATCATCCATTTTAATCTTACAGAGGCTACGATGCTTGCGCCACTCATGGATGTGGTCCGTGATGTGGGTAGCTGTGTTTTGTCTGCAACACAACAGTATTTCAACTCCTGCATCGTAACGTATAGGTAGTTGAAAAAACTGGAGGAAAGTGGAGGCGAGAGACGTAAAAGTATGGTGGGTGCCATGTGGTTGTTCGATGTACCACTTGGTTGCAGATCCAATGAACGTTCGTTGCAACAGTCTTAGACGAATGGAGTCATCCACTATGGAGTTAGATGAACACCATAGGTGAAAAGACATTATGTGGTTTTGAGGGTCCTCCCAGGTTTTCCTTCAAACTTGGGTATGTCCAAGGGGAGCTTTGTAGGCATGGGTGGCCATGTAGGGTTGTGCCTAATAGGATCGTTGGTTAGCCTGGCTAAGTCTGGTAAGTTCAGACTAGCCATGTAAGGTAAACTAGCAGATGGGTGTGGCGTAGTGACTGGTACATAACTATTCATGGTGGCATTATGTAGTGGTCCAATAGCCCCTAAGGGTATGCTAGGTATTGAAGGTATGTGTCCTCCAACTGCTGTGGTTTGGTATGGGCCAACGTTTCCAAGTGAAACATGGGTTACACTAGGGTTAGGAATAGTGCCAGGAATTCCTGGGATCTGAGTTGTGGTAATGAGAAGGGGTGTGACCCCTATGTTTGGCATACCCATAATAGGAGGTAGTCCTGTGTTGGGAATTCCTAAAGGTGGAGTGTCCCCCACATTAGGCATGCATAGAGGGGTTGTTGTTACCATGGATGGCACAGTAGTGGAAGGGTTTGTGGATGTATCTCCAATAGTACTGATAAAAAGTGGGTCGTATTGTGTTCCATCCATGAGGTTGGTTGGTAATAATTCAGTAGGGTTTTCGGATTCAGCCTTAGAATCAGATGTGAAGTGAGGCATGTCAGAATCAGATGATTGTATGTTTGGCCGATGACGTGTTGAGTCAAGGGATAAGGCTCGACATCGGTGACGTGGAGAGCCAAGTAGACTAAACTTTGGGGGTTCACCCTGAAGACGACGAGATCGTCTAAAATTCCGAATGGTGAGAAATATGTTTTTTGTTTAAAAATTTTCAGTGTAAGGTGGTGATGTAAAAAACTCGAAACCCTAATGCAACAATGAGTGCAAAAAAGGGGAGTGAAAATAAAGGCTCTCGGGCCAAAAATCAACCTCAAAAAGCACTTATTATAGTAGTTGTGCTATAATAAGTGGAGGGATGCAACAAAATTGGTCAGAATACCAACAGTCAAACAGTTTCTAGAAAAAAAAAAAAAAAAGTGCTACTAGACCAAAGATGGGTAATGTATCATGCAAACACTTAACTAGAAGTATTGTGAGTCAACAAACGATATCCTCTGCAAGGTGATGAAATCCAATTCAGACGATATAGAGTGTTGAATCAACGGCTAGATCTCCCCCTACAGGGAGGGAAACCGGGTAGACAATCCTAAAGAGTGGCAACTAGGATACCCTGTTCATGACACGTTCAGAAAAGGTGAATCTGCCGTTTGGTCCTTTTACCGCAGTACCCCCATACAGGGATACCCTGAGAACTGTGAAAGGTAGCCTTCGGTTACTCAATGGATTGCGGTATTCCACTTAAGCCTCCGGAACCAGTCTCGCGACTTCAACCCTCCTAGGGGAGAGGCCCTCTGATAAATTGGTTGTGACCGTGCCAAAAAATACTGGGGGATTTTGGTTCCCTAATGGACAACAGCTATGTCTCAAATGTAATAACTGAGGGGTGTTATTGGAACACCTATCTCCTCAATTCTACCTAACTACAAAATTCTTTTAAGTGCTCCCCAAGTGGGGTTAAAAGTTGGTTGAGTTTAAGGGAAATTTTAAGGCTCAGTTTAAATTAGTGGCAGAGTGGGTGCAAGTGTGGTATTTAAACTGAAATTGATTTGCCTCGCTTGGGCGATTTTACAAATGAAAGAAAAGACGCTTCCAGTTTTGCAAAAAATAAAGGCGTTTTTGAAATGTAAATGC
The DNA here is from genome assembly GCA_027924585.1 of Larix kaempferi. NCBI lineage: Eukaryota > Viridiplantae > Streptophyta > Pinopsida > Pinales > Pinaceae > Larix > Larix kaempferi. The sequence goes on from BSBM01000123.1 coordinate 3,079,349, forward strand.
TTGAAAAAACTATTCAAAAATAATGGATCTTTGAAATAATTTAAAGGGAAGTAAATAACATAAATATTTCAAAAAATAAATGGCTCTCTTAAAAATTGCTTGGGCAAAGTATCGAGCAAATAAACAGTAAAACCTTGATCTAGCTAGAATGCAGAAAAATATCTCTTTCAATTTCTGAAAATTTTGTAAAAATACTTTTTAAATGAGCATTCTAAATAGTAAAAGATTCTAATGGCTGTAACAATGCAGGAAATTTAATACTGTAAAATATGCTAAATGGGCAGAAAATACAGCAAAAAATATTTTTCAAAAAATTGGCCGAATTGAAAAAACTTGCATCGCGGGTTTCGGGACAATAGTCGAGATGGGCCACGCGGGTTTCGGTCGCAAAGCCGCGATGTGCAGCGTGGATTCCTGTCACACAGTCGCGATGGGTAGCGCGGGTTTCATCCGCGAAGCCGCGATGTGCAGCGCGGGTTTTCGTCACACAGTCGCGATGTGCAGCGTGGCAAATGGCCACGAAGCCACAATGTGCAGCGCGTAAATTGGCCGCGAAGTCGCGGCGAACCGCGCGGAAAAAAGCCAAAAAGTCGCGATGAGCCGCGCGACTGTCAGGCAAAAAACCGCGAGGCGAAAGCCGAAAACAGACGCCGAAAAACGAACCCGAAAATGGAAATTTTGGGTTGTTAATGGCAATAGAAGGGGCCAAGATCTAGAACAGCAATAGATCTGCTGTCTAGGATGGCAGATCTATGAATTAAACTGATTTAAACTAACAAAAACTAAAATCTAAAGCAAAAAATTGAGATCTAAGAATTCGAACCCAGCGGAGTCGCCAAAAACTGTTGGCTTGGTTTTGCAACCAAGCTTAGTGCAATGGGCACCTGCTAACTAGTAGCAGCAGTCTCAATAGAAATAAATAACAAACTACTTTAAACTAGATTAATCATGAATCTATGTGAAATAGATAAGCAAACAATGGAAATATTATTGAAAGCAAAACAATTGACAATATGTAAAAAATGATTTTGTATTAAGAATAGGGGCAAGCAAGTGCTTGCAATGGTGATACCTCCAAATGGTGAAGATTGTTGAGCAACTTCCAAGGTGAGTAGCTCCAAGCTCCAAAGGTCCCTTCTCCAAGATATCTACAATAGTCAAAAGCTCATGAGAGATTTTGACAGCATGAGGATAGGATGATGGATGGATGGAAAGTGAGGAGCCCCTACCACCTTTTTATAGTTTTTGGTGGTGGGGAATACCATTATGGTTTTGAGGAAACCAATGGTATTGACCAACATGGTTTAGGTACCTTTTCCCTCCTTTTTCCTTTTTTGAATATTTTGAATATTTTTATTCCCTTTTTAATATTTTTGGGAATTCTGGACCCTTTTTGAGGGTTTTTTAATGCTTTTTGAGGAAAAATATTCATTTTGAGTGGAAAAAGGGGTGTATTAAGGTCTTTTGGTGACCTTTTGGTGGCTTTAGAGGCTCAAATGGTGAAAAAGTGGACATATGGGTCATGTGAATAAGGAAATGAGCTAGTGAGCACTTTTTGGGTGTTAACAATATGTCAACTCAATATTAAATTTATTGTCAATTTTTTATATTATCATCACAATGCGAAAAATTGTCCATGACAAAATTCCCCATTATAAATTTGAAATATACATGAAGTAGTTTCTCTTATATTATTTTCTCATCCATGTTGGCGATTCAATGAATTATCCCTTTGTTTTAACTAGCTTAAAGAAGAAAATCAACATTGCTAAAATAAGAGCAAACTCTAACGAATAGGGTGCTAAACAATTCCTAAAATGCTATGGAATGAAATAATTTGTCATCTTTGTGACACTAAACGGGTCGAATATGAAAAACATTTTCTCATCAAAACTATGTTGATTTAGGAATGTTTCTCTTAAATTCAAGCACACAAAAAAACATGTTTAAAGGTTCAATAGACCAAAGTTAACCACCACCACCACCATCATATATATGTTAATTGAATTCCATTTAAAGATCTATAAATATCAATCAAATACAAAGATAACTTTAAATGAAGGATTTATAAAGGATACCACTTAGTAAAGTTTTTCAAATCTGAAGATAACAAGCTAAGTCCACTTAAGTATGTGCACTTGAATTAGAGTTTTTTTTCAAAAGAAAAAAAAAAAACTATAACTTGATATTCATAGTGAATCAAAGTTATAATGTTCATGTACATCAAAAACCTTCTATGCTCAGTTCTTCTTTAGTCATAATTCCAAAAGATAGAGCTATCACTTGAACTAGAGTTATACCAACATAGATATATGTTAAACCAAAATCCATCTTACGGTTTTAGAAAAAAATTGAACTTTAAAAATTTTGATCCTTTCGGTGCTTAATACATTCGAGTTTAAGATGGATCTATGTTGGTTTTATTTTTTATTTATGAGCTGAGATGGATCTATGGTGGTTTTAATTTTTTTATTATTTTATGAGCCAACATGGATTTTTTTTAATTACTTTTCATTTGGTTTTAACTTTTTATTTTTGGTCATATTATAAGTTACATTATGTTATCTTATATTATGTGACAACATTTCCCCATACTAGGTTGTAGACCACCTTTGTACTCTCGATGCAACTAGGATGAATAACACGAATAATCTATTAAAACATAACATATATTGTATGATTGTTGATTCATTAATTTTAATTTATATAAATATTACTTAAGACAATTAATTTTAAATAAATTATTTAAATCTATAAAAAATGGCCCTATAAACACAATAAAACACTATTATCAACATCAATTTATAGAGCATTTTTATAAATGCACTTTCATGGGGGCATCTTGACAGAAGCACTTTCAAATATTTGGGCATTTTCATGGCATGCCTCCAAAACCCTAATCCATTTTTAATTAGGTGCACAAGTTCCTTTTCCCAACCTTGGTTTTTTATTTATTTATTTTATTTAAAACTTGTTTTTACGGAGGCACTTTCATGGGGGCATTTTCATTGATGCATTTTCAAGTTTGGGGTTTTTCATTGCAGCACAATATCTTTAAGATTGGGGTTTTTCACTGTGGTACAATACTTTCAAGATTGGATTTTTTGCACTGCGACAGACTATTAGGGCATTTTCAGTGAGGCCCTTTTACGGAGCATTTTCACAAGATATTTTTAAGGTTGGTCTTTTTCATTAAGGCGTTTTTTATCATTTTATTTTATTTATTTAAAACTAGTTTTTACCCCACAATTATGAACACCTCACAGGATTTACCAAAGACTACCAAAGGGAGACCTAGCACAGTTACCCTACAAATTATTTATGACCATATAGAGTCTACAAAGAAACATAGGGATGAAAGAGAAACTAAACTTCAAACTAAACTAGAGGTCATGCTTGGTAATAAATTTGCATCTTTTGAAGACAAGATTAAAAAACAAATAAACAATATGACAACAATGTTGGAGAATAAGTTGCATACAATGAAGATTAGATTACAAGAAATGGAAAAGAAAATCCAAGAAACAAAACAACAACCCAACAAGGAGATATGGATAATCTAGAAAATCTTGAGATGAAGAGCAAGATTAAAGAAGTAGAAGCAAAGTTAAATGACAATCTAACAAAAAATAATCTAGATGGTAAATTGGATATTGAAATAAATAAGTTGATTGAATTATGTCACGTCCCCTCCCATCAATCCGACCCAAGGAAGGGAACATGACACTATATTTTGGGTTTTTCAAAAACTCAACCCCATTCATTATGACAGAGTCATAGCAAATAAAACACATGTGTGCAGATGCCATTCAAAATAAACATGCACAGCGGAAGTAAACTATCCACACACATTTCACGTGCGTTCAACATATCAATAACAACCATCAAATTAAAAACATTGCATATTTTAATACACAAAGAATACTTATCTTGATTGTGAATTTTCTCCGAGCAACTAGCTACGCAACTGCAACGTTCCACCCAACCATAGGCCGACCGTGCTCATTAATCTCTTAGCACAGTTCCCACCCCCAAGATAGGCATGATTTCCACAAGGAATGGGAACCTACAAACCTATGCACAGCAAAATGAACATCACATCTAAACCAAACCGGTCCATAGTTGGGTTTATCAAGCCAAATGTGAACCCTTCTATTTTTGAATGCTTGCACTCAAGCTCAAGCCAAGCTGCCAAAGCAATGGATACCCATAACATATGCCCCAATATACTCTTTTTACACACAACAAGCACAATTGTTGGCATAGAAAAACGTTTTCAACTATGGGATTCACAAACAAGATGTCCATAGGTTTTCCCCAAATCGTGGCACCACAAAAACGAGTTGGGGGAAAGGAAAATCGACCATAGGGAAGAAAACATTTTTCCTCACATGCATATGAGCATTCGAATGGCCAAAAACGGTCTCTATGGACCCCCAAATCAAGATGCCTTCCTCCCAGCCTCTATGCAACACAAAAACGACCTCCTAGCTATGGAAAATGGAGGAAAACTAAGAAAATCGTGAGGGAAAAATGCCCAGGTAGCTTCAAACTCGTGAGAGAGACAAAATGGTTGATGGATAATGTATTGGGGAGAAAATTCATGGCTCTTTTCTTTCCAAAGAATCCAAAACACGTTTTCAAAAAATGGTGGCTTGCCCATACCCGACTTTGGATAGCCATACCTCTCCATTTCCAATAATAACTATTTCAACGAACTCTTGGGATAAATAGATGATTGGGTACAAAATTCAACATGGGTAGTTGAAAGTTCATGGGTTCTCTCATTGACACTTGGATTGAATTGATTGGTTCAAGGGTTTGAATATTTCCCTCCCAATTCCTTGTAAAAATCATGCCCCCATACTCTTGTTGCATTGCATTGCATAGCTAGTTGTGGGTGTTTTATTAAAATGCATATTTACATAATATTTATGATTTATATTGTGCCTGGATAGCACACAAACCATATGCATCAATTTTAACACTAAATCGATGGTAGGTCTTTGGCCTTGAGCTCCTCACCACGATTTCATATCGACATTACATCATTTACATATTTGATGCAACGGGGTCAAAATCGGGATATTAAAAATTAGACCATGAACGTAACAAATGAGGCTTGAACCTCATAATTTTTTATTTGAAGGAGGCTCGGTTGAAGAGCATACGGTAGTTCTAGTCAAGGAAAAACTACTTAATAAGCTACAAAATTGAAACTACTTGTCTCACAGAAGCACAGAGGTTGGGAAAACTAATTGAGAATAAAGCCAGGCTAATCTAAGTTAAGTTTATCTCTAAAGACCATAAATTTAGAATACTTAGTAAAACCCCAAGTCTAAAAGGTCATACATATTTATAAATGAAGATCTCATTCTAGAAGATAGAGCCGAACTAAAAAAAAATAAGTTCAAAGAAGGTAAACGAAGCTAGGAAGGAAGGAAAATGAGCACTAATCAGAAATATAAAAGTCGTTATCTGAGATAGAGACAAAAAAACATATTAATAAATGGCTCCTCTCTTGATCCTCTCTTGATCCTCTCTTGGAACAGTTGGGGATTTCCATGGAATAGAGTTCCTAAGTTAAGTTGGATTTCAAATGAAATCGATATTATAGTACTGGTTGAAACTTGGGAGAATGAAGAATCTAAAGTCCCTACAAGAGAAGGATTTGTCTTATGGTCGATATGGAACAAGTGATCATGTCGTCGAGGCATTGGAGGCATAACTTATTATATTAGGAAGAATAGTTTCCCTCGTGTTAAGCTCTATAAGAAAGATTCAGTAAATATGGATGGAGATTACATATATTAATGCTAAAAAAATATTTATAACAATTTGTTATTGTTTATTTTTTAGAAAATATGATAAGCTTTGAACTTTAAAACTTCAAGTGCAGAAATACTAAATACTTGAATCAATGAACCATTCAATCACACAAAACATTCCAAAATAACACAAGATGTATCCTGGGGAAAGCCCTCAAAACAATGAGGATGAAAAACCCTAGCAAATCTTCAGAGTATAATTATGATAGATAGCAAAGAATGTATTTTACAAAATAGTAGATTGCTTTCGGCACCCCAGGTGCTAGATAAGAGAGAATACTGAGAAATAGAGAATAGAGATCAACTGTATCAACTTGCCATGTCTCCAACACATTAATATCAAGCAAGAATTGCTACCATGCAAGCTTTAAAATATCCCAAAGGGTAGACGAATGAGTCCTCTGTAAAACAAAACTGCCTTTGGACCTTTGTAGACACATCCTTTTTATGTTCCAGGAATTACGCAATGATTTGTGAGGTCGTCACCTCAACAGTAGGGTGCAAATTACTAAATAAGACCTCATTTATGGAATTCCACACCCCCCATATAACAAAGGGGAGTAGTGTTTCAAACTCTGAATGTAAGGCCATCCATCTCTGAAAATTTAAAATAAAAATCTTCCCGGTCCACTAGAAACTGAAACCAAAATAACTTTCAAGATACAACCAGATATGAAGGAAAAAATAGCAATTCCCAAACAAGTGTAAAGTTGATTCCTCGACTTCATTACAATGACAACACATACCGGGTCTCGTGAAACCCCTTTTCTGCAGATTTGTCCAAGTAAGAATTTTGTTGTAAATAGCTAACCAAGTCAAACACTTGACTTTAAGAGGCACTCTCCCGATCCAAAGTCTTTTTAACCACCCAGTAGTCATCAGTTCCATTGTTTGTATCACTTGAATATGATAGGCAAGCCGCGCAATAACTACTCCACCATAATTTTTAAAAACCCAGACCAGGGAGTCTTCAGTCTCAGATAAGTGTATTCCAACCTGAAACCGTGCTTTAACATATCTATCCCATCCACAATTAAGTGGAGCCTCCAAAAGTAATTCGTTGGATGATCTCCAAATAGTATATCCATCTTGTGAAGAGAGGGCAGCTTGTTTTAATACAAAAATGTCGCGTTGGTGCAAGAAATCACAAGGGCCTTTGGTGTCATTAGATTGAAAATCAGTATTACAGAATTAAAAGTAGTGCAAAGAAGCTAAATCGATGATAGAGATTTGAAGCTTGAAAATGATAATGGACGGATTTTCCAATTTGGAAGGAAGATTATAAAATAAATATTGAGAGTTACACTTTTTTCACTATTAAAGTTCTAGGTGGTCAGAAAACATAAAATGTCAAAAAAAGTGAGGTTAAAAATTAAATGATTTTGATTTTTTAGTTATTATTGATTAAATTAAGAGAAAACAAGGTCTAAACATCTAATCTTTAAACTACTACCTAAAATTGTGGGTCAATAATAAAATAAAATTGTGGGTCAATAATAAAATCTAATGGAAAAGTATCAAAGCCGTGCAAGTTGGTGTATACACTTGCATCTAAATTTATTTTAAATCCAATTCTACACACCATCTAATAATAATTATATTTAGACAATTTTGACTTTTTCAATATTATTAATTGAAACAAACATTATTCAAAATCTATTTTTAATTCCACCTATGATATCTCAGCAACTTATATTTTTCATTCTAAAATAAACACAAACATTATCCAAATCTTTCATTTATTCAAATTAAATATTTATTACTCTCCATACTTTTCTATCTTCTTTTTGGGATTTGAATGGAGTTCTTCTTTTCGGGGATTTGAATGGAGTTTTGTAAAGAGTAATATCATTAATTAATTTGGAGTACATTGCTTTGTTTTTTGTTAAAAAATTTTGTCATGAAAATGAAATGAAAATGAAATGATGTCTTGTCAATTTTTTTTTATGGATTTAGATAGAAATGTAATATTTTAATAACTAAAATTTTAAATACTTTATATGATTATGGTAATGGTGATTAATTTTTATAATAAATTTTATTGGTTTTAATGTGTGTATTCAAAGCACTTTAATAGAAAGTGTCTTTCATCCTCAATGCTTTAGCCTTAAATGGTAAATCTTTAGAGACTATATTTTGTTTCACAATTTCTCATCAAACTTAAATGCACTAATATTTTTAATATTATTGACTAGATTTTAAAACAATTTTAAAAAGTCTATGATCTCTTATATTGTACTTATACATTAAATATTAATCATAAAATAAAACATCGTATATTATATATTGATCATAAAATAAAATATAGTATATTATATAATATTATAATATATTATATAGAGTATAGTATATTATATGTTGATATAAAAAAATTGTATATTCATAAAATTAAATAATAAAAATTATATATCTTTTAAAATTAGATTACTTTTTATATTTCATTAACTTTTTTATCATGATATATTTTATATATTTGAAATTTTTAAAATTTTAATGTTTTAATTTTATTAAATTTTAATTTTTTCTTAAATAAATAGATATATTTATAATAATGATAAATTGAGTTTTAACATATAATTTAAATGGTCATAAATTATACATAAATTCAACTTTATAATCGTATCCACCATTTATCTTGTTAAATCAACTTATTCTAAAGATTAAAATAAAGATTAAAAAATAATATATTTTATTTGTTTTTTGTATTTTATTTTAAAAATGGTGGTTTATTTTTGTTAGAGAACTAAATTTATTGAGAATATAGTCAAAGTTGATTCCCAAAGAGAAAGTATCACAAAACAAGATTTGAACTTAGATAGGAAAGATAACTACTTTCCTCTCAACCACTAGATCTACACTCAATTAACAAAACTAATTTAAATTGTCCTTTTATATTTTAACATTAATGTCTGTATTCAACACCTTTTTTTTTCAGCGAAAAAAATCTACTATTGATATTCAAGAAGAATCAAATAGTACAATGAAAGTCTTGATTCAAGATCTGAATCATTTAGAGCCAATATGTTCACTAGATCATACTTAAATAGACTACATCATTACATTCTTCTCAAAACAAGTACCAAAAACTGAAAGCCTACAAGCCTCTACAAATGAAAAGATGTTCCAGTAGCTTAATAAAAAAAGTATATATCACCACTGTCCACAATGGCATTTTCCAACCATTCTTCCCAAATAAGATATCCTACTGAGCCCTCCAAAGCCTGTTTTGAGAGTTTATCCGCCATCGAGTTGTTGACTCTATAAATATGTTCAAATGAGATATTGTGCTGTAATGAGATTTCTCTTTGTGTGCACATGCACCAATGACGAAGATTAGTGACATTGAGTTTAAAGTGTCCCATTGCCCACTTAATTGTTACTCGCGAATCTCCATAGACTTTAAGATTCACTAAACCAAAAATGTTTGTCAATTTTAAGACACACCAAAGAGCCATAAGTTCTGCTTTCATATTCATACCCACTCCACAGTTTAGACGAATAGAAAAGTGATGATCTTCATTCAGGAAGATGACTCCTCCTACTGCACAAATTCCATTTTGTGATGCCCCATCAAAAATTAAAACAAGTTGATTTACTTTGAAAGAAAAACTATGAACTCTATCAACCTTTAAGCTGTGGTCATCTTTTTTATAAGCTAGATACATCTTTAGTGCAGTCAATCCACAAACCTTTTCATCTGGCTGCTGGTTCTGGAAAATGGCACAATTCCTAATGTACCATAAAGCCCAAGAAATACAAATTGCAATGCTGAAGCAAGGCTTACAATTTCTGTACCAGTTTAATAAACAGTATTTGAAATCACCAACATCCCAAGGACTGGTGATATTAAGAATTTCAGATACAAAAGCCCAAATTGTGATAGTGAAACTGCAATTGACAAAGATATGTTGAGAAGTCTCTGCTGAAACCAAACAAAGGCTGCACCTACTAGGGCCAATCCATCTACGCTTAAGCAAATTCTCCCACGTCTTAAGTTTATCTTGGATAGCTAACCACAATAAACATTTTAATTTCAAAGGGATAGACCATTTCCAGAATCTTTTGTACCACCAGTCCCGAGGAAAGATATAATTATCTTGAATTATTCTTAAGTATGCTGATTTGGCAGTGACTATTCCAGTATTAGCATTTCCACTCCATACCAATCGATCTGGTTCAAAAAGCAGAATTTAAGGCTCGGATATATCTTTCCCATTCAATTGCAAAACACCCAGATAGTCCAAGGTCAATGGAGCTCATCTACATAGCAGAGCTGTCATCATTCCTTTGGAAAGTAATTCTGTCAAGAGTACTCAACCCGAGCACCTGCAAGTAATTGACTAAGCTGTTTCCCGTTATCTCCTTTAGTCTTTCTTTTGTCCATTGAAGGACTGATCATGTATATTAATGCAGCTAAATCTGAAGGGAAGGTTAAAGGTATAAAAATCGATGCTACCCTCTACATCACTCAATTATTATTTGTAGATGATGTGATTATCTTCGGTTGTGGATCGATGGAGGAATGGATGGTATATAAGGAGATTCTGGAGATTTTTTGTGATTCCTTGGGTATGAAATTAAGTCCAGATAAATCTTATTTTCTGATTAAATGTGCAGATGATAGCATCTGTAGTCAGATTGCAGCTCTTTTTCCTTTCAAAATGGAATATATTAATGTTGGATTCAAATATCTTGGTTTTTTTCTCAAACCAAATTGTTATAGAATTCAAGACTGGTTTTGGTTGATTAAGAAAGCTGAAAAAGAATAAGTTGTTGGACTTTCAGGTGGTTTTCGTTGGGTGGTAAGCTTATTCTTGCTAAATCTGTTTTGGAGAGTTTGCCTGTTTATTGATTGTCTTTAGGTATGGTTCTGGTCTCCATCATCAATGCAGTTCGAAAGAGGATTTTCCATTTTATATGGGCTAGGAATTTGGACCTTTCAAAATTCCACTCATCCTCTTGGGAGAGCCTGTCACTTCCTAAGCACGCAGGTGGCTGGGGATTGAAGAACTTGGGGCTATTTGGATGAACTTTGAGCGTAAAAATCCTGTGGAGGGGGATTTTTGGTACAAATATCTGGAGTAAAGTGATAAATCACAAGTATATTAAATCCTTTTCTTTATCTAATTGGTTTAGGAAGCAACTAGTGGCTCCAGCCAACTCTTCCATTATATGGAAAAAAATGCTCAATTTTCTGCCTATTATCAAAGAATGGATTAGTTGGAATCTTGGTCATGGTATCCAGGTCATGATTGGTATCGATCGTATTATTGGCTTCACTGGGAAATTTATTTGATCTAATACATTACTTTCTGAATTGCATATGGTTAACATTGAATTGCTTTGTCAGGTTAAAGGAAGCGGTACTTTTGCTAATTCTTCAGGTTATTGGCTTTCAACTTTTGATTTGGGTCTTTCTCCTCAAGTCTTCGATGAATGGAGTGAATACGTTTAGTATTTAAATGGTGTTGGAATCCGGTTATCTGATCAACCAGATGAATTGGTTTGATTGAAAAAAGGAAAATGGCGTGCTCAGGGCAAAGTGGACCTATGAAGCTTAATTAATAGATAATTTAAATTGTACAGGTTCAAAATGGTGGACAAAGAATATTTGGAAATGGATACTTCCACTAAGAGTTAAATTATTTTTATGGCTATGTTTGGAGAATACAATTCTCATGTGGGAGAATTTGTTGAAAAGGGGATTCACAGGCCCAGGGATCTATGTGTTATGCTGCAACGATAATGAATATGTTGACCACCTTTCTTCCAGATGTGCTTTCTATAGATTGGTTTGGGCGAATGTTTGTGCTTTCTTGAACATTCAGGCAGATCTTTGGTCGGCGAGGCTGCAGACTGATTTCCAGGACTGTGTTTTTAGTTGGGTAAAGGATTGTCCCGAGTTTATTGAGCTCCCAATGTTTACCATATGGGAGGTGTGGAGGACCCGTAACCCACTTATTTTTTAAGTTGTTAAGCCCTTTTTTCATGTTGTTAGATCTAAATATTTAATCTCTTTCTTTGAATATTTTAAAAAGAAAAGCAGTCCCAGACCTCGTTTACTGGTCAAACCGTTGGTTGAGGAAGGTCTTGTTTTAGGTTTTATTGATGGGGCTTAAAAAAATGGCATTTGTGGTGTGAGTATGGTCTTAAGGATTAAACGAGTATGGTCTTAAGGATTAAATAGGATCATTGTTTGCACCTCTGGATGAGAGCTGGTCAAGGAACTAATACCAGAGCTGAACTTATCGCCCTTTGGGGACTCTTATGGGTTTCTTGCAGAATAAAATAAAAAATAAAAAAAGTATTTTTAATTTAAAATTTTGGGGCGACTCTCGTGTTGTGATTGACTAGGCCAATGGTTCCTCCTCACTACAGGTCATCAACTTGGAAAATTGGATGAAGGAAATTGAGAGCCTGAAAGAGTACTTTTCTTACACGTGTTTCCCTCGTTTATTGGAATTGTCATGGAATTGTTTCCCTCATTTACTGGTCAAACCGTTGGTTGAGGAAGGTCTTGTTTTAGGTTTTTTTTACGAGGCTTAAAAAAATGGCATTTGTGGTGTGAGTATGGTCTTAAGGATTAACGGGATCATTGTTTGCACCTCTGGATGAGAGCTGGTCAAGGAACTAATACAAGAGCTGAACTTATCGCCCTCTTATGGGTCTCTTGTAGAAAAAGTGTTTTTAATTTAAAATTTTGGGGCATCTCTCGTGTTGTGATTGACTGGGTGAATGGTTCCTCCCTACTACAGGTCATCAACTTGGAAAATTGGATGAAGGAAATTGAGAGCCTAAAAGAGTACCTTTGTTACATCTCTTTCACTCATTTTTATAGAGAATTTAATGGATTGGATGATTCATTGTCCAAGAAAGCTATCGGTGAAATGGATGAGCACCTTTTTTTGAATAATTCGTTGATGATCATCTAGTGGATGCGGGGGAATTTTCGATCTTCTAGCTCGTTTTGTTTCATCACTAGGACTCCCTTTTTTGTATGTGGGTTTGTAATCTCCGTTGTGTAATGAAGCCATTGGGATTCTCCATTTAGTTGATTTTGGACTGTCCTTGAAGGATTTTTATGCTGTAACAGTCGGTTTTGGTAATTGGCTTATGGATAGAGGTTTTTTTGGGAGATCTTTGATGATCTTTTCTGTAGTAGTTGGGTTGATGATCAAGAATATGCTGTAACTTTGATTATATATTTGGAATAACAAGTTACTTTTTTTTCATCTTCTTTTTTCTGTTGAAAAATATCATTTTTTCTTGAAACAACATGTGTTTCTTTGTAGGAGGCCAAATGTTCAAATATAGAGAGTATGTACACCTTTGTGGACTTTAGTAGGTCTCTTGACACAACATAAAAATGTTGATTTTTTTTTCAAGAAGAAAAAACCGTACTTTTGCTATTATTGAGAAACAAAAAGTACATTTCCAGTTTGCAAATCCAACAACTGAATACTAGCCAATAACAGATACATCCAAAATAATAATAATAAAAATAAAAATAAAAATAAAAATAAAATGTTGATATTTGTAATGTCCCATTTTACACTAATTTTTTTTATTTATTTATTTTAACACAACTCATACATCTAAATTTCATAATCATAGCATATGGCAAGATCAGACTTCTCCGTCAATAATAAATCTCGACATAATATGATCTGTATGTATTCTTCTTCTTCTTGGATCTACTTTGAATAATAACATTGTTATCGATATATAATGTGATGTGTATGTCTTCTTCTTCTTGGATCTACTTTGAATAATAACATCGTTATTGACATATAATATGATGTGTATGTCTTCTTCTTCTTTGATCTACTTTGAACAATAACATCATTATATGAACAATGCTATTATTCAAAGTAGATCCAAGAAGAAGAAGACATGTAATATGTATGTCTTCTTCTTCTTGGATCTACATTGAATAATAACATCGTTATATGAACGATGCTATTGTTCAAAATAAATCTATTATTCAAAGTAGATCGAAGAAGAAGAAGACATGAACGATGTTATTATTCAAAGTAGATCCAAGAAGAAGAATACATGAACGATGTTATTATTCAAAGTAGATCCAAGAAGAAGAAGACATACACATCATATTATATGTTGAGATTTATCATACCAGCATAGATCCATCTTAAAGGGGATCTACCAAGCGCCGAGAGGGATCAAATATCTCGAAGTGTAAACTCCTTTTTAGAGTGCAAATGTTGAGGAAGTGTTTTAATTTATCTAATTTGTGTATTTTTATATATATGACTTTATAAATGTTTTAAATAGCTGACATGTTATTTTTATAATAATTTATTATTTTTTAAAAATAATACGTGTCAGCTCCACAATGAGCATGGAAGGAGTTACACATCTCCCCCTACTGGACTGTAGAATGCGCCTCTTCGACGCAATTATATGTCAAGATTTATTATTGATGGAAAAGTCTGATCTTGCCAACTTGCATATATTATGATTATGAAATTTAGGTATATGAATTGTGTTAAAATAAATAATATATATGTGTGTTCCTATTTATTTTTTATCACTATGGACTCATTATAAATAGATCTATGCTTATGTTACTTGGTTCTACCCTTAATACATTCACATGCACTTGGTGATGCCAAGTGTGCAAGGCATGCTCTGGCACTGAATGGTTCCTCCATTGTACATTGAACCTTGTCGCTGTTTTGGTTTATGGTATTTGGTTTCGTCCCTAGGTATCTATTGTTACCTTGTATTTTCACTTTTACACATCATGTTACTTTGGTTTCGGATGTAGCAACACTGGGGCTCGGCTATGAGTGTGTTTGGATGATTGGTTTTGCGTTTAAATATTCAATGTTAAACCTCTCAGTGTTGCTTCTTGATATTTTATGTGATTTTGGATCCACGTAACTGTAATAGCATTGGTATTATTCATTCTACCATTCTTTATTTACACTTGGTTGGTAGTAGTGAGGTTGAATCAACCTTCCATTCTGGGCCATGATTCCTTGAAGGTGTTAGGAAAGGGTTTCGAATGCAATAGTCATGAGGCCATGATTCATTGAAGGTGTTAGGAAATGGTTTCGAATGCAGTCGTCATGACAAGTGATCATCCTTATGAGAAAATTGAGAAATACCTCTATTATTTTGCTCATTTAGCCAACGATAATCTTAACCATAATTGAATTGTATTTAACATTTTTGTGTTTGCACGATGTTTTTGAGGTCAATATTACCGAGCACTAAGATACAACTCAATGTTTTAATTACGCATAGTCTAAAAATTTGACGAGGGTTGGAATAGGTGGATTTTTCCGGCACGATTTTGAAAAAATCTAATCAGAGTTTTTCAAAATCCAGGTTACAGCTGTCAAGTTTTGGAATTTTGGGTACCCCAAGAGGTTTCTAAGGGTGCTGAATCCATTTTTATTATCCAAATTATGATTAAAACACATAAAATTCCGATTTTGCAAAATAAAAAACACTAGATTCCGAGAAAAAAAATGGTTGTCTTACCCAAATCGTCGAATTTTTAGACATCTCCTTTTAATCAGTGATAGACATATTTTGAATAAACCATTACTTATTAATCAAAAGATTACAAAGGTTAATCACTTATATGTTCCTCCTGGTAGGTCCTTCCAACACATCAAATGGGTAGTTCCAAACCACCCAACCATAGAAGAACTAGGACACTTTAGTCATCTTCCCTTCTAGTCACCCTCGAGCTAGGCCATAGAAGCTACTTAGTTATTTTTTACTAACTAATTTCTCAGTCTCAAATATAAACATGACTAAAAAAACCCTTAGTAACCAACATACACCTTTAATTCCACAACTAACACTTTCTTAGTGCCCATAATAGTTGATGACCTAAAAGGATTATGGTCTTTGTTACTACAATAGTTCAAGAATCAATTTTACCAGTCCTTTACATGTTCAACACAAACAAACCCTTTCCTAACAACACCTCTAGTGCTTCACTCTATGGCCATAGAGAATTTCTTTCTTGAACATGACTAAACTTGAACCTAGGTCATTTGCTCAAGCAATACCCACTTCTTGGATTTTCTGTCATTTTCTCTTGTGTCTTTCAGTTTCCAGGTTTGTTATGGTTGCTTTGTGGATGAATGTGTCTTTTTTTTTTTTTTATTCCTTAAAATAAAAATGTATGTCATTTCTTGATTTCTCTCTCTCTTTTGTATTGAGGCCTGATTCTATTTTTAGTAAAACATATTAGGTACAATGTGAGTGAGACACCTCACATCAGTTGTTAGTGTTTTGAAATGGTTTAGTTCTATAGTTTCATATTATTAAAATATAAAGTACAATTTTCAGGTTTAGTTTTAGTTTTCCTAAGTCATCTTACCCTGTAGTGAGACTTTGGCCTTTCTTATCTCCGGTTCTCCCCATCTAAACACGTGGAGGATAATTTTAAAATAAAACAACATATTTACAATTACACCATAATTTCTATGAATGGTGTTCAATTTTCAATGATTAATACAAAATTTCAACATAATGTACTTTTCAAAATAAACTAATCAACTTAGGAGACTGAAATATTGAGATATTACATCCCCTCCCCCTTAAAAAACATCGTCCCTGATGTTCATGGAGATATTTTTATTTCACTAATGCTTATGTTACATTACAAGTTGTATGGACACGTGTACATGTAGTCTCTTCTAACAGGGTATTACCATGTTCAAACCCATGTATAATTACTCTGTGATGTTGATTCTTTTGGCACGAGATTTGATACTTAGGATTTCATTCCCTTGGTAGGTTTCACCTTATTGAAGGAATGGTGCCCATGCTTGACCCTCCAACCTTGAGGTCTTGAGTACATTTCAGTTAAGTTACTCCATTAAGTTTATAAGGCTATAAGGCTCGATTTCATAGAATCTGAACTCAAGACTCTTTGGGTCATAGTTATTTGTAAACTTTGTATTGATTAATAGAAATTTTTGGACGAGACTAACAGTGGTAGAGCAATTGGTAATGAGTAATTGAGATGAGAAGTTGTAAATGGAAATTCACAAGTTCAAATCCCATGGGTATTAGCTTACAAAAAAAATACACATCAGTGTGGACAATGAATTTGTCCTTCAATAGTTTCCTTATATACTCTGGTCATAGATATTGTCAATTGTTAATGGATTCATGCTTGAAATTTGTATTCCTTTCTTTGCAACTTGCTGCACCACCTGCAATGCCACCTTCACCGCCACAACTGGGTTCACTACCACGACCTTCACTGACATGCCACTGCCTTCACGGCCATGCCACCGCCTTAATCAACTCTACTGGTTAAGAGCATCGCTGCTATGCTAATGTAATCCACTATTTGTTTCTCATCCCCATGTCGAATTCCTTTGTTGATGTATTGTTGAGAACTCTATTGAATATTTCTCAGCTACAAATATTTGTGAGCTGACACAATCCATAAAGTTTCATGTTGAAGAGGATCACCTCTTCATGGTACAATTCTTCATGGTACAATAGATCAATACAAAGTTAGGCTGAAGGAAAAATTGGCACCGCGCTATTGAAGGATCTCATGGCAATCGCAGGCAGGCGATATAACTTCGAACAAGCATTTCGAGCATTTCTACATACACGCCATCATTGTTGTATATCTATGCACCCCCATCTATGTTGTAAATCTTCATTATTCACATCTTTGATGAGGCCGACATCCTACACATCTAATTGGCACTGTGATTCCCTACCTTTGGACGAGGTGTTTGAATAGCCACGTTGTACAGGAGCAAGGCTTACATCTCACAAGCGGAGCTTCGTTCGCAATTTTTTGGTTTCAACAACTTAGAGGAGAAACCTGTAAGTGTACCATACATTTTCAATATCAAACTGCAAGTTATCATATCTATGAGATTGCATGGATCAAACAAATGTCCAAGTTCGCTTTCTCAAATACTTAATAGTATAGTCTTTAAATGACAAAGTTGTCTATAAATTCTGCAGTAAAGGAAGAGGTCTATAAATTCTGGAGTCATACTATACCTAGAGATACGGGTCTATGTGAGGCTACTCTAAGCCAATATCACAAATAATACAAACAAAATTCAAATCATTGATGCATAAATCTAGTACCTGAAAGATTGTTGCAGATGAGATCCAGTTAAAAAACTGAAGAATCTTCTACAAAAACCACATAAGGTAAAGGTCCAAAAATTCCATTATTTCTAAGGCCCGAGATCTTGAGGCTGTACATAAAGTTGAAAGACCAAAGCTATCTCGAGAACCAATTGTTGTTGATATCAATAACCTTTAAATTTTCAAAAGGAAGAAGCCCAACAGCGAAATCAACACTTGGCTGCTTGTCTATTAGATGGCTTGAACGTACATGTTTTTTAAGCTCAGGTCTCAATAATTTGTTGTCTGGTAAGCTCACGACCTAGGCTTGAGCTTAAAACATGTACGTTCAAGCCATGGACAAGTAGTGAAGTCAACCGTTGATTTCGCTGTTGGTCCATTGGATGGCTTGAACATACATATTTTTTAAGGATGGCTATTATTGAGCACCGATAGCATTTTCAACTTACATACAGATCTGATCTTGATGTCCCTTACCGGATTAAGGTTATCGATATTTATACCCGTAACAAGACCATCGAAACTAGGGCATCCATGGGAGTCTAGCGAGGTCTGATTCCAGGAGCCGAGCAGAATCCATAATAGGTCCTTTTGGTTTCCTTTCTTGAACTCAAGAAGCACTAAAGTGTCCTTCAATGGTTGATACGAAGAAGCATCCAACACACCACCATCAAGAGCCAATAAAAATATCACAGTAACCAGTGGGGGATCAGCTGATGCATTCTTCTCAGATCTGTCATGTGAGCGGGCGACACTCTAAAGCTTTAAAAATCTAGGTCGAGGTTATTCTCTAACGAGTAAATGGCATAAGAAACCATAATGTGCAATGTAGCTTAGCCCCGATGGGCATTGGATCGACGCATAATGGATGCTATAGAAATCGAAGCCTCAAGACCAGGTCCAGCCCAAAACTTTGGCCTCCAAAATGTATAGGTGCTAGAGCAACTGTCAGTGTCAAGGTCCTAGTTCCTTGATTCATTCATTTGGATGTAGACTCATGCAACTTTTATAGAATGGATATTTTACTGACCATAGATACTACATGGCTTATTGAATAGAGATATAATGCATGGCTGCCAAATGTAGAGTACATTGAAATGATTGCAATGTATTAAGTTGTTTGGAATAACCAAAAGTTGTGGCCCAAAAAACTACGTTGTTTGCATTAATTTAGTAATGGAACCACATATGATGGACACAATGCAAATTTTAGTATTGCATAAGGTATTCAGTTAAGCGTTTTGACGTGTGTTTAGTAACGTGGCCAAAGAACTTGTAACAAGATGCACTGGCATGCAACATTTGTAAAATATATCAACATACCAACTTAGCTCATCGATAGTTCGAGTCTTTCGACTCGTGTGCTTATAAACGTTGTGAGAAATATGCGTCCATACACTTTGTTGGCGCACTATAGTCCCCAAATAAACAAAAATACTTAGTTGTCATGGACATGGCCATTGAATTTTATAAAATATGGTTGTATATCAGCATACCTTCATTATATTCCATGTGAAGAACCTTTGAATCTACCTGACCATCTACATTGTCAGTTTTGTCATAGTTGGAATCTGAGAAATATTAAGTTCTGCATTGATTAAAATTAAAATATGGTTGTATATCAACATACCTTCATTATATTCCGTGCGAAGAGCCTTTGAATCTACATGACCATATGCATTATCATTTTTGTCATAGTTGGAAATCTCATATATATTGAGTTCTGCATTGATTCCAACGTTGGACTTTTCTTGTGGTATGGAACAACTAGAAAAATCCTTGTCTAAGTTATCAAGGAAAGACCTTCAAAGATTTAGAAACAAGTAACAACATGTTCTAACATTGAAAAAAATATTTCCTTTAAATGTGAACATTTTCATTTGACTAATACCTAGTTACTTTCCGTACTCTTAATAATAAGTAAATCCAAAAGTATTTCGTTTAAATGTGAACATTTTCTTTTGGCTAATAGCTAGTTACTTTTTGTACTCTTAATGATAAGTAAATCCCTTTTATGAGTTTTATTTTATTTTTGTTTTTAATTTGGCGAGTTTTATTTTATTTTTGTTTTTAATTTGGCAAGGTTGCATGTAGTGAATAAAAGAATCTAGTAGATAGAACTAGTATATTCATTTGACATTAACACAAGAATTGGTCCATAAAAATACATTCACATACAAAATTATATATCTATCTCTTATAACCATTTCCATATTATTTATATAACTCCATGTCAAAGCACTCCATATGTTGTTAATTGTTAGCTTTCTTCTACTAGATCATATTATGTTCTAATTACTCGCACTATTTTAAAGTATTTTTAACCACAAATTGTTATGTCATCACATAGTTTCCAAACTCAAACTACATGTGATGTATCACAAATTGGTGAATATTTGCATTGTTACCCAGTTTGAAATTCGTGAGATGCATATGTTTGTCAAATTCTTTAAAGTTTTTAAACTATGAGATGGGTGTCACTTTATGGCATGACTTCAAATTTTCTCTACCATGCAATGGGTTTCTTTACTGCATAGTTTGCAATTTTGGTATTATGCAATGGGTCGTTGCTTCATTGCATGACTTTAAAGTTTTCATACTATGAAACTATGGATCATTTTAATTGTTATCACATGTTATCCAAGTTTGGATTCAATGCGGTGAAATTTTTTTCATGTTGTTCTCCCAAGTTTGAATTCAATGCGATGAAACTTTTATTGTGTTGTTCTTTCAAGTATGCTTTCAATGTAATGTACTGTTGACGATGAAACTTTGCATTCATGCGATGTCATTGTCTGGATTTAAAATTTCATAAAGGTGATTAGTCATCACTTCCTTCTTAACTTTCCAAGCATTTTGATGCATTATTACATGACTTTGATGTTTGATCTCATTACATTGAATAAACTTGAGTTAACATCTTAATTTCTTACACGATGCATATCGTGCGATTATGAATCTTTGCAAGGACTTGATGTATGTGTGTTTAAATTTCACAAAAGATGTGCATTGTTTGAAACATCACTACTCCTACCTTGCAAATACCGCATAGTCTAGTGTATAAAGTCTGTTGTTGTGTCAACGGGAAATTCATTTTCTCCTTTACTCCTAGGAACTGAGTAACATAAAAATCAAAAATATGTTTCAAGGAGCATTCTAGCATAACCGTTTACTCATTAACAGGCTCAACAAACCAACCCTTCGACCTACCAACCTTGGCAGGTATCCGTTGACATGCAACCTTGTTAATTCTAGTTCTCGGGATGAGTTTTGATCCTCGAATCAAACCCTTGTTTAATAATGAACCTTGAATATGTTCAATGGTAAAACCCATAATGCTTATTTTGATTAAAAATAATATTTTTTGTTTTAATCAAGGTTTAACCATGTAGGTGTTTCCATGCATTACCGTTACTCATTGCTCTCTTGTATATGAAAGGATCATAATTACTTCCTTGTTTTAGACTATAAAACAAGTTTTGGGTATTTAACAAGTAACACATGGACTCCTATTTCTTTTCAAAATATTTTTGTTGGTGTTTATTTGCTCTAGATTAAGACCCTACATATACAAGTATTCAACTTAGGTTTTATGAGTCATTCTTAAAAATCATTTAAATACAAAATATTATTTATGTACATATGTATATGAGAATAGTGCATGAAATCCTTTGTAAAAGTAGGTAAACAACAAGATATATATAATAAGGAATTTACCAACAATACATTCATCATATCTTTGTTTATAAATATTCACTAAAGAATAATCTTCCTCTTCCCTCTGATCAAATCACATATTCTCTTTGATTCCCTTGCATAACTTAGCCATTAAAAATAGTGATAGACATATGTGTTCGACTACATAGGATGATTCCAAAAGACCGAACACCTAGAGCATACGTTCACACAAACAGATCACAGATCAACACACTGATGTTTTCTCGTAGTTTAAACCCTTTGTTATAGGTCAAATATGCACTTCTCTATCCTGTGATCACCTTGCCTTGTAGATCACACAAAAGGACACAAATGATTGAAGAGCTAGATTGCCTTGGATGACTTGCTGCTAGAAGTACACTCCTCACCTCCAAAGATTGCAATTTTCCCTGATTTTTCCACATGTACACCCCTCTTTGCATACAAGACCAACGTACACCTTGAGAAAATACCCTACTCTTCTCAAGGACAACTAGCGTACATCTCCCAAAAAGTTGTAAACGCTTGTTGTAAAGCCCAAAAATTGCTTCTTGTACTCTACTCTTGTGGTATGAAACCCACGTACATCTTAAGATGAAATCAAAAATATATTAATTTGACGAATTGGGATTAGTTGAAATTGGTTCCCCAACTTCCCAATTCAACCACCTCTCGATCTAAACTGCCTACCTTGTCCCATAGATACAAGGAGGATCCATGAGAGGGGTTAGACTCATACTGCTTAGAAAAGAGACTCATAAGACCTAGAAGAAAGGCTTTAAGCATTGTTACGCTAGAGGAAAGTCCCAAGTTAGAGTGAAGAGCAGGAGCCCAAGATCTGGTTGCAGAAACATCTCTACACGTCAGGTATATTGTACTGATTTCATGTTTCTTTGACAATAAAAAGGTCGAAACACCCTTCCTGTCCCAAATCAGGTATCTATTGGATTGTATGTCTATTTGGCTTAATTATTTATTATAGTTGATGTTAAATTGTTTTGTAATTTCATCATATGTTATATGGTCAAGATACGCTGAGGAAGGTATCTTTTGTATTGCAGGTTCGTCAAGCAGAAGAGCAAGTAGGAGATCAAGCGAGAGACCAAGCGAAAGCTAGGACGAGCCGTCGAAAAGAGGTATTTCTCTCAATCCCGATCTCTTTCTTTTACAGTAAGCTAATGCAATATAATCAATGTGTTTACGTCTCAACCCCGCCCAGTTGGTAATGTCCATCTCCTCACTATAGGTTAGAAATCCCGAACAACAGACTGGCGACTCTGCTGGGGAGTAACCATGTGTTTCATTGCTCTAGGAGACTTAGTTTTGTTTTCCTTCCAGCCCATTTTTCAGTCTTTTTTATTGTCTGAGAGGCCTTGTAGGTCTGTGTTACCTATCCTTTGTGCTTGATTCATTTCAATTGACTATTTGCAAAGCATGTTTGTACCCTGTTGAGGCATGTACGCTAGTCCTCCCTACTTACAGTAGCGTTTTCTACCTGATGTACCCTGCTTTGTCTACTACACAGTAGAGTATTTTATCTGATGTACCCTTCTTTGTCTACTACACAGTAGAGTATTTTATCTGATGTATGCTTCTTTGTCTACTACACAGTAGCGTATATTTCCTAGTATACATTGGTTTATACACTGCACAGTAGTGTCCAGTTTGTTGTTAGGGTCCAAGCTTTTGGTTTCTTTTCCAGCCTGTTGCTTTGCTTTCTTTACTGACCCCTAAGACCTTCCATGTCTCTTTTGAGTCTTGTTTGCTTCTTCAATCTCTTTTTGCTCGCTTGAGTGCTTTTTGAAGTGTCTTCATTGCCTTCTAGCATTTTCGAAGTTTGCGCACTCCTCTCTTTTTGGTTTAGTTGCACACTTTGACCCTAGTTGCTTGTTGCAGTCATACAAACTTGCATTCTTAAACGGCAGTTGTTTGTGGCAACAATAACACACTTCCATAATTTCTTATCCTTTTCTTAGGGTTTGACATAGTTTGAAGTCCTTAGGGTTGCTTTGGAGAGTTGCTTGGTTTAGATACTTCCTGATTTTTTTTCAATTGAGTCCAAGTGAGACGAAGCCTTCTAGTTTTCTTTCTTTCTGAGTCTGTGTGTTTGGTAAGGTCACTGTTTGGTTCACTTGCCTACTCCCTTGCTTGGCTTAGTGTTTTCTTAGAGTTTTGATGCTTAGGAGCAACCTTCTATGTCCGCCTTTCTGCTTAAGAGAATCTCTTTTCCTTGTTTCTTTTGCACTTTGTTTCCAAGCCCAAAGTTTTTCTTTTTTGCAAAAACTTGGTAGGTTAAGTCTTTCTCAAGTCCTTTCATTTGTTTGTTTTGAGCCATTTAGTTGCTAATCTTACCCAAAATTTGCATTTAGATCTTGCTTTCTTTTGTACAAAGTTCTCTTTCTCTTACAGTTATCAGAAAAGACAAAAAATTGTTCAAATATCTTAGTAGTAAGGTCTTGCATTATTTTGAAGTAGCATAGTTTGCTTTGAAATATTAAAAGAAAATACAAAAATATTTTGATTTTGGGATTGCCAAGTTTTCGATTTCTGAAAGAATACAAACGAAAAAGAGAAAAAAAAATTGTGAATTTGAAAGCTTTGCTTTTACATGCAATTTAATTTCATACAAACCATTCCACACACCGCACTACAACCTTTGAGTAACAAGTAGCCCTTAAAAAGAAATATTAATAAAATTTACTAGCAACATTTTTCTTTTTAGGAATTCACGACATCAACTAGCTTAGGCTAGAGTTTCGAGCTTAAATCACCTTAAACTGCTCAAAAATGGCTTCATTACTCAACAATCATAGTATGACTTTCATTTAGGTAATTCCATCTATATCAAATAGTCCTGGGAAACTCTACTTAAACCAGAGCTAAGCACAAGGCTGTGGGAGATTGGAATTGTTGAGGATATCCCCTAACTTTCCTTTTGACCATAAACCAGAGTTGACTCGCGTACGGGGGTCCTTTTGGACTTCGGGATTTTTTACCTTGCCCATGTGTTTCGACTAGGCCGGCGACTATCCCCCCAGGTTATTTCGTATTAATGGTAGCCTTAGTATCAAACCTTTAGGATTATACACAGGTAGAGTGGGCGGTTATTCCCACTTCACCTCGGACAAACGTGGAAGGTAACCCTTTGGCAATAATCTCGGGAAGGTGATTTGGTGATTCAAGCGCCTGCACCCAGTGTGTTAGAAAAACAGGATCACAGAACAATAAGAATAAACAGAAATGCAAATATAATCACACACACATTACAAGAGAGACACAGATATATCGTGGTTCACCCAAGATGGGCTACGTCCACACTGAAGTTGCCAATCCTTATTATTATTCCGTCTAGCAAAGTGAAGGGATACAACCTGCAGCACAGTCGCTGCACTTCCTCTTCACTGTCTCACGGTCTCTTTTCTGATCTTAGAGATCTTTACAATGCATAAAACCTAATACATCAACCCTAGCCGTGTGACAATGTCTTTCTTTTATAAGGGAGATACAATGGGAAAATACCACGGGTTACCCAAAACCATGGGCCCATAAAACAACCCCAAAAATTTCCTTCAGGGGTTTCGCCCCCAGACCCCCTCGCTGGGGGTTATAATCCCCACACCCCCCTCGTTGGGGTGAGTGTACAGTCCTTTTTACATATCATATAAAGCTGGGGTACAAACACGGTTGAATAATAATATCTTTGAATCTGGAGATTGGGCTCCACAACCAACACAGTGGACCTCCGGAGGACGCCACATAACTGACCGTCGATACTCTGTTAGTCTATTCTAGGCCCTGATCATCCCAGACTTGCTTCCGAGAGTATTTGCTATTTGTTTGATTGGTTTGATTACTTAGACAATTTTGTAGTGGTATGTTGTTTGCTCCTTAGTTGTAGTGGCCACTAGGTTTTTACTTAGTTTACTTTTTTATAGTTGTGGAGGACCAACATTTTCGTCGGTCTCGAAGGTTGCAAAACCTTCCTTCTCCCATTGTGGAGCCTCCACCGCCACTGCAACGCTGGAGGACAGATTTCTGTGGTTATTTTGAACTTACGGGTGAAACAGAGGTTCTTGGAGAACCACAACCCAGAACCCCGGATCGACAAGTCTTTGATACTGTCAAGGTTGAGGACCTAACTTCTAGAAAGTTTAGTACTCCTTTCAACCCTCCTCTTACTGGACCCAACGATCCTTTACTGGTACCTATTGGATTTCAACAACCTGAGTACAGTGCGTGTGCTCTTTGTGCTGCTTGTTTTTAGTTGGCCTTAGAGATTTTCTGGTTTGTTGAGTCGAAAACTATGGAAAGCATCCCGGTGAGCACCAATCAAGGGACCCATGTTGAAGGGGCTGCTTGTGCTTTTCCATTCATTGAGAACATTGGTACTCCCTTAATGGCTACCTTGAATCTTTCAAGATTCACTATAGGGATACAGGTTTGGTTGTTTTCCACTCTGAACGCCTTGCATGCTCCTATGCTTCTCAAGTAAGCACCTCACATCAAGACCATTAGAACCCTATGCCTGCTTCGCTAGTAACATATTCTCCACCTCCTTCTACCTCATGTGGTGAAAGTAATAATACTAGTAACCAGTAGTCTAAAAGGAATAGATGGAGGAAGAATAAGAAGAAGATTCCAAGGCAAGGGGGCAGCCACCCAGCCTCTAGAAGTCATGCTGGGGGCACCCACCCAACCTCTGGAAGTCATATTGGGGGAAAAATCTCAGTCACTGGAAATCATACTGAACCTCGTCACCTAGCCTCTAAAGGTCATGCTGGGGGCACCTACCCAACCTCTGGTGGTCATGTTCGGAGAACCCGCTCAGTCACTGGAAATCATACTGAACCTCACCACCCGACCTCTGAAGGTCATGCTGGGGGCAGCCACCCAGCCTCTGAAGATCATGCTGGGGGCACCCACCCAGCCTTTGGAGGTCATGCTGGGGACACCTATCCAGCCTCTGGAGGTCATGATGGTAGTAAACTTTCAGTCACTGCAAATCATACTGAAAGCATGTCTTCAACCACTGTTTCTCATGTTGAGGATAAGTCATTGATCACTGCCGGTCATATTAATGACAAGTCACCAGTTCCTGTAAGTCATACTGGAGACACTAAATCGGACACTGCAAGTCATGCTGAGAACGTTGACATTGTTGACAAACCTAATAAATAAGTTCCCTTGTAATTTTTGCGAGGGAGACCACCTGACTTATTTGTGCCCTGTACTTCCAGAAGTGCAAAGTTTGTGGTCCATAGTTCAAAAGTCTTCTGCTTCTGAGCAACCAGCCATTGCAAGTCATGTTGGGGGCAAGCTGTCAGCCAATGCTAGTCATGTTGACAGTACTGTTGTTGTAAAGGAGTCTAAGCTTATAGGACGGAAGCCAAAGTTCCCTTGTAAACTTTGTAAGGGAGATCACCTTACTCACTTGTGCCCTGCTATTACAGAGGTGTGGAGAGTGTGGTCCATGTCTAAAGGATCCTCTGCTCTTGAATTGTCTATAGATTCCTAACAGCTTGGTCAACCTTTGGTTGATGAAGTGGTTCAACCAATGCAATCTTTGGTCAACCCCACTCTTCCTTCCGAGAGTGAAGTGATCGAATCGATGCAATCTTCGATCGATCCCATCAGTCTTTTGGAGACTGATGCACCTGTCCCTGAAATCTTCTGCATTACCAGTTCGGATGTTTCTGAAATGGGGGGCACTTCATCTGTGCCAAGTGAACCCCTACCAAGCTCTTGGATCATTTCCTTTGATTGGAATAGTCTAACTGGGCCTCACCTTCCTTCTGCTACACCTTTCCAGATAAAGGTTGATATCGGCAACCATGCGGTTCATCGATGTATTGTAAAGGAAAGAGCCTCTGTTAGTATCTTATCCCCTTACGCTTGGAGAGATTTAGGTTGTCCTAACCTTGTTCCAACTATTAATTGGCCGTTGACTTTCGATAAAAGACCTAGTGAACCGTTGGGATTCCTCCCTCAAGTACCCATTACTTTGGGTGGAAAAACAGTCTTAGTTGATTTTATGGTTTTAAAAGACCCTATGGATTTTGATATGATCCTCGGGCGTGATTACGTATATTCTATGCAAGCTGTGGTGTCTACGCTCTTTCGTGTGATGCATTTTCCTCACAACGAAAGCATTGTCACTATCGATCAGCTTACATTTGTTGATCCCGCTTATTACCCAACTATAAACCAAGTGTATCCCTCGCTAGTAGGCAATACCATGTCACAATCAAATACTGTGGCATATTGTTCTTTGAGTCCAATTGCTACTGAGAAGAAGCCTCTGAATTCATGCTTACCTTCTCGGGACTGGGTCCCGGCTATTGACCAGGTGATGACTCCATCTGAATGTTTAGACATGCGTTCTATTTGGGATGATATACTTCCATCTGATGAAGTTTTCCTAGAGTCTATAATGCAGTCTGCCATTCATTTGGACATTGATCCACCGACGAGCATTCTTTCACCTTCACTTCGAGCTCATTAAAAACAGTAAGGAAGTTACGAGCATTTCTTCCATCTTCACTTCGAGCTCGTTAAAAACAGTAAGGAAGTTATGAGCATTTTTCCACCTTCACTTCGAGCTCGTTAAAAACAGTAAGAAGGCTACAAGCATTCTTCCACCTTCACTTCGAGCTCGTTAAAAAAAGTAAGGAGGTTACGAGCATTCTTCTACCTTCACTTTGAGCTCGTTAAAAATAGTAAGGGGGCCACGAGCAATCTTCCACCTTCACTTCGAGCTCGTTAAAAACAGTAAGGAGGCTACAAGCATTTCTTCCACCTTCACTTCGAGCTCATTAAAAACAATAAGGAAGTTATGAGCATTTTTCTATCTCCTTTGAGCTCGTTAAAAACAGTAAGGAGGTCACGAGTTTACTTTTTCGGGCTCGTTAAAACTTTACAAAAAAGATCTTTATAGAGTTCTTTCACGCTCTTGTTTGACTCTTTAAATATGACAAGTTTGCAGAGTATAGTTGTCATTTTAGACTCGTTAAAGGATTTGAAGCGACATCCACTTAGGTATAAGTTTACCCCTTTTCTGGACCTTTGTGGATCATTTACGAAAAAGGTATACTCTAGTCATACGTGGCTAGAAGAGTTCTCCTCTCATTGTTTTATACTTTTTCAGGGGAGGGGACTAACTGTACGAAAAAGGACTTTTGGAGACTCTCGTTATGGTTTTCAGGCTCTCTAAACATGAAAACACCAAGCGAGCATTCACCTACTTGGGCTCGATGTGAAATCCACGAGAGGGTAAATAGAGGATTGCTTAAGTTTTTCAGACTCTATAAACAGGAAAACACCGACGAACATTAACCTACTTGGGCTCACTATTAAAATCCACGAGTAGGTGTATGGAGTTATTGTTTAAGTTTTTCAAACTCCTTAAAATTGAAAACACCGACGAGCAAGAACAGATCTCGGCTCGATATTAAAATCTAGAGATCAGTATTATAGAGTATTCTTCTATTTCTTCTTCGAACTCTGTAAACAATGAAGAAGGTCCTGAGTCTTCCTCCCATGGGATCGTTAAACTCTTGACATGGTTGGACCTATTGAGTTTTCTTTTCTTCTTGGACTCATTAAAACAACAAGAAGGATATTCTTTTATAAAAAAGAATAAGGCATAAGAAGGGTGTATCGCATCTCTTTCAGTTTCAAACCCAGTTATGTCAGTCATGTCGTTGAACACGGCACCTACTTGATTCTTTCATGTCAGTTGGGTTTTATTTTTTGGCCTTAGCGTGAACCTGATCTCTGAGTTTTTACTCCCCCGGTTGGTTATTCTTCCAACCATATGGAGGGTCTGTTATGTCTCCTACATTGAAGACTTATATCATTTTACTCTTCATGTTGAAAACTGCCTAAGTCACTTTGTGTCGTGCTCACTGTTCAAGGATATAGCCTGTGTCGGCCATTCTGTAGTTTACCTTGACTTCTTGTGTCGACCATCCTAGTGTCAGTTTGTTTCATCTTGTTACTCGTCCTACTCCACATCAGCTCATACCTATGAGTCTTCCTCGCGTTGGATGATGGAGGATGCATTAATGCCTCCCTTCCAGCGGACTTCTTCCCATCGACCTCAACTCATTATGCTCTGGGAATGAAGTTTAGAGTTTCGGTTAGTACCTTGGGGTTTGTAGTCATCAGTGGCAGTTTCCCTCACTGTTGAATAAATGGGAATACATCAATGTCTCTTATTCGACAGGTTCCTCAAGTGTTCGACTTCAAGTCCTCTTATTCACACTTGTTGGATTGTACTAGGTACCTTGGGCCCCATTATCATTATCGATGGAAGCCCTCGCATTTGTTAACAGTATACATCAATGACCGATAATCAAACGATACCCCCCATGTTTGAATTCAGCTCATTTATTCGCATGGATAGGGTTTGTACCTTGGGTTATTTTGGATGAAGACCTTGGGCCTATGATAGCATCACCATATTTAAGTTATCGCCCAAGCTGCGCAAGACTGAGCCTCACTCATTTTGGCTCTTCATGAGACATAGATCTAGCTTGTTGTTATGGCTATGATCTTTCTTTTGACATGGATCCACGCTTGTATTTTAGTGGCCATGATCTATTTATACATCTCCTAGTTATGTATTGGAGATCATGTTACACATCTATATGATTTCAAGATGTAATTGCTCGCTGACCTTGATCGTGGTTTTAGGTGTTTTTTGTGACTTGGTTCTGTGTTTTCTTATTCCTCCTCTAACTTGGAATTATAATGTATTTCGGCCATTGTTTCCCTCTAACCTCACATATTAGGGGGCATATGTTATAGGTCAAATCTTCACTTCTCCGTCCCGTGATCACCTTGCCTTGTAGATCACACAAAAGGACACAATGGATTGAAGAGCTAGATTGCCTTGGATGACTTGCTACCAGAAGTACACTCCTCACCTGCAAAGATTGCAATTTTCCCTGATTTTTCCACATGTACGCCCCTCTCTGCATACAAGACCAGCATACACATTGAGAAAATACCCT
This sequence comes from Larix kaempferi, assembly GCA_027924585.1. Taxonomy (NCBI): domain Eukaryota; kingdom Viridiplantae; phylum Streptophyta; class Pinopsida; order Pinales; family Pinaceae; genus Larix; species Larix kaempferi. The sequence continues at coordinate 3,110,001 of BSBM01000123.1, forward strand.
ACTCTTCTCAAGGACAACCAGCATACATCTCCCAAAAAGTTGTCAACACTTGTTGTAAAGCCCAAAAGTTGCTTCATGTACGCTACTCTTGTGGTATGAAACCCGCGTACATATTAAGATGAAATCAAAAATATATTAATTTGACGAATTGGGATTAGTTGAAGTTGGTTCTGCAACTTCCCCAACTTCCCAATTCAACCACCTCTCGATCTAAACTGCCTACCTTGTCCCATAAATACAAGGAGGATCCATGAGAGGGGTTAGACTCATAATGCTCAGAAAAGAGACTCATAAGACCTAGAAGAAAGGCTTTAAGCATTGTTACGCTGGAGGAAAGTCCCAAGTTAGAGTGAAGAGTAGGAGCCCAGGATCCAGTTGCAGAAACGTCTCTACACATCAGGTATATTGTACTAATTTCATGTTTCTTTGACAATAAAAAGGTCGAAACACCCTTCCTATCCCAAATCAGGTATCTATTGGATTGTATGTCTATTTGGATTAATTCTTGATTATAGTTGATGTTAAATTGTTTTGTAATTTCATCATATGTTATATGGTCAAGATATGCTGAGGAAGGTATCTTTTGTATTGCAGGTTCTTCAAGCAGAAGAGCAAGTAGGAGATCAAGCGAGAGACCAAGTGAAAGCTAGGACCAACCGTCGAAAAGAGATATTTCTCTCAATCCCAATCTCTTTCTTTTGCAGTAACCTAATGCAATATAATCAATGTGTTTACGTGTCAACCCCGCCCAGTTGGTAGTGTCCATCTCCTCACTATAGGGTAGAAATCCCGAACAACACCCTCGAAAGGGAATCAGTTTCCATCCACGGCCTCAACCAAATATCTACTTGAGGCAGTTTATTATGCAAAAGAAAGAAAGTTACATATGAGCTTCTCATAATTGATCAACTATCAAGTGACCCTCCATGCTCTTTAAATAGATATCATGGACCAATTGGGTGTTAAGCCACATATCAAAGGTAGTTATGATCTAAGATAAGTTGAACCGTCGGATCACTCTATGTCTAGAACATATTGTGACCGTCAGATTATATATTTACAAATGCATACTAAAGAAACACACTTTTCCTAATGGATATATTATAAAAAGTTGATCTTAACTAACTCTTAAGTCTCTAAATACCCTAATGTCCCCCCTTAAGAACAACTTGGGATAGGATTGAAGGATTTACAAAAGTGACACTATTAGGAGAAGGAAGGAGGCATTAGAGCCTATTCCCCCTTATTGACAAGTTCCTAATATCCTAACATAGATCAAAGTTTAGAAAACTTCGTTTCTGTAAGAGATTTGGTGAATATGTTTGCAACTTGATCATCTATAGGGAAACAGAGCACTTCAAGAACACGATCATGAACACGCTTTCTTATGAAGTGCATATGTAGCTCATTGTGTTTGCTATGATGTGTTGAACTAGATCTTTGGTGATCTTGATGGCACTTTGATTGTCACACCAAAGTGGAGTCGGATGCTGCCACTGGAATCCAAACTCTGAAAGGATCTGTCAAAGCCATAAAGATTCTTGACTGGCATTAATTGTTGCACGATACTCTGCTTCTGATGAAGAGAGAGAAAGAGCTTGTTGTTTCTTACAAGCCCAAGTGACAGGTCCAGAAACCAGACTGAAAACATAACCTGCAGTAGACTTCTGATCATCAGGATCGCCGACCCAATATGAATCAGTGAAACCAACCAACAAAGGAGTCCCCCCTGAACTGTAATGAATCCCAAACTGAATTGTACCCTGAATATATTGAAGTATTCTTTTTGCTACTTTCCAATGAATTTCATGGGGCATTTTCATATAGCAAGCAACATGACCAACGAAAAAGGAAACATCAGGACGGGTATGAGTCAAGTATAAGAGACTACCAATAAGCTGGCGATACATGGTGGCATCAACTTCGGGTGAACTACAAGTGGAATAAATTTTGACTCCATACTGGAAGGGAGAGGGAGTTGGTTTACAATATTCCATGTGAAAGCGACGAAGAAGGTCACAATAATGTAAAATTAGTCACAGCAGATCTAATGAACAAGTAAATCAATAACAACAGATGAACATAGAAAATATGGTGCAAAACTGTGCAAAACATGCAGCAGTGCTCAATATCCCAATAAGGGTGAATGAATTACAATAGAATACAATACAATCCAATATCTGTCAATGAGCAATTCGAATTGACTAAGTAGGCCATTCGAATCACTGAATGGAGTAGCTTGACTCTGTCTAGGAGTCCTCATAAATCATCGGTGGTACTCATCAATCACAACAACCAGTCATCCAGGTGTCAATCTGAGTCTAATTGAGCATAATAAATGTAACTGAAGTGTGTAGCACTGATATAGGATCTGGAGGCTCAGTGGGGGCGCATGGGAGGCTAACTGAAGTCAAAACAAGTCACCTAATCGAACTGGAGGTCAAACGAAAGTGATACAGTCAGTCGGGAGTGAAACTAGCCTCAAATCAGGGAGAATCGGAGCTAACTGAATGTAACTGGAGTGAATCTGTAGTGGTAGGTGAACAAGTGCGCCCTTCTCTGGCAGTAGGTGAGAAGAGGGCGCCTTTCAGCTTAGGAGGGCTAAAACTCTGTGGTAAGTGGCTCCCGGGTGCTAGAAGAAGGTGGATAAGGTGCTGGAGTCATCAAACTGGTGACTGGGATGCATGCCTGTGCATGCAAGATCCTGAAATAGATCATATCCTGAAATAGATGATCCTGAAATAGATCATATCCTGAAATAGATCATGCAAGATCCTGAAATAGATGATGTATCCCGAAATAGATGATGGATATCCGAACACCCCCCCTCAAGCTAGACTATGATGTGCCAACTAAAATAATGTGGGGCCCTGGTAACTAAGACCAAAGGTCACCCCAATACAATAATCCAAAAAAAAAAATAACAGTAAATAAACCGAGGAAATGGGGAAAACCTCATGGGAAAAATACCCCCCCTCAAAATGAACTGTAACACACCAAAAGATTTAACTGCTCCAAACTGAAATAGATATGTCTGGAGGTATCTTACTCTTGGGAGTAAATGGATTATGCTCCAAAAACATGTGCTTGAATTCTCCATCAGTGGATGCAAGCGAATGTGGAGGCTTTATGAACTTGCTCTTCATACCGAAAATGGTGAGAACAAATCTGAAAATATGAGGATGATCCTGGAACCTGTGATTCAAACCAAGTGAGGTAGAAATAGCTCCAATCGGATCAAATAGATCTTGAAACTTGAACTTCTTATCAATAGAAGTTAAATCAGCTCCAAAAATAGATGAATGGTTTCTTGAGATCTCCTTTGAACCAACAAGGGTGAGATCAAAACCAAAATCAGCAAAAAGTGCATGAGAATTGAACTCAAGCGAATGGTAGTGCTCTTCATCTTCATTAAAACTCTGAGAAACTTTGCAAATGATAGAACATAAGTTTATAGAAGGCATGCAATCAAGGAGGGCGAATGCTTCACCTCCAAAATCAGATTTTACCTCCAAAACTTCAAGTAGATCATTATTCTGCATGCCGGCAAACTCATGTGAAGGAGAGGATTCAAGAACCTCTTCGGAATCTAGAGTATGAGCTTGTTTATCTTGCTCAGAATTCGAAATAGAAGACTTTGAGAGAATGAGTGTTGAATCTACAGTTTCTTCTTCATCTTGAACAATTGTTAAGGCCAACACATGATCAGAAAGAACACATAAGGAGATCTCACTGGGCTTGTTCTCCAAAAGGCTAGCATGATCCTCTTCTTCCTGCTTTCCAAATTCTCTGTCAAGTTGGACCCATAGATCACTTGGATTTTCAGCAGTCTTATTGAGGTAGCGCATACAAGGAGACATAGCAAGACATATTGCTCCAAAAGCTCTGTCACAATCATTGAGCCAATCATTCTCCTCTTCATCGGAATCAAAAACTCTTGTATTACCAATGCACATATCAAAAAGACATTGTCTCTTCAAGAATGCAATCATCTTTGGTTTCCATTCATCATAGTTGAATGGAGTAAGAATATTTTGTGAAGAAGAATTCTCCATCTTTGCATTAGCGAATGCACATGGAGGAAGTAAGAAACCTGCAAATCACACACAAACAAACACTATGTTTTCAGCCTTGCATGCACATGAGCGAATGCACATGAGATTTTGCATGCTGCTGCTGAAATATATTGGTGAGCAAAGATTGCTCTCTCTTCATGTAGAACACCTGTAGAAAATAAATCTTGTCCCTGTCATGGCTCTGATACCATGTAAAATTAGTCACAGCAGATCTAATGAACAAGTAAATCAATAACAACAGATGAACATAGAAAATATGGTGCAAAACTGTGCAAAACATGCAGCAGTGCTCAATATCCCAATAAGGGTGAATGAATTACAATAGAATACAATACAATCCAATATCTGTCAATGAGCAATTCGAATTGACTAAGTAGGCCATTCGAATCACTGAATGGAGTAGCTTGACTCTGTCTAGGAGTCCTCATAAATCATCGGTGGTACTCATCAATCACAACAACCAGTCATCCAGGTGTCAATCTGAGTCTAATTGAGCATAATAAATGTAACTGAAGTGTGTAGCACTGATATAGGATCTGGAGGCTCAGTGGGGGCGCATGGGAGGCTAACTGAAGTCAAAACAAGTCACCTAATCGAACTGGAGGTCAAACGAAAGTGATACAGTCAGTCGGGAGTGAAACTAGCCTCAAATCAGGGAGAATCGGAGCTAACTGAATGTAACTGGAGTGAATCTGTAGTGGTAGGTGAACAAGTGCGCCCTTCTCTGGCAGTAGGTGAGAAGAGGGCGCCTTTCAGCTTAGGAGGGCTAAAACTCTGTGGTAAGTGGCTCCCGGGTGCTAGAAGAAGGTGGATAAGGTGCTGGAGTCATCAAACTGGTGACTGGGATGCATGCCTGTGCATGCAAGATCCTGAAATAGATCATATCCTGAAATAGATGATCCTGAAATAGATCATATCCTGAAATAGATCATGCAAGATCCTGAAATAGATGATGTATCCCGAAATAGATGATGGATATCCGAACAAATAATACTTAGACTGAGAAATAAAGATTCGTTCTTTGGTTTGCAAGACTTGGAGGCCAAGAAAATAATTCAAATGTCCTAAGTCTGTCATTTCAAATTTTTGCTTAAAACATGATTTCACATGGGTTAAAATCTTAGGGTCGCTACCAGTAAGAATAAGATCATCAACATAAAGAACAAGGATGATGAGATTGTTTCCTACTTTCTTGGTATATACATTAGGGTCAGAATGGCATATAGAAAAAGCAGTATCAAGGAGAAAGCTATCCATTTTTTAATACCAGGCTCGAGGGGCTTGCTTAAGGCCATATAAGGATTTTTTAAGGCAACAGACATGGCTAGAGTCATTCTGAACATATCCAGGATGTTTTTCAATGTAAATTTTCTCCTGCAAATACCATGTAAAAATGTAGACTTGGCATCCATTTGATGGACCTCCCATTTATGTAAGGCTACAAGGGAAAGAACAAGGCAGATGGAGTTCATTTTGGCGACAGGGGTAAAGGTTTCATTGTAGTCAATTCCTTCAACTTGGGAAAAACCTTTGGAAACTAACATTTCCTTAAGTCTTTCAACACTTCGATCTGAGGCAAACTTAGTTATGTAGATCCATTCACATATGGCAAGTTTTCTTCCTTTTAGAAGAGGAACAAGATCCCAAGTATCGTTCGCCATTAAGGAACGATACTCTTCATCCATAGTTGTATTCCAATTTGGATTCCCTGAAGCTTCTACAAAATTATCTGGATCATGATTCTCGAAAACTTGAGCCAAAAGAGAAGAGGCTCGCTGGAACTAAGAACGTGTTCGTCGTTGGTCTCTAGGATTACTGGAAAGATCACTAGCCGCTTCACATGTTGAACAAACCCATCGAGGAAGCGATTGTGCTAGTGCAACTAGAGGAAAATGAGCAGGTGGAGGTGGATTTTCATCCTCACTGTCATCATCAGAAACTGGAATTGGAATGCTTTCAAGGAAGTTGGGAGTAGAAGGAAAAAGTGTCGAATTAGGCTTGCAGGCCAAAGATGGCACAAATGTTGAGTTAAGATTGCAGGCCAAGATATTTTCATCAAATTTAACACCTCTTCTATTAATTATATCATGAGAATGTGGATGAAGAAGTCTATAACCTTTTACATTTTTAGAATATCCAACAAATATGCACTTTTCACTTTTACGCTGCAATGCTTTCTATTTTTCATCCGGAATATGAGCCCATGTTTCACTACCAAACACATGGAAGTGACTTACATCTAGTTTAATTTTACTCCATGCTTCTTCCGATGTGATATATTGTAAAGCTTTAGTGGGGGTGAGATTAACTATGTAATTTTCACAATTTATGGCTTCAGACCAAAATTGAAGACTTAGTCCCTTAGTTTGAAGCATACAATTAGCCATTTTTTTTAAAGTGTGGTTCTTCCATTCAGCTACACCATTTTTCTGTGGTGTATATCGAACAGTGTGTTGTTGTTGGATTCCTTTTTCAACGCATAAATTAGTGAGGTTGTTGTTAACATATTCTCCCCCATTATAATATCTTAACTTAAGAATTTGATGACTATATTGTTTTTCAACAAGGGTCTTGTAGGACAAGAACATGTTAAATACTTCGCTCTTAAGTTTTAGGAAATAAACCCAAGTGTGTCCAAAGTAATCATCAATGAAAGTTAAGAAATATTTGAAACCAGAAAAGGATGTAGATGGAAGAGAACCACACAAATCACTATGCACAAGATCCAAGGGGGACGAGGCATGCCAAGAGGCACGTTTGTCAAAACTGTCTCGATGATGTTTTCTGAGTACACAATCGAAACAAACACCATCCCTGCAAGATACCATCGGAATACCTGTCACCATATTTTATTTACATTGTTGTTGCAATGAGTGATAATTTAAGTGACCAAATCACTCATACCAAAGTTTTCTCAAGTCATCACTATGAGCAACAAAAACTGAGGGAAAAGGTGATGACCCAAAGTTGTTAAACTTGTACAACTTGGTAATATCATCAACATTTCTAGTGGCTAGGATATGCTGAGGATCTTTAAAATCCTTGATTACAACTTGGTGCGGTGTAAATGTTACAATTTTACCTTCACCAGAATGAGTGATTTGATAGACTGCCAACAAATTGCAGGAAATTCTTGGAACACATAGTACATCACTAAATTGTCCATTATCTACCAGAACTGTTCCAGATCCTACAACACTAAGAGATCTATCATCACCAACAAATAGTTTTTTGGTGTTACATTCATATGTAGTAGAAAATATGGCTTTATCCTTAGCTATATGATAAGACGCTCCAGAATCAATGAGCCACTCATTTGAAGTAGAAGAAGAAGATGCATTATAGGAAAAACCAGAAGCACAAAGTGCATGTCCATGAGATGAAGATTCTGAAGACGAATCAAGGTTGATGTGATGCTTCTTCATTACTTCTTCCAAGGATGTCATCTTCTTGAAACATTTAGATTCACCATGATTATCTTTCCTTCAAAATTTGCAATGACGCTCAATATTCTTACCTTTTGGTTTGTTTCCTTTGTCATTTTTTTAAGAATAAGTTGGCTGAGAGGGTTTGGGACCCTTGTTTGGATTATTATTGCGAATATTTTTCTTCTTGGAATGCTTGGACTTCTCTTTCTGTTGTGCTGGAAAGGCTTTTCCAGATGTATCTACATTACTAATCATTCCAAGATGTATGACCTTATCCTGCTCTCTAATCAAATAATCACAAAATGATTCAAGAGTAGGCGCTTTATAGTTAGTTGGATCCAAGGATTCTTTCATGGAGTAGAATGTAGATACAAAAACAGAATATGCAGGTCCAAGTTTGGAAAGAATATGATAAATGCATTGCTTGTCTTCTCTTTTAATTTTTCAATATGCACATAAGAGTCTAATATTTTTGTACTTAAATAGATAATCTTGAATGCATGAAAAAACAGTTGGATTTAAGGAAATCAACTCATTTTCTGGCTGGTGACCTCAAATATCATCGTGTTTAGCAAACACAGATTCCAATTTTTCCCAAGCTTGATCTGGTTCATCAATTCCAAATATGTGGAATCATAAATCAATAGAGATTGACATCTCAATCAATCCATGGGCTTCATCACATTTATTGTCCCATTTTGTTTTCTTATCATCATCAGTGGGATCTGTTTCTTTCCCTGAGGTAATTCGGTAAAGTCATATACTTCGTAGGACATCCTCCATACGATATTTCCATGAGAAATAGTTGGAAATAGTAAGTATAATATCACATAGGGCGACCATACTATAAAATGAAGGTCATAAAAACAAAAACCAATGGTCTGGATGCAAAGATATCGAAAAATCAGGTTGTTTCAAAAAATACAACACTAAAACTGACTCTAGATCAGGAAGTTATGCTAGATTGAAAAAATGGTTCCAAGTGACCCCAAAAAATACGAGGCAAGCAAAGGATTGAGCCAACTAAAGAAAAAAAAAGACCCCCCCACTCTTCCAAAGCTTAACCTTTTAAACTCACTTTACAATAATGTTGTTATATGTGAACCACTTTTGTAAAATAAGTGGAGTTTCACTTTTACAATAATGTTACTTTAAATATTGCATGCAAAAAAACTAAAAGACTTTAAGTGACTCACTTTTATAATTTAAGGGAGATGCACTTTTACTATAAAGTAACTAAAAATTAGAAATTACATGCAATTTTAGAAAAGTAACTAACAAGAAGAGTTGAACTCAATACTTCTTATTAAATAAAGCAACTTTTAACCAAGTGAGATAATATTAAAAGGTACGAAAAAGATGGAAAGAAGGAAGGGGGATTTTTTTTTTTACTCTTTTGTCTCAAACTTCATGCTTACTAGAAAAATACATTTTCCTGCAAATCACTCTAGATCTAATGAAATGTAAGTATCTTGGGAAAATGGAAGCCTTTTTCGATGAAACGAAAATTGTTCCCCACTGGAAACGACGCTCCAGACGTAATGAAATACCTATCATAGCCCAAAAATGCACATAAATTTTAGAACCAGAAACCCTTTCACGGCTTCGGCAACATCAGTTCAATATCTAAATCACTAACGGAAGTGACTCTTCAGAAAGGCTCTAATACCATGTTCAACTACACATGATGATTCCAAAAGAAAGAACACCTATAGCAGGCATTCACACAAACAGATCACAGATCAACACACTAATGTTTTCATGTGGTTTAAACCCTTGAAATGGAACCACTCCATGGCCTCGGCCAAATAGATACTTGAGGTAGTTTATTATGCAAAAGAAATTAATTTACATATGAGCTTCTCATAATCGATCAACTAGTAAGTGGCCCTCCATGATTTTTAAATAGATATCATGGACCAATCTGGTGTTAAGCCATGGATCAAAGGTAATTATGATCTAAGAGAAGTTGAACCGTCGGATCACTCTACGTATAGAACACATCATGTCCGTCGGATTAGATATTTACAAATGAATACTAAATAAACACACTTTTCCTAATGGATATATTATAACAAGCTGATATTAACTAACTCCTAAGTGTCTAAATATCCTAACAATATGTTGAAATAAATCATTACTTCTTAATCAAAAGATTACAAAGGTTAATCGCTTATTTGTTCCTCCTGGTAGGTCCTTCCAACACATCAAATGGGTATTCCCGAACCACCCAACCATAGAAAAAAAAGGACACTTTAGTCACTCTTCCCTTCTACTCACCCTCAAGCCAGACCATAATCCCACTAGGGTGAAGCTACTCAGGTATTTTTTAACCAGCTAATGTCTAGTCTAAAATATAAACAGGACTAACACAACCCTCAGTAACCAACAGACACACCTTTAGTTCCATACATAACACTTTCTTAGTGCTCATAACAATGGGAAACCTGAAAGGGTTATGGTCTTTGTTACTACAGTAGTTTAAGAATAACTTTTACCAGTCCTTTATAGGTTCAACACAAGAAAACCCTTCCCTAAAAACACCTCTAGTGCTTCACTCTATGGCCATAGATAATTTCTTTCTTGAACCTGATTGAACTTGAACTTGAACTTAAGTTATCTGCTCAAGAAAATACCCACTTCTTGGATTTTCAATCATTTTCTCTTGTGTCTTTCGATTTCCAAATTTGTTATGGATTCTTTGTGGATGAATGTGTTTTTTTTCTCTTCCTTAAAATAAATATATATTTAATTTATTTATTTCTCTCTTTTTTGTATTGAGGATATTATATTTTTAGTAAAAACAATTAGGCACAATGCGAGTAAGACACCTCACATCAGCTGATAGGGTTTTGGAATGGTTTAGTTCTATAGTTTCATATTATTAAAATATAAAGTACAATTTTCAGGTTTAGTTTTAGTTTTCCTAAGTCATCTTATCCTCTAGCGAGGATATGGCCTTTCTTAACTTTGGTTCTTCCCATCTAATCATGTGTAGGATAATTTTAAAATAAAAAAAAATATTTACAATTACACCATAATTTCTATCAATGGTGTTCAATTTTTAGTACTTAATACAAACTTTTGACATAATGTACTTTTCAAAATAAACTAATCAACTCAGGAGAGTGAAATATTGAGATATTACATCCCCTCCCCCTTAAAAGAAGATCGTCCCCAGTGTTCATGGAGAGATTTTTTAGCTTTGGAACAAATGGATATGCTTATCTCATAACATCTTCCTTTTTCCATGTAGTCTCCTCAGGATCGAAGTGCTTGCATTGCACCTTTATTTGAGGAATGGCTCGATTTTGGAGAAAATTTACTTTCATTTCTAGTATATAAAGAGGTTATGGCTGGAATTATCCTTCTAGTTCCACCTGAATCACATTTATCTAGTTGATGGCATGCTTAGAATCATGAACATATTTTTTCAACAAAGAAACATGAAATACATTGTGTACTTGAATGTTAGCTGGTAAAGCAAGTTGATAGGCCACAAGAACTATTTTTAATAGTACCCAAAAAGGTCCACAGTATATAGGGGCTAATTTAGAGCACTTCCATAGACTTAGGGAACTTCTTTTTGCTTTGACTTTCATATAAACATGATCCCCAACTTGGAATTCTTTATGTTTTCTTAAATCTACATAACGTTTTTTCCTGTCCTGGGATTCCTTTAAGTTTTGTTTAATTTTATTTACAACATATTCCATGTCCTTAAGCATATCTGTTCCAAGCATGATTACATCTGTTGTATTATCCCAAGCTATTTGTGTGTTACATTTTCTACTATAGAGAATTTATAAAGGACTCATTTTTGTGAAGGCTTGATATCCACTATTTTAAGAAAATCCTTCTAAGTGCAAGTAGTCCTCCCATCATGTGGGATTATCCATAGCATGTGTTTGCAACATGTCTTCCAAGATCTGATTAGTCCTCTTTGTTTTCCCGTCATTTTGAAGATGATAAGTTGTACTAAAATTTAGTTGCGTGTCTAAGCCTGTAAAAAATTCCTTCCAAAATTTTCGAGTAAAATTTGCATCTCAATCCAAGATAATGGATTTTGGTACTCCATCCAACCTGAACACTTCTTTTAGGAAAATATGAGCAATATTTATTGCCTTGAATGTATATTTTATAGGAATGAAATGGGAAACTTTGGTTAGTTTATCCACTACTACCATAATCACATCATGTTGTCTCTTAGTTTTAGGTAAACCAATGGTAAAGTCTATGGTAATTACCTCCCACTTCCATTCTGGAGTTGGTAAAGACTACAATAAATCGGCAAGGTGTTGGTGCTCATCTTTAACCAATTGAATTCTTGGCACTTTGAGATATATTCAACAACATCATATTTCATTCCAAACCAATAATATTGTTTTCTATTTGCAGAAGTCATTTTCTAATATCCAAAATGTCTCAAATATGGTTTTTTGTGAAATTCAGTCATCACATCCTGTCTTAAATCTACTAGATTTGGAATATATAATATGTTTTTAAATAACAATAGTCCATCCTCTGTAAATTTAAAGATATGTTATTGTTGTTTAGAATTTTCCTATTGTGATTTTTCCCTTGTTTCTTCCATAAACTCGTCATGTTCAAGGGTTTTTTTTACCGTGTTCTTTAAATCATATTCAAAATTACTAACTGAAATCATGTGAATTAGTTGTATATTTATACTGAACACATCTGCAATTTTATTTTCCTTTCCTTTAATGTGCTTAATTTCAAAATCATATTTGCTTAGAAAAGCAATCAATCTAGCCTACCTCTCATTTAGATTTTGTCTATTAAACATATATTTAATCAGAATATTATCAATTTTAAGTTGAAATATTTTACTCAATATGTAGTGCCTCCACATTTTTAGGGCATGAATTATGGCTACTAACTCCAAATCATGAGTAGTGTAATTTCTTTCATGTTCTTTTATTTTTATGAATTCATAAGACACCACATGATCATCTTGCAACAATAATCCTAACCTCTCTTTGCAAGCATCCGTGCATACTACAAATTCCCCACATGGATACTTTATCTTTAAAATGGGTTCTCACGTAGTCAGTAAGTATTTTAACTTTTGAAAATTTGCTTCACATGTTTTTGACCAAATAAATTTTGCCTCTTTTTTTTGAAGGGAAGTTATAGGATATGAAATATTATAGAAACCCTCTATGAATCTCCTATAGTAACTAGAAAGACCGAGATCTTATGTCGGTCACATTCTTAGGGGTATACTAGTTCATTATGGGTTTTATTTTTCTTGGGTCCACTCCTATCCCTCTTTCAGAGATAATATATCCCAAATATTGTATATGATCTTTATAGAATTCACAGTAATTGAATTTGACATATAATTGATGATCTCTCAAAATTTGCAAAATTGTTTTTAGATGTTCTTCATGTTCCTTTTACATCTTTGAGTAAATAAGTATATCATCAATAAAATCAAGCACACATTTATCAAGTATTTACTAAAAACACTATTCATAAGGCACATGAATGTTGTCGGTGCATTAGTAAGACCAAAAGGCATGACTGTGAACTCTTGGTGTCCATACCTTATTCTAAATGCAGTCTTATGAATGTCTTCATCCTTAATTCTTACTTGGTGATACCTCAACCTTAAGTCAATATTTGAAAATATTTTAGCTTCCATGACATGATCAAATAAGTCATCAATCCTAGGTAATGGGTATTTTTTTATAATGACTTTGTTCACTTGTAGGTAGTAAGCATAATCTTAATGTTCCATCATTTTTCTTAACAGATGGAACGGGTGCTCCCCGTCGTGACACACTAGGTCTAATGTAATATTTCTCTATCACTTCTTGCAGTTTCCTTTTCAAATCCACTAATTCCAATGTACGTATGGCCCCAGGTATACTATTAATAGTAAATTCAATATCCCTTTTTTGGGGGTAGATCTAGTGTTTCCTCTAGAAATACATCTTTAAATTCATGAAGTACCGACTAATTTTCCATTTTAGCCTTAACTTATTCTACATAATTTATTATCTTTACAACATAGAGTTGGCACCCTTTTCTAGTGCACCTCTTTATTTGCAAAGCATAAATCTGCCTTATTGAAACATTTTGAGGAATACTAGTTACTATTATGGAATTTATGTTATCATCAGTACAAGTGAAATTGTTGTTAAAACAGTTTAACACTACCCGATGCCATTCTAACCAATATGTTCCTATAAGCATATCGTGGGAACACAAAGGTAGAATATTTAATCTTGATACTGTAGGCAGTCCATTCATTTCTAATAGACACTTCTCAATGAGTTATGTTATCTTCCTTTTTGTTCCAGTGGTTAACTGAACTAGCAAATATTTTTTTATATTTACTCTTCTTCAACATGCATGTTCCAACAATTTAGGAGAGATATAACTCTGACAGGATTCGGGTTCAAATAGAATAGAAATAGATTTTGCAGCAATCTTATCTTCGATTTCCACCATAGATGATTGGTGATCAGCCTATTGATCTTCAAATGCAACACAAACTCTAGTACTCTTGGCCACATCATTAACTATTTTTGTTTCTTGTATGTTGTGTATAATTTTAACATTTCCACCTTTATACGGAAAATTTCTTAGTAAATGGGATTCTCCACAACCATAACACCTTAAAGGGAATTCAATAGTTTCTTTTGATTTCCTTCCTGCAATACTGACAATTTTATTTCTACTTTGAGGTGGGTAATTTGGTTGAAAGTTTATTTTCCCAAAAAAAATTGCTATTCTAAAAATTTATGGATTGCTTCCTGTATGTAGATGGTTTATATCCCTTCTTCCTTTGTTCAAAATCTATTTCTTTTTTTCCTTCAAATTTTTTAAGTTTTATGCATTGTGCTTACTCTTTTCATAGCACAACCTAGCCTTTCGAAATTTCCCCTCCAAAGTTTAAGGGTCATCAAATTCAATTTTGTCTCGAAAATATCGGGGCATGCATCTTAAGAAACACTGAATCTTCACTTTTTCTTCTTTAATATATGGAACATATTGAAGTAATTCCAAGTATTTATTAATCAATTCATCCATTGTCACTTGTCCCATTTTAAGTTCATTAAAATCTTTAATATTCCCATCATAATATCTTTCGAACATATATTTGCTTCTATTCCCACCCCAGATTTCATTTCTCCATTGAAAGTGGATGGTTTAATATTTTTAAAATCTCCTTTTAATTCACTTGTAGGTTGTTTTTTGGGAGGAGAAATTTTAGAATTGCCACTTTTCAAACTATTTGAGGTGGTTTATTCATCACTAGAATAATTAGTTTATGTATCAATTTATCTGAAAATTTTGGGATCTTTCCTTTAACACTGTTTCTCTTCAAGTGACTATAACCCGCATTACTAGAGGTATATTTAGGTTTCCAATTATTCTTTGTTTCTGTTAAGTTCTACAAAATCATTTCAATCAGCTCATGTTGTTCCTCTTGTTCCTTCATCTTATCATCTTTAAAACTTTGTAGTTCTGCTTTAAGGCTTCTCATTGTTTCCAACATTCTAAAGGCATGGGCCTAATTCTCGCCTGTCATTTAATTCCACCCATATCTCCTCTTCTCGATGTTGTTGATTTACTACCCCTTGTTGGTTTGGAACTTCCTCCATGTGTATTTGATAAATTTTATACATCCCTCTATATGTGCTCTACCCTTCGGTTTCTATCTTCTTCCTAAGAAAAAATCCCAAGTTCTCTCTAGGATTGCTTTATTCCTAGCTTTTTCCAAAGTTAAAGTATACAGTTGATTTAGGATGGATCTCTAATCGTTGAGTCCAATGCATTGTTGGGGTTGGACCAAATTTAGTTGAGTCATTGACAACCTCATTATTGTACTTAATTTCTCCCTCTCCGCTAATATATTATCACTACATCATGTTTATAACAAACAATAATCTTATCAGTTTACTTAAATTTCAGTCGTTTATCGAGCCCAAAATGTACTAGCATTGTAACCTTCAACTCTAATACCAATTTGTAATGTGCCTCTTTACACTATTTAATATATATATATATATATATTTAACACAACTCATGTATCTAAATTTCATAATCATAATATATGCAGGTCAAGATCAGACTTCTTTGTCGATGATAAATCTCGACATGTAATATGATGTGTAGAGTCCTCTTCATCTTAAATATACTTTGAATGCTACCATCATATATATATATATATATATATATATATATATATATAAGCAATGTTAGAGTGATCTGATTTATTTTTCATCACTATGGACTCATTATAAAATATCTATGCTCATGTTACTTCGCTCTACCCTTAATACATTTAATGTATCAATGTAATATCATCGCATATGATCTTGTTGTGCATTTATAAGTTTGGACATAAATCACGAATACACTAACTAGTTTAGTACCTCTACTGCTCTGATACCATATAATATTTGAACATATAAATATAGGCACATTAACTAAAGAGATATACAGTGAAAATCAAATTAGAAAGCAACTAATCATGTAACAAATGATTTATCATAGATCATTACACAAAAATTAGATGTAGATTGGAAGAAAATAATGATGTATTTCATTAACTTGAATGAATGGAGGTGAAGAATATTTATAGGGAGGCAATTCGAATTAGGGTTGGAGGCAATTCGAATTTCCCATGGAGTGGATGGATATAATTCATGCTTAACTAGAGCCTAAGAACCCTTATTTAACCATGCTAACTCTCCTTAATTGAGTTACACTGACTAATGACTTCACAACCATTAGGTTCTGATTGAAGGATGCTCAGTTAACTGACTGGATGAGCATGCAAAACCCTAAGGAGACTAAAAAAAGGCGTAAATGGATAAATATATACATGAAGGCCAGTTTAGGATCTAAATTAGGGGAGATATCCCAATTACCAACTGAACTAGGACTCAATTCATCCAAAATTAAGGAAAAGTTCCCCAAATCTAGGAAGGCGACTAGGTTAGTCGAAAATGGACATTAGGGTTTGATTTTAGTGGCAGATAAGGTGGTTTAGGACCCCTAGAGTTTAGAATTAGGCTCTAAGGTGACTCACGTGATCAATTTGAGTAATTTTTGGCCCACTAGCATCATGAAGTAAAGGTCTAGGTCACTAGGTAGGATAATTATTCTGTGGAGAAGGTATTTTTCTCCAACAAGTTCATTTGTTGTACATTGAACCTTGTTGCGGTTTTGGTTTATGGTATTCGGTCATCCCTGGGTTTTTATTATTACCTCATATTTTCACTTTTACACATTGTTTTACTGTGGTTTCAAATGTAGAAACGCTAGGGTTTGGCTTTGATACATCTCTTGGAATTTGGATGACTGATTTTGCGTTTTAATCTTCCATGTTAAACCTCTAAGTGTTTCTTCTTGATATTTTATGTGATTTTCGGTCATTTAATTGTAATGGGCTCATCCCATGATGTCATTACTTGTTCTAACCTAGAGTTTAGAATTAGGCTCTAAGGTGACTCACGTGATCAATTTGAGTAATTTTTGGCCCACTGGCATCATGAAGTAAAGGTCTAGGTCACTAGGTAGGATAATTATTCTGTGAAGAAGGTATTTTTCTCCAACAAGTTCATTTGTTGTACATTGAACCTTGTTGCGGTTTTGGTTTATGGTATTCGGTCATCCCTGGGTTTTTATTATTACCTCATATTTTCACTTTTACACATTGTTTTACTGTGGTTTCAAATGTAGAAACACTAGGGTTTGGCTTTGATACATCTCTTGGAATTTGGATGACTGATTTTGCGTTTTAATCTTCAATGTTAAACCTCTAAGTGTTTATTCTTGATATTTTATGTGATTTTTGGTCATTTAATTGTAATGGGCTCATCCCATGATGTCATTACTTGTTCTAACATTCTTTATTTACACTTGGTTGGTAGTCATGAAGCCAAATCAACCTTCCATTATGGGCCATGATTCATAGAAGGTTTTAGGCAAGGGGTTTGAACATGATCGCCGTGACAAGTAATCATCCTTATGAGGAAATTAAGCAATGCCTCTGTTATTTTGTTCATTTATCCAAAGATAATATTAACCATATTTTAATTTGTATTTAATACTTTTTTGTTTGCACATGGTTGTTGTGGTCAACCTTACCCACCAAGATACAACTCAGGGTTTGCAGTATCGGAAGGGTTTCCCTATGTCTTAGATAGGGTAATTTCCAGGGAAATTTTTAAGGGCGAAATTTCACCAATTGGCTATTTTGTCTTTTTTCAAAAAATAAATTCTCCATTTGGTCATTTTTGGTCTCTATTATCGCCTATATTTACATAAAATATGTTTTTTTTAATCATAATATTCACCAAAATTTACATTTTCCAAAAGTAAATTATATGTTTCATAATTAATATTCCCCTACCTATCTATACAAATGTTTTTTTCATTCCAAAATAATCACCTAGAATACTATACTTAGGTACACTATTATAATCCTTAAAAAATACCTAGTAATTTCCTTCCTCTAAGTTTGTAAACTCTTTATGTATTATCATCCTTCATATATTTCTGGCTCTTGTTTTTCTTTAGCATAGTTATTAATTTGGACTCTTTATCCCTAGGTCCTTACAATGCTAAGGAAAGTATTCCTTTTCCTTTCTCGAGGCTATAGGAGATCTCTATTGACAGGTTGCAATTTGGGTTGTGGAGAAACCCCACCTCCTCCATGCCTTTGTTCTTTCGATTCAAGGTGAGTTCACTTTTTGTCATTTAATGTTTCATGGCATGGGTTTTATATTTCCCTACTTATTCTTTTTATTTCATTAATGCTTGTGTTATGTTGCAGGTTGTATGGGCGGGTGTACAAGCAGTCTCCTATAACAAGTTATAACCCTGCTCAAACCCATGTGTAATTACTTTGTGATTTGGATTCTTTTGGTATGAATTTTAATACTTAGGGTTGCATTCCTTTGGTAGATTTAACCTTATTGAAAAAATAGTTCCCATGCTTGACCTTGCAACCTTGAGGTCTCGACTACTTGTAAGTTAAGTTAATTCATTAAGTTTATAAGGCTTGATTTCATAGCCTTTGAACTCAAGACCCTTAATATGATAATATGATAGTTATGTGTAAATTTTGTATTGATTAATAGAGATTTGTGGACATTGGATTTGTCCTTCAAGGATTTCCTTTTATTCTCTTGTCATCGGTATTGCCAATTGTTAATGGATTCATGTTTGAAAGTTTTATTTTCTTCTTTGTAATGGATTTCGATATACCTTAGATTGTATATCGTTCTTCATGTTTATATAGAAATTTGTATTTATAATATCTTATGTGTGTATTTATTGTCTCTATATTAATGATAATCTTAAGAATACATTTTGTATTTTTTTTCATTTAGTTTGTGTTAAATTATGGATATCATTTTGTTTAAATAATTTATTTATATATCCATTGATGCAGAGGCCGCTACACCTAATTCTTTCTATAACTTATCTATTAGATTAGAAAAGTATGTACAACATTCCCATACTATAGACATAATTCTTTCTTTTGTAATAGTTTACTCCTTTTTATTAATTCTATAACTTATCTATTAGATTAGAAAAGTATGTACAATATTCCCATACTATAGACATAATTCTTTCTTTCTTTTGTAATAGTTTACTCCTTTTTATTAATTCTAGTTCTCGAGATGAGTTTTTATCCCAGGATCAAACCCTTGTTTAACAATGAACCTTGATTAGGTTCAATGGTAAAACACATTATGTTTATTTTGATTAAAAATCTTTTTTTTGGTTATTCGTTTACCATGTAAGTGTTTCCATGCATTTCCTATTACTCGTTTCTCTCTTGTATTACTCGTTTCTCTCTTGTATATGAAAGCCTTATATTTACTTTCTTTGTTTGACTCAATAAAACAAGTTTTTGGTATTTAAAAAGTAACACATAGGCTCCAATTGCTTTTCAAATCTTCTTGCTTGTATTTATTTTCTCTACATTAAAACCTATTTATATAGTTATTCAACCTAGGTTGTATTAGTAGGTAAACATCAAAATATATTTAATCATCAATTTAAGAACAATACATTCAGTAGATCTTTATTTATAAATATTTAGTAAAGAATAATCTACCACTTCCTTTTGATAAAAACATACATTCTTTTTTATTCCCTTCCATAACTCAACCATTAAAAATAGTGATGTATATATGCTGAAATAAAATATGAGAATAGTGCATGAAATACTTTGTATTAGTAGGTAAACATCAAAATATATTTAATCATCAATTTAAGAATAATACATTCAGTAGATCTTTATTTATAAATATTTAGTAAAGAATAATCTACCACTTCCTTTTGAGAAAAACATACATTCTTTTTTATTCCCTTCCATAACTCAACCATTAAAAATAGTGATGTATATATGCTGAAATAAAACATTCCTTCTTAATAAAAATCTTACAAAGGTTAATCCCTTATCAGTTCTTCCTGGTAGGTCCTTCCAACACATCAAATGGCTAGTCCTGAACCACCCAACCATAGACCGGTAGGGATACTTTAGTCTCTCTTCCCTTCTAGTCACCCTCGATCCAAGCCATAGTCCCACTATGGTGAAGCTACTCAAGTAGTTTTTTACCAACTAATGTCTCAGTCTTAAATATGAACATGACCGACACGGTCCTCGGTAACCAATAGAAACACCTTTAGTTCCACACCTAACACTTTCTCAGTGTTCATAACAATGGGAAAACTAAAAGGATTATATTATATGTTACTAGAGTATTTCAAGACTAACTTTTCCCAGACCTTTATAGGTTCAACACAAGAAAACCGTTGCCTAACAACACCTCCAGTGCTTCACTCTATGGCCATAGAGAATTTCTTTCCTAAACCCAACTAAACTTGAACTCAGGTCATTTTCTCAAGCAAATACCCACTTCTTGGATTTTTTTTGTCTTTTTCTCTTATCTTTCAATTTCCAAGTTTGTTTTGGTTGCTTTGTGGTTGAATATGTTTTTTTTTTTCTCTTCTCTAAAAGAAAAATGTATGTCATCTTTTTATTTCTCTCTTTTTTGTATTGAGGAGATTCCATTTTTAGTAAATTTCTTTAGGTAAAATGTGAGTGAGACACCTCACATCAGTTGTTAGTGTTTTGGAATGGTTTAGTTCTATAGTTTCACATTATTAAAATGAAAAGTATAATTTTCAGGTTTAGTTTTAGTTTTCCTAAGTCAGTTTACCATACAGGTTGACTATGGCCTCTCTTATCTCCGGTTCTTTTTTATCAAGTGGAGAATAATTGTAAAATAAAAAAACATATTTACAATCACAGCATAATTTCAATCAATGGTGTTTAGTTTTCAATACTTAATACAAACTTTCAACTACTGACACTTAGGAGAAATTTTGAAATCCTGCAAATATTTGAAACTGAATCTATAGATGAATTTAAAATCGAGTTATGATGGTAGTTATTAAATAAGGACACATGCTAAAGAGTTGTCAGACCAGAAGGTTGTTGAGAAAGTATTAAGGAATCTGCCAAGTAAGTTTGAAGCAGTAGTTGATGCTATAGAGGAGTCTAAATATTTATCACAACTCATAATTGATGAGCTGATGGGATCATTGTTATCCCACAAATCCAGATTGAATATAAATTCTACATCGTTATTAGAAAATGCCTTTAGATCACAATTATATGTTGGAAGAGGAAGAGGAAGGTATGTCAATAGAGGCAAGGGAAAATTTCAGAACCAATGTGATGAAAGGTCAAATACTGACGGGACTGGTAATTTTACCCAAATCACAAACTGAGGAATCTTTTGAGCATCAAGAATTAATATTAATCAACAGCAAATTCACAAAATAGACAAATCAAAGTTTCAGTGTTTTTATTGTAAGAAATTTGGGCATTATGCTTGTGATTGCAAAAAGAAGTAGGCAGATGTTGGTAAGCAGTCTGCAAACATAATTGGGAAACTTGAGCATAAAAATGATTCTATGTTAATATGTGCAATGTTGCACATGAAATTCCAAGTGATATGCGGTTCCTGGACAGTGGTTGTAGCAATCACATGACTGTAAATAGGGATTTGTTCACTAGTTTGGATAATTCTATACAATCTGAAGTGAAACTTGGAAATGACAACAAGGTGCTAGTCAAAGGAAAATGTGTGCTGAATGTGTTTGTTAAAAATGGAGATAAGAAACATATTGATGATGTGTACTTGGTTCCATGTTTGAAATGCAATTTCATTAGTATTTGACAGTTAATGGAGAATAAATATAAAGTTATTTTAAACCATAATGTGTGTACAATACTGGATAAATAGGTAAGTAAAAGGTTAATTGCAAGAGTAGAGATTAGAAGAGTCATTACTAGGGTTTTGGTGTTACTAACAATTCATTAACCAAAAATATTGTGTTAATCCACTTTTTCATTAGATTACAAGCTTGTATCCAACTTAGATATATATGAGTCTAGATCCATCCTAACCATGAACCTATTATAGGGATTAAATATTTGGAAGTACACAGATTTTTTAAAGTGCAAAATTTTGAGAAATGGTTTGCACTTCAAGGGGTTTGATAGATCTAGGGTGTTAACATCCTAATTTTGATCCTTCAATTTGTCATGAGCATTATCACCTATACTCATCACTTTGGGCAGCCTTAGCCTCATTCCCATCTCCATATGATCTTAGCATTACTAGGAGGAACTGGGCCATTTATTAAATTTGACCAAGAAATTCAACGTGTGGTATTTCTTCAATAATCCATGCATGTTTTGGACTAAAATCATCAAAAACTGCACTATGGTCCTAGAAACAGAAAACAATTATCGTATTTGGTTCATTGATGGTCTACACCTCCCAAAGTAGTGTAAAGGCCTACAGTGGACATCGCCAACATGGTATTTTTTAAGGATTATAATAGTATACTTAAGCATAGCATTCTAGGCGATTATTTTGGAAAGAAAAAAACATATATATAGATAGGTAGGTGAATATTAGATATGAAACATACAATTTACGGCTGAAAATTGTAAATTTTGGTGAATATTATGATAAAAAAAACATATTTTATGTAAATATAGGCGATATTAGAGACTAAAAATGACCAAATAGCGAATTTTTTTTTTTTTTTAAAGCCCCAAAAATAGCCAATTGATGAAATTTCGCCCCTAAAATTTTCCCTGATCACCAATTCATTATTTCTAAAAGTAAACTTTGATTTGGTCTCTAATACATGTCATTATCACGCTACTTCATTTATGCAAGGGCATTATTCACAGTGGAGATAGTTCTAAGAGATGTCAAAATATTTTCCTATAAACAAATCCATAAATAAAGACTTAAAGGTCATCCATAAACCATCCACTCATGAGAAGCGAGGTTATGTTGTCCAAATCCTTCCACAAAGAAAACCACCATTTATGTCCCTTCTTTCTACCATATAGGAATTCACTTTACACCATCTAGAGCTTGGATTGGAGCCTTATAGGAGAAGAAGAATCCTCCCTTTGGATAACTATGGAGTTCACTTTCTTCAATCGACTATCACCAAGGTGCATGTGACTTGTTTTCCCCTTTTTATTGATAAAATATTCACATGCCTTTCATAATGTATAGTAAATTGAAATATCTTTCATTTAGGCTTATCCCTATGGCTTACACCTCTTGATATGCCACTTAGAGAACACAGCCTCTAAGCAAGTACCTTTTGGCACATGTTGGTGATAAAATACAAGTACCCGCTTGGTGATCATGCTAGGGATGAAACCATTATTTCATCTTTGGTTGCGTGTGTGCCTCATCAGGAGCTTCATTTGATGGTGTTTAGCTTCCTTTATTACTAGTATATTTTCTACTTGTTGTAGCCCTTGGTTTTCAGGTGAACAGGGTACGAAACCATCTCTTTTTGCTTCAATTCCGATTTTTTTTCATGATTTTTTTCTTTTAACCCCACTAAAATTTCTCTGACATGAAGTTTACAACTGCACTTTCCCTAATGAAAACCATGGCACCATGGATAGCTTTTGTTTTTACACCACCTATTTGGTTTTTAGATTTTTTTCTTTTGACTGGATTCTGCAATTTACCCTAACATAAGCGCTTGATCCTTTTGTCTCATTATTTCCATGATACACTTTGTATTGTTGAATATTTCTTTATTGGACATTGTAGGTAAGAAAAAGGTTTTGAACCCTTGGTACTTACTACCTTTAAGGTTCCTGTTTGGGAAATTTAACAAATTTCTATTTCAGTTGTATTATTTTCCAAAATTGAGTCATAGTTTAGTTTATTTTTCTTGGTTTTCTTAAAAAAAACCTTTGGTGTTAGTTAAGGGTTTAGTCCTCCTTTGTTAGACTTCATTCATTTTCTTTGTAAATCATATGACTTTGATTTCTTGTTCTATTTCATTTCCTAGATTTCAAATCATTTTATGTATTTGCTAGCTAATGACATGTTTAGAAAAGATTGATTAAAAAAAACCATTTCACTTTCTAGTATTTATTATTAGTTTATCTTACATTTTATTTAAAAGATTGCACTAGTCATTTTCTAGTTTAGCTTTGAAACTTTTTGGGTGAAAGAATTTGAAAGTGTATCTTTTACATATTTAGTAAAGTGTCCCTTATTACTTAAAGAAAAAGAACCATTGTTCTTTAGTATTTAGTAATCAATTATTTTCCGATATTGCACTTTCTCTTTTATGGCAATTCATTAAAAGCAATCTTTTGTTGTACACACCATTTGTGCACACACCTCACTTTTAAAGTAAATACTTGGTTCATGACACCAAGTTCAGACTTAAAATTAGAAACCAATTAAACCAACTAAAATTTATCACTTGATGACCTAAAATACTATTTTAGTTTGACTAAGGTAATGGGGAAAGGCATCCAAATAATTCGCTATTATTGGTCTCTTCGTTTTTGAAGGGAAAATCCCAGAAGATGGATGGAATATTCAACACATGGAAAGTTATATAATAGGACATGAAGCAGGGTAAGGAATCTATGTTGATGCGTCCAAGTGGAGAAATTATATTGTAATTGTCTTGATGTTGTTAGAACTGGCCACTATATTTTGTATAGAACCCCATGAAGGGTTAAGGGTTGGGGTTGGAGAGTGAGAGAAAACTAAAGAGTTGTGGGAATTGTTATAGGGATATGGGCTATAGGATAGTTATCCCCTATGATTTAAAATTTGCATGTTTTGATCTATTGCAAGAGTGTGAATAAAATGAGAAGGATTTTCCCCTTTAAAATTATATTGGAAAATGAGGTGAATGCCTATGTTTAGTTTATTGTTTTGTTTCAAATATGTTGAACATAAGATATTACCACCCCCAAAATGTATCTTGAATAAGAAATGAATTAAAAGTTAATTAACATCACTAATCAAGTATTTAGTCAAACCCATATTTCCCCCTAAATTTTTTTCCGGTTGCACAAGAAACAATGTGGAGTTTGGCACATGATTCGATGTGGGGTTAATTCAAAAGTTTCGAAAGTGGGTATCAATGGAAAAATCCCTCCAATTTCATATTTTTCGATTTGACCCAAAATATTCGATTTACCCAGACCCAAAATATGTTTCCAAACCAAATCTATGTCTATATTGAATCTACCCTGCTTGAACAAAATCTATGATCCTGTCAACACACTAGATCTATGATCAAACCAAATCGGATTGTGTTGAAATCCTCTGAAGAAAATTGATGCTATCATGATCGATTGGTAAGAATATTTTTTTTCCAATTTTATGTGCCCTAGGTTGTATATTTTCAAAGACGTTTTTTGTTTCAGAGTTGATTGTAAGTATAGAGGAACATTATATTGCTTACAAAATATGCATTGCATAGGAACCCTCTGTTGCTTTAAAAAATTGCATATTTTGTTTGATATCTTACCTTGAACAAAATATTCGAACTCATGTCTTGTTTTAGATCTAACCCTACTTGAACCGTCAATCCATCATCTCTCTGATCAAACCAAATTGGACCGCGTCGATATCCTCTGAGCAAAATCGATGGTGTAGTGATACGACTGGTAAGTTTTTCTTTACATTTTTTTTGCTTAAAAAAATTTAGATTCTTACCTTGCTTGAACAAAATCTACGAACCCATCAACGGGTCTGTGATCAAACCAAAATTGATTGCATTGGAATCTGATGAAAAAAATTGATGGTATAGTGATCGACTGACAATATTTTTTTATTTTGTATGTTAATCGGCTGGTGTAGTGATTCAACGCATCAGCTCTCTGATGAAACCAACTTGGACCGCGTTGAAATCCTCTGAGCAAAATCGATGGTGTAGTGATATGACTGGAAATAACTTTTTTTTTCAGTTTTTTGTGCTTAAAAAAATTACATCCTTACCCTGCAAGTTTTGTATTTAAGCAGTCTATAAAATGATTTATCAGATACTGAATATGTAGAGTAATTAATTTTACCCTTTATTATTTGATGCATAAATCAGTTTGGACCATCTGGATGTGAATCTAAAATCTTGGTTGGAAGGAGAAAAGAAATTGAAGGTTTTTACCAAACGTTAGAATTTATGTAGTATTTATATTATACCTTTATAAATACTATGTTTTTTCACTCTTGCTTTCCAATTAAGAGATCATGTGTAACCTGTGTAGGCCATTTTGGCTTCCTGTCGTGATTTGAGAATTTTACTTCTTATAAATTTGATCATGTTCAATACAGACCCTAATCCGCTGCCACATAAAGAACGGAATTCATTGCCTCTAGAGGTTGTGGAAGAAGATTTTCGAATACTTGTCGAAGAGGATGTTGAAGGAGAAAATAGACGAAAAATGAAGCAACAATTGTCTATACATCAACAAAAGTCACGAAAATTATATAGACTTGCAAAAATTGATTGTTGGAGTGACGATGATGTATCCAATGGTAATGATGTTGAGAACCAATCGAATGATAGGGAAATACCTTATCAACTCCGATGTCATTCAACTCTACAGTATGTTAAGGCAAAAGGGTCCAAACTTTGATACATTTGTTCTTCTTAAAGGATAAATTGGTTTAGAAGAAATCATTATCTGCAAATTTATAGATGAGTCGCATACAGGAAATGTAGAGTTGACAATGTTGGATCCTTGTGGTGATGATCGAATTCGTTACAATGTTAGTACCAATGACACATGGACACATACTATGGATGATGTTATGCATGTTCAAATGGTGTATGTAGATGAAAGTGGAAACCTTATGTTGCAACATCCTTCACTTTTTGAAATAAAATCACAATTATCTTCAAGTGGGCCAGATGAAAATCATAAAAAACATTCCATTGCAGTCATCAAGCGATGGTCTTATATGGGATCTTGTTCAGATGTGACTCTCCTACTGACTTAAAATGGTCATTTTGTGAAGATTGGTAGAAAGAAATGCATTCAAATGGATGGGCTATTGGTGCACAACACAAATCCATTTGCTTTTACCATAATGGTAGGCATGTATGCCCGTATTTATTATGAAAAATTGCCTGGAATGTCTAAAGATGGGTCATTGAAAATTCCATATCCTGTAGAAGTGTTGGATTGTTTAGTAGATGTTTCAACTGGTGGAACATTTTGTTGGGTAAGAATATTTGAAAATCATGTAGATGTTTTTGGTAGAGGCCACTATATTCGTGAAGGTGTGAATTTGCATCCACATGAGGTGTTTTACACAAAACAAGCTATGTTGATACCAACTGAAATAATTGATGGTGAGTATACATGTGTATCTTTTAATATATATTCTTCAACTCATATATGAAAAAAATATTTATAGTATCTAATGTTATATTATGTCGTGTTGTAGGAATTGTTGATGTTTTCTTTACTGTGAGCTATGTTAAAAGGTGGGCCACTAGCAGTCGAAAAGGAGAATATTTTTTTGTCGTTTTATTGCTACGAATGATGATGAGCACACACACCACTTTTCAACTTCTTGCAACAAAAGGTGACAATGAAGTTGTGACTGCTAGATTAGATGCCTCTACAGAATATGGAACACACAATGCATTGCCATCATATATCAGAGTATTGCATCCCAATCGAGTACATCGTCACAATATTCATCTTCTTTCCTACAAATTTTTCAATCACATAATGTCTCGAAACATTATGCACATTGAATCTTATGTGGAAATTACTTGTTTAGATGAAAGTTTCATGGTTAATTTTGAACTAATTGCAATGCATTTTGTACCTTCTAGGATTGTAAAGAAGAATAGTTCACTAGAGTCCAACATAGAAGGCTATGGAAATATTAAGGAGGCAGTTTTCTATACATGACCAAGCTTTCCTGATAGATATCAGCCAACTTCAGGCTCAAGTGATCAGACTCAACCTCTTGGTAAATGGAGAGTGGGACCAAAATTTATATTTCTCTATTTGTATAATAGACTACAACCTCGTGTACAATTACATGTTTCATGGGATTCACACCAATGGGATCTTGTCCATCAGTGTTATGGATTAGGGATGAGGATTGGTGTACCCCATTTGGATTTGTAAACATTTTTCCTTTCATTAATAAATTTTTATACCGTTTGGTGTAATATGTATGGTGAATTATATTATTTAGTATATATGAATTATTTATTTCTTGCATTCAATTGCTTCTGGTATTTTACTATTATGTTATAAATGATTTTTCTTTTCCATGGAAATTTTCTTTATATATGAAATTTGAATGTTTGAAATGATAATATACATTTTGTATCCCGTGGGCTATTGAGAAGATGGTTCTATAATATCTTTTTTTGTCTTAAAAGATACTTATTTTAGTCTTTTATAATCACCAAAACATGCCCTGTGAGGATATGCACTTACATAAAACATAGAGTAGAACTTTCCAAAAACAAAAACCTTACAAAAGTGGTATTTTCTTCATCTTTGTGGGGCAAACCATCTAAAATTAAATCTGGACTGGTCTAAATAGTTTTTCTCCTTTCTTATTATTTAGTTGTGTAGATAATATTTGTGTATGACAGTTACATGAAGTGCAATTTATATGTATATGCACTCTGGTTCTATATGTTAGTAGCTACTCTAGGATTAAATGTGTTGATCATTTTGGACTTTTAGTCTGCTAAAGAAGCTTGGGGTCTTTTGATAGATCAATTTAGAGATTGTTGAAGAATGTATTACATTTCTACTTGAAATATAATATGACTTTTCTTGAGGAAAAAATGAATGGTTTTTTACCTTTTTTATCCAAGGACTAAATTCATATTATTTAATCTAACACAGAAATAAAAGCATTCTTCATGTGCTAGTAAGAATGTTGCATAGTCAAATTGAATGATTCAAGTTGAACATGATGTGTCTTAACATTCACTACTACTCCACTATTCAATATTTTCAATTTTATCCTAAAAATTGCTATTGTGTAAAAATATTGAAAATATGCCCTAGTTCCCCAAAATTCACACATAAGGTTCAATACTTGGCCTGTTTAGGTGATTCAAATTGGAAAATGTGAGTTTTATTATTCTCCGTTTTTTTTAACATTTTCATATTTTCATTTCATATTTGCAAATACCAAGAAATTTGGCTAAGTTATTGTCATTGACAAAAATGGCTAAGTATTGAAAAACTAGCTCAAGTGGCTATGGGAAAATGACTGCCATTTCCTCATACTGAGAGAGAAAATTATTCTAAGGGAACCATCCTGTAGGTGGATGACTAATGCACCTGAATATAGTCTTCGTTTTGGAAAAAAGTCTCTAGTCAAGAATATATTGGCCTGCCAAAACAACCACTCAACCTGTTTTGCACCTAAAACCGGCCTAAATGGCCTTAGGAAAATGCTTGCCATTTCTCACCTGTGAGGAATAAAAAAATTCTAAGAGCATCAACTTTCAGGTGGAGGATTTACGCACTTGAACATTGAATCTTTCTTGATAAAACTTCTATGGCCAAGAAGATAATGGCCTACCAAAACAACCAATCAACATGTTTTTCACCATGCCAGAAAATGCTCGCCATTGGCAAAAATGGCTAAGTACTAAAAAATTGGCTCAAGTGGCTATGGGAAAATGATCGCCATTTTATCACTAAGAGAGAGAAAATTATTCTAAAGGCAGCATCCTGAAGGTGGATGACTAATGCAAATTAATATAGTCTTAGTCTTGGAAAAACGTATATGGTCAAGTATATATTGGCATGCCAAAACAGCCAATCGGCCTGTTTTGCACGTAAAACTGGCCTAAATGGATTTAGGAAAATGCCCGCCATTTCTCACTAGTGAGGGATAAAATTATTCTGACAACATAAGCTTTCATGTGGATGATTTTTTCACTTGACCATTGACTCATTCTTGAAAAAACGTTTATGTCCAAGAAGATAATGGCCTGCCAAAACAACCAATCAACCTATTTTGCACCATGCCAAAAAATGCTTGCCATTGGCAATAATGGATTAAGTACTGAATAATTGGTTCAAGTGGCTATGAGAAAATGACCGCCATTTCCACACTGAGAGAGAGAAAATTATGTTTAAGGCACCATCATGTAGGTGGATGACTAATGCACTTGAATATAGTCTCGGTCTTGGAAAACATTCTATGGTCAAGAATACATTTTCCTACCAAAACAGCCACTCAGCCTGTTTTGCACCTAAAACTGGCCTAAATGGCTTTAGGAAAATGCCCACCATTTCCGACCAGTGAGGGATAAAATTATTCCGAAAACATAAGCTTTCAGGTGGATGATTTATGCACTTGACCATTGACTCATTCTTGATAAAACATTTATGGCCTGCCAAAACAGCCAATCAACCTGTTTTGCACCATGCCATAAAATGCTCCCCTTTGGAAAAAATGGCTAAGTACTGAAAAACTAGCTCAAGTGGTTATGGGAAAATGATTTCCATTTTCTCACTGAGAGAGAGAAAATTATTTTGAAGGAACCTTCCTATAGGTGGATGACTAATGCACTTGAAAATAGTCTCAGTCTAGGAAATAAGTATTTGGTCAAGAATATATTAGCCTTCCAAAACAACCACTCTGCCTGTTTTGCACCTAAAACAGGCCTAAATGGATTTAGGAAAATTCCCACCATTTCTCACTCATGAGGGATAAAATTATTTTGACAATGTAAGCTTTCAGGTGGATGATTTTTGCACTTGACCATTGACTCATTCTTGATAAAACGCCTATGGCCAAAAAGATAATGGCCTGCCAAAACAACCAATCAACCTGCTTTGCACCATGCCAGAAAATGCTCGCCATTGGAAAAAATGGCCAAGTATTGAAAAATGGCTTAAGTGGCTATGGGAAAATGACCTCCATTTACTCACCAAGAGAGAGAAAATTATGCTGAAGCCATCATCCTATGGGTGGATGACTAATGCACCTGAAAATAGTCTCAGTCTTGGAAAAAATTCTATGGTCAAGAATATATTGGCATGCTAAAACAGCCACTCAGCCCTTTTTGCACCTAAAACTGGACTAAATGGCCTTATGAAAATGCCCTCCATTTTTCACCTTTGAGGGATACAATATTTTTGAAAGCATAAGCTTTTAGGTGGATGATTTATGCACTTGACCATTGAATCATTCTTGATCAAAAGTATATGTCCAAGAAGATAATGACCTTCCAAAATAGCTAATCAACCTCTTTTGCACCATGCCATAAAATGCACACTTCCTCAACCAATCAACCAATGATTTTTCTTACTATCATCTCAAAATATTCTGTGAATGGGATACACATAGACGCAACGATTTAATAAATTATATAAACAACAGTAAGTACATGATCTTATTACTCATATTTCTTGTTTTTTATTGATCAATAGTAACAGGCAAATTTTTATTTCCTATTGAGATTACAATGGCTTGATAGAATGGTTTATTGCTAGCCTTCACAATGTACCTTCTCACAATGAAATTATCAAAATAAATTTTTGCTTGGATGAATTTTCAGAAATTATCTTTGGTGTGAGTCGCCTTGATGGCCAAAGATAAGGACGAATACACTGACATGTTTTCGTTCTTTCATCACCATGCCAAATATCATAGCCAAAAAAAAATATTTTCGAAAAACATTCTCAGTTTTATTTCTTCCATGAATTTTTTTTAAGTTTTCCGCTAGATCGGTGATTCAACCACTTCGATTTTCGAAAAACATTATCAATTTAATTTATTCCCTAATTTTTTTTTACATTGCCCCCACCAAATTGGTGATCAAGTTTGGATGCTCAACCAATTTCAATTTAGGAAATTTTTCTCAGTTTATTACACGTCAAATCGTGATCAAGAATGGATGCTCCACCACTCTTATCACATACTTGCGCCACCCTTTTCTTAAATACATAGAAATTAAAAACTAATTTACTTGCAAGTTTCAATCCTAGAATACATTGGTTATTGAATGTGATTTAGAATTTCAAGAATCTTAAAGCCACCTTCGTTGCTTCCTAACTCATGTTGAACCTGTGTTAACTCTTTTTTTTGCCGGAAATTGTCTCGATTTTCTAGGTAAATGTCCCCATTAAAAAAAAATCGGCCACATACTTTTGCGATTAGTTGACTCACTCGCTGTCTTCACAATAAAAAATATTATTTCCTCAACCATGTGAATAATTTTAACCAATCAAAAAAATAATATTTAGACAAAGAAATCATCATAAAAGCATCGTTTGGCATCCATTCACTAGTTTATCCTTCCATCAATCATTGGTCTTTGTTGTGCTTCATGTGAGACCTTATTCTCTATTAGAGAAGATTGAAAATGCTAATGCAACTATATTAAAGTGGAGCTTTGTTTGAACTTATGTAGGACCATGGTCTCATCTTGTCACCAACACATGGTTCTATTGTTAGGACCATACTTTTAAGGAAGAACACTAGATGAATGGACAAAGTAATTTATAGGCATATGATCCAAGATTGGTAGGAGAAAATATTTGAATACTTTGTGTTACAAGAATATTAGTTGCATGAATGAAACCCTAATATGTGTAGAGATTTTGTACTATGTGATGGACACTCATTAGATCAATATGCGATTTTCTGGTGTGAGTTTCATACAAGTTTGTATAAGTGTCCAAAGAGACTTGTGGAAACCCCATAACACAAAGATAGACAGAACATAACTATTCAGCGGAGATCTAATAATATAGTTATGTTGGATCAGTTAAATCATCAATTTGTACGAGCAGTAGACTTCTGGTTGGAGAACATTATAAATGGATATATAGTGAAGTTTCCAATGGAGAACCATTAGTCTTTTTTGAGAGAAGAATTTGATTTCAAGAAAGGTGCACGTGGAAGGTTGATAAAAGAAATATCATTGTGGATTAAAGGTTGGTTAGTGGGAGAAGGATTTCTACCATTTAATCATATTTGTATGGAAAAGTAAAACTTTGCATCACGGGGAGTGGTTGGGGAGGATGCTAGTAAGATGCAGAATGTGAAGGGGTTAGATTATGGGGGGGATTTTGAAGATAAATCAAGGACTAAGTGAGCTTCAAGAAGGTCAACTATTAAAGGAAAGTAATGGAAGAATCAAATAAGAGTGATGAGAAGTATGACTAAACAGTTGTAGAGGGAGATGTGTGATGAGGAAAGGATGAATGATTTGCAAAAGATGAATATACATGGAGAGTTGGCTACCACTTGGTTGAAGGAGAGAGGGACAACAAAGGAAGACAACCCAATTATAGGAACCTAGGGAGAAGGAGTGTATACAAAGTTAGAGGAGAGAGATGGTGAGGTTATTATGGGGGATGTTGGGATGCAAACTGATAATGCAAATATATTCCAAGAAGTAGTTGTGGAACAACCAAAACTGCTTGATCCAGTTGATAATGGATAGAATAAGGAAACTAAACCCCCCCATAGTTGCAGAAGAAAGGAAAAAAAGCAATGAAACCAACCAAAATTTAACCACTCCTGGGCATCCATAAATCAAAATCATACAGTATTGTCTTTCTCTAGTTTTATATTAACTTTGCTTTTGTATAACCATATTAGTAATAGTCATAGTTTTCAAGTTGGAGCAGTAACAGGAGGAAATAATAGTGATCCTAGTTCTAGTTCAGTACTTAGTAGTCAAAGTGGTGGCAGTAGTTCTATTCTAGTGTCAAATCTAATTTTACAACCAGGTCCCCAAGGATTTATTTTGGTAGGATCCCCAAAAACTATAATGGTTGGGTCTCATGGTGGACCCCGCATGTAGTATGTAGAATTCTAGGGTAAAGGCGTTGAAGAAAATGTGGAACAACATTGGTTCATATGTGAGGCTATTTGGAGATAAAAATGGATTCATGAAGATGCCAAGCTAGTGGAATTTAAAATAACATTGAGAGGTCAAGTGTTGAAGTGGTATATGAAATTTGTGGAGTGCCCTACCAACATTCCACCTCTTCCTTTGTAAGATGTCAAGATATTATTTATCTCAATGTTCAAGCTACCAAAATTAGAGCAACAAGAAATAAGAGAGTTGAAAGAAATATAATAATGTGAGGGGGAATTTGCATGGGAATATGCACAAATATTTAGAGATTTGATGAGCAAGCTCTCTTTCCCTATTCATGACAATCATCATAAGAATTGATTTATCCAAGGGTTACTTCCATGGACAAGGATTCCCTAATTGTCTAATGAAATCATTGATACTCCCATAAATGCTTTGGAACATGCTATGAATATTAGGTCCATCGATAAGTATCGAGGAGGTAACCAAGAAGGGAATGTACAATAGAACTTGACTTACTACAAGTTTAGAAACAAGTCATTACCCTTACAGAAAAGATTCATGATTTTACCATACCCAAGGTAGGTCATGAACATGTATGGTGCATAAGGTATCTGATAGAAAGACATACCACTTATGAATGTTCAAGGTTAAGAGGCTCTGTTCCCAACCCCCTAACATGACCAGTTCAGGGATGTCAATCTTTTGGAATTTCACAAGTAGGTACTTATACCCCATTCCATGGACCGTGCAGTACTATACCTTCCCAAATGTGCATAACTAGCATCCTGGAGAATATTGTGAAATCTGCAAAACATGTGGAAAACCTCCTAGGAATTGCCCTAGTTTACATAAATATTTGTTCACTCCCAATATTGTATACTGTGAATTATGTGTCACCTACACCCATAGAAAGGATAAATGCATGGCCTTGGATGTGTTAGAAGATATGTTGGATTGATCTTCATTCAGGTTATTTGGCAATTCACAACCGCAAAGAGAGGGAGGAGGACACGAACAAGAAAGCAATTATAGAGAATGATTGAAACTGGTGTATGAGGTGGAGATATCCATTTCTATAATTGTGTTTTGTGTGTGACAAATACCACTTCATTTTTTAGCAAAAATAAAGGGGATCTCATTAAAATTTTGAAACTTCTACCTTTCTGCAATAATGAACTCTTATGTTTCATTATAATTCTTAGCTCAAGGTCCTTTGGTCGAGTTGATTGCTAACTTTTAAGGAGGTCGTATGATTTCCATTTATTTCTTTAATGAAGGGATTGATTACTTAGATTGTGATTTTGATCATGATATATTTACCTTATGGTTTCCGATTGGTTTATATGGTTTGAGTCATGACCCTTGATGCCTAGTGACATATTGATCGATTCTGCATATGCCTCTTAGAACTATTTCTAGTTTGGTTTAATGGCCAAAGTGATCA
Organism: Larix kaempferi; assembly: GCA_027924585.1. NCBI lineage: Eukaryota > Viridiplantae > Streptophyta > Pinopsida > Pinales > Pinaceae > Larix > Larix kaempferi. The sequence continues at coordinate 3,145,160 of BSBM01000123.1, forward strand.
CACATGCTTTCTCATCATATAATCTGTAGATGGTGATGATTTATACTTTCTTGGATGCTAATTATTACTTTGAATGCTCTTCATATTTGAAATCCCTAAAAAAAATTGAGATTCACATGGAGATTGATTTTTTATTGATGTATTGCTTACCTTGATCTTTGCTCATTTTCCAATGTGTGAAATGTTATTCATGTTACTCATGCTTATTGACTCAACTCACTTGGATTGGATTCCTTGAATGAAGTTTCCATTTTAAACTTATCCTAATATTAGGTTAAGCATGGTAATAAGGAGAGAAATAATATTAAGCATCATATGTGATTCTTATCCATCAAGTTGAAAACTATTACAAAAAATCTAGCGACTAAATCACTGTAAAATTCTATCATCGAAAAGCACTATAAAAACATACAATAACTAGCATCATCCACACTGATTATACCTCCAATCTAAGATGATATAATTGGTTTTTGGACCTCTCATGTCTCCCTTTCAAAACCTATAATTCATTGCATACCCCAAAATCCAAACTCTGATTCACACATTGCCATCTGAGACTCTCCTCAATATATTCTATTTTCAAACTTTGATGAAATTCCTCGACACAATTGGAGTCTCGGTATCAGCTCATTGATGAAAACGTGAATCACTAAGCCCCGATGAAATTCCCAGACGTGATCAGAGTCGGTGTATTGACATGTTTTTGAATGTTTCAAGTTTTAAAAACCAATGAAAGTCCTCGAACATTGGCCTTCTATATCGGCACTCATGTTTGAAGTAACACATCTTCATCCCGATCAATAAACCCCGATGAGCACCATCATAAATTGGTACACCTACATCGGATCTTTTTCACGAGCATTAACTATCATCTCCAATAGGATTACATTGACGATCGAACCCCTCACATCAGAGCCCACATTTAAACGAATGATATATATCCTTGATACTCATGCATCGATGTCTATATCAAAGTTCCAATTGAGTTCACCTTTCAATCACACTAATGGTCCATCTTCGACGTCCATTCAACTGCTTCCACTTGTCAATCTCTGAAACATTGTCAGACTAAATCCATCAAGTATCCTCCTGATCATTTTTACACTTTCGATGTGAGCACTTTGATGGCGAAAGCTAACCATTGAGCTGCAGAGCATTAAATGCGGCAGCTCAGTGATAACGGACCCTAACCACTGAGATGCAGAGCATTAAATGCGGCATCTCAGTGGTTAGGGTCCGTTATCACTGAGCTGCCGCATTTAATACTCTGCAGCTCAATGGTTAGCTTTCGCCCATGCTCACTTTATTGCTGCCACATGTCATCCTCTAGTAGGTTATCGAGACCCCTGACTCTACCACACCACTTCACTAATTGAAATGATTTTGATCTCAACCTAACTTAGCCGACCCTGAGCCCTGCTACTATGCCATAAAATAGGAGATGTAAAATATCTGAAATAATATTTTGACTTATTTAATGGTTTTCTCGTGATTTGTAAACATGATTAAGGAAATCATTTTGGTTTCATTAATTAGCTTAAGACATAAAATATATTTCCCTTTGTTGACTTTATAATGTTTTAATGAGTTAAACAATTATTTTCATGTATTTGGATCAAACTTTGGTTAAAACGAAATTTATCATCTTATTATTACTTGCTTTGTTTGAGATAAGACTAATTAAGCTTTGTTAACATGGCAGGTAAGTATCCACATATGGATTGAACTCCATTAGGGAAAAGCAAAGGGAAATAAAATAAAGGGTTAAACTAGGCTTGGTAAGAAAAAGGTTAAAATGGGTTTACAGTTGGTGGTTTATATGACCATCCTTTTGGTTCTTCCATGGTAATGTTTATGAGTAAACAAGTTAACCAATCTTTTTAATTATAATTATATATATATATATACACTTCACATTAAAATAGAATATTATTTTCAAATTGGCATTTCTCATGTTCATTTTTGCTAGTATCATTTTTACTAAATTAAATTCTTTCATTGCACCTAAAAATAAAAAAATGATTTTAATTAAGTATACTCATGTTTAAATTATTCTTATTAAATTCATTAATATTCTATTTAATAATTATGAAAAGAGGAAGAAATCAAAAAAAGAATTATTAAAGTAAGAAATGTTGATTTATTCTTATTAAATTCATTAATATTATTTTTGTTAATTATGAAAAGTGGAAAAAATCCAAAAAATTATTAAAGTAAGTAAGAAATGTTGATTTAAATCAAAGTGAGAAGATATAAGAAAAGAATATAAATTAACATTTCCAAGCAAGAGGGCATTTGGACAAGAATATCAAAGACTATTTAATTTATGCAATTGTTATTCATTGTTAAATGAAGAACAAAATAACGTGCAGTAACCAGTGTTGTAATGATGCAGCAATATTCTGGCCTCCCCACTTCACCGAGATATTAAAACTTTTGTAAATTTTCTCCCACATATCCACAATAAATGAACAATCTAAAATAGATGTGCAGTGGTTTCAGTGTTCCTTCTGCAAAGACAACATTGACTGGGACCAATCCAGCCCTTAGAAGAAAGATCTTCCCAGGTTTTTAATCTATCCTGAAAAACAAACCAAAAAAAGCATTTAAGTTTGAGTGGTAAAATCCAATGCCATAATTTGTCATACCACCAATGTTTGGCATAGATACATCTCCTCTTTATCATACAGCTATACGCAGTACTGGAAGTAACCACTCCATTAGCTTCATTTCCACCCCAAACAATCTTATCCTCTTCAGGCTTCAGGCGTATTCCCGCAATATATAGGCCCTGCAAATAATCTTGCCATTCCGACGCAAGAATTGGTGACAACTGTAGATCCAGGTTAGAGCACCATTAGTCATTCCGCCCATAATTGCCAATAGAATTCAGAGTATAATGTCCAGCAGATTTAAGGTTTAATAACAGGTTGGTAGAAAGTTTGTAGGAGTCATTCAACCAGTGCCCGAACCTTCGGTCTACTACTCCAGTTCGGTTGGTGCCGGATCATTCTGCTTTTGATGCTCATCCTCAGATACTTCGGTCTGCAGAATCATTGGAGCCTCTGGATATTCCGGGTAAGTTACCACCTAAATTGGGTTCTCCCATTCCTGTTATTCCGGTTGAGGAATTGGCATGTATTAGGGAAGCGGAGGCTATTTTGGATGGTAAATTAGCGACTGGTGACACTATACTACATTTGGGTGGGTCGTATTCTAATGCTGGTCCTCTTTATGAGAAACCTAGGGTTTGTCGTGGACTTTTTGAGGATTCTTGTGCTTCAATGGGGGAGATTGCTACTGCTGCTTTGTCACCTGATGGTTATCTGTCTAAGGGTTTGGTTATGGAGGAAACTAGGGAGGGGGATTCCTCGTTGATAAGCCCTAATTCTTCCTGTATGCCTCCTAGAAATATTGATGTTGGTAATGGGTCACATCTTGAGCTTGATAGCCATGTGTCTTCTATTAATACTTTTCGGGGTGAAGGGGGGACTAGGATTTTTTATTCTCCGGCATTTTGTAAGTCCATTACTTGTCCGCCTACTGCATCTAATACTGAGGTACTTGAATTTGGGCCACATAATGGAGAGGATTCCTCTTTATTAGATGAGGCGGGTTATAAGACCTTGGACCAGACTGATATTCTCACTCCCCTTCCTATCTTCTCCAAAAACCCTTCATCAAACCCTAGAGTTTTGTCTTGTTATAATGATCGGTTTAAAAATGTCACACTTAGAAAACCTAAGAGAAGAGGCAAGATGAATTTGGGGGTCGATGGTGATTCGGTTCTTGAGTCTGTTTCCATTTCTGAGCGTTTGAAGCCAGGTGATGGAAATTTAGAGTTACATTCTACTTCTAGAGGGAAGGGTGTCATGTCTGAAAAAACCTCTGACACTGTTGTTGAGAGTTTGGGAGATACCAATTTTGGGGGCCTTGGAGCAAATTCCCCCCGCAATTTGGTTTCCTAATGGCTATTTGCACTCTGAATATTCGTGGGTTGGGGTCGGCTGCCCGAGCTAGGGTCCTCTCCAATCTCATTGCTATTGCTCGCCCAAATATTCTACTTCTTCAAGAAACTATGTGTTGTGACAGTTTGGCTATTTCGAAAATTACCAGTATCCTTCCCAGGTGGGAAGTTTCTGCTATCAGTGCGGAGGGATTATCTGGTGGTTTATTGGTTGCATGGGACCCCAGGTTTTTTTCATTTTTGGTCTACAAGAATAAGTGGGGTTTACTGTTGGAAGGTAGCTATAAAATGAACGATTTTCATTTGAATATATTAAAATGTTATGCCCCTTATAATGACCATGTAAGATTCTGGTCTGGCTTACAATCATCAAAGATTTTGAATCTGGAGAATATTATGGTGGCCGGTGATCTTAACTTTACTAGATTAGCTCAGGATATATGGGGGGTTAAGGCAAAGATGGATAACTTATCTGACTTCTTCAATGAGTTTCTCATTGATAATGATTTAATTGATGTTGTCACAGGGGTTAATACACCTACCTGGACTAATGGCAGAAGTGGGCAGGAGGGTATTCATAAGAGGTTGGACAAGTTTCTGGTTCATGCATCACTGTTGCAATCTTGTGGTAGATACAAATCGTGGGTTGGCAAGAACAAAATCTCTGATCATTGGCCAGTGTTCTTTCATTTCGAAGACTGTGTGTTTGTGCAAAACTATCCATTTAAATTTGATAGTTCTTGGTTAAGTCATGATGACTTTGTACAGTTTGCAAAATCTGAATGGCTGAAACTTAGTTCTAAGTCTGAGCTGAATCCTGTGGATAATTTCTATTACAAATTACAAAATTTTAAGCAAAAAGTAACTTGCTGGATTCATGATAGGAAAAAAGATGACAGACAGGACCTTATTCTGATAGAAGATCAGCTTCATGATCTGTATAATATTCAATTGGATAATCCTCTGGAGTGTGAGGCGTTTGATAAATTAAAAAAGTTGGAGGAGAAGAAATCTGAGATTTATCTCAGGGAAGAAAAAGAATGGCGTTTAAAGAGCAGAGCTCTGTGGGTTAATTATGGTGACAGTAATACAAGGTTCTTTCACACCTTTGCTTCTACCAGAAGGAATAATAATACTATTTGGAAGTTATATGATGAGGATGGGAATGTTGTCTCGGGTCAGCAGGACCTACAGGGGTTGGCTGAGAAACATTTCAGGAAAATTTATTCAATGGATCCTGAATGTGACTTGGAATCACAGCTTAAGGTGATTAAGCATTATCCCAGCTTCTTTGGCACAGAGGAAGCAGATGATCTATGTCAGGAAGTTACTCTGGAGGAGGTGGAGAGGACACTTAAACTCTTTGCTAAGGAAAAAAGTCTAGGGCCAGATGGGTGGACGGTGGAACTTTTTCTACATTTTTTTGATATAATGGGCAATGATATTGTCAGGATGGTAGAGTTTACTAGATTGGAGGGTTATATGTCAGGTGCATTAAACTCTACTTTCATAACTTTGATCCCTAAAGTTAATGATCCAAAGAATTTTGGGGATTTCAGGCCTATAGCATTGTGTAACTTGGATTATAAGATTGTATCGAAGATCATTGCTGGCAGGCTTAAACCTGTCCTATCCATGCATATCTCAATGGAACAATTTGGCTTTTTGCAGGACAGACAAATCCATGATGCTGTGGGGATTACTCAGGAATTACTACACTCCATCAAATGCAGAAAGAGGAAAGCCATACTTCTCAAGATGGATCTTGAGAAAGCATATGATAGAGTTAACTGGGACTTTCTAAGGTTGATTTTGATACAAATTGGTGTTCTAGCTTTGGCAATTAGATGGATTATGTCGTGTGTTGACACTATGAGTATTGCGGTACTTGTGAATGGAGCTCCTACTTCCTTTTTTAGCTGCTCCAGAGGTATCAGGCAGGGTTGTTCTTTGTCTCCATTACTATTTCTCTTGGTGATTCAGGGCTTTAGTAGAATGATTATTCAAGCAAAATTGGATAGGAAGATTAGAGGTATCAAAATTACTAAGGACCTGTACATCACTCATATCCTGTTTGTGGATGATGTCTTATTAGTTGGATTGGATTCTTTATCTGAATGGAGACACTATCGGGATATCATCTCTCTCTTCTGTAAAGCATCTAGGATGAGCATTAGTCTGAAGAAATCTTGCTTTTTTGGGAATCTTATTGAAGATGATCAAGTTATGGGGCTTTACTCATTGTTGCCATTTAAGTTCCAGAAGATGGTGGATGGATTCACCTATCTTGGGTTTCATCTAAAACCCAATGGCTACTTGGTTAAAGATTGGGATTGGTTACTTAAAAAGTTTGAGAACCGGATTTCAAATTGGACTTACCGGTTGCTTTCAATTGGTGGTAAGTTAACATTGGTCAAATCTGTACTGATGGGTACTCCGGTATATTGGTTCTCATTATTACCTATCCCATGTTCTGTGATTAATACTCTCATAAAACTTATATTCAATTTCTTGTGGACTGGTGGCCTACATAAATCTAGTCTTGTGATGATCGGGTGGGAGAGAATTTCTCTTCCTTTTGAGGCTGGTGGCTGGGGTATTAAAGATTTGTCGGTTTTCAGTGAGGCACTAAGGTTAAAAAGCTTTTGGTGAGCTATTTTTGGCAACACACTTTGGTCAAGGATTATCCACCAGAAATATATCAAGATTGAGATCTCACATTGGTTGCGGAACCCAATCAAGAAAGTCAGGGGGGTGTCTCCGGTTTGGAATGGTTTTATGAAAGTTTATAAATGGCTAGCATTCAAATTATGTTGGAAGGTTGGTTCTAGAGCTGAAGTGGCTATTGGAGTGGATCCCATTCTGGGGTTGAATGACTCCTACAGACTTTCTACCAACTTGTTATTAAAGCTTAAATCTGCTGGACATTATACTCTGAATTCTATTGGCAATTATGGGCGGAATGACTAATGGGGCTCTAACCTGGATCTACAGTTGTCACCAATTCTTGTGTCAGAATGGCAAGATTATTTGCAGGGCCTATATATTGTGGGAATACGCCTGAAGCCTGAAGAGGATAAGATTGTTTGGGGTGGAAATGAAGCTAATGGAGTGGTTAATGCCAGTACTGCGTATAGCTGTATGATAAAGAGGAGATGTATCTATCCCAGACATTGGTGGTATGACAAATTATGGCATTGGCTTTTACCACTCAAACTTAAATGCTTTTTTTGGTTTGTTTTTCAGGATAGATTAAAAACCTGGGAAAATCTTTCTTCTAAGGGCTGGATTGGTCCCAGTCAATGCTGTCTTTGCAGAAGGAACACTGAAACCACTGCACATATATTTTTAGATTGTTCATTTATTGTGGATCTGTGGGAGAAAATTTACAAAAGTTTTAATATCTCAGTGAAGTGGGGAGGCCAGAATATTGCTGCATCATTACAACACTGGTTACTGCACGTTAAAGAACACAAGATGTTTCCCATTTTCATATGCTGGGCAGTTTGGGGGATGAGAAATAAGGTGATCTTTGAGGACTGTAGTCCATATTTGGAGAAAACTTATAATACAGCTATTGGTCATTATCTAAATTTCCAATAGAAAGTGAAGCCCGGGATTCAAAGAGACATTGGAAAATTTGTTCTTGAGGTATCTACTCCAGTCTTATTCTTTGATGGTGCTGCAAATTTGGGTATCTGTGGCATTGGCGGAGTTATTTTTCTTAGTCATGATCACTATTACACTTTCTATATGAATTGTGGCAGAGGCACGAATATGAAGGAAGAACTTGTTGCCTTATGATGTGTTACCAGGGTGGCTAACATTTTTGGTTTGATTAATGTCAAGATATTTGGTGACTCCTGTGTGACCATTAAGTGGGCTAGAGGGGAGTATGTGCTAAATGTATTAAATTTGACTAGCTAGTGTGATAGGACTATGGATGAGCTTCATAAGTTGGGGGCTGTCACATTGGAGCATATCTTCAGGGAACATAATTCTCAGGCTGATCAACTTTCTAAGCAGGCACCAGATGGTGCTGAAGGTCTACTTTTTTGGGAGGAATTTTGTGAACAACATCTGATAGATTCTGGTACTGTTTATTTTTTGAAATGATCTAGCTAAATTATGCCAAGGACATTCTTGTCTGTTTTTTGGCTCATATTGTAATATTTTTTGAACCCTCTGACTCATTCTCTGTTTGAGAAGTGGATGGATGCACAGTATTTATACTAATATCATGTACTATTTGATTCTGAAGTGAATATCAATAGTATGCTTTTTTTCGCGGGAAAAAAATGAAGAACAAAATACGAATTAGTTCTTATTTATTATTCCATTAAATGCACCAATGTAACCAACCAAAAATGAATCGACACAACCAAATATGTACCTTGATGTGAAATAAATAAATAGAGGACTTTAGCTTGAAAATAGGGGGAGGCTCCACAAGGATAGACTTAGTATTGGATTTTTCCTGAGATATGGAATTTAAGTATTATTGCTCATTCCTTATGTTCACCAAATTTATTCATGTGTTCACTTTGGTTAGTTATTTAAATTTGCAAGCGTTACAAATTGGTTATGACTTCCATTTTTTTTCAATTTGAATTTATTCTTTTTACAATTAATTGAGTATGTTAATAAAATAATGTTAAAAATAAGACTTTTATTTATTCAAAATAATTCATCTTATGTATATAAACAATTTTAATTATTATTTTACAGTCATTGAATTTTCAATTCTTTCAATTAAGATTCTTCTTAATTATATCATTTGATTTTATTGATTGTTTATGTGTTTACTTATAAATTATTTATGAGTATAATTTATAGCAATTGATAGTTTTGTGGTTTTGAAATATATAAGCATATACAAAATTTAAGGTTCCAATCATATAATTATTTGTATGTTATCCCTTTAGAACTATTCATTTTAACATATCGTAGAATGCAAAAGATTACCTTTTTAATGTTCTAATGGTATATCTTTTATTATGTGTCTAAATCTTTAAAGTTTGCTCTCAATTGAGATAGTTAGATTTATATCTTCTTAAGCAATTCATAGTTTTAGCTTAGCTTAGATTAAATTAATTATCATTAAAAGAAAATCAAGAAACAAATTTCGAATATCTTATCAGTGGAAACTAGGCCCTTAATCAGTCGGGGACGACACTATTCCAAACATGACTGAGTCTAACTTGGGACCTGCAATAATGGGTATTCCCTTATTGTTGACGTGGACATTTAGACCCATCAACAAATTTCCATGAGTTAGGTAATGTTTCTCAATATTGTTCATTTCCTTGATGGAAATGGTGTTTTTATTGTAGAGTGAATGCCTATAGTACTAAAGAATATCCAGAATTCCATACTAAATGGGAAAACATGGTTAGGAATTCACCAACAAACTTAATTAATTTGGAACCTAGGGATGGTAATAGAGAAGCTAGGTCGACCGTTAATGTTGTCACTCATGAAGGAGCCTGAAGTAGTGTTGATAATAATAACTTTGAACTCCCAAGGATTAATAAAGCAAGACCAAAAGCACTAATATTTTACCTTATACAACAAAATAAAATTTTCAAAGATGCAGCTGGAATTTTCTAGTGTATCAAAGCACCCTCATACACGATAACTGTGGAAAAGTTCAAGGAATGAAGTATGGGTTCCATCCATTCTCTCTTGAGTTATGGAAACAAATTTGAAGTAGAATCCTCCAGTATTTCTAAGAAATTTATTGATATTTGGTTCAATTTGCTTATTGATATCTTAGAATATGAAGGCATGATTAATAAGTTGAGGAACACTCTTCGGATTCTCAATGGAGATGGAGAAGAGGATGAGTTGATTTCTACTAATGTCCCTGAAAGGAAAACTAATATAGCAAGGAGGAAAAAGAGAAAAACTGGAAAGGAATTTCGATTGGATACTCGAGTAGATGGATATTACGTTAAATTTTTCATGTTGAATCTTGGCTCTAATGATAATATCCTTCCTAAAAATTCATGGGAGGCTATGGGGATTCCTCCTTTGGATTGATCGATTCTACATATGCCTCTTAGAACTATTTCCAGTTTGGTTTGACGACCAAAGTGATTACATCTGCTTTCTCATCATCTGATCTATATATGGTGATGATTAATTTATACTTTCCTGGATGCCAATTGCTACTTTGAATTCTCTTCATGTTTTGAATCCCTAAACAGTTTGTAGATTGACTTGGAGATTGTTTTTTATTGATTTCTCGTTGAACTTGATCTTTGCTTACTTCTTCAATGTGTGAAATGGTATTCACATACCCATTCTTATTGAACTCAACTCACTTGGCTTGGATTCCTTGAATGATGTTTCCATTTTAAACTTATCCTAATATTGGGTTATGCATGGTAATGTGGAGAGGAAAGATAGTAAACATCATATGCAATTCATTTCCATTAGATTGAAAATTATTACAAAAAATCCAACGACCAAATCACCGTAAAAGTCTATCATCCAAAAAAACTATCAAAAATTACAATGATTGGAATCATCCACACTAATTCAACCTTTGATCTAAAATAATGTGATTGGTTATTAGACCTCTCATGTCTCCCTTTAAAAACCTATAATTCATTGCATACCCAAAAATTCAAACTTTGATTCACACATTCCCAATCATGACTCTCCTCAATATATTCTATTTCTAAACGTCGGTGAAATTCCCTGGCACAATTGGAGTCTATGTATCATCTCATTATTGAAAACATGAATCTCTAAGTGTCGATGAAATTCCTAGACGTTATCAAAGTTAGGGTATCGACATTTTTTTGAATGTTTCAAATTTTAAACACCGATGAAATTCCTAGACAAATAGCCTTCTACGTTGGCACTCATATTTGAAGTAGCACATCACCATCCTGATTAATAAACCCCGATGAGCGCCATCATAAATTGGGGTACCTACATCGGATATTTTTCACAAACATCAACTATCATTTCCAATAGGATTACACCGATGGTCAGACCCCTCGCATCGACGCCCACATTTAAACGAATAATAGATGTCCTTGATACGCATGCATCGATTTCTATATTGGAGTTCCCGTTGAGTTCACCTTGTAATCACGTTGATGGTCCATCTCCGATGTTCATTCAACCACTTCCACTCCTCAATCTCTAAAACGTTGTAAGACTAAATCTCTCAAGTATCCTCCCAATCGTTTTTACACTTTCAATGTGGGCACTCTAACACCCATTCTATTGTTACCACATGTCATCCTCTCATAGGTTATCAGGATAATTCTATCAGGACCCCTGACTTTGCCACACCACCTCACTAATTGAAATGATTTTGATCTAAATCTAACTTAGCCGACCCTAAGCCTTGCTACTACACCATAAAAGAGGATATGTAAAATATTTGGGATAGTATTTTGGTTCATTTAATGGGTTTCTAGAGATTTGAAAATATGATTAAGAAAATAATTTTGGGTTCATTAATTGGTTTAAGACATAAAATATATCTCCCTTTGTTAACTAACTTTATAAAGTTTTAATGAGTTAAACAATTATTTTCATGTATTTGGAATAAATTTGGTTAAAAGTCATTTTATTATCTTATTATTGCTTGTTTGGTTTAAGATGAGTCTAATTTAGCTTTATTAATATGGAAAGTAAGTATCCACATATGGGTTGAATTTCATTGAAGAAAGCAAACATAAATAAAGTAAAAAGTTAAACTAGGCTTGGTAAGAAAAGGTCAAAATGGGTTTATAGTTGGTGGTTTATGAACCCATGATTTTGGATGTCCTACGGTATTTTCCCATGTTAATGCTTATAAGTGAACAAATATATATATATATATATATATATATGCAGTAAACCCTATCCCTACTAACGATGTGGTCCCTATCCCTACTGATGATGTGGTGATCCCGTAGATTAGATGTTTGAATGTTACAATTCGAAGGAAAAAGAAAGTAAAAGAGAAGGAGGTGGGTGACACTTTCATGCCTTTGTCAAAACGTTTAGATTATGTTGATGTAAACTATTCCTCACCTGGGACTCTTAGAGCAGATGTGTCCAACCCTACTCTGACTTAATGTTTGTTCTGTCCTTCAACGTCCGTGGTATTGGTGGGGCTTCTAAGGCTAGGGCCCTTACCAATTTTCTTAAATCTACTAGCCTAGCCTATTTTTTAATTCAGGAGACTTGTTGTTTTGCGGCCCAGGCAATTGATTTTTTTTCAAAGCATTGGTCGGGGTGGTATTTCAGTGCGATGGATTCATGTGGTCACTCGAGTGGTTTATTGAATGGATGGAATCCAACTAACATGTGTGTCAAAACATACAAAACCATGGGAGGGATCTTAATGAAAGGAAGGTTTCTATCTAGTGATCTTGAACTGGCTATTCTAAACATTTATGCTCCTTTCAAGGATACGGAGACATATTGGAGAGCTCTGGAAGCGTCTGGTATTCAAAATACTCTGAATCTGATTGTGGCAGGCGACCTCAATCTAACTTCATCTGCGACTGAAGTCTGGGGTCCCTCTGCGAAGGTGGATGAATTGACTATCTTCTTTAAAGATCTTTTCCATAGAGCTCATTTAGTTGATTTTATTCCTAGGAAGCTTGGTGCGACCTGGAGCAATAAATGACAGGGTGTTGGGTTTATTAGCAAGAGGTTTGATCGTTTTCTTTTAGCGGAGTCACTGGATGCTAAATTATCCAGGTACAGGACTTGGATTGAACACTCCACTATTTCTGATCATCATGCTATTGTTCTACAAATTGAAGACTTCCAGTGCAAGGTGAATAAACCGTTTCGGTTTAACAGTACTTGGTTAAGTGATAGTGACTTTTGTGACATGGTAATAAATTATTGGATTATGACTACTCCTCCTCCTAATTATAATCCTGTTGATATGTTGATACAAGCTCAAAGGTTTGAAGAAGAAGACAAAAGTGTGGGAAAAATTAAAAAAATCAAAGGATAATGAAGATCTTATTTTGATCAAAGAACAACTTAAGCTGCTACATACGCTCAATCTAAATGGCATTTTTTCTAAAGAAGACAAAGTGGAATTACAGACCTTACATAATAGACTTGATGATATCTTGAAGGTTCAGGAAGGCACATGGTGACTTAAAAGTCGTGCCATTTGGGTTAAGTTGGGAGATAACAACACTCGTTTCTTCCATAATCATGCCTCACACAGGAGGAATGTGAATTCAATTTGGTCTATTAAGGATAATGTTGGTAATGAGGTCACTAATCAAAAGGTGATTGAGGATGTGGCTCTACAACACTTTAAACAACATCTTGAAGATCCAAATTCCTATAACATTGAGGATCAACTGAGGGTGATAAAACTCTATCCATCTTTCTTCACTCCAGAGGAAGGAGCCCAGATTGACAGACCAGTTACCCTGGAGGAGCTCGCAAATGTTTTAAAAGATTTTAAGAAGGAGAAGAGCCTTGGCCCTGATGGGTGGACAGTTGACATGTTTCTTATGTTCATTGATCTCATGGGCCCAGATCTATTGAAGATGGTCATTTTTCCAAAGTGGAAGGTTAGGTTATGGGTGGCTTAAACTCTACCTTTCTGACACTTATTCCAAAAAAAAATAAGCTTGTTTCATATGATGACTTTAGACCTATAGCCCTGTGCAACCTGGTATACAAACTGATTTCTAAGGTTATTGCTAATAGTTTAAAACCTCAAATCTCAAGGTGGATGACAAAAGAGCAGTTTGGCTTCCTAGAAGATAGACAGATTTTGGACGCAGTGGGTATCACACAAGAAGTTTTTCATTCTGTCAAATAAAAAAATATGAATTCCTTAATCCTGAAAATCGATCTGGTGAAAGCATATGATCAAGTAAGCTGGGATTTTTTGAAGTTGGTTCTCCTTCAGATTGGGATTCCAATTACGGCTACAAATTGGATTATGGCATGTGTGAAGTTGACTAACTACTGAGTCCTTGTTAATGGTAGCCCAACCCCTTTTTTCAACAGTTGCAGAGGCCTACGCCAAGGATGTTAACTTTCCCCCCTTTTATTCTTATTGGTGATAGAAGGTCTCAACCTTCTGATTGGGGATGCAAGAAACAAAAATGTTGTCAAGAGTATAAAGGTTGCAAAAAAGTTATCCACCACTCACATCCTGTTTGTTGGCAATGTCATTTTGTTTGGATCGGATTCGGTAGAAGAATGGAAGTCTTTTTCAGACATTCTGTCCCTCTTTTGTTCTGCTATAGGGATGCAAATCAACCATAATAAATCTGTATTTATCTGTAACTCAGTTACAAACCCTGTCTTAAATGAGGTTTTACTCTATATACCTTATATTACAACTGATCTGAATGCTGGAGTTAAATACCTGGGCTTTTACATCAAGCCAAATTACTATGGTAAGCAGGATTAGAATTGGTTAATTGGTCATTTTGAGAAAATAATTAATTTGTGGGTGTTAAAGCACCTTTCTTTGGGTGGTCGCCTCCTCTTACTCAAATTTGTTATGAGCAGCTTATCGGTGTATTGGGATCTCTTAGCTCAAATTCCTCTTTCAATTCTGAAGACTTTAAACAACCTCATGTTCTCTTTTCTATGGTCTAGCTATAAGGATGGAGGTAAATATCACTTGACTAAATGGAATGCATTAGCTTTGCCATATAAGAATGGCGGTTGGAATATAAAAACATATTCTGGTTCAATATTTCCCTCTCGTTAAAAAGCCTTTGGCGTGGACTCTCTAGGGACAACCTCTGGTCAAAAATTTTACATGCAAAATACATAAAAGAGGATATTCACAACTGGATCAAGATGCCAAGATTGGTGGCTTGGAATGCTTCTTTTATTTGGAGGGGTTTTATGAAAATATTCCCATGGATTAGATCTCATCTTTGTTGGAGAGTGGGTAGCGGATCGAATGTATATGTGGGTGTTGATCCCATTTCGGGTTTCAATGGAGATTTCTATTTATCTCGGGATCTGCATAATCATTTCTCCAGTTACGGTCTCTACACACTTAATCAATTCAAGAGATCTTGCTTCCTTGTTCCATATCGTTCTTACTAGTCTACGGCTTCAGATCTTGGTCTGGCTAGAATTTGGAAAGTTGAGTGGGATCAGTATGTACAGAATCTTAATTTGCAAGGTATTCGCTTAACTTATCAGCAGGACCTTTTAATTTGGGAAAAAAATCCAGTTAATGGACAAGTTTTGGCTAGATGGGCGTATCAGGATTTAGTTGATCATCATGTGGGATTGCAAAGGAATTGGTGGCATCAGATGATATGGAAATGGAATTTGCCTCTGAAGATCTAGTGTTTTCTTTGGCTTCTTTTCAATAATAAAATTCTCACTTGGGAGAATTTGAAGCGCAGAGGCAAAATGAGTCTAGGTATATGTTTTTTGTGCAGGAAGGAAGAGGAGTCAGCTTACCATTTGTTTTTACATTGCAATTTTTTTGTGTCTACATGGAAGTGTATCTGTAAAAATCTCGGTATTGATGATGAGTGGCTTGCTTTGGATTTTTCTACTGCTTACCAGAGGTGGCTGAGTAAGAATAGAAATCTAAAAACTATGCCAGGACTACTCGCATGGTCTATTTGGAAAACTAGAAATTTGGCCTTATGTCACATCCCCATTTTTACCCCCTTTGATTTAAATTGTAAATGATGTAAATATTGTAACTTAATCATGGTGAGGAGCTCAAGGCCAAGGCCCCACCATTGATTTAGCGTTTCATGTATCGGCAATTAAAATAGATGCCTATGGTTCTTGTGCGAGAGGGGCACAATGTAAATAAGACATCATGTAAATACGAATTTTAATGGAAAAACCCACAACCGGCTATGCAATGCAACAAAGAGATGGGGCATGGTTCTACAAGGAATAGGGAGGGAAATTATTCAAACCCTTGAGCCAATGGTATTAATCCATGTGTCAATGGGGAAACCCATAAACCACCAACTACCCATTTTGTCTCATGCACCCAATCATTTAATTCTTCCAAGAAATTGGTTAAGGCAGTTAATGCCTTGGGAATGAAGGAGTATGGCAGCCAATTTCGTGCATGGGCAAGCCATCAACCTGGAAATTCGTGTTTTTGCTTGTGGGGCAAGAAAACACCCACGAAATGGTGCCCAAAGCCATTCTAAACAGGGAGTCTTCACTCATTCACGCAGTGGGAGCTAGCTGGGTCTTTCCCTACACGTTTTTCATCCAAATCCTGCATTTTTCCATGCCTGGGAGTTCGTTTTTGCATATGCAATAGCTTGGGAGAGAAGGGCCACGTTTTGGGGACTGTATGGAGGTCGTTTTTGCCCCTGAATGTCCAAGGACGTTTTTCTAAAAATGAATTTGGCTTCCTGGGTTGTTTCCCATCTTCCCATTTTCGTTTTTGGGTGTTCCCACGTTTTTCTGAGTAAGTTGAAACCCCGTCTCATGCATCCCACTATGGGAAACGTTTTCCTCATGCCCAGCAAGTGTGGTTCTGCTGCTATGTGCATCCTCGTTTTTGGTTTGAGCCTGTGAGCTGAAGTGTTGGAGTGGTAGTGGACAGAAGTGGCTTGATAAACCTAGTGGGGGAGACAACCTCTCAAGAAGATCAAGAGGGCTTTGGTTACTCTTCTATGCATACCCTGAGAGCACTAGATAGGGAAGGTATGGCTTGAGGGACTATACAGCAGTGAAAAGAATACTTCCTTGTGCTGGGTGTGTAGGTATTGTGGGTGCCAAGCTAGATAGATCTTGCAAGGTTATCCCTGGCTCTGTGCTGGAGCTCACTAGCTTAGCAACTCTTCCTTTCCATCTCCTAGCAGCCTGATAAACCCAATTGTAGATTGGCTTGGCTCATCTTGGTGTAGGCTTGGCTATGTGTGAGTCTGTTGTTCCCTGGTTCCTTGTAGAGATCATGCCCAGCTCGGGGGTGGCAGTGGTGCTGAGAGATTGAGGAGCACATTGGCCTACGGTTGGGTGGAACGTTGCAGTTGCATAGCCAGTTGCGTGGGACTACTTTTGCATAAGATAAGTATTCTCTTGTATTAAATTGCAATTACCATTTGATGAATATTATGAATGTATGTGGATGGGTTAAATGAATTTACTTCCGCTGTGTTTTTACGAGTTTATGCAATCCCATCTGATCTTTTATAAATCTGCAAAGGTCTTTAATTGGCTGTCACAGAATCTTGAATGTATGATAGATATCAACAACATTTACTTAACTTCCGTTGTGTTTCCATTGCATGAACATATACGTGTCTTTGTATCAATGAGTTTAATTTTAATGAATGGATATGGGGGCTAGATGCCCGGTTTAACCTCATGATCCTCTCCATCTAGCTGGAATGATGGGAGGGGACATGACACCTTATTTCAAGATGAAAAACCTTCTATAGATCAGACTTTGTATATGTTCTGGAACATGGTTCATATTTACTCAAAAGAGGTAGTTATGAAACAAAATGTTCATAAATTTAGAACTATTAATCATGAGAATTTTGGTAAAGAAGTAGGGTTCTTTGATGGTGCATGTACATAACATAAGTGTGGTGCAGGTTTCACAATTAGCTGTGGAAAGGATTACTTACTCAAATTTTTCCTTACTGGTGGTGTGGACACAAATACGAAAGCCGAACTTCTGGGCCTTTGGGGTGCATTAAAAGTGGCATCTATTTGTGGCATTGATTCATTAAATTTATTTGGAGACTCATTGGTAATTATAAATTGGGAAAACAAGAAGGCCAAATTGGAAAATGCACCAATTTGCAATTGGTGTCAAAGAACTTCTATACTGTTGGACAGGTTTCTTAATCTCACTATTGAACATACTTACAGAGTTAACAATGATGTTGCAGATTCATTGTCAAAAGAAGCAATTGATGGTATGCCTGGGGTACTTGTTTGGGAAGAATGGATAGAATATAACTATGTCCTTTATGGTTCTATAGACTCCTTCCTTAATGATGCTTACTAGTCCATGTTTTGTGCTATGTGCCTGAAAGGTACTTTTTGTAAGAATGTGGGTTGTATAGGACTACTAGTTTATGTTATGGATATTGTTTCTTGTATTGAACAATATTGTTTTTGTATCAATGCTATACGAAGAGTCCGAGATCCAATGCCTTGGCGTGTGAATGTACTTTTTGATTTCACAGAAATAACAAAAGTACAGTTTTTTTTCTTTGAAATATATATATATATATTCCACATTAAAATAATAGAATATTATTTTCAAACTGACATTTCTCATTTCTCATTTTCATTTTTGCTAGTATCATTTTTATTAAATTCAATTCTTTCATTACACTTAAAAAAACAGAAAAGTGATTTTAATTAAGTGTATTTTTTAAATTATTCTTATTAAATTCATTAATATTCTATTTGTTAATTATGAAAATTGGAAGAAATCTAAATAATTATTGAAGTAAGTAAGAAATTTTGATTTATTTTTATTAAGCTCATTGATATTATATTTGTTAATTATGAAAAGTGTAAGAAATTAAAGTATGTAAAGTAAATAAATAGAGGACTCAGCAAGATGTCTGAACAAGATGTCTCAACGGAATTGAATCCGGGTGGATGGAATGAAATCCATCAAACCCCACCAATGGACCACCGTATCCTTGACTGAGGACTTCCCCTTATGCAAGAAGAGACTTAGTATTAGATTTAGAAATGATGGATTTTTCCTAAGAATAGAATTCAAAACGAGTTTATTCGTAATCTATTATTGGTCATTGCTTAGAGTATTATTACTCATTGCTTACGTTAAGTAAATTTATTTATTTGTTCACTTTTGTTCATTATTTGAATTTGAAGAGATTTACAAATTAGTTATGACTTCCTTTATTTATTTTTTTGTTATATTTGAATTTATTTTATTTATTATTAATTAAGAATGTTAATAAAATAATAAAATAATGTTGAAAATAGAATTTTTATTTATTCTAAATAATTCATCTTACACCTATAATCAATTATAATTATTATGTCCCTGACCTAATGTAACCATTTTTTACATATTAATCCATCCGTACAGGCTAATTTTCAGAATTTGCAAAGTTTTCCATAGTTAAACTTTACAAAAATGCTTTGAAATTTGGAGCGGGGATTTTCCTTACATCTGTCCCCTTATTGTGTTAGCACCTTGGAATCAGGGTCTCTTTTTTTTCCCTATTAATACATCCGTACCGGCTCATTTTCAGAATTTGTGAATCATTTGCCTGTGTTGAGCTTTATAGAGCCTGAGGCATGCGCTTTATAGAGCCTGAGGCATGCGCTTGCTATTATCCTTTGCATATTTTGTGCGTGCGTTGAATTGTTGAGCGACTGCAGCTGCGTGAAGACGTGAAGACAGCTGAGTGCTGCGAATTATCTTCCATTCTGAGCGTTGAATCTGTGCGTGGAAGTTTGGGTACTATACAGCTTCACTACACATCCCGCTATGGCTACTCGAACTCACGACCTATCACTGGGTAGTCATGTGCACTACCACAAGATCTGTGAGGATTAGCCTGTGTTGTTTTGAGTGCCATTTTGAGCCCCATAAATATTCCTTCTGACTGCCATTCCTGTGTGCTAATGTGCTCTCGAATTGGTCCATGTGCGGCTTTTTGAGCGCCTATGTTATTCTGTGTGAGAGTTAGCGTTCTCCTCTGGCGACTCTATCCACAACGTCAAGACCATTTTCTCTCTGCGATTGTGATTCATTGTGAGAGAATTTTCCTCTTGCTACATCGCTCAGAAGGGTTGCGTGGTGACAATTGGGGTTGAGTTAGCTGGAGAAATCAAAGTAGATTTCCCTGACAAGAAGGCAATTATCACTACAGCCTGGAGTAGAGTTCGATGATCACTCAGTTATTTGACTGTGCGTTGGAGATCCATTTGTTTCAGCTCAACCTGAATTCAGAATTGTGATGCAAGTTTGTGTTTCAGTCATTGGTTTGGAATTTGGTCTGCACTTTTGCTTTGGTAAACTAGTGTGTGTTTCATGGAAAACCTAATCTCCATGGAAACCCTAAATACTTGTGCATCTCTCCTTCTTTAGCGTGAGAGCAGAAAATGACCTAGTGCAATGGAGTTGTGTCTCAATTTATTTGAATACTAGAACTGCGTTGAACAATCTCTCCACTGAGAGCTATGGTATTTCTGCATAAGGACACTGCATTGTGAGGAGTCTTTTCTGGAGATGCATTGAAGTGTGAAGCTACGACGTTCACCACTGTGTGACCTTAATCTCTGTGTGTGCACTTCCTCTTGTTGCCATAGTCTCTTCTGTTCAGGTGTGCTATCGAATTAGACTTTGCGCCTGTAGCTGCAATTGGTGAATGATCATTGCACTCCATTAAAATTTGAAGACCGTTCATTAATAAATGAATTTGTGAACCCTATCACTATTCTTGTTGCGTGCAACTCTCCAATCGGTGTTGCGTTGAAATGCATTGAAGACTACTGTGCGGGCTGTGGTATTCACCTGCGACCTGTTGACAACTGTGAATATAATAAGTGAGGTGCTGCGACCTTGCTGCCATCGTGAAGCTCCATACCATAAGTGCGACCTGGTGAAGTGCTCCATCTAATATCCTCGAATTCTGAAGAGCTATGACTGGAGGCTATGCACAGAAAGAAGGCCCACATTGGAGTGGAAATCGAGGCTTGCACGTGAAGGAGACCTGCGAATTGCGTGAAGGACTGCGAGCTGCAGACCTGCTACCGGTGAGCTACCCTTGAGCTGTATATCAAGGGAGCGTGAACCTATAAGTGGTATATCGTTCTCTTATTTATCTCCTTGGGCTCTAAAAGGTAAAGGATGACCCTGCTTTTAATTGAAGTGGAACTGTACAATTCCAGAAAAATATGTATCTCAAGATAATATAGTGTGGTTCAGAATATAAAATCTGTGATGAACAAGATCAAGAAAAGCGATCTCTTATGCCGTATGGAGAGAAAAATTCATAATAGTACCTGTCAAGGAAAAGAACTTGGTGATTGAACTATCCTATCCAAGACAACTTAACGTTTTGTTGCAGTGAATTGTTAGCATCTAGTGGAAATTGATTGCAATTTTTGATAGTTCTCCTGTAGTTGTGCGTGCTCCAAAAGAAGACAAAAAGAAACCCGAGTCAGAAGAAGAGTCTGAAGTGAATAAGGATTTCACTATTTTTGTCTAGAGTGCACAACACAAAACATTTGGTATTCTTCAATTTTGCTGCAGCAACAATATAATTTTTAGTAGATGCAACTGAAGAAATTGTTATATTGACTTGAATATTATTTTTCATGTCTATCTTAGTTCCAATGAAATGGAATACCTATGAATGTTTTGTTATTTGTAACCACTTGTGGATCACATGGTTCCTTCTTTTATTCCAATGTTTCATTCATCTTCATGGAGCGATGTGACATTGAGACCTAGACTCATACTTCCTTATTCACTTTCTTTGACATAGAAATTGTCTTTAATTAAATTGGATTTTGCCATAACACTATAAACAATTCAACCTTTGATATTTCTAACATGTATTAAACTTATTTTAGTTTCTATGTTCTATGTTCTTCTAACTCAACTTGAGATCTTATATGTATTAAGCTTATTTTAGTTTCTATGTCCTATGTTCTAATTGCTAGCAAATAGATTCCAACTACAATTGCTTTCTGCTATGATCAATTCCTCATGCCTTTTTGGCTCATCCCTTCCTCGCTATTGTTGTAAATGCAAATGATAACTCCTCCAAAACTTCGCAAACTCTATAAACTCTATTTCCATGCTCTCTCACGGACATTGCCACATGCAGCTCTTATTATTTTACAATTATTGAATTTTCATTTGTTTTAATTAAGATTTTTCTTAATTATATCATTTGATTTATTATTTTACAATTATTGAATTTTCATTTGTTTTAATTAAGATTTTTCTTAACTATATCATTTGATTGTATTGATTGTTTATGTGTTTACATATGAATTATTTATGAGTATAATTTATAGTAATTGATAGTTTCGTGGTTGTGAAATACAACAGTGAAGGTTCCCATTAGATTATTATTTGTCTCTTATGCAAAAATTTATTGTTTCAATGTTCTAATGGTATATATTTTTTTATGCATTTGAATCTTTAAAGTTTGCTCTCAATTGAGATAGGTTAGATGTATCTCTTCTTAATTAGTTCATAGTTTTAGCTTAGCTTAGATTAAATTAATTAGTATTAAAAGACAATCAAGAAACAAACTTCGAATATCTTATTAGTGGAAATTAGTCCCTTAATCAGTTGGGGACACTATTCCAAACGTGACCGGGTCTAACTTGGGACCTGCAATCAAGTGTATTCACTTATTGTTGACGTGGACATTTAGACCCGTCAACAAATTGCCACGAGGTAGATCATGTTTCTCAAGATTGTTCATTTCCTTCATGGCTATGGTGTTCTTATTGTAGAGTGAATGGCTATAGTATTGAAGAATACCCAAAATTCTTTACTAAATGGGAATGCATGGTCAGGAATTAACCAACAAACTTTGGAACCTAGGGATGATAATGGAGAAGCTAGGTTGACCATTAATGTTGTCGCTCATGAAGGAGCCCAAAATAGTGTTGATAATAACAACTTTGAACCGCCAATGATAAAGAAAGCAAGACCAAAGGCACCGAGATTTGACCCTATACAACAAAAGAAAATTTTCAAAGATGTTGCTAATATTTTCCAATGTATCTGAACACCTTCATCCCTGATAGTTGTGGAAAAGTTCAAAGGGATGAAATATGGGTTCCATCCCTTTTCTCTTGAGTTGTGAAATAAATTTGAAGCGGATTCCTTAGGTATTTCTAAGAAATTTATTGATATTTGGTTCAATTTGTTTGTCGATGTCTTAAAGGATGATGGCATGGTTAAGAAGGTGTAGAACACTCTTTGGATATGGAGAAGAGGAAGGGTTGATTTCTAGTAATCTCCCAGGAAGGAAAAATAATATAGTAAAGAGGAAAAAGAGAAAAACTAGAAAGGAATTTTGATCGGATACTCGGATAGATGGTTATGACATTAAATATGGCATGTTGAATCTTAGCTCTAATGTTAATATCCTTCCTAAAAATTCATGGGAGGATATGGGGATTGCTCCTTTAGATTGATCGATTCTACATATGCCTCTTAGAACTATTTCTAGTTTGGTTTGACGGCCAAAGTGATCACACCTTCTTTCTCGTCATCTGATCTGTATATGGTGATGATTAATTTATACTTTCTTGGATACCAATTGCTACTTTGAATTCTCTTCATGTTTTGAATCCCTAAACAATCTTGAGATTGACTTGGAGATTGTTTTTTTATTGATGTCTCGTTGACCTTGATCTTTGCTTACTTATTCAATGTGTGAAATGTGATTCATATTACTCATGCTTATTGAACTCGACTCACCTAGATTGGATTCCTTGAATGATGTTTCCATCTTAAACTTATCCTAATATTGGGTTATGCAAGGTATTGTGGAGAGGAAAGATATTAAACATCATATGTGATTCATTTCCATCGGGTCGAAAACTATTACAAAAAATGCATCAACTAAATCACCGTAAAAGTCTATCATCCAAAAACACTATCAAAACTTACAATTGGCATCATCCACACTAATTCAACCTTTGATCTAAAATGATCTGAATGGTTAACACACCTTCTCATGTCTCCATTTCAAAACCTATAATTCATTGCATTCCCAAAAATACAAACTCTAATTCATACATCCCCAGTCAAGACTCTCCTCGATATATTATATTTTTAAACCTCCATGAAATTCCCTAACATAATTGGAGTCTACATATCGGTTCATTATTGAAAACATGAATATCTAAGGGCCGATGAAATTCCAAGACGTGATCGGAGTCAGTCTATCGATGTGTTTTTGAATGTTTCATTTTTTAAACACCAATGAATTTCCCAACAATTGAATTTCTACGTTGGCACTCTTGTTTGAAGTATCACATTGCCATCCTGATCAATTAACCTAACAAGCACCATCAATAAATTGGGGCACCTACATCGGATCTTTTTCATGAACATTAATTATCATCTCTAATAGGATTATGTTAAAGATTGCACCCCTCGCATCGGCACCCACAGTGAAACTAACAATAGATCTCCTTGATACTCATGCATCAATGTCTATATCAAAGTTCCCATTGAGTTCACCTTGTAATCACACTAATCGTCCATCTCCGATGTCCATTCAACTGCTTCCACTTGTCAATCTCTGAAACGTTGTTAGACTAAATTTGTTAGGTATCTTCCCGATCGTTTTATACTTCCGATGTGGGCACTCTGACACGCACTCTATTCCTGCCACATATGATCCTCTAATAAGTTATCGGGGTAATTTTGTCGAGACTCCTGACTCCGCCACACCACCTCACTAATTGAATTGATTTTGATCTCAATCTAACTTAGCCAACGCCATAAAAGAGGATATGTAAGAGATTTGAGATAATGTTTTGGCTCATTCAATGGTTTTATCGAGATTTGCAAATATGTTTAAGAAAATCATTTTGGGGTCATTAATTGGTTTAAGACATAGCATATATTTCCCTTTGTTGACTTTATAATGTTTTAATGAGTGAAATAATTTTTTTCATGTATTTGGAATAAACTTGGGTTAAAAGTCATTTTATCATCTTATTATTACTTCCTTTGTTTGAGATGAGGTTAGTTTAGCTTTATTAACATGGAAAGTAAGTATCCACGTGTGGGTTGAATTCCATTAAGGAAAGCTGGGTTGAATTCCATTAAGGGAAAGCAAAGGGAAATAAAGTAAAAGGTTAAACTAGGTTGTAAGAAAAGTTCAAAATGGGTTTTTAGTTGGTGGCTTTATGGGCCAATGGTTTTGGGTGTCCCATATTATTTTCCCGTGGTAATACTTATGAGCGAACAAATTAACCAATACTTTTAATTAATTCAATATCTATAAATAAAATATTATTTTCAAATTGACATTTCTCATATTCATTTTTACTAGTATCAATTTTACTAAATGCAATTCTTTCATTACATCTAAAAATAGAAAAGTGATTTTAATTAAATGTACTTGCATTTAAATTATTCTTATTAAATTCATTAATATTCTATTTGTTAATTATGAAAAGTAAAGAGAATCCAAAAAATTATTAAATTAAGTAAATAAATGTTAATTTATTTTTATTAAATTCATTAATATTTCATTTATTAATTATAAAAAGTGGAATAAAACTAGAAAATTATTAAAGTAAGAAATGTTGATTTAAATCAAAGTGAGAAGATATAAGAAAACAAGAGCCACAAGGTGGCGATGTCCCCGATATTGCTAGTGGGGGCATTGTCAAGTGTATATGAAATTGTCATTAATTGATAAAAGCGATTTTTTTGGCAAGAGGATTTTTCTTTTCTTCTATTTTTGTGAGTTCCATAAAAAAGTAGTCAAGTAAGGTAGTAAATAATTTTTAATTTAAATGGGTATATAAAATGCAATATAGAAAAGAAAAAAAAGAGGTAGTTCTTTTGCATGATAAAAAAAAGAGAGAATAATTTCGTAAATTGAATAGAAAATTGTAATCGTATAGCTATTACATACTTGCATTTACAAGTGATGGAGTTTATTAGATTTGTCAACAATTCTTTTTTTTATAACATACCTACATTGTATTATAGAACATGAAAATAATATTGTTTCTATGCGACAAGCATTTTGTTTGAAAGGCCATGAACTAGTGCGTCTAGTGCTGCAGAAGTTTTATATGTAGTACAAAAGGCAAGAAAGACACAATGTCTTCGACAAAAACAACAAAAACTACAGTCATAGATCTGTTAGAGCCATAGCATATGCACTCTGCTTGAAAGGTTGAGGGAGGGCTTGAAAGGTTGAGGGAGGATGTGTTGTAGCAAAATCTACAACACTGGTAAGATAAGCCATATTGGAATACCACGTGCAATGTCTGTCATCCTTGCAGATGTGGATTATTTTCAGTGAAATTGGAGAGACAGTAATTGTAATCACTAAATACAAAAGAAAACAGTCAACTGTGGGGTCATTGAGACTCGACATTTGTAGGAAAACAGCTTGTCTAAAGTAGTTGGAGGATCACCGGGACTCTAGTGTATGCAACCTGCATGGGATCTATTTTTTTGTTGCAAACACAAGCTGTGAGCACTAAAGGCAGGAAACAGTTAAGTGCAATATGAAGGGCTTGAATTGAAGCCATGTGCTTTCAACAAATGGATGACACTAAGCAAACAAAAAGTCGACAGAAAAACATAATGCTGAGATGAGGAAATAACTCACGGTGTAATTAGAAATATGGCAGAGCTGGTTGAATATTAATATAAATTCAAAGTATTTTGAACACTAACTAATTCAGCTACATTCCATGCGTGATAAACAAACGCATTGAAAACAAGATCACAAAAGCTTCTTGCCTTTCCCTCCTACAAGTGTATATCCAAATATCCAATAGTGAATTTACATTGAACTTTCTACCCTTGCGATATGCTGCCAAGTCCAAAAAGCATTCCTCCAATTCATGATCAAGGACATTTATACTTGTCCTTGATATAGATTCTGCTCTTGAAAGTTTGCTAGCATTTTCACAAATTTTCTGGGGTTCATTGCCCAAAGAGCTCCCAATCACCTTGAGGGCAAGTGGTAAACCCTTGCTTTGTATTTGAACATCGAAAAATGCCAGCCATATTCAAAATTGCATTTTGCAGTTGCATAATCGGTGCTGTGGCAGAATTGGCAATGTTTTTTTCCTGCACATTGCAAAAAGATAATGAGCAACTGTGTTTGCATGGTTTTTGCAATTGACCGTAAACTGAATTTGCAAGGAAGCTTATCTCTTCTGATTGAAAAACACATTATGTCTCAAACATTGGTATGCTCATTTAAACAAGTATGCAATCATGGTTTATCATTATCAAAACGTTCAACAAGAAATTTATATATTTTCAAAAGAAATAATTGAAAACGTGGAGATCATCAGCGTACAGAATCCTAGCTTCATGAAGTAATCAAATGAATTTGGCATACCTGGAAGTACAAAAATATTCAAGAGATGACATAAAAGTGATACTGACCTCCTGCAGGGTAAACATAGAGTATCCTTGGCTTCTGTTTCAACGGGTGACCACTACGTTCAAAGTCATTGAAAGGAATTTAGCATTCCAATTACATAATGAATAACAAATACAAAATTACAAATAATAAGTAGAGTGTATTGACAAAGACTTTTTTACCTGAACAAGTCTTAAGGAGGTGGAATAGTCACAATTGGTTGTATAATGCTCAAGCCTTAAGCCATGCGAATTCCTGTAAGGTTATCAAGTAACCAAGACAAATGATAAACTGCTTCATATGTTAAATATTAAACTAGCAATGCAGCACCCTGCTCAAGTTTGCTTTTGCACCTGCATTACGTGTTTCAGCATATGTAGATGCAATATGTTCTAATGGCTGTAGGTTATCGCCATACAAACATTGTCATTAAATAAGATTATTTGATTCCATTTGGCATTGAAAATATAAGAACACAATTATAAGACATAAATAAATGTATAGGTACAAGTTTGAGATAGAAAATGACCTTATCTTTGAGCAGAGGTTGGTGTCTGCCTTTAAAATAATAATGTACTTCTTCGCAAAAATAGATGTTGCCGAGTCTGCATCATGTTCTTCTGCCTGTCTTGAGTTGTTGCCAGCTACGATCATGCCTGGAGAAATTGTGTTTGCATGGTTTTTCACTAAAAGCAAGGGTCTTAAACTTCATATTAGTGTGTACTGTTACAATCCGGAGTCCTTTGAGCACTTGTTTGTCTGAAATCAGGCAACAGAATTTGACATTTCAATTGTTAAAAAATAAATATAAAAGTTGCATGACATAAATCCAAGGTAAGCATGTCTCGAGTTACATTTTATGTTTTACCTTAGCCCAATTAATCTTCCATGGATTGTCAACATCTTGATTCGGCAACAAAAAATCAATGACAGCACTTTGGTTGATGAGCATTGTTGTTATGAGACAATGCCATCATGCATGAAAAACATGTCCCATACAATCCAATGTCAATTATCTAGCTCTACTTAGAAATTGGAATGCCAACATTTGTGAGTACAATAAGTATGTTGATGATTTAGGTCTACTACAACTTAAGCATTGGAGAATGATATCTCAAAGTAAGGCATTGCAAATAATAACTATGCATTGTTATTAATAGAATTGTATAAGAGGTTCTAGATATGACGTAGAGGAGAATTATCATTGAAGCAGTGATCTAATGGTTATGCACACATTGAACATAGTCTCCCACTAATTCACCATTTTAAGTTGAATATACTGAGTGTCGATGGATAACCTTCACAACTATATAAGAGATTGTAGTTGTGATTAGGAGAAGAATTAACAATGAAACAAAATCAAGTAATCTAATGTTGTGCATACAATGAACATAACATTCCCACCAAGTTTCCCTGAATCTACGTCTTCACAAAGAACTCATTTTTTCATGGGATTCCACCTCATATGGGCATAACACTTGCTACAAACCCTAGCATTATAAAGACCAATCGAGATACGTATGAAAATACTCAAAAGTGGACATTTTGAAATCCCTCTTACATCATAGGCATCAATACTACTTTCTCCACAACATGTGACACACATAAGAAATCATATTGATCATGATTGAATCCACGACAGGTTAAAACCATTGCTAAGTATCATTTAGAAAATTAACTTGCTCAGCATATGACAGAAAGAAATTACATCGAAAGAAGAGTTACAATTCAACTTTATTTTTGAACAAAACTGAAAAGGCAAAATATTTAACAGAATATTTTAGCCACTAGTTCTTTTCTTGTTGGCCAGATTTGACTGTGTATCTCTATCGATTAAAACATGAAAATTGATAGTTAAAGTTAGCAAAAATGGGTATCATTAACAGTTTTCTGATGCATTGACATTTTAAAAGAGCAAAAATGTGTAATTCCAAACTAATTTCTACGGCTACATTTGAAAACTCTACTACTGAAATCAAGTCTTTACATTCCTCTGATGAGAATATCAAATTGCTATAACTGCTTTGAATTCTGAATCGTTATTACTGAAGCCAAGCTTCCATATTTCACTGATAAGAATATCAACAAAAGGGAGTGTTCAAATTTGGATCTCTTTATTTGCATAGAGTTAAAAGAAATGTACCTTGAATACTGAAACTTTTAAAAATTGAAAGCTAAGGCACATGATAGAGAGAGGATCCTGTAGCTCAATTAGACAAGTATGCGTTGTAAGATCACCAATATTAACTAGTGTAGGGATTATGAAATGTGTTCACAGGGCAACGTCATGAAATGCAGCTTGAGTATTTAATCTCTTAAAGCTACATACTAAAACATATAATAGAGAGATAATCTTGTAACTCAATCAATATTTGCAAAGGAAAGAATTAACAAACGTGAGTAAGGAAGAAAAACTTACCTTCGTTTATTTCTTTTGTCATCAACAACAACATTGCATTGAATGATATTGTTTCTAAGAGGCCCAACTGTAAACAAGTTCTTCCTCCCATCGAAATCAAAATCTTTGCCACCTAGTTCAGTATGACTATATATTTCTTTGACTTTATCCATAATTTTTCTACACAAGATTTTACTGGAAGATTCTTGTTCTTGACCCCCACGTTCAGCAGTTATTTTCACCTGAAATCGAAGGAAGGAAAATTATCATCTGCCTTAACAAAATCTAATAAATAAGACAGATAAGACAGACAATAGGATGTTGAACTTACTCACATTGTATTGGAACGAGTCCTGGACATTAGTAAAGCTTGCTCTGAAGTGATTACAGAGTAATTTAACAGGTTTATCAGCTTGACCTTGTCCAGGTTGTTTGGTTAGAACATAATGCAAGACCTGTGGCAGTTCCAGTGCCATTTAAGGAGACAATGGAGGTGGGGGTGGCACATTTTCAACTCCCAAAGAAGGACCCAACTGTGGTTCCATTTGACGAGGAATTTCGTGTGGTGTTGGAAGAATTTCAGTTGACTGAGTATAAGAAGGCTCTGGTCCATCATCCGGGTCTGAAATATTGTTGGTTTCCATTGTAAAACCTGTGTTCAAAGTACATGAAAATTATGTGATTCACATTCCCAGAAACACATAAAACTTAAAGACTATGGACCAGAATCCATATGATTTGTTTATTTTGGGTAGAAATAAATAAAACGTTTTGTATATTACTTTGGTTAACAAACAACAAAGCCAGTAAATATTCATGAGTACAAACCAGCAAACTGGATCAAAATTCTTTAATCACATTCCAACATATTGTCAACTAATCACACCAACCAAAATTTCTTCAATCACATTCAAATATACCCAAAAGTACAAGTTTTTGACCAATATCCAGATGATTTCATGATTTTAATTATAATGAAAGAAAAATCACCGATTATTACAAAGAAAGCTGATGTCCAGAGAACAGAGCTAGCACTTGGGAGTCAAAAGCAATTTAACATAGAGAAAATTTAGTTTTAAGAGGATTTATATCTATTCAGAGACTGTTTTCAACACACTTGAGTATATTTAAAACAAAAACATAATAAAAGGAGAATGAGCCAACAAGTCTTCCATCTGTATTTACAGGTATATATTATACTACATGAGAATTTGAACAACACACCCAAATGGCCATACCCATTACCCAAGAAAGAAATCGAAGATGATTTTGATATTAGACTACAAACAAATAGGATGGTCTGTGAATTAATGATAAAAACCAACCTCGAAACTAGATACCAGCACACCAATACTTCTTAAGAAACGAAAATGGATCTAAGAAAGATTCAATTGTTTTTATGAAATCACATATTTAATCAAGATAGCATTCAGTCAAATTGACTGATTGGGCAAAAAGCAGAAAGAATGAAAAATATGCCTATACAAATCGAAGTTGGCATAAAAACCCAGAGAATAATTCAGAGCTATAGTAAACGCAAGCCAAAATCTGAATGGTCTAAACATTATTGACAAACACCAAGCTCAGAGCCGGAGGAAAGCATTCGTACGCCTCCTGAGCAAAAACGAATCCAATTTAGAAACAATTGCTTTTACAGAATCACATTTTTCAGGTGATTGATTCTAAAAATCATGATAACATAACCAAGCCAGCTTTTAAACCATCCATAGATGATTTTAAACTCAAACCAAACACGCAACATAAACAAATGCAACACACCATTTCAGCACAAACTAGTAATTCGTTTGAAATCTATGATGCAAAACCTACAACAAACCAAAGCAAGCCCAACATAAGAAAATTGCTGCAATTAAACCAGTTTTTTAATCGGTTATTAACTCTAAATATGATATCAATATCAATACATGATGAACAATGTACCAAATAAGCAAATCACTAAACATTTACAAATATAGAAAAAATCATCATTTGATTGTAGACAAATAGCATGGTCTGAAAATCATAGAGGAAAACTAACCTCAAGTCAAAGAGCAATGCTGCTTAAAACGTTTTAACAGTCCTGAGCCAAAACAAACAGAATAGATAAATGATTATTATTGTTACAAGGCCATACATGTATTCAGCCATTGATTCTAGAAATCAAGAACATTTTCAAGAATCAGAAAGACACAAAAGCAAAGCAGTTACTGCTACATCACCACATTTGATTTAGCCACTGATTATAAATAGCAAGAAAGCATGCAAGAATCAGCAAATGCAAAAGCAAAACAGTTTATGTTACAACATCATATTTATCCAGCCATTGATAATGTAAATCAAGATAGCATTCAAGAATCAAGAACATTCAGAATCAAAACCAATAAGAATGAAACTCAAGAACTATAACCAAACCAAACTACTTGAAAACATAGCAGAAAGTTAGAAACCATCATTAAGAGAAAACTAGAAAAATCCAGGGACAAAGTCAAACTAAATGCACACCAAAGACTGAGCATTTCCAGATATCGAGCATCCCTAGATATAACAGAAACAAAAAAGCCTCAAGCATA
Source organism: Larix kaempferi (assembly GCA_027924585.1). Taxonomy (NCBI): domain Eukaryota; kingdom Viridiplantae; phylum Streptophyta; class Pinopsida; order Pinales; family Pinaceae; genus Larix; species Larix kaempferi. The sequence goes on from BSBM01000123.1 coordinate 3,177,155, forward strand.
CATTAAATGTAGCTACTGTAACTCCACTAAAATAAAAGTCCAAGATGACAAACAATCCATACCCTTGTCAAATAAACTCCTATTATGCTAAAAAATTGAAACCCAGCTCAGATAAAGCTCCAACAAACTAAAATAGTCAAATCCAAGTTAGATAAAGCTTGAAGAAGTTGACATATTCAAGCACGCATCAAACAGAATTCAAAAATATGCAATGTACAATAGAAAAACATCAATTTTCAACAAAAATGCCAGAAGATAATTTGGATTCTAGTCCTTATTCTGAGATGATTTTACAATTCAGCTACAAACAAGTACAATGGCCTGAAAAATCATTCAGAGAATCACCTCAGAGTTCTTAACAGATTGTGTAAAGAAAGAGATCATTGTCGCAGTGAACACTGTGATGGATGGAAACCGGGAAGTGAGAAGGAAGAGTCTATGAACACATAATAGAGTGAAGTGGGCTGATTCCTGCAGGTTATCACCATACAATCACTGTGGTTGTGTAAGATTGTCTGATTTCATTTGGGTATTCAAAATATAATAAGACAATTAGAAGACATAAATAAGTGTATATATACAAATTTGAGATAGAAAATGACCTTATCTGTCAGCGCATGTTGATGTCTGGTTTTAGAATAATGAATGTACTTCTTCAAGAATTTAACAGTGATGTTCTCATTTTTGGAATGCGTTGTTTTAGAGCATTCAGAAACAGCAACCATGATACCTGAAGATGTGATTAACTCTGCCCTTTCTTTCATAATTTGAGTTTTTTAACAAAGTTCAATTTTCATTCTTCCCAAACATGAAGAATGGATCAAAAATCCAAAGAATGATTTATATTCATTTTCTTCTGATTTATGTAGCTAAAGCTGAGAATTAACTAGGGAAAAAAAATGATGAAAATGTACCTTAGGCAAGATAGGTAGCCTTTTTGATGGAGTGAACTTATCCAAGATTTAGTATTTGTTTCAAGTCACAACGGTAAATCCATAATCATGATCACAAGGGTAAATTCACCATTCTAACTCATAATGACAAGGGCAAATTCATGAAATAATTCCTATCTAGCTGACATTGAGCAATATATGGTTTTCATATAGAGGCAAAGTTTGCACATCGCATGGCATTTTTCAGAAAACATTGCAAAGATTTGAATTGGAAAATCAGATTCAACAATAATAAGCGGAATCCCAAATCTGAAATCAAAATCATTAGATAAAGAAAAAGCAAAGCAACTAGATGACCGAAATTGTGAATCTAGTCAATATTATGTATCAATAATTCTATATCATTTTATACAGCTCTAACAATTTTATAACCATGAAAGAGGTAGAGAAAAAAACAGTTTAGCAATATTTTAACGGAAGTTTTTTCAGTTGCATTAAGTTTATAAATATGTAAAAGGTTTTAAAACCACATAAATTTACAAAATGTATAATGAGAACATGCATTTGTTCAAGTCATAGCATATCCACTTTGGATCAAAAGCTAAGAGAAGTCACGCTTTGGCAAAATCTGCAGCAGTGACAACATAAGGCATGTTGCAGTAGCATGTGCAGTTTCTATCATTCCTGCATATGGGTCGTGCATTACTATCAGCAATTATGCAAAGAGCATAAAAACAGATATGAAAATAAGATATGTAGCAAATGCTAATTTAAATGAAAAACAAATACTGTTGATTGTTATATTTCTGTCTTTTTTTCTTTCCCATGCATTGGCCATTGGAATGGACAAAATATTTAAAAAAAACAATTGCAAGAGCTTTGTGATTATGGAAAGAATATAAAAACAGATATGAAGATAAGATATGTAGCAAATGCTAATTTAAATGAAAAACAAATACTGTTCACTGTTATATTTCTATGTCTTTTTTTCTTTTCCATACATTGGCCATTGGAATGGACAAAATATATTAAAAAAAACAATTGCAAGAGCTTTGTGATTGACAGTAAACCGATGCAAAAGGCAAAAAATCTGTTAAAAGTGAACAGGGTTTTGGTAATGTTATACTAGGGACGACTCCTCTGCTTTTATTAGGCTCAGTGCTTTTTGCAATTTTCAAATAAATGAACACAGTAACAAAAGTGAACTTCAGATACATTAAAATTGAATCTTCAAAAAGCCATTGAAGGTTATTATTGATTAAACAATAAATAGGACAACTGACAGGTATATAAGCAATGAACATGATTACAATGCAAGGGTTGTGTGAATGGGAAAAGAAAAATTAGTTAAAATTGTGTGTATTTTATAAAAAACAGGTTCAAATAAATCATAAAAGAAGTTGCAATAGAGAGTGTTTGAAATCTATTTTGAAATATTGAATCGAAGCTGAAACAATGGAGAAATTGTTCAAAGTGTTTGAACAAAAAGGAAAATTATGATCATACCTTTTGTTCAAAATTTTTTGACTTCGACAATTCTGTTGTTCATTGCCAAAGTGTAAAGCCCTTGTTGCTTCAATTTGCGAAGATTGTAAATGGCTGAGGAAACAATATTGGAGTATTGTTCATAAGAAATAGCTAGAACATCGGGACAACATTCTTTTAATTGTGTGCCTCGAAGTGTACATTCAATAGTCCCTTCTTCAGTCTCTAGCTTACATTGTAATATATGTTCATAAGTAGTTGGTGTTTCACGATTGCAAAATGTACAAAAAACGGTGCTTTGTATCATTGGCAGTTTGCACTGTGTGCAAATGCAGTGGTAGGGTGGTGCAAAAACATTTTTTACTTTCAATGTCCCATATACCTGTTTTAGGCAAGTAAACAGAAAACATAAAAAATCATTGCAATGAGCATGTTTTGATACAAAGGCCATGCTAGGAAAAAGCACAGAATCGAATTTATGAAAACATGTTTGCAAATGCAGGTTTTGCAACATGGTGTTTGAAAACATATCATTGCAATGAGTTGTGTTGCTGCTAATTGGAATACTAAATCTGGAACTGTAAAAAAGACATTTTGACAAGTAAAAAGTCTATATTTTCTTTATATCAAAAGTAGAAAACTTTGATGTCAATAATGCAGCAGGCTAAATATTTAAAAAAAAAAAATCTGTTTTGATAACTATGAAATTGCTGAAACTACATATAAAGAACTTGCTTAATTGATAATGAAATGACAAAAAAACATTTCAAGTGACATTACAGGAGACATTGTTCATATCTCACCTGTGTTTTAGCTTCAATTATTGGAAGCAAACTTTGTATTGCAAATTCATCATTTAGGGGATCTATAAAAGTTGCTTGTGAAGCCTTCATAAGATGAGTTCCTTTTGCACATGGTATTACGATATTTTTTATTAGATACAGAGGCGGTTCGTCAAGTGCAAGTTGTTGTTGCACTCAGACAAAGAAATTTGTATAGCTTTCATTAACCTGAAACTGAACATGAATAACTGAAGAAGAATTAGTGAAGGGGGGATGGGAATAGACAAATGTTTTTTGTTATGGGTTCTATCTTTTTTTTTTGTATATCCATCTAGCAGTAGATACAGCAGGAAAGAAAAAACATAAAAAATGAAATCAAATATAGTGAAAAAAAATTGTTTAAAGAGAGTCCACTTTACAGTTGCATAGTCGTTTGTACTTTCACCATCTCTTATGTAGAAGTCCAATTGCTTATTGTTGTATTCACAAGCAACAACTATGACTGCAACAGAACCAATGACATATGTCTCATCTGATGTAACCAACTCATTGATTGTTGTATCTGGTGGAAGGCAATGCATTTTGCATACTTGGTCAATTGTCTCTATGACAGTTGTTGTCAATATCGCTATTGAATTTATTGCATCTCCTCAGTCATATTGACCTTTCTTTTTTAGTTCAAAACCAGAAATTCTGACACTTTTGCCAAGCAAAAAGAAATTGCCAAAGCGATTTATCAAACTATCATTAATTGTAACTGTCATTGTCATCAATCCATTTTTGTCAACAACATCTGCATGTAGAATCTTTGTCTTAACAGGGGAGTTTTGGTTACGATTTTGTGCAGGTCCATAGACAACCAAAACATCCCCCTCAAATACATGCCTATGTGTTGCAGTACATAGCTGTATTATTGATGATGGTTCAACTGCCATTTGCTTTAATCTGTGCACATTTAAAAATATCAAAAAGTGAAAGAACAAATGGATTAGTCTTTGATTGAATGTTGAATTTTGTATCGAATACACTAAAATGAAATTACTAGAGAAGTTGAACTAGATGCTTCATTCAAATGTTTGAATTTGTGTTAGGTACAAGATGAAACAATGTAGTCAAAAATATTGAATGAACAAAGCTGTTGGATAGGAACATTACTTCTTAGGACTATTTGTTGGCTGCGACAGTATTCCCATTGCAATAGTCTCTGGAGCATCTTGTGAAGAAGAAACATTTATTTCTCTTGAAGGACTGTCTGGTGTCGTAGACATAGCTAAATTCTCTCCTTGGTTGAGAATATTGTTTCTGATTAGCTGTTCTTTTGAAATGTTGTATTTTTTTTTTCAATTTGCACATCCAATGAAGACTGAGAGCATGTTAAAATATTCAAGAATATACTTCAAATAGAAAGCCATCTTAAAAAAAGACAAAAAACAAGAAAGACAAAAAGCTGTATCAGTTCTTATATGCAAGTTGCAGGTACTAATAAGATACCAGTAAAATGATCTGACCAATATGCATCAGAAATGGTAAATGAAAGCTTGTCAATGTCTATGTTTGTCCAAAAATGGTCAATCATAGAACCATATTCTGTTGTAGGTATGTTTGTTTTTAACTTTAGACATTTACTCTGCATAAACAATTCCAACCTCTTTTTCGATATTGTTTCTTTGTACATGTCAATGTTAAAGTCACCAGTTATTATGGTTAGCATTTTCTTGTTGTTTTGTAACATAACAGAGTCCAAGACATCAATAAGGTTGTTAACAAGATTATTTGGTTTGTTATAAATATTGACAAGCTGGAGAATGTTGTCAGGGAGCATAATGTAAGTGACAATTGCCTCGACTGATGGCTCATTAACAAAAATTGTTTTCATAATAGGAATCTTCTTATTGACAACTGTCAGAAGGCCATGAACTGAATGTGTTGCAATGCAATTGTTTTGGTTTACAAATGCTGCAGTAGCAGGTGGCAAATTCATATGTGTTTCTTGTAAACAAAGAATGTCTGATTGCATAAGTTCAAAGTCATTTGCAACGTCATCAATGTGTGAAAGCAGACTTCGTGTGTTAAGTGAAGAAATGAACATGTGCTTAGTATTTGGAAACGACTTAAGTCCATATTGAAATTGCAAAGAAGCCTGTTTCTCTAATCTATTTAATTCTGCAACTACTTTTGATGAAATGGAGAAAAAAAAATTGTTGTAATTTGCTTACAAGATAGAGACATTCAATGCTTTTTACACGTGACAATGCAGTGTAAACAAGACCATGTTTTGTGACTCCTTTTGGATCAAATGCCAATTTTTCAAGTGTAAGACCTTGTGCTCTATGAATTGTTCGAGCACATGCTAATTGAACTGGGAATTGTACTCGGATGTAGTTCTTTCTCTTTCCAAGAGAAATTTGTTTTGTAACTCTTTTTATAGGTGTCCAAGTGCATAGGATGGAATCAGTGTAAAGGTGCTGCATAGATGCCCGTGCAATTGCTCCAATCTTTGGATCTGAAAATTGAATCCATAAAATGTCTGTTGTTGCTTGACTATAATGTTTGAAGATGCCTTCAGCACCATTGACAAGGCCATCTTCAATTGAATAGTTCCCGCCTACTATTTCGATAAGCATGTTTTTTTTTAGAGTAATTGTAGATGACAACTGAATTTTCTTATCTACATTAGCTATGTTATCGATTTGATCAATTTTGGTGTCTTGAGCAGCAATTGTAAATGCTTCTGTATTAACAAGAGTCAACATCTTTGAGTTATGTTGTTGAACATCTTTATTGCAATAATAAAGAAATGGAAACGATGGATCAACTGGTGGTTGTCTGTAGCATTTCCGATTCAAATATTGTATATCTTCAAATGTTTGTTTTCCTGTTCTGATTCTATTCAAGATCGATATAAAAGTTTCATCTTTTTGCCTGACAACGGTTTTTAATTCATAGTATTGTATGGAGTCATTCCAAAAACTATAAGGGAATTTTTTATTATTGAAACTTGGAAAGTCAAAAATCCAAGAATCATGAACAGGTTCTGCTTGGCAGAAATCGCCGCAAAAGATGACATCTAGATTTCCAAATGGTTTTGTTGGAGTATGCATGATCTCACGAAGACGTTTATCTATGTTATGTAGCATTCGTGAACCTATCAAAGAAACTTCATCAATTAATAGAACACGAACTTGTTCATAGTCTTTGCTCAAAAGATCTAGTGTGTTTGAACTTAATGGGATCAAGATCGAGGAACCCAAAGGAAGCTTAAAAGCAGAGTGAACAGTAATTCCATCTACATTGTATGCTGCTTTTCCAGTGAATGCAACAATAAGACCTTTTCTTTTCAAGGGGTTTCTACCAAGCTCTTTTTCATAGAAAAAGACAAGAGCATCATAAAGGGCCCTTGCAGTATGTGTTTTTCCTGTTTCTGCACTTCCCGTAAGGAAGATATGGATTGGTTTTGCGGGATTGTTTTTTTTCCTAGCAATAATTTCTTTCACAATGGACTGTTGCTCATTGTTTAAAGTACGTCTAATCGCAAAGTATTCATCTTTATTAGGGAGAAATGGTTTTTTAGCTATGCTAAATGTTTTTGGTGTTTCAAATAGTCGATTCTTACTTCTGTAGATAAGATCATCGCCCATGTCATACTTTTCAACACCATCCAATTTGAGCGCATCATTGGTGTCTTTTGCAAAGTCTAGAGGTATTTCAAAATGTGCTTCAACTTTGTCTTTTGCAATGTCAATATCACCCCATTTTGAAATTGATTTTGCCATGATTTTTCCTTCAACATTTGCTATTTGTTCTTTGTGTTTTTCATATGCCTCTGTCCATGTTTGAAGGGGGTGGTCCAACAAATTGGAAAGATTTTTGTGAGGCACAAAGAGCAATAGCTTTTCACGAGCAAAATTTTCAGGATCTTTTTCTTGATTGTAATGAATGTACCGAATGATAGATTGTTTGTTTCTTTTGATTGTTTTTCCATGAACCAGGCAATAGGAAGAAGCATATTCAGCTAAAGATACATGTTGTAGATCTGTCGGGCATTCAATGTACCTGTCTATTGTCGACGGGCAAATGATGTCTTCAGAATCATCATGCTCCTTTTCTAGTAGAGACGGTTTTTTTAAAACAACAGTTTTTTTATCATCTGGAGCAGTGTTGATAAAAATTGTCGTTCTTGAAGATGAATATAGAGGTAACGAAAGCACAATATGTACTGCTTCTCTAATAGACATCTGTTGCATGTTCAGAAACGTGTTTCCAAGCCTACGAATTGTTTCTAGCTGATTACAATTGTTTGAAACAGACTCTTCTTTGATTGTTTTCAAAGCCATTGTCATAGGCCTATCTAATTTCGTTATGTATGAGCTTACGTATGTTGCAGTTGCATATGCATCTAAGATGAATTGGGCATCTGTATTTGCTTGCCACAAACTTGGAATTCCTTTTGCAAAACAATTTATCCAAATATCTGAAGGGTCTCTTTTTAATAGCAATGTCGGTTTCTCAATTGTAGAGCGCACTAGTTCAATGTACTCGTCCTTGTTTAAATGTAGTTCTTGCAAGAATGAATCAAATGTCATGTTCTTTGAATATTCTTTAGATTCAAGAGCAAAAGAAAGGAGTTTTTTTTTTCAGTCAACGCATCCGATTTAGTTTCAAGAGGTTCTAAAACCATTGTAACATCAACAGGGAACATCGGGAATCGAAACCTGCATGCAGAGCGTCTATGTTTTTTACATGTTCTTGTATGTCTATGAGTTTGAATTTTGATGAAGTTTGCTTCAAGCAATGAAGAGTCTGTTGAAATATAGCAATCGACAAAAGAACTTATTTCATCATTGCTATTCTTGCCAAAGACAGGTGCATTTTCAATCCAAAGAAGCCCATGTTCATGCTCATTTCCTCTTTGTTGAAATTCAGTTGTAAAGAAAAAGTCAGTTACTTTACCAAAAAGGTATTTGTTTTTCAAGATCAAGGACTTTAACGCATTCATTTTGTTTTTATAGTAATGGCTACAAAGTACAGGATGTTTTCTTATCAAATTATCAATAACATCATCAGTAAGAATTTCATCACAATTTTCTTTGTCTTTTTTCTCTAGCGTGTGCAAAGCATCACACAAAGGTTTCCAAAGATGTTCAGCAGTAGAGAAGCTTACAAAAAAGGTTGGTGGCCCTAGTTGACGTATCATTGCGAAAATATTTTTTCTCATGTTGTCAAAATAGTCAGGAGATGTTCGGACGGCTTTTAGTGAACGATATGCAATTGGCGATTTCATTATGTTAAGAAGGCTGGCTTTGCATTTTACATCTTTGGCTTTTAGTTTTTTCCCTTTTAACTCCCCTATGCGAATAGATATCCAAGCAGTACTAGAGATTTGACCTATTAACACTTTCACTGCTTTAAAGAATATATTTGTGGGATGTGCTTCAAAATGTGTGCTTTCATGTTGGAGCTCCCATTGGAAAATTTGTCGGTGTCGAAAGCGCTTGTACATGTCATTGGAGCGGCTGCATCCAAAGAAAAGTGTAGGGAAATTAAGTTCTTCAGAGAACCAATCTTGGAAAATTCCTAGGGGTCGGTAGTTTTCAGAAGGTGCAAGCTCAATGATTTTGGTGGCCAAATCATCTATTAGATGGGTTTCTCCATATCCATGTACCAATGTCTCTGTGATTGGTTCTATGAATTGGTCATGTTTATTCTCATCGCTTTCTCTTAGCTTTGTAACAGGTTGATCTAAATCATTTGACTCTGACATTGATACTTCATTAGATTCTTGCTTTGCCAACAATTCATGGAATGCCTTTTCCCAATCTGAATTGATATGTACATTCTCCATTTTGTAAAGATCCATGTCACAAAGAGTTTTCAATGCTTGCATGACAATATTTGGTCGAACATTTCCAGAAACAAATGCATTTTTGTATTCTAGTTTTCGCTTAAGCATAACTGCAATGGTCTTGTCCTCTTCTAGGTTCCTAGGCAATGCTCTTTGTACTTTGTCTAAAGATGCGGGCACATTGATGATTGTTCCTGTCAAGCCTACTTGAGCTTGTTTATAACCTAGTTGTCGAATCTGAGCAAAAGCAATTCTTGGTGACACAAGCCGCTCTTCAAGCGAAGTCAATTTGTCTACATGAGACAATGAAGTGTTGCAGCGAATATTAAGTGGTGTTGCAAACAATGGTGTTTCTGAATTTGAAATATTCTTTTTGCAATATTTGCATATGTAATTGTACAATGCAATTGAAGAAGGCATAGTATTCCAAGGAAGACATTTCAATGCATAGAAAGTGTCTTCATTGATATAGCGAACATCCCTTTTAAAGTGCAAGCGTCTACAGACAGAACATGCATGAATAGGGGCATCTTGAATATTTTTCGAGTATTCTTTAAGTGCTTTTTTTGCCTTCTCATATGCCTTTTGCTTTTGAAAGGACTGAAGTGCTTCCAAACGCATTTGTTTTTTAATGGCATGCATGTTTTTGAATGGGGCAATGGATTTTTGCTGTTTCATAATGGAATCTTTCTCCAGGCATTTTTCCATCACAATTGAAATTTCTGGGCCAATGCAAAAGAGTCTTGGTTTTTTTTTCAATGTTTTTGCATGGAACAAGTTTTTTTCCTTTTCTTTGTTTCTATGTTACAATGTTCTTTGCAAAGGTCGGGAGAATGTTCTTCTTCAATGACATTGCAAAGAGTTCGATGATGACAACTGTCAATTGTTTTCATCACTGCATTGATAGGAAGATTACTAGTCATGGCATTTGACAATATTGGAGAATTTTTTCCAATGCTTGTCTGATACAAGGGATGAAAATGCGAATGGCATTTGTCAATTTCATGATGAAGAAGGAAATAGATCTTTGACGATGTATTTGTTGAGAAGAATTGGTTTTCGACTTTGTAAGAGTGTATGTTCAAAAGAAATATATTGACTTCCAAAACCTCACACAACCATTGAATTGTGAAATGGCCATCATTTACATGGCCAATTGTATAAGGCTCTGCCAAATTCATAACAAAGGTTTGCCAACTAGAAACAAGTTGATTTTCTTGCACTGTCTCAAGATGAAGAAATGTTTCTAGACAACGAAAGGCTCTTGCATCATTTGAAAGCATGCAGTTGAAAAAGTTTGCGCTATTGTTTTTCTAAGGCTTGCACTATCAAATGTGTTTGTCAATTTTGAAATTGATTCAAATAACAAGTCACAGCAATGGCCATCAATGCGAGAGATTAATTGGAATCCTTGTTGCAATAGACTTTTTCTTCACCGATGACACTCGAAAAAGATATCTTGACAAGAATCAATAGAAGAAGTATCTGATCGTCCATTGAAAACAACATAGTCGGGTCCTAGCAACTTGTATGAAAGCAAAGGTTCAAAGTGCCCAGCAGCTGGGATGTGATCATGGAATAGAATATTGTAGCAATATCCAGTACAGGAAGGGTTGAAATGAAGATATTTCCTTTTGATTCTCAATGACCATATAGCAACAGGCACATTTAACCAGTTTGCAAACCATTTTATGCAGAAGATATCACCCCAAAGGCCGTAAACATTTTCTGCATCCGGTTGAGATGCAGCTTGCGACATTCGTTCCAAGTAAAGATATCTATTTTCTATCCCATGCAATTGAAACAAGTACAAAGGATCCAATTCCAAGTTCAAAGAAGAAATTGCGGCTGGATCGTTTGCAGCTAGACGCAAACGAAAATGGTTTATGGTTGCTTCTCTTATCTCCAAGGATGTGTGGCGAAAATGCAAGAGAACAGCAAAGGCATCAAAGAGACAATCTCCATTTCGATAATGAAAAGCTTGTAAACGAAACAAATGGTTTGTTGACAAAGCAACATCAATATCATCAAATGCCTGTCGTATAATCGGAACAGATGTTGCTCCTATGGCAGAACATTGATTATGTTCAATGTTCTCCATCAGAAGAAGAAACATAGGAAGAAAAACCTACATGGCCAATGCAACTTTGGAAATAAGCAAAACTAAGTCACATTGTTTATGACACTTGCAAGAAATGAACCAAATAGAACAGTGTCTTTTGCATAGTCACTTGCAATGAAAAGTATGTTGGAAAACAATTCAATAAACATTTTTGTTAGGAATTTATTTTAAATGCAATTTTTCAAAGGCTTTAGATCAGTACCACTTTTAAATTTTTTTCTCATTTTTTGTGAGAACAAATTACATGCAACAACTCTAGGAATCATCCAAGCATAAGCAAATACACCTGTAAATGCCTATTTGTAAATGCTTGCTTAGTATAGTTATTCACATTTGCACTTTGCAAATGAAATGAAACAGTTAGAAACCAAGAACAGGTTTTTGGTGCATTAGTACATAGTTTTAAATCAGCATTCAATTGTGATGATTATGCAATAATGAGTACTCATTCTTTTGCATGAAGTACTTATATTTTCTATTTTCCATTATTAAGACCTATAACTGAGCATTATAGACAACTGCTTTGCAGAAAGAAATTCTTGACAGTAACTAATTTCTCTAGATTTAGCCCTAACGTGAAATGAATAATAAAATCTAATTAATACAGTATTCAGCAATTTAACAAAAAATTTGTAACCAGATTTCGTAAACAGGAAATTAATAAATTATTTATATTATTAAATAACAAAAATTCCAATTTTCAGACCTCTTTTATTTACTACAAAAAACAAAGACATTTTGTACAAAACCCAAATCTTACTCACACTCAAGCTACACTTAATTTCCTAGATGTTTTGTGATTCTGAAATTTCTATATGTTATATGACTCTGAAATGTCTCTATCCTAAAGGATGTCTGTACTTGGGATATGTGTGTAGAAATTTAAATATATACAGATTTCGACCAATTGCAGCTAACAAATTCAGATGCAGTTTTGGACAAAATTAAAAAGTGTTTTTAGCACATATCATTTTAACTGAAATCATCAAGGTTAAGCGCAAGAAAATTGTGGTAATTACTAAGTGACCTATCCCCAAATCAATGACATCATCAAGTGGATTTCTTAGTCTCGTACACTACTATAGAGGTGTGTTTTATAACTCAGGCAAATTGTAATGTTCATATCTATATAATGTATATAGCTTTTAAATTGATAAAAACTAGAAAAAAATCACATATATTTTGCTAATAATAACAACAATAAATTTATTAATTTGCATGCATAGATATGTATATGTTTGTATGGAGTTTCAAGAGTGATTTCAAGTGGTTGAATCATCAATACAAGGTATTATGTTGATAACAGGCCATAGTTCATACGGTCAAATCTGGTCAAGTCACTTGGGATTATTAGACACTATTGTTGTTGGTGCTTGAGTTTCCCTTCATCCACATAATCTAGGGAACAGGGGGATCTCATGAGGTTTTCCTTAGAAACCCCCCTAGTGGTGGCTCAAATGGTTGAAGTGTACACCCAAAGAATCATGCCAATGGGAGGTCATAGATCATATATACAAATTTGATCAACTCTCTTGGGGTTACCGTCCACTATTATAGATGTTAGTTGAAGCACCCTGCAAATATTTCGAGGAAGGGTGGGGATCCCACAAGGTTTTGCTTTAACACACACACAAACAACCCATGCAAATAGCTCAACTAGTTGTTGCAATGTTGTTGGATATTTGGGCAACTTTTCGCTAGAAGGTGCTTAGTTTGGATCTCTTTAGATGAAGCATACTAGTTTACACTAATGAATTTATTAGAGATGCCATCTACAACATTGATTATCACAAATAAGCTCATTAATATGAAAATTGATAGTTTTAGAGATATATTATTTATAAAAAACAATATAATTTTTTTTCATCATTTAAGTAAAACTTCAATATGAAATACTATTAAACAATCACAAAAGAAAGCTAAAAAGTGGGAAAAAAACTTACAATAACATTAAAAACCTCAAGATAATGCTAAAAAGATCACTTATTACTACAAGTGAAAGAAATGACATAACGTCCATGCTTGTTTCAAATGCAAGAGCGATCTGCCTCTTATTAGAATGTTGAAACACTCAAGATACTCTGTAAAGAAAAAATATTATAATGAGTCTTTAAATGTAAATTGGTTCATCAAATTTGAACATGTATTGCTTAGTGATATCAATTTGGAAATATCAAAGCTTTAAAGGGAACCCATTGCATAGAGAGGAGGAATATTAATTTGTTAATTGGCAAACAATGAAGAAGCTTGCAGAGATGAGATGATGAGATGTCAAGAATATATCTTATATTTTTTAATTTAATAAAAATTTATTATATATGTTTTAGATGATAAATGTGGACAACGTCACTGCGTAAGGATGAAACCACAACCACGTAAAAATGAACTTTAAAAATAACAAAAAATACAAATAAATATAAACTTTAACAAAAACTTTGCAATTTCATATCCGCGATTTTTGCCACCCCAACTAATGCCACCCGACTCAAAACTATATGTGGGGGACATAATAAGAACATCGAGAACGCGCGCATAAATTGTGGCACTATTAACATCATTATTTAAAAGTGATGCCTTTATATGGGATAAAAAAGCTGAAGACTATTTTGAAGAGTTGAAAACCTCAATGACATTCACTCTGGTCTTGACAAATCCAGATGTGAGGAAAACATGTGTTCATGAATACTATGTTTCAGGAACATGCGTAGGAGTTCTGCTCATAAGTGATAAACATCTCATTGCCTTTGAGAGTCAAAAGTTACAACTGAATGAGCATATAAAATCTACATATGATGGAAAGACGTTGGCAATAACACATGCCTTGGTCAAGTGGAAGCAGTACTTGTTGCGAGATAAATTTCTCGCTGTGTTGCAGTTGACGTATTGATGCGGTATGGTCCAGGCTTTTGTGGTGTTAATGCGGTATGACGCGGGATGACATTTGCTGCTTTAAATGAGGTTGGTGGTCTCGGGACTCAAGACTCCTATGCGATTTATTCACCAGTCTTGTCGATTTATCGTCCGTTTTGTCGAGCTCTGTTGTGTGCCCGCTAGCGTCGGGTTGAGGTGTTTGTAGCGTAATGTAGGTGCAGAAGCAAACTTGAGCAGGGTGCTGCATTGCTAGTTTAATATTTAACATATGAAGCAGTTTATCATTTGTCTCGGTTACTTGGTAAGCCATCAAAGCAGCTGAGCAAATCTAGGTTTTTTACTTCGACATTTTCTGAAAAAAGGCTAAGAAAAATCTAGCTGCAAACGGCTTATTAACAAAGCTAGATGCATCTAATTAGGAAGTGTGAGTTGGGTTCATATTTCTGTTTGTGTAACCCTCCTAATAATTATGCATGGAAACATTTGGATAAATGAAGAACTCATTTTAGCGAAAGAGATTAAAACATCTTCGTGAAAGCGATTGAAAAAACCATGACTACACCAAGTCAGCAAAATAAAAACTAAAAATAAATTATGTTGTAACTCAAAGGCTGGCGTATTCATGCAACACTGCAGGTTTAAATGAGGTTTAAATGAGGTTTAAATGGTCTCGGGACTCAAGACTCCTGTGCCATTTATTCACCAGTCTTGTCCATTTATCATCCCTTTCGTCGAGCTCTGTTGTGCGCCCGCTAGCGTCGGGTTGAGGTGTTGCAGGGGTTTAAACGTGTTGCACTTGGCGTATCCATGCAACACTGCAGGTTTAAATCAGGTGTTGTGCGCCCGCTAGCGTCGGGTTGAGGTGTTGCAGGGGTTTAAACGTGTTGCAGTTGGCGTATTCATGCAACACGTGTTGCAGTTCGTCCAGGGTTTCGTGGTGTTATTAGCAGAAAATCATTTTCAAAGCCATCAAAAACAGATCATACCAAGACTCAAGCATACCCTACATTATTGCGACAAAATATAGATCACTCAAGCATACCCAAGCTGACCAATGCAGTCTATGGTAGCTTAGCAACAAGCTGATCTGGTTTCATCTAAAGAAAAAGCTATTTTCATATTGGATATTTCATCAATTTTTCCTTAAATAAAACAGCAGTTTGTCAATACCACCATCATTGCATCTAAGAGTTTGTTAACGTTCATGTTTCTTGTAACAGTATTCATTACAAATAACAAACTTTGCCAATATACGGCTCTCTAAATATTCACAGGATTCCTGTGAATTTACAGGAGTGTTCTATTGCAAACACTGTCTACGTTTTCTTCTTTAGATGAAACCAAACCATCTTGTTGCTAAGTTATCATAGACTTCATTTCAGATTAGATGTTCCAAAAATTTATCCTTAAATAAAACAGTAGGTTGTGAATCTCAGCATCACTGCATCTAAGGGTTTCCCCTTCAGCCACATATGCAACTGAAAAACTTGTTAGTCGTTACCTCATTTGGCAGATGTCAAAGTCAAAGACAATGGAGTATCTCGCCAAAGACCCAGATTTTATACTGCACCCAAAATGTCGTTTGTCTTATATGGGCAGTTGCCAAAGGCAATGGAAAATGAGCACCCCTCTCTTAAGCTCCCGGTCTGTTGTTTTGGGGTAGACTTGTATTCTCAAGTACATATACTTAGGTTGAAAGTGCTCTCTATTTCTAGATTCAGTAAATCTGTATAGTATCTATTTTCTGAGAAAACTTCAAAAACAGGTCCATGTGAAAAGCAAAACCACATAAATGAAGCAGACCAAAGAACCATTTAAAAATATCACATTCATACCACATGGCATAATGGAAATGGAAAAAGAACAAAGCAAAATAAAATAAATACAAACAGATCTGTAAATTTAATTAATAATATAATATAATGCCATTTATTTGCTACCCGGTGCCTGGGTGGCAGGCTGGTATTATCATTTAACCCCAGCGCCGACGCAGCCCATGATATCATGACCCACTCCATAGCTCGCTGAAATACCCGGGAAGGAGGGAGGTTGCCACTCTTGGCATTAAATGTTCAGATACATACATACGTCCAATTCCGTTCCCCGTACGTTCATTTCAGGGAGTTTAGGTCATTACCCAAGAAAAGAAATGGTAATGACCAATTACGCAATCTTTGTGTTTTTTAAACCACAGTCACAAACAATTCCTATGGAATAAATTATGGAACAAAAGTTTGAACAATATTTCTTGACGCAGATTGTGAAATGAAAACCATACATTTGTAAAATTCTTACATTTATCAAATTTTATAACCAATTAATCCTACAATATGACAAAATCGGATTTTTTTCATAAAACAGAAAACACAAGTCTGAGCTGAAGAGAAAATTCCAAGAGTTACCCGTCCAAAGAACCCATCAATGAAATTGCAGAAGACACAGCTCGTTGCACCAAGAAAGCGCTCTACACATTCAGACAGGAACACCGCAAATTACTGGATGAATGAAGCGCATTCAAACAGCAATACCCACCACCAGAAACCACCCCACCTTCGTTGGACCACCGCAAATAAGCCACAAACAACCACGCCACCGCAAAAAAGCCAACAAAAACAGCCACAACACAAAAGCAGGTCGCACCAAATAGAACCAGCTTGAACACCAGAGAACCTCTAAAATATAGCTTCAGAGAGCTCCATCACCCAAGCATGGAGACCATCCTTCACCCCTGCAAACAGCAAGCACACCACATTAAACCCCTGGAACACCTCAACCCAATACTAGCGGCCACACAACAGAGCTCGACGAAAGGGAGGATAAATCGACAAGAATGGTGAATAAATCGCACAGGAGTCTTGAGTCCCGAGACCACCGTCACCCCGCGCCATACTGCATTAACACCACGAAACCCTGGACCATACTGCATGAATACTCCAACTGCAACATGGTTTAAACCCCTGGAACACCTCAACCCGACGCTAATGGGCACACAACAGAGCTCGACGAAAGGGACGATAAATCGACAAGACTGGTGAATAAATCGCACAGGAGTCTTAAGTCCCGAGACCACCGTCACCCCGCCCCATACTGCATTAAAACCACGAAACCCTGGACCAACTGCAACACGTTTAAACCCCTGCAACACCTCAACCCGACGCTAGAGGGCGTACAACAGAACTCGACGAAAGGAACGATAAATGGACAAGACTTATGAAAAATCGCACAGGAGTCTTGAGTCCCGAGACCATTTAAACCTCATTTAAACCTGCAGTGTTGCATGAATACGCCAACTGCAACATGTTTAAACCACTGCAACACCTCAACACGTTTAAACCCCTGCACAACAGAGCTCGACGAAAGGGACGATAAATGGACAAGACTGGTGAATAAATCCCACAGGAGTCTTGAGTCCCGAGACCATTTAAACCTAATTTAAACCTCATTTAAACCTGCATTGTTGCATGAATACGCCAACTGCAACACGTTTAAACCCCTGCAACACCTCAAGCCGACGTTAGCGGGCGCACAACAGAGCTCGACGAAAGGCACGATAAATGGACAAGACTGGTGTAAATCGCACAGGAGTCTTCAGTCCCGAGACCATTTAAACCTCATTTAAAACAGCAAACGTCACCCTGCCGCTGGGGCCTGGGGCACACAGCCCCAGGCCAACATCACTGCGTAAGGATGAAACCACAACCACGTAAAATGAACTTTAAAAAAATCAAAAAATACAAATAAATATAAACTTTAACAAAAACTTTGCAATTTCATATCCGCGATTTTTGCCACCCCAACTAATGCCACCCGAATCAAAACTATATGTCGGGGACATAATAATAGAAATTAACATTTCAAACTAAAAGGTTATTTGGACCAGAACATCATCGAAGACTATTTAATTATGACATTGTTGTTAGTTGTTAAAGGGAGAACGAAACAAAAGTTTGTTTTTGTTCTATATAGCATTCGTTTAGAAGTCAATTTTTTTTTTTTTTCTTTTCATAAATTTTTGTTTTATATAGCATTCATTTAGAAGTCAAATTTTTATTTTTTTTTTTCACAAATTTTTTTTATAGTTTTTTCATAGTTTCCATAAATTTGTATATCAAATTAAATATTTGAAAATCAAAAAATATTTTTTATAATTTTAAAATATGATATTATTAATATTTGATTGGATCAAACCTATATTACTAATTTATGATTGGACAAAACTTATGACAAGATTAATTTGCTCTGGTGTGAGGTTTATTTGTCAGAATTTTAAAATATATTAAAAATTTAAAAATAAATATTATTCTAGTCATGCCACGTTGTGTTGAAAATAGACAAAAGCACCCCAATATAGAACCGCTTTAATTAGTATTTAATGGTGTGCCACGACTACCTATCCTACAAGGTGGCGGGGTTTGCCAGGCTTGCGTGACCAGGTGAGACCACCGCTTCGAGAGGATGTGATCGATGACAGATTCAGAACTGGTGGGAGTTACTCCACCTGATCCGATCGGACTGTTGTCAGTTTGTGATGATCTTCCGGTGGATCCTCGCTCGGTAGAGCACTAATAACCACATCACATGTCCCGTGGTCGATGGTGACTACTACCATCCGTCTCTACTCCCGAGAGCAGGCTCGTACCTGTTCCAACTTCCAAAGACGCCTTGTTGGCCACGTATCAGCGCAGATGAATCCCCTCTGTCAAAGAGTATGAAAGTTGTCCCGTCGCCTTCCATTTCTCACTAAAAACCCGCTCGGCCGCAAATCCATTTGATTTGGTTTTTATAAGATTTTTTTATTATTTTATAAAAAGTAAAACGGGGAAATATTCATTTTGCTAAAGTGTTAATGTTAAAACATAGAATTTAGAATTATTAATTTTATTAATATTACAATTTCTTTTTTATTAATATCACAAATTTTATCTATGTAATGTAAAAAAAAAAAATTAAAATATTTAAGTTTTGTATTTAAAAAACAAATAATATTTTGTTTTTAAATTTATATATAAAATTATCAATAATAATTACTAAAATATATTTAATTTTTAATTTAATATTACTGTTTATAATTATTATTAATTTTGTAAAAAATTTGTTCTTACTTATCAATATTATAAGATATGTCATATTGTTTTTTCATTCGGCGGCTAGGGTTTGAGCCGCAGCTGTAAAACTTTGGCGGCCATGGTTTCTTCCATGGTCGCCTCCCCTCCTTCTCACTAATGGTCGATGGAGTATCGGTTTCCCCCTGAGCTTGGAGAGAGGGCGGCGCCTTTGCGCGGTGACCCATTGGGTCTGTGAGCTTAGATCCAGTGGCGGCGACGACGGTTTTCGTAGTTCGACGACGGGCAGAGGTGGTTGGCTGTGTGGCCTGGCATGGCATCGACGGCTCCAATGGGCGGATGGTTGTTCCAAGGCGCAGCAACGATGGAGTGTGTGCACGGGCTTGTGGCTGCGGTGGTAGTGGGGCGGCGTTGAGCGGGCCCAGCTATCCCATGGCGGCAGCAGCTACTACTTTGGCAACTGTTCTTTGGCTGGGAATCCAGACACTTCTGAAACCGGTGGCCCCTTTTTCACCAGGCGGTTCAGGCATATCGTTTTCTCCATTCGGTGGCTTTTACTTTCTGGCTTCTCCTTATCTTTGTGTTCAGCTCTTTACCAGCTGGTTTTTCTTTTGTATTTGTGCTTATCTTGGGTCATGGCTGACCCATTATTAGGGCATTCTAGATTTAGTTTATCATTCCAGTGGTGCTTCGGTACCTGGTTTTTTAAATCATAGCAGCTGAAAAGCTTGTTTTTCGTATTATCTCAGTTGGGATTTCAGATGTCGATGACTTTCTTTTAGGTTTTTGCTTAACAGCAACTACACTCTTAAAGAGTGATGATGATCTTAATGTAATTTTGTACTCGCAAGATGAAATAAAATTACTGCTTTTTTTTCCAGGAAAAAAAAAATATTATAAGATATGTTAATAGAGTTATGAAATTGTAAAGGGTTCATTTTCTAATCTTTTTAATATTATGTTGCATGTAATCTTTTTAGTAATATTACAAAATGCAATTTGTAATATTTTTAAAATATTACAAAATGCCTTGTAATAAATTTGTATAAATTTAGACTAGTGCATACATTTTTAGGTTATGTATTGGTAATCTATAATTTTATATGTATATTTTCTACCATAAAATTGATAGATATTTATTTATTTTAAAAAATGGTAATTTGTCATTTTTATCTATACTATATTATATTTTATTATTAAATTAATTTTTTAAAGATATGTATTATGTAGCTTTGCAACTAATTCCACTTGTTTAAGTTTATTATTCATTTACATAATTCTCTAAGTACATAGTTTTATTTAAGATTCCATATGAACTTAGTCAATCTTAAACATTTATCAACACATATAAATAATAATATTTTAAAAATCTGCAAAGTCATTTAACACATTCCCACATGTAGCCTCTTGTGTAGCATTATATAATGGATATTGGATTAGTTGCATAATATTACACTTTCTATGAATATGGGCTAATCTTGTTGTGCAATCTTCTCTGAATATGTTTTTGAGGAAAATTTTATATATATATATATATATCTCATATTTTTCTACCCTCCATCCATTTGTTAATGCGCTCCACTTTCCATTTTTTTTAATTCTCATTGTTCACAATTTTTTTTAATGATTAGCACATCATCTCTTTCAAAATGTGTTTGGCACACAATTTACTTTCCTTTTTGGAGGCTAAACTAACTTGATATGTGCAATTGTAATATATAAAGCATAGATTGAGTAATAAATGCATTTTTAACTAGATTTTTAAATAATTGCATTTAGAAGTGTATGTTTAGTAGATTAAAGTTGTTTTTGTAAATGTTTAATATTTGATAGCTTTAGCCGTTTGAGTGTCATGAATATGGCTAATATATCAAAGAGCTTTTATTCATTAGTTTATTTTAAAATGGTTTTGAAGACTTTTATTCATTGGTTTATTTTAAAAAGGTTTTGAAGACTTCAATTTACACTTGTAACATCATTAATGCTTTATTAATAGTTGGTAACACCTAGATCTCTCTATATCTACTTCAAATTTTAAAGGCCTGAAGTAGGACCAGTGCATTTCTCTATTACTTTTAGGCTATACATAAACTATACATTATTACTAATGCTTGAGATTATATACTTCAACTTTTAAAGGCCTAAAGTAGTGGTGCATTTCTCTATTGCTTTTAGGCTATACATAAATAATACATTATTACTAATGTTTGAGATTCTATATTACTGATATTTATTAAATCATTTCTAAGAGGCGGGTATAAGCAGCTTTGCTACTAATTTCACTTGTTTATTATTCCATTAAATGAATGGATATAACCAACCAGAATTGAACCAACACAACCAAGCATATACCTTGATGTAAAGGAGAGATTTATTTATTTTATTTATTTTATTTATTTGTTCACTTTTGTTCATTATTTGAGCGTTACATATTGGTTCTATTTCATTTTTCTCTTATATTTGAATTTATTAGTCCGGTAGGGATATACTTTTCCTTCCAAAGTCAATGTTTATTGACTTATAATAATTCTTAATTTTTTTTTGTTTTCATTATAAAGTTTTGTAATGTATAAAAAAAAAATAGTAATTAAAGTGAATTTCAAAAAATTGAAAATATATTTTTTATTTTTTAAAAAAATCAAATCAAATTTTTTTATTGGTAAAGTATATTTTGGATTTGACATAAATCCCTAGTGGAGGTTTTTTATTTTTAAATATAAAAATTATTTAAAAAATAATAAATTTAAGAATTTGACACATCAACAATAAAACAAAGTGCATAGGATAGGATTGATGCATTAATGATGGAATACTCTGACCATTTTCGGTTGCGAATCTGTAGGTGGCTTCTCGCGTTTTACAGACATTTCACACAATTTGAGCCCCATTCTATCGTCGCGGCATTCTTGTTCAATTGCAGGCCACGCCCGATATCTGAAGCTCGAGCAATTTAATCTCCCATCTGAATATTTGTTCACATGATTGAATTTGGGATTCAGTTGTTGTGTCAGATTTATGGATTTGCAATTGTTATTTTTCCACATTCAAATCTCTGAGACTGCTAATTTTCCCAAGCGGCTCCATCGCGCCATTTTGTGGTTTTATGTAATTGAGGTGGGCAGAGACTGGAGACTCGACCCCTAGACCTATGAGGAGGGAAAGGGTGCGAATACTGGAGATTCAATCCACGGACCACTGAGATGGGAATTTTGCAAATGAGACGAATGTGCATTCAGATCTCGTCGGGGAATGAATGAATGTAGTTGTTCTTAGATTTAACCTGTTTCCAGTTTGCAACTGTTAATCCGTATTGTTAATCCAACCAGAAATCTCTACTCACACTAGGCACGTTTCTCTGATGTTCTCCTTCTTGCATGATTGACAATGCTGGAGCTCTCATGTAGTCGTTGTTCTCCTTCTTGCATGATCGACAATACTGAAGCTCTCATGCAGCCGTGGCCTTCTTTTATTTTTCATATGCAACGATAATAATACATTTCATATATTCTATTATTATTTATACTGTAAGCGGAATATTGCGGTAGTAATAAGAAAAAAATATGATATTGAACTGCATTATCGATTGGTACGAAACAGATAGATAATTGAGCACCTAACAGGTGAGGAGAACCAAAGATGCAGCTATGGTGGACGACCAAAAGCGCAGCAACTGTCTATCTACCAATGGAAAGCACGCCAAATATTTGGCCGTCTTCTCAACCTTTGCATCTCCTCCTACTGCGTTCAATTAATACCTGGAAATAGAACATTGTATGAGTTGTTAAAGACTATATACTATGCAAGAATTACCAGTTTAAAAGTTTAAAAGGATGAGCTCCGACAGCCCTTAATTACTAGAAAGACATGGAATTTTGATGTTCCACAAGATTCTTGATATGATATCTATTCATTGCCAAGCTCTGGTGCATGGATTTGGAATCTTGGGTGCTCGGGCCACCGAAGTATTACCAGGCGAATTTTACGAAATATTTCATCGATAATTATGTAGGTAGATCTCATTTTGGATTACATATCACATTCTATACACACTTTTCTCATTGTGGATTACATATCACATTCTGTACACATATTTCCTTCCCTTCCAATAGGCCATCTCAATATGTGACCTTCACGACTTTCTTTCTACTGCATCTATAATTAAGTCTAGCTATTACTATTCTCCTTGTGTCTCTCTTCGTATCCCAAGTATGATAGCTACATATCATGATCTTCGCCTGTTATAAACTAAGATAGCTTAGATGAAAACAATATCATAACTACAAGTGATTCCAGATATTATTAACTTCATCAATTCAATTCTACAATGGTTGACTTAGTTCTGTTTACAAGTTTTGAGATGTGAATATATTGTGCAAGAAATACCAGAGAAAGGGAGTTGTACTAGGTGAGGAGCATCCGTAATCCAAAACTTTAAGGACAATCCATTCCATTGCAACAACTTCTTGTCGCTTAAATACGTTATTTGAGACTGTAAATGTTTCCTGCCCGATACTGGAAACGAAATGGTCGAATTAATATATGTTTCATTTCTAAGAAGTTTGATGCTATTACAAATTTAAAAAGCATTTTAATATTGTAATGATCTAAATGCATTTTAATACCGCAGATGGAACTTGAAAGAAATAATCTTTTGAAATTTATACCAATTCGTAGGTTGATTCTCTTCAATTCTGATTGCAAGTGCATGCATTTTAATATTGTAATGATCTAAATGCATTTTAATACCGCAAATAGAACTTGAAAGAAATAATCTTTTGAAATTTATACCAATTCGTAGGTTGATTCTCTTCGATTCTGATTGCAAGTGCATGCATTTTAATACTGTATTGATCTAAATGCATTTTAATACCGCAAATAGAACTTGAAAGAAATAATCTTTTGAAATTTATACCAATTCGTAGGTTGATTCTCTTCAATTCTGATTGCAAGTGTCATACAGGCGATACCCAGGACCTGTATATGAGTATTGTTTGTAAAAGTCCCTTTAGACAAGAATCTGTCCAGTAAATTGGTGCTTAAGAAGAGCGTTTCCCACTGAAGCTGATACGAGGTTGTGTACTGCGCCACAACAAAAGTTACGAATTAATTATTGAAACATCCATGGACTTTTTCAAAATTCCAATTCAATTTAAATCCTGCAAAATTCTTGCCTCCATAATCTAGTTAAACATCAGAATATGTTGTTTTCCTATGGCATCGGTCAACTGAGTATCAATACAACCAATAGATGACTTTGCAACGGACATTTTTTACGCTCTCTTGCTTTAAATTTTTGAAATGTATCTTCGTCTTCATCCTCGGTGCACGTATAAATTTTTGAAATGTATCTTCGTCTTCATCCTCAATGCACCTGCAGATCAGTAGAAAAAACATAAGCATTATGAATTGAAATTTCAAACCTATAAAGAGTCTTGGCTTTTCACATATTGTTTCATTACAAACTCATTACAAATCTCCTTTAAAAATAATAATAATTTAATCTTCCCCAAAGATGAATATGAGACTGGCAAGAGATCAATGAAAAACTTGGTTTGCTAGTTATTTTAATTCACTCTAACAAAAAACAGAAATTGTCATTGCAGTAAATGAAAATAAAGCCTAATGATCAATGATTTAAGCTTTATGAGTTCTTGATTCTCGTTTTTTAGTGTCGACAAGATAATTTATTAATAGAAACATAAATTTCCTGAACTAACGTTACTTGCAAATAGTCCAAAAATGCTTCATTACCACGACGTGATTCTGTAAATTCTCGACATGCTAGATCAATTATACTAAATGGAAGCTCCGACAGGCCATTGGAACCATTGGCAGAAGCATAATCACTCCACGACCTAAATTTCTCTTCAAATTCAACAATTAATGGATAACAGGAACTGGAAAGGACTGAGGGCCACACAGTGCCAGGACAAAGTCTGGCTTCCAGGTTTTCTGTTGGTTTGGAGACTCGGACAGCGGAATTCGTTGTTCTGAATATACGAGTAAGGAATTATGTTTTCCACCTTCATGTCGGGTGGTACTGTTCCTTCACGAACACGAGAGTTGTATAGAAGTGGTAGCAGCAACATCCAAGCACGAATTTTAGGAATTAGACGCGAATTTAGTTTCAAGAAGCGGCCTCTTCCCTAGCAAAACTTGAACTCGTACAGCTTGACTTATTGCTGCGACGCTTGTGCTCGAACGTCCCAACATTGTCTTACCGCTTAGACGGAGACTTACAACTTAGTGCACCAATGGTTTTGCTCAAACCTCCCGCTAGCTCCAACCCTCTGACACGTTCACACTTCTCTTCCACATGCTCTAGCCTTCTCCCTTATGGTTTTGCTTCTGCGTAGCTGCCGCGTGGATCGTGGCCCACTCCCTTTGGCAGGGACTAAGCTGCCACGCAGCTTTTTCCCTTGTTCTATTTATGATTAATTGAGCATGTTAATAAAATAATGGTAAAAATAGAACTTTTCTTTATACTCAATAATTAATCTTACATCTAAAATCAATTCTAATTATTATTTTACAGTCATTGAATTTTCATTTTTTTCAATTGAGTTTGTTCTTAATTATATCATTTGATTTTGTTGATTGTTTATATGTTTATTTATGAATTATTTATGAGTATAATTTATAGCAATTGATAGTTTTGTGGTTGTGACATACAAATGTATATACAATGCTAAATGTTCCAATAAGATGATTATTTGTTCGTATCCCTTTAGAACTATTCATTTTAACATATTGTAGAATGCAAAAGGTTATCTTTTCTATGTTCTAACCGTATATCTTTTATTATGCATCTAAAGATTTAAATTTTGCTCTCGATTGAGATTGGTTAGATTTATTTCTACTTAATTAGTTCATAGTTTTAGCTTAGCTTAGATCAAATTATTTATTATTAAAAGAAAATCAAGAAACAAACTTCGAATATCTTATCAGTGGAAACTGGTCTCTTAACCAATCGGGGACACTATGCCAAACGTGACCAAGTCCAACTTAGGACTTGCAATCGGGTGTATTCACTTATTGTTGGCATGGACATTTAGACCCGCCAACAAATTTCCACGAGGTAGGTCCTGTTTCTCAATATTGTTCATTTCCTTGATGGAGATGGTGTTCTTATTGTAGAGTGAATGCAAATAGTACTAGAGAATGCCTAGAATTCTTTACTAAATGGGAAGACATGGTTACGAATTGACCAACAAACTTAATCAAATTGGAACCTAGGGATGGTAATGGAAAAGCTAGGTCGACCATTAATGTTCTCACTCATGAAGAAGCTCAAACTAGCGTTGATAATAACAACTTTGAACTCCCAAGGATTAAGAAAGCAAGACCAAAAGCACTAAGATTTGACCCTATACAACAAAAGAAAATTTTCAAAGATGTAGCTAAAATTTTCCAGTGTATCTGAGCAACTTCATCCCTGATAGTTGCGGAAAATTTCAAGGGATGAAGTATGAGTTCCACCCCTTCTCTCTTCAATTGTGAAAATAATTTAGAAGTAGAATCCTTGCGTATTTCTAAGAAATTTATTGATATTTGGTTCAATTTGTTTGTTGATATATTAGAAGACGAAGGCCTAGTTAAGAAGTTGTGAAACACTCTTCGGATTCTCGTTGGATATGGAGAAGAGGAAGAGTTGATTTATACTAATCTCTATGAAAGGAAAAAAAATATAGTAAGGAGGGAAAAGAGAAAAAAATGGAAAGGAATTTCTACTGGGTACTCGGGTAGATGGATATGACATTAAATATGTCATGTTGAATCTTGGCTCTAATGTTAATATCCTTCCTATAAATCCATGGGATGCTATGGGTATTCCTCCTTTAGATTGATCGAGTCTACATATTCCTCTTAGAACTATTTCCAGTTTTGTTTGATGGCCAAAGTGATCACTCTTTTTTTCTCTTCTTCTGATCTATATATGGTGATAATTTGTACTTTCCTGGGTCCTAATTGTTACTTTAAATGCTCTTCATATTTGGAATCCCTAAAAAAAATTGAGATTGACTTGGAGATTGAGTCTCACTTACCTCGACATTTGCTTATTTCTCCAATGTGTGAAATGTTATTCATATTAATCATGCTTATTGAACTCGACTCACCTAGCATGGATTCCTTAAATGATGTTTCCATTTTAAACTTATCCTAACATTGTGTTATGCATAGTAATGTGGAGAGGAAATATATTAAACATCACATGTAATTCATTTCCATCACCGTGCCCAATTGAGACTCTCCTCAATATATTCTATTTTTAAACCTCCATGAAATTCCCCGACACATTTGGAATTTGCCTATTGGCTCATTATTGAGAACATGAATCTTTAAGGGCCAATGAAATTCCCATACGTGATTGGAGTCGGCGTATCGACATTTTTTTTTGGAACGTTTCAAGTTTTAAACACCGATGAAATTTTTTTAGAATTTGTTGACTCTATAATGTTTTAATGAGTTAACCAATTATTTTCATGTATTTGGAATAAACTTTGGTTAAAAGTAATTTTATCATCTTATTATTACTTGTTTTGTTTGAGATGAGGCTAATTTAGCTTTATTAACATGGAAAGTAATTATTTATAATTGGGTTGAATTCCATCAAGGAAAGCAAAGGGAAATAAAGTAAAAGGTTAAACTAGGTTCTGTAAGAAAAGGTTAAATGGGTTTATGTTTGGTGGTTTATGGGTTTATGGTTTTGGGTGTCCCATGGTATTTTTCCATGGTAATGTTTATGAAGGGAAATAAAGTAAAAGGTTAAACTAGGCTCAATAAGAAAAGGTCAAATGGGTTTATGTTTGGTGGTTTATGGGCCTATGGTTTTGGGTGTCCCATGGTATTTTCTCATGGTAATGTTTATGAGCCAACAAATTAACCAATCCTTTTAATTAATTCAATATATATATTTCACATTAGAATATAATATTATTTTCAAATTGACATTTCTCATGTTCATTTTTGCTAGTGTCATTTTTACTAAATTCAATTCTTTCATTACACCTAAAAAATAAAAAAAAGTGATTTTAATTAAGTGTACTTATATTTAAATTATTCTTATTAAATTCAGTACTATTTTTTATGTAGGTGGGGCATTATTCTTGTGAAGATGTATTCTCTTAGAACCCCCCACTATGTTATGATGTCATGTTGTGTCCCTAGTCATTTTGTGAGTCTCACGTCCCCCTTAGGGCGTCAATGAGGGAGGACGCCCCCCTTGTTTTGAGTGATCCATGTATTTTATTTCCGGCTTATCTTAGACGTTGATTATTATTGTTATATATTTTGATCTCCACCACTCATTTGAAACGTGGTTAGGTTTTTGGTCTCTCTCATTCCTATTTAAGGAAGAGACCTCCCTCATTGTAAAGGAGACTTTTGGCTCTTGGATTTCCGACATAATAAAATTATTTTTGCCAAAACTCTTGGAAGCTTTGTGAATGTTCTTTCAAGTGATTGTAAAGTATTTTCTCTTTACATCATTATGGATCTAGCTCTCTCCATAACTATTATTGCAGGGGTCATGTGTTAGTGAAGGAGGATGATTTGAAGGAAGCGCTATTGTGGGGAGACCCCATCTCTCTCTCTCAAAACATTTTGCATCTCAGGGAGTATCTCTATTGTATACCGTGATCATTTTGATGCTTTTTTATTTATCTTTGCTACCGTATAGTTTACTTCTTACTTGATTCAATGCTAACTGCAAATCATTTTGGCAGGGAAGGGCCCATTGGCTATCTTGGGAGCATAGCGATTTCACATGGAGAGGTGGATCTCACTCTTGATTGCTTCGGTTTGGGAAGATCATCAATTTCCAAGGCGACCGCAAGTATTTCTAGGTGTGATTCAATTTATTTTTGTGGTTACGATATCTATTCCAATTGTCACCATTAAAACCCTCATTTTGCATATCTGATAGATCTAGCTATATTTTGGGATTAATATTTAAAACCCGCTTTAGAAATAATTAATAAACCCTAGATCTTAAATTTGAACTTAATCAGACTTCACTTTCCCTTGGATCTAGCACTAGGCACTTCTAGGTGGGACGCCCTCCTTGGTTTTCTCATTATCTATTTAGATCTATCATATGGGTCTTGCTTGAAACCCTTCAAATTGACAAATCTAACCTAAATCACTCATTCTAGTGTCATTTCATCCATTAACTCCTCATTTGGGTCCACATATCCACTGTTTTCCTAAACCCTATTGGGCATTTACTTTTGGCACTAGATCTATCTAGATCTACTAGCCTAACTTCATTGTGGTACATTTATTCCACGGTTCAGAATATCTATCTTGCATAAGCCTCCTCAACCGGTTCCTAACTCTTATAATCCACTACGTTTTCCTAGATCTAGATTTCTCCACCCAAGATCTACTCTTGTACCTCACTCTTAGTCCTTAGAGTGTCTTGTGTTGGTTCGCTAGTAGTGGACGAGGCCCTTGCGGTGTCACTTGGTTAGCTACCCTACCTCTACCATCCCGGATAGGATACCTTTGGTGGTAGCTACACTTTGAGTGATAACACCACCATCTATAGTTTCACCCCACTATGATGTGAAATTGAGAGAAGGCTATTAAACAAGCACATCTCAGAAAGGAAGCATACCAATCATGGTTGAATCAGCCACCTATTTAATTCTGACTACATTCCAAGTCACCAATTCAAAATGTCTACTATAACATTGATTCTTCACATGTTGGGGTTGAAGGCAATGATATAGAGGTTGGTATGGATGATTTCTTGTGGGATGCCAGTGCCATGGAGGAAATGTTTTTACATGCATTTTAATGAGATGATCTAGAGGACGATGCTCATATTGTTGATATCATCTTTGACAACTTGAAATCTTATTCCACCATCCCTCTCTTTGGATATGGGTCAAAGTCTTCCCAACTAGGGACAACAATGTAATTGCACAACTTGAAAGCAATGTATATATTCAAATGTGTGTTGCTTGGCACTTTTGAGGTAACTAACCATTAAGTCCCTTATATTTTGAGGACTCTTATTGCATAATCAACAATGAAAAGGGTTGATTTTATGCATATTTGATGACAATGTACATTTATGTTTCCCATTAATTATAGCTTACTCAAAGATAAGGGATGTATGAGTGATCATGTCTTTCTTGGTATCTACAAAGAGTTAAAGAAAAGGTTGAAAAGTTTGGGTGTTGAGTACATATCATACCATGTGTGTTCAAATGATTATATTACCTATAGAGGAAAATACATGGACAAAGAGATATGTCTAGAATGTGGGAATGGTAGGTACTAGAAATAAAAGAATAGGGGTAAGTAACATGGTCCTCCTCATAATATATTGAGGCACATGTATATAATCGCAAGGATTCAAGGGATGTTTCATTGCAAAGAACTAGTCGTGTTGCAGAGGTGGCATGCCTCATACTGAGGAGATCCAAGAGTTATGTGAATCACAATAGATTCATAACCATGGAGCTTATAGAGATTACATGGATGGATAAATTCAAGGATGAAGTACGAAGCCTTCGATTAAGGATATCCATGGATATATTTAACTTGTATTCTCTCCAAAACACCAACTGTTCTATTTGGCCAATATAATACCCCCCCATGGTTGTCTATGAAGAATTAACATCACATGTTGGACCTTATAGTCCCAACTAGTATAAGACAAGTGAAGAACATGGATTTCTACTTGCAACCATTGATCGATGAATTTAAGAAATTATGGGAATACTTGTATACAATGTATCAAGACCCATCCCAAGGGATAGGTATTTTATGTTGTATGGCATATGTGAATACACTATGCATGATTATCTAGGATTGAGAGTTTTATTTGGTAAGCATGTTGAATGATTGTTTTTATATTCATAACTTTATTTTGGCATAGTTAATTTGGTGCAACTATCTTCTTTAACACTAACATGCTCTATATACAATAACATAGTAGGCATTGTAACAAGAGGGTATCATGGATGTAAATGTTGTGTACCTTCTATAAAGGATAGGTGTCCAACCAACTATGAAAGATAAGGTATGATTGCTTGAGGGTATCCCTCCCAAATGACCACCCTTATAGAAGAGAAACATCCTCTTTCAATGGTAAACTAGAGAAAAATTGGAGACACAAAGTAATGACATTGATTGACTGGATTGGGGAAAATGACATAGAGAAGTAGAAGGAGATTGCATAATTTTTTTATTCAAGCATGAACCTATGTTTGATGATCCTGAATGTTTCGACACCTATGTTGAGAAAATTCCCATTGGGATGAAAACAAAATATATATTTTATGAGCTTCCATATTGGGTAATTAAGATTTCCCACTTACTAGATCCCATGCATATAATTAAAAATGTTTCATCTTCTTTATGGAAGCACATATCATTGAAAAAAGAGACACGTTGGGTTTTAGGAGAGATCTTATTCCTTCGAATACTAAAAGGAAATATTGGTCGAAAAATGAAAGTTGAGGAGAGGTTGGCACCTCTTGCTCTTTTAAAGAAGGCGATGTCTCATGGATTTTGAAGAAATGTGATCTTTCTTTACTATAGAATAACATTTGTTGGGTTGAAATCACATGACCATTTGAACCTTCTAATGGTATGGCACATGCCAAATACATGCTTCTTTTTCTATAGTCTAGGTTATAATATACTATGCACTCACCATTTTATGGAAATTAAGTTTGTGTGTGTTTATTTTGTAGTGTCATTGTCCTTTTCTCCTGAGTAGGTATGTGAACCATGACTTCCACCGAGACCTACAACTCACCATATCTAAATTATCTATGTGTGACATACATTGGATTACATAAAAGGAGATTCAGATGGCTAACATCCCATAGTAACTCCAAGAGATTGTTGAGATTGTTTGTATATTTGAGAAGGAATTGCCCACAAGTTTCATGGACTTGTGGATACATCTTCTAATGCACCTAGCTTATGAGGTTGAAATAGCCAAGGTGGTCTCATGTTATTGGATGTTCTTCTTAGAGAGATACATGAAAAGATGAAGGACTTTGTTCAACAAAGGGAAAAACCCCAAGGGGTCTATGGAATAGGGGTCCATAGTACACTAGTACAAAATGAAAAATTTGTGACTAAGCGACCCAAAAAGTTAGTCACAACATTTTTAATAAGTTAAATACTACTAAATTTGAGAAATTTTAAGTGTCATTGCTATAAATGACTAACATAAACTACTAATCTAACTAGACAGAAATATATATGACTAGATAATGATTATGTGAATATAAATTAGTAGTATTTATTTCTTATAAATTATTTTACATTAATTTTGAACATTAATGTAATATTCAAAATTAATATGATAGGTTAGAAAAAGTAGCACCAAAATGACGAGCAATTACAATGAATATATATAAATGAATAAAAATGTATATATACTTATAACTAGATTCACGTATAATATATATATATATATAAGGAAAATTACATACAATCAAACAAAACAAAAAACCACAAACACAATCCATTTGGCGTGTAAGTGGAAATGGGAAAGGCCATAACGACATGCAATAACTTTGAACTAAATGTGTGGTGTCTTTGTAACAGTGACACTAGTTCAATTTACTAATCAAATTAAGAGTTTTCAATGGGAAGGGTCGGCCTAAGAGGCAATTGTTCGCTCATAAAGTGGGCATGGCCATGGCCATGAAACCCTGAACCTCTCAAATGAAGGGCATGTAACAGTGTTTGTGGTTCAATATTTTAAGGAATTTGAGAGGTTTTTTGTGGGAAGGGGTCATCCTGAGAGGCAATTGGTTGCTCATGAAGTAGGTATGTCCATGGCTATGAAACCCTGAATGGTGAGTGTGTAACAAAGGTATTGGTTTGATCTTCTAAAAAAATTGAGATTTTTTGGTGGGAAGGGGAAATTGGTCGCTTGTGAAGTGGGCATGGCCATGGCCATGAAACCATGAACCAACAGTTTCGGTGAGTGTATAACATAGGTATCGGTTCTCGATATTCTAACGAAATTGAGAGGTTTTTGGTGGGAAGGGGTCAAACTGAGAGGCAATTGGTCGCTCATAAAGTGGACATGGCCATAGCCATGAAACCCAATACTAGGGTGTGCTGGGTGTGTAATAGATTTATAGGTTCGGTCTTCTAATGAAATTGAGAATTTTTGGAGGGAAGAGGTCAACCCGAGAGGCAATTGTTCACTTGTTGGTTCTTTTCGTTGGCTCCTTTGAGGTGAGTTTGATACAAACTATATAAATGGATAACATGGACAAAACATGGAGACTTCTCAAAAGGTGGACGAAGAATTTAGCATTGGAGGCATTGATGAAGAATTCCCCTTCAACAACTTGCTGAGACATCAAGGTATGTTTAATTTCTTTCACAGCGTGTTCTCTTAACTGATTGTAAGTCTTACTAGTTGAATGTATTCTCCAAGAGACATGTTCTTGATAACAATAGTAATAACCCCCACCTTAGATCCATATAACTATTTATATACCTATCCCTAAAAATGTAACCTAAACTCTATGTATTCCTAGATGGATTGTTCATTGGAAAGATCATTAGTTAGGACTTCAATATTAATGTTTTTTCCTTTCATTTTTCTTCCCCATTTATGTTTTAACCAACCTTTTATTTATGTGGTTAATGTTGGGTTAGAATTCGAACAGGGACACAACCATGGGAATCGATTTTTCCATCCACCATATGCTTTAACTTTTGGTAGTATGTAGGGCCTAGAAATATCACAGGAGTTAACTTTCTACCCATGTGATAATTGTACATGGTCTAAAAACTTCTCATTTGGTATCCACATTTATGAAGTTCCTTCCTGATGTTATCAACCTAAAATATGTCAACAAGGATTGTAGAATCAAACACAATGAACTAAGAGTTAAAAATTATTACAGGTTAAGTAAGCAGCCAAAAAGATAATAATTACACTTACAAGTACATTACAGAAAGGAGTTCCATCTCCCTCTTTTCCTATGCAACGATCTTCCCCATGATACATTCAAGGAATAGGGAAGTAGTCATTTGAGAGGGGATAGCATGTGGATTCACTATAATATCAGTTGTAATTCCCTCAATTATCCAAGGCATATCCTCATGAGTGTATGCCATACCTACAATTCCCTTATGACTACGCCTACTACTAAACTTATCACCAATTTGTGATATACACATAGATATCCTTTTATCTTTGGCCTACAAATTTCTTTCATTTTAATTCATATCATGATGCTAGAATGGTAGTGTTGACACACTATTTCCTATCCACTTTACAAAAATAGACATATATTCCACTGCTATGAGGAGATTACAATATTCCAATCAGTTGCACAGAGAACCCATATGTAGTAGACAATGTTCAAGATCCTCCTTTTTTCTTTTGATGTTTTAGATCCTTAATTTATTTAGTGAACATTCTTGGGGCATTGGCCATGGCCACGTGTTCTTGAAATGATAACATACAAGAATAATTACACAGTTCAAGTAAGCATAAAAAACAATAATTACACTTACAATGACATTAGTGAAAGGAGTTCCATCTCCCTCTTTCACCATGTGTGCAATGACCTTCCCCATGGTACATTCAATGAATAGGCCAATAGTTAGTTGAGAGGGGATAACATGTGGATTCACTATAAAATTAGTTGCAGTTCCCTCAACTATCTAAGTCATATCCTCCTGAGTGAATGCCATACCTACAATTCCCTTATGACTATGCCTATTACTGAACTTATCCTTAACCTGTGGTATACGCTCCTGAGTGCATGCTATACCTGCAGTTCCCTTATGACTATGCCTATTATTAAATATATCCTTAATATGTGGTATACGCATAGATATCATTATAAATTTGACCCAAAAATTTATTTCATTTTAATTCATCTCATGATGCTAGAATGGTAATTTTGACACACTGTTTCCTGTCAAGTTCAATAAAAATAAACATATCTTTCACTGCTTAATACTCCATTTTGTGAACGGTTTTGAGGTTTCAAGGATTTTCTTTTCCCTGGTATTAGTGCATGCTCCATGAAACATACCCCTTTTCCTTTGTTATAAAAAAACTATAGCATAAATTATGTGTATTCCTAGCTAGATTGTTCTTTGGAAAGGTCATTGGTTGAGGTTTCATTGTTAATGTTTTGGCTTTGTTATGAAAAAACTATAACCTAAACTATGTGTATCCCTTGATGGATTGTTCATTGGAAAT
The DNA here is from genome assembly GCA_027924585.1 of Larix kaempferi. Classification (NCBI taxonomy): domain Eukaryota; kingdom Viridiplantae; phylum Streptophyta; class Pinopsida; order Pinales; family Pinaceae; genus Larix; species Larix kaempferi. The sequence continues at coordinate 3,212,426 of BSBM01000123.1, forward strand.
ATCATTGGCTAGGGATTCACTATTTTCTTTGGCTATAAGGGATGGCTAAAAATGTCTCACATACAACCTCTATTCATTTTTTTATGGTGTTCTAGGCATAAGTTATAATCCTATGAGCTTGAGTCACTCTTAGCTTGATTTTTCATTGGTATTTAGTTTATTTGCATGCTCAATACCTTTGTTGCTTTCATTACAATCACACACACATTTTTTTCCATAAAAACAAACAATTTTATATTAGAAATAGTTTGGGTTGAATGAAACAACATTGTAATACAAAATTAGAGACACTGGGCATAGGGTGTTATCCAAAACATATAATCTAACATCTAGAAATGCCATATTCCTAAACTTGCAGTTCCAACCTCTCTAAACCCCATAGTCTTTGCTATACTAGTATATCTAGAGATTGACAATCACTCTTATCTGGGCATACTTTGGAGCTTGACAGTCCATAGATTGTCAATCTAAGATAACAATGATCTAAATTATTTTAGATTTGTTAATTAACATATTTGATTCATAATTGAATGCAGAACTCAAAGATGCAAAGTCAACATCGAATGTTGACAATTGATGAAGAATATAGACGATGAAAAGGGCTTAGAGAGATATATGTGTCCATGTAAAGATTGTCGTGGTGGAAAGATGAAAAAAAGAACTCTAATTTGTCAACATATGGTAAGATATGGGCATGGTGGTATAAGATATGGTACATGCACTTTGTTCTTCCTCCAATTTAGTTGTCTTTGATGAGGGAGTTGAATATATGTGCATAATCACAACAACAACATTGGAGGCCTCAAGTGTAAAGGAGGTAATATATGCTTATCCTTGTCACAAACTTTTGAAGGAGAATATGTGACTTGTACCAAAAGAACTTTGTGTAGATGATAGTTATTATTATCATGTTAGATGACTTAATGAGTGTTTGACCACATGCATATATTTTTTCTTTTATTGGCATTTCCTCATCTAGCTTCCTTTTGTTGGCGTGGAGGAATAGTTAGGTTATGTAATGTTCTCTAGATTGCAATGAGCCTACTTTTTTCTTGAATTGGTTGTTATGCTTGGTGGCATTGCACTACAAGTCACACTATTCACCATAAGGGTTGGTGCATTGCTTGGATTTATGCTTCCAATGGATCTATTGCACTAAATCTAATGTATGTCTACAAGTTTCTAAATTGTCAAGAACTCTAGCCTCTAGTTGTTGCACTGGTATAGTTTGCTAGAATACTTGATTTTTGTATCAACTCCTCTTCTTTGATGAAAATAACGAGCCATGGAGCCATTGAACTCATATTGAAAATATCATTCCTCCTCTCAATTTCTCAACAAATAATGCATGTCATACATCACCTTCATGAATTCATCCACATAGTGATGGGATCACCACGCTCCTTGCACTATTCGTTGTGATTTTCCCACCAAGATTTGACAATCAATGACATTTTCACGGTGGCAGGCTTGATCTTATCTTCATCGTTGAGGCAAAGATGCCATATGGAAGATATGTCAAGGAAGATTCAACAACACGCCAAGGATCAAGCATGGGTTGATGTTGCATTGAACATAATGAAGAATAAGCTTTTGTTGTAAAAGGAGTTGGGGCAAACCCCATTATCAGTACTCTCCTAGTTGCACTAAACACTAAGAAGGCTCTACCTACAAACATGAATTGCACTAAGACACAACTCTTATAGTCATCGATACAATGAAAATTGTGCCCAAAATTTTCTATTAAATCTTCATTGTATCCAAAATTTTCTATTAAATATTTCAATGTAATACAAGGTTGTGGCACACTTCATGATGCTACCGTGCATAAGCTTTCCACTATTAAAAAGCTTTTGGTTCGATCGATGGTCATTTTTCTCTTTATTTTAAATTTGGTTCATTTAAAAACATGTCTCAAGTTGTTGAAGCCAATCATCAAGGGCTTTTGTGTCAATGTTGTCTTTAAACATAGGTTTATTGAGGTTAACTTAAATATTCAATGCCCTCTTATCACTCAATGGGATATGTGTATCACTAGAGGGCTAGAAAATCAATGGTCTAGAGGGGCTGTGTTACATTGGTGAAGTGGTTAGAGATGCAAATGAGAGGACAACTTAAACACATTGGAATGATGAAGCTATAGGTACATAAGCATAAATACAAATGAAGTAAATGATGAATAACATGTGCTCAAAACTTGCAGATATGAATCTAGGATACAAATCAAAGAATAACTTAAATATACTAGAGTGATGAAGTTATGGGTATAGAAACATGAATATAAATGAAGCAAAGAATGAATAAGATGTTTTTAAATTGAATTAAAATGTAACAATGTTTGTATTAATGTGTCAAATGTCTCTATACAATGCCCTGCGATAGAGAGTGCGGAGAAAGAAAATATGACTAACTATCCTATGCTCTATGATTTGTACCATACATTGAAATACATTTCAGTAAGAAGAATGTCTATTCAATGATTGAAGGTAGTGAAATGATGTAAGTGTCGATGGAGTGATTGTGCATCTTCCCGATGCATTTTGTTGTTGTTTGTATGCATGTATTGGCTTCAATAATGGTTTTGGACCTTTGTCAGTATCCTTGGTGCACGTTGAATGCTAGAGTGCGTGCGCATAGACATTGAACTATGTTAACAAATGTTGAAGTGTTTGCGTAGATGTTGGAGTGTGTGTAGGTAGGCTCTAGAACTTGGCACACATAATGTTGTCTATGCCAAATGTTGTTGAGATTTTGAGTTACCCTAACCCTACAAGGGTATTGCCCCTTAACCCGGCTCGTGAATGATAATGAGATGTTGTCAAGGGATCTACTCCTTAACCCTACTCGTCAAGGACAATGAGATGTTTCCAAGGGATCTCCTCATGTACCTAGCAAAATGTACTACGATTTGTTCCCATAAGAGGAATTAGAAACCAAGAGTGGGAAAGGGTGAACTCGGAGATAAATGCTTTCTAGCACACTTGAAGGTATGCATGAATAAGAGAAATTAGTAACCAGGGTGGAAAAGGGTGACACACTTGAGTATATGCACGGAATACTCGTAGTATGCTAGGATCACACAATGAGTGTTCAACCCTGAAGGAGAGAATCCCTTCGAGGAATCTTGTTTTATTGTTAAAGCCTTTTGGAGATAATATGGGTTTTCCTGCAAGTATTCTTCGTCGAATTCCTTTCCTGATGGTATTTTAAGAACTTGTGTTAGAACTGTAATATGAAATATTACTGCAATACAATGTGACAGCGTGGAGTTTACAAGTTCTTAATGTAAATGAAGGCGTTAATAAGATTGAAGGGTTTTGTTGGTGAACTCGTTGATTGCACTGTTACAAATCTTTATCCCCAATGCCTTGACTGCTACCCGTAAAATACTAAAGGCAAACATCAGTTGTTCCATGGGCACGGACTTGGGATTGAAGCAAGTCCTGGACTTCTTGCAGGTTATAAAAGCTGGAGATGTTTCAGTTGATGGAGATGCATATGCTCGTCTCTTGCAGGCGTGCGCGGACGGGAAGTTGCTGCAAGCGGGTAAGCAACTCCACACACATATTCTCTTGAATGGACTTGAGCATGATGTTTTCTTAGGAACTAAAATCATAATTATGTATGCCAACTGTGGCAACCTTGTGGATGCACATCAACTGTTTGATAAATGGCCCATCACCAAATATTTTGCTTGGAATGGGATGATAAGAGGTTATGTCATACATGGATTCTATGAGGAGTCCCTTGCAATATATTACCAAATGCAGAGGGAAAGGGTGCTGCCAGATAAATTTACTTTTCCTTTTGTTCTTAAAGCATGTGCTGGTTTAGCGGATCTCCATCAGGGCAAGGGAATCCACCATGACATAATTAGAAGAGGAGTGGAGACAAATGTTTATGTGGATTGTGCTCTCATTGACATGTATTCCAAAGTCAGAAATGTAGACAATGCACGCCGAGTGTTTAACAAAATGTCTGAACGAAATGTAGTCTCATGGACTGCCATGATTGCAGGGTATGTTCAGAATGGATATGCAAATGAGGCAGTGGAAGCCTTTTGCCGAATGCAGGTGGCAGGGGTGAAACCCAACTTGGTGACCATCACTAGCGTTCTCCTGCATGTAATCAGCTAGCAGCTTTGCGATTGGGTGAACAGTTTCATAGTCACATAATCAAGAATAAATTTCAGTTGGATAAATTCGTGGCTAGTGCTCTTATAGATATGTATGCCAAATGCGGTAGTGTAGAGGATGCATTGCAAGTGTTTGACAAAATTTCCAAGAGAGATGTTGCATTATGGAATTCCATGATTGTGGGGTATGGAATGCACGGTTATGGGGAAGAAGCATTGGGACTATTTGGCAGAATGCAACTAGAAGGTGTGAAGCCTGACCATGTTACTTTCATTCATCTTCTGTCTGCGTGCAGCCATTCTGGCTTGTTAGATGAAGGATTGCAATGCTTTGATTGCATGAGTAGGGATTATCACATTGCTCCAAGGGTGCACCACTTTGCATGTGTAGTTGACCTTCTAGGCCGAAAGGGATATTTGGATGAGGCATATGACTTCATTATGAACATGCCATTGCAACCTGATGGTGTGGTGTGGGGTGCTTTGCTTACTGCCTGTAGAATTCATCATAATGTAGAGATTGGAGAACCAGCTGCTGAGCGCCTTTTTGTGTTAGAGCCTGATAACTGTGGAAATTATGTATTAATGTCAAACATATATGCTGATGCTGGAAGATGGGATGATGTGAAAAAGGTGAGAATGATGATGAAATACAAGGGATTCAAAAAGAGACCGGGATGCAGCTGGATTGAGATCAATAACACAGTTCATGCATTTCTTGTAGGAGACAAAGCACACCCACAATCGGTGGAAATCTTTGCAATGTTGGATAGCTTGGCTCTACAACTGAAAGAGGCAGGTTATATCCCTGAAACTCAGTTTGTCTTGCATGATGTGGAGGACGAGGAGAAGGAGTACATTCTCTGTGGTCATAGTGAGAAGCTGGCAATTGCTTTTGGGCTTATGAAAATATCCCCTGGGATTCCTATCCGAATTACCAAGAACATTCGTGTATGTGGTGACTGTCACAATGCCATCATGCTGATCTCCAAAGTCGTTGGGCGAGAAATTATTGTAAGAGATCCAAACCGTTTTCATCATTTCAGGGATGGACTATGTTCTTGTCGGAATTATTGGTAATGGTAATTACAGAAACCACGAAGGATAAACCTTGAGGACAAGAAGTGTACACCATTCTCTAACAGGTTTGTTATAGTGCAATCAAGTTGATGATCAAAGTTGTTGAGAGAACTGTTGACTCAAATTACAGTCAACCATCAACCTTTTTGCAATTGAACAGATAAACATCCTGTTCTAATCATTATCCAACTTAAATACTCGCCATATTCCCATCAGTCCCTGTAGGTGTCCTCCTAATGTGCATTCGTTACCCTCTTGACCTAAACATAACTAGTACATCTGATGGCTGGGGTAATAATATGGCAAGATGATCGGTGTGATATGTTGTGTGATGAATTCCATTGAGCATATGTTTTCAAAGTAATGGTTTCATTATACACATGTTTATATGCAGTATTACTAATGGCATGCAAATGGTAGAGGCTAAGGCCTAATTTGCGTTCAGAATAATGAACAGTGATCAAAGATCGATCCTTGGAGGCAAATACTGGTAAGGATGAGGTTGACTAACCAAGCATTGAAATGTTGTAGGACCTCATCTTATCACATTGATATTAACATAAACATAACTAGTACATCTGATGGCTGGGGTAATAATATGGCAAGATGATCAGTGTGATATGTTGTGTGATGACCTCCATTGAGCATATGTTTTCAAAGTAATGGTTTCATGATACACATGTTTATATGCAGTATTACTAATGGCATGCAAATGGTAGAGGCTAAGGCCTAATTTGCGTTCAGAATAATGCACAGTGATCAAAGATCGATCCTTGGAGGCAAATACTGGTAAGGATGAGGTTGACTAACCAAGCATTGAAATGTTGTAGGACCTCATCTTATCACATTGATATTAACATTACTGACACTACTATCAAGTGCTTTAAGGTCATGACAGAGCACGGCTTCTTAAGCCTCGAGATGTTGGCCCTGATGGGAATAAGAAGGATATACCCTTTGAAGTAAAGTCGCTAAGAAGTAATGTCATGAGCTGTATTGTTTTTTGTTTTTATAGCATATATTTGTATTATGAAGAGGCTCACAGGCTATGAAATCAGCCCAGCACTCATCATACTCAGGTTGAATTGATAATGCATAAACAGGGAGGTATTGTAACTAATGTATCTTTGATTTTTCACATGCAGGGGCACATCATTTTTGAGCCAAGATAATGCCTTGAATATAATATGTCCATAACTTAACAACATATTTAAGTGTGAATGTCAATGAGTATTTTGAAGTTGTTTCAAGCCTACAAATGTTTTGATATGGCCACCACAGTTAATTTATTTATACCTTGCATTCTCCTTCTGTCTCAGACGTGTTGACACCGTAGAAATGCATTTAATATTGTTGGTACTTGGTAAGAGATTAAATTGTGATTGGTATATTTAATGTGGAGTGAATTTTGGATACAGCAACAGCCAAGCAAGCTTCCAGATCCACCACTGTATGTCCAGAAGCCAATGAAGGGTCGAGGCCAGCCAAAGATTACCAAATAAATTCTTCCTTTTGAGATCTGTGTCCTGGAATGGGCTCAGTTCACTATATCCGGTCATTCTATGGACTGAACAGAGTTTCTCTGATTAAAATGAACTGGTACATCCTCGATGAGTAGGCAATCATCAGCAATCATCACTATTGACTCGTATATGATGTAGCTCAAAGTTTCACTGGACTTCAAATTATGAATTTGATAAGTTACATGATAATTGTAGTTGTATGGTTTGAACAATAATATCACAGTTATGTGGCAGTGTATGACAATTATAATTACTATATATAGATACTTTCGTACTTAGACAAAACTATCATGATGTTTTCAATGCCAAATATTTGTTGCATGCATCTATTATATGAGTGGTTTTTGCAATCTGTGAATGGGTTTAAAATTACAATGTACATTAGTCAAGAGGGTCATAGGTGACCTGGCACCCTTTATTTTGACCATTCCAGCCCGTTTCGACTTCCGTTAATTTTGAATTTAACTCCTTTAAAAATCAGGTAGAAGCATATCAACAGGCACTTGTGACCATAGTAGCATAATTCGAGTACGAATACGATTCGATACAGAAAAAATACGTAATAAAAAATCCCAATACGGATAAAATACAGAAGTAGACTTCTTATATATAATACTTTTAATCAAATATATAAATCAAATTAGCATAAATGTACGTTAAAAACCATTCATTTTTATAAGAAAGTAATAAATGAATTGTTATTTATATTTTATAGTTATTAAATAATTAAAATTTGGTTTTTTAAAATTGGTTTTTAAAATTTACTTTTTTCATTAGTAAGAATCTATATTTGTATCATATCTATACCGAATATTCGACGAATTCGAATTGCTCCGAATTTCAGTATGGGAAATGCCAATACGGCCGAATTATGCTACTATGCTTGTGACTCCTCACTTGCTTGTCTGGTCTGCTCTAAAGGGATGAGAATGAAGATCTAGGAGCGAGAGGGTGAGCAGGTACAACTTGTGCTTTGTCTTTTTTCCGCTTAAGTTCGTTCTCATCCCTTCCATTGCCTAACTATTCCAGCGATGGCAGGAAAGCTACAGTTTATGTCCTGCATCAAGCGTGAGGGCTGGTATATTTCCCTTAGAATTTATAATTCAGTTTATATGGTTTGTTTTACTCAGTATGCTTGTAGTATTTGTAAAGACTAATCCTCTCATGAACGCAAATGACCTCTAAACATCCTGAGTGAGAGGTTGGTTGTGGCTCTTCATTGTCTAAGGTCTCACTCAGTCAAACTTTGATCTGTTGTAAGCATCATATGGTTTTGGAAACATCCTGCTTGTAGGGAGCCGAACCAGTTGCTAGCTCTATTGGATACATGGATGTACTTATACTTCATTAATAAAATCCAAGGTTGTTTTGCATCATTATTTTTGTTCTTAGTGTGGATAAATGACTGATTAAACACTGTCTTTCATTTGAATATTTTATTTGCATTATTTCCTATTTCATGTTGTAGGCTTTGTATTATTGTTTTTATTTGTTTGAGAGTTATCAACCTATTGTCAATTGAGTTTACATCATTAATTGCATTACAAACATTATAGCTAGTTTATTAATCTTTTAGATTTGCTTACGTAAATGGTAAATGAATGGATGGGATAGTTTATATAGTTGTGCATATTTACCAGCGTAGATTCATTTTAAATCCGGATTTATTAAGCACCGGGAGGGATCCAATTTCTTGAGGTGTAATTTTTTTTATCTTAAACTTTTTACACATTAAGAAAAAAAATTTATCTTAAAAAATGTTTACACCTCAAGAAATTGGATCCCTCTTGGTGCTTAATAGATGCGGGTTTAAGATGGATCTATGTTGGTTTTCATTTTTTTAAATTTTATGAGCCGACATGAAATTTTTAAATACTTTTTTTTGATAAGTTATGAGCCGACATAGAAATGTAACGTGACAACATCTCCCCCATACTGGGTTGTAAGCACCTCACTACTCTTGGAGCAATGATTAAATAACCAAACAATTGTATATATTTTCAAATTTTTTTGTTTCACAATTCAACAATCACATTCATTAGGACCCGTTGACTCCTAACATCTACATGATTCTGAAGCATCGGAACATGATGACTAAGATGATCATATTAAACTTTGTCACTTTGCCATTCCATCTTCACCATCGTGTCTTGGAGCAATGATTAAATAACCAAACAATTGTATATATTTTCAAATTTTTTTGTTTCACACTTCAACAATCACATTCATTAGGACCTGTTGACTCCCAACATCTACATGATTCCGAAGCATCGGAACATGATGACTAAGATGATCATATTAAACTTTGTCACTTTGCCATTCCATCTTCACCATCGTGTCTTGGAGCAATGATTAAATAACCAAACAATTGTATATATTTTCAATTTTTTTTGTTTCACACTTCAACAATCACATTCATTAGGACTTGTTGACTCCCAACATCTACATGATTCTGAAGCATCGGAACATGATGACTAAGATGATCATATTAAACTTTGTCACTTTGCCATTCCATCTTCACCATCATGTCTAGAGTGACGTCCTCTTCCTATCCATGGTCACTTCTGTCATTTGCGTCATCATTTGGTCTTCACGCATCTCGTGGGAAGCGTCGTCATAAGTGTCGTCATGGTGAAATTGTGTCAAATTTTGGCATTCACCATTGCGTTCTAGTTGAAGCGCTTGTCGTGCTTATATTTCATTTCACCAAATCCATCGTCGTTTGACCCTTGCAACACTCAATTGAGGTTTCGACATGTTAGAGCTTTCTGCATCTTGTCAATTAAATTTTGTGGATGTTGTGCCCATCATTTAATTCGTCAATCACGTCCATTAATGTCATTGTCGTAACACCTTTTGTCTAGATGGTTAAAATCATTCCCCCTAGGCACCTTTCACAAAAAAGTGCCAATGTCCTCATCAACCATATTGCCAAAAAAAACAAAAAAACAAAAATTCCTTCCCCCATTTTCATTAAAAAAAATTTCACGATTATTTATTGAAACTCTTTTCTTTAAAGCAAAAAGAAGAAAGCTCCCATTTATTTAAATCTCTCCCCTTTGCCAATTTTTTTTCTTTCAAGAACCCTTAGTGAAGAAAATAAAAAAGGCTTTTTTAATAAAAAAAGGGGGTCTTTCATGCTCAAAAGCTTCTAACAAAGTTTCATTAATCATGCCCCTCCCCTTTCAACAAAAGGTACCTTATTATTTGTATAATCTCTTAAAATCTTACCTTGCCATATCCCTTTTTTACCCTCTCCCCCGATCCTTATTCGTCATATACCCCCTTTTAAATTTTTCCTTATCACCTCCCCTTCTATGATTATCATATATATATATATATATATATATATATATATATATATATATCTCCTATTCCCTTTTATACTCAATTCCCCACCTCCCCTTTTATGATTATCACCCCTCTCTCTATATATATCCTATTCCCTTTTATATCAAATTCCCCATATAAATGTCCCTTAAAGATTAAAAATGTTTATTTCCCATCCCTAAGGTAAGTTATAAAAGAGTCGTCCCTTGTTTTTCAATAAGTGCTTTCACCCAGGTTCAGTTCTTGTAAGGAACATGATGCTCTTGTTGAGTTCCTATGTAATGATTAAACAAATTATGTAATCTAACCATACCTTAATTCTCCGGAATACATAGGAAGATATTTACAGTGTTCATTTGCAAAAAACTCTCTGAAACATATCTTCAACGGTGGGAGGATCGGGAAGTCGTGGCAAGTAAACAAGAGTCGGTTAAACACAGTGGGAAATCCTAGGCAAACCATGCAAACCATGAAGGCTCTTGGGAAGTTGGGTTCATGTGTTTACTAACCAAAGGACAATAAGCGCAGAGGGAATCTCCACGATCAGCTAGGAGACACGGACTTTGTATAACACACAAAAACACTCAACGACAACAGTGAGGCCGAATACCCACCAGCTCGCAGACGTAAGTGCAAAGGCGAAGGAGGTGTGGACGTGTTACAATCGTATGTTTTTTTTTAATACACCACAGACCACACGCAACACAAAGAGGGAAAAAGGCGAGCACAGAGGCCGAAAGCATAGTAAAGAACGTTTAAATGCACAGGAAAGAAGCCGTGGGGTGATGGGCCGATTGAAATTCACACGCAGTATAATGCACGAAGACATATACACGCAGGCTGCAAATTATAAATCGAAGAGTTCTTGCTGCACATCATTCTCTTCATGATGCATGTGAATGTGTCCATAAAATTAGTGCACAGTCCTATTTTTTTTTTTACATATAAAAATTTTCGTGTATATTAAACAGTTTGCAAGAAACGAACAAAGCACCCCGCACAAAACTAAACATGATGAAACTGATGGTAGTGTTTAACTCATCCAAAGGATGAAACATCTTTCGTTGAGAAATTTCGACAGAGAGGGTGAATGTCGGTTACTTGCTGTTCACCTTATTCGAATGCACATGAAACGCCAATCATTGCCTCAAATGCCTGAACTTCCCAGATGAAACACTCCACCTACCCTGTGGGCAACTTTAAATGCATAGCAAAGGCGACGAATCGAAGATCTCTCACACTGGAGGTAAGAAGCAGGTATTGCTAGCTTCACCGCTGTATTTTTTCCTCCTTCCATACACAGTTGTCCAAGAACCTAACAATGTGGCGGTGGTAGGTAAGACTAGGTTCAAGTCCATCCATTAGGGTTTCATACACAGTCGTCCAAGAACCTAACAATGTGGTGGTGGTAGGTAACAATGTGGCGGTGGTAGGTAAAATTAAACTAGGTTCAAGTCCATCCATTAGGGTAAAGGTAGAGTGTCCTTTTGTTAAAGGTATATTCTGTTTTTCTTCACACTTTTCGTACTTCCCTATGATTAATATCTTCATGCCCGTAGGTTACTTTCATGACAATCTGAACAAAGAATACTCCCACTATCTAGATTTCACCAAAATGAACTCATGACAATCTGAACAAAGAGTACTCCCGCTGTCTAGATTTCACCAAAATGAACTTGAGAAGTTGGAAGCAACATAGAGCCTTATAAACCAATCACACCCTCAAGAGTTAGAACCAATCACGCCCTATTGTACTTGAGGACTATAAAATTCCACTGATCAATAATAATAAAAACTTCATTTGGGGCATACTCTCCATTATTATTATTCAATTTCTCTTATTTTTATGCAATTTTGGAACTCTACAAAGTGTAAATAATTAGGACTATAAATATCATTTTGTTTTTTTTTACTAACTTGTATATAAATGGTTGACTTCACCTTTAGACGTTTAGCTTTTTGATGAAGTTTTTTTTTAATAAATTAGCTAGTATGCTCATTTTTCAATAATCTTTTCATTTTATGCAAATCATTAAAATCAGTGATCTCATTTTCATTAAACGTCCGAAGTGTAAAGTTCATTACTTTACAAATTAACTTATTCTTACACATGGAACTAAGAACTAATCCGAATTTAACAAATGTGCATTTAACAAATCCGAATTTGAATTTAGTACATTTATATCAGAAAGATTTTAATTATTATTGCTTTAATCAATTAACATCGAAGGTTTACTTTTTTCAGAAAATTATTTCATAACATCGTTTTGTTTATTTTTATAAATATTTTGCAATTAGTTTCTTTAGTCATTTCCATTAGTTAATTATTTTGTCTTTAAAAATTAATTCAAGCCTGCTTAGATAGTTGTACATAGTGTTTTTATGGACTAATGTCTTTTGTTTTAAGGTTATTGGCGCATTTAATAACGTCAATTTAATAGCACTATAATTCATTAATGTTCAAAGACCCACCAATCAACTTCATGGATCCTATCTATCTGAGGGCTCTAAACGCAACACATGCTTCCATCCCCATCTTCCTCTTTATCAACCCTTCGAGGTTGTTTTCAATGTTCTTGCCCAAACCATGTTGTTTTGAGCAACAAGACCAAGATTACCATGTTAATTGTGCATTCAATCAAATACTCGTCATTAAATGGAGCTTTATTTCTCATAAAGTGATCTGAAATGGATCAATATATAATCTGTCATCTATTTTGATATTTTTAGGTGGAACGATTGATTGAATTGGTTTATAGGGCTCATTTTATGGCATGTATTGCTTTGCAGATTTGGGGTCCAGAACCTTCTAGAGGCTGTTTGAGGGTTTAAACGACGTTATTATACACTCTGAGAACTTTCCAATGGTGCAAAGAGCAACTCAATCAAAATTTGTATGAGGAAGTTATGCTTCCCACAAGTTGACCTATTGATTTGACCACAATGGTACCGAGTCGATTCCACTTCAGCTCTCATTACCCACACATGTGGAGCTAGTCACATGTGTAAAGTTCATTAACATTCTAGAGGGTCCAAAACTCTAACCCTAATCAAGAGTTGAGGCATGTACAAACCCTAAAACTAACCCTAGATGGCTATCAAGCTATGTTAAATACTGGGTCGTTAGCAGGAGAAGGGGTTCCATTCTGATGATGTTATTATATTGTTCCATAACTAAGCAACAATAAGGGAGTGGTATTAGAGCATAACATAGAAATTAGGAGATCATGTAGTAGTCGTGCAAGCCACAATGCCAGAGGTAACTCCATAGTGAGTACCACTTTCTTTTTAATTGCATTGCATATTGGAGAAGAAAAGAGAAAGGCATAGTCCTTACTTATGGCTGGGTTTTTCCCCATAGTGGGTTTTCCCAGGGTATATCTTGCGTTATTTGTGTGGACACGTTATTTTTCTCTAGTTAATTTCCTTTCAGTTCTAGTTTATTTATCATTCTATGGAATTCAACTAACACAATGAAGTAAGTTGTGAGAACGGTTGTGACGAACAGTTACAGTGGAATATCCACGACATTTTACAGATCATAAAGGGATGGACCTCCTAAATTCTTGATCTATTCATTCAACCACTGCCATAGGCCTAGGGTTGTAGTTTCATTTTTTAGTACCATTCCTACCTTCACCCTATAAGTCCTACGAGGATATTCTCATGTTCATGTGAGGTCTATAACACTCATTTTTTACCCCATAATGTAATTTTGTAAATATGGATGATATGGCTAGAAGCCAAACATGAACAATGTAATTATGTACATTTTATATTTAATATAACAAATGACTACTCCAAACCAAGGAGGACGAAGAAGAGATGGGGGGCTATCCTTCCACGAGGAGGGGAGTGATCATCTTAATCCTAGGATTGGAGGGGGGGAATATGTCCAACCAAGTATGCCACTTGTCCAACTCTCCTTAAAAAAGGGGGAAAAGTGCCTGACCACATGAATGCAAAGTGGCTACTTCCCATCAACCTTGGTGCCACTTGGCTAGTCTCAACCATGCCTATGAAAAGAGAGAGTTAGCCCATCATTCATTCATTATTATTCATGTCACAAACAATCATTTTGGGTGCTATACCTTAACCACTTACATGAGAACAGTTGTCACCGGTACTACATCACCATACCACCATTATTCTCCATGTTGGAGCCATCATTGTTGTCAAACCCGAATTCCCCAATGGTTGTTTCACCATCACCAGAACCGTGGGTGGAAACCAAACGGAGAATAGAGGATTGGGTACCTATAGCAGGAACTCAATACCTTCTTGTGGATGGGTAGCCCCAGCTTGGGGGTGGATCTATCAAAGAAGTAGATGGCTTGACAGAGCCTATGGCTGGGAGGAACATCCTTGGTTTGCAATCAGTTGGAGGTATTTTCAGATAAGTTCCTCACATGTTGAAATGCATGGTATTTATTTCTGATTGTATTAATTATTGCCATCGTATAATTTATGGAACTGAATTAATGGCAATGTATATGCATTCTTATGGAGATAGCTAGCAGAGCTTTCATTTAATAAATTATAATTATCTATGTTATACATGTATAATTGAAATCAATAGAAAAATGATATTACATATTAGAGGAAAATTCAATCATCGGATTCAATACCCCATGGCCCAAAGTCATCATGAGGTCACCAGGTACATGACAAGGTCTATCCTACACATCAATATAGATTGGATGCTCCATTAGGGAACGTACGTTCCTTATATTGCATAAAGCTTTTGTCCCATGGCATATGTCCATTTCACTCTGTAGATCTCAACGAATCCAAGTCTAGTCTCTTGAATTTAGGTTTGTATCAGATAACAAATCTAGAAGACGGCTACTTGACAATTTCGAGGAAGTCGCTTTCCAGTTCTTGGCTCATTTTCAGACTGAGGGTTGTAATCCTAAAGTTAAACCTCAACATGAATTCTTTAGCCTCACTTAGAAGCTCAAGCTATGGGCCAAGTTCTTCACCTTTGCGCTCCATTGTTGTAGGAAACATGTTTATTCAATTCAATCCTGTCCCAATTCCAAATAACCTCCAAAAGGTAATAAAAAAGCTAGGAATATTTCAATGTGAGGTAGATGCAGATGCCAATCATTGGCACATACCCTCTCTTTTGAATATTGCACAAGTTACCGATCCCCTACCAAATTTTAAAGACCAATTGCCTAAATTTTCGAGAAATGGGGTAACATTAGTGAATGAGCATTTAGTCGATTTTTCGAATGCATGTGATAACATATTTTTTTAAACAAAAACTAAAATATGTTTGTATTAAAATGTCGAGCACACCAATATTTTACAGCTATAAGCATTAAAAAAGAAGAAGAGTAAAGATCTGCATAAATTTTCCAAGACTTATCTTACAGAGCTACCAACTGTTTGCAAAAATTATAGGAGTTTTCTTATTGAGATCCTACCAAAAACCATACTGAGTGCTATAGACTCTTATATATTGATTACAGAATAGAGTACCAAAAAACATTTAGAAACCTTGAAAGAAAAAAGAAACCACAGTCAATAACATTCAAGCATGTCTGAACGATCCAAAGAAGAGATGATTGACTGAGTTGGCATCGAAGGGACGCGCTCCATCAAAGAGTGAGTTTGCAGCAACTACACAGTATGCAATGAACATATTTCCTTATCTCCTCTATCGTTTCCATGTGCTCCCTCATATTGCCGTCCAAGTCATCTATTCTCGATTCCATGCAAGCTAGTCTACAACTGTTGTAGTTTGCTTCATCCATGAGCTCCTTTATCCTCTACATGATTGCTCATATTCCCTCTTGCACCAACCTGAGCATTTTTTTAAACTCCTCGAGATTCCCTCTGAAACTGGTGAAGATCTACCTCCAAGAAGCCATTAGAACAATAATGTTAACCGGGGCACACTCCTGCGGCGAATCTCCCATAGCACTCAAGGACATGAAGTGGCTTGCTTATTGTCACGGCGAGGAGATGCACAATCTCTGGGTCAGTTCATAGCAAAACTCCTCCACAAACAGAGTTCCTTATTAGTTGTTATCGTTTGACGTGAAATCCATCTGATGGAGGCTAGCAATAATCCCTACCTCGCTTGTGTGAAGGGGATGGAATTTAATGGTGAAGGGACTAGATCCTCTGACCTGCGATCCATATTCAATGAGCCCACCATCATTTACACTGCCCATGTTTTTACCACACCACGCAATCGCCTTGTGATTTGAGCTAACAGATAGCTCGTACACCCATTGCAACTTTCCCTCTCATTCATGTAATGTGGGTTTGGACGAGGGTCTACATGGGGACTTTGCCTCCCCCTAGCCCCATTTGTCATGTATGAACCCTTAGAGCTTCCACAAACTTTTATGTTGGAGGAGATGTTCATGGAATACAACATCGTGCAGGGGGCGGTCATCCAACACTATCATTCCTTGACTGAAACGAGCTCCAAGGTTGGCCATTCAGTCAACATCCTCATTTTTCCCCTCCTTATATGCATGAAGTCAACCTTCTTGTAGCACATGAGGTTTGCAATGCATTTTTTAATTGTAGTGCAACTTGAAGGGTCATATTTGAAAGGTTTCCTCATTTTTTGAATCACTATTAAGGAGTCTCCAAGGACTAAGAAGTCGTTGATCTTGGTGCCGACCGCGACCTCTTTTCCTTTTAGAAGGGCCTCCATTCTGCTTGGTTATTATATTTCCTACCTAGACCCCAGACATAGGATTTCAATATTTTCCCGTCAGGGTCCAAGAGGACCCCTCCCGTTCCTGCCACCCCTAATGCATGTGATAACATCGATGCCCATGCCACAATGATACTTATATGAGGCTTTTCATTAATTCCTCGGAAGGTAGAGTTGCGTTTGAATGCTTCGACCTACTTGATAAAAATTTATCCACCTAGTTTGAGTTAATCTATTGGTTCAAATCTACTTTTGGCACATGGAGAATCCTTTTGATCACATGTGGAACTTCAATAACCTATCGTTCAAAGAGAGTGAAACCATTAAAGCTTTCAACCTTAGGTTTATGAAGTTGTCAATTATTATAATAACATTCTATCTGTCTATCGACAACGACTAGAGGAGAACAGAGTTAATTTCCTTGGTTCAGCCTTGCAATCCTACTTAGAATTTGAAGAATGTAATATTAGAACATAATTTCCATTTGATAACACTCGTCCCAAAACTGGTGTGGCTGCTACGTTGCAAATGATGCAAGACATGAACAACTGAATGATATCCTTTGAGCATAGGTTGACTATTGATCCCAAACCTATGTCAAATATTTCTCTATACCTATTGACAAGACCCAACGCATCCTAGTTTGAAGAGGTTTGTGTCTTCCATTGGTGTATTATTTGTGATGAGTTTCATGACCCAACCACTTGTGAGTCATTCCTAGTTGCCAAAGAGCGGGCCAAAGGAAAGAAATTTGGTTCTATGGTAGTAGTCATCAAAGAGTAAGATGCATATGATGAGGTATGTGCTGCTATCGCACACAACCATACTACCCACAATCAATTCAGGCCCAAGTCCATCCAAAATTGCTCCCAACAATCTTGGAAATAATAAAAATGGTGAAAATTGTAAGTTTGTCTTGTTGTCAGCCATGAACAACAAGCAATCCCTATTGTTAAATCCTACAGTTCTATTGTTTTGTCATAGAATGCCACATCTTGTCCATTAAATTATTAACCCCATAATGTGGCTTATGATCTAGCATCTCTTAAGACCAATATTAGCTTCCTAAATGTCTTACACACATGAATAGCAACAAAACCTCTATAAAGCCTATTTTACCAATTGCAAATTTGGGACAACAAACTCTTTTGTAGCCAACTTTATTGAACCTTATGAGGAGGCCAATGTTGCCACCACATCTCATCCCGAGCCCAAGTACTCTCTATTCTATATGTCTATGTGGATAATAAGCAAAATTGTTCATTCTTTCCTAATCAATGGAGTTCCTTGTCCAAATATAACGTCCAAGATAATTATGGAGTAACATTGCCAAGAATGTCCTTAACTTAAATAAAGAGGTTTAACCATTGGCCAAATCAAGAACCTCACACTTGTCATGTGTTTCTCAATTTGCAAACCACCTATAATTTCTTAGTGGGCAATGTGGAGGTGGTTAATTTCATAATGATTCTAAGACTTGACCTAATTGGTAGTTACTTGAGATTAGATGGTTCACTCTTGATTATCCCTCAAGATTGTAAAAACCTTATCATACTAAGAAACCTCGTAATTATTCCATATATTGAGAATACACTTGGCCCTGAGGTGAACTATATTGAAGTTGGTCTTGACACTTACTTTGTTTTCACAAGGGAAAAAGATTCTTCCTTTGCCAAAACAGTTTTGATGAAGACCAAATTTGGAATTTTCAGTTTAACAATGCTTTCTCGTGTGAAGGTAGTGGTGTTGAAATCATGTTATATTCTCCAACAGGGAAACCCCATCAATATGCTTTTCGGCTGAATTTCTCTTGTACTAACAATATTGTCAAGTTTGAGGCATTTTTCCTTGGCATAGAAAATGCTTTAGAGATAGGTTGCAAACATCTATAGGTTTTCAGTCATTTTGATCTAGTCATTAACATGATTAAAAGAGTCTATCGGCTAGCTAAGAAGATTTTTAGAAGGTATATCCAAGTTATCAATTAGCTCATTGAAAATATAATTTCCTTCAATCTACTTCACATTCACAAGGAATTAAATGTTATAGCTAATAACCTTGTTGTTTTTGCATGTTTCCCAAGTAGGAAACATTTTAATGAAAGGCCTAATTGCAGTGTGGTTTCCCTTTACTATCCTTATGTACTAGACAATAACGAATCTTGTCAATTTTTTTAGAACGATGAAGATCTTTTTTGTTTCCTTGTAGACAACAACAATGCGATCTCAAGTACATCAGGTGTCATTAACCTTAAAAATAATTCCTATCCCAAGGGCTTAGTGCCTCTCGAGCATATGTTTTCATCCAATGACACCACCAAGAATGTCAACCAAGGCACCTAAGAAGGCTTTCGCAGCCACTAGTCTTGCAAATTGGAGAAAGCTTTTTACAAGCCACCAAAGAAGGTTTTTTGCAGCCATCAAAGAAGGATTTTTGCAGCCACCAAAGAGCCCATTTATAGTACTCATTTGCAGCCATTAAGAAGTGCAATTGCAGCCATCGAATGAGTGCACATTTACAACAATCAAAGAAGTGTACTTGCAGCCACTAAAGAGATCATTTGCAGTCATCAATGAGTGATTTTGCAGCCACCAAAGAGCTCATTTGCAGCCATTAGAGAGCTCTTTTACAACCATGGATCTCCCATCTCCCCAGCTCAGTTGTACACAGTTGGTATACTAGATCCAGTCTTGTTGAAGGAGGCCCCATAAGCTTCATAACTCATGTCCTACGAGGACTTATTCACATACATTCAGAAGATGAAAGACGCCATTGGAGAACTTGTCCCACATCAGCTTCTTGTTGAAGAAGACCTCCATAATGTCTTCTCATTCTCCAAATCTACAACCTTTACTCCTACAATTCATCATGTTCCGCACAAAAGCTTCAAGGGATTTTCTCCATTTGAAGCAAAGAGTGGTCAAGAACCACCATTCAAGCACTTCAAAGTGTTCACAAAGATTTGCATGGATCTTCACAAAGCCCTTTATCGAGCAGTAGTTCACCCAGTTGAGAGCTTCTTTGGGAGTAAAGGCATTTTCTGAGGCTCCTTAAAGTCTTCCTTTTACATTCTCTTTTATGGGGGGGGTTTCCCACTGGGTTTTTTCCGTCTTTCCAAACTGTCAGAGAATTGATTTGTTTTTATGTACATGGTACCTATTATGGGTGAAAATTGTTGGAACCCATTTTCTTTACTTAGTTATTTTTACCTAGTTAAGTTTATGGGTGGTGTTAGAGTAAATAACCCTCCTAGAGCATGTCCTAATGAGTCTAGTGAGCCAAAACACACTCAAATCCACCTCATAAGTCAACCATTAATCAAAACCCTAGTTTTTGGTGTGCCTTCCATGATTTGAGGGCACATTTCATGATTTGGGGGATTTTTTCCTTGATTTAAGGAGGAGTTCAGCTAGACTCCTAGATTTGCTCCACTAATTTAGTTCTCACTAAAAACTAACTAACCCATAACACTCATTAACGCCCCAGTTAAGTCAGTAGCACCCCATTCGAGTGATTTTAGGAATATGTATGGTATTATTCAATTAATTGAGTGATCAGTGAGTTCCTTAATCAATTAACTCAGTCTAGGAACGCATGCATGGCTAATTAGGGTTATCTGCTCTAAATTAAGTCTGACTAGCCCTCTCTGCATGGCATAGACAATTCGAATAGCCCTCCGAGCTAATTCAAAATGTCTCTCTATATATTGTAATTAACTCCTCTCATTTAGTCAGTGAACTTGATCATTCTTTTCTCTTCCATTCTGAGTTTCATATGTAATAATCAATGTTATCCATTTATTACATTATGATTTGATGGTTGATTTGGTTCTAATTGCATATCTAGTTGGTTTATGTATCATTATCTATACATGTTCAAATCTTATACATCACAAGCTTATCTTCTAGAAATATAAGGACCTTCCACTTGTTGGCAAGTTCACCATGGTGGGCAAGATTCTCTAGACTTCTCATATCGATTATGTGTACTACTAGCTTCCTAGCAGGACTCAATTGGATCAATTTTTGCACTCTTACTTATGGGCCAACTACAATGGGGTATGGGGTTTTCCCATGCTTCCGTGGGATGTTTATAACATGTCCAAGGACAAGGGAGGTCTTAGATTGATTGATGTGGTGACTTAGAGTATTCTAGCTACTAAGTGGGTGATTCAATGTTTGCAAGTTCTTTTAACGCATCAATTGCTCTTGGCACAACATATTAGAAAAATTAAAGGGCCCTTTAGACTTTGTGATACCATCTCAACTCATAGTTTTCAAATAATATGGATCTTTCATTTTCAAAAGTATCTTGTTAGCATGGAAAAAGGTAGTTGGTTTGGTAAGGCGGCAAATGTCAAGAAATAAAGCAGGTTGGGATTTGGCTAAAAGGCCAATTTGGAGTTGGAGGGTGCAGGGTGCTTGAGTTGCTAATCTCCCTCATTTTTAGGTGTGGCGGTCAAGAAAAATAATTTTTTGTGGAGGGATTTGTGGGATGCTAGTTCTCGCTCTTGGAAGGATTGAATCACCTTAGCCCATGAGTATGCCTTCTCTTCTAATTAACTCATTATTATGGAAACTGTTGGTCTTGTCTTATCTTACAGGAAGATATTTTCAACATGGATATAGATATGTCGAGGCCCTTTTGGCATGATCGGTAATAGATTTTTGGGTGCCCATAGATTGTATTCCATTCTTCATCAAAACTATCAACTTCCCCCAACATTGAATGTGTGATGGGTGTCTTTTGATGTCGAGAGTTGTATCCAAAGATTGCATAATGTGTTGTCAATGAGGGTGTCTTACAAGTTTCAAGTATTTGCCTAGTTGGTGATCTATCGAGGTCTTCCTTCCAAGGCTTGCCTAGTTAAGAAACTGTGAAGCATTTATTTTGGGATTGCCCTTTGCCAAGTCATGTTTGGAACATGTTCAGACTAATGCGTCTACTATTCTTCAGGGACATTTTTGTTGGCATTCAATGTCGTTGGGTGACTAGATTTGTGGTCCATTCTTCTCTTTGTTGTATTTGGCACTACTCGAGAATTTTTGCGATGTTTGTTCTTTGGAAGCTTTGATGCAACTATGTATTTGAAAACGAGGTTAGCTCTCACTATCTTTTGTCTTTTTTGGAGAGGGAAGGTACATATGCAGTTGTTGATAGAAGGGTTTTTGTTGATCAAGAATGCGAAGTTGTTAGTCTTTGGTGCCTCTAGATTTTATTGTTGTGCTTGTTGCTTTAAAGAAATGGATTTAAACTCCCTTGTATATACCCTTCTGCTTTTTGTTTTTTCTTGATGTAAATACTCTTTTTGTAAATATATGTAGTTTTCTTCTATAAAAAGGATAACAATGAAGTCTGCACCATTTTTTATTATTTGGACAAGCCCATTTTGGATGACCATTATCATTTTTTATTATTTGGACAAGCCCATCATGAATGGCAGGAAAACATTATGCTTTAAGAAGAAAATAAGCTATGTCCATATAATATGAGGTAAGAAGCAGTTGTGTCGTACATTATGTTCAAGCTATCCAAAGCTGGAGACTAAAAAAGATTATCAAGACAACCCTTTATACAAAGTACACAAAGTATTCCATTGCATTTATGCTCCGCACCTTACTTGTGGGGAAGATATACAGTAATTGATCCAATTTCAATCAGACGTTGAAAATATGCAATGAAAGTAATTCAACCAACTTAATTCAAGTTCCTAAATAGCATGATATAGTTAAAAGTGCAATATCCCTTAAAATGAATAACAGACTTCATATGATCTTTTATGACATAAGAGGCCCCACCCAACCAACTTTGAATTACAAAAAAATAAATTGCATAAAAATCTAAATTATATTAATTTACTCAATCTACAAGATTTTCAACGTCATCTCCTATCTTCAATACCTCCATAATATGCTCATGTTTTTCATTATGAAATCAACATTTTCCCCTAAATCTTGCATCATGTCCAACTTCACTGGTATCACTACAACTAGACGACTATAATGTTAAATATATTTGCCTCATTCATCGCATCTAACGAACCTTTCTAAATGAAGAGATCCAGCTTTAGACATGTGGATGGTAAAATATACCATTGGTTCAATCTCTAAGGTTTATCGGACGTTTGAATGGTATGCAGAATTACTTTAAACAACTAAGTTAAACAAGCATGTTATCCAGCTTTGACATGTGCGATACCCCAGGTAAAATCTTGATCGACAAATGATAGCCTTAGTCATTGGTCAATGGCTGGCCCGGGTTGCCAACACAATGACCCCGCGCTCTCTTCTAAATAGACCCTTTCAACATATCCCTAAAAAATGGAGGCTTTAACACTGCATTATACTTGGGGCATTGTACCATAATATCTGTCTTATTAGCTAAATCCCCTCAATTGAGATTCATTGTTATTTTCCATCTTCATCCTTCTTGGTTAATTATCCCCTCAACGTTTTTATTGCTTCTCTTGGATTTGTAATACTGGAATTCTGATGTAAATTATTTAATTACCGATACTTGTGAGGGATGAATAGGATGGTGTTTCTATAGAACTTTGATGATCATGAGACTAGATACTTTGTTTCGACCACAGTGGTATCACTTGAAATAAAATAATACATTACTTTTCTCAAATTAGAAGACGAATCAAGATACTGTTTATAGCCAATAACAAAAAGAGCATTGATCGTAAACTATCTCGGGTACCCGATGTACAGTTTGTCACAATAGAGCTTATTTACTTTCAATGAATATTCTCTGGCTTGCATTGAGCTGTTTTGTTGAATCAGTTCTGGGTTCACTTATGTTATATCTTATATCAAGAGATATGGATGCAATATTTGATGAGATTTGTGCCCTATTCGCTGAGTGCCATTGTGTATTCTAATCAAAGAAATTCACCAATCACACACAATACAACAAAAACAATTTACCCTAGAGAACCCTACACGAAAACTCCTGCAACAAAATAGCACACCTGTTCAACTTTTTATGAATTCTCAGTAACTGCATATTACAAAGGGCTCCATTAGAAATTTGTCTCTTGTGCCAATGACTCAAGCACTAGAAGAGAGAATACTTATGTTCTGTTCTTAATGCTCGATACAGGGTTTCAAAGAGCTCTTGGCAAGCTTTGCTTTGTGCAATGGACTCTAAGCTGCTATGAATACTTCCTCCATTTTGTTGTTCAAGTCTTGCACCCTTCTCCACAACTCAGCCAGAGCTTTGAACCAGTATGTTTCTAAAATTCTCGCCCTCTCAAGACTTTTGAACAAAGCCAAATAATGAATGCCTTGTATTCTTTCCTTGGAGGAGGATTTTTGGTCCTGCTTGTGGAAAAAGTTCAAAGGGAAATCACTATGTAGCATGGATGCTTGAATACCACTCTTCTTTCATGTGTAACTAACTAGCAAATGCTCTCTTGCTACAAACTCCAACTAGCAAGACCGTCCTCTCCTTTTGTTATGGAATTCACTCTCTCTGGGGTGTCTTCTAGCAGATCTCATCAACGTGCTTCATTCACCAGATTGAATCCTCTCCAAACCATCCATTCTTCCCCTTCTAGTAATCGTGTTATTGGTCTGGAAAAACGCTAGGGGCCAAACGACTCTAGTCTGGTCATGGTTTATGTTCTCCACCACCAAGCCTTCTTCCGTTGTAAATGTTTCTTGGACATCTCCAAGGAATTGTTCTTTTGACAGACGAAAACCAACATCAGACAACCCATCCACTCTATTGCATATATCTACTTCTACTCTGGAAGTCCAAACATTCACCAAGAATGAATTGCAAAACTTGAGGATGTTGTCAATACCATTGCCCTTGTGGGGCTCAACCTAGCACCCCTCCATTAGTTTTTCTCTAGCAGAAGAAATGCCTCGTCCCAGGTTCCATTACGTAGAGTGTAACCATTTTTGTCTTCATGAAGTCATCATGGCATTTGTGCATCTACGGTGTATGAAGCAATTATTTGACATGGGCCAATGGGCCACACATTACCACCAAAACATCAACCCACATGTCATGCTTGTCATGGATGGATTTATTGTGAATTTCTTTCTGGATGGATTTATTCAAAGTACAAGTTCTCCAAGCCTCAAGCCACCTTTTCCTTATGTCGCGTGTTGTGTTTTAACTAGGTCTGAGGTTGGAGGGAGTAATTTTGTTCATTGGTGTGAAGGTCCACTATCCTTATGGAAAGCCTTTTCCTTTGATGCAAAGAGCAAAGGATGGAAGGGTGTCTGCACCTTTTATTTGTTGCCCGCCCTGCCTCCACATTAGACATGGACGCCAACACCTCTTACTGATACGGAGCGCGGAGGGCGAAAGTGTGTATCCACACCTTTTGGTTGTTGCTCGCCCCACCTCTGCATTAAGTGTGGACCCCAACATCTCTTAGTGATGCAGAGGGCAAAGGGCAGAAGGGTGTCTTCGCACCTTTTGTTCACTACCTGCTCCACCTTTAGACATGGAACCCGCCATATCTTAGTGATGCAGAGGGAAAAGACCAAAAGGTTGTCCCCACACCTTTTGTTCTTGTCCACTCCCCCCTCTACATTTAGCATGGATACCGCCATCTCTTAGTGATGCGGAGAGCAGAGAGATAATACATCTTGCTTTTCATTCCATCATGCTCTGCCTGCATACTAAATTCTGCCTCCTCCACTTAGTGGTGCAGAGGGCAGAGAGGTAACCCTCTTCTCCATTGAGGGATCAGCCTCCACACAAGCTTGACGATGCACTGAACAGAGGGCAGAGAGGGAAAACCTGCTCCCAAGTTCTGTCAATCTCTCCCTTCACATTACTTGTAATTTGGCATACAACCGTGCAAATCTGGGATGATCAATGGAACATCACCTTCAGCTTGTTCTTGCCATGAAGACTTATAAGTAATAAATGCCTCTCAAAGGTTCATAAGTTATAACAAATGTTCACTAAATGCTAAAGTGGGATTTCACCCCCGTGGAGCAGAAAAGAGATTTCAGTCTTCAAAGCCATTTCAACATGCCAAGAATGGTGTAAACCAACTGTTGGTTTACATCAGCTTCCTTCCTCTCTTTTCTGTCTACGTTATTGAACTTTGCTCATTGTTTGTAACTTTGTAGTGGACCTGTCAGTCTGCTTCATGGATCCATTTTGGATCAATCAGTCAGTTACCAGTGTCCAGATCTATGTAAGAAATAATATCAGCTTGAGCACAATGAACCAAACAAAACATTGCAACAAACCATGGAGAAAATACACAGAAAATTGTACTAGAAACTAAAGGTTGTACTTGGGGCGTCAACATTGACCGCAACTACAATCTATACACAGATGTCTATGCAGTGTTAATTCCAGTTTCCAATTATCTTGAAGTCAAGAATACAAGTCAAACAAAACAAGTTTTGTCATAAGGAATTATTCGTCTGATTATTCCCATTCCAATTATAAACTCTTCATACATTAAGTTACCCCTTCCATGGACCTTGGCCAAACTACTGCCGAGATAGGCATATCTATGCTACTCAGTTTAGTTCTTCTTTCTTTTCCTTTTTTTCCCATTTTGTATTGGACTTTGCAATGAGTTGGCTAAATGCCTTGGCTGTTTCCTGCTGAATGCATTTGCCCTGCTGTCTGAATCATCACTATCAATATCACCAGCATCATTATCTTTGCATTTGTATTCTTTAATGTCTTTGTCACTTGAACATGCCTCCTCAGTGCCTAGATCAGACTGTCGTTTTGCAGCATTAAGTTTTGCACGCAGCTTCTTCTCAACCGGGTTCAAGGTAGCTGCGAACTTTGAGTGAGGAACAAACTTTGCTCCTAATCCCAACCTTCAAAATAGAACAAGTATGAAATCTGGTGGTTTCAAATCAAGAGCTTGGACTCATAAAACTATTGGAATTGCTGTAGGTAAATGATCTCACCTTGCAGGACGATTCTGGATTTCTTCACCTACATCATCTTCAGCAGTGTCTGCCCCTGTATTCATTTGCTTCACCCATCCTTCAGCCTGCAGTCAATGCAGAAAATATGACGGTTGTGTTGGTACTTAAACAAGTAAAATTAATAGCAACCCATCTCAAAATCAGCTTACAAAATCATTTTTATCAAGATAAATAATCAACCATATAAAAAGAGGTCTAAAATGCCAGTACAACTCGAGTGCACCTAATGGTTAAGAACATGTGTTTCCTCCTAGGAGGTCACAGGTTCAAATCCAAGGGTATGTACACCTTTGTAGACTAGCAATCAGATCACTGCACGGAGGGGTCCATTGTCCCACAAACAAGGGTGTCTCATACACCAAATTGGTGTCTTGCTAGGCTGTGACCTTAAAAATATATTATTATTATTATTATTATTATTATTAAGGCTATCCAGCTGATTCTCAAGCTCAAAAAAATTAATTTGTTGAAACAGTTGACATGTGAATAATTCCAGATGAAAGAAAGCCCTTACCAATGGTGGAATATGATTTCCTATGTGCAGAGATAGTCTAATTGGAGAACAATGAGGAGATTCAAGAAACATAGTGTTTAGATTATGATTCAAGCACTTCAGTATAAGTAGTACAAGATTAAAGTTGCCATTGCCACAGCCCAGACTCACTCCTCCAGTACATAATAACATATTGTCTCACATTTTTAAATAACCAAATAAATATGAATTATAGAAATTGAGAAGTTGTTATGATTGTATCAGCATTTAAAACAAACCACCACACACCGTGGCTCATCTTAATGTTTGTTATTTTGCCACTGCAGATGCATGTTGCATGCTCTTTTCCAAGATGCAAGTATCAAATGCTGCCTCAAACTGCCCCCACCCGAAATTACTTGCAATGCCCCTTGGACTTGTGAGTGAAGCTTTTTTCAGTAGAAACCGCTTTTAATCTAGTTTATCTTTATTTTAAGAGTCTCATTCACATCCCATATACAGGTAATATTGAGCCATGCAACATGATGCTAAATCATAACTGAGCATACTAAATCAATGAAAAAAGATGGAACCTAAACAAAGTATTGTAGTGAAACGAAAAAAAGAGGAAGTACAATGCTTTATATGCAATTCTTCTACAAATATTATAAAACAGAATTAGAATGGGGCATACTGCTTCAACAATTATGGATTGTTGGCACAAAAATCATGTTAGAGGAAACATAGGATTACAATAGGAGGCTGAACAAATATTATGGTCGTGAAGGACGATGAATACGCAAAGAAAGATTATTTATCAAAATGTTTGCAAACCACTCATATAACTAGTCACCTTGCAGAAGCCTGAATCTTTATTCAAATCATCTGTAAGTTGAATAGCATTCCGGCTGTAACTAAGAGACAGACCCACAACTAAAAGTCTACCAGATCATCTCAATGTTTTAAAACTCGGACTCAGACTCAGAATCGGTCAAGGGTCAACTCGGACTCGGAATCGGAATCAGTAATGACTTGACCGATTGGAATTTAATGACTTGGTTTACTCAAAAATACATAAAATATTTAAATTTTAAAGAAAAATATTTTAAAAATTTAAAGATTATAATCCATGATTCAAAAGCATTAGAGACAAAAAATCCAAAGTCTGCTCATGTATAGACTATGTAAGGGTGAATATATCAAAATGGCACGAAGTGTACTGTGCAACAGTGCAATACATATCTGGAACAAAATATATAATCAATGAAGCCTAAATGGCCTGTAGAGTCCAAAAAACACCATGCTATGATGCCACTACATCTTATATCATACATCATACATGTCATGAGATGAAAATTCGCAGGAAATATGATTCTTAATAACAGAATCAGGAGTTCTCTCTGCGGTGGATTCCATGATTTGTCAACGTTTCGAGCCAGCTCCTGCGGCTCTTCATCTTTGCCCTGATGAAGAGCCGCAGGAGCTGGCTCGAAACGTTGACAAATCATGGAATCCACCGCAGAGAGAACTCCTAACTCTGTCATTAAGAATCATACATGTCATTGATCAACATGATCAATCATCAAACTCATCACCACTGCTAGAACTAGAAGTAGAACTAGAATCAGGACTAGCAATGGCATCATCATCTCGCTCAAGCTCGGACTCCTCAAGGTCATCTACAACCGCAGTAGTAGTACTTAGTAGTAGTACTGGCTGAATGCCTAGAAGCACGAGGTCAGGGTTCATCTTATAGCTTTAGGGTTAGGGTTAGATTCTAAGTTGCACGAAACGGGGAAACAGGAACGAGTTTCTGATATGCAAGGACATTTAAAAAAAACGAATGTGAAACATAAATCATAAATCACACATGTCGGCGAATCATTGCCTATATTGGAATCCTATTCATCAATAGCACCCTATGCCTCCCTCCTCTAGGCTCTAGCCCTTGCCTCTACGTTGAATCTCAAAGTTGATCCTCCAAGGACATTAGTCAACAACTCAGCACCCTACAATTTTGATGAAACTTCCTAATCCAATCATTAAAATGAGGTAGAAAAAGCTTCCCATGCTTAATAAATGATTTTGCTTGAGTAAAGAGTACATTTTTATTAAGATCATGACAGAGGAGTTCAACAATCAACACCACCAACATCAAAGTATATAGGGGGGTTGATCTGCTTGATTAAATTCCAATCCCATACCCTCGTACATGATAGAATTTAGTGGAAACTTTGCAATCCTAAAACCCTGAAAACTATTAAGTTTGTTGAATTCTGAATGGGATCTAAAATTCTACTTTTTGCATATGAAGTCCAATGAGGTTGGAACCACTCAAACATCCTGAAACAATTAATGGAAATGTTACAAATTTAAGTAAAAGGATAGAAAATGAAAGACAAGGAGAATGTCACTTTTACCTTGAATATAATATTGCCATTTAGTATTAGCATATACTACTAAGTAACTGAACAGAGGAGATTTTTTAACAGTCAACTCGGCCGGTTCAGGTCAGGACTCGGCTGAGTTAACCAATTCAGTACCGAACCGGCCGATATGGACAACAACTCGGTCGGTTCGGTGTCGAACTGGTTACCCGATCCACTTTGAAGGCCAAGTTGTTAGATTTTCTACTTTTAATCAATATTTATCTAGGATCTTACTAAAAGAATAACATGCACAGCATAACACAATAGACACAAAGAATTTTCTCAAGGAAATCATAAAGGAGAAAACCCCGCAACTTCCTCAGAGATAGAATCGTCACCAATACAATATCACAAAAGTAAAACCCCAAAACAAAGATGGTCTTCTGCAGCTCCTCTTCTTTTCCTCCTATGCGAACTTGTCCTCTCTCTCACTAATGCGAACTTGTGAGTGAGTGTGATGTCCAAATGAAAGAGCTCCACTCTCTATTTATACTTTATCTTTCACTTGACCGTTTCACTTACTAGGTCAGCCCAGTTGTACCTGACTGGGCCGACTTCTCTAGGGGACTCAATAACCCTATTCTAACTGACTCTTGGGGGATCTATTGCCACGACTTACAATGGAGGATTTACCTCAATGACTTTACATGACCAAATGTAATAATGGCATCCCCGACTGGAGGAATAAACATCTCCGTCGGAGGTACAAATAAACTACAATAATAATACAATATAAAATACAAGTGAGTATCCTTCGAAGTTACAAATACATTAACACTCCCTCTTAACTAGGAAGGTATTCTCTTGACACAGTCATCAACACATCTGGACACAAGTCTTCGTCGCTGGATCATCATCAATGCTGGAACATCATCAACACTGGATCATTGTCATCGCTGCTACAATCCTCATCATGTCAATCATCGATTGGTGACATCTCTCGAATCTACTCGTCATAGGAAATTCTACAGAGCCAGCCCTTTTTCATGCTGGATGTAGGCCTAGCCCTCATGTAGGTCTTCATCATCTCTGCGAGCAAGCCATCAAGTAGGTACAGCCCAGGACCAATCATTGCATTACCTCTGCAAACACCTACGTCTCCTACTGTCACCTCATCGTCTTCAAATCATCTCATTGTCACACGGAGCACAGCCCAGATGCACATCACAATGTCTCTAGTATGGGAGGACTTTCCTACCACCATTCGGGAAAGGCTCGGCACTTACATCAACCGACATGGGAGGACTTTCCTACCACCATTTGGGAAAGGCTCCGACACTTACATCAACCAACATGGGAGGACTTTCCTACCACCATTCGGGAAAGGCTCGGCACTTACATCAACCGACATGGGAGGACTTTCCTACCACCATTTGGGAAAGGCTCCGACACTTACATCAACCAACATGGGAGGACTTTCCTACCACCATTCGGGAAAGGCCCCGGCACTTACATCAACCGACATGGGAGGAATTTCCTACCACCATTCGGGAAAGGCCCGACCCTTACATCTACCAACATAGGAGGACTTTCCTACCACTATGCGAGAATGGCCCATGTGCATCTGCGTCTTCCGGACTCATCACTTCCTCTTGGAAGGAACCTCGATCTGGAGAACACCAAGCTTCTCTATGAAGTACTCAAACTTCACTCTGGCTAGCGGCTTGGTCAACACATCGGCTATCTGCTCGTCAGTCGCGACTCGCAATATACTGAAGCTTCACTAATCCTCTCTGCACCATATCCCTGATATAGTGATATTTGATCTCAATATGCTTCGACTTGTTATGGAACACCGGGTTCTTGGACAACTTCACATAACTCTAGTTGTCATAGAATATACAAGTCGCCTCTAACTGGAGATCAAACAAATCAGACAGTAGCTTCCTAAGCTATATTGCCTCACAACTAGCCGAACAAGCTGCAACATACAATGATTCGGCTGTACTCAGTGCCACGCACGTCCACTTCCTGCTAAACCAAGAGATCATACCGGATCCCATACTGAAGCAGCATCCTGAAGTGCTCTTCCTATCTGCGGCATTGCCTGCCCAATTTGAATCAACATAACCCTACAGGTTAATCTTCTGATTCGCGTCACACTTGAGCCCATAATCAACTGTACCCTTCAGGTACCTCAATATATGTTTTGCAGCAACCAGGTGAACTTGTCTCGGATCCGTTAGGAATTGGCTCAATGTGTTCACAGCAAAGCATATGTCTGGTCTTGTATTCCTCAGGTACATCAATGACCCAATCATATGACGATACATCGTGGCATCAACCGACTTTGATGAAGCATCACATAGTAGCTTCAAGTTCGATGCCATGGGTGTGGCCATAGCCTTGCAGTCCATCATTCTAAATCTCTTCAGAATCTCCACTGCATACTTCCCTTGTCCAAGGAAGATCCCATCCACATTCCGCCACACCTCCATGCCTAGGAAATAGTGCATCATACCCAGGTCCTTCATCTCAAACTCTGCGGCAAGTTTCCTCTTTGTATCTGCAATGAGCCCATCCTCTCTTGTTACAAACAAGTCATCTACATAGAGTAGAAGTATCATTGGATTTCCCACCTCAACCTTGTAATAAATATTGGAATCTGCTTTACTCTTGGTAAAGCCCAATCTCATCAGGAAACTATCCATCCTGTCGTACCACGTCCTAGGTGCTTGTTTCAATCCGTACAAGGCCTTCTTCAATTTGCACACGAGTCTGCTTGTCATGTGTCTCAAATCCGAGTGCTTGCTCCACGTACACTTCCTCCTCTACTACACCATTCAAGAACATTGTCTTGACATCCATTTGGTGTACCATCCATTTCATCACTGCAGCCAATGCAAGTACTGATCTGATGGAAGTGTATCTGGCTACAGGTGCAAATGTCTCCTCATAGTTTATGCCTTCCTTTAGGGAGAAGCCATGTGTCACAAACCGCGCCTTGTGTTTCTCTATGCTGCCATCTGCAACATGCTTGATCTTGTAGATCCATTTGAAAGTCACAATAGACTTCCCTTCTGGTCTCGGAACTATCTCCCAGACATCATTCTTCATGATCGATTGGTACTCCTCGATCATGGCATCCTTCCATTCTTTCTTCTCTGCCGCTTCCTCGTAGTTGGAAGGTTCTTTGTCAATGATGTCGCACAACAGGGCTACATAGCTGGAGTATGGCCTAGGTCTCTTGCTTTCTCTGTGCATCCCTTCTAGAGCGCCATACCTCTCTGCATCTTGTATTGCTTCTCGTACCCATGTTGGTTTCCTCATGTGGGAGTTCTTCTCACGAGGTGGATCTACAGGTTCTTGTGGTTCTTCCATCTCGCGGTCTTCATGGTATTCTGGAACTACTTCTTCCATCACTGAATCTCGAATCCTAGGAACTTCAGGTTCTTCAATATCTTCAATAGGTAGTTTTCTTGATCTTCGCCGCTTGTTCTTCGAAACAAGTCTCTCTTGTAGGTGATGGTACACGATCTTTCCTACAAGTCAAGTTTAATTGCAAGATTAGAAACATCTCATAGCTTTCAGAACAAATTCTTACGCATAAAGACATAGGTCATACAGTCATGCAATTATCTTAGCCAATGCTTCAATACAACATTCATCCATATCCCGTAACTTTCTAGATGCCTTCCATCTCTACCAGAACATTGTTAAGAGTGTGCACTACTCCCAACATGTCAGCAAAAAGGTTTCATTCTAGATAAGTAGCAATGGAATGTTGTACAGTACCATAGGCCACTTACCCATCACATGCATATTGGTAGTATATTGTTCATTAATGCAAATATCCTAATATGCATAATACACAACCTAAATCTAGGAACATAAGTATGTACACCACTGAACAATATTATTTAAATAAATAGATATATAAGAAATGACAATTCAAATACTTATCTTTGTTTGTTTGTTGGGTGGACTCCCTCTTGATCTTTGCTTCCCTGCAGGAACTACTAGAGTCTCTGACAGAGTGTTCTTCTTCATCATCTAATTCTAAGGTCCTGTGCCTTCCTTGCTTATGATCAGAAATGTTGAGCAAGTATTCTACACTTGCTGGAGTAGACTTTGTGTGTCTTTTCTTCTGCACCCTAATCAATGTTGAAATGGATGAGAGGCTTCCATAGAGCATCGATCTTTATTTGTTTTCTAGAGTCCAACTATGTAAAAGCTTCTCCTACTCCTTTCATGTAATACTGAAAGTCATCTCTAGCTTTTACCTTATGAGGTGGAACCTTCTGAATGAACCCTTGTAACTGGTTACCTTCGTTACAATACATATTCTTCATCACTTGAAGAATCTTCTTCTCTGGTTCTTTTCCTTGCGGGTTCATCATCTTCCGTGGTGTGAGCATGGTGTCTTTTCTTGTTGGTCTTCTTATTGCGGGAGACATTTTGTTTCCAAGACAATCTCCGGAGTAGTGTCCCTTCTCATCACATGTATAACATTTAATGTTGGAAAGATCTTTTCTGGATCTTCTGAAGTTCTCCCTCTGACTTTGGTGGTGGTGTTTCTCCCTCTTACTGTGATGGTGCTCCCTCTTGTTATTATTCCTCCTGGAGTGTGTTGTGAGAGCTTGATCGTCGTTTGCTCCCATCTTCTCTTCTCGAGCCACAAGTCGAGCTTCTTCTTGTGAGCATTCTTCCCATAGCCTATTGAATGTGATTAACTTCTTTCTAGCACAAATCCCTTGAA
The DNA here is from genome assembly GCA_027924585.1 of Larix kaempferi. NCBI lineage: Eukaryota > Viridiplantae > Streptophyta > Pinopsida > Pinales > Pinaceae > Larix > Larix kaempferi. The sequence continues at coordinate 3,246,708 of BSBM01000123.1, forward strand.
TGAATGAGTCCCATGATCTTGGAAGACCATTCAAGGTGGTAATCACAATTTCTCCATCTTCTACATTTTCTCCCACAGCTTCAAGTTGCTCCTTGATCTGACAGACCCTTGTAAAGTAAGACTGCATGGTCTCTGCATTTTGTATCTTCACATTCTTCAATTGGTTCCTCAAGGTCATCTTTCGGTTTATGTTCTTCCCTTCAAACAGCATCAAACTTCTCTTTAGGTGTCTTCAAAGATGACATATGTGGGATGAGATGATCCTTAATAGAATCTGCAATGATCCTCTTGACCTTAACCAAGTTCTTCTTGTGTAAGGCTTTAGCCTCATCTCCCTCTGGTGTTGGAACCTCTTCATTCACATATGTGTCCAATTCATTCTCTTCAAGGACAAGTGCAATCCTATACTTCCATGCTCGGAAGTTATTAGCCCCTCAAGCTTATCCTCAAGCTTGGTACGGTGAGACATCTTTAATGAGAACTTCAAATGGAAATAGAAAAGCTTTTAGGTCTTAACACTTTAAGTTGTCGAAATTGGTTATGGAGCTAGCCTAGGGTTTGTCAGAGAAACCCTAATTTTCAAACTTGGAACTCCTGATTGGATAGATAGATGCGCTTAACTGAGGCGAGGATGCTGGTATACTTGGTTTCTGAAGATTCCAAAATTTCACCCTTGGAAATTGACTTGCAAAATTCTGATCTGCAGTTTCTGGCTTTTTCTGGTTTTCTGGTTTTCTGCAATTTATGGTCCAAAGTCAAACTAGAGTTTGACTTTCCAAGAGTTTTACCCACTCAAAAATTTCAGTCTTGGTATCAAAATTTCGATCTTGGAGAGGCGCACCACCCTATGCCAATTGCACTCCAAAATTCCAATTTTGTGAGAAGCCCTAATTTTCCTCAGGCAGCAGTGATGAGCCAAAAAATGAAAATTTTCAAAATCAATTTCTGCTTCGACAGAAAGATGCGCCTTCCTTAGGTGAGTTAGCCTAGCCTCTTTTCGTTGATGATCTGTGGAGAGAAGTCCAAAAATTAAGAAGCCCTAGCTTCCGCAGCTGCACAGTGTCTTCTTTTCAGGTTAGCTCTAATTCCATGTTAGATTTTCTACTTTTAATCAATATTTATCTAGGATCTTACTGAAAGAATAACATGCAAAGCATAACACAATAGACACAAAGAATTTCCTCGACGAAACCATAAAGGAGAAAACCCCGCAACTTCCTCAGAGATAGAATCGTCACCAATACAATATCACAAAAGTAAAACCCCAAAACAAAGATGGTCTTCTACAGCTCCTCTTCTTTTCCTCCTATGCGAACTTGTTCTCTCTCTTAGCATATTGAATCTTAACATGGTATCAGAGCTAGCTTGAAAGAAGGCAATGTATGGCATTTACGACACTTGTTTCACCTGGGACAATTTGAAAGATAGGGCTTTGTATAGCAAAAACTAGTCATCTTGGCATTTTCGCTATAAATCACTTTTGGTAAAGGTTCAGGATCTAAAACTTGGACAGGCCGAAGATGAAATGTTCATGTACCTTGTGTTTGAGTTTCGGCCTCATATTCGTTGTACTTTGTGAGATGTGATCCGTACAAGTTAAGGTTTCTTCCTCTTCCAGAATGCATCCCTAAACAGGTGACCTAGGGAAAAAGGTCATATCTCGGGCTAGGAAGCTCCAAATGGAATTCCGTAAAAATTTGAAGTTAGGGCACGGATTGTAGTTTCACAGGTCCGAGTATCAAAGGCCGAAGTTGAAACAGTGACACGTGTCACGTCGTACACGTTTGCTATGTTGTTTCATCCCATAAATAGATGACCTAGGGAAAAAGGTCATATCTTGGACTAGGAAGCTCCAAATGGAATTGTGTAAAAAGTGACAGTTAGGGCACGGACTTTAGTTTCACAGGTCCGAGTATCAGACGCTGAAGTTGAAACAGTGACAGATGGCACGCCGTACAAGTTCACTATGTTGTTTCATCCCATAAACAGGTCATGTTGGAAAACTTAGCATATCTCTCTCATGGAGAATCTAATGAAGCTCAAATCTGTGGAGTTGGAAAGATGACAGGTCAGGATACCACAGGCCGAAGTTTCAAACCCTGGGGATCCGAAATTTCAGAGATACACCAGAAACAATAAGGCACATCTGAAATAGCTCAACGGAGGAAATTAAAGAAGAGGAGGAAGAAGTTCTCACTTAGGGTTTTCAGTTTTTCTAGGTATGGAAGGACCTGATACAATGTTGGAGACACCTGATGCAACATTGGAAACTTTGAAAATGGATTTTGAATCCCTTCATCATAGATATTAATCTTCCATCAAATGTTGTGGGAGGAAGGAGATTAAAAATTAGGGTTTCTGGATTCTACAAGTAAGAAGAAACCCTAGCAAAGTTGGGAGACTCATAGGGCAGCAATGAAGGAGGTTTAAATGGCATTGGTATTCTATCATCCTAGCACCATGAATCTATATAAGATGTTTACAAGTGATCTACCTTGGACGATTAGGGTTTTACCCTTATAGAGAAGACTACAAGCAATCTCGACAGGTATGACTTTAGATGCAGGTATGTTTTGAAATCTGTTTCATTTATCTGATGATTAAGTTCATGATATGTTTGTCTTCATATTATTAAGGTTAGTACAATCATGATTAATTTTAGACTTGTCTGATCACCTTAGTAGAAGTATGAATGCATGTGAATGATAGAAGACATTCATTGATTAGGGTTATGACACTTATGATTGTACTAATGCACTTGTGGTGTTGTATGAGGATGATGTTGTCTGCTAACATGAAAGGTACATGAAGAAAGACAAATCAAGTTCTAGATCAAAGAATATATGACCATGATGCAATGAAGACAAAGACTCATCCATAGTCTTTGATCACATAGAAGCTCTACTTACAAGGTATGTATGATTTGGTTCTACTATGCTTAACTAATGAGATATGCAGGTTACTAGCACAAGGTCTCTAAATCATTGAAGAGAACAAAGAAGATATTGTTTGGGTATGTTAGACATAACTAGCAAGCATGCTAATCTAGGTATGTTTTCCTATATCGAGTTAGAATCCTACTTTGTGTTAGGATCTTAGATAAGTATACTTTCATATGGTTGATAATGATTATTCCTGAAGATAGAGTTTAGCTAATCAAGGCTTTATGCATATTGTGTTTCTTAGTATGATTAATGATATGACAAACTAGAAGAGTCCTATGGTCAAATCTGAATATGCATGAGTAAAAGACGTACTCCATGAAACCTTGAATATTAACGCTCGTGATAAATTACCTTTGTATGAAATGGTTATGACTGTACGTGTTTAAGATTATTTAGGGTTATAATGTTTTTAATCTTATTGAAATTATACTAATGAATGTGTGATTATGTATGAGATCTTGAGGATGACACGATGATGAAACTAGTGCACACTTAAGCATGCATAGTGGTACAAGATGGATAGAAGTTCAAAGACATATAATCATGATGCTATCATAAAGGGAAAATAGAGATCAAGAGGGAGGCAACCACACAAACATAAAAGATCAGTATTTGAGTTGTTATTTGAATTACTTCTTGAATCTCTGAATAGTTAATGATATTGCTCGTAATAGTTGTATGCATATTTGTATTCCTAGAATCAGGAAATATATCATGCATAGTGTAAGCATTCATATAGCATTGAGAAGTATACTACTAATATGCATATGATGGGTAAGTTGGACAAACATTCCATTGTTGCTTGTCTAGAATGAAACCTCTTTGCTAACATGCTGGGAGCTGTGCACACTCTTGATAGTATGTTCTAGTAGAGATAGAAGGCATCTAGATAGCCACTGTATGCATACAAGATATGGAAAAGTGATGTGCCAAAGTATTGGTCAAGATAGTTGCATAACTATGTGAATCATATCAGTATGCATAATAGGTTATCATTGAAATGTCAACATAATTTGATGATTATGAAGTGTTACTAATCATGTAATTGAATTTGATTTGTAGGAAAGATCATGTGTTATGATCTACAAAAGAAGGATGATGAACACTTGTTCCGAAGAACAAGTGATGACTGTTCAACAAGAAGACTTACAAATCAAACATACTATAGAAGTACGAAGCAAGGCTCGTGGCTAGACACACTTCCAGAGATAGATTACACGCATGGATGATTCCCAAGATTTGAAAGAAAATCACATGATTGAAGAAGGCTTTGTACGGGTTCAATAGGTACCCAGGATCGATAGTCATTTGATGAGCTTGATGATCACCACGGGTGATGCGGATTTCAACCTTTGCTACAAGGTTGAAGATGGTTGCTATATAAAGATGACATGCTTCTCTCAGATGGATGCAAGAAGGAACTCACCATAAAGTTCGAGTGATCTTGAGGCTCATATCAGTAGACCCATTTGACGGGAGATGGCACGGATAGATATGCAAAAGATCACTCAATGCAGAGTGTGCATGATGTTCAGTCACAGAGGGAGCACAAAACTTAGATGTAGAAGACTCCACTTCAGAGGGAGTAGATCTCAGAGTTAAAGAATCTTGGCATGATTCTTGTGATTAGATATGTGGTTGAGATTTTTCCTTAGCCAAGGAAAATGTGAAGTAGAGATCCGAGATGATGGACGATGGTTTCTACAGTTTACAGACAGATGATGTATTTGACGAATACCAGGCCAGATATATGCTTTGAACGCCTTGAGTCAGTATCTAGTTGAGCCTAGACGTGTTCACCTGGTAGCTGCAAAGCATGTGATGAGGTACCTGAAAGGTACGATAGACTTTGGTCTATACTATGTTGGAGATCATGACTACAGATTGTATGGTTATACAAATCCAGATTGGGCAGGAAGTGTCTCAGACAGGAAGAGCACCTCCGGTGGATGTTATTGTCTGGGATCCGCCATGATCTCATGGTTTAGCAGGAAGCAATCTAGTGTTGCTCTCAGCACAGCTGAAGCAGAGTATATAGCAGCTTGTTCTGCTAGTTGTGAGGCCATATGGCTTCGGAAGTTGATGTCCGGACTATATGACCTGGAGTTGGATACCACAGTGATTCTATGTGACAACCAGAGTTGTATAAAGATGACAGAGAACCCAGTGTTCCATGACAAGTCAAAGCACATAGAAATCCGGTATTTTTATATACGAGATATGGTACAGAAGGGAGCTATAAAACTCCAGTATGTGAGCACTGATGAGCAAGTTGTTGATGTGTTGACTAAGCCTCTGTCTCGAGTAAAGTTTGAGTACTTCCGAGACAAGCTTGGTGTGGTTCGAAAGGACCATTCCTCGAAAGGGGGAACAGTGTTGATGCTGATGATGATGATGTTGTAGTGGGATTGTATCATCCCTAGACACATGGCCTAAAGGGATCTGTAGACTCTTGTCTCCAAGAATATGATGATGATGATGATGTTGCAGTGGGATTGTATCATCCCTGGACTTCAGTCCAGAACGGATCCGGTGACTTCTGTCCTCGAGAATGTGGTTGGATTGTATCATCCTTGGACTTCACTCCAGAACGAATCTGGTGACTTTTGTCCTCGAGAATGTGGTTGGATTGTATCATTCAGTTCAGAACGGATCCGGTGACTTTTGTCCTCGAGAATGTGGTTAGATTGTATTATCCTTGGACTTCAGTCCAGAACTGATCCGGTGACTTCTTTCCTCGAGAATGTGGTGGGATTGTATCATTCTTGGACTTCAATCCAAAACGGATCCGGTGACTTCTGTCCTCGAGAATGTGGTTGGATTATATCATCCTTGGACTTCAGTCCAGAACTGATCTGGTGACTTCTGTCCTCGAGAATGTGGTGGGATTGTATCATCCCTGGACTTCAGTCCAGAACTGATCCGGTGACTTCTGTCCTCGAGAATGTGGTGGGATTGTATCATCCTTGGACTTATGTCCTAAAGTGAGAGGGAATGATCATCCCGTAACTGGATCAGGATTGCATCATCCTTGGACTTATGTCCTAAAGTGAGAGGGACTGATCATCCCATAATTGGATCAGGATTGCATCATCCTTGGACTTATGTCCTAAGTGAAAGGGGTTGATCATCCCGTATTTGGATCATGTGTGTTGCAGGTTATGTTGCTGCTGATCGAAAGATCAAGATGAAGATGTTGTTGATCGAAAGATGAAGATGATGTTGTTGATCGAGAGATCAAGTGTTGTTGTAGACGATCGAGTTATCAACTGCTGCAGAAGATGAAGATCAAAGATGAAGACTCGGTGTTGTAGAAGATGATACTCCACTACTAAAGATGTTGAAGATATTGAAGATGTTCCAGTAACTGTTTCAGTTGTTGATGCTGTTGAAGAAAACTTCCAATGATTTATAGATGTTTCACCATGATGTAGTTGATGATGCTCTCTCTCCTTGCTCCTATAGTTGATGTTGTTGTTGTCAGTAGAATACCCTTCTCGTTAAGGGGGGAGTGTTGAAATATTGTAACTTCGAAGAATATTCTATTGTATTTTATTGTTGTAATGTATTCGAAGATGTTTTATCCTCCGTCGGGATGTCATTATTGTATTTGATTATGTAAAGAAATTTAGGTAAATCCTCCCTTGTAAGTTGGGGCAATAGATCCCCTTTGAGTCAATTGTAATGAGGTGTTTAAGTCCCTTAGAGAAGTCGGCCTAGTCAACATTAGGTTAAGTTGCTAGGGGCTGACCTAGTTAGGGAAAAAGTCAAGTGAAAGATAAAGTATAAATAGAAGTGTTGTGCTCCTCATTTGGACACACACTCACTTGTGTAATTCGCAATGGAGAAAGAGAGAGAGAGAGAGAGAGAGAGATCTACAAGGAGAAGGAGCACTTGTTTGGGGTTTTGTCTTTGTAATTTAAACATCTATATTGAGGAAGTTTTGCTGGGTTTTCTTCCCCTAGAGGGTTTCCCAGGACAAAATTGTGTCTCTTGTGTTTATGTTGTGCTTGTTATTCTTTCAATGATCCTGTATATGCTATTGTTGTGAAATTGAATCGAATACTGATGTTATCTATCTTAGCATATTGAATCTTAACAATTCATCGTGTTAGAGATGTGACTAGAAGAGTGCACTAGTCATTCTCTCTCTCGTATATCTTCATTTGTACTCTCTCTCTTGGAGTCGCTAGCGTTTCTTGATCTTCTTGGAGCATCTTGAAGTCTACAGTTAGGGTTTCATCCCTTGGAGATTTGGAGATTAGGGTTTTGAGATGTAACCCTAGGTTGTATTTGGAGAGGAAGAAGAAGAGGAGGAGATGTCTTGTTTTGGAAGACTAGCTTGAATGATCCATGCTTGTTGGAGCTCATTGGTTGAGCTAGCGTTTTTCTTGGTTTTCCCTAGCTAGGTCTTTGGAGATATAGTGGATTGTACTAGCCTTATGATAAGGTTGATATGTACATGAACTTCATCTTATGCATATTAATGAAGTTTCCAGTTGTCCAATACTTAGTAAATTGCAGATTTGATTTTCAGCCATCTATGTTCTGCATGGTTTGTAATTTCCAGCTATATATGTCTTGTTGAGATGACAAAAGTAAAGGGCTGTAAGGGCTGTATTCACTGTTGTAAATAAGAATTTTCAGATCTGGTTTATGCCCGATAACATTGCCCTGGATGGCTAAAATAAAATTCCAAGAAACAACCTCGCAGAAAACCCTCCAAGTCCTTCCCCATAATTCATGGATGGTAAACAGGGTAAGCCGCCGGCCCTAATTACAGAGCCTAACGCCGAGGGGATCAATAAAGTCGAACCCGTGACCTCCTCAACTTTGGGGAAGAGATCTCGCGTCTGGCTCATGACCACTTGATCTAACCATCGAGGCAGATGGCTGAAACTTATCGAAACACTTGGTATCTTTTCTCTTGGATTGCTGCTGTTGTTTTGTACTATATTTCATAGCAGCCCTAAGTACAAAAATTCACAGGGTTAAAATCTGGGAAACCTCCAGTTAAGAGGTGAAATTTCTGTTTTGCATTAACTGTCCACAATTTTCCACAGGATACTAGTGGTGCATCTGGAAGATCGAGGCAAGTCGATGAGGCAGAAGATGTTGATGAGGACCCCAATCAAGGAGGTGATTTTTGCTGTAGTACTCTAGAAGCGATTTATGTTGGATAAGGTAACCTTGATTTGGTAAAGGGTTTACAATATGTGACTTACACTTGTGTCATTAGGTTTCCATGGTTTTCTCAACCAATGGTAATCATGTATGAACCTTTTTTAAGAGGCTTAATGATTCCATTGTAAGATGCCTCGAGTCGTCGACTTGGCCGGATTGGCCAAATTTAATGAATATATCGGTTGGAGCAGGTATTTCCAATTGTGGGTTTCCCACTAAAGATTTGAGCTTCATCTATGTGAGTGCAAGCTATTTTTAATTCTCTCTAGTGATTTTAACATGGAGATAAAAGCCCAGGCAGGCTAGACTCTCTCATGGGAGTGGCCTATGATACTAGGAATCATGGATGGAGAGCTTAGAAATAGTTAACATAAAACTAATGTGGAGGGAAGGGCTTCTTGGAAAGCATGGCAATTCCAAAATTTCTCAATAAACTGGATGGTGGATGAAGGACGAATCAATATTTTAATTGTTGATATTATCAGGTCAAACCTACAAACTGAAAATGAGAATATTTTCACTAGAGGGGTTCCTGCACAATGATGACAAGATTCCAATGGTTGAAAAAAATGGTCGTGGAACAAGCTGGAAAGCATCTAGAGCTATTGGATATACAAGGAGCCGATGTAGATCTGTTGGATCTCTCAGATCTGTTGACTGAGAGTGGATTTGTGGTTTGGGTGCTAGCATCTTAAAAATGGAAATTTGGGAGTGTCAATGGAGAGTATAAAAATAAATCTATTGGAGATTTTTTATCAAGGCATGTATTATTGTGTCAAATATGCTCTACAAGATGTATATCGCCTAACATGGATCAGTCATGGTTGTTCTTTGTGAATCAGGAAGTATGGATCAGTTAGATCTGCTGTGCAAAAGCATAAATCTACTTGTTTAGAGCATTGACCAAGCAAGACTAGGTCTTGTTGACCACCAAAACCGACTTGGTGGACAACGTTGTACCATGCACATGTTGAATGTGCCTTGAAGCTGAGAAAGAAGTACTTAGTAATTATATCAAGCGAGGCAGATCTTCTTTTCTTCTTCCCATGAAATTTCTACACCCCTGCGGGGGATTTTGTAAGGATATGTCAGCATGAGGGTCTAGTTTTTTGTAACTTAGTCACATAGGACTTTATCATTAGGGAAGTCCTTTCATCGAATGTTTTTTTCACTTGGATAATTAAAATTTATCTTTAGAGGTTTTAATTATTTGAGTTTTTCACTCAAAAATACCTCGAAAATGGTGAAAGGTGTTCTAATGCGAGTCCATGGGGTGATTAGGGCCTAGGAATTGGGGTGATTAGGGCCTAGGAATTAGGGTGATTAGGGTGATTAGGGTGATTAGGGTGATTACCATGCTAGACATTATCCAGAGTCCTGCGGAATTTCATTAAGTTTTACATAGGATTTTTTAATTTTTGGTCATTAAAAATTATCACTCAAGACAATTTGTTGTAATGTAAAAGAGGGTTACTTGGTCCATTTTGATGTTGTATAGGGGTATGGGTACTCAAGACAAATGGCATGAGACCCCCTACACCATTGGGCCAAGTTTGAAGTCATTCGGACAAGTATTACTATGGTTATGGTCATTTTTTCTCAGGTCAATCAAGGAAATCAAGAAATTAGGCATTTAATTAAAGAGCCAAATTTTGGAAAAGTAACTATATTCACTTGGTGTGGCCAAGTAAAGGTTCCAAGGTTTATATTATGTTCCTAAGACAAATTTAAGACCCAAAGGGGGCCCCCCAAGCAAGCATGTAACAAGTTTTGAGTTTACCACTCTAGGGGGTGTGCCCTCCTCTCTTTGATTGGTTGGGTGAATGAAAGTCAATGGGAGGGGCCCCACTATGGTGGTTTCCTCCCCATTTGACATAGCAATAAGGTTAAAAGCATTAAAAGGGGGGTTTCTCTCCCCATAGTTGAGATCCCAAACCATGGTTTTTCCCTCCTTGAGCAAATTCGCCCCCCTCTCTTGGACCCCCCTCTCTCCCTTGTGACACTTGTCTAGCATGCAAAGAGCCTCTCTCTTTCATTTTTCCTATTTAAGGAGGACATTCCTCCTCATTTGGGTTACATTCACACAGGCTAGACATTCACTCATGCTCTTGCTTCACTCTTGTTCTCTTGCTCCCATTTCTCCCATTTTTGCTCTCCTGCTCCCATTCTTTGTCCAAGAGGAGCCATTGTACTTTCAAGTGTTGAATGATAATAGAAGAAATCGTTGGAGGAAGTACTATCCATGCTATGTGATTGAGGTGATTTTGTTCCAAGCTCTTGTTCCATTTTGCATTTGGACCTCAGCAAAGTTTTTTGCTTGAGGATAGTATAGTAATAGTCTTGTTGCTTGCTATGTGAGTAGTTTGCTTAGTATTTAAGAAGTTAATGTATTTATGTTTAAGTATCTTATTTCTCAAATATTTGTAGGTTTCTCACCCCATCTTGCATTGTGAAGCTAATTTGGTCACAGGTTTACCAAGTTTGAAGGGTGGGATTTTCGAGTGGAATACCCCACTGTTCAACAACTTACAAAGGACTTGGCATCTCACTAACACTCCATTTCTTATTGCAGATTTTACAAGCCTTTTTTACACTCATTTCTCATCATTTTCAAGTTTTTATATGCAATATTTCACTTAGAAAAAAATTCTGTTTTTTACATGCAAGGTTACAAGTTGGTTGTAATCTCATTTTCACCATATTTGGGCTCTAATAGCTTGCTGTTTTGTGCAGGTTTCTGGTCTTACAGGGGGAGGGAATGCTCAAATTTGGCCATTAACAAACACCAACAACTCCAAAGAGGGGCTACTTCAAGTCCTTCATTCAAAAACGATCAAAAATCTCTCTTTCTCATTCTTTTCTCCATATTAATAAGTGTTGAAAATTAAATCATTGTAACAAGCCCAAGAGAGTCTCTTGGGCTTGAGTTTATTAGGTTTTACTTCAAGCATATCTTTCTTAATTAGTTTACTCTTAGTTGCATGCAAAGGAAGAGGCTATGTCCATCCTTGCATGGTTTTGTTAAGTAGTTTTGCTTGCTAGTTATTTTTACTTCAAGCATTTTCATTTTGCCCGCACCTCACTAGTGAAATGGCTCCGCCACTCCAGTGATATCGCGCTTGGCTTGTTTCTTTATTTCCAGTAATTTGCTTTAAGTTGTTTATTTTGCACGCACCTCACTAGTGAAGTGGCTCAGCCACTCCAGTGATATCGCGCTTGGCTTGCATTTTTATTACTGTAATTTTATTGCAAGTATTTTCATTTCACCCGCACCTCATACGTGAGTGGCTCGGCCACTCCTATGATATCGCGCTTGGCTTACAATGTTTTAGATTAGTTTTCCTTAAAAAAAAAAATTAACTTAAGCCCCGTTTTTGCCCCGTATCCTCTCCCCTCACTGGTTAAACCGAACTTGGGTGACGAGAAAGGGCAAAGATTTGTATTGGCCAGATTAATAGGCACCCAGTTACATATCTTCATTAGAACGGAGATAAGAAGGCTTGACCTGTGGAGCTAGTGGGGTAGAGACTGTGGGGGGTCTCATGGCACTTTGTGTCCTCTAGTTGAGCACCCAACAAGTCTTGAGTTTGACCAGTGGAGCTAGTTGGGAACCTTGTGTTCTCAGGTTGAGCACCCGGCATTCTCTCTAGTCGAAGGAGATAGTCTCTTGGGGTAGACATCTCAATTAGTTTCATTTCTTTACAAACAAACACCTTAATCCCCTAAGTCAAAGAGAGACATAAAATTTACTAAAATTTAAAGGACCAATTGCACAACATTGTTACAATCTTTTCTCTATTTCGCAAGTGTTTCGCTTAACTATCTTGTTCGCAATTATTTGCTTCAAGTACCTAAATTTCAGCTCAATATTGTTTCACATATCTTTGGCTCATTAAGTTGTTCATTTTAATACTTATGTGACATCTTGATTATCTATTTACAAGCATATCCCATTTACTTGTTCATTTGCTAAAAGTCGCTATTTCATGATATATTATGTTAGTGAACAAATCAATACTTCGGAAAGGTACTTGTCTAATTTATTTATTGTGACTCCATAGCCCGAGTAGAGACTACATTGGTCTTGTTAATTGGTTAATTATCACTCACTTGCATTTTGTTATTTGGCTTAGTATTAAAGGATTTGCTTGTCATTGAAAAATTTGCATTATTGCACGCTTATTGTCATTTTCATTTTTGTAACTTACAACTCCCAAAAACTTAAAAAGAAACTTAGTAATTTGGGACTTCCCCCCTTGACCTTTAGGAGTTGTGGCCTAAACGGAGGAGTTTAGGACCGAGGTGACAGTGGGTTTTTAACTCATAGTTGCCCTTTGGAACACACCCAGCGGTTGGGAGACTTACCCGTGTGCAAGTGTGTTTTAGGTGGCAATAGGTCTAAAGTGTGATCAATGAGACTAGATTGGATGCCAAGATCTAGCTCACCTCAAACCAGATGCTTCTGCTAGTTAACATGATTTGTTGAAGTGCTATCATGGAATAAAGGACCAAGTTCTATGTAAAGGCAACCAAGTGGCTGTCTTCGATCCCAAGAAATCTCTCATGGAATGTTGGTTTGGTACATATCCCCAGGTCAAGTTTAAGGGAGGAATTGTAAGGTAACATTAACTTGGTCAAGAGTTTACAACACATGGTTTACATATGTGGTATTAGGTTAATATGGTTCGCTCAACGCATGGTACTCTATATATGAAGCTTATTTAAGTGGCTTATTGACTCCATTCTAGGATGCCTTAAGTGGTTGGATTGACCAGATTGGCCAAGGTTGATAAACATATCTATTGGAATGGGATTTTCCCGATGGTGGGTTTCCCACTATAGATCAAGTCTTGATCTATGTGTGTGCATGATGGTTACATCTCTCTCCAATGATTTTAACAATTTAGAGCCTCGGTGTTCATGTAGTTCATTTCAGAAATGTATTGCACTCAATGCCATTTTGCTATATTCACTCTTACTTGATATCTACATGAGCAAACTTTGCTTATTTTGTACCTAATGACTTCGATTTACATGAATATATTTATTTTTATTGAGATTTCAACTTTTATGTATTTTTATGACTGGTTCTTCTTCCCCTTTTTTCCCAGTCCAGTTTGAGATTTTGGCTTTCCTGGTTGCAGCCAGTTCTAGTTCTGGTAATTGAATGCAACAAAATAATGAGAATAAGAAATGTAAAAGCAATGAATTCTTAAACTAATACAAAGTCCCTACTATGCGCATGGATCATAAATCTGCAAATCATAAACCTAATTAAATGATTAAAGAAGAAATATAAAGCACAAGTTTTATACATACAACAATCACAATTAGTAAAGCATGGCACCCATTTTGCATTCTAACATTCTCCAATGTACATCCCGGCATGAACATTAACTATTAAGAAAACTAAAGACTTGAATTACAACATAAAAACAAAGAATGTATATATATTCTTTTATGCTACAAATAAATGAAATACATACCAATTTCAATGCTTTGTCTAGTACAACCACCTGCTTCAAATCAGCTTTTTTTGATGATTCCATGATGAATAATGAACAAACTTGTTACTGTCTGGACTCTGACGTGTAGAATAGAAATGACAATAAAGCATATCTGCAAAATCATAGATACGAAATAACATTATATAATAGCATGTATGTATAAATAATAATTGCAAATCCTACTCACCTCCAAAGAGAAATAAAGACTACTGTTTCAAAAACTTATGATCAGCTAATATTGGAGGTTCTACTCAATGCCACTTGCTTAAAAATAAAACAATGGTAATAGCTAGTAATAGCTATGGCTTCTACTCAATGTCTACTTGTGAGTACAAAACACTTGAGAGTCTAAGCCACATTTAACAAAAAGATAAGATAAGATCATTTTATTAATATCCAATGAATGATCACAAAAGTAGGTCAATGGAAATCAAAAGCATCAGATTACACACAGGTTAAACAGAGAGGAGACCAAACTCTTGAGAAGGGAACCATCAAATTATTATTCATCAATTCATCATGTCTTCATACATACATACAAATACATTACATAACCTCTTCATGTTTATTCATTATTAACTCTAAACTACCTAATGTACTAAGATAAGATAATATTATTAATGTCCAACTAATGACCACAAAAGTAGGTCAATGGAACTGCTAAGTACAATGATGTCATTACAAAGCAGGAGTACCAAACAGTCTCCTATAAAAGGAAGAAGGTAGGAAAGCTAAGTTGCACGAAACATGGAAAAGTTTCCGAGTTTCCAAAACGGGGACGTCCTAAAACATGGACCCCCCAAAATGGGTACGCCAGGGGAAATGTCATATATATAAAATTAAATAAAATATATTTATTTATATATTATTTTTAAATACCTCATTGTTTTGTAAAAAAATAAGAATGAGACAAATAAACAATAATTTAGAAGGAAAACACACATCTTTATTAAGTGAGCCTTTGTTAGTTGAGGCTTAATGTCCAAAAACAACGTTTATAGATGAGGCTTTACATCCAAAATCAGCCTTTATAGATGAGGCTTTACATCCAAAACATAAGGCAAAGACAAAATCAATTACATATAATCCTCATCATCATTGTCAAAAATAGAACAAGATGCTTGTCCTACAACAGTAGAGCGTGGAGTTAAAGAAGAGCCAATTCCACTGCCGCTTGCACCATCAGCACCAACATTAATATCAAGAGCAGCAAGAGAGAGCTCCAAGTCTGGGTTTTCTGCTTCAACATCCCATTCTTTATGAGGGCCACTTGTATATTCTTCACCCCTACGAGACACAAGGCACAGGTTTGAATGAACATATACAAGGTCCTCAGCCTTTTTGTGATCCCAACCTGTTTTGTTTCACTGAATGAATAAAACCAAAAATGATGGTTGGTGATGAATTTTATGATCTCTCTTGCTTGCCCTGTGATCTCCTTAATCCATGTAGTTTTATGCTCAATCTCTTCTAAAATCAGATTTATATTATGGACAGTGCAAGGAGTCCAAAATATATGATTGTACCTGCTCTCAATAATCAATCCTGCAGCCTTGCAAACTAGTGCATTATTTGTGATGACTTGCACCACTTTATCTGGTCCAACTTGCTCAATCACAGAAATTAAAACATTAGCTATAAAGTGGGAGTCTTTTAATTCACCAGAACAATCTTCTGCTCTCAAAAACATTGCTTCTGCAGGTGAGGATGCAATGATGTTGATCAAGGGCCTACGCCTTGTATCAATCCATCCATCTGAAATAATGGACACCCCTGAGTTGGTCCATGAGTTTCGGACAGGTCTTAAAACATCCTCAATAAGCAACCTTTCTTTCTTGAGCAAAACTGTTCTAATTTTTTCATAGTTTGGCCCTTTGAAAGCTTGAGGGGCTGTGTTAATTGCCCTCACCATATCCTGCCAATAAGGGGACCGAACCACATTAAATGGGATGCCACATGCATAGAGGGACCTTGCTACTCTGGATTCTGCTTCAGCTCTTTCTTGATTGTTGAACATTTTCAACAATCTACTATCGTTAGCTCCTAATGTAGAGTTTTCCATGTCATCTTCAAGTTATGCTGCCCTTCTCTTCCTTGCTTCATGGACAATATGTGGCTCACTTGTAGTATCCAAGCAAGTGTTGCTAATGTCACTCTTTCCAATCTTGCTTCTGTGGTCTTTCAACCTCATAGCATCATTATGCTCTTTATTGAATTTGACCCTTGCATCTGGATTTTTGGTATAGCTACAAACATCTACCCCCTTTACCCCTTCATTCAAGATGTGAGCCTTGACTCTTGTGTAAGAGCCCTTGTAGATCTTTCCATTGTTGCACAGGTTGCACCTCCATTCCCATGAACCCCCACCAGGCAGCTGCTTGATCTTTGTGACATACTTCCAAAGAGGATAGTAGTCTTGTTGCTTGGTTGTTTGAGTATCTCTTGGGCTTGGAGCAGGCATAGTATGAGAAGCCATGAGACCCGCAAAAAAATAAAGAAATCAACTCAAGATGGCCATCAACTATTCAAACAATAATCAAGCAAACCACAACTCTTCAACTACTGGAAAAATGCTCCTTCTGCTATACAGACCTGCCTTGTCAGTTGTCAAATGTAGTACTGTAGCTTGCTGTACGGCTTCTACTGTTGCACAATTTTTCTCGGGCCCCTGTTGTACGGCTGCCAACAAAAACAAACATTAAAAAAAAAAACCTGTTACGGCTGCCAGCAAAAACAAGGCACAAACATTTAAAAAAAACCTGTTACGGCTGCCAGCAAAAAAACAAAAAACAAACAGTAAAAAATAAACCCGACTGCAAAAGCACACAAACTGTCAAACAATAAAAAATAAACCGGTTGCATGGAAACTCCAACGTACGATGGCACTAACAATAAAAAACTAATTGAATTGTCTCGTGACTCACCTTAGCCTCTGCTGGACGGCTACAAGAAAACTCCAAAGCACGATAATAAAAAACATAATTAACTTCGCTGCCCGTACTGTACGACGTTGTACAGTGTACGCTCTTCTCAACACGCAGTGAATAGTTTAATGGTTTAGTGATATTATATAGAGTTCATTTTAGGGTCTAGGGACTGTCTAGATAGTTCTTAGGTTAATTAAAAATTAATTTAAAAAAACAGAGGTACGCTAGACCCCACAAAACCAAAAAAAGAAGAGGAAACGCGTCGTACGGTACGAAATGCCTTGGAAACGTCGTCGATCGTACCATACGGCGTTTCCAAATCGTGAAACGTCGTACGGTACGGCCGACGACGTTTCCAAGGCGTTTCATACCAGTACCCGAGGTTCGGGGTGTTTCCGGTCTCGGTATGGCCTGTAAGGTGGCGTTTCCTGCAACTTAGATCTAAACCCAACAAGTAGATCAAAGTGTGAAACTTTGATCTACTTAGCCAATCATAATGCAAGATCTATAAATATGAAAAGCTGAGAGTATTTGCACTAATTGGAAAAGCAAATCAAAAAAAGATTGAACCTGTGAATGTAGTAGATCCGTTTTGTAGTAACCAAGGTAACCAAGAAAATTTTGAAGTAGTTTGTTTGATGGATGAGGCAAGCAAGCCCTTTGTTTCTCGATTTTTTCAAAGTAGAAGCCTTCTTTGGAAACTTGTGGAATGAATGTGTAAATCGAGCAAAAGCTCTTGCACTTGGGAGAATACCTGAAAGCCACACACTTAAGAGAAAAGCAAAGATCAAACAATATCGTGCTAGATTGTTAGCCTTCTAATCACAAGATCTTATGCTTAAGAATCAAAAGTAAATAACTAAGAATGGTATCACCTTAAACAAGATGAAGCATGGCACACAAAAAGCTCCCACATGGAACTCCAAAGTCTTCAACTTTATTCAAATTCTAAACAAGATTACAAATTTCTTCAGAGTTTCTATGCACAAATCTCTATGAATAAGGGAGAGCAAAGCACCTCTATATATACAAAAACTAGCCAACTAAAACCCTAATTCAAATTTGCCTTGTGGGAGACAAATGGCACCTTAAGAAAAATCAATTCCAATCACAAACTCCAAAAAATCCAAGCTAGGAGTGAGATCTACCCATAAACTCAAGTTTGCAAATGATGTGGATGGGGAGGTGGCCTCCACCTTGGCAAGGCACCCCCCATCCTTCATTGTTAACTCCACCATCCAATTTGCATGAGCCACCTAGGATTGACGTGAGCTCTTAGGGAGGCGTGAATGCCATATGTGGGAGACCAAGTTTGAGTGGGAGTAATGATAACTCGCTCCATAAGGAGCCAAGCCATGAGGTGGCCACTAAACAAGGAGGTCACCCACCATTGCCATAAATGCATTTCCACCAATCCATTAAACCAATGACATATCATCAAATCGAATTTTTAATGAAGGGGGGCGAAATTCCTTGAAGAGATCAACTGCTGGTGACTGGATGCTTCACTGAATACTTTTGGAGTTGATTGGGATCTTCTTAAATACCTGATGCCATGTCATTTAGCCTATTTATTTATTCAATTTGGGTTATTTTGGAGAGATTTGGATTATCTCCAAAATATTCATTTTTAATATTTTAATTAATAATTTCTCTGTAAATGAGTTTTTTGAGAAATTATTAATTATGAGGCTGAATTGACATCCGAAACTTAGGATAAGCTGGTCCGGGGGTCATGAATGATTTTTGGCTCATGATTTGAGCCTTCAATCTCTGAAAACGAACCCCGGATGACTGACATATTACAAATTGAATTTTTCCATTTAAACTATGGAAAAAATAATTATTAAAAATTAAAAAATAAAATAATTAACTGTCCAACGCGTCCGGAGAAAAAAAATTCGGACAACGTTTAAAAACCACTATAGACCCAAGAAATGACCACTGACTCGACTCATAGTGTCTAGTAGGTTCATATTCATCAGTTGGACCCTAATAACCCCCCATGGCCAGAATTTCAAAATCAGGCATTCCAGCTTTGGAGAAAGCGGGAGAAAACCTTGTCAATTATATCTCAACCGAAGGCAAAGTATAATTGGTCAGGGTAAAAAACTCCCTGGAATACCTTAGTTGATAAACCAGTCATGGGCGACTGAGTCACTCCAACCCTACTAGTACACTTTATTACAAAAACCCCGTGGGGCATGGTCATTTCAAGACAAACAACAAACTAACTAGCCAAAACTGGCTATGCACAAAGGATGGATCATTTGATACATTGGAACACAAACACTTATCATGTTTGTCATATGGCGACTCTTCAGATAATCTAACTATGGTACAAATAAGTTGGTAACAGGGCTATGTTCTCTCTCGATCCCAGAGCATATAGATGTATAAATGACAATACAATACAGGATTACCTCAACCGGTAACTCAATCCCTCTGAAATAGGACATACTCTAAATTTGCATGCATCCAGCTGATGCATGCACTGAAGAAGTAAGCCCTAACTGCCAAATTGAATCTGAGTGCTCTGAAGGTGCCTCTGACTGATATGCCCTCTCTGTATCTCTCTGCTCTGATCTGTTCACTCTGAAGACTGCCCTCTGATGAAATCGGCCTCCTCTGCATGCACAAGTGCGCTCTCTCCTCTGGATGTCAAATGCTCGTACTGGTCCGGATCTCAACATATCTGAGCTCCGATCGTCCCTAACCTTCCTCCAATGCTGAGGCAAGGCTATCCTGGAAGTCTCAGACTTCGAATCGATCGATCCATCTCACAACGAGCTTCTCCCTCCTCAGGAAAAACGTCCTCCTCCAAGAGAACTCGACCTCCTCCAATCTCCACAGAAATCACACTGTTGAGCTCTCTCAGCTCACAGTACTGGGTGTCTAGTCTCTCTGGAACTGAAGGTCACTGATCTAGCTCAGATCTGACCTTCCTAGCTCTTGCAGCAACTCCTCTCTATCTCAGAAAGTCACCCCACATGGACAGCTACGCCCTCCTCACTCTAGCAATATCTCTCTCTGACAATGCAACTGAGTAAACTCATCTAGGGACCCCCTGCCTCTATAAATAATCTCACTGATAAATTAGGTTTGCCAAAACCCTAATTCCCAGTGCATGCAAAAGGTCACTTTTGCATGCAGTCACTGAATGCTGACAGGTCATGCCAATCTCCCCTGAAGCTCCGCATGCAGCCCCCACTGGACTCATGCCACTAAGTAGAGTGCCTCTACTCCATCCTGATGCCTATGCAACTAATGTACCTCCATGTAAGGCATCTGAACCATGGAGGACATTCCGAAGTTACCATATTCTAACATATATTTATACGTATAAATAACAAATACAACAATTCCTGTCTTTTGCATTGTCTACTGTATCTTCTAGTGTGGAAATTGAAATTCTTTTTGACATTACATTCCTGAGTCCTCTCATGATTCATCATCCTTAAGATTGGAATAGAAAATGGCAAATGTCGAAAGTCAATTCTTTGAACAGATTTGCTATGTAGTATTTTACTATTTACATGTAGAACACTAATAGCCTTAGGGAAGATACATAAAAATTAGAATATATTTCTGTTGTCTAGACAGAAATCTGAAAGTAAATTATCAAGTTATTCCTGTTCAGTGTTATGCTGATGTGCTGTCCACCTTCATCATTGCTTAAGCATTAGGCTTGACTTTGACCTGAATGTCTGTTGACTCTGTTAACATGACATCTGTAGAATCTACCTCAAACTGTAGAATAGACCTCAAACTAATTCATTATTTTATATTTTATATTCTTGGTCAAACTAATCATAAATGTGCATTTCTTTTTTTATTCTTTATTTCCATGCAAATATGTAAATTCACAACAAGCTAGACCCATGCATAATTTATATATTAAAATCCTATATATCATCACCATCACATGTATGATGTCACCTTAATCATTAATTCCTGGTTACTAAGGCTTAATGATGATGAATTTTCAGTAATGCACATGTGCTGTTTCTTTCACATGTATGGAGGTAAACTTTAGTCTTTGTCAGATCTACCCATAATGAATCAGTGATAAAAAATAGAAATTGGGATAGCCAGACTTGTGACACATTTATCATCGATAAGTTACAACTTTAAGAAATAAGAAATATTAAGACTGCACTTAAGAGTCAAGATTATCAATGCATTTGAATTCCTTAATTTGTTCTGGAAACTAGTCCTTTCTATATGCTTGCCTCTATGTCTGCCTGCATTCAGTGCTTTGTTAGATCATTGCTTTAAATATTACTTTAAAATTTTCCATATTGCTTTTAAGTTTTAATTGTCACTACCATGATGTGTTATGATTTATATGTTATACCTGATTATATACACAGCTCTATAGACAAGCCCTGTTCACACTTTCAGCTAATTCTCCTCTCGCTTAAGGGGGTTTCCCAAGATTAGGATTACTAGAGATTATGCAATAAAGACCAAGGTGAAAATGAAGAGATGGCTCTAGTAAAACGATTTGTAAAGGTTAAGAAATCAAACGGATGAGTAGATCGAAGATTAATGTCTTATCATTGGGCAAATGGGGTCAAATCAAAGCTCAATGGGAGGTTAACCTAATGAGGAATAATAGAACTTGAGGCTGAAACATACAAACTACGATAGTCAATTCCTTTCTGTCCCAAACTGCAGAAATAAAGCTAAGAAGATTACTAGTGCAAATAAACTCCAATTTTCATGAAGATTATTTTTATCAAGAATAAAATGTATGTGCACCAATCCAAGAGTTGAGAAGCATGCATTCATAAACAATATTCCATTGATAACATACAAGAAAAAGGAAGGGTATGACCTAATTCATTACTTCATAAGCATATGTCTAGATAATTTCAACAAGTAGAATAGCATCGAGGTTTAGAAGATTTCCTCACCCACATAGTGTTTCATTGATCCTCCACATACATCCGACAAATAGTTTACTAAGCTCCAAGGGGTCTAGACCCAAATCCAACATACATCAAATGGAGAGAGCAAACCCTTAGATAGGTTTGAGCTCCATCCCCTCAAGAATAAAGAAGTATTTGTTTTCCTAGATCCATGAATTTCTCCAAGGAAAACAAAACAATATCACAACGAAATATTACAATAGTACATAAGTGGGCTATCCAAAACCAAAACGCCCATACAAAATATTAAAGAAAAGATGCTAACTAAATGTGATGCCACATGTCATCTTCCTCAAGCTACAAGCTCATGCAAGGTTCATGCAAAGTGCCACTTGTCTTCTTCATGTGCAAAGTACTCCTCAAGAAAACTCCTTCATAACCATCACAAAATTAAATAGCATAGTCGCCAAGTCAACAAGGTGAGGGAACCCTCCAATAATGCCAAGTGTAGATGAAGAAAAAACTCTCTTTGACCATGTAATAGTGTGGAAAGGGCACCTCTAAGAGGTGCACCCTCGGAGATTGTGTAGAAGAGTCTCCTTCATCAATAAACAACAATAAAATAATCATCATGTGAGGTGCGTCTTAGGATTTTGTGCCTTGGACCTCTACAAACCCTCCTCATGTTATAAAATATTGTCCATATGAAGTGCACCCTAGGAGAGAGTGCCTTGGTAACTACCTCAACCACTTTGACTTGGCCAAGTAATGATAAATTACCCATGCAAGGTGCACTCTAGGAAGATGTGCCATTCAACAACCTTGATCCACAAATAGAATAAAATATTCTTCCACGATGCACCCTTGGTGAATGTGCGCCCTAGGGAAGAGTGCAATGGTAGTTGACCTCATCCATTGTAACAAGAATTGCGATTTAAATCGCCAAATCACGAGCTGAAATCAAATCAGCCCTCAAATGAGTTGATCTAATACTTGTCAAGTTTAAATCGCCTTGACCGATTTTGACTCATTTGACCAAGTCAAAATCATGACTTCAAATAGCCTCGAGTCTTGACCACTTTGACTCACGATTTAGATCTGCACATCCCCAATTTCTCTATAAACCCTAGGTGAAATGATGTGAGTGAAACCGTGGTCAAACTAATGAAATCATTGGCTAAAACCAAGGCTGCAAAATGATGGAAAAACAAAACTGTGCTTTGGTCTAAGCCTTCAACCTTTGAACCCTGAAGGCTGTAGTCTCCACCTTCGAACCATGGTCTCATCTGTGTAGCCTCTGGCTTGAAAGTTCAAACCCTATCATGGTTTAGAATGAAGTCAATGCATGAAAGTACCATATTGTAACATTAACATTAGATTTAGTTTACGGTTAAAGCGGATTATGTTACGGTTTATAACATTAGATTTATTTTTTACCATTAAATTATTGGTCCTCAGGAACTTTTGTTCTCACTAGTTTGAAATATGAAAATCATAAAAATATAGTTCTACTTTGATTAAAGTTGAGTTTAAAAAGAAAATTTATGATTTTTTTAACTTGTGATTGACTTAAAATTATTGATTTGTTTTTTATCTTTAATAATCCTAAAAACATAAACAACATAAATTATAATAGTAGCATCACCAAAAAAATTAATAGCACAATTAAAAATATATGCATTATAACAGTAACATAATAATAGTTGAGATGAAATAATATTCTTAAATTTCTCATTAGTGCAAAATTGTTGATATTACTCATTTTAATATTTTCATAATTCAAACACTTGTGTATCCATCTTATGGTGTTACTTAGGATCGAATCCAAAGGTGGGTAAGGTATGTACACATACATTGACTAAGCAAACAAATTGTGCAGAGGGGTTTGGAGTCTGGACTCTAGGGTCTAAACTCATATTATATATGAGATACCTATTTATCCATGAAATTTTGGACGTATATTGATATTTTGCATTGTATGGATATGGCTTTATTGAATATCAATAATATAAGATAAGATAATTGTCTTAATGTCCTCTGAGTGACCACAAAAGTAGGTCAATGGGACTAGATGATACATCCAATAAGAGTAAAATGTGGGAGTGTGAAAGCAACTCCAAGCGAATGCTGAAAGCAAGATGAAGAAAGATACATGAAGTAAAAGTATTGCCTAGATAAGTATCTGACTAAGCTAATCAATGGGCCTAGCCAACACCAAAAGAAAAATGTATAACAATATCATAAGTGTTGTAGTACAAAGTGAATGTCCCATACTAAACTGGACAGCTCGATACCAGTCAATGAGAGAGAGAGAGAGATATTTGGAGATAAAGACGAGGCAAGTGATGTCAAGGCCTCTTGGGTCTAATGATTGAGGGCAATGGAGGTGACCAAGGCATTAGCTCGCTGTCAGAGTCCTCAGGTACCATAATGGGATATGTTTGTACGACCCTGGAGGGATGCAGAAGCGAGGAAGCGTTCTCCTACCATCTAAGGTCGAAGGGAAGAAGCTTCCAATAGATCTCTGGGTGCTCAATTAGGGTTGGGAGGCAATTTGACGAGTGACGGGGGGCCCTTTTCTAAATCTGTATACAGTTGATCCCTCTACCATTATGAGGATGTGTGATTGAATGTATGGTCTAGCACCTCTGAACCAGTCTAAACAATATTTGTCAATCTCCCTCGGGGGGGAGATGAGTGAAAACCCGAGGTCTCACCACTCTACTATCTGAAATGCTCTGGAACTTTGCCTAACACTTGTTGTTCTGATCTAACGAATCAACATGAAAGCATGAGGTGATCCTCCTGGTCATTCAAAATATGTCTCTCTTTAATTTTTTGTATTTGCCAATTATTTCCTGATCCGATTCAAACTCTTCACTCTTTTGCCTCATTGATTTTTGGTCAATTCTAAGTTTGGTAACATTGGTCATGTATACTTGTTAGCATACACAAACTTGTTTGTGATGTGTGATAACAAGCATACACAAAAAAAAAAGTATTTGTTGTTATACTTGGTAGCATACACAAACGTGTTTGCGGTGTGTGCTAACAATCATACACAACAAAATAATCTTTGTTGTGTATGCTTGTTAGCAAAGTCACATGACACGAGGACACATAAATACAAGTATCTAACACAAGACATGACAAACCCAGAAACAAGACATAGGGACACAATTTCATATACATATATATATAAAAAATCAATAGCCATTGATGTTCAAACAAAATAAATTAGAATATTCAAATTATACACATCATAAAATAGAAGCTTAGAATTTAGATGTTAAAACCATAAACTGCATTTTTCTCGTAGGTCATTTGATGTAATCAAAATCAAAATGTATTACACAAATACCGAGTCATCGATACTTTAGGTGGGAATGCCAATGGAAGATACAAAATAGGTTAGATACTAGAATTGTAGATGGAAGAATCTCATAGCTCATCATTATCAATAGTCTTCCTCCAAGTCAGCATCATCAAAATCACCACCATTGCCACTACTATCTCCTCCACCCTCCTCCTCTATACCCAATCCAAGATTTGCATATGTTGGTGACAAGTGTGGAGGATGACACCTTAAGATGATCAGCATCATCAAAAGTAGCCACCTCTAGTAGCAGTTCATTAAGATCCAAGTTGGCTAATGCCAATTCAACACTACTATCCAAACCCATATCATCAAGAAACAAATCCCACATCTTTGTCTTTCCAATCAACCGCTCCTCCCTTTGCCTGTAAATAAGACGAAGGTTGGAATGCACCATACACCATTGTATCTACCTTGGACTGCTCAAGCCTATTCTTCTCAAAACTGTACAAATTCCCATATGTGCTTCAATTCCTATTGCAACAAGAGGATGAAGTAACCTAAGAGAGGAGCCCCATCACTAAATATTGTAGAATAGACATGTTGCCCCATGAATTACCTACCAAGCATAGGGCTTCTTATCCCCCTCTTATATCTCAGCACATCATAGCCTCCAAATCTCTATGAGGCCCTCCTCCACCACACCAATGATGCTCTATCATGATATATCCTTGCAAATGCTTTCTTCCTCTCTTGTGAGATCTCTCTGTCCCTGTGAGTAGGTAACCTGTGTGAAGGTCCACCATTTTGCCAATCATGACTATGGTACTTGGGATTCAACAAGTGAACTAAGCAATGGAAAGGTGTGTAATTCTTATCCCACCTACTGATAAGAATGTCTCGTATGGTAGTGAATAAGATCACTATTGATGCCCCATACTCAAGGCACTCATTTTGTGAAATAACGACCTGCATGGACTCAATCATGGAATCCCAACCCTTATAACATCTCCTAAGATGGGTTGATATGTGTCTGCAAATAAAAAAGAAAAGATAAGGTCCATGATCTTAATGGTAAGAGCTACCCTCTCCCACCAACCATCATCTAACAGTGTATCCTACACCATTTTTTGAAGAAATTTGATTTGACTTTCTCCAAAAAGACCAAAACTCTAAAATAACCATGGCATCAAGAGCGGTCTTGACCTCACTCAACCTCTTAAGCATGATGAATGAGGAGGCAAAATGGGTATCTACAATCTTCAACAATGATAGATGTATGTACTCTTTATAGATTGAGAGGGCATTGGCATGTTTTTGTACAAAATTGCGGATATAGTGTACATAATCAATAAGACTTTCCATAAGAGATAGAACCATAAGAGATGCTTAAAAATTTCGGCTCACCCACACACTATGGGCAGTGCAGGTATTGTATGTCAAATAAACTCATAACACACATAAGGCAGACACAAGAAGATGGAGGAGGAATAATTGTAACATTGATGCTCATCAAAGTACTGTTATCACATATATAGTAGCCGAGCTACCATACATTATTTTTCTGATGCCAGTACACTATTCAGTCAGTTCCCTTACATTTGAGATGCTGAGATGAGCATCTATATTGGATCACTATCAGATTTTGGACAGCAGTGTATATTCCCCATGCCATGACTGAGTCTCAGGACACTCAGAGAGATGACCGATGTAGCCATTATACCATTGGTACAGAGCAGTCAGTAGTGCCCAGAGTTACAGCAGCAGTTTCAGAGGACATATGATGGTACAGGTTGATGAGCATTCAGGTATATGACTCAGCAGGTATATCATTGTGTTATGGTTATATTGCTTTTATACTTATTCTTATAGCATGTCTTAGCACTTAGTGTCATGATCTGGCGATCATATAGATATGTGGACCTGGTTGATTTTATTATACATATATTATATTTGTCCCTACTCAGACTTAGAAGTTCACTATTCATACTCATTGGTTTTACCCTCCTTAGGGAGAATAGAGGTGATCATTCCACCATACCTTGGCTTGCTAGTGTTGGCTCCATTATTCATTGTCTTCATCCATCCATTGCCTACCTTTTAGTTTATCACCCTGACTTACTACTTGACTAGTGACATGGAGGATTTTTTCCCCACTGTAGCCTCTGTATTGGATGAGCTTCCCTATTTATTGTGTCTCGGCTCTGAGTTGGTGACAAAACTTACCTATGGTGAGTTGGAGTTCCTTGTGAATTCCCCCTAGTCACTAAAGTTGTGTTGGCTAAACCTGAAACTTTTAGTGCTGCTAGGAATACAAAGTCTGGAAAAAATGAAATGCTATATCTTGTATGAAAAGCCCATTCATGCAATGTGTTTCTAAACACACATGAATGAAAGGCATGCCAAATGAAAATGGCCATGAAAATAAAGTGTTATATCTTTTGGAAATGTAAATACCTAGGTAAACAAGCTGTCTGTGACACACCTAGAAGTGCTCAGGTAAACAAGTGCCTTAAAAACACACCTGCAGCAGAAAGCCTAAAATAAATGAAAATCTATGCAATGTGTTTATAAACACACATAGACCAAGGCTATGGAAACTTCAGGCCCAAAAAGCAATGGAACTTAAATGCTATATCAAAACAATTGCTGGCCTTATTTGTATTATGGATTGTGCGCATATGTTAAAGGTGAATAAACCCTCTTTGAACAACTCATCCATTTGTGAGACACCGCCATTCCCTGTGTTGTTGCTCATTCAGTATATACTATGGTGTGTATTCCCTTTCCCTTGCCAAAGTGTCACAAAGTTAAGTCAATCAAGTCATCCCTTAGCCTAGCCAGTTATTTTAGCCTTCACCCTTCACTAGCAAAATGATCACAGCTATGAAGTGAGTATGATCTTGAAAGTCTAGTCTGAGTAATAATAGTAATTAATGACATTATATATTTGGATTTAGATCGCCAGTAATGATTACTTTGTGTTATAATTGTTATTTGAATAAGTTGTGGAGCATGCATTAACCTTTGACACTTTGCAGTAGCTTCCAGTGATGGTCTGAGTTATATTTGGTCATGTTGACTTGGTCAAACCTAGTTTGACCAAGGTCAACCATAGGACATGAGATGGTTGGACCTTGTGATGATATGGATTGATGATATATGGTCTATGTACATGTACATGATGATTCTATGCAGCAGCTACAGGGTTATGATGATGATTCATGGTTTACAGCAGTATTTGATCATTTACAGATTATTATTATTTACCCTGTTCCGATATATTGGATATATATTTTGATCATGCAGAGACTCATAGGGTGTATGAGTACACATTTTGGATGGAATTGGACCTTCTGAGTCCGATGAGACAGTTTGTTTTCAGTTCCGGGCACTTACAGTGATGATTGAGCCTCAGTAGGCTATCCCAGTGCAGTTTTGGTCTGTCGGAGGCCCTGTCAGAGCAGATGTGATTTTTATCCGGTTGACCTAGGGCGCTGTGCTTGGAGGGGGTGGTCCAGCCACTTGTTTTTACCATATTACCCCCCTCCCGGACACACTGGTGCCCTCACCTTGACAGCGCAGGCACTCCAGGAGGCAGTTTGGGGCAGTTTCACGCTTCCCGAGGCATTTCAGGATTGGTAGAAATGGCTATTGAGGAAATCGATTTGGGCTACTGAGGCAATGTTATGGCATGGGATGATCAGTGATGATAGATCGGGATCTTCCACACCTCCTCCAGCAATTTCAGCTTCATCGGGGCCCGCATCCATCACTTATGGCACTTTCTGAGGATTTCTGAGGTCTTTTGAGGCCTACGATTTGACCATGGAGGCACGATTTGGTACATTGATGATTATTTTATGATTATTGTGCTATGGGGATTGACCAAGGAGGGATAAAATTACCCCTTGGACCCACCATAAGCCCCCTATTATATTTTGTCATCATGATTTGGTGGGATTCCCCTCTTCTAAGGTGATTTTGTCCACTCATATTATATTTTATTAGTGATCCATGTATTTTATTGTTGAGCTCATCTCAACTATTGATTAGACATTTGTATCTTTTAATCTTAGCCACTCATTCAAAAAGTGGTTAGGATTTTGATGCCTCTCCTTCCTATTTAAAGGAGAGAGCTTCTCATTGTAAGGGGTCTTTGGCTCTTGGATTATTGGTATAGAAAAACTTTCTTGTGGAAATTCTTGTGGTCTCCTTTGTATTTGGTGTTCTTAGATGGTGATTGGAAAGTCTATTGCAACCTAGCATTTGGAATTTGTGGTAAGATCTATCTATTTTGGAAATCATTGTCTTGTCTATAGGAGGGCGACTTCAACAAGGGCGATTTTGCAAGGCTTCTTCAAATCGACTTTCTTGGCATTTGCTTGTATCAGGGGGCTATCATTAGCATCATTGTGATCTATGCTATCTTTCTGTTACTTCTCTTGTGGCATTAGTCTTATCTCTTGATTACATCAAATCTGATATTGTTGACGTTTGTTGTGCAGGAGAGAGGGTGCATTGGCTTCTTGGACTAAATCGATTGCATAGAAAACTACCTCAAAGCTTCTCAAATTGATCGGGTTTGCATAGATCATCATCATCAAGGCATCTACAAGGTTACCCAGGTAAGATCCACAGGTTTGTTTCTCTTACCTTGATCCAATCCATTGACATAGCTCATAAATTGATAAAACCCTTATTTCTTCAAACCCTCATTCTTATATTTTCTCAGATCTACTTAGATCTAGTGGGTTGTTGGGTATAATATTGAAAACCCACCTCTATAGCATCCACGGCATCCCGGATCTATAGTTTGGTGAGGATTGGCTTCCATTTGACCCCCTTCCCAAGCCAACTTAGCTCCTCCAAGCAAGGGCGCACTTCTTGGTGAGGGTGAGTTGACTTAGATCTAGTTGATGGGTAGTTGAGATCTCGCTTGATTCATGATCTACACATCAAATAACCTACCCCCAAATTGTCACTTTTATGATTTCTACCTTGTGGGCCCTATTCCACATTTTAAGGGATTTAATCCCCATTTTGGACCACTTGGTATCTTCAAACTCATATCTAGTAAGATCTAGCCGTCGGATTGCCTTGAAATCGTAGATCCATACTCCTACTTGACTTACCTATCCGGATCTAAAGTTTGGATGCCATCGGACTTGTCTTGACCACATTTACCCCACTTTAAGGCCTCCTTGGGCAAAGTCGCACCATCTTGGAGAAGGGAGTTTGTCTACTTCTAGGACGTGGGTACTTGAGATTTTTGTGGAATTGGAACGGGAATAATTCAAAACCTAGGTCTAGTAGGTCACCTTGTCAAATCTTGCCTTGGGGATAGCATTCCTTATTTTTAGGGATTGTGGTCCACTTTGGTCAAACCTAGATCTAGACCTATTCATCCATCAAGACTTTGATTGCCCACTTGTCTCATGCAATAGGAGTCCTTAACCACAAGTTAACTCCACTTTGACTCCATTATCCCAATTCCCAAGGCACTGGTTTCTCTCCAAGTCAATTCGATTTTCCTAGATTGTTGGATTAACTTGTGGTTTGACCTTAGTGTGGTGAACTAAACCCTTGATGCCATCATGTATCATGATCAAGCTTGTCACTTGTACTAGTTAGCCCCAATTCAACCCCTAAACTACCCTGCATTGGACATGGTTCCCAAGGCAGTGGATTTTCTCACATTGACTAGTACTCTAATCCCGGATCTTATCTTTAATTATTATAAGTCACTCTCACATCAACAATGAACTAAAGCTATACTCATTGAACCCTTC
This sequence comes from Larix kaempferi, assembly GCA_027924585.1. NCBI lineage: Eukaryota > Viridiplantae > Streptophyta > Pinopsida > Pinales > Pinaceae > Larix > Larix kaempferi. The sequence goes on from BSBM01000123.1 coordinate 3,277,253, forward strand.
ACTTATCTTGTGACTTCATCTTAAGGTCTAGGATAAACCATACACCTTACTTCACTTAGAACCAACTTGATTTGGTGTCTTGGTTTTGATCTCTCCTGTCGAGAGTAGATCGGGTCTCCCCCTTTGTTGTCTGGGCTAGATAACATAAAGTGAAGGTTGCCTCGACTGGCGTGACAACCATATATTGGAGGTCGAGGTGATCGTGGTTGCACCTTTTGAGTTGCCCTTCTCTATTGCCATCCATGAGTGGATACATCCATAGGGGTAACTACAGTTTAGTTGATAACAAGTACATGAGATGGTGTTGTATATATCTCTGTCAAGTTCCGTGTGCAAGTTATTTGTGTATCGTTTATGACTCAATTTATGTCATCTATGACTTATGACATTATTGCATAATACATAAGTACTATAGCCAATAAAGATACATTTTATACTTTTAGTTTCCAACTTATGTCTGCCATTATCTAGAACATGGGCATATGCCAAACAACCAAAAACTTTGAAATTGGTTAACTTTGGTTTTCTTCCTGGCCAGGTCTCAAACGGTGTCTTTCCACGGACAGCCTTAGTGGGACTTCTATTCAACAAAAACATTGTTGCCTGAACTGCTTCAGCCCAAAACTGATCACTAAGTTGACATCCCTTTAGCATGCACTTTGCCATTTCCATAATAGACCTGTTTTTTCTTTCTAATACACCATTTTGTTGAGGTGTTTTAGCCACAGAAGTTTATCTTTGAATACCATGAGCATAGCAAAAATCACCAAAGTCATGAGATTCATATTCACCACCTATATCACTTCGTAATATTTTAATATGATGACCACTTTCATTTTCAACCATGGCCTTAAATTGTTGAAAAATATTTAACCATTTTCATTTTCAACCTATATTTTCCATGAAAAATCATCAATGAATGTTAACAAATACTTAGCTCCTCCAAGAGATGAAGTTCTCATAGGCCCACATATATCACTATATACGAGTTCAAGTACCTGAGATGCTCGTATTTTGTTGTTATCAGATTTGAACCGATGTTACTTCCCTGCAAGACATGCTTCACATACACCCTTCTCTTCTTCAATATTAAGCAAACCATTCACTAGATTATGTTTATGAAGCAATTTTAAGAAAAAGTAATTAAGATGCCCATATCTTTCATGCTATAACTAATTTTCTGAAGTTGAATAGATTAAAAAAGATTATTGTTGTTGTGGTATACCATCAAAGTTATACATATCATTACGTCTCAACCCTCTAGCAATGATATTATTATTAAAATCTTTAATCGGGCATTGTTTCTTATCAAATATAACTGTATAATTTTCATCAATAATCTTACTAAGAAAAAGCAAGTTCGTATCCAAGCCAAGAACAAATAGCACATTCTGTATAATTTGAACACGGTTACCTGAAACTCTCGTGGGTACATCTCATTTGCCTTGTACTTCATGAATACTATCATCACCAAAAATAATAATTTCAATATTACAGAGAGCAAATTTGGAAAAGACTTCTTGCTTACCGATCATATGCTTTGTGGCCCGAGTCAATATACCAAATGCATTGTGAAGCAGAAATATCATTATGACAGGCCATAAACAAATAATAAGTGGTAGGTTCTTGTGAAGCAACTATACAACTCTCAACAAAATGACTTCGATGTCTACCTCCTCTATTTCTTCCTCTGGACTAACCTCTAATTCTATTCTTTTATGCCTCATGCTTTTGCCTAAGATAGCATTCATCTTCATTATGATCATTCTTGCTACAATAATTGCAATGTTTAGAACTTTGAGAAATATTTGTCTAACATGTCTGACGGTGACCTGAAGAATGTTGCCTCCAATTTTGATTTGAAGAATTTTAACTCCAAATTTGATTCCAACTGTATCGTCCTCTTCTATGTCATCTTTCATTACCTTTTCCTCTGTGCCTTCCTGTAAAAGCCTTATCTGGTTTTGCAGAGTCATTTTTTTAAAATCTTAGTTCTTCCAGTAGAAGCAATCCTACAGTTTCTTCAAATGTAGGGATTTCATTTCGATAAGAGATGAAAATCATGTAACAAAATCATGATACTCATTAGGCAGATCATTAAGTAAGATAGTGATGAACTCATTATCTTTAATATCTAAATCAATAGCAGATAACTCATTCTTAAGTTCTTGCAACTTCTGAATATGAACTATAATGGAATCCAAACTGTTCATTTTAAACTAACATCAACTGATGTTTTAATACTCCGAATATGAGGCAGAATATCATCTTCCAAGGCAAACGTGAAAAGGAATTGCATTTTTATTTTCTTAGTGTAATCATTGGACATGGGGTCTGGTTTGGGAGTTGCCCCTGCCAAGATTTCCCAAAGATCATGATATGAAAGAATCTGTTCCATTTTCTGTTTCCATGCAGGTTAATTCTTTCATTTTAACTTATGGGATTCAAGCATCTTAAAGTTGTTAATGTTTTCCATTTATTCTAAATCTGTGTAGGACTGTTCTAAATCTGCTTATGACTCTGGAACAAAAACTGCTATCTCCCTAACTCAAGAAACTGACAATGCTGGAAAAATCTTCAAGACCAAAAAAATAGCGTCCAGTAAAACCCTCAAATCTCTGATTTTTTAGTACAGATTTAGCATGATAAAAAATGTATGTACCTTGAACAAATGCAGACTTCAGGGTAATTCCGCGTTGGCACGGTTTGATCTTCACTTAATTAATCGGTGGACAAGTATTGGCTTTCCCTTTCATGAATCGGTTTTTCCTCTTCGTCGGTCACTTAATTCCGGCGGGTTCTTCTTTCCTTCGCGCAGATATCTTTACGTCATCACCAGAAAACGGCGCTGTCTTCTCTCAATTCGCCGACGGCGTCTCTGTTTCTATGTCTCGTCTCTTTCGACTCAAACCCGTCTCTCCTTTAAGGCTCTTCACCACGCGGGATTACAGTGACGGCTCTGTTTGGGAGGCCCACAAACGGCTTCTGCACTAATTAACTGAGAAACGGGAGGCTTCTTGAGCACGATTATCTGGCGTCTTCCTGACGAGCGGTTTTTGGGAGCTTTACAACTGAAATTGCCGGCAAATAAACTCCTCCCCTGCGGGACGATTCACGTCTTCACGGAAACCCGTGAAGGGCAGGCACCACGACTCCCCACACACACACAATTACTGAGTACAAAGAAAAATTCTTTAATTTGAACCGATGGCTCGGGACACTCAGGACACGTCCCTGACGGCTCAGCTTCGAATCTTCTTGAGCGACTGTAAAAAAAAATCGAATCTTCTTGACGGCTCCGGTGGCTCGCTCTCGTGGTTATACTTACTCTCCTTCCCCCCGGTTTTTCTCCCAACATCGATGCCAAAGCTTGACACAAATCGACTGAAAACAGCGACTAAATTAACTGAATCGACCGGCTTTCTCTGCGCGACTTGACTCAGACTGGCGACGATCTCTTCTCATGCGACTTCCACGCGGGACACGGATTCCATTTTACAGACTCGGCTCTTCTGCAAACCTACTACCTTCAAAAATCTCAATGTGCCAAGCTACTTGGCACCAAACTCTAAAACTCTTACCTGGCTATGATACCATGTCAAATAAACTCATGATTCCTAATAAATAATAAATGCTTTATTTAGGTATCATTTATGACTTATCACATTATTACTTAGGAATAAACATTACAGTATATAACATTATACAACTAGGCAAGACAACATTTTATTCACTCGAAGATCTCTCACATTTAAACATCATACAAAGGAAAGATTTTTAGGTTTCAATACCAATTTCCGAATACTATGAATCCAAGATAACCGTTTCTTTTGCTTAAATTTTAGGCACGAGAGCTTCTTCAACCAACTCTCTAGGCAAGGCTTCGAGCAAAGCCACTTATATCATAGTGCAAGTTTGTACTTGGTAGAGGTTGTGGCTTTTCTCCATTTCCACTCTTGCCCTTCATGTTCGAGTTATTGGAAGGCCAAGCTTAAGCATAAGATCATTAAGAATGAATCATTAGATTTGCTCCTAAATAAACTTGTCAATATTGATCAAGTTGTATTTCCCTTTAAGCTCGCCCCAAGGGAGATAATTCCATAACAAGGTGTCAACATATCATTGGCAGAGGGAATGTTCATTCTAAACAAAGTCAAGGCTAGGAACTAAAAGGATTCAACGAAGGGCTTGCCTTCAAACTTAACAATCGCATACCACCATAAACAATGTTCATTAAATGAGAGGCTAGTTTGAGAGGATAACTCTCTCCAAGAGAGGAATGGCTTAACATCTTCCCATGGCTTCCAAATATTATACAAACAAAAGTGTCAACAACTTTAAAAAGAGAAGGGGTGATAAAAAGAGTTTGAAGAGAAACTCCTTACCATACTTGCTTTCCAAGGGGTAAGCCTTGTCTGATTTGGACCCTGGTGCATGAGAAGAGCCTTCCATACCTCCTTCCCTTCAACAACTTTAATTGCCCATTTCACGCAAAGGGACTAGGGTTGGAAGCAAGTTTTGATGATACCCAAACCTCAAAATTCCCATTGAGTGAAGCAAAGCTCTTAGTTGATTATGTGGAATCGTTGGTTCTTATGATTCTTGGCCTGTGAAAAGTTTTTTAGAGCCTTTTCCACTCTTGCATAGGTTTCTTTAAAATGGAACCAACAAGAATACACATGAGTCTAAACCAGAGTCTTCATGCATATTTGAAACTTTTCAACCAAAGCTAGAAGTTTTGCAATCCATTTGTCTACCTTCTTTTCCACCTTTTACACCACAACCTCCCGCATTTCTCTAAATGTTGCCTAGAAAAATATGGTATTCCCGAGAACTTGGAAATCTTGCCAAGCTAAATCCAAGATTAATTTAGCGTGACATTAGATTTTAGCCCATTAAATATTATATCCTGAGACAACACAAAAGTTGTTTAGGGATTCCATGGTGTTCACCCATGTTGTTTGATCTTGCAAAATGGCTAGAAATTAATCATTGGAAAAATTACCATGGACCAACTACTTGGCTTCAAGGTCGGGAGGGGAATCATTTTACTCAACCCCATGTCGACCTTCACAAATAAAAAATAGCGTGGGGTTCCATCATCCAAAACATATAAGGTTGGGACCATGGGGCAACCTTGCCTAATCGACAAAATGAACCTAGCCTCTTCTAATTGGCTTTTGCTTAGAGAAATACACAATAGAGCATCTACAAAGAGAGTTTTGACAATGTTGATAAAGGTGGGATGAAAGCTCAAGGATTTGAGCATTACCAAAATAAAAGGCAACTCCACCCTATCAAAATATTTTATGAAGCCTATTTTGACAAACAAGTCATCGAAGCCAATAGATTAGACCCATTATATGCCTTCATGGACTACAATAACATTGTCCACATTACAATGACCACAAATAAACCATGTCTTCTATGGGAAAATGAAATTTAGTAATGGACTACTAGTTGGTGATCAATTCCAAGTCTCGTACCTGAGGGATGAACTCAATGATACCCGAGTTGATTCTTGCTCCTAAGGATTGCCTATTAAAAGCCTAATATAAACTTGCTAAATTTATGGCCCAACTAACTCCCGAGTGGCCTTATAGAATTCACCAGAGAACCCATCAAGGCCAAGTCCCTTATCATGGACCATTTAGTAAACAACTACAAAAAACTCATCAAGGGAAAGACTTACTCATATGCACTTCTCTACTTTAGTTACCATGCTCAAAACCGCGTCAAATCGTTTATGTGTGGCCTCATGTCTATCCTTCACGAGCCCCTGCATTTATAAACCCATATTTTCTTGCTCAACAGACTCTTTCTTGAAACTTTTTGGATAAGTGATCAACCCAAATCAATTTGTAGGCCAAACATGTCTTTTGGCCTCTTGGCCAATGCTTTGAGGGCAACCTTAGTGGGTCTATACCCTATTCTTAAACAATTTAACCTTGCTTGAATTTGAGCGCCTCTAGCTCAAGAAAATTCAACCACTCAAAGCAGATGTTGTTTGTTTCTCCTCACCATGCAGGTCCCATTACAAGGCTCATGTGACTTCCTATAATTGATAATAGAATATTGTGTTGTTTGACCATGTAAGATTTTCACAATCTGCTTACCATATCCCCTCAAAAAGACATTGTTCTAAAGATGGCATCTTCCCACCAAACTATCCATCCAATCTTCCCACATGGCCAAGGGATCAAGTTACACATAGTTTTGATGCAAAACAGTGACAAACATTCATATTATATCTAGTTCATGGCATGTGCATTATTTTAGCTACCATGGAAATTGAAAACTGGATTATTTTGTGCTCCAAGAGAATGAATGTGCTATCAACATGCACAAGCCGACCTCCATCAAAATCAAAGTAAAATGAATCACGCGTTGACAGTAAGGCTATGCCAAGCCATTGGTAAATCCATTTTGGCCCTTTCATGAAATTTATCCAAGTGAACAAAAGTCCTGCAAAGTCCTCGTAACTATTCCAATTAGGATCATAAAGCTCTTGTTAATCCATTAGAGCAAACTAAGCTTCCCCGCAAACTAGTTACACAGGCAAGACCCCCTTATTGTCTTCCTGACACTCCACCACATTGAAATATCCACATCAACCATAGGGCATTAGGCTCCACATAACAACCACAAAGCGTCAAGCAACTCATTGGCAATCCAATGCCAAAAGGTCGTTCTTTCCCCCACATCATTATTGGTATAGATGTTGGTTAGGCATGGGAGTCATACATCTAGGTTAAGCAAAACCCAAACTAGACTAGTCTTTGTATTGCCTTTGTCCCCCACACAACAACAAAGTTCATTGTGCAAGAGTCTGCCATATCGAACAACACTTTTGGTCTCTTAGTGGCCTCGAAATAACAAGGTTGAGATGCATGATGCTTCTGGTTTGTAATGATAGTGTTGGATTCTTAGCTTACTCCAAAAGTATATAAATCATGTTTGGGGGTGCTTCATGAGATTTGGGGTACATGGTGTACGTTCATCCCCTAGATGGTCCAAGATGGATTATAGCACAATAGATGGTCTATGATAGATATGCATACTCGAGATAGCTTGCTCAATGGATGTTGGAGTCCTTATTGTGCACATCAACATCATTAGAGCATGACACTTGTACTCTAGAGTGACATCTCACTTGTGTGGACTACAAGGGCTCATGTAGGTTGCTTTAAGGGCTCATGCCCACATAGTATTGTTGGCCCTCCTTACCCTTCATATGAATAGAGGAAGGAGAGTCTTTCATTCCTATGACTTATTTGTTCATTCTTACTTACCCTTGTGTAGAGACATGACCTAGAAAAGGAACACAATGTCCTCTCTCTCTCTCTCTTTCTCTCTCTCTCTCTCTCTCTCTCTCTCGCTCTCCTGGGCACTAGGGTTTCTTGGTCTCTTTGGAGTTTCTTGGATCATCTTGGAGTTTTAGGGTTAGGGTTTTACCCTTGGAGATTTGATCTAGGTCGTGTCCAGGAAGCACGAGGAGGACAATAGTTTGACTAAATGAGTCGGCTCTGTTATGGCGGAATCAATAAGAAGCAGAATGAGCAAAGCAGGGTTACACTACACAAATAAACACAAATACGCACAAACAATATGCAGGAATGCGAACTGTTCTTCTCTATTACTTGCAAACATATAGGATTGATGTATGTTACAATATTATACATGCTTATATAGAATTCTAAGATGCTTGGGTGCTTTCCCATTACGTTCAGTTACAAAGAAGAAGTTAGAATGGTTCAACAGTTCAACCGTTACAGTCGACTGGAAGACAGAGAGACAGTCTGTCGAAGTTCGACAATCGTTGGTCACATGTCGACGCTGCATGTCGATGTTGCGAAACTGTGAGGTTGTTGAACATGTTGAAGGTGTGGAGTGTGTCGCAGTATGTCGAAGTCGAGACTCATCGGAGTTGTGTCGAAATTGAAACCCGTCGGAGTTGTTGAGTTTGTCGAAGTCATGTTGAGTCGAAACTTGTCGAAGTTGTATCGACATCGATGACTTGTCGCAGTCGATGTTAGCATTCGACAACAATGCCAACTACGACGTGGATCAGACCTCCTTCCTTAAGAAGCAATGGTCCCCATTTTTTGCTCACGAAGGTAAGGAAACTTGTCGGTTATTTCAGTAACACAGTACCACTTTCCTTGAGATGGGAGCTGGGCAGCTTTGGAAACCTGGAACAAGGGAATTGTGTTCGTCCTTGTAAGGTGTACTCATCATCCCATGATGGTGTCGCAAGGAAGAGGCTCCTGAACATCTGGATGGATGTCTTCAGGTTATGCTGTCGATAAGTCGTTCTGTTCCAACAAGGGTGCATGGTATGGTCGAAGGAGATCCACATTGAATACTGGATGCAGACCCAGGCATGCAGGAATGTCGAGCTAAAAAGCATTTTCGCCAATATGTCGAAGAATACTGCACGGACCATATCGCAAGGGTTTCAACTTCTTGAACAGACCAGTGAAGCGCTCCTTCTTGAGATGTAACCAGACCTTATCCCCAATTTGGAATGAATGAGGAATACGATGCTTGTCGTGTCGGGCCTTAGCTTTCTCGCTTGCTCTTTGCAACATTTCATGTGCTTGCTTCTAGATGTCGCATATCTAATATTTGAACTTGACTGCTTTATCAACTTCTCGCTGGTTGTAGTCGGTGTCACTCAGTTGTGTCAAGGAGTTGATCAAGTCGATAGGCGCTGAGGGTTGAAATCTGTAACAGATCTCAAATGGACTCTTGCCTGTAGAGTTGTGTTGAGCTCGATTGTAGCTATGCTGGATGTAAGGAATACTTTCATCCCATGTGCGTCGATGCTTGTGGTTGTACATGCGAAGCAGTTGTACTACCAAGCAATTCACAACTTCCGTCTGTCCGTCAGTCTGAGGATGGAAAGTTGTCGATAATGAGAGTCGCATGTCTAGCAGTTGCCATAGGGTCTTCCAAAAGATGCTAATGAATTTGGCATCTCGGTCGGAAATAATGGTCGTTGGTAAACCAAAGTGTTTCCAAACATGTGTAAAGAAGAGTTGAGCGGTCTGCTGCGCTGTCGTGGTCTTCTTACATGGTATGATAATGGCCATCTTGGAAAATTGGTCGACTACTACTAAGACCGCGTCATGCTGATGTCTGGTAGTAGGATAACCCGTCAAGTAGTCCATAGAAACAGATTCCCATGGTCGACTAGGAACTGGCAGAGGTGTATACAATCCCTGTCGTCGATTAGGCGGTTTAGCAATGGCACAAGCCACGCATGATCGAATGTACTTGTTGACGTCGGATTTAAGTGTAGGCCAAAATAAATACTTCTGCAGAATAGCAAGTCTCTTTGCTACTCCAAAGTGTCATGTAGTCTTGTTTTAGTGCACGTCCCAAATGAGTTGTTGTCGATGCTCACCAGTCGGTACACAAAGTTGGCCAAGCTTGTATAGCAAGGTATCTTTAAGGAAATAGTCGGAGGTCGACGACTTGTTAGTCTGTAACTGTCGGTAGACTACTGAGAAGTCGTTGTCATCCTCATACAACTATGGCCAAGTGGTCGTGTCGTATCCCTGCATACTCATCTTGTCAAAAGAAGAGTAATGGGTGGTCGAATGAGGCAATCGACGGTGGCATTATCTTTACCTTTCCGATACTTAATCACCAACTGGAATTTTTGTAGGTAATTAATCCACTTGAGTTGTTGGTTTGTTTGCAACTTTGATTGTGTTGAAGTGAACTGTAGAGGCTTGTGATCAGTGAGAATGGTCGTTTCCTTGCCAAGGATGTAATGCCTCCATTGCTTTAGAGCTTGCATAATGGAGTACAGTTCTTTTGCGTATGTCGAGTATCTTTTAACCGTGTCGTTAAAAGTCTCGAAATGAAAAGCGACTGGGTGACCAAACTGAGTGATCACTGCGCCCAAGGCATAGTCCGATGCGTTCGTCTCAATCTCAAAGGGCTGCTGCAAATCAAGAAACACACGTATTGATGTAGTTCAAAGCTTGTGCTTGAGCTGTTCAAAAGTTGCTTGATGTGTCGATGTCCATTTGAAGATAATCTTCCCATTTCCCTTCGTCAACTGATTCAAGGGCCAGACTATGTGACTGAAGCCGAGCATGAATCGTCGATAGAAATTCGCCAAACCAAGAAAACTTCTTAGTTCTTGAATGCGTCTAGGAATGGGCCAACCTTTGAGGATTTGTACTTTGTCTGGATCAACGTGAATGCATGCAGAATCAATTACATACCCCAAATATTTGATGTTGGTCATCACAAAAGAGCACTTGTCCATGTTTAGATAGAGTCGATGTTGCTGGAGAGTGTCGAAGATGTCTGACATGTTCTTCCCATGATCGACTGAAAATCAATATATCGTCGAGATAGAAAATTACCCATTTGCCGATGAAAGGTCAAAGAAGGTTATCCATATGTCGCATGAAGGTCGCAGGTGCATTGGTTAAGCCGAAAGGCATGACTAACCATTCAAACAATCCTTCCTTGGTCTTGAAAGTAGTTTTCCACACATCTGAGGGCTCAATTGGAATCTGATGATATCCCAACTTGAGGTCGAGCTTAGTAAAGAATTTAGCACCTTTCAGACAGTCGATGAGCTCGTCTATCCGCAGCAGAGGCTAGTGATTCTTTACCAAAATTTTGTTGAGAGCTCTGTAGTCGATGCACATGCGCCAAGTCCCGTCTTTCTTCGGAACTAGGACGACTGGACTTCCACAAGGAGAGACCTTGGTTGGATATGACCTTTGTCGATTAATTCTTGGATTTGTCTATGAATCTCTTCATTTTCAAGAATGGATCTTCTGTAAACAAATGCGTTAGGCAAAGAAGAACCAAGAACAAGTTCAATGGAGTGTTTTAAATAACAATATTAAGGTACTCCGTCTAGAGCTTGAAAGAGGTTCTGGTCCTCATCGAGAATATGATCGACTTGCTGCTTCTGTCGAGAGTTGCATTGGTTGGTGACTCGACTCGTCGCTGCAGTCTTCTTAGAATGTTGTGGCTTGATCATGATTAATGCGAACTTTTGAGCATGATTGATCAACTTCTTTGTATGTTTGGAAGATAACAGTGCAACCGTTGGTGTAGGTTGATGCTCTGGTATGCTGAACCATCGATTTTGGATTCTGACAATCACCTTCTGAGGCCGTGACTGATAACTTCCATGTCTACCCCAGAGGTAAGGTTTCCCAAACAGGGCATCGGCTACGGAGAGTGGTGCCAGGTCACAGAGTACTTCATCTTCAAAAGGTTTTATGAAGTAGGCGAGTTGCATTGTCGAGTGATCTGTAGTTCTTGTCCATCCTTCATCCAATCAATGTTGTAAGGCTGAGGATGCAGAGTGGTGACAAGACCTAGTTTCTTTAGGAGATCTTTAGAAACAAAGTTCTTCTGGCTACCGTTGTCCACAATTAGATGCAGTGGGTTTCTCTGGACCCATATCCGTGTATGGAACAAGCGTTCTCGTTCCTCCTCGTCGATGATATTCGAGGCTGCTGGAGTGGTCGATTTCAAAAGGGTCATTACATCTGGATCAGATTCTTCCACCATCTTGTCGAACGCATTGGAGGTCAACACTTTTGCCAAAAATGTCTTCCGAGCTTTGCATTTAGACGTATCATGCCAAGATGAGTGGTGGTAATTGCACCATTTTCCAGTAGGCGGTTGTTTGTTACGTTCCATCTTGTGAAAAGGCTTTTTGCTGTGGTATGGATTTGGCGATGTCGGCTGAGAAGATTTCGATTTGTCGAAGTCGGTTGGTGCCTTCTTGTCGAGTGGTTGTCCTGATGTCGGCTTTGTCGCAAAGCGTGCTTTCCCTTTATGCTTGGTTTCCAATTTGTTGGCGTAGTGGAATGCATCCGCAAGCATATTGATAGTCAGAAATTCCATCTCCTGTTTAATGTACTGGGACAATCCACTAACGTACTTTAAAACAAGCAATTTCTCTTCTTTTGGATGCCAAGTCTAGCCATGAGTCGGTAGAACTCATCGGTGTAACTCTGTACTGATTGGTTTCTCCATTTCCTTAGTTGCTGCCACTTCTTATATTGTTGCTCGAGGTATTTGAGCGGGTAAAATTCTTTTCGGATATGTTCGACGAATTTATCCATCTTTGTCGAGAGGTTCTCCCACCAGCAGTGCCCAAATGTTGACATCTTTAAGGATACAATGGTGATCTTTTCAGCTTCTGAGAGCTGATTCACAGTGTAATACGATTCCAATTGTTGTACCCAATTGTCGACAGATTCCACGTCAATTTTACCTTCAAGATTTGGTATGTCCAAATTCATTTGCACTTTGAAGGGGTTGATTTTATTGGAGTGAGTTCTTGTAAAAAATCCTTCGGATGTCGAAGCAAAGCACGTGAGAATTTCATTGAACTGGGTGAACATTTCAGTCCATTGTCAAGCCAGAGCTTGCTCAATAAGCTGTGCTATCTCGTCAGCTGCATGTCTATCGTCTGTTTCTTCTGTCATTTCTGGAGGTAGCATCTGCTCGGATTGCTGAGATTGCAAGCAAGTTTGAACCGGCATAAGTCAGGTAACTTTGAGAGAAGTGTATACGCAGAACTTAAGCACGAAAACTGATTGCTCGGATTGAGTCTTGCTCTGATACCAATGATCCAGGTCATGTCCAGGAAGCACGAGGGGGACAACAGTTCAGCTGAATGAGTCGACTCTGTTATGGCGGAAGCAATAAGAAGCAGAATGAGAAAAGCAGGATTACAATACACAGATAAACACAAATACACACAGACAATATGCAGGAATGTGAACTGTTCTTCTTTATTACTTGCAAACAGATATGATTGATTTATGTTACAATATTATACATGCTTATATAGAATTATGAGACGCTTGGGTGCTTGCTCATTACGTTCAATTACAAAGAAGTTAGAACGGTTCAACAGTTCAACTGTTACAGTCGACTGGAAGACAGAGAGATAGTCTGTCGAAGTTCAATAGTCATTGGTCGCATGTCGACGCTGCATGTTGATGTCACCAAACTATGAGGTTGTTGAACATGTCGAAGGTGCAAAGTGTGTCGCAGTATGTCGAAGTCGAGACTCGTTGGATTTGTGTCGAAATCAAAACCTGTCGGAGTTGCTGAGTTTCTCAATGTCATGTCGAGTCGAAACTTGTCGAAGTTGTATCGACATCGATGACTTGTCATAGTCAATGTTAGCATTCGACAACAATGCCAACTGCGATGTGGATCAAGATTGAAGACTAGGGTTTTGGGAGAAAACCCTAGGGTGGACTTGTGAAGAAGAATAGAAGAGGAGGACATCTTGCGTTGGAGATAGTGTTGGAAGGATTCCTTGTTCTTCTTGGTGGAGCTAGGGTTTGTGATTTACCCTGGAATTTTGCATGGTGTATTTTGTAGCCTTAGGAGAAGGTTTTGGTATGGCGGAATTTGTAGCCTTTGGAGGAGGCTTTAGTATGTACTTCGTCATTGAGCCTATATATGAAGTTTCGAGCCATACATATCTTGTGTCAACTTTAGGTTTGATTTTCAACTAAATGTGTTCTTCATATTTTGTTGTTTACATCTATTTATAACCTTGTTGGCTGGACATAAGTAAAAGGGCATATTGTTAAGTGATTTGACATCTAAAGGATAAGATGATGGGGTTTATTTTACTGTTTTAATACTACCATTATTTTGTTGTAAAAGTACATTAGCAAATCTTAATATTCATTGATAAGTTGCCCTGTAAGGGATGGAACCTTATCTCATTGGTTGGTGTCTTTTCTCCTTAATTGTCGGGAAGTTTAGGATTATTTGAAAGTGAATTATTCTACTTCATCCACTATTGTTTTGTACTTCAAATTACAATAGTACCATGGCAGAAAATTACGGGGTTAAGGTCCGAGGAACCTTTTAGAAAGAAGGTGAAATTTTTAAATTGCATTGCATTGATGTGTCATTTTTGTGAACTTTCCAGCATTGTATAAAAAAGGCTGTAGTCGAGATCACTCTTGATTAAGAGAGAGCTGTATTTCAGCTAGTGATCACCCCGGACAAGACCTTGTTGAGGTCATTGGGTGTGAAACCCTAGATTGATTGAGAAAGCACATTTTCCCTTGGAAGGTTTGGTTTGTCTACTTTATATACTTGTCACGTCCCTTCCCATCGATCCAATGCAAGGAAGGGAATATGACTACAGATCTTGGGCTTTTATAAAACTTAGCCCCATTCCTCGTGAAAAAACTCATGGCATTACAAATAAAATGCATATGTGTGCAGATGCAAATCAAGCAATCATGCACAGCGGAATAAACCATCATCCACACATATATCATATGCATTCAGCATAACAATAACAGTCATCAAATTATAACATTTCAGAAGTAAAACACATAGATAGAAAAATACTTATCTTCATTGTGAAATGATCCCAAGCAACAAGCTATGTCGCTGCAACGTTCCACCCAACCATAGGTCTCTGACCAGCCTATATTATTTCAGCACTCAGAGACCACCCCCGAGCTGGGCATGATTTATACAAGGAAAGGGGGGCACTCAAGCTCATTCTCAACCAAATAAACATTGCATCTAATCCAAGCCAGTCCACAGCTAGGTTTATCAGGCTAAATCTGAACCCTCTTCATTTCTGGATGCTTGCATTCAAGCTCAAGCCAAAGCAATGGATACCCATAACCCATACCGCAACATACTCCATCTACACACAACAAAATACAATCATTGGGCATGGATACACATTTTTAACAATGGAATTTAGAAACAAGATGGCCATGGGTTTTCCCCAAATCATGGGCACACCAAAACAGACTATGAAGAGGGGAATTCGACCACAGGGAGCAAAACCGATTTATCCCACATGTTATGAGCATTCCAATGGCCAAAACGGCCTCAATGAAACCCCAAATCGAGATCCCATCCTCCTATCCACTTTGCAACACAAAAACGCCCTCTTCCCAGCTAGAAAAACAAGGAAAAACCATAAAAACGTGGAGGTAAAACATCCCAGCTAGCTTAGACTGTGTGAGGGAGCAAGGCAATGGTGAATAAATGGATTGGGGGGGGCAATTTGGTGGCCTTATTCTTTCCTAAGGAGTCAAACACGAATTTCCATGAAGGGTAGCTTTCCCATACCCGAATTTGGACATCCATACCTCTCCATTCCCCAAGGCATTAACTACTTCAACCAACTCTTGGAGAAATGAATGTTTGGGTACCAAAGTCAACATGGGTAGTTGAGGGTTTTATGGGTTATCTCATTAACACTTGGATTGAATTGATTGGCTCCAAGGATTTGAATATTTCCCTCCCAATTCCTTATAAAATCATGCCCCTATATCTTGTTGCATTGCATATCTAGTTGTGGGTATTTCATTAAAATGCATATTTACATGATATTTGCAATTCCACTGTGCCTGGCTAGCACGTAAACCATATGCATAACTAAATCGATGGCGGGGCCTTGGCCTTGAGTTCATCACCACGATTTTATAACAATATTTCATCATTTACATTTTAATGCAATGGGGTCAAAATCAGGATATTACAATCCCCTCACCCTTGGAATAACACCGTCCTCGGTGTTCCAACACTTAGGAATATATGTCCCAAAATTCACAAAATGTGGCAAGTCTTTCCTGCGTTTCATCTTTTTACTTTGAACTTTAAGGACCAAGTCCTTTGGCTTCCACAAGTTGCTCCTGTTGGCTTTGATCTTCCAGCTCTGAAGGTCGGAATTGCTCCACATCAATCCCTTCCTTTTATTTACCTTCCAGTTGCTTTACAAGTCTGGAATTTCATGGAGTCCATCTTTCTTGATGTCCTGGTAACTATTGAGGAGGATTTTCAGCCAACCCCATAGCCTTTGGTCTGTTACCATGGCTAATGTGCATAATTGGCTCTTGCTTGCTTACTAGCAACACTTGGCTGGTAGCAGCTGCAATCAATGGCTTTCAATTTCTCACTTGTGAGATTCATCATGAAAATTCCCGTTAGGCCAAGCATAACACAATATTAAAGTCAGTCAATTATTTTCCCAATTGACATGGAAATTCCATTCTTTACTCATGATACTTCCACACTTTTCATGTTTGCCCAATAGACACATGAACTCATTCATGTTCATCCTTTCACAGGAAATTTACTATTTCAACATTCACAATTAATTTCAAGCAATTAAACACAATCTATTTTCAGTAATGATATGCAGTTAATAATCCTCTGTTTCTGAAATGCATCAATCAAAAAGGAAAGAGAAGAATAAGAGTTCCCCCCTCTTAGTCTTGTTCCAATCTGGAGCCACACCACCACTATGGTTTCATGCTCCTTAGCCTCTTTCACTTCAATGTGAATGCTTGACTTGCCCTTTCTTGGCTATGACACTTAGTGTCTAAGGTCTGTGTAAGGCTTTTCAACTAGGGAACCCTTCCCCATTGTTGCCTATAGAACCTTTGGCTTCTAGGACCCACATAGTTCCACTAGCACCATATTTCATTACTGCTCATACTGAGCTCTTTAGGACAGTCACATGTCCACATGCATCCTTAGGATGCCTTCATAGTCCTTGCTTCCAGCAATACCTACACTCAAACATTGAATCGATTCACATGTTTAGTTTATTTTCATAGGGTTTATCTCTAAACAAGAGTTTAAGAAATCATAACCAATCATGTACACACGTATATTCATATTAAATAAGCAAGAAGTTGCAAGATAACCAAATACTTATCTGTATTGGAGTTTATTCCACGGGTTCCTTCTCTGCTTTACAAGCCTTGGATTGCTCGTGGATACAATATCAAATGTTGGGCCAGCACGCAGGCTACTCCACAATCATCCGAATAGGCAATGCCAAGCCAGTACGTCGACTGGGTTTATCAGACATCCCATTTAGCAATATGCTAAGCCAGTACTCCGACTGGGTTTATCAAGTATTCAAGGAATGTTTGGCCAACACGACGGCTGCTCCACAACATTCAATGCCCAACCAGTGCACCGACTGGATTTACGAATCATTTATGGTTCCTTCAGGGTCCTTGCTTCCTACAATGACCAAGGTTTCTGACAAAGAAACAATAGCATATCAGCTTGGTTGTCACAAGACTTGTTCATGGAATTTTCATTATCCTAAAAAAATGAATGAAAATTAAATAGTTATATGTATTAGGCAGTTCCTCGTTACTCCACAGGTTTCCTTCTCTGCTTTACAAGCCTTGGATCACCTGTGGGGTGGATGTTTGGCCAGCACACATGTTTGTCCACAACATCAAGTAGTTAATGCCCAACAAGTTTACTCTCTGGATTTACCGAGCATTGGTGGTTCCAAAGCAATCCTATACCTTGTTTTCCCTCTCCATTTCCAAGCCAACACATATGTCTGGGTCATCAGTCGATGGAAGGAAACTGCACCACGACCATTTCTAGGTCAAGGCTTGTTGAAGCCCCATAGGTGTCGGTTGCTGGGAGGGGTTCCAAGGCTAATAACAGAGGGTGAAAACCCAGACTGAAAGGCTTCAAAAGGATCCGCACAAGCGCACTTCTATCCCCAGCCTATTTGGTGTAGTTAACTCCCACGGATATAAAGGTCTCTGTTGACACTTATGGGGATTGATCCTGAAAGGATCACTCTTCCAGTGAGGGAAGATTAAAGTATCCTAAATCTAAAATGGATCTACACCTAGAACAAATCTACCTTAAAGGAAATCTAAACTAAGTCAGATCTAATCTAAAGGAAGTGTTTTGGTTGTGTACATGATAACTTGTTTTGAGTTTTAATAAGTCATTTCACTAGCTTAACATAGATGTAAAATTGGATCTTTTCTTATTAATTCCAAAATACAATCAAACAATAAAAATTAAATGATAGTATCTTGGAGATAAGGTGCATTCAATATTATCTTGTATCTCTTATGCTAATTGAAAAATTAACATGAATTGATTAATTTTTGTTAATCATTTGCAGAAATAGATAAATATTTTAATTAAATAAATTCACTTAAAACATAAATACACAAAGACCATGAATTAAGACATATCCAAATCATAGCTTAATGCATGGATTATTGATTGCAAAAGTTAAACAATATTGATTAATAAACAAAAGTGAAAATCAAGATTCATCAAAGAAATTTGATAAATTGACAAAAGAGGAATTAAGAGAAAACTAATTGTATTAACTCAGAATTGCAAGAAATCACAATCTTCATTAACCAGAGTATCTCTAGTCTTCTTTTTTAAATTTTCTCCCCCCCTACCCCATGAGACCTCTACCCTTTAAATAATAATTACAAAATAGTTACAAAGGATAGACTTCCCATAAAACAGGGATTACAAAATGTGAAAATCCTCACAGCAGATCTAAGAGATGATGTATACCTCACAAGAAAGTAATTGATTAAGCAAGAAAATAGAAGAAGAGTGGTTAATGCAGTATAATGAGCAACAGAATAATAATACAGTAGAACTCGGATAGAAGCAAAAATACTTCACACACACTAGTTAATTAATCACAATATGGACAAATAAATAGTACAATGCATGAGGATTCGAATGCCTAAGGTGGCAATTTGAATTAGCCTTCATGGAGTGATCAAAGGATCACTGGAGTGTCATCGGAGCACAACTAGTATTCTATCTCATCATCGGTGGAGTCATCAATGCACAATTAACTGTCAACCATCAGTCAAACTGAGTCTAACCGAGTGTGGTAGTTGTAACTGAATGTAACTGGAACATGGAGACACTAATTGAATGAAGGAGACTCAGTGGAGGGTGCATGAGGAGCTAATTGGAGTCAGAACAGGTAGTCATGTCTCATCGGAGGTCAATAGGAGTGATAACAACAGTGAGGAGTCAGTCTAGCCTCAAATCAAGGAAAGACTGGTGGCTAACTGAAGTAAACTAGACTGGTAGGTGAGAAAGGCGCCCTTCTTCAGTGGAAGGTGAGAACTGGGCGCATGACAGGCTAGGAGGGCTTAAACGGAGTGGAAGGAAGCTCCGGGGGCTAGCTAACTGAGGGCTAGGTGCTGGGACTGATGACCGGAATGCATCCAAACCCTAAATAATGCATGCAAACCCTAAAAGTGCATGCATGACTGAAAATGCAAATGATCAAAATACTGGTGGGACTAGGATGGAGTATAGGAATATCCTAACACAAAAATCAACTTCCTAAGAATAACCAAGGGCCATTTGCCACTTGGTCCTAACTTCTAACAACTCATCAATATGTGGATAGTTGGATGACTCGAGCCCCAGTTGTACATCACACGTGAAGATTTCCATCTCATTCTTGGCCAACTTATGCCAGGTGTGCAGGAATATGTGGATCTTACCTTCTAGGCTGATAGGTTGCTTGATGAACTAGTCCACATCAGCTCTAGATGTGCTCGAGCTGTTGGATCTTTTCCTTGACCTCCCCACATTTGCGTTCAACCTGCTCAATCATTAACTTAGGTGGGCAGGCCTTCTCAATAAGGTCCATAGTAGGAAACTTCAACATCTCCATGATATTATCAACAACATACCACCTTCTCACACGGATAGGCTGTGCCTTTTTTATTGTTTCATCCACCACGTCAAGGATATTCTGCCAGGCATTCAAATAAGTGCTCACTCTTATGAATTGGAAGCTATCCAACATGGGAATGTCATTTGATTTATCTTTGATGTACCTCTGCCAATCGACAATGTCATCGATGGCTTTAGAATCCTACTACCTCTTGTCCATCTGTTGGTCAAGGATGATAGACATCTTCTTAAAAGCATGGTTAGTTTCCTGAATTTCATTTAGGGAACTAAACAACTCAGCTAGGAGCTTATGATGTTCTTCATTTACTTGATTATCCAAATCTTTGAACTCTTGCTGAGAAAACTTAGAGAAACAAAAGGAGGTTACACTTGCAGTTGCATCCTCAAGTTGTTTTTCCAACACAACTATCTTTTCAGCATTGGCAGTATTCAGAACCTCTGAATCCTGCAATTGATCCTGGAGGGAATCATTCTGTTCTTGTAGGTCCCTGAGTTGACTTTCATAATCATTCTTTAATCTCTGAAGCTCAAATTCATGTTGTTCATTGTTTTTTACCATCTGCTCTTGAAGCTTTTTCAGCTCTTACTTATTCATGTCAATTTATTTATTTAGTGAGATCATTGAATCGAAGTTAGCCCCTGCAAATGCTCCCATGGCTGCAGCAGTATCCAATGCTTCCCGCTAAACATCATCAGATTGTTTGGTCCAGACAAATTGATTAGGGAAAGGTGCCTGTAAGACACTCTGATCTCTACTTCTCTTGTTACCTTTCTTCACCACTGCCTTTTGTGATTTGGTATAAAAATGATCTCCAAGGGGGGCCACAATATCTTCCTCACAAACTGCTATCAACTCAGTAGAAGATGTAGCTATATCTCCCGTTGTAATTAGTGGAGCTATCTATGTAACAGTAGCATTGGGTATTGGCATGGTGATCTGGGAGGTAGTCGGAGGAGAAGGTATGATTCCAAAAACTGATGGTATAGAGGTTGGAGAAGTTGTTGAAGTGAGCAGTTCAGGAAGTGAAATAGGGGTTGTAGCAACTAATGGTGAGGAAGGAGCAATTAGGCTTTGTACATCAGTGGCTGGTGGTAATGAAGTAGATGGTGGTAGTTGCAGAGAGACAGTTGGAGACTGGATCTGTATAACTATTGGTGGTGGAGTGGCAAGTGGAACTGACAAGGTTGAGAGTGAAGGATTGATGTGGGTTAGTGCATCAAATAATTGAGAGATGGTGGATGGTGGTGCAACCTCAGAGGATGAAGTGGGAAGAACTTCAACAGAGGAAAATGGGAGTGAATAAGTCATTGTACGAACAACAGTAGTGACCTCAGGAAAATGTTCATCTGTGATAGGGTCATCCATCGTTATGATGTTAAGTAAATCTATAACAGCCTGGGAGGTTTCTGTGACTTCCTGTACAACAGGCACAGTAGAAGGAAAAGAGCTTGGTGGAAGCCTTTCATCCTCCAAATCACTGTCTTCAATATTCAAAGTAGGAATCTGTGATGCAGGAGTCTGAGTCTTCTGCCTTTTAACTGGGTGACTCACAACTACTACTTTAGTATCATTGTATGGGTTATTTGCAGCAACCACTTGAACATCGCTATGTAGACTATTTGCAGCAATAACTTGGGTGTCAAGCATTGAAGTCATATGTGCTAGCTCTTTCCTCAACTCATCATCTGACTGAATCAGGTGCTTCTTGGTCTGTTGAACATCCTCTACTAGCCCCTTGCCTTTATCCCCATCTGGATACGTCAACATCAGAGGAGTATCTACCTTTTGTGCTTCTTTTTCTTCCCTTTCCTTTCTGAACTGCTCTACCAGTTGCAATTCCATTATTCTGTAATTCAAAACCTTAGTTTTGAGCTCTTGTTGATACTGAAGAATGTGGCTTTGTTCCTCTTTGCTTTTAGCCCTCACTAGGACTTCAGAGAAAATATTCACTCCCTGATATATGGAGTTGTCAGGGACATCTTGATGAACATAATCTGTCTTCATGTGTTCTTGTTTGAAGTGAGAATCAAGGAATGCTTTGGGGTCATGCATCCTTTTGGGAGCAAGTCCCAATTTCAAAGAAGCAATTCTCCTTCCCAGTACCGCAGCCCAAGTTGAAGCTGGAATGAACAGAGGCCCAAGATTTAGGGGGAACTTAGGCCATCCCCTTCTCTTAGGTCCAGTAAGCTTAGGAAATACCCCATCTATTACAGTCTGGAAGTATATATCTTCAAGTAGAAACCTATCTGGGACTACCCTTGGCAATAAATGTACTATATTGCTTCCCCAAATTCTGATATAAGAAAAAGCTTCTCCCACATACCAATCACCAAGTGTAGGGATTAAAGTTTTGGCATCGGGAGAAAAAGCAGGTGCATCTTCTCTGAATATCTGTTGGTAGATAGCACCAAAGAAATGGTCACATATATCATACATCAAAGGAATAAAGTTGCTCTCCCACAAATCTGAACAATAAATATGGACTTGGGACGATGACAAATTCCAATTCCATACCATGGAGGGATACTGGAATTCCGAGCAGAAGACATCAATCACACAGGCAAAATAAAAGAATTGTGGCTTCTTTAGTGTTTTCTAATAACGTTCAATGGTTGTCTTTAATTCTGCTAACAAGATGAAAGCCTAAGGGAATGACTCCCCCGCTGTAAGGACATGATGGGCTACAGGTTCCCATTTAGCTTTAAACACTGAGCAATTAGGAAGACCATAAAGCCTCTAGACCATGGTTTCCAAAAGGGAATAAGGTTCCTTGAACCATGAAACTAGGTAAGATTTATCGTCTCTGGGCATGAAAGTGGCCGGTTTGTTCATCCAAGACTTCACCATTTCATCAAAGTTATACCTAGTCTTAGTAGAGTCCAGGAATATAGCATTAAGAGGTTGGACGACCAGTTTAAGGGCATACGCTCTAGTGAAAACCTCAGGACGAAAAGTGGCCAATTGAGCCCTTGCACTATCGTTAAAAGAGCGGTCCTTAAGGTTAGCATGGTCAATAATCCATTTAACTGCGTCTGTGTAGGGAAGAATAGCAGTTCTAGTAGCAATGACATCCAGCTGCGAATTCCTAATTTTCTCATAAGCACGCCGGTCATTCTGGATATCTGACATGTCATCATTATCAAATATGGCATATATTTTAGACCAGTCAATTTGGTAAGTCTCGGAAATTTTGTCACTGGTGTCGGCAAGGAAGCCGAAGTTAGGGTCTTTGTTCAATAAGTTTTGCTGAGTAGTTCTGGAGTGGGTGTTCCGTGACATTTTGAAAAACTAGAAATTTCTGATAAATAAACAAACACAACTAAAAAATAATTCAAAAATGGCAAAAACCCATAAATAATGAATAAGACAAGGACACGAAACCGACATGTGAGTGATGAAAACGACAGAAAACAACCCTGGTAAAATATCGTGGTAAAAACCTCCGTAACAGGTAAATTCTTTGAAAATGAAAATGATAAAAGAAAATAGAAAAAATCAACATATTGATCAATTTCATCGTATAAAATGTGGGTCGTAGGATCAAGACAGATCAATGACTGAGATCTAATTAAGCGAGATGCAGAAAGAGAATTGTGGGCGTTTATTTTACAAATATATACATCCTTTCTGCAATCCGCAATTGCGGGTTGCAGAATTGCAACTCTAAGTATTAACAAACCAGAGGTTTCCGCAATCTACAATTGCAGGTTGCGGGTTGCGGAAATGCAAACCACACTAATCAATATAATGACTCTTCTGCAATCCGCAATACACAATTTCGGGTTGCGGCAAAGCAAGATGCGAACTTATTATTCAAACACTTTCCGTAATCTGCAATTGCGGGTTGCAGAAATGCAAAACTCAAAACTATTTTAAGAGTTTTCCCGCAATCCGCATTGAAGTTGTGGGTTGCAGGTGCAAACAATCACAATTATTTGAAAAACAATTCCACATGGGTTGTGAAATGAAAATGTTTCAAAACCAAGAACCAAGCTTTCGCAATCTGCATTGCAGATTGCGAAAAGAGTTAACTTTTTGAGAAAATCAAAGCTTTCCGCAACTCAAGAAAACACACAAAATGAAAGGCATTTTGGAAAAGGAAAATTACTAACTTAATCAAATCATGACAAAGCAATAAAAGCATGATGAAAAACCCGAAAATGACCATGTAATTTAATCATTACCTTTGCATATAAAAATTTGGGGCTCCCATGTTTTCTTGAAAACATGGGATCTATTGTACTTACAACAAGACTCTACTACGGAGCCATAGGCATCTCAGGGTTTTCAGTCAGTCTCGGTACCCCACCTTACTACTGACCCAATAGATATTTTATGCCTTCATCAATATCACCACACCTTCACACACACATCAACTCTTCATCCACACAAGGATGGCACTCCTTCTCTTATGAAAACCTGTGGTTCCCTCTAGGAACTCTATAGGTGACTTTCTTGACTGCAAGATAGCATGGCCCCACAATACCCACTCAGACTACACAAGGATGATACCCCTTCTCTACCACACAGCTCCTTGGGCCTATCCATCCCTTCTAGTGTTCTTTAGTGTGAGCGTAGAAAAGTTACCACTACCCATACAGTCCTCCTGAGTACCCTTTCTTCACTTTGCCTCTTAATGTGCAACACCAAATTGCATCTGCGTAAGTTGACAACACAAGAAAGATAAGCAAGCTCATCAGTATTGCTGCTCTAAAATTGTAACCATATTTCATAACATTCACTATCAAGTATTGAAACACCAGGAATGCGTCAATTCCCTTAGGGTGTAGTCAATATTGACAACCCTAACATAACCCAACACCCGAAAGGTATGCATCCATTTCCGATGTTAGCCATGTAGGCCCTAATCACACTCAAGTAGTCTGGAATAATAGTGAAATAATAAAGCATATTAAATCTAATAACTAGACATGTATATTTTTAATTAGGGTTACAGAATACTCATCCATTTTACATATGTATCTTTTCTACATTTGTGAAGAATGGGGGCTCCCTTCTCTGAGTCCATAGTCCTTCAGTTTTCCACCCCAATATTTTCACATTCCATAACCCACACATGCCTTCTTGGCATAATTTTGCTGTCTCACTCACATGGTTTACCAACATGCAGTTCAGCTGAGACATTATCAAAATTTACTATGGTGTTTCACCCAAAACCCATTTCCAAAGGATGGGGTCTTTCCCATGGAGTTTGTCTTCTGCAGACCATCACACATGGTCTTCCTGCAAGGTGTCTTCCTGAAACACTCCTCAAATAACCAAACAATCAACAACATTTATCAATCAAATTCAAATCTGATTTCCCTAATCAGTCAATGGCATTAATAATTAAATTCAAACATGAATTTACAATTTTGTCTCCTACAAAAATTGATTTGTTTAACCATGAGGCCATCCTCATATCGTTTGGCTCTCGTAAGTGGTATCACTCTGTCCATTATGGTTTTACACTTTCTACCATACATGAACATCCACCTACAACATGTCCTTCTGACACAATTTTATATAAGCCAAACAGTCATTAGCAATTATTAGCAAAATTTCAAATCTGAAATTTACAAATCTGTTTTCCTACAAAAATTAGATTTGCAACCATGAGATTATTCTCATAAACTTAAATAAGAAGATTTTCAGGTCTTTTTCATGCATAAGTTAAATTTCACAACCATGAGAACCTTCTCATAACCTTTGGCTTCTACACATGGTAGATCCCGGTCTTTACTATGGACTTATCCTCATTGCCATACACAAGACATTTCTATTATATATATATATATATAATTGCAAGACATAGTCACATTATCCCTGCAATTTTAAATAAAAACTTCAATATTCATTACTTCACAACCATATCATCTCATGCAACTATGTCCTTTCAACATAGCACTTTTGGTAGCCCATCAACATGTCTACCTTCTTCATGCAATCATTCTCTTGCATTCACAGCAGCTCATCAAATGATCTCAGAATTGACAATAGTTCACCATTTCATTTATTATCTAATTGCAATGAAACATATATATCACAACCATGCATTCACACAATGCATCTCAACATGTGCACCCACACATATGCATGCATATTCACATCATTTACATAATCTTTTAATGTGCACTCGCTCAATGATTTCTTGCATGGGTTCATGAATACCACAATGTCATGTCATGTCATGCATTCCACCATGATGTTTTGGAAAGTATGGTTATTGCCTCAACACACCACCCAACCATCTCCCCAATCATTTGGTTAACTATTTAGGTGCCTTCCTTCCCCACCCAAACAACACGTCAGGAGTTTACTCACTCCTTGGTTGTTGGAAAAGTGGTTTCATCCCAAATTAACACCAACAGGGGGGGGTTCATGGGATACTTGTGTAACACTATAACATTACCATTCCAACCACATTATGGCCTTAACCATGACTATCTCATATGGCATGCACTACCACAACAGGACCATAATCCTCACTTGCTTTGGTTGTTAAACTCTCAACCAACATATACAAATGGCATGATATAATTTCATATGAATGCATTGAGGCTTCTAAGCAACTATTGGGTGTAAGGCTCCCTGCCTTCACTTACCCACACCTCATCATACTCGGTAGGATAACATTCACATTCAGGCACTCGGTACCACATGCAAACCAAATCAACATAGTTTAAACATAGTTGAAGGGATATTACCAAATCCTCTTTCAACATTCATGCAATTAAGCACAGATAACCATTACCTGCATGGTTCCCATTAACATCGCTTGATGTTACCTGATCAGTTGGTGTCCTACAAGGATTTCACCATCCCACCACCAACCTCTTAAATCATAGATTTGTTGCCCCAACCTTTCTTCATAAGGTCGTTGGTCATATGCAACAACATCATCCACATCTTTAGCCATGTTTCGGTTGTCTTTGGTCCTACAACCAATGCGAATACAACTAGTTACTAGCAACCACCATAATGATCTTAAGTGGCTCATTGCATGTGTAAAACCTCACTATTTCACCAATATGCAATATCATATACATGCACAAACATTTTCACATGCACTGTGCAATGTTTATTAATATGCCATCTAGTGCTTATTCATTTAATCTATCTAATCTCTTGCATTTTCAACATTCTTATGCCATAATTTATATGCACAACAACTTCATAATTATAAATACAATAGTAAGAGAGGAGTTAAGGAATTCTCCCTTTCTAATTCCCCATTATAGCATGGAATTTCCTCTTCCACATCATAGTTGATCCAATTTCATGGCCTCTCTACCATGCATAATCTTCTCATGAAGTAGCAATTCAATATATATATACGTGTATACCATTCATTCTTGCTACTTTCCTAAGCATACAATTATTATGTTATAAACATAAATAGTTTAAGGTGATAGATTTCCCTTTCATCCTCCATAATGGATATTACAACCAATTACTCTTACTGAGGATTCCACAACCCCTTTATGCAATTCATAGTGCACATTCGAAGCATAGAGAATGCCTTTCATACATTCAACGATTGTCTCCGGGGGACAACGGGGGTTAAGGGGGCTTGCCCCATTGTAGGGTGGGTCGAGAGTAGCGCCCTCTTTTTTTTTCTTCTTCAGTAAATCCTTCGATTTCACGCAATTTGGCGCATAAGTTCCATGGCATTTTTCAACTTTTGGCACCTCCAAATATTCCTAGAAAACTGCTCAAATTTCCCTATTTCGACGAACTTTCGAATTCTTCTCCTACCTGTTTCGGAGCAACTCGCGATATTATGCTGACTGTTTCAGTGGAAAACTCGCAATTCGGCGCCGAACCATTTTGGAGCAAAACTCGCAATTCGGCGTCGACTAGTTTCAGCAAAACTCACGATTCATCGTCGATCCATTTCAGAGGAACTTGTCAATTCTCCCCGATCCGGTTCAGCGACCTTCCACTTCCTTCGCCGATCGACAGACTTGTCTCTTTTTCGCCGACTGTTTTAATGCTCTCCGATCGACGAACTCACCCTTTTCCACCGACCGTTTCGGCGCAACTCAGCCTTTTCCGCAGACCGTTTTGGCGCTCTCCGATCGACGAACTCACCTTTTTCCGCCGACCGTTTCGGAGAAATCACATTTTTTCGCCGACCGTTTCGACGCTCTTGCCGATTTTGCGTCGATAAAGACTTAGCAGAAACTCAAAAAACAGTTAGAAAAAAATTGAAATTTTTCTTTCTTTTCTGATGATTAGTGCTCGGCAATAAGGGTTCTTACCTTTGTAATTGTGATAGGTATCCCATGTAGGCCCAATGTTGCAACCTCGTGCTCTGATACCAATCTGTCACGTCCCCTCCCATCGATCCAACGTAAGGAAGGGAACATGACTACAGATATTTGGCTTTTATAAAACTTAGCTCCATTCCTCACGAAAAAACGCATGGCATTACAAATAAAATGCATATATGTGCAGATGCAAATCAAACAATCATGCACAGCGGAATAAACCATCATCCACGCACATATCATATGCATTCAGCATAACAATAGCAGTCATCAAATTATAACATTTTAGAAGTAAAACACATATATAAAAAAATACTTATCTTCATTGTGAAATGATCCCAAGCAACTAACTATGTCGCTGCAACGTTCCATCCAAGCATGGGTCTCTATCCAGCCTGTATTCTTTCAGCACTCAGAGACCACCCCTGAGCTGGGCATGATTTCTACAAGGAAAAGGGGACACTCAAGCTCATGCACAGCCATATAAACATTGCATGTAAGCCAAGCGAGTCCACAGCTGGGTTTATCAGGCTAAATCTGAACCCTCTTCATTTATGGATGCTTGCACTCAAGCTCAAGCCAAAACAATGGATACCCATAACCCATACCCCGGCATACTCCATCTACACACAAAAAAATACAATCATTGGGCATGGATACACATTTTTAACAATGGAATTTAGAAACAAGATGGCCATGGGTTTTCCCCAAATCGTGGGCACACCAAAACAGACTGTGAAGAGGGGAATTCGACCATAGGGAGCAAAACCGATTTCTCCCACAGGTTATGAGCATTCTAATGGCCAAAAAGGCCTCAATGAAACCCTGAATCGAGCTCCCATCCTACCAACCACTCTGCAACACAAAAACGCCCTCATCCCAGCTAGAAAAACAAGGAAAAACCATAAAAACGTGGAGGTAAAATGCCCTAGCTAGCTCAGACTGCATGAGGGAGGAAGGAAATGGTGAATAAATGGCTTGGGGGGGAAATTTCGTGGCTTTATTCTTTCCCAAGGAGTCAAACATGAATTTTCATGAAGGGTGGCTTTCCCATACCCGAATTTGGACAGCCATACCTCTCCATTCCCCAAGGCATCAACTACTTCAACCAACTCTTGGGAGAAATGAATGATTGGGTACCAAAGTCAACATGGGTAGTTGAGGGTTTTATGGGTTATCTCATTGAAACTGGCTTGACTTGATTGGCTCCAAGGGTTTGAATATGTCCCTCCCAATTCCTTGTAAAATCATGTCCCCATCTCTTGCTGCATTGCATAGCTAGTTGTGGGCATTTCATTAAAATGCATATTTACATGATATTTGCAATTCCATTGTGCCTGGCTAGCACGTAAACCATATGCATCACTAAATCGATGGTGGGGCCTTGGCCTTGAGCTCCTCACCACGATTTTATAACAATATTACATCATTTACATTTTAATGCAATGGGGTCAAAATCGGGATATTACAATACTGTTGATTTTGTACACTAGATAATTTTTTAGGATGTATAAAGTTACTCTTAGTTTATGAGAGTGACATAGCTTCAAATTATGTTCTATGGAATCTGAAGCTTCAAATCCTTATGGAAGAGGTGAGTCTAGGGGAGCATGTTGAGAAGGACATTTCAGAACCTACCAATCCAACATAGTTGGTCGCTCATTAAAAGAAGGAAGGAAAAGTGAATAGAATCATTCTTGATTCTATGAAGGATCGCTCCATCTCACACATTGCTGATAAGAAGTCAAGTAAGAGCATGTATGATGTTTTAATTAAATAATTTTAGAATTTTTGTGCTTCTTGCTCTTGTGAAACCAACTCTCAACAATTTTTCTGAACAAGACAAATACTATGGTGAACATTTTTACCAGGATTAATGAATTGAAGGATCAATTTTCCACCATTGGAACTAAGGTTGAGGATTAGGAGCCTGTATGCATAGTCCTTAAAGGGCTTGCTCCTTCCTGGGAACTTTTTGTTCGAGGTATGTGTGCTCAAGAAAATATACTCTTTTGTTCAAGGTATATCTTGTGCAAGAGTAAATCAAATTGCAATCTTATTTGGAGCAACAAGTGTAAGTAGATGCATTTGTTCTCATCAGGAAGATGAAGAAGGGTAGAAAGAAAGGATTCAAGAAGAAGGATGGGACAAATACATGGAAGAAAGACATGAGTAAGGTCACGTGCTTTTGATTTCACAAGATGAAACATTATACAACATCATGTCCGTTGAGTAAGGGAAAGGGTGTGGAGCAGGTTGTAGCTGGGACTGGAGCAGGAGTAGAGGAGATGACCTCTCAGTTTAAGATTGCCTTTGCCATGTCTTCTTGTTTATCTACTAACACCGTGTCTAGTGTTGGCTGGTGCATGGAGGGTGGAGCTTTGAGACACATGACACATGACATGTCACTATTCAGAAGGATTCAGGAGCAAGAGGGAGACATGACTATGGAGCATGGTGATGATGCCATGTACCCTATGAGAGGAGTTGGCTTTGGGTGATGTTCTAAATACAAGTGATATTTTATCTATTATGAGTTTGAGAAAAACATCCTTTCATTTTCTTGTATGGAAGATATACATTGGAGAGTTGTCTTTGAGGGACAACAGTGCACCATCAATGAGTGTAGTCTAGAAAATCCAAGGACTTCAGCTAGAGGGATGAGAGAGTCCAACCTTTTTTAGGTTGCTCATTGATTCAATGGTACTAACACATTCCAATGAGAGGTTGGTATGATCTTTTATTTCTCAAGAGGCACATGCCAAGGCATGTTCTAATCCTTGCACTCTATCTATGAGATCTTTCAATGAGTAGGGATCTCTGTTAACACCCAAAAAGTGCTCATTAGCTCATTTCTCTATTTACATGACCCATTTGTCCACTTTTCCTACCATTGTAGCCTATAAAACCTTCAAAAGGTCACCAAAAAGACCAAAATCCATCTTTTCCCCCTCAAAATATGTAATTTTCCTAAAAAAAATACAAAAAACCCTCAAAAAGAGTCCAAAATTGCCAAAAATCAATTAAAAGGGAATAAAAATATAAAATATATTCAAAAAAGGAAAGAAGAGGGAAAAAGAGGAAAAAGAAACCTAAACCATTTTGGTCAATACCATTGGTTTCCTTAAACCATAATGGTATTCCCCATCACCAAAAAACTATAAAAAGGTGATAGGGGCTCCTCACTAATCATCCATATTCATCCTATCCTTATGCTACCAAATTCACTCTTGAGAACCCTAGCCTCACTTTTGAGTTTGAAGATCCACATTAGATCATTGGAGAAGAAGAGACCATTGGAACATTGGAGCACCTCAACCTTGTAGTTGCTCAAACTCAACAATCCTCACCATTTGAGGTAACATGATCATTGTAAAGCTATTTTTTCAGAAATAAAGAATTTGTTTTACATATAGATCTGAGTTCTTTACCATTTACTTTCAATTTTTTACATGAACATGCTAGATTAACTTTTTACTTTCTCATATCTTAGAATAATTTTGCTTTCTTTTACTTTACTTTTTTATCATTTCAATTGAGACTGCTACTACGAGTTAGTAGGTGCTCATTAGCACATGCTTGGGTGAAAACCCAAGCAACAGTCTCCTCCCACGATTAGGGAGAATGTGGAGATTGTTGATCAAATGGCTCAGGAGCATGCAGGAGTTAGTAGTGCTAGTCATGTAGCATTGTTTTCTTCCATCCATGTGACTTCTAGTTGTATAAAGGAGGAGATGTGTGATGATGAGATTGACTTCATCCATGAGCTTTCTAGTTATTGATTGGAGAGGTGTGATGCCTTGATGAAGGATGTTGTCGAGATTATTTCTAGAGTTGCAATTGATTGGAGTATTATGGAGCACAAAGCCAAGGATTATGGATTCTCTCAGACAGAGGGAGTTTTCCTTAATGATACTCTTACTTCAAGATTCTATCAAGATGTGGGAGTTGGCCTAGGATAGTTCAATTGCTAGAGGATATGAGGTGCATCAGAGGGATTCTCATGATGACATGTTGATGATGACCTTCCATAGTTGAATGGCTATACCACGAGCTTTTCCTTCCAAGATTGACTTGATCTTGTATGGAGATGGGATAGTCTTTGTAGTATGTCTTAAAAAGTTCACAATGTGGTGTTATTTGATGGTGACTCATGATGTTGACCTAACTTTGAAAACCCCAAAGAGCACCAAAGCCTTAGCACTTGCTCAACTCATTACAGACCTACCATCCTCATCGTCATCACTAGCTATCCATACTGATCTAATCAATGACCATTTATTCATCATCTCATAAGATGACCCTTGGTACGATGACATTTTGGTGTACCTCCGTACACAGAAGTTCCGACCCAATATCGACCGTGACGGACGTCGTTGCATCCGCCACCATGCTCCCTGTTATCTTCTATTAGGAGATGTCCTCTATCGATGTGGTGTTGACACAATCCTATGACGTTGCCTTTCTCGAGAAGAAGCAGAACAAGTCCTTAACGACTGTCATAGCGGTGCCTGCCCAAAAGGTAATCCGCGCAGGTTATTTTTGGCCCTCATTATTTACTGATTGCATCACAGTAGTCAAACATTGCCAAAATTACCAGCTCTTCGCCCCCAAAGCAAGGACTGCCCCCGCCCCCCTCCATCAAGTAATCACCGTTGGTCGCTTTTGCAAATGGGCCATTGACTTCATGGATTGTAATCCTGCATCAGCCAGTGGCCATAAACACATCATTGTGGCCGTCGATTACTTTACCAAATGGGTGGAAGCCATGCCTACTTACAACTGCAAAGCTGACACTGCAGCCCGCTTTTTCCTCAACCATGTTATTGCTCGTTTTGGAGTACCAAAGCAACTTGTATCAGACCATGGTTCTCAATTTGAGGACTTTGTTTGGCGAGAATTGTCAACCCTCCTTAAGTTTGAACATCATTTCTCTTCCGCCTACTACCCCCAAGGGAACGGCCAAGTCAAAGCTATTAACAAAATTTTGAAGACTATCCTCTAGCGCACCGTCGACCGACATAAGTCCAATTGGCATCACATGCTTTTTCCCGCACTGTGGGCTTATCACACGTCCACTAAAGCTGCCACTGGATTCACCCCTTTCCATTTGGTTCACGTCGTAGAATCTGTCCTCCCAATTGAGTGTTAGATCCCAACATTGCACATCGCCATCGAACTCCTCCCGGATACTTCACCAATTAAACAACGCCTACTTCTTTTAGAGCAAGCTGACGAAGATCGCCGCGCCACTCTCCAAACAATCGAAGCCGCAAAAAACTGATCCAAAGTCAGTTAAGATAAACATGTTCACCCACGAGCATTTAGTGAAAGAGACCTTGTACTCGTTTACGATCAAGCCCATGACAAAACAGGCAAAGGAAAATTCGAATCCATGTGGCATGACCCATACATCATACACACTTGCCTTGGACATGGGGCACATTTTGACTGACTCATAAGGTAACCCTATGCGCAACTCTTGTAACGGGTTGTACCTTAAACGCTTCTATCCATAAAAATATTCTGGACACCACATTCATATTGTACAGTTTTTAATTCGTTTTTTCACTGTAAACTTTCAAAATCTTACATTTTCATTTTTTCTTGCATGAATACAGATGGATCCTGTTCCACTTTACTATGTTGGCTTCGCTGACGGTGCAAGCCGCTGGTCTCCAAATCTCGCCTCCACAGCTTGGGTGCTCTATTCCCCCTCACATGAATTGATCCACCTCGACGGAGTGTGTATAGGTGCTGCTACAAATAACCAGGATGAGTATGATGCTGTGACCGCTGCCCTCCAGATGGGCATAAGTCATGTTGACGTCTACCTCGACTCCCAGCTCCTTGTTTCCCAGCTCAACAACTGTTACTAAGTACACGATCCCTGTCTATTTAGAAAATTCCTGCGCACTAAACAAATTATTCGACAGTTTGAATCCATTTCATTCACACATATCCCAAGAAACCTCAATAGTGTAGCATACCAAATGGCTAACAACATCCTAGATTGGCATGTCAACCAAACCATGTAGGAAATCAAACATGCATAGACGCACATCACATAGGCACAAGAAATCATATAAACACAAAAAGCAACCATCATAGTATTGCATCCATGTACATAGAATGTGCTTCCATGGGCGTACAAAAAACAAAAATAGTGCATCCACATGCATAAAACATGCCTCCATGGGCACACAGAAACACAACTTGCATCCATGTGCAACAAAACATAACAACAATGACAAGATGTGCATCCATGTGCATACACGACTACACCAAAATGCATCCATGTGCATAAACATATATATATATTTCATCATAGAGTCACAATATCAAGAGTGCCCCCAGCACCCGAATGTACAAAAAACACACCAGCCGTACATCGAAATATCCACAAAATGTGCCCATATGCTCATCAGCATTTGGGGGCAAGTATAAGACAACCTAATCCTCATCATCACGATCGGCCGCCTCCTCTGGCTCCTCCTCCTCTGGATCATACTGATCCTGAGATCTCCTCTCTGCTGCCAACACAACTAACCTCCGCAGAATCGATCTCCACTCACGTAGAGCATCGAAACAATGGTCCAACACACATTGATCCAACTCTCTCCAACCATCATCTGGTACACCATCCAACAACGACTTGAAGGTCTCACGTACATCCTTTATATCATCATCTCGGTGACGTAAAACTCCTCGTGCACGAGGTGGGGGTGCCACCACTAGTGGAGGTACCACCACCATCACATGACCTTTGCAACCCTGATGATCCGGTGGAGGTCGCAGACCCACATTTGCAAACAAACCAACAAATAGGTGACATAAGCATCATGAAAACACCTCTAGCCATCATCATAAAAAAACATATAAACATGATATGATAGAGAAACAAAAACAAATATGTACGATTTGGCCCCAGGCCTGACCTGGAGCATGGGGCATCTCTATATCCCCCCGAAAATCCATCTCCCGGTACGGGTAGTCATCAAATAAAACTGGCATCTGCTCCCACTACTCATACATCTCTGTAGTTAAAAACTGTCCAGGTGCACCGCCACCACTCCAGGGCATCATCTCTCCCCACCACACCATCCGCGGCTCGCTCTTCAAACCCTCCCGAACTGGTACATGAGGCCGCAATGTAGGTACCCTCTCAAAAAAGAAAAAACACAAAAAGATGCATAACTGAACTCTCCTCCCTGCAGCCTCACCTTGTTCAGCTCACGCCGAACACAAGTGAGGAACATCTGGCCCCATGCAAAATAGGTCCCAGTCATAACACGATGGACCATCAACATCTGCTCCCTAGACAAACGATGAGGCACCTGTGCACCAAGTACCCGTAGTACACAAGCTGCAACTACGCGCATTGAAGGGTCCACCAAATCACGAATAAGCAAAGCACTGGCATGCACCTCCACCCCCCGATAACAAAACCTCTCCAGTAAATCCTCTATCTCAATACCCGCCGCTATCGTGGGCTGCGTATCCCCTATCTCACCCAAACGGGGTAGTCCAGTCAGAAAATATACATCAGTCAAGGTGAGATCTAGTCTCTCACCTTGAACCATAAAAGCCTCAATCTACGGATCCCAGAAATGAATCAACTTGTTCAGCAACAAGTTTGTTGAACGCATAAGAGGAATCTGAGCGAACTTCAACAATCCGCCCAAAGCTAATGCTGCCTGTGCATGATGGTCATCCCGGATGATCTCCATAAGAGCCTTCGGAATCTCTCTCTCCCTCCATGATTCCTTCGGTAGCCTGAGCATCCTGCTAAGTCAAAATGAGAAAAAATCAAAATATAGCAAACATAACATGAAAATTTCCCCCCAGCAAAACGATTCAAATCGCGGCAATGGAGGCTCGTAGCCATGATGCAGATCGCGGTTGTGGAGGCCCACAGCCGCAATCCAGATTGCGACTGTGCAAACCCACAGCTGCGATCCACATCGCGGCTGTGGATGCCCACAGCCGTGATCCAGATCGCGGAAAAGGGCTTGAAAGCCGCGATATTCCATGTTGGTCACCCAACGTGACCTATACGCCACCCCCGAGACCCAGTTCCCCTTGGAAACCAAATAAAATAATAGGCTAAGGCTAATAGGCTTACCTGGAACTCACAGAATGGAAAACCAACGGTCAAATCTCCCGCAAATGAAGAAAGTGCTTTGACATGATCAAATCTCCTGTCAAACTCAACCGTGAAAATGACACATGTCACTATGGGTCCACTTCCTATTTATAGACATTTGACCACTTTTCAATCGGACATTCCAGAGCCATACAACATCCGTTTCCCAAACTGTTGATACCATTGGTTTCAACGTGGCGAGAACGTCACGGTGGTCTAGTCAGTTTCCCAATTCCACCAATCCCATTTTGGGCGTTTTTTCCATGCCCCTCGTCGCCTCAGTTTGCGTGCCACATCGGTCGTTGTCCGTTTTCGAACTTCTTTATATTTGAAAAAAAGAAGAAGAGGATCTGCGTTTGTGAAATGAAAGTTCTCGACGTTTCAATCCTTACTGTAGGATCATCATCAGGAGACAGCGAAGTCTGAGGAGGAGATTGTGATTGCCCAATGACCATTGTATATGTAGAGATTCTTTATATTGCCGGATTCAGCTTTTCGTACTCGTGATGATGCTTGAGATCATTTCTTGCTCTCACCACCATATTTTTAAGGCATTTTTTCCATGCCCCTCATTGCCTCGGTTTACATGTCACATCGGCCCTTACACGTTTTAAACATTTTTCATATCGCCGGATTCAGTTTTCCGCGCTCATGATGATGCTTGAGATCATTTCTCTGTAATATCCCGAATTTTGGACTGACTGTTTTATGATGTTATATTGGGACACGGCCCCAGCACCTATGATTTATTCTGATTATTGGGCATAAGCCCTAGTAAATATGATTTATTCTTTTGTAGATTGACATATTAGGCATGGACCCTGACTAAATTTCTTTATTTGTTTATACGTCGGGCAAGAAAGCCCCAATGATTATGATTATGTTTTGATGTGGGAAAAGAACCCTAATATGCTGAAATGACCCTTTTTCTTAGATACAATGCAGTGAGGTGAATGACATAATGGACTTATATAGTGTGTTGAGATTGGAATCAGAAACACACAGATTACCTACGTACCCCGATGTAGCTAGAGGAAATATGATGCACTGGGCGTAAGCCCCGATGTACATTGAATTTTGGGCATAAACCCTGGAGCACTCCAAGCTTGATAAAAGAATACCGGATCCGAGGCAACTTAAAGATTCTAGATGTGCCTCACAACCACATTCTAGCACTAGTGTTGAGTAGAGACTCTGGAATTGCACTAGAGTAACGCCCATGTGGGAGTGTTGAGTTAAATGGATCTGAAGAGCACTCAGGGTTACTAAGTTTCAAAGTGTTGAGTCAAAAAGAATCTGAAGAGCACCTTCATCACAATTATTTAATTGACTAAATGATTCATTTTTTCTATCCATCATCAAATACTGCAGGAACTACCGTGTTGAACAAGGGAATCCGACATGCAAAAGAGAGAGATACTAGAGTACCTAGTGAAGCTTACCGAGACCATCCTAAGAATTGGTCCTTGTCCTTAAAATATTAAAAGCAGTATCATGTGAAGATACATAATCTAATAAAAGATAATTACCAATAGTTAAGGTCTTTTATGACTAGCATGCATAAAGGCCTCCAGGTTAATGTTATTATTAAAAGAGCCTTATTAATAATGTTGTCATTATTTAATATATTTATGACATATGCATTATGTAAAATATTAGTGAAATTGTACCAATAGTAAGTGAAACATTATTATTATTATCATGATAATTATTATTGAGAGTTGAAATCAATTTGACTTATGGTCAAACAATGGAGAAAGTCCTAACTCAAGAGGACTAAACATTTAATTAAATATTATCTTTTAATTATTAAATTATGGATTTTAAAGAAATTGTTTACTTCAACAGCCCTAATTCAAGATTTTCCTACTTAAGAGGGTAGACCCCAAGTTTTTGGGGGATCACCCATCTTTTTTATTATCATTTTCTTATGGTAATTAAATAGAGTTCTTCTGCTCCAAGAAACTGAAGCAATCTAGCCCAAACATTATAGAACTGAACTAGTTGTAGCTTAAGGACCTATGCCTCTTTTGCATGTTGGAATCCAGCTTGGGGGGATCCATACAGAACCAGGAATGGTTGTAGGATCATGGTTGGGAGGAACACGGTAACCCCAAAGTCATCCTGTCAGGGGCATTCATCCTCACAGATTTTGCATTAATAATTGTTGAGTGTGGAGGTTGCTACAAGAAGGAGTCAAGGGCCAAGCAGCTAGGTTTTTTCTACAAGGAGAGGCCAAGTATTCAAGCTGCTAGGTATGAGTTATTTAATGTTTCCAGATTTTTGTTAGTCATTAGTTTCCTTATTATCAAATTCGAGTTCTGCCCCAGGACCAAAGGAAGATCTAGCAGGCCTAGCTGAAGCTAGTCTTTGCTAGAAAACCTATACGAGCTTCCATATTAAAGATCTTTCGTTTCCCTTTTGAAATTTAATTTAGTATTTGCTTGAACCATCTGTCAATAGAGTATCATTATTTCCTGTTCGATTTCTAAAATCTTTTATCATGTTTAGGAAGTATCACTTCGATTGTCAACAGTAGTATTTTCTTTTACATAGACCATCTTAAACTTACCATATTCTTTTACCTTGGTATTCAAACTTTAAAACAGAAAAAAAGAATAGTTGATCTTTCAAAATTAGGGTTTATCTTTCCACATCAACATAAAGAAAAACCAAGTTTGTAGCCAGTTAGATAGACATTAAAACAAAAAAACGAAACATAGAAGTTTTCTACCCACATCAATATTTACAACCAAAACAGTGCGCTACTCATACATTTTAGTTCTCATTACTTTTCTATTCTTCCAGAAGTGTTCACAAGCTCAAATCTCATAGAAGTCGTATTCATTAAATAAAACAGTAGCTGCAGGAACTTTCACTACCATTACCTAGGCGTTTTTGCTACCTGTAGACAACACCCACGTTACCTTTCAACAAACCAGGGATCGAATCCCTCTATACTTTCAGTCTACTAGAAAACGCAGTAGTTAAACCAAAATGTTTTAAAGATTCAGATGAGCATTCAGACACATTAAGCATTAATCTTCAACGAATACCAAGACTGAGGAATTATGACCCTAGCACTTACAGATCCACTTTAGCTATGAGAATCGAAAAAGCAGCCATACAACATTTCAACACCACTAGCAAACTAACGCAGAGACAAAGAAATCATGATAGTTGCAGTAGTAAACCATACCAGAAGCAAAACTACGATTTAAATAAAGAAGTGTTATTACAGTTACATCAACAAACTACGTTTGCCATTAGAAAAGTGCAGAGACTAGGTTGTACACAAAATAACCACAGTTCATCCAATTTATCGTTTTTCCGTTACACAAATCGTTTTACATTACTCTTTCCTAAAAGAATAGTTACAATCTCTACCAGAACACTATATCGAGTGGTTGACCAAACCCTCCAGTATCAAAGCAATCAACAGACAAATCTCGCAGTGGTCTAGCCAACGGCGACCCAAGGGACCAACAACTCATAGCAAGAAACCAAAATGGGCGCACCAGGTCCTCCATAATTAAATACTAACAATAAAAACCCCCACAGGGACGAGAGGAAGAACTCAGAGATGGTAGTATCTGGACTTACCAATTTCAAACTCGCCATCGTGGAGCACTGGCCATGCAGAATAGAAGAACCAGTCACCACCTACAACCAACCACGATAAACAAGGTCAAGCACTGAAACTTTTATGTATCAATTTATCTACTTGGAAATTGCAGTCGTGAGGGAAACAAACCAGAGAAGAAATTACCTCAAGGTTTTACAATCACCATCGTTTCCCCATATGGATTGCCCTCCATGAGCCTCTGCCAGAACATCTACAAAACCCTCTTCACACCTACAGCAGACCATGGGAAATGAACCACGATTTTGACCTTTGTTGGTGAAGGACCTTAGAGTAAAACCCCCGCCACAGCTGGCAGCATAGCCAAGTGCATTGGTATAGGCGCAGTCAATTCTAAAACCTACCACCATTATTTTCGTGTCAACCCATCACTCCATAGTTTAGGACCATTCATTTGTGTGCAACCTTCCCATTTAATTATTATAAGGACCATGAACTCAACCTAAAGTCAACACATTTATACAAAGGGGAATAAGTAGTATAGGTATCACATTCCCCTTATACTTCAACCAAGGCATATCACAAAAGAGTGACACTCTTCAAAGTGTGTAAACTCAAGACTTAAATATTGATTAAGGGGTTGAAGTAGACATTTTGACAAATGTCTGATAGATATCCCTGTAAGCCACAAGTACGCAAGTGCATTAGCGACAACGCTAAGTAAGCCTAGAGCCTCCATTTATTCTCCCTACCTCTTGGTAGCTCTGCCAGGGAAATTCCTCCCCTCAAGAAACCAAGCATCTCATCATAGGCCACAACAGCCACCAACAAGGGTCCATCATACCTGAAGTGTTAGTTAAATTATTCATAAATGTGCTCATAAACCATTGAAGTAATAAGAAGGGATTGGTAATGTAGTGTCCCCTCCTACCATACCAACGAGATAGGGAGGACGTGGTGCTCAATCCGGGCAATTAGCCCCAAAACGTTTGAATTAAAATCATTGATGCAAAGAACTGTATCTGTGCATACTATGGAAAAACGACGGTAATCAAATAAATGCTGTTGATCTCTAAAACACATTCAAGATTCTGTGACAGCCATGAAATAAAGATCTGTGCAGAATTATACAAGATCATATGGAAATGCCTAAACTTTTAAAAACACAGCAGAAGCAAATTCGTTTAATACATCCACATACATTCATAACATTCATCAAATGATAATTGCCAATTTACACAAGAGAATACTTATCTCAATAAGGCAGTCCCAAGCAACTGGCTATGCAACTGCAACGTTCCACCCAACCATAGGCCAGTGTGCTCCTCAATCTCTCAGCACCACTGCCACCCCCGAGCTGGGCATGATCTCTACAAGGAACCAGGGAACAGCAGACTCACACATAGCCAAGCATACACCAAGATGAGCCAAGCCACTCTACAATTGGGTTTATCAGGCTACTAGGAGATGGAAAGGAAGAGTTGCGAAGCTAGTGAGCTCCAGCACAGAGCCAGGGATAACCTTGCAAGATCTATCTAGCTTGGCACCCACAATACCTACACACCCAGCACAAGGAAGTATTCTTTTCACTGCTGTGCAGTCCTTCAAGCCATACCTTCCCTATCTAGTGCTCTCAGGGTATGCATAGAAGAGTAACCAAAGCCCTCTTGATCTTCTTGAGAGGTTGTCTCCCCCACTAGGTTTGTCAAGCCACTTCTATCCACTACCACTCCAACACTTCAGCTCACAGGCTCAAACCAAGAACAAGGATGCACATAACAGTAGAACCCCACTTGCTGGGCATGAGGAAAACGTTTTCCACAGTGGAATGCATGAGATGGGGTTTCAACTAACCCAGAAAAACGTGGGAACCCACAAAACGAAATGGGAAATTGGTGAACAACCCAGGAAGCCAAATTCGTTTGTAGAAAAACGTCCTTGGACATTCAGGGGCAAAAACGACCTCCCTACAGTCCTCCAAACGTGGCCCTCCCTCTCCCAACTGTTATATACTGCAAAAACGACTCCCAGGCATGGAAAAATGCAGTATTTAGATGAAAAACGTAAATGGAAAGACCCCAGCTAACTCCCCCTGCGTGAATGATCAAAGGCTGCCTGTTCAGAATGGCTTTGGGCACCATTTCGTGGGTGGTTTCTTGCCCAAGGAGACAAAACACGTTTTTCCAAGTTGATGGCTTGCCCATGCACGAAATTGGCTGCCATACTTCTTCATTCCCAAGGCATTAACTGCCTTAACCAATTTCTTAGAAGAATTAAATGATTGGGTGCATGAGACAAAATGGGTAGTTGGTGGTTTTATGGGTTTCCCCATTGACACATGGATTAACACCATTGGCTCAAGGGTTTGAATAATTTCCCTCCCTTTTCCTTGTAGAGTCATGCCCCATCTCTTTTGTTGCATTGCATAGCCGGTTGTTGGTTTTTCATTGAAAATTCATAATTACATGATGTCTTATATACATTGTGCCCATCTTGCACAAGAACCGTAGGCATCTATTTTTTATTGCCGATACATGAAACGCTAAATCAACGGTGGGGCCTTGGCCTTGAGCTCCTCACCATGATTAATTACAATATTTACATCATTTACGATTTAATACAAAGGGGGTCAAAATGGGGACATTACAGGTAATATAACATTCAAAGTACTTGTATTGTTAAGATAAAGTCCCATCACCACTCTTTTCTTCACACTTATGCAAACAGTAAGAATATCAAACAATAGGAACTTGTAAGCTTGGGACTCAAGGCCTTTGACTGTCACATCTTATTTTCCAGTTTAGTAAGTTATTATCAGTACTAAAGTTAATTTGCTTATCATCCATTCTGGTTTAATGAATTACAGCTTTAGAATTTTTTTTTTTATTTTACTATTTTTAGGGACGTTACAAGTGGTATCAGAGCCCAGTTACAAAAAGTAAGTGACCTATTGGGCTCATTACAAACATCCACTGCAGACTCTCAACAGGCAGAAATATACATTTACATTCTATTTTGTTTTATAAATAAACTAACATAAATTTATGTTCTCTATGCTTATATAATATTTCAGGAACAGTCACTGTCTGAGAAATGAATGCTGAACAGGGCAGTAGTATACAGGGAAATCTAAATTCTCCACCACGAGAGCAAGAAATTGTGGTGGAACTCAACTCGGATTTAATGAAATCCATGCAGAATCTATAGGTAGAATTCCAGAGTTTCAGAGACGAGAATATGCAAGAAAGAAGAGAACAACAGGCTATAAATGAAGCCTTACTCCAAAGCTTAACAGGGGCAAAACCCCATGAACAACCTACTCTTTCAGTCAACACTCTTAAAACAGGAAACTGTCACACGAGGAAAGAAGCCAGTTACAAGATAGAAGAACATGAAGGACACAAATCAGAACCAATGGAAGAGGACTGTAAGAGCTCTTCCAATGACAATGGTTCCCCACCTCCTTGCAAGAGGAGGAGGAAGAGTGATGACAGTTTGCAAGGAGAGTTCAGAAAGATAAAAGCCCCAACTTATGACAGAGAGATCAACTCAGGGGAAAAGGCTGAAGAATGGATGTTAGGGATGAATAAGTACTTCAAAGTTCATAATTACTCCAGTGAAATGCAATCCCGACTAGCCATATACAACCTAAATGGTAAAGCTTCCAGATGGTGGCGGGACTTGAAACACACCAAGGGACAAGAACTGAGAGACATAACCTGGGATACTTTCAGCAGAATATTCCAGGACAAGTATATGTCTGAAAGGTTCTTCGACAAGAAAATAAAAGAATTCCATGAGTTAAAAATGGGCTCCCTGACTATGGAAGCATTCATAAACTAGTTCTTAGACTTGTTGCACTATGTACCTTATATTAAGGACAAGAAGGTAAATATTCAGCAGTTCTTGGGTGGGCTGCCACCAAACTTTAGAGAGAAGATAGAATTTGACATGCCCAGAACCCTGGATATAACCCTACATAACGCAATGATGTGTTATGAGCATGGACAACTAAGGAATGACAACATCAACCGGAATAGAGACAGGTTCAGAACCTTCTCAGACAACCACAGACCGGGTTTTAAACCCCCACCCTTCCGAAAACACAACAACAGTTTTCCACCTAACAGAGGCTTCAAATGACCTCAAGCACGACCAAGTGCACCCCATCGTCTGTCAATAGACCAACATTCAACAAAGGGACCAAATCTGTCCCACCCACCATTTCTTGCTGGAAATGCCAAGGGCCCCACTACTACAGAGACTGCCCCAGCAAAACGGATGGAGTTTTACACAACATCCAAACAAAGCCGACCATAGGGGACATGGTAAAGACACCTAGGATTTATGCCGCACTTGATGGCCGGCATGCAGATCACCAAGCCACCATGGTGGAAGTTGAGGGTAAGATATCTAACACTATTGTTTCAGTTCTAATAGATCCCAACGCTTGCCGGAGTTATATCTCCCCCAAGATAGTGGATACCTGTAAGTTGAACCGAGAACATCACGAGAAATCATGGCTGGTACAACTAGCCACTGGTACAAAATGAAGAGTCTTCGATTCAGTAAAAACTTGTGAGATAGACTTAAACGGTTTTCCAACTAGATTAGAATTAAATATTCTACCCCTAGGATCGTACAATGTACTTATAGGCATGGATTGGCTAGAAGAGCACCATGTCCTACTAGACTGTGTAAAGAAAACCCTACTCTACAGGAATTACCAAGGGAATCAGGAGACGATTCAGGGTATCCCTAGGGAAGTGTCTGTAAGACAGATTTCTGCATTACAAGTAAAGAAATGCATTGGGAAGGGTTGTAAGCTCTTTGCTGTTAACATACAAAACTTAGAAACTGAAAATGAACAAAAGATCGAGGACTTCCCAGTTCTCGTAGAATTTAAGGATG
The DNA here is from genome assembly GCA_027924585.1 of Larix kaempferi. Classification (NCBI taxonomy): domain Eukaryota; kingdom Viridiplantae; phylum Streptophyta; class Pinopsida; order Pinales; family Pinaceae; genus Larix; species Larix kaempferi. The sequence continues at coordinate 3,321,688 of BSBM01000123.1, forward strand.
TATTTACCGAGGAAATATCGGGATTACCACCCAGACGAGACTTAGACTTATCCATCGAGCTAACACCCAGGTCGGTACTGGCCTCCCAATCCCCGTACTGCATGAGCACACCAGAATTGGTGGAGCTCAAGATTCAGTTACAAGAGTTAATAGATAAAGGGTACATTTGACCAAGTGTGTCTCCTTGGGGTGCACCGATACTCTTAGTCAAGAAGAAAGATGGAACGATGCGGATGTGCATCGATTACCGCCAACTCAACAAGATGACCATTAAGAACCGCTATCCACTCCCTAGAATTGATGACTTGTTTGACCAAGTCGGAGGAGCAAAGATCTTCTCAAAAAATTGACTTGCGATCCGGATACCACCAGGTAAGGATCCGTGATGAGGACATCAACAAGACCGCGTTTCGAACCCGTTACGACCACTACAAATTCATAGTGATGCCCTTTGGGTTGACAAACGCATAGGCCAACTTTACGTGCATGATGAACAATATCTTTAGTAACTACCTCGACAAGTTCGTCTTAGTCTTTATTGACGACATTTTGATATATTCCAAGAACGAAGTAGAACATGAGGAACACCTCCGTATTGTTTTACGTATATTACGGGAACACGAACTTTACACCAAGTTTAGTAAGTGCGATTTCTACAAACCCCAGATCGAATACTTATGACACATCATTTCCGAGAAGGGAATAGTCGTCGACCCCGAAAAGGTCAAGGCCATCGAGGAGTGGCCCACACCTACGTGTGTTTTCGACATAAGATCATTCTTAGGTCTGGTCAGTTACTTTCGGAAGTTCATTGAGAACTTCTCACATATCGCATGTCCCATGACCGCCTTACAGAAAAAGGCAAACAAGTTTATTTGGACGGCTAAGTGCGAAGAAAGCTTTCAAGAGCTGAAGAAACTACTGGTTAGTGCACTGATTCTGCGTATCGCGGATCCAAATGGGGATTTTGTCATTTGCACGGATGCAAGCAAGGAAGGACTCGGGGGAGTCCTTATACAAGATAATTTTGCCATATGCTACGAATAAAGGAAACTAAAAGAGCATGAGCAAAACTACCCTACTCATGACCTCGAACTAGCCGCCATCATCCATGCTCTGAAGATGTCGCGACATTATCTCATGGGAAAGAAATTCTTATTGATGACTGATAACATGAGCTTGAAATACCTTTTCGATCAACCCGATCTAAATTCCAGGTAGACCAGGTGGTTAGCCTTCCTTAGTGAGTACCATTTCGAACTAAAGAATATAAAAGGCAAGGAAAACAAGATTGCGGATGCCTTAAGCCATCGAGCACATATGCTTTACGAGGTCACGATGAGCCAAACCGACTCAGACTTACACGACAGAATTCGAATGGCATGTAAGAGCGACTGTTATTATACATAAATCCTCGCAAATATTCAGGAAGACAAACTCTTTCAACAATAGAAAGAGTATAAGATAGATGAATCAGGACTACTGTGGTCTAAAGACAGACTTTACATCCCAGAGAGTGGAGACATTAGACCAAACATTCTCACCAAATTTCACCAGAAACCCTATTCAGGGCACCCCGGATATCAAAAGATGATATCGGCCATAAAGAAACATTACTTTTGGCCTAAGCTAAAAGATGACATTGCATTGTTCATCGCGAAATGTCAGGAATGCTAGTTGGTCAAAGCAGAACATCAACACCCCTCCGGATTACTTTAACCTTTACCCATTCTAGAATGGAAGTGGGAGGTAATAAGTATGGACTTCATTACAGGCTTACCCAAGAGTAAGAAACTGAATGACTCCATCTTTGTGGTGGTAGACAAGCTGTTGAAAGAAACCCACTTTATACCGGTAAAATCCACCTACAAAGCAATTCACATCGCAGAAATATTCTTAAAGGAGATCTTTCGATTGCACGGGATACCCAAAGCAATCATTTCCGATCGAGACACGAAGTTCACTAGCAACTTTTGGAGAGCATTATTCTCTGGTCTGGAAATCTAGTTACAATTCAGTACCACATACCACCCCCAAACCGATGGACAGACGGAACGAGTAAACCAAATTCTTGAGGACATGCTGAGAATGTATGCCATGAACAATCCCACTAAGTGGGAAGATTATTTACACCTTGCAGAATTCGCGTACAACAACGGTTATCAAACCTCAGCCAAAATGAGCCCTTTCGAGGTGCTCTATGGTCGAAAGTGTCGGACCCCCATGACTTGGGACAATCCGGTGGACAGACTTATGTTAGGGCCTGACTTACTAAGAGACTTGCAACAACTAGTCTCCAAGGTGCAACTGAACTTAAAAGAAGCACAAGACCGCCAAAAGAGTTACGCGGACAAGAAAAGAAAGGATAAAGACTACCAAGTTGGTGAACATGTGTTTCTAAAAATAAAAGCAAAACGAAGCTCGTTGAGCTTAGGATGTTGCGGTAAACTAGCCCCAAGGTTTTTTGGACCTTTTGAAATACTGGCCAAGAAGGGCCCAGTAGCTTATGAGTTAGCCTTACCAGCTCATATAAAAGTTCATAATGTTTTTCATGCTTCATTATTAAAGAAATATGTATACGATAATAAACACGTTATTGATTGGTCCTTATTATAGGTGGAGCCCGAAGGGGAGTTCACGCCATAACCACTCCACATTTTGGACAAGAGAGAGGTCCAGCTTAGGAGGAGGACCATTACTCAGCTGAAAGTGCAATGGAGGCACTTTGGACCAGATGAGGCTACTTGGGAGAATGAGGCCACCATGAAAGAGGCATACCCCACCTTGTTTCATGACTTCATTCCTAGTCCCTAGAAACACCGGGACGTGTTGTTCTAAGCGGGGAGGGATGTAATATCCCAAATTTTGGACTGACTATTTTATGATGTTATATTGGGACACGGCCCCAGCACCTATGATTTATTTTGATTATTGGGCATAATCCCTAGTACATATGATTTATTCTTTTGTAGACTGACATATTGGGCATGGACCTTGACTAAATTTCTTTATTTGTTTATACGTTGGGCAAGAAATCCCCAATGATTCTGATTATGTTTTGATGTGGGCACAGAACCCTAATATACTGAAATGACCCTTTTTCTTACATATAGTGCAGTGAGGTGAATGACATAATGGACTTATATAGTGTGTTGAGCGTGGACTCAGAAACACACAGATTACCTATGTACTGGGCAAAAGCCCCGATGTACCTAGAGGAAATATGATGTATTGGGAGTAAGCCCTAATGTACATTGAGTGTTGGGCATAAACCCTGGAACACTCCAAGCTTGATAAAAGAATACCGGATCCGAGGCAACTTAAAGATTCTAGATGTGCCTCACAACCACATTCTAGCACTAGTGTTGAGTAGAGACTATGGAATTGCACTAGAGTAACGCCCATGTGGGAGTGTTGAGTTAAATGGCTCTGAAGAGCACTCGGGGTTACTGAGTTTCAAAGTGTTGAGTCGGAAAGAATCTGAAGAGAACCTTCATCGCAATTATTTAATTTACTAAATGATTCATTTTTTCTATCCATCATCAAATACTGTGGGAACTACCGTGTTGAACAAGGGAATCCGACATGCAAAAGAGAGAGATACTAGAGTACCTAGTGAAGCTTACCGAGACCATCCTAAGAATTAGTCCTTGTCCTTAAAATATTAAAAGCAGTATCATGTGAAGATACATAATCTAATAAAAGATAATTACCAATAGTTAAGGTCTTTTATGACTAGCATGCATAAAGGCCTCCAGGTTAATGTTATTATTAAAAGAGCCTTATTAATAATGTTGTCATTATTTAATATATTTATGACATATGCATTATGTAAAATATTAGTGAAATTGTACCAATAGTAAGTGAAACATTATTATTATTATCATGATAATTATTATTGAGAGCTGAAATCAATTTGACTTATGGTCAAACAGTGGAGAAAGTCCTAACTCAAGAGGACTAAACATTTAATTAAATATTATCTTTTAATTATTAAATTATGGATTTTAAAGAAACTGTTTACTTCAACAGCCCTAATTCAAGATTTTCCTACTTAAGAGGGTAGACCCCAAGTTTTTGGGGGATCACCTATCTTTTTTATTATCATTTTCTTATGGTAATTAAAGAGAGTTCTTCTGCTCCAAGAAACTGAAGCAATCTGGCCCAAACATTCCAGAACTGAACTAGCTGTAGCTTAAGGACCTCTGCCTCTTTTGCATGTTGGAATCCAGCTCGGGGGGATCCATACAGAACTAGGAAGGGTTGTAGGATCATGGTTGGGAGGAACACGGTAACCACAAAGTCATCCAGTCAGGGGCATTCATCCTCACAGATTTTGCATTAATAATTGTTGAGTGTGCAGGTTGCTACAAGAAGGAGTCAAGGGCCAAGTAGCTAGGTTTTTTCTACAAGGAGAGGCCAAGTATTCAAGCTGCCAGGTATGAGTTATTTAATGTTTCTAGATTTCTGTTAGTCATTAGTTTCCTTATTATCAGATTCGAGTTCTACTCCATAACCAAAGGAAGATCTAGCAGGCCTAGCTGAAGCTAGTCTTTGCTAGAAAACCTATACTAGCTTCCATATTAAAGATCTTTCGTTTCCCTTTTGAAATTTAATATAGCATTTGCTTGAATCGTCTGTCAATAGAGTATCATTATTTCCTGTTCGATTTTTAAAATCTTTTATCATGTTTAGGGAGTATCACTTCGATTGTCAACAATAGTATTTTCTTTTACATAGACCATCTTAAACTTAGCATATTCTTTTACCTTGGTCTTCAAACTTTAAAACATAAAACAATAATAGTTGATCTTTCAAAACTAGGATTTAACTTTCTACATCAACATAAAGAAAAACCAAGTTTGCAGCCAGTTAGCTAGACATTAAAACAAAAAAACGAAACATAGAAGTTTTCTACCCACATCAAGATTTACAACCAAAACAGTGCGCTACTCATACATTTTAGTTCTCATTACTTTTCTATTCTTCCAGAAGTGGTCACAAGCTCAAATCTCATAGAAGTCGTATTCATTAAATAAAACAATAGCTACAGGAACTTTCACTACCATTACCCAGGCGTTTTTGCTACATGTAGACAACACCCACGTTACCTTTCTGCAAACCAGGGATCGAATCCCTCTATACTTTCAGTCTACTAGAAAACGCAGTAGTTAAACCAGAATGTTTTAAAGATTCAGATGAGCATTTAGACACATTAAGCATTAATATTCAACGAATACCAAGACTGAGGAATTCTGACCCTAGCACTTACAGATCCACTTTAGCTATGAGAATCGAAAAAGCAACCATACAGCATTTCAATGCCACTAGCAAACTAACGCAGCGACAAAGAAATCATGATAGCTGCAGTAGTAAAACATACCAGAAGCAAAACTATGATTTAAATCAAGAAGTGTTATTACAGTTACATCAACAAACTACGTTTGCCATTAGAAAAGCGCAGAGACTAGGCTATACACAAAATAACCATAGTTCATCCAATTTATTGTTTTTCCGTTACACAAATCGTTTTACATTACTCTTTCCTAAAAGAATAGTTACAATCTATACTAGAACACCATATCGAGTGGTTGACCAAACCCTCCAGTATCAAAGCAACAAACAGAGAAATCTCGCAGTGGTCTATCCAACAACGACCCAAGGGACCAACAACTCATAGCAAGAAACCCAAATGGGCGCACCAAGTCCTCCATAATTAAATACCAACAGTAAAAGCCCCCACAGAGACGAGAGGAAGAACTCAGAGATGGTAGTATATGGACTTACCAATTTCAAACTCGCCATCATGGAGCACTAGCCACGCAGGAGAGAAGAACCAGCCACCACCTACAACCAACCACGATAAACAAGGTCAAGCACTGAAACTTTTATGTATTGAGTTATCTACTTAGAAATTGCAGTAGTGAGGGAAACAAACCATAGAAGAAATTACCTCAGGGTTTTATAATCGCCATTGTTTCCCCATATGGATTGCCCTCCATGAGCGTCTTCCAGAACATCTACAAAACCCTCTTCACACCTACAACAGACCAGGGGAAATGAACCACGATTTTGCCCTTTGTTGGTGAAGGACCTTAGAGTAAAACCCTTGCCACAGCTGGAAGCATAGCCAAGTGCATTCGTAGAGGCTCATTGAATTCTAAAACCTACCACCATTATTTTCGTGTCAACCCATCGCTCCATAGTTTAGGACCATTCATTTGTGTGTAACCTTCGCATTTAATTATTATAAGGACCATGAAATCAACCTAGAGTCAACACATTTATACAAAGGGGAATAAGTAGTATAAGTATCACATTCCCCTTATACTTCAACCAAGGCGTATCACAAAAGAGTGACACTCTTCAAAGTGCGTAAACTAAAGACTTAAATATTGATTAAGGGGTTGAAGTAGACATTCCGACAGATGTCTGATAGATATACCTGTAAGCCACAAATACGCAAGTGCATTAGCGACAACACTAAGTAAGCCCAGAGCCTCCATTTATTCACCCTACCTCTCGGTAGCTCTGCCAGGGAAATTCTTCCCCTCAAGAAACCGAGCATCTCATCATAGGCCTCAACAACCACCAACAAGGGTCCATAATATCTGAAGTGCCAGTTAAATTATTCATAAATGTGCTCATAAACCATTGAAGTAATAGGAAGGGATTGGTATTATAACATTCAAAGTACTTGTATTGTTAAGATAAAGTTCCATCACCACTCTTTTCTTCACACTTCCGCAAACAGTAAGAATATCAAACAGTAGGAACTTGTAAGCTTGAGACTCAAGGCCTTTGACTGTAACATCTTATTTTCTATTTTAGTAAGTTATTATCAGTACTGAAGTTAATATGCTTATCATCCATTATGGTTTAATGAATTACAACTTTAGAAAGTTTTTTTTTTTATTTCACTATTTTTAAGGACGTTACATTCTCGCTCTCACCAATACCTTTTTGTTCGGTATAATTTTATCCCTTTTTCGGGCCGAGCAATTCTTTTACGAAAAAGGCACTTAGGGAGTTTCTGTTAAGCTCTTTTCTGACTCCTAAAACAATGAAAATATCACCGAGCAATCTTGCTTCCTTTCATGCTCGCTAAAAGTATCTGAAAGGGCGTATACCTGGTATAAGTTTCCCCTTTTCCGGACCTTGTAGACTAATTACGAAAAAGGAATACTCTAGTCACATCGGCTAGAAGAGTTCCCTATTTGCACCATTTTATGCTTTTTTGGGCCTTGGAGACTAACATACGAAAAAGACCACCAATAGAGTCTACTTACCGCTTTCAGACTCTCTAAAATTGAAAGCAACCACAAGCAATCACCATCTTGGGCTCGTATAAATCCACACGACGGTACTCCTCCACCAATTCAGAGTCTTCTTATCGCTTTCAGACTCCTTAAAATTGAAAGCACTCACGAGCATGAACAGTCCTGGGCTCACAGAAATCCACAGGATAGTACCATTTTTTGAGCACAGTTTTATCCGTTCTTGGAGCTCAATAAAACCACGAAGAAGGCCTCAACGGCGCCTCTCCGTACCACAACAAATCATGTCTACTCCCATGGAAGCTTCCCCATTATGGTCGCCTTTGTTCAGAGTATTCTGCAATATGTCACCGTAAGAGGCCCCTGATATCATCCATCATCTTGACCCCATAGTCACTCCAGTCTGCAGTACTTACCCCTGATCCCTTAAAGCTATGATACCCATACCTAAAGTTAGTTTCATATGCTTCCAGGTCAACCATGTCATCATACTCTGAACAAAAGACGTTTGAGTCCCCCCCCCTCTAAAAACCCCAGTTATTCCCCATATATCAGTCCCACTATCAACACTATCACCTCTTGGTCGTACACCTCAAGCTCCTATTACGGAAACATCATTGCCTCGATAGTTGCAGGTATCCCTCTGTCGACGTCAACCAATTTATTCCAAAGGATAGACTTAGAGGTCCCTGTTCGTTGGACTCATCACCATCAGTGGTGAGTGCCTACGGATCATTTTGAAAGGTGTCCTTAGTGCCTCTCCAAATGATTGTTTCTTACATGCTTGACGTCAACACCTTGATCACATCGTTTAGATTCACACAGGGTATTGGTCCTTTCAGTTGTTTGTTGAAGACCCCGGATGTCAACTGACTCTAGCACATTTGTAAGTATACTTGAGGAAATAACCAGTTACATATTCCTATAGATATCCGGGCTACGCTTGGTGACACTATTAAGAAGTGCCCCAGTTTTATACTCCCTAGAGTATACAGTTCCATATACTCTTCAGAAGATGACTCACAGTTATTGAGTCCCTACAGTTATTGGATACCTTCATATTCAGCAGTTCATCAACCCTTCTGACACCTTATTCAGAACGATTATTGCTCTTTTACAGTGTATCAGTCTTTCAGATCAGTTACGGTATGACCATGAGTATATCCCAGCATTGTGTCCCCTCTAGACCATTATGATGTACACAACAGGTTTATATGTATTAGTCAGGTCCCCCTTTTTTTTGGACCTCATTGTTATTTATATGTCTTGATATGAGCATGGGTATGCCTGCCTCGTCCATTATCAGAGATTATTCCTCATTCATTTTGAGGACATGTATTTTTAGTTTGTGCAGTTTGCATGGGCCCGGTGTTCCAGTATCCAATCGGTCTCTTCTCTCCTCCAAACCCTAGGAAAAAGACAAAATAAATATGATGTTTATCGGCCATACGATGAGCTCCTACCCTCACACATCAGGGGGCAATCTGTTAACACCCAAAAAGTTCTCACTAGCTCATTTCCCTATTTACATGACCCATTTGTCCACTTTTCCTACCATTATAGCCTCTAAAACCTTCAAAAGGTCACCAAAAAGACCAAAATCCATCTTTTTCCCCTCAAAATATGTAATTTTCCTAAAAAAAATACAAAAAACCCTAAAAAAGGGTCTAAAATTCCCAAAAATCAATTAAAAGGGAATAAAAATATAAAATATATTCAAAAAAGAAAAAAAGAGGGAAAAGAAACCTAAACCATTTTGGTCAATACCATTGGTTTCCTTAAACCATAATGGTATTCCCCATCACCAAAAAACTACAAAAGGTGATAGGGGCTCCTCACTAATCATCCATATTCATCCTATCCTTATGCTGCCAAATTCACTCTTGAGAACCCTAGCCTCACTTTTGAGTTTGAAGATCCCCATTAGAGCATTGGAGAAGAAGACACCATTGGAACATTGGAGCACCTCAGCCTTGCAGCTGCTCAAACTCAACAATCCTCACCATTTGAGGTAACATGATTATTGCAAATCTATTTTTTTCAGAAATAAAGAATTTGTTTTACATATAGATCTGAGTTCTTTACCATTTACTTTCAAGTTTTTACATGAACATGCTAGATTAACTTTTTACTTTCTCATATTTTAGATTAATTTTGCTTTCTTTTACTTTAGTTTTTTATCATTTCAATTGAGACTGCTACTACGAGTTAGTAGGTGCTCATTAGCACATGCTTGGGTGAAAACCCAAGCAACAATCTCCTCCCACAATTAGGGAGAATGTGGAGATTGTTGATCAAATGGCTCAGGAGCATGCAGGAGTTAGTAGTTCTAGTCATGTAGCATTGTTTTCTTCCTTTCATGTGACTTCTAGTTGTATAAAGGAGGAGATGTGTGATGATGAGATTGACTTCATCCATGAGCTTTCTAGTTATTGATTGGATAGGTGTGATGCCTTAATGAAGGATGTTGTCGAGATTATTTCTAGAGTTGCAATTGATTGGAGTATTATGGAGCACAAAGCCAAGGATTATGGATTCTCTCAGACAGAGGGAGTTTTCCTTAATGATACTCTTACTTCAATATTCTATCAAGATGTGGGAGTTGGCCTAGGATAGTTCAATTGCTAGAGGATATGAGGTGCATCAGAGGGATTCTCATTATGACATGTTGATGATGACCTTCCATAGTTGAATGGCTATACCATGAGCTTTGCCTTCCAAGATTGACTTGATCTTGTATGGAGATGGGATAGTCTTTGTGGGATGTCTTGAAAAGTTCACAATGTGATGTTATTTGATGGTGACTCATGATGTTGAGGATGATGGAGGTTGGAAATTGGTTGATGGTGACTAGTTCCTTCAGTTGGGGGTGGAAGCATCAAAAGTTGGAATAAGGGAGCTACAAGACCCAAAATGACCTTATAATTACAAATTCACATTAAATGGTTCAAATAAATAATAATAATAAAAGAAAATAAGGTGGCATGGGATCATGAGGGCACATAAGAGGTTGTGGGACCCACATGTGTCAAGATTCCCCACTACACTTGGCATCATTCTCTCACCAATTCGAGTTCAAGGTGAAGGGTAACATACTTGGGGGATTTGAAGAGGCATTGTTCATGGTATGAACCTTGTAAGGTTGAATTGGAGTGGAAGAGTAACTCCCATGGAAGTGGAAGAGGAATCATAGAGAAATTGTGACACTTGTAGCTAGATTCCCGAGCATCTATGGCAACAATGATCAAGAATATATGAAAAATTAAGCCCTGATTGTATACCTATGACACATCTAACATATCAAGGCTAAAACTAGACACCAAGAGGGTGCATAGGAGGAGTTATGGTCAGCCAAGAGTCTCCATTCGAATTGGGGGAAGTGGAATGCAAGGAAGAAGTGGACAAGTGTCTCATGAGGGAATCCATCACTAACTCGAGTTGGGTGAGTGGTCTTGGAGGGAATTCGACCTCATGAGTTCAAATTAGGTTAATAAAATATGAGGATGACAAATGAAAGCAGGTTTTGGTCATTTTTTATTTGCATCTTAGCAATTTGGGAGAGCTTTAGTTTGTCCTTGCACGATGGATGTTCATCCTCCTTGCACGGTGGATGTTCATCCTCCCTTCCATTGAACCAATTTCGTGGGTGCAAGATTCCTATCCAAGTTGGTTGAAGGAGAGGCCATTCATACCTCTCAACAGAGCTTCATGGAGACATTTTGATGCAGGTTCGATCCCCTTTGAGTTCCAGTCATGTTCTCTCTTCTCTTTCTCTACTATCTTTCTCTCAACACTCTGTCAATGTTCATGTACAAGTGTGACAACACACTCCTTATTAAATATAGTTAATGGACGACTTATATTTTGAATATATGGCCATTTTATCTATTACATATCTATGTAATTAATTTATCATGAGAGCCACAGTTCAAAATACCAAGCATTTCATGTAATACTTCCAAGTAATATTGAGATTCAAGCATTTTCCCTCATTGTATTCTCAAGGTGATTTTAGATTGTCTATTATATATTTATTATCAAAATTTTCCTAAAGTATTGCTTATTATTTGAGCTGAATATGGAATTAAATGAAGGACCAAAATGTTGTATGCAGACCCTTGAAGTCTTATTAAAGTTTGTGCAATAAATTCATTGTCCCTAGTTTACCATTTTTTTCATAAATTATGTGCTCTACAAACTGTTGTCTTTTGGAAGATCTATCTGACCCTAAACTCTGATATAATGCTGCAAATACGTTGTCCTCGAGGTCCTTTTATAGAGAAAAGTATCATATTAAAAATTAGGTCAGGCCGTACAGTGTTTGGGAGGCCAAATAGTAGCTAACCTAGTGGGGTTTTCCACCAATGCATTTGACTAGTTTTGCTCCACTTCTTCCCTCCTTGAAAATTGCAGACCATGAATGATTCTAGTAGGTGTTTGGGTATTTAAGGGTTGCATTAAGGTGTCCTATGTACTCCCAAGTCCCTCCCTATAGTATTTAAAAACATTTGGAGTCTTTTGGAGCAGCAAGAGTCCACCATTTCCTAGGTTCGAAATTTGGGTCAAATTGAGAAACTTTGCATAATAGGGATGCTATAGTGGTATCAGAGCATGGTCCTTGCACCTGTGAATTAAGATAATCCATTGAAGAAAAATTTTCATCCATGCCTTACTATTTTGATGACTCCTATGAGTACAATGCTTATGAGCAGTATGAAGATGATTGTGAGCAATATGAAGAAGAATGTTAATGGCATGAGGAAGATGTGCCATCATGCAATACTTCTTACAATTTCATAAGGAATGAGGGTTATTCTTATGAACTTGTGTATGATGAATATGAATGTGTCATACCACCAAAGGATAATCCTATGAATGAATTAAAAATATTGAGATCAACATGTAAAACTTCACCTCAGCAATATCGGGTATATCTTGCTTTGGGAAAGACAAAGAAGGCCATACTTTTTGAAGACTTTTTTGAATGGGTGTTTGGATATAGGCCTAAGAATGAATATGTGGAGTTAGTGAAGAAAGGTTTATGCCCTTCTTGCAAAAGAACTTGGAGAGAAAATCATATATGTTTGAGTGAAAAGGAGGAGCGAAATGAGGAGACCCATGAGCCACCTAGTTATGAAATAGGTGAAGCAGAAGAAGCATTACATGAAGAGGATCAAAAGTCACTCCCAAGTGACTCTGAAAAAGATGAAGAAAAATCACATGAGCATGAAGGATATTCCATTGAAAATACGAAATATCATTCTGAGACACACTCTGTAACTTTGGACATGAATCAAAGAGAATCTACTGATGGATGCTTGAACTGTGAAGGAGTACCCGCTGATGGGTGCTCACACCTCTATGTTGGTGACATAGAGATCACCTTTGAAAGTGTTGCTGCAAGACAAAGTTACATTGACCATGGAGATGAATACCTTGTAGCAGTTGAAGAAGAACCAAGATCAAATTCCCCATCACCACGTGAGCTTCATGAAGTTGGTCCAAGCAAGAAGGAAGAAGAAGAGGAGGTTCATTTGCAAGAGCCTCATTTTCATGCAGGGTCCTTGAAGATGGATTAAAAGATGATTCACGAGGCCTTGAAAACTCTCCATGACACACATGCATTGGTTTCAAAATTTTGTTGGTGTGGAGGAGAAATCTTCCCTTGAAGACATGGAGAAAATATAGAAGGCAATGTTGGACACCAAAGGTAATTTTTTAAATTTGCTTTTTGATAGAGATTATTTAATTGAGCTTGTTGGTTTGTATCATGGAATAACCTTGAAGGATGCAAAAGAGAATGAAAATCTCTCAAATGAGTTAGAGTCCACCCAAATTGCACTCCAAAAATCTATGGTGCATATTGAGCAACTTCAAGAGAGGTTGCAAAGGTCCTTTACACCCCCCTACATATTAGACATTCATTCAATGTCTGAAAGAATTTATATTACAAAGTAGGAACATCATGTGATGGTGGAACATGAGGTACATGTTGATATGCAGGTGCTTGAAGAGGCTACATTCAAACCAGAAGGAAGCCAAGCACTTGTACTTGTTCAGAGGGATTATGAGCTGCCTCATGGTGAGAGTTGCAGAGCCTTGGAGGAGGCACATGATCTCACAATAGTTGGACCATCCAATTATGGGGAATATGTATTCAAAATTTTGATGGGTAATATTTTCAAAAAGGTAAGGTTGGTTCACAATTCTTCACCCCCTACTTCTTTTTTCAGCCACATCAATTGGGGATGAAAATTGGGTGAAAGGTTTCTTTTTGATGGTTCCACATGAGGAGTATGAAACTCCTATCTCTCCTTTTGATGATGACATGATTAGAGCAAATTATTATTTACATTTGAATTAGAATCATTTGTTACCTTATGATGATACACATATACATGGATGCACCTATGATGTTCACTTGAGTCACTTGAAGACTCGTGATTTTCCTTGCTCCTTGCTTAGTTCATTTGATGTTGTAGGAACTTCATCCAATACTTGGGTGAAGAGATATATGATTGGAGCACATTATTATTGGAAGCAACATCCTTTTTTATTTCTTGATGATACACATACTCATGCATGCACATATGTTACTCCTTTGAGCCCCTTGAAGGCTCATTGTTTTCTTTGCTCCTTACTTGGTTCAGATTTTAGTGGAGGTTCTTCATTCACTTCTTGGATGAAAGAGCACATGGCTGATTTTTTTGATGAATATTACATTATTTTGGAGCAACATTATAGGACATGGGATCCTCACCTATGCCATTGGAGCAGATTTGATATAATACTTGATGCTTGTGTGTATGGGGCACATGATGATCTACTTACTTGGATGTACAAGCACTTTCATGATTCTTTGATGAGGCACCTATTTTATGTACATTTGTATGATGTTGTTATGTACTTCGATGAAATATATTTAGTACTTATGATGTTTGGAAGGATTCAATATAAGCAATGGGATCCTGGTGTTGCTTGGTTTAAGCTCACATGGAGAAGCAGTTCGATTGTTGGTTTGAGAGAGAAATCCAACCTTCAGTTGTTTGAGTTCATCTTTGCAGAGCAATGTTCCAGTTTACTATGTGGGATACCTTTTGAGATATGGATTCAATATTGACATGCTTGGTGTTCATGGCATTCCATACTAGAAATTTCACACCATGCATGTATCAGGATCATTTGGGACCCTGGGATCATTTTTGGTCTCATTGGTTTCAATTTTTTTGGGGTAGAAAGTAGTATAGGAGATTGAGTCGCCACTTGAGAAGGTGATTGTAATCAGAATAGTGCAGAAACAAGCATGGTGGTTCCTCTCTAAAATTTTCATGGAATTTTGAAGACTCAAAGTTGGGCAACTTAGTGACAACTTCAAAGAATTATATAGTGAGAAAAGGGTTGAAAGTTCATAAAGGGTTTCCAAACTATGAAAGAGTTAAAGATTAATTGTGCAAACCTTGTTTTGATGGTTTTAATTAATATTATAGTGTTTAGTGGTGATGTCACAAGAGATATCAATATGAAAAAGAAAACCCGCATCTCCTTACTTTTGAAAACACACAATTGCAGTACATGAGTGCCACTACTCAGAGTTTTGGAAGGAAAGTTTTGGAAGCAAATTTTTGGAAAGAAAGCAGGTTCTTTAACATCCATGTTTGAAATTACTTGAGGACAAGCAATATTGGGAGGGGAGGATTTTTCATGTCCCCAAATTTTTCATTGGGTCACAATGGCCTAAGCCACTTGGCCATGTTCATGATAGTTTGTCAAATTGGTGCTAAGGGTCAAATAATTGTCAAGCATGATGTCCAAGTTAGTAATAAGGTAAAATTAGAGCCAAATGGACAAGGTGGGTCACATGAAGAGAAAATTACCAATTCAATTTTGTAATGTCCCCATCAAAATAAACTATCATGGAGGAAAAATTCCACTAACTTACTAGTTCCCTAGGTTGGGGGTGGAAGCATCAAAAGTTGGAATAAGGGAGCTACAAGACCCAAAATGACATTAGACTTACAAATTCACATTAAATGGGTCAAATAAATAATAATAAAAAATAAAATAAGGTGGCATGGGATCATGAAGGCACATAAGAGGTTGTGGGACCTGCATGTGGCAAGATTCCCCACTACACTTGGCATTATTCTCTCACCAATTCGAGTTCAAGTTAAAGGGTAACATACTTGGGGGATTTGAAGAGGCATTATTCATGGCATGAATCTTGGAAGGTCGAATTGGAGTAGAACCCATGGAAGAGGAAGAGGCATCATAGAGAATTTGTGACACTTGTAGCTAGATTCTTGGGCATCGATGACAACAATGATGAAGAATCTATGAAAAATTTAGACCTGATTGCAG
Organism: Larix kaempferi; assembly: GCA_027924585.1. Lineage (NCBI taxonomy): Eukaryota > Viridiplantae > Streptophyta > Pinopsida > Pinales > Pinaceae > Larix > Larix kaempferi. Next base: position 3,337,323 of record BSBM01000123.1, read on the forward strand.
AACTATGATGCATCTAACATATCAGGGCTAAAACTAGCCACCAACAGGGCACATAGGGGGAGTTATGGTTAGATAAGAGTCCCCATTCGAATTGGGGGAAGTGGAATGCAATGAAGAAGTGGACAAGTGTCTCATGAGGGAATCCATCACTAACTCGAGCTAGGTGAGTGGTATTGGAGGGAATTCAACCTCATGAGTCAAAATGAGGTTAATAAAAGAGGAGGATGACAAAGGAGAGCAGCGTTTGGTCATTTTTTATTTGCATCTTTGCAATTTGGGAGAGCTTTAGCTTGTCCTTGCACGATGGATGTTCATCCTCCTTGCCATTGAACCAATTTCGTGGGTGCAAGATTCCTATCCAAGTTGGTTGAAGGAGATTCCCTTCATACCTATCAATAGAGATTCATGGAGACATTTTGATGCAGGTTCGAGCCCCTTTGAGTTTGACTCATGTTCTCTCTTCTTTCTCTACTATCTTTCTCTCAACACTCTCTCAATGTTCATGTACAAGTGTGATGGCACACTCCTTATTGCATCTAGTTTATGGAATACTGATATTTTGACTATATGGACAAGTTATATACTACATATATCTGTAATGAACTGATCATGAGAGCCACAACTCGAAATACCAAGCATTTCATGTAATACTTCAAAGTAATATTGAGATTCGAGCATTTTCCCTCATTGTATTCTCATGGTGATTTTAGAATGTCTTATATCTGTTTATTATCAGAATTTTCCTGAAGTATTTCTTATGATTTGAGATTCATATGGATTTAAATTAAGGACCAAAATGTTGTATGCAAACCCTTGAAGTCTTATTGAATTTTGTGCAATAAATTCATTGTCCCTAGTCTACCATTTTTTTCATAAATTTTGTGCTCTACAAGCTGCTGTCTTTTGGAAGATCTATCCGACCCTAAACTCTAATATAATGCTGCAAATATGTTTTCCTTGAGGTCATTTAACAGATCCAAGTCTCAGATTAAAAATTAGGGAATTTCGTACAGTGTTTGGGAGGCCAAATAGTAGCTAACCTAGTGGGGTTTTCCACCAATGCATTTGACTAGTTTTGCTCCACTTCTTCCCTCCTTGAAAATTGTAGACCATGAATCCTTCTAGCAGGTGTTTAGGTGTCTAAGGGTTGCATTAAGGTGTCCTATGTCCTCCCAAGTCCCTCCCTATAATATTCAAAAACATTTGGAGGCTTTTTGAGCAGCTAGAGTCCACCATTTCCTAGGTTCGAAATTTGGGTCAAATTGCATTCGAGGAAATTTGAGGTCTAAAATGGGCCTTATAAGAAAACAAGCCATCATATAATAAAATGAGCCAACCATAATTTCTTGATGAGTTGTAATTCAAGAACCAATAGAATTTCAATAAAATGAGTCAACCATAATGGTTGACTTGAGATATTTGTCATAAAAAAACCCAATAGAATTTCAATAAAATGAGTCAACCATAATGGTTGACTTGAGATATTTGTCATAAAAAAACTACTTTTGTTATTCGTATTTTCAACATATCTTCCTGTTTTTTTACTCAAACTTCGAGCAGGAGCACTTGTTGGATGTGGAATTTAATTCCGCATCCAATGAGTACCCACACTGCATACTTTTGACCGAACCTGCTGCCCCCAAAACAAGAAATACCTGAATGAATGTCATGATGATGTCATAGTGACTTTTTTTCCAGGTATTTCTTGTTTTTGGGGCAGCGGGGGTCCATCAAAATTATGCAATGTGGGTACTCGTTGGATGTGGAATTAAATTCAGGATCCAACGAGTGCTCCCACTCGAAATTTGAGTAAAAACACAGGGAGATATGTTGAAAATATGAACAAAAAAGTAGTTTTTTCTTTCTTCCTCCAAAATTAATAAATATTATTTTATTATTTTGACTATTATTTCATTATTTTCCTTAGGAGGCCCATTTTAGACCTCACATATCCTCTAATGAACAACTTTGCATAATAGGGATGTTACATCCACGTAGCTTGCCACTTGTACCACGCACTTTCCATGTGTCAGAAAATGATAGATCCACATAACTTCCACTGGGATTCCAATTCAACACCTACCAAGTCACCTGCAAACTACCACATGGTGTCATGTGGGTTGTCACGTCAGCGCCATACAAGCCACATGTCACCCTTCCAGTGGTGCCACATGGCACTTTTTTTCCATTTTCCACTATTTTTTTGAGACTTCATAACTTAATATATCGACTACCCGGATTCCATTTGAGGTGAAACGAATGTTGCCAGAAATAACTAGTCAATCCCTTCGTGATGGCGCCACTTTCATTAAAATTGAAGAATTTTAAATTTTCAGTGATCCTAGATCCTCCTAGATCATTCCTCCCCACTAAGGAGCTTTTGGACCTCAAAAGTTACATACATATATCTAATCAAGTTAATGAGCCTTATTTCCTTGGCTGATATTCTACTTCTTATGTATTGGCTTGTATGAGGATGAAGATGAAGCTTCTAGGAAACGTCCTTTGTTACCTGTTTCCCGATGAGTGTCCTCCAATATTTGAAAAAATGTGCAAGTATTAACATTTTCCAAAACATAACTGATAATTCTGCCATGGTCACATCTTGGCCTTGTCTTGGATGGACCTTTGTTTGCTTCTGTAGTGGAGCATTCTCCAACTTGTTCCTACACCACATGTTCTAAGAGAAATCACAATTTTCTCTTCTCATCCTCTACACTTCAAGAAGCCTTCTAAGCTCGACATTTTGTGCTTGAATGCATTGGTTGATTTCTTCCAATTCTTGGATCCTCTCACACTTCAAACCTTTTCCCATGATGATATTCACAACCTGCAAATCTTGTCATACCTTCTCTAATACCAACTTGATCCTAGAATTTTTGTGAGGAATTTCTCAAACAAAAATCTTACGAATGACCTTTTACTAACGATTATATGTAGGTGAACATGAACAATTATTATTGAGCATCTTTAACCAAATCAACCAAGTGAGAGCAACAACCAAAATCATACATTCAATTTTACACACATGTGATAACGAAGCTCACCGGACTCTTATGGCTACATCTCTAGGTCCGCTTCAACCGCGAATCAATCCATTATATGATGAATAAAAATCATAAAAGCTGATTACGTCACAAATGTATTTTACCTAGAAGAAGTCAACTTATTTCACCTACAAGAAGTCAACTGCTCATTGTATGGACTGAATAACAAGTGTCTCTGAAAATCCACACTCTCTTGAAGATCCTTCACCTTTGTTCTTCGGACCAAGAATGTCGAAGGTCAACACCTGTATTAGTATGCAAATATGCAGCTGCTTCTTCTGCACATCAATTGTTTATGAAAATCCACAATCTCCTACAAGTCCTTCACCTTTTTCTTTGGATGGATAATGTCGAAGGCAAACACTTGTATTGATGTGGATAGATGGAGTTGATAATTGCTTGACCATATATCTGCAGGTTCTAAGCAAGTTCATACTTGCCTCAACATGCCCCAAAGAGCTTCTGAAACTCAAACAAGTTTAAAAAGTTTCAAAAAAGCCTTAGGCATAAACACAATGCCTCTCACTCTCATCATCACTTAAGTGTGGCTAAAAGAGCCTTTTACAACATGGCAACCTTCATTTTCAAGTTACAATGCCAACAAATGCATGAGTAGTTTAGACACTATGGTCCTTAACCCACTACAAAATAATGTGCACCATTACAATATTGCAAACAAGGTGCATGCATAGAACACAATGCCTCTCACTCTCATTATCACTTAAGAGTGGCTAAATGAACCTTTTACAATTTTCAAGGCAACATCAATCTTTAAATCACAATGCAAATAAAATGTGCACTAGTGGTAGATTCCTATGGTCTCAAAACCACTACAACATGTGCACATGGCCAATTCTTAGACTCCTATGGTCTCAAAACCACTACAACATGTGCACATGGCCAATTCCTAGACTCCTATGGTCTCAAAACCACTACAACATGTGCACATGGCCAATTCCATAGATTACAATATTGCCATGAAATGCTTTAGTGGTTAGAGACTATGGTTTCATCACCCCACTCTCAAATATGCATGTAAATACATATGGCATCATACAATAAAATATGTTACCAATTGTTTAAAACTATAAATCAATACCCATCCAAAGGAATTAAAAAGGGACACATGATTTCAAAGCATATCAATACTTTACCTGAGCAGTCGACCCATCTCCATGGTGCACTGGGACCCTCAATCCTAGGACTTTGAAGATATCTGCAATGAAACCTCGTGGCTTTTCCCCCTTGCTTCGATGGCTCACATTGTGACTTGTATTAATGACTTGTGTCTTGTCAAAAGATTTGTCGTGTGGCTTGGTGGTGGAAGCACTTAAATAGTGCCTTAGGTGGTAACCAACCACTATTAATTTTGGCAATTCAAAACCATACCATGGTGTACTTCCAAAAACTTGGAAACAAAAACTTAATTAAGGTACCATATGGTAAACATGGTGCAACCACCACCAAATTTGGTGTATCATTGCCAACGTTCCAATGGGTATATGGATTTTTGTTTCACCCCAAAATCCATATGACTTATCAACCCAATGCCAACTTCCAAACTTGTAATCGTGGCATTTGTTTTTAAATGGCACTATGGTTAGAACTACCATTTTAAATGCGGCGTTCCCAACAATATCATGGCATATGGATAAATCAAAAGTTTAAATTAGCCATATAATGTGCCCAACGAAATATCCAAAATGTAATCAAATGGGGGGTCAAGGATAAGCCCTCAGCCCCCTTTTCTCCGCCACATGATACTTCCATAAAGCTTAAACAATATATTTTCCATTCACGTATTAAGGAACAAGTGACGACGTGATGGTGAAGGCGCTTATCTGGTATCCACGAGGTTGTGGGTTAAACACCACCGACCTCACAAATGTTTTCGGTAAACAAAACTGTGAAGTGGCCAACCAAATTGCCACATGGCAGGCTTCGGTTGGTCCACGTAGATTGCCACTTGTACCACAAACCTACCATATACCAGACGATGATAGATCCACGTAACTATCACTGGGATGCCAACTCAGCACCTCTCAAGTCACCTGCAATCTACCACATGGCGCCATGTGGGTTGCCATGTCAGTGCCGTATAGGCCATGTGGCCATTTTCCACTATTTTGTCGAGACTTCAGAACTTAATGTCTCAACCATGCGGAGTCCATTTGAGGCGAAGCAAATGTTGTCGCAAAGCTCATGTCAAGCCCTTCGTGATGTCGTCACTTTCATTAGCATTAAAGACTTTTAAATTTTGAGAGATCTTGGATCCTGGATCCTCATGGATAAGGAAATATTCTACTTTTGCTCAGAAGAGGCACCTAGTTGACCAACCAAGAGTTGGGTGTGGTTGTCAGGTGTTCATAGGAGGAGCAGACCTTGGTGCATAAGAACTCAACAAATATGGATCAAGGAAGATATATTATCCTCCTCCTCATCTTTGTCTTCTTATTGCTTTTAAGGGGCTTGATAAGTATGCCATACTTCTTAGATGCCATGGGACTGTTCTATTTCAGAACCATTACTAAAGGGTCTCGTGTTAGAGCCCTTTATAGCACAAGTGCAAAGCATGCAAAATGGGCACACCCTTTTGCTGCTACTCTTACAAAGAGGAAGAAGGCTTTAGAGAATTGGTCCTCCACAAGTGTAAGTACTGACAAGAAGGGTGGATTTTTACTAGTACCAACAGGAAAGGGGGGATTTCTGGTTAGAGGGTGTCCTCCGATTGTTGACAGATATATTTCTAACAACAATTTCTAGTGTGCACAAGAATAACAAGCGGGCGGATTCAACCATTGCTTTGAGATGACAATGAGGCAATTGTGGTGAGTGTCACCTACCCAAATTTTGAGACTATTTATTTTATTGCAAAAACATTATATTAAATTATAATTACAAAGTTTTGTAATTATGACCAAATATTGGTCAAGGATGATTGTAATTATTGATTATTATTATTTAATAAATTAAAATAGGAGACAAACACCCAAGGGAACTGTTAAATGAGTGTTCACTGACCCACTAGGAGGAATGGGAGTTGTTAGAAGGCATGGGACAGATGTCAGCATTTGCACTCCACCATTAGCTGTTGGTTATGGGACAACTACCCCTAAATTTGTGGCATTATCCCCCAGGTGGGTGGAAGAAAGCTGATGGCTCATTAATGACCAGGTTAACCACTAAAAGGCCTAGGTAGCCTAAAAAAGGTAATTCGAATTGAACAGGCAGCTCTACATTATTTTCTGCAGAAATAATTCCTCAAGTGTATCATGTGATCACTGAGAGATTCGAATAGGGAGGCTAAGTGGAAGTGCATTGTGAGTCTGTTGTAATATTATGAGAAAGAACCATAGGTGCTGGTGCAGTTCTGTTTGACTGCTAAGTCTATATGACTGGATGAACTGCTTTGCTGCTGGAAGTGAATTGACCTAAAGCTTCTACAGATTCTTCTTCCTAGTGGTTCAGTAAACAGGCTCGGGGGTCCTAAGGCAAGTAATTTGGCTGTCTTCAGGAATAGGTTGGGTGGAACAGGCTCCTTGGGTTGTTTGTTTCTCATATCATCAATCAGGTTCTATTGTTCTATCTTATTGTTTACAGTTAAATGATTTTCTGCATTGTAGATTTATTAGTTACAGTTATACAGAAGAAACTGCTTCAATTTATGGCTTAAAGATGATATGGTTTAAGGATGGTTAAGTAAATAAGATGAATGATTAGAATCTTTTATGCATTTTTCCCATACTGTTTTCTGTATAGTACTCTAGTACAGAAAAGCAAAATTAGTATAGATGAATGAAGGGCAGAATGCCAAGTGATTAGATAGATTAAAACTGTAGGGTTTCTTTTAAATTCTGCCATTTCAATTATATGTCTAAAACTCAGGAAATAGAACATCATATTATAAATAGATGTATAGCATTCCCTCTACTTAATAATAAAAGAAAAACAATTTATTTCTACACAGATCTAGATCTTCAAATTAACTCTATCTATTTCTGGATGATAATACTATGCATTCCATTATTATAAATCCAATGGTTTTAGGCATTTTGTATTCTAGAAATTTAAACAACTGCAATTATTCTTCTATATAGAGTTGTTACTTACAAATGATAAATAAACATTTATTTCTCATTACTAAATAATACTATTTTATTTGTAATACTCATTTCTCATATTCTGATTTAGTATCAATTACATTCATTAAATATACACTTTCACTATAGAATCAAAACCCTAAGCAACATTTTAATTAACCTTACTATCTACCTTTCGTGTTGAGAATACCAGCAAGACACTTTACCTCACTTAACAAAAAAACATGAAATTAGTATCGTTATCTAACACTGAGCTTATAACCCTAGTAGAACCATAAACATTATCGAAAACCAATAGATGAACAAGTTAAGGCACAGTTCTCAGGTTTGAATTCTCGGTACTATCAGAGTTACCATCGAAAGTTACAGGTTAGGATCTTGTCAGACTTATCACAAGGTTTATACACCTATGGCTTTCAGCCATCATTTAAAAAAAAAACATAACAGTTCATAAAACAAGACATTGCATTTTCACATTTACTGGAGCAACGCTCACAGTTTCAAAATATGCAAAACTTATGAAGTTTGGAACCAAATTCCTTTAATTAAAACTAGAATGGCCGAGGGATAAAACTCTCTCAACTGTCTACATCTTTTGCAAGTATTTAAAACTGAAAGCAAAAACAAAAGACTTAACATTATAGTAGCATAACTCTACTTCACAGAAACGAGTCAACCCATGGCGTTCAACTCTCCCAAGACACTGTATTAAATATCCATTATCGACGATTTGAAACTTAAACATTGCATATACTACTATTTGAAGTTTCAACACTGTTCTTCCATTAAAAATAGCGAGGGTTCATCCCTTTAACCTTTACATCTTAAAACAAGGGTTTTACTGCAACAATAATTTACAGTGAAACACTGTGAAGCATAGTAACAAGACCAGCCAAGGATCTTATCCTTTGCCATTTAGTCATTTGGTTCTTAAAACATTAACACTAGCCAAAACTCTGTCAGGAACCTAAAACATTCCATCTTCAAACACCAAACATTGGCCATGACAGGCCAGGAGAACCTACGAAGTAGAGAACCGCCGAGGCTTACTAGTGGTCGAGCAATATTCCTTCCACAAGCTTTCAAACACTGTAACCCTTCGATGAAGTGTAAAACTTGCCACACAACCATGAGTATGGTCAAAAAATGTATCATCAAAGAAGCTTCTTAAAAAACAACTGAAATTCTTAAACTTATAGAAGAAGACAGGATTTGAATCTTGTTCATTACCTTTTTACAGTTATTCATGGAGCACGACGCCTTAGCCACCGTTGAACCGAGACTATCATTTCATCATTGAATGCAACAAGGGTTGGAGAAAATTCTTGGAATCATCACTTGACTTACAGAGAAACTGAATACTGGTTGGATTTACACACTGCACTCTGAACAACCCTGGAGCTCTTCCTAACTTCAACCTTTGCTCTAAGTTAGCACTATCAGGTTCAACTCTTAAGCTATCTTAGGTATCTAGAGCCAAGCCGAGGTCACGGGTTCGAATCATGGAGGAAGCACTCCATATATACTATCGAAACCCTAAATTATCTCGGGCCGGTCGGCCTCTACACTGAGCCAGTAACAATACACAATGAAGGCCAAAAACAATAACTTTGAGACTTAGTGGTGAATTAGGGTCAAGTCTCAAGGCTCGAGATTTTCATAACATCAACGGTGGGGATCATTTCTCACATCGCATAGAATTTCATAGTACCAACTGCATTAATTAACATATTTAATAACAAATGCCACCACAGAGTACAACTAGGATAACCTCCATCAAAACCATTTGCAAGCTTGACTCCGGGGACTACCTGTTCACTAACCTTCACGTGAAGACATCCACCTAAGTTTTCCACTACACATAGCAGGTAGGTGATTTTAATGCTAGGACCAAGTTTCGATAGGCTTCCAGCATGCTAAGTACTGAGACTTTAATGCCCTGTCATTATCATATGCAATACATGTTAGAAAAATAGGATCGCAGAGCAATAACAATAAACAGAAATGCAAATATAATCACACACACATTACAAGAGAGACACAGATATATCGTGGTTCACCCCAACTTGGGATACGTCCACACTGAAGTTGCCAGTCCTTATTATTATTCCGTCCAACAAAGTAAATGGATACAACCTACAGCACAACCGTTGCACTTCCTCTTCACTGTCTCACAGTCTCTCTTCTTTGATCTCAGAGATCTTTACAATGCATAAAACCTAATACATCAACTCTAGCTGTATTACAATGTCTTTCTTTTATAAGGGAAATACAATGGGAAACTACCACGGGTTACCCAAAACCATGGGCCCTTAGGGTCGTGCCGGGATCATAACCAAACCTGGGGTACGGACACGGCTGAATACTAATATCTTTGAATTTGGAGATCAGGCTCCATAACCAACAATCTCCCACTTGGAGGCTGATCACAACAACTCCACCGCTGCTGCTCTCGCTGGACTTGGACTTGGAAACTTTCTCCTCTTCACCTTCATGCTAGAAGGCCAACTGAAATCGAGCAGGAACTCAGTTTCTCTTTGGTCACTACCTTTGTGAACATGTCTGCAGGATTTTGGCTAGTGTGTATCTTTTCCAGCTTCAACAGTTCATCTTCCAGAATAGAGCATATGAAATGGTAATTGAGCTGTATATGTTTAGTCCTGGAATGGAATGCTGAGTTCTTTGCAAGATGAATGGCACTCTGGTTGTCACTATACAACCTGCTATCTTTCTGCTTCTTACCCAATTCCTCCCTAAACCTCTGCAACCAAATCATCTCTTTCCTAGCCTCTGTAACAACACCATACTCTGCTTCTGTTGTTGAAAGTGCAACAACTTTCTGCAGTTTTGCAATCCAACTTATTGTTGTTCCACCTACAGTAAACACATACCCTGTGGTGCTCCTCTTGCTATCCTTATCACCTGCCATATATGCATCAACATATCCCTGTAGAACAGTGTCTGAACCTCCAAAACATAATTCCTGAGTGGTAGTACCTCTCAAATACCTGAGAATCCACTGTACTGCCTTCCAATGTTCTTTACTTGGATTGTTCATATATCTGTTCACAACTCCCACTGCTTGTGCAATATCTGGTCTTGTCCACACCATGGCATACATCAAGCTACTAACTGCTGATTGATAGGGAATCTTGGACATGTAATCTGTCTCTTCTTGTGTCTTGGGACACATTTCCTTACTTAGACTGAAATGGCTGGCCATAGGTGTACTTACTGGTTTTGCATTCTGAACCTCTCTAACACCTTTTGTATGTACTCACTCTGAGACAATGTCAATTTGAGATTTTTCCTGTCTCTCGTTATTCTCATACCAAGGATTTGCTTTGCAGCACCCAAATCCTTCATCGCAAATGAATTAGCTAGCTTCCTTTTGAGTACATTTATATCCTGCATGTTAGACCCTGCAACAAGCATGTCATCCACATACAATAACAATATAATATATCTTTCATTGTCTAGTTTCTTGAAATAAACAAAGTGGTCAGAATGACATCTACTATAACCTTGTTCTGTCATAAACTTGTCAAATTTTAAGTACCACTGCCTTGGAGCTTGCTTCAATCCATACAAGCTCTTCTTCAACCTGCATCCCAAATCCTCCTTCCCTTTGACCTCATATCCTTGTGGCTGCTGCATATATATCTCTTCCTACAAATACCCATGGAGAAAAGTTGCTTTTACATCTAACTGTTCAAGATGCAAATCTTCTACCGCCACTAGACTTAAGATAGTCCTAATTGAAGTCATCTTAACAACAAGAGAAAATATTTCATCAAAATTTATACCTTTCTTCTGTGCAAACCCCTTTACAACAAGTCTAGCCTTGTACCACTTCTTACCTCCTACTTCCTTCAACATGTAAATCCATTTGTTCTGCAATTCTCTTTTACCAGCAGGCAACTGAACCAGATCCCAAGTCTGGTTTCCTAGCAATGAGTCCATCTCCTCATTCATGCCTTGCTCCCACTTCTTTCTAGTTTCCACCTGCATTGCTTCTTCATAACATTCTGGTTCACCAACATCAGTCATCAACAAATAATACAATGAAGGAGAGTATTGTTCAGGGAGTCTACTTAACCTGGTAGATCTTCTTGCAGTTGCAGGAGTTTCAGGTACTTGCTGTTGTTCTTGATTTTCTGGCACCTTTGGAACTTCATTTTCTTGAATTTCATCAAGTACTGTGTACTCTGTGTTTTCCTTTTCCAGTTTCTTTCCCTGCAACTGATCTTTATACATGACCTTTTCATTGAATATGACATCTCTACTTCTAATGATTTTCTGATTTTCATAATCCCATAAGCGATAACCAGAATCATCAACCCCATATCCAATAAATATACATTTCTTGGATTTAGCTTCAAGCTTTGTTCTATTTTCTTTAGCAATATGGACAAATGCTTCACAACCAAACGTTCTCAGAAATGAGTAGTTTACCTTTTTATCTGTCCATGCCTCCTCTGGAATACCACCATCCAAAGCACTTGAAGGTCCTCTGTTTATTAAATAAACAACAATATTTACAACAACCGCCCAAAACTGTAAGGGCAACCCTGCATGCAGTCTCATACACCTTGCACGCTCCATGATCGTTCTGTTCATCCTTTCTGACACACCATTTTCTTGTGGTGTTCCTGGGACTATCTTCTCTCTATGAATCCCATGGTATGAACAGTAACTATCAAACTCCTTGCCGCAATACTCACCTCCATTATCAGATCTGAGACACTTCAACCTTTTTTCTGTCTCATTCTCAACCAAAACTTTCCACTTCTTAAAAGTAGCAAACACATCAAATTTCTGTCTAATGCATAAACCCAAGTTTTCCTAGTTGCATCATCAATGAATGTAACATAATAATGAGAGCCACCAAGAGATTGTACCTGAGCTGGTCCCCATACATCCGTATGCACAAGCTCTAAATTTTCATTCTTCTTCTGTTTCCAAACCCTGAGAAATATGACTCTCTTCTGTTTTCCATAAACACAGTTTTCATAGAATTCCAAACTTACTTGCTTCAAATCTGGCACCAACTTCCTTGAGTGGAGAATCTGCATCCCCTTCTCACTCATGTGGCCAAGTCTATGATGCCACAATACTGTATCTATTCTTGTGGAAGCTAAATAGATAGAATGGTCAGTATCATGAGGACATAAATACAACGTACCTACCCTGTCTCCTTTTGCTATCACCATTGATCCTTTAGTGATCTTCCACCACTTTTCTTCAAATGTAGATAGACAAACGCCATCTCCCAACTGCCATGTTGAGATTAGATTTCTTTTCATAGCAGGAATGTGGCTAACATCTTTTAACAGCCAGTCAGTTCCATTCTTAACTTTTATCCATACCTTACCCATTCCAACAATTTTACATGGCTCAGCATCACCTAATAAAGCATGTCCAAAATCTCCAGGAACATACTCATGAAAGTATTTCCTATGGGGTGTAGCATGACAACTCCTGAATCTACTACCCAATAATCACTAGTATTATCTAATGCAAGAATCAAAACATCTTGTAACACATCACCTGCTACATTTGCTTCCTGGGTAGTTTCCTTCTGTGCATCTCCTTTCTTCTTTAGAGATCTGCAGTCTTTATTCAGATGTCCTTTCTTTCCATAGTTCCAACACTCTATTTTTCCTAGTCTGGACTTGGATCTGCCCGTTTTAGGCTTGCAACGATTACCTTGGCTCTTTCCTCTCTCCTTTTGTCTTCCCTTGGTCTTCATGGTCAACGCATTACCTGATGTCTCACCTGTGCTTTTTTTTCGCATTTCCTTGCTAAGAATAACACCAATAACATCATCAAATTTTAAGGTGTTTGAACCAGAGACAGAGTTACTTACAACCATGACCAAGCTATTCCAACTTTCTGGCAATGAACACAAGATTAGAAGAGCCATAACCTCATCATCAAAGTTCACACTTACAGAACTTAGCTGATTTGTAACCGTATTAAACTCATTTAAATGATCAGTAACAGATCCACCTTCAGACATCTTCATATTAAATAAACGATTCATTAGAAATACCTTGTTGGAGGCCGAGGGTTTTTCATACAGCTTACTCAATGCGCTCATCAAACCCTCCATTGTCGTTTCTTTTGAGATATTGAAAGCCACCGACGAAGCCAGGCTCAACCGTATTGTCCCTAGAGCCTTTATGTCAAGAACCTCCCATTCTTCGTCCTTCATGGCCGCCGGCTGATTTGCTCTTCCTCCCAACGGTAGGAATAGATCCTTCTGGTACAGATAGTCCCCCATTTGCATCTTCCATAACTGGAAGTTTTAGCCGTTAAAATTCTCGACCTTAAACTTTCCTTCTTTTGCCATTGCTCCCACTCGAACCAGAAACCCTAGCTTCCTGCGGGTTTATCTGCCAAATAGACCTTTGGCTTTGATACCAATTGTTAGAAAAACAGGATTGCAGAGAAATAACAATAAACATAAATGCAAATATAATCACACACACATTACAAGGGAGACACAGATATATCGTGGTTCACCCCAACTTGGGCTACGTCCAAACTGAAGTTGCCAGTCCTTATTATTATTCCGTCCAGCAAAGTGAAGGGATGTTAACACTCAAAAAGTGCTCACTACCTCATCTCCCTCATTACATGACTCATTTGTCCATATTTGCCTCCAAAACCTTAAAAACCCATTAAAAAGCCTCCAAAAGGCCAAAACCCCCCTTTTCCCCCCAAAAAATAATGTAAATTCCTCCAAAAATAGCAAAAACCCTCTAAAAAAGGAATAAAAAATACAAAAAGAGGAAAGAGAGGGAAATAATGAAGCAAAAACCCTATACAGCTGACCTAAACCATATGGTGCCCAAAACCATGGGTCAGCACTCCACCACTAAAAACTTATAAATAGGTGATGGAGGCTCCCCATTTTTCATCCACAATCATCCCTATCCTTATGCTGCTGAAAATTCCCTTGAAACCCTAGCTCTCCACTTGGAGCTAATTCTTGAGAACCCTTTTGACCCCATTTCCAAAACATCTTTGGAAGAAGGAGAAGGAACAAAACTGGAGCTTGGAAGCAACCCTCTTGGACTGCTACAAAGCCTCCACCAACCTCTACATCCGAGGTAATTTTTAATACAAAAAGAGAGATCTTCACCATATTTTCATGTTTTGTTATTTATGTTCATGCTCATGTTAGTTTAATTTTATTTTACTGTACTGTCATATTTCACCTTTTTTCTGAACTGCTACTAAGGAGTCCCTTCTCCTTAGTAGGTGCTCATTTGCACAAGCTAGGGTGAAAACCCTAGCTACAGTTTTGGCGACTCCCCTAGTGTTCTTTTGAATTTCTGGTTATAGTTTTAAACGTTTTTAATTTTCTGCAATATTTTTTTGTTTTTTCCTTTTGGCTACCGTAAATCGCGATTTTTTTCCCCACAGTTGCGATCCAACTGCGGCTTTCAGACTGTTACCTGTGATCCAACTGCGGCTCTCGGATTGTTACTTGCGATTTCCCAGTGCTTTCCAGTCTTTTACCTGCGATCTGACCGCGGCTTTTCCTGTGATCCGACTGCGGCTGTTCACCATTTTCCTGCTATCCGCTTGCGACTTTTGGCCTTTTTCCCGCGGTCCGCCTGCAGCTTTCAGCCATTTTCTCGAGATCTGCCCGCGACTGTCGACTTGTTTCCCGCGGTCCGTCTGCGTAGTTTTGCCACAGACCTGCGATCTGTTTTCTGCACTTTTTCCCTGTTTGAACCCAGTACTTTGCTGCAATATTTTCTGCACTTACACAACCACTTGTCCTATCTTCAACCATACTTCCCTACAACCTTTTTCTGCAATATTATTTTTGTTCCATTTACAGATTTTTTTAAATTTCAGCATTTTAATTGAAAAGAGAAAATTTTGCATTTCAAAGTTTAATTTCTATATTGTTATTTTTAGTTAGAAAGTTGCCCACCCCATGGCACTTTTACTTGGGTTCATCATCTCACACGCACACACTCTGTCACCTAATTCAAGTGAGCCATAAAATACTACTTAACACAACCAACATTCTAACCCCACTTGGGGAACACATAAGAATCTTGTAGTTAGGTAGGATCGGGGGGATAGGAATCCAAATAACACCCCTCGGTTGTTTACACTTGAGACATAGTTGTTGTCCATTAGGGAACCAAAATCCCCTAGTACTTTTTGGCACAGTCACAACCAGTTTATCAGAGGGCCTCTCCCCTAGGAGGGTTGAAGTAGCCAGACTGGTTCCAGAGGCCTGAGTGGAATGCCGCACTCCATTCAGTAACCGAAGGATACCTTTCGTAGTTCTCAGTGTACCACCCATATGGGGGTACATCGACGATAGAACCAAACTGCAGATTCACCTTTTCTAGACATGTCATGAATGAGGTATCCTAGTTGCCTTTCTTCTAGGATTGACTACACGGTGTCCCTCCCAGTAGGGGGATATTTTTAGCCACTTGGCTCTACTATCCATATTGTCTGACTTGGATTTCATCACCTTGCAGAGGATATGTCTGATTGAGTCAGAATACTATTTAGCTAGGTGTTTGCATGCTCCCTTACCTCCCTTTGGTCTAGCAAGTCCACCATTTCTTATTTTTTAGGAAACCTGTTGCTTGTTGGTATTCTGAACATTTCTGTTGATACTCCGCTTATTGTAGCACAACTATTACAGTACGTGTTTTGAGTTGGTTGTTGGCCCGAGTGCCATATTTTTTGCGCTCTCCTTCTGCACACTTGGTTGCATTAGGGTTTTTGAGCTGTTTTTCACTCAACAAAACCCCCAGATACTTGACACCATCTGTCACCATTGAGTTCCCGAGACATTCTCGGCACCTCCGGGGTGAGCCCCCGCAACACGATTCACTTGACATCACCTGTCATAGATGTAGATCTTCATCACTTGATACCACTCATCCTAGATCTCGAGCTTTGTCACTTGAATCCACTCATCAACAGCATAGAACTCCGTCACTCGATCTAGACGCCCCTTATTTTACCTCTGATTCTGAGGCAGAGTCTGAGAACCCCACTTACATTGCACCAACCAGCCCCATGGCTAGCATGACTTCCAACCCTTTCTTTGTAGGGACCATTGGTGGAGCATCCACCACCACACTAGCTACCACACCCGCTTTGGGTATGCCCTCGATGGGGCTCACATCTACCATTCCGATCACTGTACCCATTCCAGTAGCTAGCATACCCATCCCAACTCCATCAGTGACTCACACTACCCTTGGCGGTGCAGGACTGTCCCATACCACTTTCGTTCCTCCACCTGGGGGCAACATCCCAAACCCAACCCCTCCACTCGACGGCATAGGCCCCAACATGGTCACAACCACTAGTATGTCACATCCTTCTACTAGTTTACCATTCATGGCTAGTCTCAACCTTCCTAACCTGGCCAGACTGACTAACGATCCCATTAGACACGACCCTGCGTGGCCTCACATGCCCACCAAGCTCCCCTCCGACATCCCTAAGTTTGAGGGCAAGGCAGGTGAAGACCCCCAGAACCATATTATGTCCTTCCATCTATGGTGTTCCTCCAACTCCATAGTGGACGAATTTGTCCGCCTCCGTCTGTTACAACGCACCCTCATTGGCTCTGCAGCTAAGTGGTACATCGAGCAGCCCCATGGGGCCCATGCCACCTTTACTTCCCTTGCCTTGACTTTCCTGCAGTTCTTTCAGTTACCTGTCCATTATGACGCGGGAGTTGAGATCCTACTGTCTTGCAGACAGAACACGACTACCCACATCACTGACCACATTCATGATTGGCGTCAACGCCGCAGCCTCTGCAAAATCAAGTTAGATAACCTTATCTTCTTAGATTGGTTTCTAAAATCTCTCCTTCCTGTCATTGCCAAGGATGTGGCATCCGAGCGACCCCAGTCCGAAGAAGAGGCCATCCTCAAAGCCCAGCAATTTGACCTTATTTACGCCCAGTCTGGTTACCTATATTCCATCATTCCTTACGCCCCCCGCGGTGAATCCTCCCGATATGATGCAGCGGGGGAATCCCATGCTGCAGATGGCATCATTGGCCATATAGCCTCACATAACCAGCTCTTTTCCATAGCACGTCCTAGCCCTGGCCCCGACCTTTCGTGGGCTACATCCCATTCCAGAGCAACCAATTCGTATGCTCCCATGGTACATCATCACCATTCCCACGGACCCTCATGTCCACCTTAGTGCTTTGGTTATGCATCCCCCGCTTACGCCCCCCTGGTCGCACCTCAGCCATATTACCACCCACAGGCTGCACCACTTCTTGTATCCTTTCAAGCCCAACCTGCTTACTACCTGCCACAGGCATCCCCTGCGACAAACCCACAACCCGTTCCGTAGACATATGAGCAACCCCCACAAGGTTCAACACCTATGCCGCCTCCATCTACTTATTATCCACCGTAGCCTGCTCCCGCACCTGCACAACCCCAGAACCCACCTGCTGCCAAAGGGCAAGTGTATGCCCAACAGAATCCACAGCAGAACCAAAATAACCAGCGCCAACAGGGCCATGAAAACCGTGGCAAAGGTCGTAACCGTGAAAACAACCCCCTTCCAGACCAAGGCGGTCAACCTCCCAATCCCCCAAATAACAATAACCCAACACTTTCCAACCAGAACCTTGATCGGCCGCCCAAACAAGTCAAAAATCCTAATTTGCGAACAAACCATCCTTGTTCTATTTGCGGGGTCTATGGCCATTACACACATGCTTGCCCACATTTGGAGAGGGCTCGACAACTTTGGACTGATGATGCCCACTGCCAAGGGCATGCAGCTCCTCAGGTGCCACCCAACCCCCCACGACCTTAGAATCAACCCTTGGTGCTACAAAATCTTTTATCGACCCAAGGCGTAGTGAACACTCATCCATTGGCTCCCCCTCAAGGAAACGTGCCACCACAACAGCAAATCACTTATGCCGCTCCTGATCAACCCATGTTAGACTCAGGTACGCATCACTTGTTAATGATGTTATCTGTCGATGTCAACCTTCAAACCCGTCGGAACCAATATGGCTCCACCCCCGAAGCCACTCCCACTGACAAAAACACCAATGCTCATCCCACTAATTAGTCATTATGCATGCCTCCGGCTCCACTAGATGGCGCCTCCAAATCCCCTTGCTTCCCACTTCGCCGCATCAACAATAACCCCAATGCTCGCGCTGCGTCTAATTACAACATTGTAGATGACTTATCCTAGTCCCCCGCAGCCATGTCTGCGTTAGAGGTATTAAAAAACTGTCCTACACAGCGCAAGACTTTACTTTCAACCATTGGTGCTATTGACCCAAATGATTTACAAATGATGGCTTTTGATTTGGACCAATCTGAACCACGCCTGCCTTCCACTTTAGCGTTCCAAGTTTCTGTCTCTGTTCGGAATCTTGTCATCCATCGGTGCATCATCGATGAAGGTGCCTCTACATGCATTATGTCCACATTCATTTGGCAGAAGTTAGGATCCCCTACTCTCCAGCAGTGCACCATTGCGTTGCGAGCCTACGATGACCGTTCGGCTCAACCCCAAGGTCTCTTAGCTAATGTCCCCGTCCAGTTAGATGGCAAAACCATGCTCATTGACATAGAGGTCATCAACGCCCAACTTGATTATAACCTCTTACTTGGCCGCAGTTACATGTATGCCATGCGGGCGGTTGCCTCATCCGTTTTTCATACCATGATGTTCCCCCATGACAGACGTGTGGTCAAGGTTGATCAACTCACCTATTACAATCCCAATGCCCCCGCTGCACCCGAAAATGTTCTCCCCATGGTTGAACAACCTGCTTGCGGTGCAACTACTTCGTTGGTTTCCTCAGTGGAGTCTACTCAAATATGCCAATGAATTCAACATTCCAAGCCATTCCACCCCTGTCACCCGCGACCGAAGTGTTTGACTTATGTACCCTTTCCCACAATACACGAACACCCAACCATCAACCGCCCTTGCTACCCCAACCACCATTGGTACCTAGTCATGTTGGTATTACACCCATCCATACGATCCCCTTCCTATTCCCCTCTTCGGGAGTAGTTAGCGCCCCGGTTATGGCTACCCTCAGCCTCCCCGGTTTAACCTTAGGATTACCTGTATGGTACATTACGCCTCCCGCTACCCCTCCGACACAAAATGTCATCCTATAACCGGTGCAACCCAACACCACTACTAGTCAACCACCTCCCGGTGTCACTACCCCTTTGTCATCTACTACTCCACCCCCTCTTATCAAGCACACTGGGGCAGAGGCCCACAACCATACACTGCTGTACCCCCGCCCAAAATAGTTAAAACCCACCCCGTGTTGCGTGCTCCTCCCAAATGCTCATTGTGTGATGAGTTAGGCCATCCTACCCATCAATGTCCACAATTACCTGCATTACAAGAGCACATGCAAATGCTTGATGACGACCCCAACATCTCGGTTGTCCAACTCGACCCAGCCCCCAAGCCTCGTGATAAATCACTGCGTACCAACCACCCTTGTGCAATATGCGGTATTTACGGCCATTACTCACATCACTGTCCTGATCTCCCAGATTACAGAGTAGCTCTCTACAAGATGAATAATTTGGACCTTGAGACGGTGCCCCCCACCATTGAGGAGATCCACCCCCCAGTATCCCCCTCATCCGGAGAGATTAATACCATCTATATGATCTCTTCTACTACCACTCCCTCATCAACCGATTTGAAAACTCAAAGTTTCCACAATGATGAGGAGATTCTAGAGGCTCTCATTGCCCTGGATTACCCCTGGGAGGATATGCACCATCATTCCTATTTCCTCCCGGAGGACTCCTCCTCTACCACAGCCACCCAATTTGCGGTTGAGTCCAAAGATTTCCTCCCCACCAAAGTCGGCTGGTTTAAGGATCCCATTCCCGCTCCCGATGCCTTTGAGGAAGGTAACATGGCCAACATCTCACTCGTCATCCACATTGATATCTCTGACCCACCTGGTGCTCTTGAAATCATTACATTAGGAGCCTCCTGCAGTGAGTATGAGATCGGAGAGTACAATTTTTTTTTCAAGAGTTTCGTGATGTCTTTGCCTGGTCCTATACCGAAATGCCTGGTCTCAACCCCGCTATTATAGAACACCACATTGACACATGGCCAGATGTACCCCCCGTTCTCCAGAAATAGCGCCCCATTCATCCCTCAAAGCTCCCCGCCGTTAAAGCAGAGATTGAGAAACTTCGCAAAGCAGGATTCATTTATCCTATTGCATATACCACTTGGGTTTCTAACCCCGTCCTTGTTAACAAGAAACAAGGCACCATCAGAGTATGTACTGACTTTTGCGATTTAAATCGAGCCTGTCCCAAAGACAACTTCCCCACACCATTTACTGACCAACTCATCGATGCATGTGCGGGGCATGAAGTCCTATCTTTCATGGATGGTTTTTCTGGATACAACCAGATTCAGATCCGCAAGGAAGATCAGTACAAGACTGCCTTTACCACTCCATGGGGCACCTTTGCCTATCGCGTCATGCCTTTCGACCTCAAAAATGCTGGTGCCACCTTCCAGCGGGCCATGACCTACTGTTTTCACGACTTGGTTCATATCTTGTTAGTCTATCTCGACGATCTTACAGCTCGTTCCCGGAAACGATCAGACCACCTTAACGACCTCTGGCAAGTCTTTCTGCGTTGTCGCAAATATCAAATCCGCTTGAACCCACTCAAGTGTGTCTTTTGCGTTCCGACAGGCTGGTTGTTGGGTTTCATTGTTTCCCATAAAGGAATCGCTGTTGATCCCCTGAAAGTCCAAGCCATCATAGACCTTCCTGCACCTCGCACGCTCCGGCAGCTCCAGAGTTTGCAGGGGAAATCTAATTTCCTCCATCGCTTCGTTCTTGATTATGCCACCATAGTTCATGGTTTCTTACACCTACTTCGTACCCATATACCCTTTGTTTGGGATGACCAAGCACAAGCTGCATTCGAAGCCCTTAAGAAAGATCTCACGCAAGCCCCTTTGATCTCCCCTCCGGATTTCTCTCAAGACTTCATCCTTTACGTCTCAACATCCGATCATGCCGTGTCCGGAGTCCTTATCCAAGAAGATGCTGCTCACCAGGAGCATGTCATTTATTATGTCAGCCAGACCTTGTCTGGACCACCCCTACGTTACCCGTATGAGGAAAGACTAGCCCTTGCTGTGGTCTTTTCCGTCCAAAAATTACAACATTACATTTTACTCAGTCATACCACAGTTGTCGTCGACTCCAACCCCATGGTCTATCTCTTGAACCGGCGCCTCTTGCAAGGTCGCGTTGCTAAATGGGTAATTATCCTCCAAGAATATGACCTCACTTTCACAACCCCTAAGAGCACTAAATCCCTCGCGCTTGCCCAGCTCATCACCTATCTCCCATCCCTTTTGCCATCCCCATAAATCTCCGATGAGTTACCCGACAATCACTTGTTCATCATCTCATCCGATGACCCATGGTACGGTGATATTTTGTTATACCTTCGCACGCAAAAGTTTTGACCCAACATAAATCGTGATGGACGATGTCGTATCCATCACCAGGCCTCTCGATATCTCCTCTTGGGCGATGTCCTTTACTGGCGAGGGGTTGACATGATTCTCCGTCACTGTCTTACACATGAGGAAGCCGAACAAGTCCTCAATGACTGTCATAGTGGGGCTTGTGGCGGACATTTCTCTGGAATGGCCACCGCCCAAAAGGTCATCCGCGCCAGATACTTCTGGCCCACACTCTTTACCGACTGCATCACAACGGTCAAACATTGCCACAAGTTCCAACTTTTTGCCCCTAAGGCTCGGACACCACCCGCTCCATTACACCCAGTCGTCACCATTGGTCCCTTTTGTAAATGGGCCATCGACTTCATGGAATGTAAACCCTCATCCGCCAACGGCCATAAGTACATCATTGTCGCCGTCGACTACTTCACCAAATGGGCTGAAGCCATGCCCACCTTCAATTGTAAAGCTGACACCGCTACCTATTTCTTTTTTAACCATGTTATCACTCGATTTGGGGTCCCCAAATAGTTGGTCTCAGACCATGGTTCACACTTCGAAGATTCCATTTGGTGTGAGTTATCCACCCTACTGAAGTTCGAGCATCAGTATTCCTCTGCTTACTACCCCCAAGGGAACGACCAAGTAGAGGTCATCAATAACATTTTAAAAACCATCCTCCAATGCACGGTTGACCGGCATAAGTCCAACTAGCATCACATGCTTTTCCCTGCATTATGGGCTTACCGTACATCAACTAAGACCGCCACCGGTTTTACCCCATTTCATTTAGTTCATGGTGTAGAGTCTGTACTCCCCATCGAGTGTTAGATACTTACCTTACACATTGCCATCGAGATTCTCCCAGACACCTCCCCACTCGAGCAACGTCTGCTATCACTAGAACAAGCTGATGAAGATCATCGTGCCACCCTCCAAACCATTGAGGCCGCCAAGAACCGCTCCAAAGCTGGTTACGACAAACATGTCCACCCATGAACTTTCCGCGAAGGAGACCTTGTTCTCGCCTATGACCAAGCCCACGACAAGACCGGTAAAGGAAAGTTTGAATCCATGTGGCAAGGCCCTTACAACGTGCAAACCTGCCTCGGAAATGGGGCATACATTTTAACTGACTCAGAAGGTCACCCTTTGTGCAACCCCTGTAATGGGTTGTATCTTAAACATTTTTATCCATAAACAAACCCGAAGCCCATTGGTCTGTATTGTACAGTTTGCTTTCTTTTTGTTTTTCACCTTTTTTACCGCAACCTTACATTCATCATTTTTGCATGATCATATATGGACCATCTTCCACCTCATTACATTGGCTTCGCTGATGGAGCAAGCCGCTGGTCTCCAAACCTGGCTTCTACAGCAAGGGTCTTATATTCCCCTTCACATGAGTTGATTCACCTTGACGGAATGTGCATAGGTGCTGCTACCAATAACCAGGCGGAGTATGATGCTATGACCGGTATCCTGACTGCTGCCCTTCAGATGGGCATATGTCACCTTCATGTGTTCCTTGACTCCCAGCTACTTGTCTCCCAGCTCAACAACTGCTACCAGGTGCGTGATCCATGCCTCTTTAGAAAATTCCTGTACACAAAACAACTCAGCCGACAATTTGAATCCATAACATTCACCCATGTCCCAAGAGCTCAGAATAGTGTCGCAGATCAAATGGCTAACAACATCCTAGATTGGCATATCAATCACACCATGTAAAACATCCATCATGCATCATCATCCCATATCATCTCATCAAAAAATATATAAAAACCCAAAAAGATTGCATTTCCAACAAGGGGCATCCACGTGCCTATCATCACATAACTATTTGCATCCATGTGCAATAACATAAACACATTACTATACAGGGGCATCCACGTGCCTATCCTACATACATAATGTTGCATCCATGTGCAATACATAAAATAAAATACACAAGGGGCATCCACGTGCCCATCATCCTACATTACTTGCATCCACGTGCAATACAAACATATTACAAACCACAAGCGCATCCACGTGCATACACTACATCATAATCACAAAAGATGCATCCATGTGCATATATATATCAAAAAATAAACATCAATGTGCTACACATGTCCTGAGTACCTCAGTACTCAGCTATACAAAAAATATCTATACATCAATAAGCCTCATAGAATACATGCCGTGGCTACAAAATCGGGGGGGGAGTCCTCTGTACTCCCTACTGAGAGTCATACCCTCCGTCACTACCTACATCAGCTATCTCCGAGTCCTAACCTCGCTCCTCCTCCGGCACCTCCTCATCCCTTGCAAGCTCTTGTGCTTGACCCCTATCCGCCAAAATGGCCACCCGGATCGCGATCGATCGAAAATCCCGTGGCGCCCGCAGACAGTCTTGAATCACCTCCGGATCCAAGTCCTGCCACCCATCATCAGTCACTCCAACCAACAAACGATCGAGAAGCATCCATATAGAATCCCGAGTCCCCTCAGTGTCCCGTCGACGCACCTCCCCTCGGCCTGGCAGGGCCGGTATTGCCACATGCCCCCTGTGATCTACATGTTGTTGGTGGTGGTCTCGGGCCAACATCTGCAGATCATGCATTAGTTAGTAACAACATATCAATATCTCAAACCTATCATACACAAAATTTGACATCAACAACAATCAAGCAAATCAATACATACCATTTGGTCCCCACGCCTGCCCTGGAGGCTGTGGTGCCTCCGGATCTCCTGTATAGTCCATCTCTCTGTATGGATAATCATCTAGCGTCAGTGGCATCTGCAACCACTGTAGGTAGAGCTCCTGGATGAAGTACCTTCCCACCTCATCCCCACCCCGTCGTCGCATCATCTCTCCCCACCGCACCATGCGCGGCTCCCTGAGTCCTCCTGCCCTGATCGGCACCCGCAGCCGTAGTGTAGGTACCCGCTCCATGAAGAAGGCATAGAGAAAGGATCCATAACAGAATCCTTTACCAGATTCCTTCACCGAGGTCAGTTGCAGCTGGACGCTGGTGAGGAACATCTGGCCCGAGGAATAGTATATGCGACCCAACACCCGCTCCACCAGCTGCATCTGGCCCCCTGACACCCACTCAGGTGACTAGGACCCTAAAACCCACGCCGCGATCACCTATACTGATGGCTCCCGCAGATCCACAATTCGGAGTGCATTCCTATGCACTATAGCCTCAGGAACGCAGTACCGCTCCAACATATCCTCCATGTCCATGTCTGCGGACACTCGTGGCTGTGTATCAGCCACCCTACCCAGATAGGGCAACTTCATCAAGAAATATACATCTGTGAGGGTGAGATCCACCCTCTCTCCCTGCACCCTGAATGCCTGTATGTTAGGCTCCTAAAATCTCACTAACCTGTTCAGCAGTAGCCCTGCTGAACGCATCATGGGCACCTGTGCGAACTTCAGCAACCCACACAACCCCAAAGTAGACCGCACATGCCGATCCCTCCGGATGACATCCACTATGTCGTCCGGGACCTCCTGCTCTCGCCACAGCACTATCGGCATCCTATCAATCACACAATGCACACTCATCATACCCATGTTAAAGAAATAACCCTTCCCCACCCCTCAGGAAATCCTAACGCTCGATCCCAATTGTGGCTTTAGGTCCCTTGCCGCGATCTCAGACCGTGGCTATCAGGGTTACAGTCGTGGTTTGGGACCGCGACTGTAGGAGCCGAAATCGCGATCCCGAACCGCGAGTTCAGCCTCAGAACTCGCGGTCCAGGACCACGTGTTTTGACCTAGAACTCGCGGTCCCCGACCGTGTGCTCAAACCCAGAACTCGCGGTCCCCGACTGCGTGTTCAGAACTAGAACCTGTGGTTCCACCCCGGAAACCCGCGGTCCACCCCCTCGTGGACCGTACAGGACCCCCCGAACCCAATAAAAAATGCAGGTATGAGTTTATCGGAATACCTGCAGCTCCCGGATCTGAAAATGGTCGGTCGGATCGTCCAGAAACACCAACTAAGCTCTGGTCCACTCTGATCTCTAGTCAAAGTCAAAAAAGTCCAAATGACACTTGTTATGTTGGACCCACTTACTATTTATAGTCCATTGACTTTTTCTTGTTTTGGCCATTCTGAATCCATACGGATTCCATTTTCCGAACCATTTCCACCACTGGAATCGGCACGATGAGATCGTCATGATGGTCGACTCATTTTCTTATTTTTTTCGCATCATTTTTTGGAGCATTTTTTCTAGACACCACTCGTCGCCTCGGTTTGCGTTCCACTTCGGCCGTTCTCCATTTTTGATATACTTTATATAATCGGATTCATTTTTTCGAGCCCGTGATGATGCTTGGGATCATTTCTCGCTCTCACCCCCATATTTTTTGGGTATTTTTTCCAAAATGCCCCCCATCACCTCGGTTTGCATGCCACTTCGACCGTTCTCCATTTTTGACACTTTTTATATTGCCAGATTCAGTTTTCTGAGCCCGTGATGATGCTTGAGATCATTTCTCGCACTCACTAGGTACAATTTCAATATTGTGTCCCGACACCTTGCTGCCTTGGTTTGCACGCCACATTGGCTGCCATCGAATTGTTACACTTTCTTACATGAGCCATTCACTCCATTCATACTCCAATTATTTCATTATTTTGCCACCATTCATCACCCTGCAAGGAGGTCCACCAGTTCCCCCCCCACCCTCGTTCTTGGCTCTCATCGATGTTCCTTGATTGAACACTTCCTCCTTGCCTGGCCATTCCTTTTGTTCAATATAATTTTATCCCTTTTTCGGGCCGGACAAGTCCTTTACGAAAAAGGCACTTAGGGAGTTTCTGTTAAGTTCTTTTCTGACTCCTAAAACAATGAAAAGATCGCCGAGCAATCTTGCTTCCTTTCATGCTCGTTAAAGTACTTGAAAGGGCGTCTATTTGGTATAAGTTTAACCCTTTTCCGGACCTGGTAGACTAATTACGAAAAAGGAATACTCTAGTCACACCGACTAGAAGAGTTCTTCATTGCATCCTTTTATGCTTCTTCAGGCCTTGGAGACTAACACACGAAAAAGCACCCCCCCCTGGAGTCTTCTTATCGCTTTCAGACTCTCTAAAATTGAAAGCAACCATGAGCACGCACCGTCTTGGGCTCGTACAAATCAACACAACGGTACCATTCCTTTATTTTAGAGTCTTCTTATCGCTTTCAGACTCCTTAAAATTTAAATTAATCCCGAGCATGAACTGTCCCGGGCTCGTATAAATCCACACGACAGTACCATTTTGAACACACTTCTTCTAGTTACTTAACCCATGAAGCAGTTCCCCCCGTGCTTCTTGACACTATGATCGATCATCTCGGCAGCACGCCCAATCAGGTCGCTTTGTTCAGAGTATTTTGCAGTCTCCTGCCATTTTACACCAACTTGAGTATCACTCATCCCAATCACTATCCTTGATCCATTACAGCTATGATCCCTTTCCCACCAGTTAGTTTCATATGCTGCCCGATCATCCCCCACGTCATACTCTGAACAAAGGAAGTTTGAGTCCACCCACTCTACTTGCCCAGTTATCCTCCACCCCCACAGTATGTCAGTCCTACCATCAGTACTCTCACACTTCAGTTCTCCACCTCGTGCTCCTATCAAGGAAACATCATTGCCTTGCTAGTTGCAGGTCTCCCTCTGTCGACGACAACCCATCTATTCCATAGGATAGACCCCGAGGTCCCTGCGCCTTGGACTCATCACCATTTGTGGTGAGTGCCTATGAACCATTTTGAGAGGAGTCATTAGTGCCTCTCCGAGTGGTTGTTTCTCACATGCTCTACCTCAACACCTTGATCGCATCGTTGAGAATCGCGTAGGGTATATATCCCTTCAGTTATTGGTCGAAGACCCCGGATTTCCCCTGACTCTAGCACATTGGTGAGTCACTTCGGAATACCCAGTTATATGTTACCGTGGATGTCCGGGTTGTGTAGGCGATTGTATTCGGAAGCCATCCAGTTATATGCTTCCTTGAGTACCCAGTTCAGTTCCAGTTCAGTGTACCATTGAGCGTATGACTCCCCGTCACTATGATCCAGTAGCTCATCAGTTCCTTTGGTACCACACTTAGTAGCACTGTTGTTATTCTAGTGTATCAGTTCTTCAACTCAGACATGGTCAGCCTAGCAGTATGTCCCAGATTTGTATCCCCTCTGGACCCTTATGATGTACACAGTGGTTCTCCATGTATCCTTCAGGCCCCCATTTTTGGGCCTCATTGTTCTTTTTTATATATATCTAGATACGAGCATGGGTATGCCCGCCTTGTCCATATATTGAGATTCTTTCTCATTTGAGGCCATGTATATTTCAGGTCCCCATTTTTTGGACCCCCTTGTTATTGTTCTATATCTTGATATGAGCATGGGAATTCCCGCCTCGTCCATATGTTCAGATTATTCCTCATTCATTATTGAGGTCATGTACTTTCAGTTTTTGCAATTTGTTCGAGACCGTTGTTCCGGGCTCTAGTTCGTTTCTTCTCCTGTACACATCCCAGGAAAACCATAAAAGACTTATGATGTCTATCGGCCATACGATGAGCTTCTGCCCTCACACATCAGGGGGCAATCTGTTAACACTCAAAAAGTGCTCACTACCTCATCTCCCTCATTACATGACTCATTTGTCCATATTCCCTACCATATTTGCCTCCAAAACCTTAAAAACCCATTAAAAAGCCTCCAAAAGGCCAAACCCCCCCTCTTCCCTCAAAATAATGTAAATTCCTCCAAAAATAGAAAAAACCCTCTAAAAAAGGAATAAAAAATACAAAAAGAGGAAAAAGAGGGAAAAAAGAAAGCAAAAACCCTATACAGCTTACCGAAACCATATGGTGCCCAAAACCATGGGTCAGCACTCCACCACTAAAAACCTATAAATAGGTGATGGAGGCTCCCCATTTTTCATCCATAATCATCCCTATCCTTACGTTGCTGAAAATTCCCTCGAAACCCTAGCTCTCCACTTGGAGCTAATTCTTGAGAACCCTTTTGGCACCATTTCCAAAACATCTTTGGAAGAAGGAGAAGGAACAACACTGGAGCTTGGAAGCAACCCTCTTGGAATGTTGCAAAGGCTCCACCAACCTCTACATCTGAGGTAATTTTTAATACAAAAAGAGAGATCTTCACCATATTTTCATGTTTTGTTATTTATGTTCATGCTCATGTTAGTTTAATTTTATTTTACTGTACTGTCATATTTCACCATTTTTCTGAACTGCTACTAAGGAGTCCCTTCTCCTTAGTAGGTGCTCATTTGCACAAGCTAGGGTGAAAACCATAGCTACAAAGGATACAACCTGCAGCACAACCACTACACTTCCTCTTCACTGTCTCACAATCTCTCTCCTGATCTTAGATATCTTTACAATGCATAAAACCTAATACATCATTAACCCTAGCCGTGTTACAATGTCTTTATTTTATAAGGGAAATACAATGGGATACCCAAAACCATGGGCCCGCAAAACAACTGGAAAAATCATAACCAAAACTGGGGTACGGACACGGCTGAATCATCATCTATGAGACTGGAAGATTTGGCTCCACAATCAACATAAATAATCCCGAAATATAAATGGTGACTCCGTTGGGGAGTTTCTCCATTTTTGGGTAGTTTAGGGTTTGTTCTTTCTATTTGATTTTTTGTGTATTTTTGTTGCTTTTCTGGAATCCTTTGTTATAGATTAGTAGATTTTCATATTAGAACCCTTATAGGGAGAAAAAATCTGGGTTTTAGAGGTCTGAGATTGAATTTTTGCTTTTTCCCGCACTTGTATGTGGGCCACAGAATAGACAGATGTGTATCTGTCCTGTAGACTGCAAAATTTTATTTTTTCTCTGTTTTTCCTTATACGTGGGCTACAAACTAGACATACGTGTATCTCTCTTGCAGAGTGCGAAATTTTCCTTTTTCCCTATTTTTCTCCTTATACGCACCTTAGATACTGCTAGAGTGTGTATACATGGGATGCCTTAATACAGGGCACACTTATCCCTAAAATCAATAAAATATCTTTCTTTGCTTTATATGTAGTTATATCTTTATAATGTTTATTTAATGTAAGAGTCGTAACACATCATTAGTTGCACTTCCACTTCCCTTTGAATAAATAACATCCCATAAAATTAAGTGCATAAATTTAAAAATTATTAGATGTTTATTTTAGAGGGTTCATCAACTAGCTTAGGGATAGAGACTCATACTATGGTGGAAGCAAACACTCTGGAGCTATTAAACTATGAAACTTAGGTGTTTGTCCCGAGGATAGGAAAATATAATATCGTAAGGGTGTGGGTGGGAATATCCTCTCAAACAGGATTTAAGCACAAGTGCGTGTGAGGTTAAGTTGAAGGGATTACCCCTTTGATTCTTAACTAATAATTTGTGGGATTTTGTGTGTATGGGGATTTAACTTGTACAACTTGGCCCCACCTGTGGTGCTATTAATTTTGAGATTTTGGGCTTAGTTACCCTTCCCATACATACGATCTCGACTGTCGATTGTCCCCCTAGACGTTGGTTGTGAGTTGGTATCCTTAGTTGCTTGTCTTAGGATCACCTAGGTGATTGTAGGGGGCTTACTGTGGTACCTGGAACATATGTTGGGCAAAACTAATAGTACCCTTGGAGGGTGTCCCATAATTTTAAGGAGACTTGCACCAAGAAGGGATATTAGCAAATGCCTTCGTAATTACTTCGTGTACTCTTTTTGTTTGGTTGCTGGATCTAATGAACCCGTACTCAGCTTCAAAAGGCCTATCAGTTGCTTGTTTGATATCCCTAGGTATTTTTACTAGTGGTGTGCTCTTTGTGGTTTAGTTGGACTTATGTTTTAACTTATTTTAAACATCTTCTAAGGGTGGAAGAACAACCTCTTCGTTGGTATAAGAGGATTTAGAATCTTCCTCCAATCAAAGTGGAGCCTCCATTGCCTCCTCAGGGGAACTGATTAAGCACAGTTGGTTCTTTTGATCCATTAGGTTCTATAAATTTACTCGGTGAACTAGAAATTATAAGAATCAACACTTTTGCACCTAACACCACTAGAGTTGAATATCTTCAAGTTGAAGGCTTCATTAGACCTTTCAACCCTCCTATAAGTGGACCGGACAAACCAGTTCTAGTGCAGATTCTAGTTTTTTTTTAACAAAGACCAAGTATATACTGTATAAGTAGAGGATTGATTATGAACAGTCCAGGAGAAGGATCGAGTGATCTAAATATTTCTAATTCATCTATAGTTATGGGAGGATTCTATCCTCCTCATTTTAGCGCTTAGATGTTAAACACAACAATAGCAAGTACATCTCTTGTTGTTAAATCCTAGTGCCTTTAAATCTGGGATGTCGACTATGAGTATGCCCAATTTTCCAATGACTTCTAACCTATTGTTTCAAAATCCTACTACTGGATTTATTGGTTCTTCTATACCCTTCCAAGGTTTTCCTTAGAATGAAGGACACATCTCCCCATCCTTTCCCGCTATTTGTAGGGCCTGGTTCGGTTGGGGAATTTTTTTCTTTGTAATTAAATAATAAGTTATTTTCATATCGTGATTATTGATACGAATTTAATTTCTTTCAGAAAACATAAATTCAAGGTAGTAATGTCTTAACGTAGTTGTATTGGTAGATTCATTCTCCTAACCAAGACCCTAATCTAAACCATATCATAACCCAATCAAACACTCATTCCACTTATCTAGATACATTCACATGTGTTGACCATGGTAATTAAATTAAATAAATTCGTAAACCACAATTATTTCTTCTAAGCATCCAATCCGCTTTAATTTACCAACTCTATTCATCCATGAGCTAAACTGTGCACAATCACAATTCTTTTGTCTGGTTCGACAATTAAAATATACATCACATGAAATTCTTACCGTCGCTTAAATATAAATTAATATACAACTTATGGAGATCCTGAAATCAATTTGGTATGAATATTAAATCTACATCATACATAAACCCTATACACAAGTTAATATGAATGCTTAAAATGCAAAGTATGAAATCCGAACACAATTGAGTGAAGACACCATTAATCATACTACAAGTCAACTTAAATGATATGACCATAATAATACAATGACTAATATAATCACTACCTAACTCCTACTCTATTTCATACATTACTAGATAACCAAGATCTAAACATTTGATAATTAAGTGGACCACTCGTAGTCCATAAGGGTTGAATTAACAGCTAACCCCAAGGTATACGGATTATGTCTCCCATGAGAATGACCAGTCGTGGAACTCAACACACAACAATTTACTCGGGCTACTTATCCTAATTAAATTTATACAACACAAATATTGATTGACTTGGTGTCATCGATCTACGTAGATTTGATCTCGACACAATGTCGAACAACGATCTTTCCGCTTGGATGTCAAACATGTAATAATTTTGTTACCCAACCTCTGTAATTAATTAATGGGAATTATATGCAGTAGCATGATATCGATCCCTGGATCGTATGCATGCTCTGCAAATTCGTAGGCGACCAATAGATACAATATGCAGTAAACATAAACATTGCGTGGATCTATAAGTGGATCGCGCTCCAACTTAAATGAAATGCAAACAGAGATAATACATAAATCACTTGGAATCAATCTATAGAGATCGATCACCAATAGTGGTCATCAGAGGAGATATACATAGTGTTTAAAACAATCCATCGTCGAATGAGATTGGGCATTGACCTACAGAGATTGATCCCCGCTCACTCCAATATATATATATATAGTTATAACATAATTAGACAACCATTGATATTCAATTACGATTAATGTCTTACGTTATTCGACATCTCACAAGAGAGTGGGTCATCGATCATTAAGGGTAGATCACCATTGTACTCATACGCAATACAAGTGAAATAAATGTCACAGAAGGTTCCAGCATCGATCCACTGAGATCGATCACTATTTATGCAAGGCATTGATCTCATACAATCTCTTTGGCATCGATATAGTGAGATCGATTGCTTTCAATGAGTTGCATGTGTCAATATTCAACCAGATGCGAACATAGAAATTTTACCCGTGATCCGACATCGTTCCTTTAGAGATCGATATCCATCCTTTCTAAATTTAGTTGTATGTAAAACAATTCAACAAGATACAATCACAAAACGATATTGGCGATTCGACATCGATCCATGAAGATCGATCGCCATCATTTCTCAAGAGATGATATGCAAATATTTAAAACAAAGATTAAGGTATTGAAATGGTATCGACAATCCAATATCGATCTTTTAAGATCAATCGCCATCATTTCTCAAGAGCTGTTATTTGTAAAATAATAAAACAAAGATTAAAGCATTGAAATGGTATCAGCGATCCCACATAGATCTTTTAAGATCGATCGCCATCATTTATCAAGATTTTTTAGGTGAACATTAAACCAAAATCAATCATACGAAAGTTTTACCCTGATTCGGCGTCCATCTACAGATATCGATCGCCGTACTCCATCAACGAGTGCTATAGATACACGTTTAAATACATAGAATACATGTGAAATGTGACCACGGTTTGACATCAATCTATGGAGATCAATTTGCCATCCTCCATCTCAAGTGGTATGTACAACAATTAAAACAGTTAGCAGACATATGAAACGCAACCACGATTCGACTTCGATCTATGGAGATTGATCATCGTCCCCCATCTCGAAAGGTATGCACACCAATTTAAGCAGGTAGAAGACATGAAACGTAACCACGATTTGGCATCGATCTATGGAGATCGATTGCCGTCCTCAATCTCAAGTGGTATCACACCAATTTAAACGAGTAGCAGAAATATGAAATAACATAACATTAACAAGATACAAGTATACAATAAGACCATGACCCGACATCGATCTATGGAGATCGATCGCCATCCTCCATCTCGAGTGGTAAGTGTAATCTATAAACGATTTGCAAGCATAAGTATATCACTATGAACTAGCATTGATCTATAGAGATAGTTCACCATCATTTCGGTGGTCTACTGAGATGATTGATGCATACAATATCCTGGCATCGATCTATTAAGATAGATCGCCATTCCTTTACTCAAAACTAAAACAAGTTCTCCGCAATAATACAGTGATAACACAACAATATCATTATGGCAGAATGAGAAAGCCATTGGGAATGGATCCCCAACAGATAGTAAACTTGACACACAGAAGTAGTTTATTTGGCAGTGCTAGGGTACTATGATAGGATTATCGACTCAACAGAAAAGAACGATGAAAAGACTATCAACATACTCATACAATGCCATGGGCGTTTAACGCAATCCCATAAATAAAAAATGTTATACACCATAATGCGTGCATCCACGATTGAACTGTGAGGATTCACGCTTTCTTCCTTTGTTACGATAACCCTACTCAAGCTCATTTCATAGAAAGCATTTATATGATTAATATACAATACAATAATTCCATCCTGATAATAGATATAACCATTAGCTAAATTCAATGCATTTTTTACGTATATTTGAAACTAAATAAATGTTACCTGACCGGATGGGAACTCGAGTTGTTGACGGTGACACTGGAGCTCAAGTTCTTCTCGATCCTCTTCCAAACCTCAGGATTCACCGACAGACACCTCAGTTGACCTCCCAACCATATCGGGAGTACTCTTATTCCTCCCGAACCCTTGAGCAATTCGGGTCGTAGAGCTCACACACACACTAGAGATCCAGAAGTGGGCTCTCTCCCACCAAGACCTCTGGCCAAACTCACAATAGAGTCAAATCAATGTCTTACAATCATTATGGTAACCATCCAGCCATAGGGTATCCTCCCCTTTCCTCTTGCCTTCCTTAAATAGGAAATTCCTTTACAACACATGTCACTTCATGCAAATATGCCTAATATTTTATTTTTTCAAATATAATTAGCTCACCCAGCAATGTGTCTAATTCCTAAGAGAGTGCACCTACATTCCTAGATTTACTCAAGTTTGTCCCCCCCCCCCCTTTATGCTTCAATCTAGTTTCTATTTTTGTGTGTGCGAGTGGAGATATCTACATGTTCATGTTTTAGTATATTGTTTTCTCCTAAGCAAATAATCTCCATTATTTTAAATGAAAATAATTATTTCATGTGAAAATGGTCTAAATGCAAACTTATATTCTTAATGCATGGTATTCCTCAATTGTTCTCATCTTGGGTCTAGGTACCACTTCATCGGGTCCATTTGTCCCACATTTCTTTTTATCAACATGGTACCACATCGTTGGGTTCTTTCGTTAGTACTTTTCTGTTGCATATGATTTGTGGGAACTTCATGTAGGGATTTAGGATCTGTTACCTTCACTCCTCTGTCTACACTCTATTGGAGACTAATGGCATTGAGGAGTAAGTCCGTTCTTACTGCGCGCCCCCCAACCTCGTACGTGACCAACTCCGTCATGGTCCACTTCGCACGACTTCACACTTCCCAGAGTAAGCGAACAGGTGCTTTTCAACTCGTGCGTGGAATCCGTAGGAAATCGACACCGTCTTCATTCCTCCGTGTGTGATTTTATTCATACTCTATGACCCATTTATTTCCTTTGTGATTCTGTCAGTGAATCGCTTCACCTGTCGCTGCACACATGCTCCAAATCATACATTAGTAACTATGTTCTCATTCATCCTAATTCATTTCATAATCCACTAATCATTAAGCAACCATAATTTACTCATAACATCATATTTCTTCGATCTGCTAATCATTAAGCCAACATGCATTTCTTTCGCTCAAATAATATATTTCATAACATAACTAATCGTTAAGCAGCATATTCATGTATACGCATCATATATTTCCTAAAACAACTAATCATTAAGCAAGCATGCCTTTATTCATCAAATTCAGATAAAGTATCCATTTCCACAAATGCCATTCAATTCATTGTTTTTCATTTATCAATTTGTCGTCATGCACAACATCAGGTGTTTCTCAATTATTCAAAAATATATAATCAGAGGGTCATTTCATTAATTTTTTATTCAGCCGAGTCATTCTACGAGTGCCCTAAAGGTCTACATCAGTCTAGGGGCACTACATACACCCCTTCTTATTTAGAAATTTGTCCTAAAGTTCATAATAAATATGAAAAGTTACGACGCATCTCAGTTGTGTCCTCCTAAGTCGCAGAGCTAGGACTATAACTGTCCCATTGCACTTAACTTGATCAATCACATGGTGCCTAAGCTGGTGTGTGAGCTAGTCCAATACCTGGATCAGTTCAGCCATCACGAACCCGTCGTCCGTTATCTTCACATTGCTCATATCAATAACATGTGAAGTATCGGGAACATAATGACGTAATACTGAAACGTGAAAAACATTGTGAATCCTACTCAAAGATTACGGCAAGTCAAGACGATAGGAAACCAGTCTTATCCATTCCAATATCCTAAAGGGTCCTACGAACCTAGGATATAACTTGGCTCCCTTGCCAAATTTTATCGAACTCTTCTGCGGTTTTACTCGCAAAAATACCTTATATCCAGTCTCATAAATTCGGTTAGTTCAATGTGCATCCGCATAGCTCTTCTGTCGATTATGTGCTTCCTTCATTCGAGCACGAATGGATACCATCTGATCTTCCATTTCCTGTATCACTTATGGGCCTAACAATGCCCTATCTTCCAATCTATCCCAACTTATGGGAGTTATACAAGGTCGTCTGTAGAGGAATTCGAAAGGTTCCATTTGAATTGAACTCTGATAACTGTTATTGTAGGAAAACTCCACGAAAGGTAGGTATTTCTCCCAACTTTTCTGCTGATCCATTATGTACATCCTTAACATGTCCTCCAAAATTTGGTTCACCTTTTCGGTTTATCCATCTGTATCTAGGTGATAAGCTGTACTAAAGTTGAGTTGAGTACCTAGTTCTTCTTGGAATCTTGTCCAAAACCTTCGAGTAAATGCCGAACCTCTGTCCGAAACAATATTTTTCGGTATTCCGTGCAATCTTACAACTTCATTCATGAAAACTTTAGCAATTTCAAGAGCTTGATACGTGTTCTTGATTGGTAGGAAGTGAGCACTCTTGGTAAGAGTTTTGACTACTACAAAAATGGTGTCATATCTTTTGTTGGTTAAAGGTAAACAAACTATAAATTCCATGGAGATGACCTCCCATTTAGATTTAGGAATTGCATACGGTTGGAGCAATCCAGCGGGGTGTCGGTGTTTTGCTTTCACCAACTGGCATTCCATGTACTTTGCTATGATACTTACCACATCCTTCTTCATTCCTTGCCAAAAGAATAAGGGTTTCAGATTTGCATACATTTTCTTTATTCCGTGATGAGCTCTATAAACCGCCCTATGGGCTTCAGCCAAAATCAAATTTCGAATCTCTTCATTTTCTAGTACTTAGATATGGTTGTTATACCTAAGTAATCCATCCATGTCCAAGGAGTACCCTTCATACTTGGGAATCATCATTAGCTCGGTCTCCAGTTCCATTTTTACTTCCTTATACCATGTGTCATCCCGTTGTAGTGCTAGAATCTTCTCTCTTAGGTTGGTTTTCATCGGTATAAATGAGAATATCCTAGGTCTCAGACTGAGTGCATCAGCTACTCTGTTTAAGGTTCCCTTTACATAAGTAATGTCGAAATCGTACTCACTGAGTAACTCCGACCATCTTCTCTGTATAGCATTTAAGTTTCTCTGAGTGAATATATGTTGTAGGCCATAGTGGTCTATCTTTAGCTCAAATTTCCATTCGACCAAGTAGTGTTGCCATAACCTTAATGCATGAATCACCACAATCATTTCCATATCATGGGTTGCATAGTTCTCTTCGTGCAGTCTTAGTCTTTGGGATGTGTAAGCAATCACCCTTCCTTCTTGCATCAATACAAATCCAACTCCATCTTTCGATGCATCTGTACAAACTATAAAATCCTTGTCCATATTAGGAACCTTTAGTATTGGTGTTGTTACAGTCAATAGTTCCTTAAGTTTAGGAAAATCCTCTCCACATTTCTCAGTCCACACAAATGGTCTATTTTTCTTTTGTAATTTCATTATGGGTCCTTCCACCTTGGAGAAACCTTCTACAAACCATCTATAGTATCCCGCCAATCCCATAAAGCTTCGTACCTCATGTAAGTTAGTGGGTGCCGGCCATTCCCAAATTGCCTCAATATTTTCTGGATCCACTGCAATCCTGTCATCGGATATAATGTGCCCGAGGTAGTGAATCTCCTTCTGAAAGAACGGACACTTGGATAACTTTCCGTATAAATGGTTCTCTCTTAAGAATTGTAACACTATTCTCAAGTGTTCCTCATGTTCTTTAGGCGTTCTAGAATATATCAAAATGTCGTCCAGAAATACTTGTACAAACTTGTCTAGGTATTGACGAAACACACCATTCATTAAGTTCATAAATACGCTTGGTGCATTTGTCAATCCAAAAGGTACCACAACAAACTCAAAGTGTCCAAATCTTGTCTTGAAGGCAATCTTAGAGATATATTCATCTTTAATCCTCAACTGGTGATATCTCGACCTCAGATCTATCTTTGAAAATACTGTTTCTCCTTTCATTTGATCAAAAAGTTCATCAATCCTTGGCATAGGGTATTGATTTCTTATCGTTGCCTTGTTTAGTTGATGGTAATCAATGCACAACTGCCATGGCTCATCTTTCTTCTTGAAAAATATCACAGGTGTTCCCCATGGAGATACACTGGGTCTAATAAACCCCAAATCTAGTAACTCTTGAAGTTGGATCTATAATTATTTCAATTCCGGTACTTACATTCGGTAAGGAGTTCTAGCTATAGGTTATGTCCATGGTTTCAGTTCAAAAGTGAAATCTAATTCATGCTGCGGCGATAGACTAGGTAGTGCATTCGAAAATACATCCATGTATTATGAAAATAGAGGATGGTTGATTACTTCCACTTTATCTCCTTCCTTGTTCATAGCTATTACAGCATAAAGTTGGCACCCCTTTATCATACTCTTCTTCAGTTGCATGGTCGAAATCATCCTTAAGGAAACTTTCCTTTTCCTTCCCATAAGTAATCTCTTGTAACCTTCATCATCATAAAAGGTTAACTCCTTACTCCGATAATCCATTACTGTTGAATGTGCCTCTGGCCAATCCATTCTTAGTATTAGATCATAAGTGCCTAACGCTGTAGCATATAACCACACTTTAGTAGAGCATACCCCTCAGTCAAATTCACAATCTTCTGCTTTGAGAGCCACTCTTTGGATACTTCCGGAGGCCATTTGGACAGTGTCGAAATCCTCTTGACTAATTTCCATCATCTCACTACGTTCTAATGCTTTAAATGAAATGAAACTTTCAGTATAACCAGGGTCTATTAGTAAAGAGAATACATTACTGTCTATCTTACCAGTGGTCTCGAGGACTATAGATTGGTGTTCGACTTGGCGATTGTTGACAGTCGCATGTATACGGTGCGCTCGTCCCAGATTAGCCACAGTGGGTTTTCGAGGTCCTTGAATTATTCCGTTCCCTTGGTTATGTCGAGGGCATTCTCTCTGAAAGTGTGGCCCTCCACATTTCCAACATCAAGACTTTGGACCTCTAGTAACATTTCTGGTTGGTACATTCTTCTGTCATGACCCGAACTGTGTTGGTTTCCCAAAAGGTTTTACTTAATCATTTCTCAATGGAGGTGGTTGGTAGGGTGCTCTAGCCTCTCTCTGAGATCTTCCACTGAATGATCCCTTCCCAATATTCTTTTGTCCATAGTGATGCTTGGGTGCAACAGAAAATTGTCTGCCTCGATCAACACTGGCAAAGTTCCTAATCGGTGGCCCTTTGTAAACAAGCTCTTCTTCGGTTATGAGAGCCTTTTGGACTGCATCATTTAAGGTAGAGGGCATTAAGATACAAACCTTATCCCTGATATTTTAGTTCATCCCAAACACAAACTTGTTGACCTTTAACTTTTCTGTCAAAATGTGAGATGCATATATCAATAATTCCATGAAACGAATTTCATAATCTTGCTCTGCTCGTTGCCCTTGTATTAAGGCGTTGATGTCGTTTAATTTTCGTTCGATGAACTCATCAGACAAATAATGTTGACGGAAATTCTCTTCAAACAATTCCCATGAAACCTCCTCCTCCTCCAAGCCTAGCTGTGGTCACAAAGTTTTCCACCATGGGAGATCTTCTCCCTTTAGCTGCAGAACTGCCATGCGAACCTTCATGTTTGAGGTGTAGTCCCTCAGTGCAAAGCACATAGCAATGTTTTCCAATCACGCCTTAACATCAGTTCCATTAGTGGAACCCAAAAATTCTGGAAATCTGATCTTTTCCAGTTCCCGGTGTAAGTTGACCGGCAGTGTAGTTGGTGGTACGGCGACTACATGTGAGTTGTCGTTCTCGCGATCTAATCTCGTAACCAAGGATTCTGACATTCATTGGAAGCTTCTCATCATGGAAACCACTTCTCCGACAGGAATGGTCACCTTCTCTTCTTGTCGCGGTGGAGTGACTGACGGAGTCGAAGTGGGTGGAGGATGTCCAACTTGTCCTCGTTTGCCCCTTCCTCTCCCTATTCATCTGCAATGATCCATGTCTTGAATTTGATGGGAAATTCATTACCTTTCAATATGTTATAAAAGTTTGTAACTGCGACAATTTAATTTAAGTAAAAAAATTAGTTGAATGTTTTTGCGGAAGATGAAATACAAGTTTTCTTGGTCTGGTTAAGGTTCGACCGACTCTGATACCAAATGTAGGGTCCGACTCGGTTGGGGATTTTTTTTTTTTGTAATTAAATAATAATTTATTTTCATATCGTGATTATTGATAAGAATTTAATTTCTTTCGGCAAACATAAATTCAAGGTAGTAATATCTTAACATAGTTGTATTGGTAGATTCATTCTCCTAACCAAGACTCTAATCTAACCATATCATAACCCAATCAAATACTCATTCCACTTATCTACATACATTTACATGTGTTTACCATGGTAATTAAATTAAAGAAATTCGTAAACCACAATTATTTCTTCTAAGCATCCAATCCGCTTTAATTTACCAACTCTATTTATCCATGAGTTAAACTGCGCATAATCACAATTCTTTTGTCTGGTTCGACAATTAAAATATACATCACATGAAATTCTTACCATTGGCGTAAATATAAATTAATATACAACTTATGGAGATCTTTAAATCAATTTGGTATGAATATTAAATCTACATCATACATAAGACCTATACACAAGTTAATATGAATGCTTAAAATGCAAAGTATGAAATCCGAACACAATTGAGTGAAGATACAATTAATCATACTACAAGTCAACTTAAATGATATGACCATAATAATACAATGACAAATATAATCACTACCTAAATCCTACTCTATTTCATACATTACTAGATAACCGAGATCTAAGCATTCGATAATTAAATGGACCACTCGTAGTCCATAAGGGTTGACTTGGAAGCCAACCCCAAGGTATACAGATTATGTCTCCCACGAGCATGACCAGTCATGGAACTCGACATACAACAATTTACTTCGGCTACTTATCCTAATTAAATTTATACAACAAAAATATTGATTGACTTGGTGTTGTCGATTTGCGTAGATGTAACATCCCGAAATTTCCAAAAATAATTTTTTTTTAAAGTAGTAAGAATTAACAATTTCATTTAATGCAAAATAAAACAAAATAAAATAAAATCTTAACTAATGTAATTAATGACGATGTCCTGTCATTATCTTCAATAAATGACTCTTTTTGACTAAGCAGATGAGTACAATTTTTCTGATTTGTTTAAGTTCTAGAAATGCATACAGCTTGTATCGAAATGAGAAACTTGAAGGAATACTGACAGTTTGTCTGTATGTTTTACGAAGGGGTCCTATGAAACACCCTGGAGCTTACTTAGCTACATTTAGCTAAGGCTGTTAAATCTTGTTTTCATGTGCAGATCGCAAGTAAGAATTTCTACAAGACAACATAAAAATAAAATAAAAGTACTTGTTTTCTTTTAAGTTCATCGTCAATGTAAAATAATTGAGTGTTAAGTACTTTCTTGCAACGCCCTGGAAAAGACGGAGGTATGGATACTTAGTCCTAACTAGTTTATATGATGGCTTCCAATACTCTTCCAGGTTCTAATTTTTTTGCATTGTCCAAGTACTTGTTAAAATACTGCAATTAAAGATCGTATACAATATCGCCATTATAGTCAAGGTAGTAGTTCCAAAAGTACTCATAATACTATAGACTTAGCAATATTATTATATTCTAAGTTTATAAAAATGCTAAAAGAAATGGAGTATAGAAATCCTAGTTACTATGCATTTATGAAAATATGACACCATATAAACACAATATTAATGTGCCTAGTCATTGTACTTATATGAATTATACATATAACTATAATGTTATGAATTTTCATATTGCAATAATATATATATATATATATATATATATATATATAATTTTTATTTCGAAATAATGAAATAATTTCATAACAATATGACATTACAAAATGTAATATATGAAATGCAATGCTAATGTAACATTAGCACTATATTATAAACATAATATAATATAATCGAAACAATTGCTAACACTATGGTTAAACTATACTATAAACAAAAGCATGATATAATCGACATATGAAAAATAATACGAAGTAGAGTTTAACTATGCCATGAACAAATGTATGAAATAGTTGAAATATGAAACTGATGCAAACAGGATTAAACTATACTATAAAACCACGATTATTTTCCTAGGTTGATCACATATATGATATCGTATCCAAGCATTTATGAAAAAGTTGACGGAAATGATTTTGATGTTGGCAGGGTTGTAAGACTATGGTTGACATTCAATGCTCCATTCACACTCCAAAGTGGAATGTCGAGCTATCGTTCCACTCCATCCTTCCACGTGATCATAACTGATGAAACGGTGTTAAGTCCTGGCTGGCACGCATAGCTGGTTGACTCCTCCTCCTAGCTGTACACTGTAACACCTCTGAATTATGCATTGCTGGCTCCGTTGTAGATGGTGTAATTAATATGTTATTAATGCTATCTTGCTCGGTTTACGACGAAGTACCGTTGGCACTCTGCTATCCATTGATCTCGGCAACTCTCGATCATTGATTCTTAAGCCTAGCGTCGTGGTGTGTAAAAGAACTGCATTGTATTCCCTACATTGTATTCCCGGTATTCATTGTTGAGTTGAACGGGGCCGACAGGCTGCCCAAATGTAGGTAGATGGAATTGCTCCTCCGGGGTTTCGATCCTGGGCCTGTAGGTTGTTGATTTGCATAAGAATTACAGGCTTACGCCCTCTATCAATAGTCTTTCAAACGTCGTGGTAGTGTTGGAGTCATTCTAGTCCATGTTAATGCAAATGCATTCGGTCGAGGGTTTGAAACTCCGGTGAATGAGTAACCTTCTGTGTTTTTTTTAAACAATAGTTGTTATCTCGTGACGAAGGCTTCGTCGAAAGTCTTGGGATGCAAAAAGGCATGGTTCTAAACTTCAAAGGTAAATACTAAACTTTAAAAAGGTTACGTTGCTGTATCATTGCTTTGCATTACTTGTAACTTGTTTTAAAACTCGGTTGTGGCATGTTTTTGCAGGTACCCACTTCCAGTTTAGCTTCGTTGCGTTCGCAGAGAATGGATACTCCTTCATTTTCCTCCGGTAAGCTCCGGTGGTTCC
The DNA here is from genome assembly GCA_027924585.1 of Larix kaempferi. Lineage (NCBI taxonomy): Eukaryota > Viridiplantae > Streptophyta > Pinopsida > Pinales > Pinaceae > Larix > Larix kaempferi. The sequence goes on from BSBM01000123.1 coordinate 3,380,806, forward strand.
TGCAAGCTCTTGTAGAGCCTTTGATGTTGTCTCATAAGTCGATAGTTTGGAAAGAAACTCCGAAAGTTTTCAACGTTTGGATGAACGAAGTTTAGGTTTAGGTTTTTGGTTTTTAAAGCAACTGTACAACGAAGATGATGGATAACTTCACCATCTTTCTCATTGCCTTAATGGCTCTTGATGTCTAGTTAATAGTTGGTTTCAGTCTTTCATTAGACTTGTTAGAAGTTTTTAAGGGTAACACTCTGTGTAAAGTCTTAATGATCCATGACTCTGGTGTTTGAGTTTTTTTTTTTTTTTTGGATGTGGAAAGGAGCATATCCTGTGTAACGAAAACTTGATGTTTTGTGAAATGAAAACTCTGAAATGAAATGTTTAAATGGAAAAGATGCCGAGGATTTCCATGCAATCGTCTTTGTTCTTGTTCTCGGCAATAGAAGCTTTTTTTCTTTTTACTTTGAAATAAAATGTTGAGATGACTATAAAAACAAATGTGAAAATGTATAGCTGGTTTGCTATGGTTATGAACGTTCGGAAAATGAAACGATAAAAAAAAATGGTTTGACTGTTAAAAAGATTTGTTTTGTAGCCAAACTCCAATGTGTTATGATAGCAAAACCCTTCTTACAGTTTTCGAAATACAGTATGTTTTTGTACTGCGTTTTTGCTTAAATGTTTGAAAGGAAATAAAAAACATGAGATTTTTACTAGGTTTAGAAAAATAAAACATTAGGGTTTGATAAAGAAATTGGATATTTAAAAACAAACATAAATAATGTAGAAATATATAAAAATAATTGTTTTAGAAATGCTACAATACAATATACGGAAAAATAGAGGTATTATCAAAATGCTTGAGACCTTAGGAGAAAGATAGGATGCATCTATTTGAAATCGAAGATTGTTTTGAAATCAAATGCGACTGTATAAATTTATTTTGCAAAAATATCAGCATGACAGAAAATATGAAATATATGATTTTTATTTCAAATATTTGATATCTAGACAGAACAGAGAATAGAGAAATATTATATGACTGTACTGAAAATAATTATAATACTTTCAAGTATTAACAGAGAATATTATAATTCTTAAGATGCCATACAGTATTTTTTTGATATAAATGAATCAGAATGTTAAATAGAACACTTACTGTAAAATGCTTTTACATTCAACGACAAACTTCCCATCTCTCATCTATTATTTAAATTACTCCTATATACTAGAGTACTGTGCAAAGAACAACATGGGAAAAATATAGAGAAGATCTTCTCATCAATAAATTCTAATTATTTATCATTCAAGATTAAACATAGAACAAAAAATAATGATTCTACTAAACAGAACATTGGAATTGTAACAAATTGGGAATAGAAAAACCTGGTTAACTGTAGGGAAACAAACAACCCAAGGAGCATGTTCCACCCAACCAATTCTTGAAGATAGCCAAGTTACTTGCCTTAGGATCCTTGAGCCTGTTCACTGAACCACCAGGAGGAAGAAACTTAGAAGTTTAGGATCTCAACTTGCAGTAGCAATAGTTGTGCAATCTTTGAAAGTAGCAGTCCAAAGGACCTGCACCAGCACCTCTGGTTCTCTTATCAAACTAGTTTGCAAACTTATGATTGCACTCCCAACTAGCCTCCCTATTCGAATCTCTCAGTGATCACCTGATGCACATGAGGAATATTTCTGCAGAAAAAAATTATGTAAGAGCTACCTGCTCAATTCGAATTTGCCTTATGTAGGTTGCCTAGGCCTTTTCAGTTGTTACTTGGTCATTAAATGAGTTGCCTGCCCACTCCCACCACCTGGGGGATAATGCAACATTATTAGGGGTAGTTTTCCCATAACCAACAGCTAGTGGTGAAGTGCAATTGCTGCCATCTGTCCCATGCAACTTCCATTCCTCCTAGTGGGTCAGTGAACACTCATTTAATAGTTCCCTTGGGTGTTTGTCTCCTAATTTAATTTATTAAATAATAATAATTCGGTAATTACATTCATCCTTGACCAAACTTGGTCATACTTTCAAAAGTTTGAAATTAAAATTTAACATAAAGTATTTTGCAAATAAAATATTATTTTCAGAATTTGGGTAGGTGATAGTAGATATGAGCTCGACACAATGTTGAACAATGATCTTTCCAATTGGATGTCGAACATGTAATACTTTTGTTACCCAACCTCTGTAATTAATTAATGGGCATTATACGTAGTAGCATGGAATCGATCCCTGGATCATATGCATTCTCTGAAAATTCGTAGGAGACCAATAGATACAATATGCAGTAAACATAAACATTGCGTTGATCCATAAGTGGATCACACTCCAATTTAAATGAAATGCAAATAGAGATAATACATCAATCACTTGGCATCGATCTACAGACATCGATCATCAACGATGATCATCAGAGGAGATATACGTAGTATTGAAAACAATCCATCGTCGAATGAGATTGGGCATCAATCTACAGAGATCGATCCCCACTCACTCCAATCTATATACAGTTATAACATGATCAGACAACCATTGATATTTGGTTACGATTAATGTCTTACGTTTTTCAACATCGCACAAGCAATTGGGTCATCGATCCTTAAGGGTAGATCACCATTGTACTCATACGTACTACAAGTGAAATAAATGTCATAGAAGGTTCCAACATCGATCCACTGAGATCGATCACTATCCATGCAAGGTATTGATCTCATACAATCTCTTTGGCATCGATCTAGTGATATTGATCGCTTTCAATGAGTTGCATGTGTCAATATTCAAGCAAATGCGAACATAGAAATTTTACCCGTGATCCGACATCGTTCCTTTAGAGATCGATTTCCATCCTTTCTAAATCTAGTTGTATGTAAAACAAATCAACAAGATGCAATCACAAAATGGTATCAACGATCCAGTATCCATCCATGAATATTGATCGCCATCATTTCTCAAGAGCTGATATGTAAATATTTAAAACAAATATTAAGGTATTGAAATGGTATCGGTGATCCAGTATCGATCTTTTAAGATTGATCGCCATAATTTCTCAAGAGCTGTTATTTGTAAAATAATAAAACAGATATTAAAGCATTGAAATGGTATCGACGATCAGACATCGATCTTTGAAGATCGATCACCATCATTTCTCAAGAGTTGTTAGGCGAACATTAAACCAAAAGCAATCATAAGAAATGTTTACCCTGATTCGACGTCGATCTACATAGATCGATCGTCGTACTCCATCAATGAGTGATATGGATACGCATTTAAATACATAGAAGACATGTGAAATGTGACCACGGTTCGGCATCGATCTATGGAGATCGATCACCGTCCTCCATATCGAGTGGTATGTACAAAAATTAAAACAGGTAGCATACATATGAAACACAACCATGATTCAGCTTCGATCTATGGAGATCGATCACCGTCCCCCATATCGAGTGGTATGCAAAACAATTTAAGCAGGTAGCATACATATGAAACGTAACCATGATTCAACATCGATCTGTGGAGATCGATCGTCGTCCTCCATCTCGAGTGGTATATACAACAATTTAAATGGGTAGCAGAAATATGAAATATCATAACATTAACAAGATACAAGTATACAATAAGACCACGACCCGACATCGATCTATGGAGATCGATCTCTGTTCTCCATCTCAAGTGGTAAGTGTAATCTATAAACAATTTGCAAGCATAAGTATATCACTGTGAACCAGCATTGATTTATAGAGATTGTTCACCATCGTTTCGGTGCTCTACTGAGATGAATGATGCATACAGTATCCTGGCATCGATCTATTAAGATCGATCGCCATTCCTTTACTCAAAACTAAAACAAGTTCTCCGCAATAATATAGTGATAACATAGTGATCTCATTATGGTAGAATGAGAACACCATCGCGAATGGATCCGCAACAGATAGTAAACTTGACACACAAAAGTAGTTTATTTGACAGTGCTAAGGTACTATGATAGGATTACCAACTCATTAGAAAAGAACGATGAAAATTCTATCAACAGACTCATACAATGCCATGGGCATTTAACGCAAGCCCATAAATAAAACGTGTTATACAACATAATGCATGAATCCATGATTGAATCATGAGGATTCACGCTTTCTTCCTTTGTTATGATAACCCTACTCAAGCTCATTTCATAGAAATCATTTATACAATTAATATACAGTACAATAATTCTAGCTTGACAATAGATATAACCATTAGCTAAATTCCATGCATTTTTTACGTATATTTGAAACTAAATAAATGTTACCTGACTGGATGGGCGCTCAATTTGTTGACGGTGACACTAGAGCTCAAGTTCTTCCCGATCCTCTTCCAAACCTCAGGATTCACCAACGAACACCTCGGTTGACCTCCTGACCATATCGGGAGTACTCTTCTTCCTCCCGAACCCCCAAGCAATTCGGGTCGTAGAGCTCACACACACACTACAGATCCAGAAGTGGGATTCCCCCCCACCAAGACCTCTAGCCAAACTCACAATAGAATCAAATCAATGTCTTACAATCATCACGATAACCATACAGCCATAGGGTATCCTCTCCTTTCCTCTTGCCTTCCTTAAATAGGAAATTCCTCTGCATGTGACACATGTCGCTTCATTCAAATATGCCTAATATTTTAATTATTCAAATATAATTAGATCACCCAACCATGTGTCCAATTCCTAAGAGAGTGCACCTACATTCCTATATTTACTCAAGTTTGTCCCCCCCACTTGATGCTTCAATCTAGTTTTAGTATACTATTTTCTCCTAAACAAATAATCTCCATTATTTTAAATGCAAATAATTATTTCATGTGCAAATGGTCTAAATGAAAACCTATATGCTTAATGCATGGTATTCCTCAATTGTTCTCGTCTTGGGTCTAGGTACCACTTCGTCGGATCCATTCGTCCCACATTTTCTTTTTATCAACATGGTAAACACATCGTTAGGTTCTTTCGTTAGTACTTTTCCGTTGCATCTGATTTGCGGGAACTTCATGTAGGGATTTAGGATCCGTTACATTCACTCCTCCATGTACACTCTATTGTTGACTAATGGCGCTGAGGAGTAAGTCCGTTCTTACTGCGCGCCCCCCAACCTCATATGTGACCAACTCCTTCATGGTCCACTTCGCACGACTTCACGCTTCCCCGAGTAAGCAAATAGGTGCTTCTCAACTCATGCGTGTAATCCGTAGGAAATTGACACCATCATCGTTCCTCCGTGTGTGATTTTATTCGTACTCTATGACTCATTTATTTCCTTTGTGAGTTTGTTGGTGAATCGTTTCACCTGTCGCTACACACATGCTCCAAATCACACATTAATAACTTTGTTCTCATTCATCAAAATTCATTTCATAATCCACTAATCGTTAAGCAACCATAATTTACTCATAACATCATATATTTCATCAATCTGCTAATCATCATTAGAGAAATTTTGAGGTCTAAAATGGGCCTCCTAAGGAAAATTATAAAATAATAGTGGAAATAATAAAATAATATTAGCATACCTCATCAAATTTTGGAGGAAAAAGGAAAAAACTACTTATTCAACTCATTATTTCAACTTATATCCATGTATATTCACTCAAATTTCGCTCACGAGCAGTCATTGGATGGGGAATTCAATTCCGCACCCAACGAGTACCCATTCGGCATACTTTTGATGAACTCCGCTGCCCCAAAAATAAGAAATACATGAAAAACGTGATGATGATGTCCCATCCAACGAGTGCTCCTGAGCGAAATTTGAGTGAATATACATGGAGATAAGTTGAAAATACGAGTTGGAGAAGTAGTTTTTTTCACTTTGACCTTTTTACCAAAAAAATGGTGATTCATCCCCCATGGTTGACATCATCACCTTGAATCCTATTGGTTGATTTTTATAGTACATTTCTTTTGTTTTGAGGCCCATTTCTGACCTCAAAATTTCTCTAATAGTAAGCCAACATGCATTTCTTGCACTCAGATCATATATTTCATAACATAGCTAACCGTTAAGCAACATATTCATGTATACACATCATATATTTCCTAAAACAACTAATCATTAAGCAAGCATACATTTATTCATCAAATTCAAATAAAGTATCCATTTCCACAAATGCCATTCAATTCATTGTTTTTCATTCATCAATTTGTCGTCATGCACAACATCAGGTGTTTCTCAATTATTCAAAATATATAATCAAAGGGTAATTTTATTAAATTTTTATTCAGTTGGGTCACTCTACGAGTGGCCTAAAGGTCTACACCAGTCTAGGGGAACTACACTATTGGGAGTGGACCCTTCCAATCTACTGGACCTATTTCGAGTGCAAACTCATTTATAAGTTAGAATTCCCATATGGGTGGTTTTAAAGCATCCCCCATGCCTACTCGATCTACCTCATTTTCATTGTTTAGTGGGGGTGGTAGTAATTTTATACCCTCCACTGGAATTCCACTAGGAGCAATATTTCAAAGGTCCAGGGGAATTGGATACAGGGTAATCCTACTTGGGGCAATCCTTTACACAATCATTGGAACCCTTTTCAAGGAGCATTTGATTCGTAAGCCATGGAAGGGGGAAACCCTTACCAATATTTTGGGAATCTTTCTAGTGGGATTTTCCACCACAAGGTTCATATCCAAATAATTTTTCCACACAACACTCGAGACTTCCTTTTCTGGAAACTTTGAACTTTCCAGAATTATCAAAATTGATGAATGACCTGGTGTGTCATGACCAAATTGGCCTCATGTCCCAACCAAACTTCCTTTAGATATTCCAAATTTTGAAGGTAAAACTGGTTAATATCTTGGATATCATGTCAGAACATTTCCTTTATGGTGTTCTTCTAACTCACTTAATGATGACTCTATATCAATATTGAGACTGTTTCAATGCACACTCGCTAGAGTTGTAGTGAAATGGTATATTGAGTTCCCAGTTTCATCCTACCATTGCTTCCATGATTTAAAAAGTGTGTTTTTGAACCATTTTTAACCTCTTGTCTGGTATGATGCCGACATTGATTTTTTATCTCAATTTAGACAAAACAGAGCTACCCACATATTGGATCATATCCAAGAATGGCATAGGCAGAAGAGGTTGATTAACATAAATATTCCCCATGAATTTTTGTTAGAATGGTTCCTTAAATCCTTGTTTTCTTACATTTACAAGGATGTTTCTATGTCAGGGGTAACTTTTGAGGAATAATCCACATTTAAACTAAAACCACTAGACTTGTTCTATTCTAGATGCATCGAGATCTAGTTTAGAACTGCCAAACCCAAGTTAGGACCACATGCTGATGGAATAGTTGGTTATGTTAGAAACTATGTTAAAAAACAAGTTATTAATCAAATGAAGAATTTGTCTATCCAACATTCTATAGCAGGATAAGCTACTATTGATTCCTCTCCGTCGTCTCAAACAATTTGTATAGATATTGTGCAGGAAAATAAAAAAAGGTAATAAAAAACGAAAAGAAAAAGAATAATCAAAATAAGAAAGGATAGGGTAACAATGATGAAACTAAACAAAAAAATAATGTTGGTGGGGCAAAGAAAGAGCGTCGAAAAGTCAAATTCCCTTGCAAACTTTGCAAGGGAGATCACCTTACTCATCAATTCCTATTAATGGAAGAAGCTTAGAAGATATCGAATCAGAAACAACAGGATCCTACTGTTTTGACTAATCATTTTCCACAAGGAGAACACTTGGCTTCTGGTTCTTCTAACCCTACTGGAAATGCACAAGGGGGCACACAAAATGCTCCCTCTTCAGATCAATCGTATATCAATATGGTCAGATATGACATTTTATTATTGAATAGAGCCAAAGACTATGGAAATCCTGAATCTTCGTCGAAATATAAAGAAAATATTGAACCACAAAACCCTCTTCACATAGAGAAACCCGTGGTAGAGACAATGGATTGAGTACTGAAAGGTGTTTATAAAAGGGCATCAGACAATCCTAATGTTAGAGCTACTCCAAACTATTTTTATTGTTTAGTATTTAGCTAAAACCCTGTGTGCTATGTCTTCTCTTGAGGTACTCCAAACTTGTCTATCACAACAGAGTTCTTTATTGTCCAATTTAGGAAACTTGGATTCTTCGAATGATCAAGTTTTTAAATTTGATGTATATGATGTTAAACCCCATATTCCCTATCATGTTTCCTTCCAGATCAATGTGTTTCATTCCACAAATACTATTGGAAGGACTGTGGTAGATGAGGGCACACCAAATTGTGTCATGGCTCTATCTTGTTGGAAATCCCTCGGCTCTCTAGAACTTACTCCATCACCCAAATTGCTTACTACTTTTAATGGACAATATTTTAGGTCGCATGGGATTGTTCCATCCTTTCCTATCTAATTAGGGGGGGGAATTGTTTGTGTTGAGGTAGAATTATTTGATGCTCCTGTCGATTACAATATTTTGTTAGGACGTAGCTGTACGTATGCAATGACCGCTATTGTATCATCAACTTTTTGAGTATTGTGTTTTCATCTTGAGGGAAAGATCATTACTATTGATCACCTATCATTCACTCGAACTAATCCAAACATACCTCTTGGATTGAATATTTCGTCGATTGATAAGACACGTCCAGTAACTGCGAATGTAGGAGTGGGATTGTATCCTTCACTCATGGGCACTTTTAATATCCTAGCTGCTACTTTCTTCATTAGTTCCACTCAAGTTTTGGTTAATGAGGAAGTCCCCGTTTCATGATTATATTCTTTTCAAACAACTTACCTTAACGATCCTTGGGGACTTCCTACTCCATTGGATTTGGTGGAAAAGCCTTAACATCCTGGAATGACCCTACCTTTTTTTGCAGTTGAAATTGCTTATCAAGCAATTCAACAAACCGCTGCAAACATTGATCCATCACCTATTGAAGAGGTGGATCAAACCACCTAGCCTATTTGGATTGTTTATGCATCCACTTCTCTATATTGTTTAGATATAGTCATTCCTTCAGACAAGGTTATTATGGAATCTTTAATAGGGCTTGATAAACCCTGGAATGATTTACATCCTAACTCTTATTTTTTTGTAGCTATACCAAAGATAGAGAGTGGAGAGTTTTGTATAAACCTTCCAAAAGATATTGATCAACCATTAAACCCTTTGGATCAATAGGGATTATATGTCTAAGGTAATATGGCTAACATTTCCGTAATGATCCCGATCAAAATCTCTAGGAACCCTGATGTCGTGGAGAATGTATACATTGGTGCGAATATTTCTCCTGAAGTGATTTGTATTTATAAAGAAATTTTCAAATAATTCCATTATGTATTTTCCTAGTCATGTGAGGAGATGCCAAGAATTGATCTCAGCATCGTTAAACATGATATTAAAATCTATGAAAATGCAAAACTATTCATTAGAACCTTCATCCAGTTGGCCCTAGGAAAGCGGCCACTAGCAAAGCTGAAGTTGAAAAACTTCTTAAGGTAGGATTTATTTATCCCATTTCTCTAACAGAATGGGTATCCAATTGTGTTCGTGTTTATAAGAAGCAGGCTAACCTCCGAGTATGTATGGATTTTAGATATTTGAACAAGGCTTGTCCTAAGGATAATTTCCTTACGCCATTTATCGATCAAATCACTGATGAGTGTGCAGGTAGTGAGATATTTTCCTTTATGGATAGATTCTCTGATTACAACCAGATTCAAATCCAATAAGAGGATCAACACAAAACTACATTTATATTCCACTGGGGAAATTTTGCATACCAAAAAATGCCCTTCGCCCTTAAAATGCTAGAGCTACCTTTCAATGGGTTGTCCTTCGTTTTCCATGATATCAAGCACATTGTTGAAGCTTATTTGGATGATTTAGCTTCTCATTATCATAAGAGGTGAGATCATCCAACCCATCTTTTCCTTATTTTTGAACGATGCAGACACTACAAGATTTGATGGAATCCTCATAAACGTATTTTTGCATCGAGTATGGACAACTTCTAGGTTTTATCGTTTCTAAAAAAGGAATCATGGTTGACCCTTTAAAGGTTGAATCCATTGTCAACTTACCTCCTCCCTCAAATTATCTCCAACTTTAGATTTTGCAAGGTAAGGCCAAATTTATCAGATGTTTCATTGTATTATGCTAAGATTACTCAGGGGTTTCATGCAGTTGCTAAAGAAAGGAGTCTCATTTATATGGGATGAGGCTGCTCAAATCTCTTTTGCAACTCTTAAACAAAATATCTCATGTCTACTCCTTTACTTAGTCCTCCATATTACACAAAATATTTTTTGTTGTATCTGGCCACATCAGATTCTACAATTTGCAGTCTTAGGTCAAGAAGATGACACTCTTCAAGAACATGTCATTTATTACCTTAGCCGCACATTGGTTAGGACTGAACTAAAATATTTGCACTTCGAGAAGTTAGCCTTAGCAACTATTTTTGCAGTACAAAGACACTGTCATTATATATTGTTACGCAAAATCACTATTGTTGCAGATCTCAACCCATTTCGGTATGTTTTGACCCGATGAATAATCAGGGGAAAATTCAATAAATAGATTGTTATCTTGCAGGAATTTGACTTAGAATTCTAATATGCTAAGTCAAAGAAATCCTTGGATTCTGATGAACTTATCTTAGATTTCCCCTATTAAGATTGTGATGATATTGGATATGAATGATCCCTAATGAGAATATATTTATGATTTCTTCATTGGATCCTTGGTATGGAGATATCATTGTATATCTTGAGACTCTGAAGTGTCCTTAGTCTTTTTTTGTGAGATGAGCGATGACACCTTCGTCATAATGTTAAGAATTATCTCATTGTAGAAGATACTTTGTATCACCATGGGGTTGATTCTATTTTATGTTGTTTTTTGAACCATGAGGAAGCTGAGTCTGTTTTAAATGACTCTCATAGTGGATCCTGCGGAGGTCATATTTTTGGTCTTGGGATTGCCTAGAAAATTTTGTGCACTGTATATTTTTGGTCGACGGTCTTTAAATATTGCATAGAAGGGGTTAAAAGGTTTCATGCTTGTCAAATATTTACTAAAACGACGCATGCACATCTTCCTCTATTGTTTCCTGTTATCATTGTAAGTCCCTTCACTAAATGGGGGGTTGATTTTATGACTTGCAATCCAGCTTCAACTGGTGGGGCATAAATATATCATAGTGGATGTCGACTATTTTATGAAATGGGTGGAAGTCATGCATATTTTTCATATTATGGGGAAATCATCACTTATTTCATCTTAAATCAGGTCATTACTAGATTTGGTATCCCATGTGAACTTGTCATTGATCATGGTCGACATTTTCAAAACTAGACAATGACCAAATTGACCACCAAGTTGGGGTTTATACAAGAACATTATTCACCATTGTATCCCCAAGTGAATGGTCAAGTCGAAGTTGTTAACAAAACTTTAGAGAACATGCTTCAAAAGATAGTTAATGTAAGTAAATCTAATTGGCATATTATGTTATATCTTGATTTATGGGCATATCGAACTACAGTTAAGATTGCCATGAGATTTTCTCCTTTTCAACTCACTCTTGGGTATTCCATCAGTTAATTGGCAAAGAATATTCTAACATTATCCATATTTACATAAGCATATGTTGAGTCACCTTCTCAGGGCCTCCTCCTTGACCAAGGGAACCCCTCAGCTCGAAACGGTCTTATATTTGCACATTATTGTTATTTATATATTAGTATCTGTGTAAAAACAAGTTTTTATTTGAATTATATAAAAAAATTCATAAAAATATAATAAACTTTAAAATTAAAAAAGAGACTCACCAATTGCACCTAGTACACTTCCTAGAGGGACTATCATGCCAGGGTCATTTATAAAATCTATTCCTTGATATGGATAATCATTGATTCCCTTTCCTTGGCGCTCCCACGAAGAAAATAAATCATCATCATATAGGCTTGCATTATGCCTACATCTGATTCGTAACATCATACTTGTCCATCGGACCATGGTGGGGTTTCTTAGAGCTTATGGTTCTACAAACACCCTCGAGCTAATGGGAGGTACCCTTTCAAAAAAGAAACTGCATAAGATACTTCTAAAACTAAAATTATTCATCTTCTCAGTTTTTCATTTTGTTAGTTGAGATTATGCATCCTAACAATGTAGTACACCAATCAAACACGATAGTTCCAAATACCTTAGTGCATAAAAAATTTGAGTTTTTGAAGCTTGGTGCTCGACTGTTGATTGGATAATCCAATCTATAGTCATGATTATGAGTTTGAGACACAAACTCTCTATATCTCGTATTGGAACTTGTGTTCCAATATTTTGCGACCCATCAACACAATACCTTGCCACATATTCATTGACCATCATACCTCCAACACCACGAAATTTTAAGTTCGGTGCCTCTCCTCAGCAGGAAAGCCCCATGAGAAAATAAACATCCTCAATATCTATTTTGAGAGGTTCTCCATCCAGTATGAAGGCATTGGTATCTGAAAACCAATATTCGATCAACAATTGTAACAACCTATTTTGGACCCCCATGTTGTTTATTTCAAAGAACTTCTTCAATCGGCATAATCAAAGTGCTTCCTGGGACTCATTATTGTCAATGAATTCATTGTCAATAAATCCATGCTCTCCTTCATGCTACTCTATCATCGTCCTAATGGATTGGCTATAAATGAAAAGAAAAAGTGAAAATCTCTCACTTGGTTTAGATGGCAATGAGAATGCTTTCTCTTTGCTCGTGCAATCACTATACAAAGATTGAGGTTCTTCTCGCACCCAAACTCCAATTCTTTCTCTCTAGCAAAAGAAATGGTAACATTTTAATTTATTATTCACTTTTTTTCTAGTAGAATATTTTTTATGCATGCGCAACTAATCATGTTAATGTTTAGGTATATATTGGTGCCCTTTGCAAACTTTTAGTTAGAAAGATGATTTCTTTTGGCCATGGTATCAATTTAAGGTATTGTTTCACAAATTGCATATAGGGTAGGTTCGCCTTCCATTTTCATTTTTGCATTATCTTATTCATTTTCAAACAACCTTAGGTTATCTTTGCAGAATTACAATGTTTATCCTTCTACTATACTGATATGTCATCTTTTTGCAATAGAGCCTCCCTCACATGGGTAACCTAGATTAGATCCTATTGTTTGATGGTACCTATGCTGTTGTATTGTTAGGATTGAGAGTCCCTTGGTATTTTTTCTTGACTTTGTGTTGAATATGCATTCTTTTTCCTTATATTTTATGTTGGTAACCTTCTTATAGGGGACCCACCACTTTTAAGTTGTAAATGCATTGCATCATTCTTGCTTGTGCTTTTGATCCTTTTTTTGGATTCTATCTTATAACTATATGTAAGCCCTCATTTATTATCTCATTATCGTTAAGACTTTCATCATTTTTACTTTGCAACTTGACACCCATTTACCAACAGGAAACACACCCTGAATGTCCTTATCCTGCTCATGTTCCTTGCAGCATGCATAGGTTTGTTCCTTCTACTTGGAACTAGTTTGCTTGTCCCTGACACTCATTTCCTCCCGTGTACTATAGCATGATTTTATTCGTTTTTATGCTTTAATAATATAAAAAAGACAACAAAAAATTCCAAAAAGACAGTTGGGAAAGAGTCATGTTCTTATTTATGTAAGGCAGCCAATTGTGTCACCCTTGAACAAAGCACAATGTATTGAGTCTATGTCTTTGCAATTTGGGTTATAGTATGGCTTTAGGAAGCTGAACTCATTTATGCATTATCTCTCTCGACTGGTTACTCTTCCAGTCATTTTGGAGAAGTTTGTTGATGTCTCACAAGATTATGTCTTGTTTGTTCTTGAGCCTATTCTGCCTTAGTCACTTATTGTGTCGTGCTTATGTTCAAGGGAAGTTTTAACCTGTGTTGGTCACTCCTCAAAACTCTTGACTTTAGTATGTCGGCCTTTCCATGTGAAGTACGTTTCAAAATCAATCAGTTTGTTCCACCGAATCTTTGTCCTTCTTCTACTACCTCATGTTGGATGGTGGGGAATTCCTTAATGCCCTCCTTCTAGAAGATCACTTCCCATCGACTTCAAAATATCTATTATGGGATAGTGATCTAGAGTCCTTTTAGTACCAGCTTGAATATTGTAGTCATCGGTGGCATGTTTCCTCGCTACTGACAATGGGAATGCCTCAATTTCCTCTAATCCTTAGAGTCTACAGGTGTTTGACATGATCAACACATCTATCCACACTTGTTAGATTGCACTAGGTACCTTTCCTCTCATTATCATTATAGGTGATTTGGATCGCGTTCGTTAACTTTATTCATCAATGATCGATAATCAAACAGTGTCTTACTATGTTCAACTTCAAGACAACTATTCACATAGTTTAGACTTGCACCCGTATTGGTTGGTTCGAATACCTTGAGTCCATTATAAAGCATCATATCTATATGATATGATTTGAGTTGCATTGGATTTACATTTACCCCTATTTTGGCACTGATTCTTAGGGAGATTGATCTGTTCAGTCTTATTTACAGATATCTTCATTTGATTCTAAGACATAGATCCATTGTGTATCTCCTTTGTGGCTATGATCACCTTTATACATAGATCCACCGTGTTTTACTTTGTGGCTATGATCTCTTTTGACATGGATCCATAGTGTATCCATATTTTTTGGCCATGATCTTTGCTTTTATATATCACATGGATCTGCAGTGTACTTGATTTTGTGGCCATGCTTCTTATTACTCCTGAGCATGGGTATGCTTGCCCCAGGAAGGGAGTTCTGACTTGTTCTATTGTAGGTTCATTTCCTATGGTTGGTTGTTGACTACTTCTACCGGGTCCACCATGCACATACTCTGAATATTTATAATGTGTTTCAGCCATCAGTTGTCCTTCTTACCTCACACATTAGGGGGCATCCGTTATAACATATTTTTCCACATCACTGCAAAATGCTTATATTTTGTTGATATCCATCTTTGCATACATCCTTGTCCCTCTATGGTTCAATTCCCTTATCCCTTCTCAGTTAAATCCTTCAAAAAACCTTAATTTCCTACACATGCATGCCTTGGCTGTGTTTTTTCACTCATATACGTGCCTTCCCTTTGTATAGCCCATGTATGACTTGTTTTAAAGGTTAAAAAAAGTATCGGGAAGCATGAAAACAATTTCATAGTTCTTTAACCATCTCTTTTCCATAGAGAACTACTTAAAATTTCCTAACTGCATCCCCAAAAGTATAAAAGAGGCAAAGGAAAGCATGAGAAGGAGGAGAGAGCAACATGGCATCCCTATGCTGATCTTATGCATATTGAATCCATAAACCATATTCCTAGGTCTATAATTATTTCCCCCAATATCTAGAAATATGAATTTCCAACAATCTCCATCTTTGTCTTTCCAAGAAACTATCATATTGTTTTCTTTGGGGATGCTTTTGGAGCACAGAGGAGGTGTGTATGTTTGTGGCCCGAGTGGAGGAACACAACATCCATTTCAGAACAATGTCGTAGCCAAGAAGATGTCTATCTTGTATTTTGTTTTTTATTTTATATAAAGAATTATCTTTCCTGTCCTACAATGTGTTAATTTCTTGTTCTTTGCTATGTTGTAAATTTAGCACATTTATTTGCAATTGAATTATTATATTTGCAATTTTATACTTGTATATTTGTTTGTGTTGATGATTGCAGGTCATTGAAGATACATTTGGTAAGAATTTGAAAGAGGGATCTTCTACAAATGTTGGACCAGAGGTAGGAAATTTATCCCTTATTTTTTGGTTTCTGTTTAAGCTGTAAATCCTTTTAAATTGCATTTTTAGGAAGGAATGTTTGAATTGTTTATGGGAATTGATTTGTGGTGATCCCACCCAAGGATCACTGGGGTGGTAAATAATCCTGAAACACATATGATAGATAAGGGAGGCCAACAATACCATGTGGGTAGAATCCATTACAAGCAACCTACATGATCCCTTGTAGGCCACACAAGTGAGACGTCCACTCTAGATTACAAGTGGCATGCTCCAATGATGATGTTGTGCACAATAAGGACTCCAGGGTGATGTAGCTACATAAGTAAAGTCCACACCTTTCCATCCTAAGCCTCCATGGAATGCATCTATCCTCCAAAGTAAAGTACTCCAATGGGTCAACCACCCCCTATAAGAACACTTCCAAATACCTAGGACTCCCCGAGCCATCTATAATTCTTCAAATAGGAATCCAAGTTGCCACATGCCATTTAGGGCTCAAATCCCTCCTCCATGATGCACAATATTTCACATACCCTATAGGACATTCTCCCACCAAGGGAATCCTACATGTGGCTATCATGAAGTGCATTCATTATCTAAGAAAGAGATCTCCAATGCCCAAGAGAAGAACATTGAGCTAGAAATCAATTGAGGTCTAGAATCCATTAAGAAAGCTATATCAAGTGTGCATATCCATTGCAGACCATATATCATGCTACAATCCATCTCTGACCATGGAGGGGATGAACATACACCATGTACCCCAAATCTCATGAAGCACCTAAAATCATGGTGTGAATACTTTCGAAGTAATCCAAAAATCTAACACCCCCTCTTTAAGAGGAAATTTTTTACACCAACACTTGTCGAATCCCTCTGCAACTCCATTAAATATGTTATTATAAATCATCACTGTATGCAGTACCATAACCAACTACTCTCACCTACAACAATATTATCAACCATGCTATCACAACATATTGATTGTCCAATGAACAATTCCCCCTTGTGAATATATAGGAATATATCCCTGGAGAAACAACAGATTTCCAACCTCCATCATCCTCAGCATCGTGGGTCACCATCAAAGAACACCACACCATGAACTCTCTAGGACATCTTGCAAATAAAATCACATCTCCATACAAGATCAATTCAATTATAGAAGGCAAAGCTTGTGGTATAGTCATTGACTATGCAAGGTTGTCATTAACCTGTCATCATACAAATCCCTCTCATGCACCTCAAATCCTCTAAAAATTAAACTATCCTGAACTATGTGAACTCCCTCATCTTGAGAGAATCATGATGTAAGAGTGTCATCAATGGAAACTCCCTCTCTAAGAGAATCCAAAATCCTTGGACCTATACTTTATAGTACTCAAATTAGGTGCAACTCTAAAATCAATATTGACAACATCCTTCATTAAAGCATCGCACCTCTCCTCCTTTATACAGTTGTAATTCACATAGATGGAATTAAAAAATTCTACATGACTAGTACAACTTGCTCCTACATGATCCTAATCCACTTGATCAAAGATCTTCACATTCTACTTGATTGTGGGAGGAGAACTCTATGCACCGAAAATCTCATAATTAAAGTGCAAAGATCAGAACTTGGCTTGACATGTGCCTCTTGAGAAATGGAAGTTCCTACCAACCTATTGTGAGAACATGTGAGTTCCATTAGATCAACAAGTAACCTAAAAAAGCCACCCTCTCTCACCCCTCTATCCAAAGTCCTTGAAATTGCTAGACTACAATCACTAATGGTGCACTGTTTTCGGTTGAAGGCAAATCTACAATGTACATCCATCATACAAGAAAATAAAATCACTTAGCTCAAGCAAATCACCTAAAGGAATATGGAATTAAATGGATGCAAAACCTCTCACAGTGTACATGGAATCATCACCAAACTCCACAATAATGCCTCCCTCTTTCTCATGAATCTTGTTGAATTATGACCTATCATATCTCATGTGTCTCAAAGTTCCACTATCCACATACCAGGAAACACTAGACATAATGTTAATAGATAACAAAAATCCATGGAAGAGGAAGTATCAAACTAAGTCATCTCCTCTACTCCTACAATCCTAGTCGCAACTTACTTAAGTCCCTATCCCTTATTCAATGGAAATTATCATGCATAATGTCCCATTTCATTGCATCAAAAGCTCATGAACTTACTTAGGTCCTTCTTCCATGCCTAACCCATCCTTCTTCTTGGATCATTTTTTGTTGCTACCATTCTTTTCTTTAACGAGTGGTTTGTGGTCTACGAAAGTTAAAGTTTATTAACAACCCATCACTATACAAACTATGTGTTGCATGTAGAACAATAAATCTATACATTTTCCTTTTCATAAATAACTCCTTGTCATTGAGGTGTTCCTCGAATGAATAATTTGCATCGAATAATGTACACATACAACTATTTATGAACCCTATAATGTTCCCTGAGTGCATGGATGACCATCAATATATAATAGGTTCTTCTTATCAATGTTTTCAAAAGCATACTTGTACATGCACATACTATACATGGAAACACTATGTTTGTATTCAACAATATTCAAGTAATCAAATTGATGATAAAGAGGACCATAAAATTACATAAGCGCTATAGATTGTTTGGTAGGAATGAACACATGTAAAAGGATAAAAAAACGAAGATTTGCAACATCTTGGCAATCATATAATTACTGCCACAAAAGGATAATTTGGTCCCAAAATCGGGCATAGGTAGGGAATATGGCCAAGCACCATACAAAGCGTGTTTGTAACATGTTTGATATTTACTTTGCAAATGGAGTCCAAGAAGAGAGGTCATCACTACCCTCAATTAATTGAACCAACCTTAGTGTGTACTTGGACATTTTTTATCTCAACTTGTACAACTGTTTGTATCTCCTAGTAGAGATGTTTTGGTATGTTTTGATATCATACATTGGATCACTAGAACTCTTAGTTGAATCAACCAAAGGATATAGGTTGTTCGAATTAGGGATAAACATAGTTGTTTTGGTTTCTAACTTTTCAAAAAGGGACCATATGGAAGTGTTTTGACGTGTCTTTCCTATGACACCTATTGGATTTTTTAACCGCAATAAGAGGTATTAGACCATCAACATTAGGTAGTCAACCATTAATATCATGAGATCGCGTGACACATCAAGGGTTCTCCTTCAACCCTTTGCATTTTGAGTAACCAATTACTATTGGGGTGTCATAAAAGAGATTTAATTGATGGTGAAGTACCATTGACCCAAGATGTTGGCTGGAAGATGGCACGTTACAATTCGCGTGGTAAAGTTGCTCTCCATTTTCCCCTACTAGTTGCTTGCAATATCTTTCTCCTAATAAGAGCTTGTGGCACTTTCCTACTGGTGGAATATATTGTGCATCTGAACTCGATCCCGAATCAAGATCCTATAAAATTCAATGCATAATTATTCACATGCATGTGCATAAAGAACATAAATGATTTAGATAATCAAAATATAAATAAAATTTGAACTTACTACAAATGATAGGGAGAAGTTGATGAAATATGAACAATATGGAATGAGTTGGAATCTAAAGAATTTTCTATTTGATATTATAACTTTTTCTCCCTGCATTTGAACCAAATCAACAATCAATATTTTTCTACATTCTTAAAATAAAGTTTGAGAAGTATATAAGAATTTAACTTCAAATATACTTTGAAACCATTTCTTAAGTATATGGTCCAAGTTTAAGCAACATTTGTGTCCTATTGGGTATTGTAATTTATGTCTTTGTATTATCAAAAGAAAGTTTGGGACCCATGTAACATTTTAACTTCAAATAATCATCTAAAGAGATTTTTAATGCAATATGTACATTTAATATATATTATCACATTGGTGCATACATAAATGTAATACGCATTGGTGCACTAAATTATGATAAATACCGATAATTGTCATCTGCAACAACTTTCGCAAATGAAAAATATCCATAAAATTTTAATAGCTAATATTTACATTTGCATTTTGCTATTTGTATTAAAGTAGTGTTTTTTTTCCTTTTTTTTTGAAAGAGTGCATTGGTGCACATTACTTTTTAAGGCCCTCTTAAATATGAAATAAAAAAAACAATGTATGCATTTCTCATCAATGAACTAAAATATTCAACAAAAAAGGAGCATGCATTTCATTTTCTAAAAGTGAGTTTATATTAGAAAGCATAATAATATTTAATTTTTTTGCCAAAGGAGACTTGTGCAACATAGCCCAATTTTTCTAAAGAGCCAAATTTATAAACAACTATAGGTCACTTACAACTCTGCAGATGAGAGATTTCAGGTATGTAAGTTCTTACTATTCATTTGAATTGTTCTCCTAATTATTTAAGAAAACCATCAATTCTTTTTGTACCTATTAATTTTTACAGTGCATTTTGAAGAAAAACGTTTTCATGGTTTCCTTCAATGCCGAAAACCCTAGGTATGTAAGTTCTTACTATTCATTTGAATTATTCTCCTAATTATTTTAATAAAACCATCAATTCTTTTTGTACCTATTAATTTTTACAGTGCATTTTGAAGAAAAATGTTTTCATGGTTTCCTTCAATGCCGAAAACCCTACCTTTCTTGTTGCTTCCCTTTTGTTTTATGTGTTTGCAAGCTTTAATATTAGTGTTTTACTCTTTTTCTATTTCACTGTGATTTTTTTTTTCTAGGCACCAAATATTTAATATCTTTGTGTATCTATATATGGGGTGTTGTGTATATATTGAAATGGGACCACTTATTGCATTGGATTAAAAAACGTGTCACAATTGGTAAAAAAATACAATGCTTTCACAGTTATCAATGTGCACTTTAAATATTAATGCATCAGTGCTCTCTTTTGAAAGTGCGTTGTTTTAGACATACTTTGTAATTTAAAAATATTTGTGGGTTTGGTAGTGTGATACACACACACACACACACACACACACACACACATATATATAGGAAACACATTTATAAACATTAATATTAATTTTTTAAATCAACAATTTTGTGTTGGTTCATATTCCTATGTATTACACACTGATGCGTATGCATGTAATTTGCACTAGTGCACATTATTGTAACACATCGACTAAAGTAAAAACATTTTTAGCTTGAAATTCTTTACTTCTTTTGTAAAACATATTTCACAGTTTCATTATGTTATGATGTAGGGCATTTATTGATAGAAGATGTTTGATAGAAGTTCAATGAATAAAATTTGTTGCAATGAGCATGATAAGAGCACATCCTAAAAATAAAATAAGGTAAGCTATTTAAAATTTTAGTATAAAATTAATACATTTAAATTATTCTAGTTTAAATGATGTATGTTGATTAATGCGTGTCATGCAGGGCAAACAATTGAAGAAACTCGATAAGATTGTTTGCAATCTGAGTGCAAAATATCATACATTTTTTTATGGAAAGGTTGCAAAGCGATGAATTAGGTAAATCAAAAGGTAATCAACATGAAGTTTTTCTTTGAATTTTTAGTAATAATGTACTTCTTAAGAAGATTCAATAACATGTTTCAAACACTCTATTTTCACATTTGTTGAATGTTGTGGAGGGATCAATAAAAAGGGAAGGGAATGTCATGCTAGGAAGATAAAATTAGGAATTTGTTGAATGTTGTGGAGGTATCAACAAAAAGGGAAGGGAATGTCATGCTAAGAAGATAAAATTATGAATAATGTAAATGATGACAAATTCGTCCCCAATACTTTATTTGGACTCATCCTAGAAGCTAAAGAAAGGGGGGAGAACGTTTATAAAATTATGAGGGATATAGTGGAAAGAACGTGTAGATGTAGTTTTCACTTACAAGACAAAAATCAATCCAATGACTATAAGAATCGGGTTATATATAAACTACAACAAGCATTTTCAAAGAAATGGTCAGTACGATTTGTCAGACTCGCAATAGAAAAAATAGACAAAAAACAAAAAAAACCATTTTAAAAGTATTATCCCTATACATGTTTTTCCGTAATATGTATATACTACTACAAAAAATTACTCAATTAATATTCAGCTATATTTAATTTCATCTCAATAAAAAAAAAAATTGTGCTTTTCATTTTTTAGGAAGATTATGAAATTTCCAAAGGACAAACAAGGTGATATACGACACATGTCTATAAGGATGTCCAAAGAAGTGTACAAGGAGATGGTCAAAGAAATTAACATAATTGCATCATAGGAGAAGCCATCTCAACAACAACTTGCATAAAACATATGTAATCATTGATTTTTATTTTATTTTATGTACATTTAATTTAACTATTGCATGAAATACAAATTTTCATTAGTTTTATTGCAAAAAAGAAAGGAAAATGTAACTCATTCAACAAAAAAGGCAAGATGAGAAGGAAGAAAATGGTTGATCATAAAGTTTGTGAGTATAAGTTGTGTTAACCTTACTTAAGACTTCATATTTGTTTCCATAATATATTTTAATTAATTTACAGTTTTTCCCAGGATGTCTTTTAATAGGTTCCAAGATACAAAGAAGAGCCATATGAATAATTGATTAACATTGAGTTAAGTAGGGGTTGTGAGTATATGTTATAGTATCAAAAGATAATTGTGCAATTTGTAAGTATCTTTGTTGTTTTAATTACCTTATTTTATAAATTAATGGAGCAACAATAAACTTTAATATTAATTATATCAATATTTTGTCATGGCGTATAAAACTTGCAGATAAGAAAGTGCGGAGTGCAGCCAACATAAGAGTTGTTGAGAGATGGCATGATGAATGATTTTGAAACAATGTATGTTGTTTATGAATCAATTCTTGTCATGGTGTGTTTTTTTATTTACTCAATCATGTATAATATATTATAAATTTAGATATAGTCATTACACTTTATTTTTGTATTTGTAGATGGGAAATGAAGAGGAGGGACAAAATCAAACCAGTAAACAAAATATTTGATCAAATAACCCAAGTACAATATCACCTACAAGTGATGAAGAAATGATGCATGCAAACAACTTTTAATATCCCTAGTTTTGACGTGGAATGTATTTATCCAAAATTATGTAAATGATGTAAACATGCTAGTGTGAATTCCTAGCGCGGAGCTCAAGGCAGAGGCCTGACTATTGAATGGATAGGCACGTATGATGTTATATTTTATTTGGACTGTTTGGTTGGCTTTTTTGCCTATTTAGAATATTATGTAAATATTATGTGCATAAATAATAAAATGGTCCAAGACTGGTTGTGTATAGAGCACCAAAGGGGCTATGATTCCACCAGAGGGGAAGAGGAAGGGGGCATATGGGAAACCAAATCCTATGTTGCTATGTGTCGACCTTAGAGCTCATCCAAAATTTGTCATGTGTCTTAAATAATCCAATTAAATTCCCTTGACTATTAAATCCAATCATTGATTGCACATGTGAGGTTGGTGGGAAAAGTCACTTCATGTAGTTATTGAAGCATGGGGGTTGTGACAGTTATGTCAGCTCTCAGCTGTCCTATTTATTCTATGGTCAGAAACCTGTTAGCTGTCTTTTCACCCTTACCTCATATCCTTAGAGTCAATACTCTTTTGATTATTCCATTCTCATGCCCTCTCATGCAAGCTGCTACACTACGTAGAGTTATTCCATTGTTGTTCATGTCCGTTACCAGACTGTGTGTTAAACCCATAAATTTGAATTAGAAGACAGAGTTGCATTTTTGGAAGGGAAAATAGTTGGTTGTAGGTGAGCAGAGAGTTTGGGCAAGCTAGGAACCTTACCCATGGAATTTTGTTGCTTGTAGGTTCTTGAGAAGTCACAAATCAAGGCTACAGGTGGTTCTATAGTAGCCATATAAGGTTGGACTTCTTCTATGCACACACTGGAAGCAACCAGCAAGATGGATCACCCAAGAGAACTATGGATCGGTGAAGGGGGATTCTTGACCTAAAAGGGTGTTGTGTGGGGCAGGTATTGTGGAAGCCAAGGCTGTGAGGGCTGAGTGAGACCCCTGTAGAGCTCTGTATGAGCATTTGGCTAAGCACATAGAGCAGAATGGGTTGTGGGATGAGAGATAGAAGCCTGTAGGTGTTTCTTTTTCCCTGGTGGCCTCATAGCCCAGCTTGGGGGTGGCCTCCCAGCAAAAAGAGTATATGCTGGATGAGTGCCTATGGTTGGGTGGAAAAGCGCTCTTACACAACTAGTTGCTTGGATCTGCGTTTCTTAAAGATAAGTACTCTCATGTATTTGAATCTGAACTATTTTATTTGACGCCTATAATGTTTATGATTGTATTTTCATATTAGATGTGTGTGGATAGAATTTAATTCCGCTGTGCATGTTTAATTACATTTTTGCACACATTACATTGGTTGAAAATCGTATTATGCATTTGGGGCGAAATTTTAGAGCCCAGGTTTGGCCAACGTCCCCTCTTGATAGTCGGATTGGGTGAGGGGGATTTTACACAACTCGATTAATGATGGTAGTTCAAGTGAAGAATGGCGATCAATATAATTGAATGTTTCTGCAATTTGTATGTTTTTAATTGTTTGTCTATGCACATCAAACATTTTGTTTAATGTATTGGATATATTGTCACAATTGAATGACCACATGTTAATAATAAGTGTAACAATTACATACTGGCATTTTGATTATTGTAGACCTTTATGTTGTCCCATTTTGTTTGACAAAGGGTTTCTTATTCATATATAATACAATGGGTTTCTTATGCTATTGCATTGCCCCTTATGTAAAATGTTTAAATTTTTAATTAAATATTACAATGAATAGATGTGTAATCTAATGGTATAACACATTAATACAATCATTATATCCAAATACAATAATTAAGATTAAAATATCAATATTATTATAAAAATTATTTGAAATTTTCAATTAATTGAAAATTAAAAAAATAATCATTACTTAAAACATAGACATATTGGTGCATTGCATTTTTTTGAACTAATTGAATGGTGTGGGCATACATAAATCATTAACAGTGAGGTGATTTTTATGTTATGAAACATTACATATTGGTGCTTTTTATAAGAAAAATCACATTGATGCTTCTATTTGTTATAAACGCACTAGTATCATGGTGCTCGAGTAAGAATCAACACTAGCTATTTCTATATAAAATTATCACAGGTACAATTACTTATTGTAAGTGCATTGAAGACACAAAATTGGCATTCCAAGTTGGCCATTATCTTCATTGTTAAATTTATAGGACACAACGGTGTGTATGGTAATGTAAGCACCGATGAGTATCTATGAAAGGTCAACATCGATAGATTTAATAAGGATCTATCCCCAAATTGAAAAGTGGTAGTCCTACTAACACCATTTTTTCCCATGAACCACATAAACAACTTGAACCCATTGCTTAATCTTGCACTTGAAAATATGGAGATTTTTCCTTTGAAATAACAAACTAGATTTCCCTTTCATAATAACATGATGGATAAAAATGCCATTAAAAATCTTATTAGCAAATTAATAGATCTGTTATCTCCCCAATAAACATAGACTAGTCAAGTCATCTAGGCGATAGGAAGTCTTTTATTTTTGTTTCTTTTCTACACATGTCTGAGTTCTAGTCCGGTAGGTCTGAGAAGGTAACGAAGTCTAAATTGATATTTTTTACGTCGGCCTCCTTCCAAAGGCAAAGTTTTAGGTTTCGGTAGCTTAGGCGGGCCTGGTATTGGCTCATTAGCTACCAAAAGCCGGGTTTTCGGCTGTTTATGGTGTAAAAAATAGAACACTCCAACGACCAAAAGCGAAAAAGTTACAGCGTAAAGTGGAGGGACGGTTTTTGGTGGCTTGGGCGAACATGACGGTGTTCATTAGCCACCGAAAGATCAAGCGCTTTCCACAGCTCGAGGGGCAAATTCGAAACCTTCCCTAGCTGCCGAAAGGAAAAAGTCATGCCCGCATTCACGAAGTCGTTTCGGGGGTTTGGGCGAACACAACGATGTTCATTAGCCACCGAAAGTCAGGCATACTTCCCGCAGCTTGCCATCAAATGGGTTGGATTAGTTTCGGCTGCCGAAACCAAAAAGACAATAGAAAAAATTATTTTCTAGCGGCATAGCAGGTTTGAAGGTGAATTGTCAGCTGCTGAAAAGGAAGTTATGTCAATTGACGGACACGTCAAATCGACGGTTCGGGGTCATGGTTCAGGGAACTCATCATGGTTTAAGCCGTCGAAAGGGTCATTTCAGCAAAATTCTGAATCACCCCGAGGGAAGTCCAGACGCTACCGCCATAACTTTGACCAGACAGACCTCTTTTCCCATCCACATAAAAACATTTCTCAAATTGCGTTCCACTGGTGCAATCATGTCTCAGCCACCATCATTTCACCCTCATGATTTCCCACCTTTGCATACCCTCGGAGTCAGCTCCCGAAAGGCCACACCACCTTCCCATTTTTGCCCCACCATGTCGATTGAGCCCATTTTCTCCCTGTTTCCTGTCACTCTCTCAGTCCGGGTTTGAGCAACAAGCGCCACCAAGTAGGTCATCGATGCCGAAAGGGGGAGGAGCAGTCTTGAGAAAAGAATTAAGCGACACCTGCTACCTGGAGGCACACCCCGAGGTAGGTCAGTTTTTCAAGAATGTTGGTTGCTATAACTTCTGTAAAAATCTTCAGGGCTCTCACCAACAGGTGGCCGAAGCTTTCGCCCTCACATATGATGGAGAAAAGGTAGTAACACGTAAGGAAGAGTTCCAGGTGAACGAGGCCCTCATTTCCCGGGTAACAGAATTTCCCACGATCGGGGAGAGATGGTGTAAGACCACTGTTAAGAAGGATTTCGAGTTTAAATCATATCTAAAACCAGAGCATAGGAATCAGGTTTGGAAAAAGGACATCCCTATGTCACACCTGGAGGATAATTGGCAGCTGTTATTGAAGTCCATCCTGGCCTATATAACCTATGAGGGTAGGTATAACAGGGTGTTAATCTATCACTTCAGATTACTGGATCATTTCACGGGCAAGAACCCTCTAAATATCCCTTTCTACCTCCACAAGAGCCTCACCAAAATGGCGCATCAAGTAAAGGCTCAGCCCTCCAAAATTGCAGGGAGGTTGTTCCACCATGGTATGATTAAACTTTTGGTCTCTGAGTTATTGCAGAGAAAGGCATGAAATGGACTTTCTTTCTCTTCTGGAGTGGGCTCGAAACCGAATTACAGCCAGAAGGTGGAAATAAATCCTCAAACCCCAGAAGTGGAAAACGAAGAAGGAGGGCTCTTCTCCCAAATTCAGTCAAACCCCTTTCCTCAGCTCCACCGGCGAAGAAAACCAAAAGGAAGCTGACATTTGATGACAAGGCTGAGGATGAGGGGATGGTTTCAGAGGAAATTCCTTCGAGAAGTATAAATCTTTTAAACCTCCCTTACACTGATTCTGAAGAGGAGGAGGAGTTTCAAGGACCTGAAGCAGAATTTGATGAGGAGAAAACAGAACAGGTACCCCAGGAAGAAGCCCCAGCCCTGATGGAGCAGGAGAATGACTATGTAAAGTTACCTCCATTTGCCTCTATGGAAGAGCAAGGCTTGGACTGTGTGAATTTACGCTCCCCTACACCCGTGGAGGAAAAAAGTGAGCAAGAGGCCGACGGACCAATCCAAAATGCAAAGATTTCAGCTTCACAGAAAATCAACCGGCTCCTCCAGCAAGCTTATGAACGCGAGTTACTCCAGAGGGTCATTAAAGAGAAAAATGAAAGGCTGACAGAGAGGTATAACGAGCTTTACGTATATTTTCATGGATTGACCAAGAAACATGGCAAGATGAGGGGCAGAAACATTGGGCTTATCAGGGAAAACATCAGATTGAGGAGGAAGGTCGAAGTTTTAGAAGGTAAGGGAGAAGCTCAGAGTCCCCAGCCCATGGCACATTTGAACCTAAAGACCTTAGCTGATGTTGCGATTGAATTTTCCAATCCTCGACCTCGGCCCAGGAGGAAGAAACATCCAGGTAACAAGAGGATAGGAACATAGTTTTTCCATTTTTTGCAGGTTGAATCATGCATGGTTTTCGGCAGCTTGGGAAAACACTGGAACTGTTCTTTAGCTGCCGAATCCCGTTCTGGTAGCTTATTGTGTGCAGGCGACGTCCTCCCAAATACCGAAAAGAAATAAGGTTTTCCAATACCCTCAAGCGTTTCGGTGGTTTAGGCGAAGCGTTACTATGATTCATTAATCACCGAACGTTAGGCTTTCGGTTGCTTGTCACCTTCAAGCCCAGTTTTGTTAGCTACCGAAAACTAAAATAAACCCACAGATATATCAGCAGGAATCAAACCTCTTTGGTATGGTTCCTAACATCTTGAAGACGTTTTCCAGAGGACTGACAAGCGTTCAAGTGCACCACGATCGCCTCTGTTCACAGACTGAGAGCGCTGGCAGATTCGACAGTAAAATATTCCTACCTATTTTTGGAAAGCACCCCTACAAGTTTCTACAGAATAGCATTTTCACACCTGCCCCCAGCTCCAAGATGCTCGTCTCAACTATCAAGCGTAGTGTCACCAGCAAAGAGAAGTTACTTTGATCACGACGCACTATTACATCTTTCATTTACTGTTTTCAGTTGTTATTTTTAGTATATTCGATCCATCTTTTTGGGATCTGAAAAACTGTGTAATGGCTATAAAGCCGAGGACTGAAGTAGAATAGAGTTTCGACTTTGGAGAGAAGAATCGACTTTTGTATTCTTAGACTTCTGTGACTTTAAATATTATACAAGCTTCTTTTATTATTTGCTGGAAGATTCTTGTTTCTCGTGTTTCTGTACTTGCTGTGAATGATGTATTTCTTGTATGTTCACTTTAATTGGTGAGATAGTTGTTATCTTATCATGGTGTTTAAGAACTGAACATATATGTTGTTATTTTGTTGTGCTTAGCCATTTATATACATTCTGCTGTGTATGAATCTGCTAAAAGCGACAAGGATTCACACCCTTGATTTTAAATCAACCCTCTAAACAGTCGTAGTCAAAGCCTTGTCTGTCTGAGAGTCCTTATGCATGTTGTGAGAGTGTAAGATTTTGATTCCTGTCATCCAACTTGATCCAAAATAAATCCCTTCTTTCAAGACAAGTTTAAGTTACCAAGCATCTTTGAAATACAACCTAGGAGAGCTTCCTGGAGTGATAACAAATTGGCGCCATTGCTGGGGAAAGATTATTGAAGCAGCATCTTCCTGGGAGACGACATAGTTCCAGCTTTGATGATAGACAAAGCCTGGGCACTTTTTCGGTTGTAATCATCTATCTGGCAACTCTATTGAAACGAAGTGGCTTCGAGAATATCAAGTACCAGATCGAATCCTCAAAGCCCACCAGTAACACCTGTTTCGGACCCTGAACAGATTATAAGGAGAGGAAGGACCACGCAGAGGCAGATTTCTAGATCTATTAGAAGGACCACATTGGGCCTTACTAGAGGTATTTCTTCTGTCCCATCAGATGAGTCTCCTTTTGAATCTCCTTTTTCTGAAACAGACAATCCACAAGGAACTATAAGTAGAGCAGAAGATTTATCGGCCCAAGTATCTTCATCTGTTGCTGCTGCCCAAGTCCCTAGCCCTGATCCTGCTACACGAACTGAACTAGGAAAGGAAGTCCTAGAATCCGTCAAAGAGGAAGGTTGTTCCTCCTACCTGCAGCCCACATTGACTGAACCAGACGAAAACTTCCCCTTTGTTTACACCAACGTACTTGCTATAGAAAACATATTCCAGGACCTTTTAGACCAACGTGAGCAAAGGCTGTCCTCTTTACTTGCACAGTCTTGTGAGAAGACTGATTGCCCAGAGCAGCCATCAATCTATTTCACCCCCACTTTTGGCGTCTCTACTGAAACAAAACCTCCACTTTCATCGTTGCCCGTGCCTCCTCAGCCACCGCCCACACTCAAATTGCTTTCTGCCATCCCTTTGATATGCACACCTACAATGGCTGTCCCTCTAACCAAAATGGAGAAAATCCTCCTTGCTAGGTATGCCCCTCTAAATTTTCCTAATCCCCTTTCTGCTATGCCTACCGGAGATTATCAAAAATATATGCCAAAATTCACCGGGGAGGGGGACTTTACAACCGAGGAGCACTTGGAGGCATTTTACAAATATGCCGAGAACATCAATATCGAGCATGAAGATGTATGGACTAGAGTGTTTGTGCAGAGCTTAGATGGTTAGGAAAGAAAGTGGTTTAAAGAACTACCTACTAGGTCAATAAATGACATCGAGGCACTGGATGAACTGTTTCTGAAACATTGGGGGGAAAGAAGAGACCACCTATATTATCTCACGGAATTTGATAACTTGAAGAGAGAAAATGGCGAGTCTGTGGCATCTTTTACAAAGAGGCTTAACAAAATGTTTAGCAAAATCCTTGCTGAAATTAAGCCTACAGATACCTCTGCCAGGATCACGTATGCCAATGCTTTCGACCTTGATTTTTGCCTTCATCTCCGGGAAAGAAGAGCTACCTCTTTACTGCTCATGCAAGATGCTGCGCTCGAAGTCGATTCAAATATGGTCGCGTCCAAAATCCTCAAAGGGAAGATTGATAAAAAAGGCAGACCCCAGATTCCTCCTCCTTGTCAGAAACTAAGCTGGAAAAAATGGCCAAAATGCTAGACAGCTTGACCTCCGAAATGTCCAAGCTGAAAGTGCAAGGCCCGCCATCCACGAAAGGTAAAGGTCCACATGATTTTATCCCCAAGAATACAAACGCTCCCCCTTACAGGAGAAATGGCCCGCCGGTTCAGACTCTTCAGAGAGACAGGAATCCTACTGAAGAACAAAGAATCAGAGCTCCTTTCCAACATGCAGTATTAGAAGAAGAGCAGGAGCTTACTCAGGGAGGAGCAGAAGAAGAAGATGATGTCAACTGCATGGAGGATAAGGTTGACCTTGCCTTCTTGACACAGTCTGAATATGAGGAATCCCTCATGACCGAACAAATCACCGAGGAAACACTATGTCAGGATGACGATCAGAGGAGCTATGACTTGAGGTCCAGGATTGTTGCTAAGAAGCCTTTAAACCTTGCTCTTGCAAGGAGGAGTCCTGCCTCCACGAAGCAGCCAGCTGCTCCTGCAAAACAGTCTGTCACTCCTTCAAAACAATAGGTTTCTGCTCCCAGAAAGCAGGTTATAGCTCTTGCAAAATAGCAGCAGAGAATATCCCAGCCAGCTGCACCAGACCCTGTCCAACTCACAGCTCCATCCCAAGAGACAAGGCTCCCTGAAAAGTTTCCCTATTCCTTCAATCTTGAGACTGAGATCCAGAAAATAAAAATCCCTTTTCCCCTAATTGAGCTGATGAAAAACGATTCCTTCAAGTCATCCATACTGAAGTCCCTCCAGCCAAAAGCATCCATCGATGCTGACTTTGTTATCCTCCAATATGATAAGCCTACCGTGACCCTAGGTCCCATGGTTGAGGAACAGGACGGGTCCTGCCCACCCTTTTACATATCCTTAAACATCCATGACAAAATCCTTCACAATTGCTTACTTGACTCAGGAGCCTCCCACAACCTCATGCCCAAAGTTGTGATGGATGAACTTGGTCTTAGCATCACAAAACCCTACCATGATCTCTTCTCGTTCGACTCCAGAAAAGTTAAATGTTTGGGCCTCATCAAGGATCTCGTCATAAACTTAACTCAACTGCCTTCAAAGAGCATGGTAATGGACGTAGTGGTTTCTGACATCCCACCGAAATTTGGTATACTTCTGTCCCGATCATGGAGCAAACGGTTAGGGCGGACTCTGCAGATGGACCTAACTTATGCCACCATTCTTATGTTTGGAGGTGAAACTAAAAGGCTCTACAGGGAAAACTGGTTGGCTTATGTTATCAGCAATGAGAATAATTCTGTGAACCACCCCATCTATGCTGTAGATACAGATTTCGAAGCATGTATCCTGCAGATAGATGATGAACAGCCAGCCCCTTTGCAACTCACCAAGCCCATTGGTCAGCAATCTGAGGAGGTAACCACTGCTGTGTGGAGCATGTTTTTTGATGGTGCCAGCTCCTAGGCTTCAGCGGGTGCAGGGGTGGCCCTGATCTCTCCTCTGAAGGATGTTACTCATCTGTCTTATAAACTGGAATTTAAAGCCATGAATAATATAGCAGAATACGAGGCTTTGCTGTTAGCAGTCAAGGCTGCAAAGGAAATGGGAATCATGTGCCTGAATATTTTTGGGGACGCAAAGCTCATCATACAATAGGTGAATGGGAACTATCAGGAAAAGAACGTCGGGCTGAAGTCATACAGAGATGAGGTATGGAAACTCAGGGATTCCTTCATGTTTTTTGAAATTTCTTATATTCCGCGAGCCATGAACCATCTGGCTGATTCCATTGTTGTCTCTGCCAGCACATTCCTTCCTCCCATGCCTCCCAAGTTGAAATATGATATCCAAGTTAGGTATAGACCATCCCTACCCGATAACGTCAAATTTTGGAAGGTTTTTGAGAACGATGATGAGCTCAGCAGATTCGTCCAGGTTGTTGATGAATTTTCTGATATGCACATTGACCAAGAGAACCTGTATGTAGAAGAGTCCCAGAAATCCAAATTGAAGGGAAAAATAGGCCATCATGACATCGTCCAATTGCCAGGATATCATATACCCAGGGGCCTGGTACCTCTTGAGAGGCTTTTTGACCATAATGACATCCTCGTTAAACCCGTGAATGAAGAGAAAGACCCAGCTATCCATGAGAAAAACATAGGTAGCTAGGATTGCCCCAAATTCATAAACCTGTCCACGGAATTGACAGCTGATCAGCAGTCAGATTACTGCAGCCTAGTAAAGAATTTTGCAGATGTCCTGGCTTAGGAATACAATGACCTGAAGACCTATGATGAAGACAACATTCAACATAGAATTCCATTGGAAAAGGGCATTACCCCTTTCAAACAGAAGCTACGGCCTATTAACCCTCTTCTGTTACCTATAATAGAGAGGGAAATCAAAAAAATCCTTGATGCCAAGATCATAATCCTGTTGAGGTACTCTAGATGGGTAGCAAATCTGGTCATAGTAAGGAAGAAGAATGGTGAAGTCAGGCTGTGTGTCGACTTCAGGAACCTAAAAAAGGGCTCCCAAAAATATAACTACCCTCTACCTAAGATGGAACACTTACTGCAAAGAGTGTCGGGGGATAGGGTCATGTCATTTCTCGATGGATTCTCAGGATATAATCAAATTTCTGTGCACCCAGACGATCAGGAAAAGACAGCCTTTACCACTCCCTGGGGTACTTTCATGTACGCCAAGATGCCATTTGGATTGTTGAACGCCGGGGCCACCTTTCAGAGGGCCATGGATATCTTGTTCGTGGGGATTAAGGATAAATTTGTCCTCATATACCTCGATGATATCATAGTATACTCAAACAACCATGAGGAGCATTTGCAGCACCTAAAAGAGGTCTTCCTGAAATGCAGACAGTTTGGAATTTCTTTGAATCCCAAGAAGTCACAGTTTGGTCTTGGGGAGGGAAAGCTCCTAGGACACATAGTTTCAGCGCAGGGAGTAAGGATTGATCCAGTTCGGGTCGAAGCAATTCGAAATTTGTCTATACCAAGATCAAAAAAGGATATCCAATCTTTCCTTGGTAAGATAAATTTCGTCAGAATATTTATCTCGAATTTTTCTGAGTTGGTAAAACATATAACCTCTATGCTGAAAAAGGGAGCTGAAACAAAATGGACAGTCAGGCGAGACATTCTTTCGAAGCCATCAAGCAAGCCATCATGGAGGCTCCTACTTTGGTTAGCCTAGATTACACTAAGGTATTTTATATTTTCTCTTTTGCTTTCCATGATACAGTGGCAGCAGTCTTGCTACAGAAAGACAACGAAGGGCTTGATCATCCAATCGCGTTCTTCAGCAAAACATTGAGGGATGTTGAGCTGAAGTACGATCCCATAGAGAAACAGGCCTATGCTCTGGTAAAATCATTAAAAGATTTCAGAATTTATATCCTGGACGCGAATATTACAGCTTATGTCCCTTCAGCTTCTGTGAAGGATGTCCTAACTTAGCCTGACATTGACAGCAAGAGGGCCAAATGGATCGCCAAGCTGATCGAATTTGACATAGAGGTGAAACCCACCAAGTTGATAAAGGGTCAAGGTCTGGCCAAACTGATGGCTGAAGAGAATTTCAAACTGTTAGACAGTAACCTCGTCGGAACAAATTCTGAAAATCTGCCAACAGAAACAGCTGCAGCAGGACAGCGTGACAGCCAGCAAGTGGCTGAAAATCTGCTCACATGCGAGTGGTATTCGGGTATCATTCATTTCCTGCAGAATTTAGAAGTTCCACCCGGACTTGGTGCAACTCAGGCGCGGTCTCTCAATCTTAAATCTGCAAAATTCTACATAAGTGGTGATTTACTGTATTGGAAAGATCCCGCTGGAGTTCTGTTAAGGTGTTTGGATAAAGAAGAATCAGGGCAGGTCATGCAACATTTTCATTCCAGCATATGTGGGGGGCATCACTAATGGAAAACCATTGCCCATGAGATTCTAAGGGCTGGGTACTATTGGTCGTGTCTATTCTCCGACGTATACACTTTTGTGAAATTTTGTGACAAATGCCAAAGATTCACAGGAAAACAGCAGCTGAAATCTCTCCCCTTGAAGCCTATTGTGGTAAACGGTCCTTTCCAGCAATGGGGCCTCGACTTCATAGGGGAGATCAATCCCTCATCCAGTGGTCAGCACCGATGGATCCTGGTAGCCATGGACTACTTCACCAAATGGATAGAGGCAATTCCTACCAGGAATGCTAACCATCATGTTATCATCAAATTTCTGTATGAAAATATCATCACCAGATTCGGCTACCCGAAAAGACTGGTAACTGATAATGCACCTGCTCTCAAAGACAAAGAGTTAGTCCATATGTGTGAATCAATGGGCAATGTGTGAATCAACGGGCATTCAGTTAGTTCACTCCACTCCCTACTATCCTCAAGGCAATGGTCTCGCCGAATCTTCCAATAAAATCCTAGTCAGGATCATCAAAAAACTATTGGAGGAAAATCAAAGGAGTTGGGATTCAAATTTGAAATTTGCTCTTTGGGCTGACAGGGTGACAAACAAGAAATCCATAGGCACTTCTCCTTTCATTTTAGTTTATGGCATTGATGCCATTTTCCTAGTTCAGTTAATCCTGCCAGTGACTAAATTCATTCAGGAGGAACAGGATGAACCGAATGCTATGGTAAGAAGGATGATGGATTTGGTTGAACTGCAACAAACTAGAGAACAACTAGTGGAAAGGTCAGAAGCTCATCAAGAAAAGATAAAAGGTATTTTTGACAAGAAGGCCAATACTGATGCTTTTCAGGTGGGGGACTGGGTTTTGAAGTGGGATGCCCCCAGGAAAGACAAAGGAAAGCACAACAAGTTTAACTCTCTCTGGACGGGCCCTTACGTGATAACTCAAGCAAATCAGAACAATAATTTCAACCTACAGAGTCTGGAAGGGCAAGAGATGTTTGGTGGCCCAGCCAATGGGTGTTTCCTGAAACTTTATTTCGTCTGAAGGCTTCACGGCCTGGTCATTGTAAATATCATTTTGTTTGCAGTTTTGTCTTTGTTTTTGTTTGCAAATAACTCCATGCCCAATGTAATGCTACACGTTAGGGTTAGAGTCTTGTGTGTTTTCTTTTTAGGAAAGGCGTTTGGTCTGGGTTCTTGGAGCCTCGCTAGGAGGCCTCCATCCCCAAGTAGGAGCCATATGTTATCTCCCCAATAAACATAGACCAATCAAGTCATCTAGGCGATAGGAATTCTTTTATTTTTGTTTCTTGTCTACACATGTTTGAGTTCTAGTCCGGTTGGTCTGAGAAGGTAACGAAGTCTAAATTGATATTTTTTACGTCAGCCTCCTTCCGAAGGAAAAGTTTCAGGTTTCGGTAGCTTAGGCGGGCCTGGTATTGGCTCATTAGCTATTGAAAGCCGGGTTTTCGGCTGTTTATGGTGTAAAAAACATAACACTCCAACCACCGAAAGCGGAAAAGTTACAACGTAAAGTGGAGGGACGGTTTTCGGTGGCTTGGGCAAACATGACGGTGTTCATTAGCCACCGAAAGATCAAGCACTTTCCACAGCTCGAGGGGAAAATTTGAAACCTTCCCTAGCTACCGAAAGGAAAAAGTCATGCCCGCATTCACGAAGTCATTTCAGGGGTTTGGGCAAACACAACGGTGTTCATTAGCCATCGAAAGTCACGCATACTTCCCACAGCTTGCCATCAAATGGGTTGGATTAGCATTGGCCGCCGAAACCAAAAAGACAGTAGCGAAAATTGTTTTCCGGCGGCATAGCAGGTTTGAAGGTGAATTGTCAGCTATCAAAAAGGAAGTTACGTTAATTGATGGACACGTCAAATTGAGGGTTCAGGGTCATGGTTCAGGGAACTCATCATGGTTTAAGCCACCAAAAGGGTCATTTCAGCAAAATTCTGACTCACCCCGAGGGAAGTTTGGATGCTACCACCATAACTCTGACCAGACGGACCTCTTTTCCCATCCACATAACAACATTTCTCAAATTTCGTTCCACTTGTGCAATCATGTCTCAGCCACCATCATTTCACCCTCATGATTGCCCACCTTTGCATACCCTCGGAGTCAGCTCCCGAAAAGCCACACCACCTTCCCATTTTCTCCCCACCGTGTCGATTGAGCCCATTTTCTCCTTGTTTCCTGTCACTCTCTCAGTCCGGGTTTGAGCAACAAGCGCCACCAAGCAGGTCATCGATGACGAAATGGGGAGGAGCATTCTTGAGAAAAGAATTAAGCGACACCTACTACCTGGAGGCACACCCCGAGGTAGGTCAGTTTTTCAAGAATGTTGTTTGCTATAACTTCTGTAAAAAGCTTCAGGGCTCTCACCAACAGGTGGCCGAAGCTTTCTCCCTCACATATGACGGAGAAAAGGTAGTAATAGGCAAGGAAGAGTTCAAGGTGAACGAGGCCCTCATTGCCCAGGTAACAGAATTTCCCACGACCGGGGAGAGATGGTTTAAGACCATTGTTAAGAAGGATTTCGAGTTTAAATCATATCTAAAACCAGAGCATAGGAATCAGGTTTGGAAAAAGGACATCCCTATGTCACACCTGAAGGATAATTGGCAGTTGTTATTGAAGTCCATCCTGGCCTATATAACCTGTGAGGGTAGGTATAACAGGGTGTTAATCTATCACATCAGATTACTGGATCATTTCACGAGCAAGAACCCTCTAAATCTCCCTTTCTACCTCCTCAAGAGCCTCACCAAAATGGCGCATCAAGTAAAGGCTCAGCCCTCCAAAATTGCAGGGAGGTTGTTCCACCATGGTCTGATTAAAATTTTGGTCTCTGAGTTATTGTAGAGAAAAGGCATGAAATGGACTTTATTTCTCTTCTGGAGTGGGCTCGAAACCGAATTACAGCCAGAAGGTGGAAAGAAATCCTCAAACCCCAGAAGTGGAAAACGAAGAAGGAGAGCTCTTCCCCCAAATTCAGTCAAACCCCTTTCCTCAGCTCCACCGGCGAAGAAAACCAAAAGGAAGCTAACATTTGATGACAAGGCTAAGGATGAGGGGATAGTTTCAGAGGAAATTCCTTCGATAAGTACAAATATTTTAAACCTCCCTTACACTGATTCTGAAGAGGAGGAGGAGTTGCAGGGAGCTGAAGCAGAATTTGATGAGGAGAAAACTAAACAGGTACCCCAGGAAGAAGCCCCAGCCCTGATGGAGTAGGAGAATGACTATGTAAAGTTACCTCCATTTGCCTCTATGGAAGAGCAAGGCTTGGACTGTGTGAATTTACCCTCCCCTACACTCGTGGAGGAAAAAATTCAGCAGGAGGCCGACAGACCAATCCAAAATGCAAAGATTTCAGCTTCACAGAAAATCAACCGGCTCCTCCAACAAGCTTATGAACACGAGTTACTCCATAGGGTCATTAAAGAGAAAAATGAAAGGCTGATAGAGAGGTATAATGAGCTTTACGTATCTTTTCATGGATTGACCAAGAAACATGGCAAGATGAGGGGCATAAACATTAGGCTTATCAAGGAAAACATCAGATTAAGGAGGAAGGTCGAAGTTTTAGAAGGCAAGGGAGAAGATCAGAGTCCCTAGCCCATGGAACATTCTAACCTGGAGACCTTAGCTGCTGCTGCGATTGACTTTGCCAATCCTCCGACCTCGGCCCAAGAGGAAGAAACATCCAGGTAACAAGAGGATAGGAACACATTTTTGCCATTTTTTGCAGGTTGAATCATGCATGGTTTTCGGCAGCTTGGGCGAACACCGGAACTGTTCATTAGCTGTCGAATCTCGTTCTGGTAGCTTATTGTGTGTAGGTGACGTCCTCCCAGATACCGAAAATAAATAAGGTTTTCCAACACCCTCAAGCGTTTCGGTGGTTTAGGCAAAGCGTTACTATGATTCATTAATCACCAAACATTAGGCTTTCGGTTGCTTGTCACCTTCAAGCCTAGTTTTGTTAGCTACCGAAAACTAAAATAAACGCACAAATATATCAGCAGGCATCAAACCTCTTTGGTATGGTTCCTAACATCTTGAAGACGTTTTCCAGAGGACTAACAAGCGTTCAAGTGCACCACGATCGCACCCCTACAGGGTTCTACAGATAGGGATTTTCACACCTACCCCCAGCTCCAAGATGCTCGTCTCAACTGGAAAGCGTAGTGTCACCAGCAAAGAGAAGTTACTTTGATCACGACGCACTATTACATCTTTCATTTACTATTTTCAGTTGTTATTTTTAGTACATTCGATCCATCTTTTTGGGATTTGAAAAACTGTGTAATGGCTATAAATCCGAGGACTGAAGTAGAATAGAGGTTCGACTTTGGAGAGAAGAATCGACTTTTGTATTCTCAGACTTCTGTGACTTTCTATATTAAACAAGCTTCTTTTATTATTGGCTGGCAGATTCCTGTTTCTTATGTTTCTGTACTTGCTGTGAATGATGTATTTCCTATATGTTCACTTTAATTATCCTGTCATGGTGTTTAAGAACTGAACATATATGTTGTTATTTTGTTGCGCTTAGCCATTTATATACATTTTGCTGTGTATGAATCTGTTAAAAGTGACAAGGATTCACACCCTTGATTTTAAATCAACCCTCTGAACAGTCGTAGTCAAAGCCTTGTTTGTCTGAGAGTCCTCATGCATGTTGTGAGAGTGTAAGATTTTTATTCCTGTCATCCAACTTGATCCAAAATAAATCCCTTCTTTCAAGACAAGTTTAAGTTACCAGGCATCTCTGAAATACAACCTAGGAGAGCTTCCTGGAGTGATAACAAGATCACTTTGAAATCACATATACATCACAATTCTTGGATCAACTCAAGACTTTCAAGTTTTCAACAAGCTAGTGATACAACGATTTCATTTGGAATTGAAGATATTTTAACAACACCTTCCAAAGGATGGCTCATCCAAGATGCATAGCAACAACGTTTTGTTTCAAAGGAACAAAATCATTATGGGAATGTACATGCAATAGGAAAAATATGTTCATCAATTAAGAAATGGTATGCTACAAGTGAATATTTGAGAAAACAAATGAATCTAGATTTTAGCATGAACAATAAGAAAGGCCATGTGTTGGTCTTCTCTTTCTTCTAGGCCTGATATCATAGAATTGGTCCCTTTAACTATTCTTTCAAATACTCTGTATTGCCAATAAATACCCCATTTTTTATTAGGGGTTAAAATTACAATTTTTTTGAAACTATGACCTTACAAATTGGCACTGTTGTAAATAAAATCTTAAAATAATGCTCGAACTAAAAAGTGGTGTTACCACTAATGATTGTTTTTAAGGGGGTTAGTATTACAACTTCTTTGAAACCATGGCCTAAAAAACTACTACATTGGCAATAAAAACCCTAAAATCAATCATCGAATTGAAAAGTGGTGTTATCAATGGAACTTTATTTTTGGTGTTAAAATTATGACATTTTGAAACCATGGTCTTAAAAAATATTAATGTTGAAAACAAAACCTTAAAATCAACCCCCTAATTAAAAAGTGGTGTTATCAATAACACCACTTCTTTTTTGGGTGGATTAGGTAAAATTATAAGATTTTTAAACCATGGCTTTAAAAAGTCCTATTATTGTAAACAAAACTTTAAAATAAACCCTCATATCAATAAATGGTGCGACCAATATCACACTTTTTTTGGAGTTCAAATTTTAATATTTTAAAAATTATACTGGTTAACCCATATCACTATTTTTTTAATAATTCTAAAAAGTGAAAAAATGACTAAAAAACATTTTAAAAATGTAATTTAATTTTTAATTTAAAAACGTATTTTTTTAATTAAAAAACATATTTTTTTGTTAGAATATCTTTGCCTTGTGTGAGTGGCCTTTGGTCTAAGAAACCATGACCCAGGGGCATCTAAGCTGTCAAAATCACTCGGGGTCGCACCTAGCCTAGGCGACACCAACCATCAACTGGTTGGATTTTGTGTCTCCTCCCAACTAGCTCACCCCTAAGGGGAATTTAAACCCGAGTCGCTCTATTGACGAGACCCACACATTAACCGAATGAGCTAACAAGATTTGACAAAACGTAACTTAAACACAAATAAATTAAAAAACGTAAATTAAAAACAAAAAAAATAAAAAATAAATAAACAAAGCATAATACCAAAAAAAACTATGATTTTTTTTTGTAAGAAATAAATTTGATATTACTATAGAAACAATCAGTACATGGAAATCAAAACGGATCCCTGTCAGCTTACAGTCCACAAGAATGCCAGATAAACCTTCTTAAATTTTTTTAATCCCCATCCACATCCTAGCATAAACAAAATATTTTCTTCCCCAATCTATTACAAAACATTTCCTTCCCATACCCATTACATATCATTGTCTTCAGAAAACCCCATTTGTTCCAGAAACTACTAATAGACGGCATGATAAAAGGTAAACTATAGACCATGGACATAACTGTAGACTATGACTAGTAAAGAAAAGGACATAAGATGAACTCGCAGAAACAGACATTAACTCTTTTTTCTCATGGTGACGCCCGGGGGAGGAGCTCTTTGACGAGGAGGACCCGAGTGTAGACAACGACAATCAACAGTATCCACTTCACTTAAAGGGTGTCTTAGTCCAGGGGAAGAATTATTTCCATGATCCTGCAGAGCATAGGGCCCCGCCTTCAAGTTGTCGTTCACAGGAGGGTAGAGCGTAATGCCCATTTTCATGGAAGTAAGGTCAACTTTTTTTTCCATGAGCCTGTTGTCGTAGTAATTCTCCTTCCAAGACTTGACTGGTTCATTTTCCCCCACCACCTTATTCTCCCTCTCCATCAGGACGTGAGCCAACAAACCTTTCGTGACCTAGTAAGTCATGATCATGCAGTCATAGGTAGAGAGTCGTCCTGCAGTCGATCCCAGATCACTGACCCATTCCGTGACTTCCTCCTTTACTTTCTCAATTTGCATGGCTTTTACCTGGCCCCATAAGTCTTGCTTGACTTGATTAATCTCCTCTCTAATCATGGATTGGATTATTTCCTTAAAGAAGAAGGCAGCCTTCCCATCTTTTTTGAGCTCCCGAGTAACCCTCATAGAATGACTTCCCCCATTCTTCCTACCCCTCGCATTTTTTCTCCTCGATGCCATAAATTCTTTCCAGGGAGAAAAAATACCTTTTACACACAGAGAACAGACTTGCACAAGCGCATAGAGAGGAGATTGTAATAAAAATTTTCCAATGGGTTGGGGTTTGTCCTTTGAATTTAAAGCATGTCGTCCAATCCACATCCGGTTCACCGCAATAAATGAAATGTACTGCAATTTTGATCACAGGATACTTTTTACATATCCACCCTCTTTCCTCATTAGATCATCGTACTGTGTCCTTCATTCGAGGACCTTTCCATAACCGCTCCTCATTATTAGAAGACGGGGGGTTTTATTTCTCTCTCGGGCGAGAGTTAAATTGGGTTGTACCAACGGTGGTCGTTGGATGAGGGACATGATGGTTCCAAGTGACTGACAAAACCATCGCGTGGGACCTATCCAAGTTATTATCCCCAAGCCTCGTGTCCTCCATAGCGTCACGTGAGTGTCGTAGGTCCTGGGATGCCAGATGTGCACATTGATTATCTAGTCGTCATCCTGAAAGCCAGTCAGCTGACCCTCCATGATTCCTTCTTTGTGCCTTTCCCCCACATTGGCTAGGAGATCGACCACCTTATTTCCCTCACATTTGACATGGGTAAAGACCCATGCATGTTGTTCCATTAAGCACACTGTGAGATTTTCCACCCTATATTCCATGTGCCAGCTATCCGGCACCTTTGAAATCATTTGTCCGTTTTGGTGCCTCTTTATCATCTTAACAATAATGTTCGAGTCCCCCGCCACTACCGTTGGATCCCATCCCTTGTTGGTAGTCAATATAAGGTCGTGAAGGAGGACCTCTAGTTCCAAGGTGTTGTTGGTTTCGTGGCCCAAATAACCATGATAGACCCAAAGAATGTCCCCCGTTGAATTTCTAACTACCCCCCCGGAAGCCAGCAGATCCTGGGTTGCATTTTGAGGCCCCCCCAAAATTCAACTTGAAGTGTCCCTGTGGGGGGGAAACCAAACTAATGGGCTACTGGGGGGAAGTCTATTTGGGCTTAAATCGTATCCATCCTTGGGTTGAAATTTCTAAGCCCCAGCTTACGAAAATTCTTTTCTCACGATCGTCCATTTCCCAATCTTTTTCATACCAATGAGTAACCTTTATTGTTTCATGGATATGGTTTCTCACTCTGATCCACACCTATTGATGTGATCGCATCCTACCTTCAAATATTTTGTTATTCCTTTCCTTCCATATCTCCCACATAAGGAGACCCGAAAACATGAGCCAAATCTTGAGAATGATGGGGTTCTGAAAAGCATTCCTATCCTAGTTTTTGAAGGTTTGATCTGGTTTCCCCCTCACTCGATTTATTCGTCGAAATATCTTAGCTCCATAATATCATAAATTTGAAGGGAGGGGGCATGAATCCAGTAGATGATTCATGGTCTCCTCATCGCGACCACATAGGGACCATTGGAATGGCCTGTTGACACCTTGCTTCATCAATTTTTCTCCTGTTAGAATTTGTCTGTAAGAGACCAACCACATAAAGGCTGCCACCTTGGGCCATGGGTTGAAGTTCCATATCTCTTTCCAATTCTAATTGGGTTGGGGTCCATCATGGTTGAAACAGAGATCGTAAGCCTCCCTAGTATTGAATTGGCCTTTCGGTTTGTATCCCCACAGAATTTTATCTGGCCCCTTTGAATTCTAATGCATCTCTCCTGGAGGATTTCTTGAATCTTGGGGATATCTTCCACTGGAAATCTCTGGCTCCACCACTCTTGGGGATACCACTTGTGGAAATATGTGTTAGTTG
Organism: Larix kaempferi; assembly: GCA_027924585.1. Classification (NCBI taxonomy): domain Eukaryota; kingdom Viridiplantae; phylum Streptophyta; class Pinopsida; order Pinales; family Pinaceae; genus Larix; species Larix kaempferi. The sequence continues at coordinate 3,424,128 of BSBM01000123.1, forward strand.
GCTCCTCGATCCAGAACCGATTAACCTTTATCAAACCCATATCCCTTGCCCGATTTTGACACAATTTCAATTATAAATTCGAATGAGTCGAGATCTTAGGCATCTGTTGCCACGAGCAATTCCAGAAGATTGCATCTTCCCCATCATGTATTTCCCAAAAACTATGATCTTGAATTATATTTATGTTTTCGAAAGCAGCCCTCCATATATGAGAACCTTGTATGTCCTCATTAAACCGAATGAGTTCTTGTTTTTTCTTATTGCTAGCATACTTGATGTGCCATAATTTTTCCCAAGGTTTCTCTTTGTGTGAAACCCAATGCCACCAAATTTTCGATCCTAGAAAATTGTTGTTGTTTTCCGGGTCTTGGAGGCCTAGACCGCCCTGATCTTTTGGTTTGCGGATCTTATCCCACCCCACCAAATCCCATATGTGTTTGTCTTGGTTACAACCCCCCAGGAATTGGAGTTGGATGGTCCTGATTTGCTTCATGACAGCTTTTGGAGCCTCCATGGTTGAGAATAAATATGTGGGCATTGCTTGAAGCACAACTTTAACCAACACAACTCTGCTAGCCATGTTAAGAGGTCTATAATCCCAATTATCTAGTTTCTTCCTCATCCTGTCCAAAAGATCTTCCCATGAGATTTTCCTGACTACTCTTTCAGCTAAAGGGGCGCCTAAGTATTTGTACAGAAGGGAGCTCCCTTCGAACCCCAGAATGCATAGAATATTCCTTTGGGAAATCCAAGGGGTGTTGAAGAAAAAGACTTGAGATTTCTCATTATTGAATTCTAGACTTGAATCCTTTGAAAACAATGTCAAACCTTTCTTAAGAGCCCTAGATTCCTGGACATAAGGATAACCCATCGACATTATGTCATCTATGAACTGTTGATGAGTGAATTTATCTGCACCAATATGAAGGTTCAAGCCCTATGTTGGCAGCCGGTTTGGTAAGTTAGCATCGCGGATGCTGCGACAAGTCAAAAGATACCGCTGAAGGCAGAAAGCTGGGCGCAAAGGAGAATATTTTATGTATTTTTGGGTTGAATGTACCGTAGTATGTGAGTTTTTGGGTCATTAGGACCATGTCAGTTAGATTTTGAGTCATTAGGACCATGTCAGTTAGATTTTGGGTCATTTGGACCATGTCAGTTAGATTTTGGGTCATTTGCTCAAAGTGTCGGTGAGGAAGTTTTTAGTAAGTGGACAAGCATTGTAAAGGTAGAAGCCTATATAAAGTCATAGAGTTGTATGTATAGGAGAATATGATCTTGGGGAGATATGTCTGTAAATTTGAGATCAAGAGTTATCTACGAGATCTATGTTTTGCGGAGATATTGTATATGGATTTTGCGGAGTTAATATGATATGACAGAGCTGTTTTGAAAAATCCTTGTGTATCTTCTGTTCTCTTATGGTAATGCATGTTGCAATATATGAATGATGCTATGTTTTCTTATTGCAATTAATGCTTTACTATTGTATTTGCTGCGATGAATATTTTTGTTGAATAATGCCATGAATGTAAATGTTGTCGAAGTTAATTGCATAGATCTACTTCTAAAATGTCGTAATAATTTTAAGTGATCAAACCGCAAACATCCTCCTCCATTCAGCGGAAACATGGTTCCGTCGACTTCCCCTTGAACATCTCGAGTGAGACCTCATTTGCTCCGCAAGTGTTGTTGGACGGGGTAAAACCCGACTGGGCCGGTGCTCAGGGAGATTACGGTGGTTTGGATGTCGACAGTGAGTTGAACCCCTGTCGACTGGGTTTGAGTCAACAAATGGTTCCATTGTCGGGACTGTGTGCGAAGTGAAAGGAGGATATGTTGTGGCATCCGATGCAACCGGAGATACAAAGTTGGTTTGATCAGAAGTTGCAGGAATTCGCTGAAGAAGAAAGTCGGAACACTCGACTAACAGTAGATCAGTGAGTGGAAAGATATATTCACGACGGTCGGCACGAATATTTTTTCTGCGAATTTCCAGTCATCTTGTATGAGTGGTTGGAAAAGCTGACTTTTCAGAAGAGGAATTTCCAAGGTGGTGAGCCGACGACCTAGTCCCCAGAGCTGATCCACGAGCTGCAGGAAGTTGACAACAAGGCTTCACAGGCTGTCGAAGTTTGGCTCGATATCATATTGGAAGGCTATATCACTGAATTTGCGGTTGATACCCAAAATTCTTATAGTGAAGATGAAAGATACTTCTTCCGTGGACCTCGGGGAAGGTTTTTGTTGTCGCTTCGACTGTCCATTAAAATGCTTATTTGTGCGAAGGGTATATTGAAGATGCATCTGGATCAGTAAACATCCTGGTGGGCGGAGGCCGTGGGTATCATGATATCAGGGGGGGTGGTACATGGAATGATAAGGGGTAGATGGGTGCAGGTCACGACGAAACTGTGAGTGAAACCGAGGAAGAGAGTGGTCTTACAAGGGGAGGAGCAAGGTTTCGACAGGAGAAGAGGCATAGGATAAGAGAAGGTCCTGCTGCGATCGAACCGCAAGGCCGCGAAGGAAGACCACACGGGATGAAGCGACCTCACAGTCCGAACAAGGAAAACCAGGATACGCCCAGGATCGAGGCAAGACCAAACCCAAACGACAGCATACCCACACCTTCGCTCACTATCTCTCATCTAGTAATAAACACAACTACAACACCACCGTGCTCATCAAGTCAACAGAAGTTAGTTACTAATAGTTCAACAACTGGAGGAAGGAAGCCCAGAATGGCGGGTGAGGATGCGAAGTTGCCACTGTTTTATGGAAATGGGATAGATAACCCTAAATAGTACTGGTTTTTATGTGAAGCAGTATGGACCGTAAAACAGATCACCGATGATAATGCTAAGAAAGGAAAGCTAGCGACAACTCTGCGAGGTTGCGCATTAGACTGGTTTATGAAGTTTGTTCTAGTCCCTACAGGAGCTCCGGAGAAGACGTTGGATGATATCAGGAACGGATTGATTGCAGAATTCAAAAAACCCAAGTCTGAAGCACAATATATTACATAACTGAAAGAGATAAAGCGGTATCCCAAGGAAACAGTATGGGACTTTGACCAACGATTCAAGATGCTGATGGCAAGGGTTTGTTTTGATATGAGCATTGTCCAACATAAAGAATGGTTCATCGTGGCACTACTTCCACACATTCGACTACCGTTGATGCAACAAAACATTACAATGCCCAGTGAAGCTATGGAGATTGCAATGCGATTGGAAGCCTCGCCAATTGGTGAAAACGCAGCCCGGATGTCGCAAATTCAGACACAACTGGCTAACCTGACCATAAAGCTGCAAGATCTTAAGAAGGGCAAGGAGCGTGAAGAAGTATGGTGTACACAATGTCGAGGAGAAGGATATACTAAGGATAATTGACCAGACTTCCGCAATTATCTGGTTTCAGGAGCATCGAACCCATTGAATGGCAGTGGCATGCCGTGGTGCCGCATTTGTCAGGTATATGGGCAACACCATTAGAAATGCCAATACATGCAGAATATGGTCACAAAACCGATGAATCTGTATTGCACATTTTGTAAATCTGTGGGCCATGACGACAAATATTTCCATATGGGTTGCTTCATGAGAGAACGTACGATGCATTCAATGTAAAGGATGAACAGTGTGTCGTACAACAACCGCAGCTGCAACCACATGTATCCCAGCCGTTGCCTCAACCCCAGGTACAGTTTGTACCATGGCAGTTTATGCCACAATATGATCCAATGCAAATGGCTCCACAGCAGCCACAGTACGTCCAGCAACTGCAGTATGCGCAACAAGGGCAGGGCATGCAACCAGCTCCTATGCAGCAACAGTTTAGTCAACTGCAGTACCAACAACAAGGCAGATTCCATGGAGGATTCCGGGGCAGATGTGGCAGAGGATTTGGTCGTGGAGGAGGACGAGGAGGTCGTGGACCTGTTCAGTGTTATCACTGTGCAGTATGGGGACACTATCAGCGAGATTGCCCACTGTTGCAGACACAGGGTACATTTTGCTTTGTTACAAATCATACAGTGGAGAACTGCCCACAATTGATTGCGTGATGGCAGGCAGGAAACGTTCCACAGTTGTAGAGTCAGAATAAGGCATAGCAGCCGGTACAGAATCAGGTGCAGCAACAGGCGCAGAACCAGAATCAACGCCCGAACCAGAATGCTAATCCGAATGTGAACCAACTAGGGAATCCACCGCTGAACCAGAATTAGGGTTCCAGTGTTGCAACAATTTCTACGGAGCCAAGGCCACAAGATGCGGTTGTTGCAGTGCTCACTCGTGGAGGTGCAGCGATCGAAGGGGATAGCTCACAACCGCTCATTCGGTTGGCAGGGAAAAAGAAGGTGTCATTTGATATTGAGTCCGAGCGCGATACATTCTTTCAGGCACATCGTGCGATGGATTAGGATCGCGGTAAAGCTATTATCTGTGACATGACCCCTGTTTTTTATGCTACCTCAGAGGTAGGTCCGTCGGTGCCATCTGGAACTTTGCAAAAAAAATTTGAGAACTACTTATTGTTGGCAAGGGATCTTGCTGCTCTAACTGAGATCGAGGGGTTGTTGCAATGACCAGCGAGGGGACGACAAGAATCCGCTGTAAACTCCTTACAGTGACAGAAGACCGGTAAGGAGATGCGCATGAACATATAAATTGAGGACTATGATGTTGATTCGGTTATTCTGGATCTTGGTTTGGATGTCAACATCTTAACCAAGCAAGCATGGCAGAAAATGGGGAGCCCACCATTGAGCTGGTCTCCTTTACAGCTCCGGTTAGATAATCACACTAAGGTGACACCGATTGGGAGAGTTCCATGTCTGGTGGTGGACATTGAGGGCATGAAGACCTATGTTGAATTTGACGTCATTGAAGTGGTTGAAGGCGGAAGCTCTTATCCCGCATTGTTGGGGATTGGATGGCATAACGACAGTGGAGCGGTAATTAACTTTAAGCGCGGATGATGACTTTCGAAAACCGCGATCTCAGAGTCATAGCCCCGTTGGATCCGACTGAAGGACGGAGATACATTGAGCCAGTGAAGGACTAAGATCACAGTGGATGGGACCCTGCATTCAATATTTCCAAAGATTATATTCATCTGACTGCCAACGGTGAGCTGGGATGGCACAATGACAGTTCTGCATTTTCTGACTCTGATGACGCATTAGAACATTGGCAGAACCGCTTGCATGAGGTGTTGCTCTGCAAGTGCGGGTTAGTTGCGTAGTAATTATGTCGCGTTGCAACTGAAACGGTTACACTACCAGTATACGAAGGGCTTCCTGGTTTGTCTGCCTTTTTGGTAGAGTTCGAGGAAAGAGTTTCTAAACCATAGAGACTGCTGGCATTGGAGGAAGCACTGAAGGCTTCTCCAGCACACTAGTGGGAGACACATAAGAAATCAATCGACAGATGGCCGCAATGCAGGAGATTGATGACGGTTCGCTTCAGAGATACCAAGGTTTACCACACAAGGAAATATGATGGTCGGAATAACCCTAGAATTCATTTGATGGAGTGTTAGACATTATGGGCATCGCGACCCAGAGATGAGTGGGTCCATGCATTTATCCATACTTTAGACGAAATGCCACGATCATGGTATACTACAGTTGAATTGCGGGGAGAAATCACTACTTGGTTGGATTTGACAGTTTGATTCACTCATACATTCAGTTTTTCTGATCCTAACCCAGATGTCCATAACGCTCCGCAGATCATTCGTGATGTGATTCTGAAGGTTGTTCCAGTGGCATATCCTTCGGATCCGCATACGCACTGCCAGATGCAATGCATGATGGAATGTTACAATATCACTGGTGGGCCTGAAGAGGGTGATGATCCACAGAATGTCAATATTCCAGAATCTGAAGGGAGTCGCGATGTGGTAGCTCCTGATGCACCAAGTGATCCGATCAGCCAGCCCTTGAAGCTTCGTAAGGTCAATATTGGGACCGATACCACTCCCAAGTTTGCGAATGTTGGAGATTATGGGATGATGAAATGATGGGAAACGTCACTGACTTGCTGCATGAATTCCAAGACCTATTTCCTACGAAGTTCTCTGAGTTGAAAGGTATTTTGGGCGATTTAGGGGAGATGAAGATCCCGTTGAAACCAGATGCTAAACCAATCCGGCAGCGACCCTATCGGCTGAATCCGTGCCATAAGGAGAGGGTCAAGGTAGAACTTGATCGCATGTTGGATGATGGTATAATTGAACCGGTTGAAGAGTCAGAATGGATCAGTCCTATGGTGGTGTAGGACAAGAAGACTGTTGAGGTGTGCATTTGTGTCGATCTATGGAAGTTGAATGACGCCTGTTTGCATGATCCCTTTTCGACACGATTTACTGATGAGGTACTCGAAGGTGTGGGCGACCAAGAGATGTATTCCTTCACAGATGGTTTTTCGGGTTATCATCAGATCCGCATTGCGAAGGAAGATCACCACAAGATGAATTTTGTGACAGAATGGGGTTGTTTTCAATACACAGTAATGTCGTTTGGTTGAAGAGTGCACCTATGATATTCTCGCGAGTCGTTGTTGCTGCATTCAAGGATTTCATTCAGAAATTTTTACAGGTGTACATGGACGACTGGATGGTCTATGGTTTGATCCGTGATCATCTGGAGAACCTGCGGTTGATGCTGGAGCGCTGTCGACAACATCAGATATCGCTAAACTTGAAGAAGTGTATCTTTTGTGCACCATTTGGCATACTACTGGGTCACATCGTGTGCAAGCAAGGATTGTTAGTCGATCCAGCAAAGATTGCGCTCATTCTGAGCTTAACTCCACCGACTAATGTAAAGCAGCTGCGAGCGACATTGGGACATACTGGGTATTATTGAAAGTTCACCAGGGGTTATGCAGCGATCACTACCCCTATGGAGAAGCTATTAAAGAAAGATGTGGTATTTTAGTGGAACCTCGAATGTCAATATAGTTTTGAGATGCTGAAGGCTAAGATGGCTTCGGTGTCAATACTGGTATTTCTGGACTGGAGTAAGGAATTTCGTGTCCACGTCGATGCATCATCGATCGCGCTGGGAGTGGTGCTTTCCCAACTAGAAGAGGGGGATCTAGATCACCCCATTGATTTTGCAAGTCGGAAGTTGTCATCAACAGAAAGAAACTATACCACTACGGAGAGGGAAGGCCTAGCGATGGTGTATGCCCTGCAGAAGTTTTGACATTACTTATTAGGAGGACACTTTAAGATGTTCACCGACCACTCTGCATTGAAATACCTGTTCAATAAGCCTATGTTGGGGGGGAAGATATGTCGATGGCTACTTCTTTTTCAGGAGTTCGATTTTGAAGTGATTGTGAATCCAGGACGGTTGAATGCTATCCCTGATCATCTGTCGCGGATCGAAACAGGAGAGGATCCAACTAACATTGAATATGGGTTTCCTGATGCACAACTTTTTAAGGTTGAAATTGCTGATGGCTACTTTGAAGACATCATTCAGTTTCTGGCGACAGGTACCGCACCAGAAGAGTTCACCACTAGTTAGAAGAAGCAGTTGGTAGTTAAGGCTGCAGATTTCCAACTAATCACAAGAGAGTTATACAAGATGGGTGCAGATGAGATATTGTGGCATTGTGTTTTGCCTCATGAGCAAGGGAATATCTTGGCAGAAGCGCATGGAGGAGTGGCTGGAGAGCACTATGGCGATCGTGCGACTGCCAGGAAGGTGCTTCGTGCGGGACTCTGGTGGCCCACGCTGCACAATGATGCGACAGCCTATGAGCGGTCCTGCAATGTTTTTCAGCGAACCAGAAAGACATCCAGGAGGGATGAGATGCCACTAATGCCTCAACTAACACTGCATCCATTTGAAAAATGGGCAGTGGATTTCGTGGGCCCAATCAAACCACCTGAGAAACGCACTGGTGCAAGATACATCATCACGGCGATAGATTATTTGACACGATGGGTGGAAGCTGCACTAGTTGTTGATTGTTCCGCGACCACAGCCGCGCGGTTTCTGTTCGACAATATCATCACTCGCTTCAGCTGCCCCAAGATATTGATGAGTGACCAAGGCAGCCACTTTCTCAATCGCACCATCAATGCATTAACGAAGGAACTGCGGATACAATACAAGAAAAGTACACCGTATCATCTGCAGGAAAATGGAATGGTGGAAGCTTTCAATAAGATATTGAAACATGCGCTAACAAAGGTGTGCAATGCGAACCACGATGACTAGGATCTAAAAATCCCAGCAGTCTTGTGGGCGTATCACACCATGTGTAAAAGGTTGACGGGACAGACACCATTCAAGCTGGTGTATGGACAAGAAGCAATTATTCCAATGGAGTACATCATTTCGAGTCTGCGCATAGCAGTAGCAACAGGTATGGATGTTGTAGAGGCACTGGAAGAACGTCTAGCGTAGTTAGTACAAATGGTAGAAGATCGCTTTATCGCAGGATTCCACCAAAGTGTGGAGAAGGATCGCCAGAAGGCTTGGCATGATCGCCACATCAAAAATAAACAATTTCAACACGATGACTTGGTGTTGTTGTATGACAGTAAGTTTATGAAACACCCAGGAAAATTGCAGATGCATTGGCTTGGTCCATATCGCATCAATAGCATCACTTCAGGAGGCGCAGTACAGTTGCAGTAGTTGGATAGAGCGATGCTCCCAAAGTTGATTAATGGCAGTAGGTTGAAGCCCTATCGGTTGGGCTTGGAGCAGCGCAATGCCTGAGTCGCATCGGGAAAAAAAAAACTTTGGCAGGTTGAACGGTGGCTGGATGGCACACCGAAAGGCACAAGAATGCACAGGCAGGGAAGCTTGTGCTATAAGTTATGAGTGGTCCGTGATAGTGGCAGGGTCGCAACTGGGTCAAATCAGGAATCATTATGAATCATTAGCAAATGAAACTTTTTCTTGTGGCAAGTATGATTGTTAGTCGGCTCGAATTGCCGCCAGAAGCACGCACGTTTGGCACAAAGAGTACACCGTGGCAGCATGGCCGATGGCACTTGGGATGATGGTTTGCACATGTTGGCATGACTGGAAGCCAGTGACAGTATGGTTTCCATGCCACACATCAGAAGTCTAGTTCATACTCACATAGAGCAACGAAATGATATGATTAGCATCTTACGTGAATGGGTGGTGCAAATGATTGTCGAGGCAGACGACCGAATGAAGGCGATGTATAAATATAGGAACCAAAGGATAGCAGATCATAGAGGTATTTCAATCGAGAGGTATTTATGTTGCGAGAGGGTCAGGCATCTCGCTAAGTTAGTAATTCTAAGGAGGCTGTGGAAATGATCCATTTCATTTCGTGTGGTAGCACACCAGGTGCGCTGAGGGACCGAACAACAAGTGTGCATGAGCGCCTGGAGCAAGCCGCGCTACAGACACTCGGGTGTTACAAGCATGAAGTCCCTTCTGAGATGTCTAGGCAGGTGGTGATAGTTCAAAGTTTCGTGGTCCCTATGACCACAAAACGGATGGGGGTGGCAGCTCCCTGGTCCCCGTAGTATGTGCTTACCGGTGCGAAACAGATGTACCGGAGCCGCTGCCATGTTTCGCACCTCGACGTTGTTCATAAACTTCTTCTCTATCTGCAACCAATTCCTCGAGACTGGAGGATGAGTTTGAGAGGTACATGATAGCAAGTCGGGGGATGACCATTTTCAGGTGAGAATTACATGAGAGCGAGTCGATGATCAGTGTAGTAGAAGGAGCAGGACAACACCGCGCGATCCAGATAGCAAGAATAGTTGCAGAAACATAGTTCAGCCATAGCAGAGTCTGAGTACACCATGTCCTGCTAACGTGGCTCAAGGGCGAGCCACAAGATTGTGTTGGGGGCCTGTTGGCAAGCGGTTTGGTAAGTTAGCATCGCGGATGCTGCGACAAGTCAAAAGATACCGCGAAAGGTAGAAAGTTGGGCGCAAAGGAGAATATTTTATGTATTTTTGGGTCGAATGTACCGCAGTATGCGGGTTTTTGGGTCATTAGGACAATGTCAGCTAGATTTTGAGTCATTAGGACCATGTCAGTTAGATTTTGGGTCATTTGGACCATGTCAGTTAGATTTTGGGTCATTTTCTCAAAGTGTCGGTGAGGAAGTTGTTAGTAAGTGGACAAGCAATGTAAAGACGGAAGCCTATATAAAGTCATAGAGTTGTATGTATAGGAGAATCTGATCTTGGGGAGATATGTCTGTAAATTTGAGATAAAGAGTTATCTGCGAGATCTGTGTTTTGTGGAGATATTATATCTGGATTTTGCGGAGATGATATGATATGACAGAGTTGTTTTGCGAAATCCCTGTGTATATTATGTTCTCTTATGGTAATGCATGTTGCAATATATGAATGATGTTATGTTTTCTTGCTGCAATTAATGCTTTTTGCTGCGATGAATATTTATGTTGAATAATGCCATGAATATAAATGATGTCGAAGTTAATTGCATAGATCTACTTCTGAAATGTCGCAATAAGTTTAAGTGATCAAGCCACAAACATCCTCCTTCATTCGGCGGAAACATGGTTCCGTCAACTCTCCCTTGAACATCTCAGGTGAGACCTCATCTACTCCGCAGGTGTTGCTGGATGGGGTAAAACCCATATGGGATGGTGCTCAGGGAGATCGCGGTGGGTTGGATGTCAACAGTGAGTGGATCCCCTGTCGACTGGGTTTGAATCAACACCCTAATCTCTTCAGTATCCACCATGGATTTGATCACTCTACTCAACCCTCCAGCCATAAGAATGAACAAAAATGGAGACAAAGGATCACCATGTATAATACCCTGAGAAGGACTGGAATTTCTCGTAGGGACACCATTTAGTAGGATTGAAAAGAAGGTCGTGGACGTCATGCTCATTATCCACTTTGTCCAATCCCGATGATAACCATAGGCCTCTATCATGTCTCTCATAAATTTCTAACTTAGTTTATCATAAGCTTTTGAGATGTCCAGTTTAAGCATCATACATGTCTTTTTAGTGACTTTCAGGGAATGAATAACCTCATGGACAAGAATGACTCCATCCAAAATTTGGCGCCATTCCACAAAACTCGATTGTTCCGAAGCGACCAGATTAGGGAGGATGGGTTTCAACCTGTTTTCTACAACTTTGGTAATAATATTATAGATAACATTGCATAAATATATTGGTTTGAATTTACCTGGAGAGTTGGCCGCTTCAGATTTAGGGATGAGGGTGACGAAAGTTGAGTTGAAGGCCCTTAACACTCCTATGTCCACTCGGGATTCTTCCACAATTCTCCACACATCCATCTTAATGAGGTCCCAAAAGTGGTGGAATAAATTGGTTGTGAAACCATCAGGGCCGAGCGCTTTTCCATCTGCCATATGATGCACAACTTCCTCCACTTCCTGCAGCTCAAGAGGTTTCATCGGGATGTCATTCTGGCTCATTAAGACCAATTTGGGGATGTGTCTGGTGATTTTCCTTATGTGCTCATATCTATCCTGTCTATATTCCTTCAGAATTGTTTCAAAGTAATTTACCAGCTAAGTCTCCATTTCCTTTCTTGTTTCCACATACTAACCATCCTCTTTTTTCAATCTCATGAGTTTGGCCTTCTGTCGATTATGGATCATAGAGTGGTGGAAGAATTTGGTATTTCGCGCCCCCTCTTGAAGCCACTGGTTTCTGGATTTTTGCTTCCAATATATATATTCCTGTCATTCATGGGAACTAATTTGATCCAAGGTTTCACGTTCCATATGCTTTAGTTCCTCATTGTACCCCAAGTTCATTCCTTCCCGTTGGATCTCTTCCAACTGTGCACTAAGAAGCTTCTTGTCTTGGAATATGTCCCCAAATTCCTCTTTGTTCCAAGTACGGATTCAGGATTTTATCATCTTTAATTTGTGTTGAAATTGGTACATTAGTGTTCCCCTCGGGGGTTCCAACTCCTCCCACCAATGCTGGACTAATGATTTGAAGTCTTTGTGTTCCATCCAGAATTGTTCAAACTGAAACGGTCTCTTGATTATAGGGATGCGTCCTTCCCAGACAAGGCCCATAGGCTAGTGATCAGATCCAACAGAAGGAAGTACTATAGCAGTCACATCCCCATCTCCATTAACCATTGCTTTAGAAATTAAAAATCTTTCTAATTTGGACGCCACATGGTGTTCCCCCCCTCGACGGTTGTTCCAGGTGAACCATCCATTGCTGGTCTCCACATCCACCAATCGATTTCATTTATGAATTCCTTGAAAGATTCCTTGGTTGCTTCCAACATTCGCCTTCCACCATTTTTTTCTTCTAGAGAAGTGATCATATTGAAGTCCCCACCCACCAACTAGAGATGGTTACCAATCTCTCTCGCTTATGTTTTCAAGAAATATAGAAAGGCCAGTTTTTTATCCACCAAGCTTGACCCGTAGACATTGGTAAGGATCCCTTTCACCACAGTATTGTAGATTTGAAAATATGTTGATAGAGAATACCTAGTTGCACGGAAATTGATCAGACAGATCTCCTCTAGTTTCTAGAGAATATCCAATCCTCCTGCAGCGTCCCTTGCATCAATAGATATCATGTTATTGCCTCTCCAAGACTTTCTCCCTATCTCCTGCGTGCTTTTAGAACTACATTTTGTTTCTTGTAAAAAAACCACTGCTGATTTTTCCATCCTCAACTTACTTCTAAGTGTCTTTTTCTTCCATGGGTTATTCACCCCCCATATGTTCCAAGTTATGATATTCATTGGGAAACCCTGTTAACTTCAGAGAAGGTCGCTTTTATCGTCGGATATTGGCATGATTCCTCTAGTCGGGTTCCAACCTCTGTTATTCTCTGGCGATTTGTCTTTCTCCCACGTTTCTCGCCTTCCTCAGGTTGTTTTCTCTTGCTCTCCTTCGATGGATATTTTTCTATGCCCAATTGGGGGGAGGCCTTTGTTTTGAGGATAGCTTACTGTAGGAGTTCTATCTGTCTTCTTAATACATATCCTTTCCCTTTTTTGTTGCATTCCTTCTCGATTTCATCCAGATCTAGATCCCCCAAGTCCATATCCTCGGCTTCCTCCAACAGATCCTCCTCCATAACTTCAATTTGGTCTTCCAAATCAATCTGTACTTTCTTTGGATTGGCTGAGGTTTCCATCCCATCCGGGTTAAGAGATTGAGCTTTATCCTTATTGAGGTCATCCATATCTTCCTCAACTTGGTTGAGGGTTTCAAATTGATTCTCATTATGTTTCTTCTTCTCCATACTTTGCTTGATCTGTGTCTAATTACTAGTTCTTCTTCCATGTCTCCTTTTATTCTGCACCTGAGTAAACCCTTCCCCGTCCGTGTCTTTTTCCTTGATCTCCTGGATTGGATTTGGGTTTGGTCGGTTTAGGGGGAAGTCTCTTCCCAAATGACCATATTCGTGGCATTGTCTGCACCCTTATGGAAGCTGCTTGTAATCAATGGGTTGCACCCAGTCTTCATCCTCCCAAGATTGATTGCTTCAGGTAGTTCGCGTGACAGATCCATATAAATACAGATCCTTGCAAAATATGTGTGATGTTGTTGTTTTGTATGTTCATAAGCCTTCAAAAATTTTCCTAGGGTATTTATGATGGCTTCCAATATCTCTGGTTCCCAGTATTCAGAAGGTAAGGAGTACAGTCTGATTCAAACTATAGCTGTACTCATATATTCATTGTCAGGGTTGAAACACTCCTTCCATGGGCGTAGGAATAGCCTAGCAGAAAAGAAGAAATATGGCCCTCCCAGGAGTATCCTATCTCTATATTCTTGGTTGAAGAAGATGATAGTGAAGAAACCCTTGGCCCCCAAGTGTAGATCATAATGGCCCTTAGCGTTCCAGGTTGCCTTGATCCACTTCAACAGATCCTTCTCCTTTGGACATATACCAATGAACTTCCCAATTAGGGCTTTCTTCTTCCATTGCTCCACTCGTTCCCTTATTTTTTCAGAAGTAATCTACAGAGAAGGGTTCTCTGCAGATATCGGTAGACAACCCCCTTGCCTCCTTTGTCGCTCCAAATCTGTTTTCCTTCCTCCCTCGATACCATCGTGACCCAACTACGGGTGATTCTTTGTTGATTTCCCAACCCCCTCGTTCCTATGCTACGTGACAAAGGGGGATCCACCCCCTCCAGAAGATGCCATACAAAACTCTCGTCGCCAAACTCAACTGCAGAAACTCATAGCACGATTTTTATCTCTCCCAATTTAATTACAGCTCTCTATTACCAAAACAAACTATGTTTAAACCACAAAGAGGAAAACAATTAAATTAATAAATGAAAATAGTAAAACAAAATTCAAATCAATAATAATAATAATAAATAAATAAAAAGTGGAAATCAACATGTGTGGTTTGATTATCTTATGAGGATGTTGTTGTATGGGAAGGTACATTATTTCTTTAAGGATTATTTATGTTCATTTAAATATTTTTTAAGATGAATTAATTTGATTGAAGAACTCAATGGGAGGATGTTATAGTCTTAATCTAGGGTAGAGGGTTCTTTGTGAAGATGAATTATCAAGGGATTTAAAATGGTGGTTCAAGATTGTATGGAAATTCAAATGTTCTCTTGAGTTAAATATTTTTATGTTGATGGTGCTAAAAAACAAGGTTCTTACTTGTGATAATTTGTAGAAAAGGAGTATATATGGACCTAGTAGGTGTTCTTTGTGCAAGGAAGTTGAGGAGAATATTTTTCATTTACTTATGTTATGTCTTTATGTTGTTTAGGTATGGAAAGAGGTGGAGACAATTACTCACCCAAAATATGTTTGGAGCTGGAAGGTTGTTTGAGGTCATGGTGCGAGAACATAAATATATTTGTTTAAATATTTGTCAATTATTATAGCAAGGGGTATTTGGCACATGAGGAATGCCATATTGTTTGAGAATAAGCTCATTCTATGTTGTAATATGCCAAAATTAAAACTCCATAAATTGAATAAAATCATACCCTTGAAATTTCCTTTTTCCGGACTTCTTTTCTTTTTTATTTTATGAGTTGATCCAAGTGATCCAAATGTGATTGAATCTAAATCTATCTTCCCGTCAGGGATCTATGGCAAAGATTTTGTTGGTTCAATATAGATTCTCAAGGTTGAGTGTACCAAAACTCTTATCTAAGAGTTTCTTTAAACTCTCAACTAATATTTTTTTACTTTCCCGATCAAGAGTTTTAACTAACCATGGGTTATTTTTGCGGCATCAAAAATCTCAGCCAAGATATTTTTAAAATTCTCGACCAAGATTTTTTCTCGGTCGAGAGTTTCTAGTCAACGAAAATTAAGAACTTTTCTATAATTTTAAGGAACCTGTCACTTAAACCTAGTTGAAACCTTGCCAAATTTTAGAATTCTTTGTTGGAGTTTATACCAATAGATTCATCTTTGAATCTAGTTTTTCATGGTATAAGAATTTATGATTTTCGTTAAGGATTGCTACTTTTTACTAACTTTTTTCTAGACTTTATCATTAAGAATTTTATTGAGCTAAAAATAGGTTACAATAAAAATTAAATATCATCAAAATGACAAAACCAAAAAAAATATAAAAAATCACCTCATAGTTCCTTGCAATGTCCTCTTCAAAATGTAGTTTTCATTTTTTATTAGTCACATTAAAAAGAAAATTCAAGGTCGACAACATGTTTCAATACGACACTTTTTTTGTAATGTGTGTTGTTTCAATAAATAATAAAATAAGTAATACGAAAGTCTGAAAAATCTCAAAAATATAGTCCAGACACAAACACAATATGTGTAGATTTTGACCATATATTTTTCCCTAAAATGAATAGCCATCTCTAAAACACATCAGAGGCATGTAGGTCACTCATTATCCTTGCCTATTATTTTAAAGTATATGCAATTGATACCCATAAAATTTATTCCACTATATGTCCATAAAACAATTTTAAAAAATATGAGTATGGAGCTGCCAATTCTCTAAAACTCTAATGTTTACTTCAAAGTCAAATTCTTAGGGAAAGTATAGTTTTAGAGGGGTTGAAGTTGAAAAAACATAAATTTTTCAATTTTCTTTGATAAAAAAGAAGCAAAAGTGTTACCCACCTTCTTGTTTTCACCCATAGCATGTATTTAATTAATTTCATTGTTTTGGACATCATTTATGATGGATAGAACATCTGATGGTTATGTATTAGGTCATAAAGAGGATTTTTATTTTTTTGAATATTTTTATTAATGCATAGTCTAGTAGAATGCATGGTAAGTCCTTAAAAATTTTTATAGACTGAAATGAATTTTGATCTCCTTCCTCAACCTATGTGATATTTATAGACTGAAATGAATTTTGGTCACCTTCCTCAACCTATATGATGTTTTGTAGTATTTCTAATGTCATTATTAAAAAATCACATAAAACACATTATGACTTAAATAATATTTACAAAACTTATTTGAAAAAATAATTTATGTCGATCCGTGTTTTATCACATTGTAATGAATTTAACTTATGCTTGTATAAATAAGGATTTGAATTAATACAAGTCCTTAATGTTCATATAGGTGAAGATAACTCATAATGCCTTCAAGATTAAAATTTTAGTGTTATGGATTTACCATCTAAGAATGTTATTAGTGTGGAGAACCTCAAGGTAACATTAATGATCTAAAAGTAGCAAAATCACAATCACAGAGTAAAACCAATTTTGAAAAATTCATATATTAACATAAAATATAGGGACTAGCTACTTTGTGACTTGTTTCCTTACTTTAATAATTATTATACAAGCTATTGTTCTTTAGATTGATTGAGGAGTTTTCATATCTATTTATTTTGGGTGGACCTTTCGTGCATCATAGTAAGAAGGAAAACACTTAGTGTTCACACTATATGATGGGCTAATTGTTCAATTGTAATAATTGAAATAAATATCTATAACCAAACAATAATAAAAAGTTTAACTAAAGTTCACATTTTTAGATAATGATGGTTATTATGTATTAAATACAATATTATTTTCTTCGATACATATCAATGTTTACTATATCCTTCACATTTATTATAGATTTAGTATCTATTTTTACTATACAGCCTATGTGGCCTTTACTTATGATTGTCTATGAAATTATATAAATACTTCGCCACAAGTGTATTAGACATACTCTAATGTCTATGAAACTATATAGATAATTTACCGCAAATGTATTAGACCTATTCTAATTTTCAGTTTGTGGTTATATTTAGTTTTGGAAATAAAATTCCTTAGACTATGGCCGAAATTTTGTTTGATAGCCAATACAAATATAACTCTACTATGGTGTCAATGAAGTAACACTTGATGATAATAAAATATGCATACTTATAGAAGTTATTGTTGTGGAAAAAAAATTCAAATTCCAAAGAACTTGAGGTGTCTTTATCCCATATTCACTTTCATCATTAAGATTTTAACTCAAATGAAATCATTACGAGGTTGAAAACCATTGGAAATCAAATTTAAGCTATTATAAAATTGTTATCCATATTTTTTGCCAAGAGACATCAAGCAAGTTTCGGCCAAACTTAAGGGATACCATAGAAAATAAAGTTAGACTTGTTGGGAAAGGGACTTTAGGAGTCTCCCCTTTATTTTTTAGAGGGTGGTATTCTCTTTTTCATATAGGTGACCCCTAATAATAGAAACCTAACCAAGACATGATGTTGCTATCATTTCTAAAATATTTTATACTAAACCTATTGGACATTATGGAGATTCTACCTGACATGCAAAGGAAATAAGAAAATAATGTCAATATTAATTATAAACATAAAATTCCAATGGATGTGGGTGGAGGTGCTTATGTCGAGATGTCAATGTCCAATCTCACTTGATCAAACCAATACATACAACTATAAATATAAACTAAACAATCATCGAAGAATTAGTATGTAGATGAGAAGTCATGAAGCACATAATATATATTAAATAATGAAACATGCTCAAATGAAACCCCCTTATTTAATTATTAATATCAAAGGATTGAGTTGTGTCATCAATAAAGGTTCAACACTTTCTTTATGATAATATGAAGCCACAATTGACTTAGAAGAATAGTATAGAAAATCAAAATAGAAACACAAAAATGTTGTCTAATTCGACAATTTGCTTTAAATCTAACAATAGATTGATAGGAATGAGGTAAAAGAATTGAAAGTCTTTAACTTTTAGAATCTCTAATGTTCCATAAAATTCCTATAAAAATATAAGAAAATAAAGAATATTTTACCATAAAATCCATTGAAAATGGACAAGGAAAAAAAGGAATGGATTTAACAAAAATAATTATAGAAGAATAAAGTAGGCAGAAAGAAGAGAAAGAGAGATTAAGACTCACAGTGTAACTTGGGATGATTTCTAAGTCTAGAGCATTTCTTGACACGATTCTTCTTCTTATAATTTTTCCATTTTGGAGATTTTTCTTCTGGACAAAGTGGAGATTTTCCCTCATAAGGCCAACATTGATTTTACACTTGATATGGGGCAGTTAGTGACTATCTTCTTATTGTTTTGATTGGGCCTTCAAGGATTCTAAGTTAGTGTTTACCCTATCTTTAGGCACTACCAATTGTATTATCCACTCTTTAATATCATGTGACGTTACCTTCTCTTCCCTTTTAATTATTTACTAAAATCCCTTTTGGCATTATTCACAATAGCTATATGTTCATGATATACAACTAGTTTCCCATCTTAAAACACTAGATACTCACCAAATTGCATCATTGCTTCATTCAAATTACCCATGTGTATCACTCTATATTTCTCAAACCCATTCAATTATTGTTAAGATCTACTCAAAACTCTCAATATCTTGTCCTAGGATCCCTTGAATAATCTAATATGATAATTGATGGCAGTGCTCTTGGACCATCATTTCCCTCAAGGTCCTTTTCAACTAAATTAATATATAACAATAAAATTCATTATACAAACTCACAATCGTCGGCATTACTTCTAGCAATGAACACATAAATAATAGATTCCCTATAATTCATTGTCTTTTTATAAGCCTTTTTGAGAGACGAAGTCCTCGGAGTTGGGAGTAGCAAACATGCATTTGTTGTTGGAGCCTATGCTCCTGTTGTGCCTGCTATTGATGCCTCTACTCCCAGTATCACTTCTAGTGCCCTGATTCTACACCTAGTGTTGGTGTCGAGGGGTCTATGACCCCATCTATAAGTACTACCTCTTGCTCTACTCATGTGCCTCATTCATCAGATGTTGATATGAATCCTAGGATGCCATGCATGATAGTCATCAATAGAACTGGGCAATTACCATTTATTTTACAAATGGACCATGAACTAGTCCTAGTGAAGGGATTAAAACTCCATGATAATTATGTCTAATCCATCAACATATTTTCATATTATACAACGATGATTATTTTTATGTTGATTCTATCTATCTAGTTGTAATATATGATTGCAGTGTAAGAAATAACACTTGTTCTACCAACAATTGCAAGAAAAGGTGTTTCCTATGTTTGCGCCAACAATTAGAACACGTTATAAATACCAAAACAACGACTTGAAGAAAGAGTTGTTGAAACACATGACCACATTGTTTGGTCTTGTATTCAACCAAAAGTTGGTTCAAACCATGGCAGGGAAGCATTTGAAATCAATGCGAGACAATTTTCGCACTAATATCAATAGATACCCCAATTATGAGTTTCCTGGACTAATTCCCATACGAGAGTGGGTTGCACTAATAGAGGATGCCCAAGAGAAGAAAGTGAAGAAAGAGGGATCCTTGCAACCAAGAGTGGGAGAACCACAAAAGTAGATATAATACTATAACGAACAATGAGTTTATATATTATATGAATTTTACCATAATAATTAAATCTCATGAACATGCACTTGACCATTTTCTAGGCTCAAAAACACTACAAAAGCCACACGGGCCATATTGAAGAAGATTGACCAACATAAATTTGGCCCAAGGAGCTATGTTGAAATTAAAGGGAAATATGTAAGTACTAAGATTTAAAAATTGTCGTTATTGGTTTTTCAACTGTAATTTAAAAGCTTTCCTTACTAAAATGAGGTATGTTATGGTATATAGTTAGTACACTTTGGCGTCATTTCCATTGTCGAAGATCTCAAAGCTTCCTTGACTGGAGGCTATAAAGCCTTAGTTTAAATGAAAAAGAGCAATAAAGATAACACTTTTGTTGTTTATGAGGAGGTATATAAATTCAAAACATTTTGAATAGTTAATTATAAAGTACAAGTTCATATTATTTGGTTATGCAATAACTACAAATGTTATTGCATGAAGAATTAAGTATTCTTCAACAATGAGTTTAAGAGAACGAAAGTGATGGTCAACCAAAGGTTGACCTTACTGCACTAAATACCATGAACGAGTCAATTGTAAAATAATATTTTGGGGGTTTATGTATAATATGAATCGGGTGATTTATAAATGGTTTACTTAAATTATAGTTGACATGGATCCTACTCAGTCGTCTACTTGAAGACGTATCTTGCGTCATGATCTGGAAATAGTACCGAAATCAACAATTTGAGAAGAGTATGAGGAAGAAGATGCCAATGTTAGAATTGTGGAATTACTAAAAAGGAAAAAACCTAGAAGGAATAGGGTAGTAGAGATTAAACATTTTGTACGAGAGACCATTTTTGTTGTATAGTAACGTATTTTATGTATTGTTGGGAGAGAACCTTGATTCATATAGCCTAATATTGATATAAATTAAACGCTGATTTTTATATTTATGTAACTCTGTTTTACATTTATAGATTTTTAATTAACCAAGTTAAATTTCATGTCGATCTGCTTGAGCGTTCATGTTTTATATACATTGTTTAGTTCACTCTATTTTATAAGTTCATCTAGAATTATTTGAAATAATTTGTTAGCATTCATACGTTCTACATAAAGTGTTAGATTGTTATTAACATTTATTAGGTATTGTCTATAAAACTTTAATGCACCTTGATTTGATCATGATGGAGAATGAATCATTGGGTGGAGAGGTTTCTCAGAGCAAAAATATTTGTGTGGGCAGTGAAGAACAATGTGTGTGGTCATGTGATATCGTATGGCTTTGTGGCCATAATGTGAGGCAAATGAATATTGTTCACCGTGGAAACACATGGCCACATACATTGTTCCTCACCATCCACACAAATACAAATTTGCAAGGAATTCCCACATTCGTATGTATGAGCAAATCATTTTGCAATAAGCTTTTGTGTTCACTTTCTTTGCTGCACTAATCAATGCCAAGGAGTAATTAATAAGTTAACTATTTAAAGATGTATCATATCGTATATTCTTGCTTTCATTTACCATTCATTTTATATACAAACCACGTGATTTCTACACACACCATGCACACCATAAGTGAATATCATTGGTTCATTTTACAATATTACTTTGTTGCTATAATTTTTGTTTTGATACCTTTTATGCCCGAGTCTTATGTCTTGTGATATTGTATTCTATGATATTATTGATTTGTCATTCTTGTTCTTAGAGTTAATAGAAGTTTAAATGAATGTTATGTTATGTTTATTTCAAATATTTTTCAATAGATAGATTGGGTATGGGGAATTGAGATTGATATGAGTGGAGGTGCAAATGAGCTTCCACCTTCACATGTTTCGCCTTGTTCAGTGGAGAATAAATTATTCTTGAAACAAAGACAAGTTCATACAAGTATTCCTCTTATCTTGTTAGAATCTCGTAGATGTTAATATGCATATTTATTTATCATTCAATCATATAAACTTATTATTCCATCGTGATTTTTGCAAGTCTTCACGTGCAATGAAAATGCAACTAATGAGTAGTAGCAAATACAATGACTTTGGTCTATCCTTAAATATATGTTTTTTTTTTGCTTATGATTTTTAGATAGAGGATTTGTTATTATTTTTTACCAATTATATTTCATTTTCTATCTTTGCAATAGATGATTGAAGATTATTTGTTCTCTTTTTGTGTAGGTATGATTCCTAGACAAACACTTCCTCCACCTTGCATGCTAATGACTATGGGTCAGGTAAGTTGTACTTGTCTTACTGAGAAATAGAAAAGTTAGACGCATAGACTAAAGAACAACTCAATGAATCCATCAAAATGGGTTTACTTGCATTCCCTACATACGTCACAAATGTGAATTAAACGTGATTGCGCCAAAGCACGCATCTTTTATCTTGGGTGTTGCTTTTAATTTATTTCCATGTTTGGTGCATCTACTTCAATTCAATGAATATCACATGATTATATTCTCTGGACCAGTTATATCTATTGGAGGCCTTCCAAATTCTTTGTGTAAAATATCCATGAGTGCTATTTTAGAGTATCTTGAAATTTCAAATGTCAGAGAGCCTAATATTGCTAATGTATGGGCAAAATTTCTTACCATTGGCTTTCTTGAAATCCTTCATTTATACCCAAATATTGACAAAATAAATATACCTACACTAAAGGAAAATGAAATTTCTTTTATTAAAGGAATTTCCTTGTACTTGGAGGAGTCTCATATGCAATGGCTATATCTCGTCTTGGGATTAAAGCAAAGGAATGGCGATCTTTTGAAACGTCCTCTTTGGAAATGGCTTATTATACAAGAATTCCATCTCCCAATTGTCCCAAATATATTTTGGTCATAATACATTTTCATGATAAAGAGACCATCAGAGGAGGTTGTAGGGATATTTTAAGTTTTCCAGAGTTCTAGCAAATGGCCTAATGAGGAAGGTTGAGGTTGACATTGCTATAAACAAGTATGTTGGAGATGAACACTTATGAAGTAGGGATATTTTAAGTTTTCCAGAGTTCTAGCAAATGGCCTAATGAGGAAGGTTGAGGTTGACATTGCTATAAACAAGTATGTTGGAGATGAACACTTATGAAATAAAATATTGTTCCCTATAAAGCAATTAGAAACATGTGATGATGAGGAACAGGGGTCATATCTTCTCGATGTTTTTCTTCTCAAGCCACTTTACTTGGAGAACTCTTCATGACATTGGCAGGTGTTGTGAAACTAAAGCATCTAGCATCTTCTCCCAATCTTATAAGTTATCACAAAATAATCCATCAATGTCACTAGAATTTATGAATTCTTAGTTAGAAGTAGCTCATTGGTTAATACAAAGGAATCAACATTGAACAAATAAGACAAAAGAGAAAGGTCGAACAAGTTGTTGTTATCCAATTTGAAAACTTTGACATTCCTCCCCCTTATCAATGGAGTTTCTAAACTTCATAAAAACATGAATCACGAAAGAAGAGAAAGGACCCAAGTTCTATAGGCCTCGACAAAACCTCATGTTTAAAGATAGATATATAGGTTTCAAGTGAACAATTTACTTGTTATCAAGGATTTAATTCTACAGATAGACTAACATTAGAATTTACAATATTAGGGTATTGTAGAGGGGAAATGATGGCATTAAATATTCAAAAATAATAAATCTATTGTACATTTCCCACTAGAAAAGCTTCCCAAAACATATCATAAGGATGTGATTGAATAACAATTGACATATAAATAGTAGAACGACTCTTCAAAAATGGAAGGAAATCATCATTCAATCACTAAAAGAGTTGAGGATGATCCTCTTGTTTCACAAATTGGTTGGTTTCCTTTTTTTTCTAAGTTGCAAATGAATTCCATGAAAGAAAAAGTCATTGGTGTGTTAAGAACATATGCATCAGAGATGATTACTAAGCTCTTGAATTGTCTTGCACACATTTGAGGAACTATCCACCAAGATCATAAAATCCTAAGCCTAAATACCAAAAATAAAGTTTTGAGATGCTAGTTCCAAGGGATGTCAATTCAGAGACGTTGGTTCCGCACTAAAAATGTGGAGTGAACATCGCTTCAAAAAATTAGAGATGTATATTCCTTGTTCGTTCCACGTTTATGTACACCTCCTATGAGACATATAATTAACTTTAAACGTCTAATGAACAACCCTTAAGGGACGTTCATCAACACCTTTACTATAAAACAAACATCCAAGGGATGTTCAGGATGTTCGTTCAAGGATGCTAGTTCCACATTACGCATGTGGAGTCGATGTCACTTAAAAAATTCAAAGACAATTATTCCACGTTCATTACACATTTATACCACAATCATTCCACAATTAGGCCACGTGAATGGCGTTACTTAAGATACACTCAAGCCATGTGCATGCCACTATTTAAGTTAAAAACACATCTTGTTAGAGTGCTTTATGTAGCTCATGTTCGACACTTCCAACATCATCAACATAAAACAAACATCGAAGCTATGTTTGTTAAGACATGCTCGTACCACATTACATATGTTGAACTTAAAAACGTGAGAGATGTATATCCACACTCATTCCACGTTTATGAGATGTTAAGTCCACGTTAATTCCCCGTTGATTCCATGTTACTTCCACGTGCAGTCCACATTTAAGCCACGTGTGTGACATCATTTAAGAGACATTCAAGCCAAGTTCAAGCCACAATATTTATGTTATAAACACATATCTTAAGTGTGGCTTGTGCAATGCTTGTTCGACACTTCAAATGTCGCTTAAGCGATGCCTTACCAACAACATACAAACAACATTACCTTCGACACAAAAAAGTGCCAAACAAGCATCGAACATTAGCCAAAATGTAGTAGTGTTTCAATGAAAGAGGAATGAATTGGTGTATCTATTGCATCATATTTTTCTGTTAAATGATATGTATTATACATTGTATTGATATACTTAGATTCTCAAGTTTTATTAAATGAGTTTTTCTTTCCCATTTAATAGAGTTAAAGTGAGTGTTTTAAAACAATATGGCAAAGGAGCTATTAGGAGTAGGTCAAACTCCATTTGTAGAAATATTCTAAAGTTGAATTGCATTATTGTATATATATGATATTTGTACACTACCAACAATGCACACATATACTCACATGCATGAAAAACACAAAAGACTAAGTATTGGAGGAGATTGTAAAAAATGCAAACTCATTTGTGTGTATTGCAAAATTGTGTGAAAATGATCCAATTTGATTAGGTCTCCAATAAAATACGATGAAGTTTTTGGAAGAAGGAAGCTTGTAGGATATGTAACAAGTACAAGGAATCTTCTAGGGAAATATACATAAAGATATGTACAATACAAAGATATACATAATAATCTATAATAGCAACGTGTGACTATGTCTTGTCTTTTCCTCCTTACTTTTCCTCGATTTCTACTGAAGTTGGGGTACACCCTTTCCAATCAAGGATAAAATAATCATCGAGCATTATGTAGTTGGGGTCTTTGTACGAACCCATGTCCCTGTGAAAAAAGGAGTGCTTAAAATAATTGAAGAATGATCCATTGAAGTTAAGGGGTTCATGGAAGAAAGTTATTACTTGTCCTTCATGTTAAAGAACAAAATTAGTAGAAGCATGTTGAAAGTTGGAAACATAAGAACTAATGTAGAAGCACCATGAACAAGAGGAACCATGGGGGTTGATTTCGCACACAACACCTTTGAAGTATGGCGATTTAAGGAGGCAAGATCATTTGCCTCACTTTAACATTATAACTCCACTGTGAGGCATTACAGGGGATCTTACTGTGACGTGACGTTTAGGGATAAAATGGGGAAAGGGAGAGCATAGAAATGCTCTGGCAAAGCAATTCAAGATTCATAAGTGCTGAGACTTTCTCAGACTCTGATTAGTCACTGAAATCTTGTAGTTAATGACTGCTCATAAGTGTATGAAGGTGGAACAGAGAACACAGCATGTTAAGGTCGGAGACTGGAATTTAATATTGAGTACTGGGAAGAAAAATTGGAGTGCAAGAATTGGGGAGTGAACAACACTGATAAGGACATAAGAGATAGATATCACTCCTGCAGCACCTATGGGAGATCTAAGCTCAGCAAGATAGGAGGACAAAGAGTCCATCGAGTGTGCAGGTAGTAGCGAAGAAGACTGAGCATGGGTAGTATTACAAGTTTGCCAATTTTGGTCTATTTCATAATTCCACTCCCTCTTCTCCAGGTTGAATTCTGAAGTCATCAGTCTTTTGCACTTTATCTGATATAACACAGGATGTTGGTTCAAGTATGAAAGTTGGTAGAGGATTTGCTTAAATTGCCTTCATTTTGAAGTTCATATTTAGAAGCCCGGACATATGGGCATCTTGTGTAATGTTGTTCTCAGTAGCATAATTTAGTCACCCTCCAAGAAGAAACAGTAATTCAGGTGCCATATATGTACTAAATAATGCACCTGTAATGAAAAAAATAGTATGTAGTTATCAGTCTGGCATGTATGGTCAGTTCAAATGTATGGCAACTGAATATACAGAGGTCTGTATGAAAGCAGAAAAGCACAAGGTCTGTATGGCCAAGGCTTCAAACCAATTTTACACCAAGTTTCCAGTATGTGGGTAACTGGGGACATATACCCAATATGTCCGGAGAGAACCAAAATTTCAGGGATATAAAAGTACAACAGGGGTGGGGGCACAACGTAGGGGACCCTGGCCCAACAACAGAATACAGAAAACTATACTATGTTTAAACTATACGAACATTAGAAATTGTTTAATTTAATGGTTAATTCTCATTTACGAATCATGAAAGCAATAACATCCCATGCGCCATTTGCACATATCGATATGTAATGAATTAATGTATTTCTCATGTACGCTCTCTGAACTTGAGAAATGGCCCCTCCAGATATTTGTGGGAAGATTTTTGTGTAAAATGAGCAAAAAATTGTTGTTACAGGTTTCCAGGCTCCAACCACCATTCCGGTGAGAAATTGCCAAAATCCCAGCATTGTCACAAAGCATTTTCCAGAAGAAAGCTAGAAATGAAACTTAGAATGCCTTTCCAACATGTTTACTGTCGAATCCGGTGAAATTGCTGCAAATCCTCTGTTGTTCTGAGTTTTCAGCTATCCAGTTCTAAACCACTGTTGCCCAACACCAGCGATCACCCTTCAAAATGATCAGTAAGTTTTGATTTAGGCTTTTTATAAGGTGTAGGAATGTTGGTGTTAATCACTAGAAATGAATGGGAAAAAAATTAAGTGTTTTTTGAGTGAGTTCATAAAAAAAAGCACCAAAAAATGGGTCCTTATGAGCATTTCCAATTGCAGGGGATGCCAAAACTTTGGACAGGTACATACCCTGCAGCATCCCCTATCATACCCGATGTACTGGGTGCTTCTAGGATGTGAGAGGTACATACCCAACATCCTTTGTATAACCTCTCCGCAGAAAATGTATCCCCGAGGTGTGGGTACATGTCCCAGTGTAAGGCTGCTTCAAAACCATGTACCCTATATATATTAATATTATCAATATAACAAAACAAAAAAATTGCAGATTTAAAAAGAAAAGTTGAAGCTCGTTGTTTGCTCCTCCAATATACCAGACTATCATTCTCCTACAATTCCATGCTTTTCCATTAGATCCCTTAATCTTGAATAGGTAATACTAATATGATAGATATTCATTCAACACCATCAATAGGATCTAGGCTCGATGATTAAGTGTGGGCAGTGAAATTCCCCGCCAAGGTTCAAATTCCCAGGAACATTTTTTGCTTCTCACGGGCCATCTCACTGGCTCAAATAGGCTGTTCCATGCAGTTGAGGCTAGGTGCAAGTCTTGGGTGACGTTGGAGTAGATACCCCCTACCAGTGGCTACTTAGCCGAAGGATTCCTCATTGAATGTTGTAAGCCAACTACACATCATTATAGTACTCCCAGGTTGGGAAAGGGCATGCTCGCCACATCGCAATAAAATACTGTCAAAGAAAAATATTCATTCAACAATATGAATATCATAGGATAGCATATAAGGATGCTATATTTACATTGCCAGATTGTCAATTTCCCACAGTCCCATGCATTCCTAATCTTTCAAATCCCGTGGCAATAGAATAAAAGAGGATCAACCCAATGATTTCATATCAATAATGTGCCACATATCTGGACTCCAGAGAATCCAAACTGGATAACAATGTTCAGAGAATATGCTTTTGTACTAATAATATAAGTCAGATAAACTGCATATAATTCAGAAGGCTGTATATAGAAGTATCTTTATTAACACTAAGAGCAGAAATTATGAACAACACACACACACATATAGATTAAAAGACTTGCAAGTTCATTAAAAATGTTTTCTGGTTTTTCTAAGATGGATCAGGCGGATGAAAGATCTCAATAAGGTAGACCAGTCCATAATGACAAAAAACAAGCTATAAAAGTTCCTAAAGCTCAAACGTATTATATTCATAGCAAATAATAGCAAATATGCCAATAACATTATTCTTCTTTGGTCATCTGTTGACATTAATGTTAAATTAAGTAGTTCAATCGACACACCTCCAAATAAAGACAGAGTTTGTTAGAAAACAAAAGCAGTTTTGAAATATAAGCTACCATTTTGAATGTTTCTAAAATTTGCTATGAACTGGAAAGCAATATGTAGCAAGATTATGCCAATAATTAAAGAATCTACAGTTACATTTATGCAGGGTAGAATCAAAACAACACACTTTACATTTGTTTGTGGCCCCATGCAGAGCTCCAACTTCTCTTTAAGGTGCCCGCTCCAAGAAACATGTATACAAAGGGCTTGCCTTGGATAATAAAGTTCGATAAAAAAGAAATGAAATAGGGAAAGAATGAAAAGGTAATGAGAAAAGAAACATTTGCCAGCAAGAGATTTTAATGTGATATTCACTTCATATAGCCATAAATAATGAGAGAAGGTTGAGTTCAAACAATCAAAGCCAATTACAAAATGATGAGATTTTTTAAAAACAACACCAATGGGAGAAAGGTGAAGGCATACGCCCAGTTTGACGGATATATTCTGCCTGCTGTGCTGTCTTGGCAGCTTGTTGGCTACGTTTAGCCTCTGCAACTTTGAGTCTCTCTTCTGCTCTATGTCGAGCAGCTGCTAACTTGTTCATTAGCTTTTCTTGTGCATGGCCTCTTATCCTTTCCACTTTAACCTATCATACATGAACAAGCATTATTTTTTAGATTGACAGTGCCTCAAAGAGTGTTTGATCTTTTCAGTATTCCAATTAAAATCGTAATAATGTAAGTTATAAATCATCATAGTGAAGGCCCTCAAGAAAAGATCTGGATGTACAACATTGTGAGATATGATTATAATAGTAAACAGAATTGAAAAGATAAATCTAGTATAGATCTATTCTAACTCTGGATTTATTATGTACTGTGGGAATTAAAAAATCAGGTGCAAACCTCTCACTGCTTAAAAGATCTGGGTTTAAGATGGATCTATGCTTGTTTGTTGTTTTTATATTTGTTTCCACATTATGGTAATTAATGATCAGCTTTTTTTACATTATGGACCTCAACTTTTTTTAAGTTTGGTTCGCACACCCACAAATGTGGAAACATCTCTTCCACTCAAGCTGTAGCGTGCACGTTGCTTCTGTCAGTGCAATCAAGATATTATTGTCAAGTATGATTCCCTGTCCTAAAGCTTAGACAAACAAGCACCTATCTAACATTTGAAGTGTGACGGGGCAGATAAAAACCAGTACTCTTTTTGTTCATACCCCATCTTGTTCTGAAGTTGCAAATGAAATAAAACAAATCTAGATATGCTATATGCTAAGTTACCAGGATACGGATACGATCCGGATCCGGATACGGATTCGCCGGATTTTTAAAAACCCAGGATCCAGATACAGCGGGGAAATGGCAAGTACAAAAAAATCTAAAAATATTTATATAATAAATAAAAATATAGAGTGAAGAACCAAAACTATTTATGAAACACAAGAGTAGAACTATAAGTTATTGCCAAAAAAAGAGTTCATGTACCATAACTGATAATTTGATGAGTTGTAACCATGATTGATATTGATAATTTTAAAAACCATTTCAGCATGAACTTGAAGCAGGTCATAATAGTGTTTTTGTGAACCACATCCACATGTCCCTATCAGCAGGGAATAAAGTGGTTTTCTTGAAGGCTATGGCAAGACTACATAACAGTGTAGGTGAAGTGAGCAACAACATAGCACATAAAGATAGATCAGCCTTTAACAGCAGACCTTGAGCATAAAGATAAATCAAATAAAAACATTGAGAGTAGAACTTGATATTGATATATCAGAGTTCAGGACTTGATATTGACATATCAGAGTTCAAGAGCAGATCTTGACATAAGGATGGATCAGACCTTGAGCAGGAATGACTACAGGGAAAGACTAGCTACAGGATGCATTGATGAGTCAGATGTATGATGTATCATGACTCTGGCATTCATAGAATGACTTTGCATCACTTTGCTGAGTAACCATTTCCAAGACAGTAAGTACATTGTATATGGATAAGAAACCACAGTGATGTGCCATCATTTTCCTCACTATAGGAGAATATTTGTCTCATATAAAAGGGGAAGATTAATATCAGGTGCATCAAATTCTCGTTCATACAACAATGTCTGTTGTGGCATCAAATAAGGTATTTCCTTGAATAAAATCCTTACAATGCTCGGTTAGGAAGGGATCACATAAATGAAACAAATAGATACTAAAAGGGAATATGGAAAGAATAAGAATGGTAATGACAAGGATTCTAGAGTACATTGCAAGCCCCAAATTCTTGCACGCATTCACTAACTTTCCTCTTCCAAAATGTTTTACGTAGTTAGAGTACATATTAATAATAATTTATATGTTTTTTAACAATGTATGCCGATAGAAACTGCCATTTCAACACCTTCTGCTCCCTTACATAGTGTATGCATAGAGGAGGTCAACATCGTATGTTTGACTTCCCCAGCAATACTACAATGATGTTTCGCAAGGACATTGTTCAAGTCTAGCCAGTAACAAGTAATATTCCTTTATCTGCATGTTTTATCTTATAGAGAATTGTGGTACACTCGTATTCATTGCAATTTTTCAATCCATGGGATTATGATTTCTAATCACATTTAGAAAAAAGAAAGGGTCTTATGACATACACACAAGAAAGTTCTGCTCGCAATTACAATTTGGAAGACAACCCATGGACCTTGTGCTTGCTATAAATACTTCCAGTACACACCTAGAAAGCCAAGGAGAGAACACGAGCACCTAATAAGTACAGAGTTACGTTAGGTTCAACCAGATCAAAATCAAACAGTAACTGATTACATACAATTCTGCATCAGGGTAATGTGACCATAACATGACCCCTGTACATCTCACTTGGTTACTCGCCAAATGCACATGACATACATTTATGCGTCGCTCTCCAGCTCTGGGTAATTTGTGATACAAGTTCAAAATGAATAGAACGTTAACCTAATGTATATATAACAAGATGGATGGACTTGACGTAAACTGCATGATTTATCTCCATGAAAATAGGATCCTTCCAAGATGGTTCAGTCATTCTAGATGACCAGGGTGAGGTTGAGTATTCTTACCAAAGAGTCAATCAAGGTTATATTTCAAACTTCAAACCATTGGTATAAAAAACTTGTCTCAAGATGTAGCCCAGACTCTTCACTCCATTTATTGAATATCGATGAGTCAATGACATGATATCATGCGGGAGATTATCAACTGCATGCACACTCAAAAATAAGCTAGGTTGACTAGTATGGAGTTAAATACTAATAGTGGACTTAGCCTTATAATATAAACTGCAATTGTGGATCTATGTTGATATTAAGATAACAGTGCAGCTTACAGATTTATTCTACATGGATGATAAGGATTTATATCCAAATAAGTTATAATATGTTCTAAATTTTTTACCCTTCAAAACCCCTTTTTCATTAGTTTATGCCATAATATGAAGCATGGAATCATGGTTGACACAGATTACAGATTTATTCTACATGGATGATTAGTATTTCTATCCAAATAAGTTATTATCTAAGATACCGGACATGTCCAAATGGGCCCAAGTGTCTCGTGTCATGGTGTCGGACACGAATACAAAGAGGACACGTGTCGAACCAATGTTTTGACCGTGTCCATTTTCGGGACATGGTCAAAAGTTAGTGCTTTAGAGACAAAAGAACACTGAGACAGCTAGCAGAGATGAACTAGTAATTGACCCGAATGCAGAGATAATGAAGGATGAGGAATAATTCAAGAATCAAGAAAGCTCAGCACCTATTTTTCGAAAATGTATCATTGCAATGTCTGTCCTGAAAGGCTATAGCATATTATAAAATTACAAGTTACTGCATAGTGTTGGGGGTAGTTCAGCACCTACTTTTGGTTGCAAATGTGAATCCAGATGTCAAATCTGCCTGATCAAATGGCCAGCTGATAGTAAGGCAGAAACAAAGATTCCAGTTAATATCAGCAGGTTTTCTGCCAGCACTAAAGTCTACTGTTTTTTTATGTCCGAAAAGTCAGCATACAATCCATATATAGCGGAGGCCACGTACCATTTTTTAGTATTTAATATAAATTTTCTTTTTTTTTAAGAAAATATATATATAATCCAAAACACATTGTAAAACATCCAAAAAAGATGGTGGTAAATGTGTGCCCCGAATACAAAGTCCAAGCCTAACAGAGAATTGAACGCAATTGAAAAATAGCTTTCATTCCATAAGGCAATTGATGTCTGATAAGGTGAGGTAGTAAGACACGTTAGGAAAAACAAAGAACAGTTCTGCATTAAAAATGCAATCCAAGCATTAAGATTAGTATTAATCATACTGAAGAACAAAAAAAAGGATTTGGTGCACCCCTTAGCTAGTGCTAGAACAGGTTGCACAACTATGACAACAAAGTTATTCTTATAATACTCAACACGTGAATACCTTCTAAATATCGAGATCTATAGCTGCCGATGTTTAACATCTATGTTTGACTTGCCAAATTGTAGCATACAAGAATCTCCTCCAGTCCTTATAAAGGTTGGATAGAATATTCTTTCACAAATAGAACCTTTGGGTACTCAAGGCTTAGAAAGCATTGTTACAATAAAAGGATGACCAATTGACCAGTAAAGACATGAACCAAAGCCTTTCAGGAGGAGCAATATGCATGACCATAAACAGCTAGAAAGGATCGATCAACCAACCACCAACTCTCAAATCATAAAACCACTTGTTATGATGAACCCTAACTCGGTGTTTGATCAGTCTGCAACTAATCCCCTAAAATCCTTAGAACTTCAGGGCACAATTTCCAAATGCAATGAAACATAATCATACGAGAGATCAGAGAAGTTCTCACCAAAATAAAAATAGCTTAGAAAATAAATTTCTAGAAATCACTAGGAATAGCTTAAGCTTAGAATAGAAAACCCAAGAAATGACAAAATTTACAGCATTATAATGTTACTGGCATTCAAGCCAAGGGAACTTGAGATCTCTATTCAACCCAGGGTAGACGTAGCGGTAAGGAACCTAAGCCATAATACAAATTATAGAATAACATTGATACTATGGAATTGCAACTATGTGTGAAATAAATGTTTTTGCCCCTTCTTTCTTTTCAAACAAGCACACCTACTTAAGAAACAGTGACGACAGGTCAACTCCATGATTTATTATGCATGACTTATTAGAACTCTTTGCCAGGAAAAACCTGATCTATTTTGGAAGCAGCGAAATTCACTGCCTGGGTTAAAATAATATAATTATGATTTTGAGCCATCCAACATATGACAGTTACTTCTTTATTTTGGCACATGACTGAAATACCTCAATTACTGCACACGACTTAGAGACTTTAAGGGCAGTGAGAACTTCATCGGTATTTGCACCGAGAGTAGAAAGGTGCTCTACAGCCCAGCATGGCAGAGAAGTTGTCACATAACATGGGTAACACTGATGTGGCAACAACAAAAAATTAAATAAAGCTATTCGGCATCATATTTCTACTTAATTTTAAATTTTACATAAAGATAATAAAAATAAAAATAAAAAACCAGCATAGATCTATCTTAAACCCTGATCTATCAAGGACGGATAGGGATAAAATTTCTTGAGGTGTAAATTTTAATATCTCAAACTTTTTACACAGTGAACAAAAATTACACCAAGAAATTTGATACCTCTTGGTGCTTGATAGATCCAGGATTAAGATGGATCTATGCTGGTAATAACACCATTCCATTTGTAGCTACCCTTGTAAGAGCTCACACAAAACATATACCTGTCAAACTTGTTACAAATTCACATGGACTACAATGCCTGGCACTCATGTCATGACTCATTATATACTACATTGGGTACCATATGTTACGAGGTTGATGGAATCCTTTGTTTTAATTTTTTACTGACAAACAGGCAATCTACATGACCATACAATAAGAAAAGAAACTGACTAATGTTTATCTGACTTTATCAGGAAGCAATAAGTTCAAAATTGTCACAAGTCTACCTCTATTCTCTTCATTTCCGCTTCTGCCTTTGCTTTTTGGTGATTTTCCCAGGCTTGTATTTTAACCTCTTCACTTTTATACCTGTAACAGGAGTGTTCTTTAGCATTTAAAATTTACATGGTGATTATATTGCATTAAAAATGAATATCCTGGCACCAATCAATTTCAAAACGCTGTCTTCTTTCATTTATGCAAATGCAAATAATGTAGAAAGGCAAAGTGCAAAACATTTATGAAAAAATGAATTAGCATATTTCCTTGATGTTTCTGACTATAATCAGAACCCAAACTGTTCCATCTAAATTAATTATTGACCAGAAAAATATGAAAAACATATCCAGTGCCAGTAGCATGCTAAAGTAACATATATTTACCATGATATGAAAATATAATCGGTTATCAAGGGAAAATAACGTGACTGTTATCAGTCAAAAAAACAATTCCAACATAAAAATTTCATGTAACTGAAAGTCAGGCTGATAAGAAAATAACCTAGCCATATACTTTGCTTTCTCTGCTTCCTCCCAAGCTGTTGCACGGACTTCTAAAATCATCATCATAGTTGGCTCTGGAATTTGAGTCTCAAGTGATTTTGAAGCATTCTCTTCCTCTTCTTGTTTACTTGCCCAAGCTGCAATGTTAGCCTTCCCTAGTTTTGTACCAAGGGCTATTATTTCCCTTCTAGTCTTCGCATGCAATTCTTTTTCAGATAATTCAGAAGTGTTCACTCTTGCTTGAGAGCCTAACTCATTATCAGTTATATCCCTGGGTGAGGAAGATGGTGCAGTTCTTCCAGGGGTGGATGGTCGAGAAGAAACAGGACTTCGCATAGTAGGTGTTGTTGCCCTAACAGGAGTTCCTGTTCGTGAAGGTTCTTGACTAGCAATAGGAGTCATCTCTGTACCCATATCCCTCATTGAAACTGACTTAACTGTTGAAGAAGGTGGTACATATGATGGAATAGTGTGCTGAGTAAAGGAGGGATCATGCTTGCTGAGATTAACTGCATCATTCAAAGTTCCACATTTTGACATCATGTTAAAATCAATATATTCAAGAAATCCTCCAATGACTCCAACAGAGAGCATCTACATTCTTTATACAAAAATAGAATGTTTATGTTATTAAACACTGCTATCATGACAGAATGGTGTGGACAAAAGAGCAAAGAATACTATTTAGTAGTTGTGGGCTTCGAGTTCCTAATATATTCAAAAGATTTGTGCTTACTAGCTGGATCTGCAATAGGTTTTTCGATGCGAAGTGACGGCTTCAAATCATCATTGACTTCCCTTGGTCCACTAGGATCACACCGTGAAATATCCTCTAGAGAATAACGATCTAAAGAACAATTAGTTCTTGCAGTGGAATGTGCCACTGATGGCATAAAAGCAAACTTGGATGGGCCTCCATCATCCAAATTAGAGACACATTTATCAGGATAGATCTTCTTAGTCTCTACCTCCTCCTGGTTCAAACTCTGCCCCACAGATACCATTTCAGTGACTCCTGAAGCATTTGATGCAGTCTTTTGCATGAGAACACTGGCATTACCTATCTGACGTCCTCCTTGACCAGGAAAACCTGCTTTCCTTGCATGGTTTACAGCCATGCCCTGTGAATAACCCAAACCAGGTTTCAATTTATGTCTTACGTGACTATCTCCTGAAGAGAGGTTCACCAGCCACTTCTCCGCATCATCCCATTTTGAAGGGGCTGGCTTGGAATGTGGTCCTAAAACCCGCCTGGGAGGGGCTCGATCCACCTTGTGAAATTCAAAACTAGATACACTGCCATTTTCATGTCCACTGTCATAATCAAAATTATCATCTTCAAAGGACCTCATCGCATGTACAAAGTTCAAGTTACTAGCATATTCCATCTGTGTGCTAGTAGGTTTTGTGAAATTCTGAACTTTTAGTTGAACATGTTGGTTTTCTTTAAATTGGTAATCCTTTAGAGCTGCTGAATTTTGAGCTGCTGTTCCTAAATTTGGAATCTCTTCAGAAACAGAGGGTGCAGTAGACAAATGTGTAGTTTGAAGTGCACATCCAACATCACGGACAGCATTAACGACCTCGCTATTTTGAAAGCCTTCCACACCACTGACACCTATTCAAGATGATAGGGAGAAAAGTAAATTAATATTTCATTTGAGAAAAGATGTCCTACAATTACAAATCGTTGTACAGCACACTCCACCAGTTTCAGTTGAGCTCAGACAACCAATGAACAAGCACTCTGGCGATCAAAATTGCAAAAACAAAGGTATCAAATTACCTTCCTCGTCAACATTTCCAGATTCTGATGACAGTAAACTGTGCTTTGCACACTCCGCAAACCCCGCCTTATCTGGTCCATCAGTGCAAGAAGATACAGCAGAATCATGTTCTGAATCGTTCCATCCTCTTTGTACCCCAAGAAGCTTAAGCCTTAATTTTCGAGGGGATAGGCGAGGGGATATGATTCCAGACTGCATGAAAGATACAGACCAAAGCCATCATTTGTACAATGCATAATCTTCAAATTCATTTTCTTTGAATTAAACAATTAAAGTAACTATTGATATTTGCATCCAAGATGAGCGCTAAATAATACCTTGTTATATAAAAACTGGAAAAAAATCTGCAATTCTTATAATGAAATTAAAGGGCAGTGAAAATGTCAAATTGACAGAAAAGGTTGCAGAATTCATTTTTTCCATTTTTGTCTCCTCTTGGTGTTCATCATTTTGAATTTTTTCTACAGTCTCTGCTATCTATCACACATTCAGGCCATATTATTCCATCAGATGAATCGACAGTGTTTTCAACAAGGCCATTCAATGGGATTTCTGTTATTAGGTTCCCGTAATCAATGAAATCATTTGTTGCAATTATTTGCTGCAAAGTTAGTTTGTTCCTCCTTATCCTGTACTTGGCAAAAGCATGTGTCCGGATTGCAAAAAAAATGCCAGAATGAATCTCAGAAGCAGGTAAAAGTACGTTTTTTTTAGGGGGGCCAAGGACCATGATGATCCACTACCCAATGCTTGCCTACTTTCTGCTGCTGCTAATGTGAATGGTTATTTCGGGGCCATGGGCTGGTCTGTGCTGTTGCTGGTTGGAGACTTAAACATTTTATATATCTTCTGTATGCCCTTGGGTGTTTTTGGATGATATCAGGCTAGCAACCCAATTTTGAATGCCTGTGGCAGCTGCATTGGCAGCTCACTTTTTGGGGGGCTATAAAATGCCTTTGTACATCTCGTGTTTGTATTAATAGTCAAGGGAAGGCATTTTAAATCGAGTATATTTTCGCAACCTTGGAAAGATCAGCGACGAACCCACCTGCAATACACACACTTCTTTCGATTCCCATTTCTTGCATTTTCCTACAGACTTGGTTTCAAAAATAGAATACAAATCTAGCTACATGCTGCTTCACTGCAACTCTCAGACACATAACAGTTTGGGGTTTAGATTCCATTTGCACGTGATGACTCAAAGAGATCGAACCCGCGACCAAGGCTTGAAAGGCAGAGATTGCCAAAGATTTTTTTTTTTTCAAGTGTAAAGTGTCAAGTTTGTGCGCGGAGGAGCCTAGATTGCATCTGCACGTGGATTGAACTCGCGACCACCGATTGCGAATCCAGTCAATATAAAATTCCATTCATGCCAAATCATTGCTTCTCAGCGAACAAGTTTTTTCTAGACCTGCTGAACATCAAATCGGAGCATATGAATTAATTGAATGAATTCAAAGTTCAGCAAGGCTTACCTGAACTTTGTTGATCCTCTCATAATCCATCGCTGTGAAGCTCCTCCTCAGATTCTGTGAACATGGGTATCATTCAAATGTGAAAAAAATTCAAGCTGCTTCTGCTTCTGCTGCCTCCGCCTGCCTTATTCATCTCTGTACGAAACAAACTCAGCCTCGTGATGGGATGGGGATTTTGATTAACAATCGAGGAGAGAAGTGTTGTGATTCTATTGCATGCACGATCCCCACCCACCACAACCTTTGTAACAGATATCTTAGTGTTTATAACGAATTAAGTAGGCATTTCGTGCAAGAGACAGGGCAGGAGAACTAGAGGTCGGAGGGTTTGTTACTACTACACTCCAGTCAACGCGCATACCAAGAAAAACAGGGGTCGCAGATCAAGTACTTCTTTAATATGACAAACGTGTTATCATCACCGCATTGCTATTTTCTTCCCTTTGTTTTTTGAACATTCAATTTTGGCCACCTTCCATCCATTATTTTTTATTGAGTGGGGAATCAATCCAACAACCAGGCCCTCCTCTTTGGATTCAATTTCGTAAAGCCCAAGGTAACCATTCCTTTATATGATGCAGGTAGAGTCACGGGAAATCCATTTCAAAGGGATGATCAATGATCATTCCTATCTCATCTGTCTCTATTGGGGAGCGGGTAGACACTTGAATCCATTTCAAAGGGATGATAATTCCCATATCAGCTCTCTAGTGGGGATCACATGTTCTTGGATCTTTAAAGTCTTTTGAAGTTTATATGTTTTGTGACTCTTTTTTCAGAGAAATATGTTTTGTGATTCTAGTATTTTGTAGAAAGAAAAGTGTAAAAAATATTATTATTTTTTTGTCAGTGTAAAAATTTGTTTTGGGTGTAAGTGTCTAGATCAATGTGATATAGTATTATATTGCTAACATCGTTAAAAAATTCAATGTTAAACTTTGTGAGCTTTATTACATAAACATTGTGCAAGTAAAAGTGTTTTAACTCTTTAATGTGGTTGATGCATAAAATTGATACCAAATCAATGTAATTTGTGATCAACAAAAGCATAAATTAAGGTGTTAATCTTTACCAATTTAAAAAGTTGATAACATAGAAATTTGTTTTAGGTGCAAGTCTCTATATTGATGTAATATAGTATTTGCCCTTATTACAATGTTGTGCAGGTAAAAGTGTTTCAACTCCTCAATGTGATTGATGCATAAAGTTGATACCAAATCAATGTAATTAGTAATCAACAAAAGCATAAATTAATGTGTTAATCTTTACCAATCTAAAAAGTTGATAACCTATAAATTTGTTTTAGTTGCAAGTCTCTAAATTGATGTGATATAGTATTTACCCTTATTACAATGCTAACATAGTTAAAAGTTTTAATGTCAAAACTATGTGAGCTTTCTTGCATAAACATTGTGCAAGTAAAAGTGTTCCAACTCCTCAATGTAATTGATGCTTAAAATTGATACCAAA
Source organism: Larix kaempferi (assembly GCA_027924585.1). Taxonomy (NCBI): domain Eukaryota; kingdom Viridiplantae; phylum Streptophyta; class Pinopsida; order Pinales; family Pinaceae; genus Larix; species Larix kaempferi. The sequence goes on from BSBM01000123.1 coordinate 3,463,773, forward strand.
TCAATGTAATTAGTAATTAACAAAAGCATAAATTAATGTGTTAATCTTTACCAATCTAAAAGTTGATAACATAGAAATTTGTTTTAGGTGCAAATCTCTAGATTATTGTGATATAGTATTTGCCATTATTACAATATTAACATCAATAAAATGTTCCAATATCAAACTTTGTGAGCTTTCTCGCAAGTAAAAGTGTTTCAACTCCTCAATGTCGTTGATGCATAAAGTTGATACTAAATCAATGTAATTAGTGATCAACAAAAGCATAAATTAAGGTATTAATTTTTACCAATCTAAAAGTTGATATTGAGGTGCAAGTCTCGGTATTGATGTGATATTATGCTTTCTCACTTTAGTCACGTTATGTTGCTAGTGGTTTCAATATTATGCCTTGTGAGTCATGTATATAGTTTCTCGTGCATGGAAATGTTTTTTTACCCATGTATGTAATTAATGCACAATGATAATACCAACTCACTAATTAGTGATAAATATGAGTGTGAGTTAAGGTGTGAAAATATTTATATATTTTTGTTAATCCAAAAGTTGGTTTTGATGAGCAAGCCCCTATGTCAATATGATGTCATCATTCTTCTCACTAATGCTAACATTGCTAGTAGTTTCATTGTCATACATTGTGAGCCTCATGCATAGCATGTTTGTGCATGTAAGTATTTTAACTCTTGAATGCAAGTAATGCACAAAATTTACACCAAGTTAGTGCAACTAGTGGTCAAGAATACCATGAGTTATGCAATAAAAATATCTCTATTTTGTCAATCCATAAATTGGCTTTGAGATCTAAGTTGTTGGTTAATGTGATGGCAACTTTCCTCGCTCTTGTACTAACATCACCAAAGGTCTTGATATCATTCCTTGTGAGCCCTCCTACTTGGTATATTGTGTAGGGAAAGAATTTTAACCCCTGAATGCATGTATGGAGTTGATACCAAGTGAATGTAATTGATGATCAACAAGAAAGTGAGTTAAAGGGTGAAAGTATCTCTATTTTTTTTCCAATCTATAAGTTGATGTTGGGATGAAAGTCTATGTTTTGATGTGATAGCATCCTCCCTCACTCTAGTGTTAACATTGCCAACAATTTCAATATCATACCTTCTAAATCTGTGTGCATAATATGGAGTGCAAGTAAAAAAAATGCAACCCCTCATTATAACTAATGCACATAATTTATACCAAATGAATGCAATTAGTAATCAATAAGGAGTTAAAATGAAAAACTATTTTTATCTCTTTGTTAATTCAAATTTTGTTTTTTATTACAAATTCTTAAATTAAGAGAATAACATCTTCTTTCTTTTAATAAAAACATCATCTATAATTTTAATTTAATGTTATGGTAACATAACTTCTTTTAAAATTATTTACAAATTTTTTCTAATATAAAAATAAAATTCTAAAATAAATCAAATATTTTTAATTTTCTAATATAAAATAAAATTCTAAAATAAATCAAATATTTTTAATTTTATAAATCAAATTTTCTTTATATAAATATTAACACTAATCATTATTACAAATTTAAAATCATAATAATATTATTATTTATCTTTAATTTAAAATTAATATTTATAAAATATTCTTAATAATTACTAATCTTCTTAGAAGGACTACAATGACCTTTGCACATGATGGAGAATGACTTAATTCTTTTGGTCAATGCCCTAGGATGTTTCTCATTATAACAGCCTAATGTTGACATAAATGGTTGTGAGGGTGACATGCAACATAAAGTGTAAGCACATCCATCAAGGTACATAATATGCCCTAATTTTTTTCCCAAAGAATAATAGGCCCTAATTTAAGGATGAGGGCACTATCATCATGAATAAAGTGCAATCACCACTTGCATGGCCCAAAAGAAAAGAAAATTCCACCATATGAGGGAGTTTTAACCAATCTTTTGTAAAGCCCTATACTTTATCATTAAAACTTCCAAACATCACTCTAAATTAGAAGGCAAAGTAGAAAAAGTATTAATTTATCACAAACCCCCCAAAAAGGGCAATTTAACAATAACTTGCAGTCACCTTTATGTGAAGATCAAGAATCAATGCTAAATGGTACTAAAAGACAAAGACAATTTCCCTAACAATTCAATTGTTTTTTTGTTAAGATATTGATGTGAGAATTAATTAGGTTTTTAAATTGAATAAAAATATGATCTTTGTATTAAAAGTCTAAAAAGATTGACAGGCTAATTAATTAGTTGTTGAAATTGAATAAAAATATGATCTTTGTATCAAAAGTCTAAAATGCTCATCTTGATATTTCAAAATATTGAAAAGTATTGAGCGTTAATATTAATTTCTGGAACATTCCCATAAATAAGGGCGAGAAAGTGGCACTCCATTGTTCCATAGTCTTCGTTTTCAAAATCAATATGATATAACTAGTCAACTAAATCTTCGACCAAATTATATTGACCACCAAAGTGATAGTATTTAAATGAGAAATACAACTAGGTTAAATAATCTTGTATTTTAAATGATTAAATGATTTTTTTATTGTTTGGAATTATATTTTTTTCTATGGAAAAAAGATCACAGCTCGAAATTTATATTAAGTTCCGAATCATATTGTTTAATTGGCATTGAAAGCCTTACACATATGTATCATCCATCATGATATGATGTAGACTCTTTACAAGTATTCATCAATGGACATAAGTGATATCCAAAAATAAGAAACTAGGATTGTTCACTATATATATTACTATGTATAATTGTTCACGAGACTGAGAAAAAAAAAAAGATGTTGTCATATAGTGCTTTCAAAAAATGGCCTGTAGGTTAGGAATTCACGCTAGGAATTCAGAAAATAAGTGGTCCCAGGTCCAACTCCTTGATGATATCATTATGAACTTCCCAAACATTGTCGGATCCTTCTGTGAGCAAGAGGCCCATTTTAGAGAGTTGATCAACTTGAGCATTCCACTCTCTATAGATGTGGTTAAAGAAAGCATCATCAAGAGAGGACATCACTCTACATATGTCATTGAATAAGGGTCGAAGGAAGATATTCTTGGGAGCCTTTTTCTGTTGAAATCAGTCGATAACTACATGAGAATCCCCGAAAATCTGCAATTTTTTTATCCCTTGTGAAACTGCCCGTTTTACCACCATCTAGACAGTCGCCAGCTCCGCTCTATTGTTGGTAGTTGCCCCAATACCGGCAGAGAATTTGTAATAATGTCTGTTTGATAAGTACAATAAGCCAGCCACTCATCCAGAGCTTGGATGTCCCTATGCAACACCATGAAAATAACACCAGACCTTCGATTTATCAATATGTTCATTCGCAGTCCTTCTCACTGGGGCTTCGTCCTTATACTAAGGAAAGTGTTCCATAATAGCAAGACTCTTGGCAGCATATACATAGGGAGGAATGTATATGTCCTAGAAAATCAATTTGTTGCGAGCAAGCCATGCTCCCCAAACCATAAGATTCGAGAGAGCTCCATAGTCTTGGAAAGCGGGTCGACTGAACCAAAGTTGTAAAGCCTCGGTGAAATCTGTCCCTTTCCATATAAAAAAAATACTCGTGACCTGAGACACATATCTCCACATATCAGACATGTATGGGAAACCGAGAAAGATGTGATTAATGTAATCACCTTCATATTTGCATGAGGAACATCTACTAGGGCCTGCTCCAAAATGCCTCAGTAGATTGTCCCAGACAAGGACCTTACTAGTAAGGTAAGCCACATAAACAATTTAGACTTAAGAGGACAATTTAAGATCCATAAATTTCTTTATTCCATCGTGGGAGAGGAGGTAGATCTTCTTCTTCACGCAGGACTGTATATCCAATATTTGGCTTGTAGATACCTTCAAATGCATTTTTAGTCCATAATAAGGAATCCTCCTAATTGACCAAACGAACATGGATTTCATTAAGCGCTTTTATGTAAGCCTTCCAATGATCCTTGGCTTCATTTTCAAACCCCATGGCTTCAACAAAGAGCCATTGTTGATGATGAGGGGAAGAATGAAACAGATTATGTATCTGATAGAGAAAAATAAAACCTTTGTCCACAAGAGCAAAGGCCATATGTTTGGGGAGGATGTGCTTATTGTTACTTCAAATCCAGGGATCAAGACCAAGTCTAATATGTCTTCCATTTCTGATTTCCTAGGAGAGCTAGTCGCCAATACGGTCAAAAGCTGATAGGAGAGCTTTCCAAATAATTGATACATTCCTTGTCAATTTAACATTGATTCGAGTCCATTCCAGAATTGTCATAGGGCACATATATTTCCGTTGTACCACTGTGACCCACAAACTATCACTTTTTAGCACCCTCCAAATACCTTTGGAGTTATATTTATGAAATTACTATTTATTTATTTTATTTTTATGATGAAATAAGTGGTGGAAAACTCTTTGACTATTTTTTATATTTTTGGATAGTAAATGGGGTAATCATTGACCTTGATTATGGAACCTAATCTTGAAAGGATAAAGAGAGTCAAATACATGGTTCACTTTCTCAAGGTGAATCAAGGCATCTCATGTCTTGCAAGAATTGAACCCCGGTGAGGAAGATAACATGCACACCTCCCTACCACTTGAGCTACACTCTCTTGACAAGTCAAATCCATGACCTCCCCAGCTTGTTTTTTTCACCGAGAAAAAGCTATACTTGTTATTCAAAATGAATCGAAGTATACATAGGACAACAACTCAACACAAGGCCAATGTTTTTCAAAAGCCAAAAAGTACAAGAGTGTATGAGGAATGGTTTAGCAAAAGACTACAACCCAAAAAGTCCTATTTACATCAGAGAAAGCATTATGTGTAGGATTCTATAAGATTGACACAAAGAAACTTTGTGTGAGGAGCAATCCTAAAACAATAGCATAAAATGTTGAATCCTAATTAGTAACAGAAAGTACTAAAAATTCTAAATAACCATTTTGCTAGTAAGCCAGTAGGAGGTGGAAGTCCCCAACTTTAAAAGAAAATATGGACTAATGACCACTTGAACTAAAGTCGAGACTACTATACACTTATCTACATATATTCTTTGAAAAATAATCTTTTATTTATATATTAAATTTACAAAATAATTCATATTACATTGTTTTAACAATAATCTTTTATTTGTATATTAAATATTTACAAAATAATCTTTGGATTATTTTAATACATGTTTTAATCTATTACATGTATTCATGTTTTCAAAAAAATTCAGTAAGTAGTTGATCGATTCTCTTTTTTTTTCACATATAGAATCACTCTACCTACTATTTTCAAGGGAATCAAGGTGGACTATTACATTTAGAAATCGTGTCATATTGTTGACCCTGAGACTGGAACACTAGCAAAGATTGGGAAATCTGGAAGACCTAACCACGCAACTAGGAGACTAGGAAATCCAAAAGGTCGTGACCATTGATGGGTTCTCAAAGGAAGACTCATAAAACGAGCATTCCAATAACTTTATCTTAAAAATGCCACTACCAATCTCTTTATTGTTTCTTTTTGTTAGTCTTTGAAAATAGTAATGTTCTATTTTTTTTATGTTAACAAAGAGTTTTGAATTGAACTACCAAGAATATATGTATGATTTATCTAGTATGAAAAAAAAATTGAAAAAATATTTATTACTTAAATTAAAAATGATTGAGGAGGTGTAATTTTTGTTTATTTTAATTTTTTTACATATCCACAAAAAAATAATATCTCAAGAAATTTGATTTGTCTCATAAATTTGGGTGTAAGATGGATCTATATTCATTTTATTTATTTTTATTTTATAAGCCACATGGAATTTTTTAATTCTTTTCATTTAATTTTAATTTTTTATTTTTTATAATGTTAAGTAACAACATCTTCCCTATACTAGTACTGTAAAGCACCTATCTATTTTTTTGTAATATAAAGTATCAACCCTAACTCTTGACTAAAAAACTTTTATATTAAACTTAGACAAATAAAATAATTCAGAAAATATTTTCAAATCATTAAAAAATAATAAAAATAAATTTATATAAAATAGATAAAATTTATTAAAAATATTAAAAAATACAATTTATATATAAATTCAATCCAATATATTTGAAATGGAAAACATTAACTAAAATAGGATCTAAGTTCAGTTAATCAAATTATATAAAATAAATTGAATTTACATTAATAACAAGACTAGTATCTAAGTTTAAATAAAAATAATCAAATTATATAAAATAAGTTAAATTTTCAACTTACTTTAATCCAGTTCAAACTTAAAATTATTAAACTTAAAATTCAATTTTAAAATTGTTGTGAACGTATGTGTTTATACTTGTAATTTTTTTTTTTTTTTTTTGTGATCGTGGGAACCTCTCAAAGTGGCCTAGCGAGCTTTGTCATTTGCATCACCGCTTTGTCATTTGCATCACTTGGATACCAAACCCATGGGCTGGGGCCAACCTTAATGTTGGCCAGGACGTAATTAACGGGAGTACAACCACCAGCGTAGTTGCACGAGTTTTTTTTGGATGCAGTCTGTTCACTCCACCTCCCTCGCAGGAATCGAAACTTGAGCTTCCGTCGGGACATCCATCAAACTCCACCACCTCAACCCAATGAATTTGTTTTTTCCAGTGAAAAAAAACTACTATTGATATTCATGTGAATCAAATAGTACAAAGAAGTTCATGATTCTAAGACCGAATCAATCGCAAAATCTTTCATATTTGTTCTGATATACATAATAATCATCAAGACCCATCCGAAAACCAAAAAAACCTTAAAAAGTCAGACCTCCAAATCTAACCATATTACAAAAAAAAAGACAATCAGATGTCTATAGCCAACTGAAACATAAACCCCCGAGACCTTAATCAAAAAAGTAAGTGGATCCACTATCCAGAATGCTATTTTCACACCATTCCTCCCATGCTAAGATACCTTCCAAGTCTGTCAGAGCCTATTTGGATAACTTATCCACAAGCGGATTGTGCTCTCTATAAATATGTTCAAACATAATATTATGTTGCTTTGATATTTCTTTATGAGCCCGAAAAACCCAATGCCTTAGATTCGTAACATTCAATTTGAATTCTCCAGCTGCCCACTTGATTGTAACCCTGGAGTCACCATATACTTTGATGTTGACCAAGCCAAAGATATTTGCCACTTTCAATACACACCAGAGAGCCATAAGCTCTGCTTTCATGTTGCTACCAACACAACAATTGAGCCTGACTGTGAAATAATGAGATTCATTCAAATATAGGACACCCCCTACTACACATATACCATTTTGAGCAGCTCCATCGAAGAAAAGAACAGGTTGTTCAACTTTAAGTGAAAAATGACTAACTTTGGCAATTTTCTATCTATGGTCATCAACCTCATATGATGAAAACATCTCCTGAGCTGTCAGGATGCATTTCATAATATCTGGAGGCACATTCTGAAAGATTGCACAATTTCTTGTGTACCAAATTGCCCAAGTAATGCAGATGGCAATATTAAAGTACTGTTTGCAATTCCTAAACCAATTCAAGAGACAAGAATTGAACTCACCCACATCCCAATGATGAGTAATATTCAGGTTTTTGGAAACAAATTCCCAGATTTTTTGTGTGAAGTTGCAAGTGACAAATAAGTGCTGCTTTGTTTCTGCTGCATTATAGCAAAGAATACAGAAGCTAGGGCCAATCTATCCACGCTTGCTCATATTTTCCCAAGTCTTCAGCTTGTCCTGCAAGGCTAACCATAAAAAACATTTTAATTTTAATGGAATTGACCAATTCCATAATCTCTTATACCACCAATCTTGAGGGAAAATTAATTTGTCTTGAATAATTCTCCTGTAAGCAGTTTTGGCCGTCACAATACCAGTAGATGGATTCCCACCCCAAACAAGTTGATCAGATTCTTGGTTCAATTTTACACCTGTTGCATTTAGGTTCTTGATATATATATCCCAAGCCCGAGCTAAGAAACCAGAGAGACCGAGATCTCTAGCAGACATCCATACAGTTGTCCCGTCACCACCAAATCTGCTCAGTTGAATCTTATCCAAAGTAGACAGGCCAAGAACTTGTAAATATTGGGTAATGATATGTGGAAGGAGGAAAGAGTCGTCCATCCCTAAAATGGGATCCAAACCAACATGAATCTTCACACCTGTACCAACCTGCCAATAGAGATCATTTTTTATCCAATTGAAAATTTTCATAAAGCCTCTCCAAATGGGTGAAAAGTTCCAATTGCCCAATTTAGGATTTCTTATCCATAGATAAACATCCATTTTTAGATATTTCCTTTGAATAAGTCTAGACCAGAGAATATTACCAAAGATACCCCGCCACATACTTTTTTGTCTAAGGGCTGTATTGAAGACCTCAAGGTCTTTGATACCCCAACCACCAAACCTATAAGGTCTTGAAAGTGTCTCTGCTGCAACCATTGGAATTTTAGCACTGTCTGCAGTCCTTGACCAAAGAAATTTGAAGAAACATTTCTTGATGGCTTTGATAATGTAGGATGGCACTTCAAGTAGTGAAAACCAGTAAACAAGAATGCTCGAAGAACAAATTTAACTAGGATAAGTTTGCCTTCGATAGATAAAAGTCTATAAGATCAGTGAGCAATGCGTGCTTCAATTTTCCTCAACAGCCAATACCAATCTTTGATGAGATAGTTATTGGGTTTTAGATTAAAACCCAGATATTTAAATCCATGTTCCAGAGGACAGCATTTGTAGGGAAGCACAGAAAATATATCCCTGAGATGCTCTTCATTCATAGAAAAATGGTAAAAGTTTGACTTGGCAGAATTGACCTTCATGCCAGAAGCATTACAAAATGTCTGAACGATTTCACTATACATTCTCCACTCCTCCACAGAATCCAAGCCAGCCACTAAAACATCATCAGCAAACAAGATATGTGTGATCACACAGTCCTTTGTCATTCTGATTCCTTTAATCAATCCTCTTTCCACTGCTTGATTTACTAATCTGTTGAATCCATCCATGACTAAAATGAAAAGAAGAGGTGAGAGAGGACACCCTTTCCTAATCCCACGAGAGCAGCTGAAGAAATTGGACAGTGTACCATTTACCAGCACTGCAATATTCATAGTTGTGATACAAGCCATTATCCACTTAATAACCAGAGGAGGCACACCAATTCTGATAAGAATTAAACGGAGAAAAGACCAATTTACTCTGTCATATGCTTTTTCTACATCCATTTTGAGCAGAAGAGCCTTTTTCTTTTTAATCTTTATACTATGCATCAGTTCCTGTGAGATACCAATGGCATCATGAATCTCTCTTCCAGATAAAAAACCAAATTGCTCTGCAGAGATATGTTCAGACAGAACATTCTTCAATCTATCAGCAATAATCTTTGTGATAAGCTTATATAAAAGGTTACATAAAGCAATCAGGCGATAATCCCCAAAAGATATGGGCTTGTTCTTTTTGGGGATTAAGGTGACAAAAGTGGAGTTAAGGCCTCCTGACATATAACCATTAATTCTAGAAAAATTCACCAGATCTTTAAGCTCATGACCCAGAACATCAAAGAAGTGAATGTAGAGCTCCACCGGCCAACCATCAGGTCCGGGGCTCTTTTCTTTGGCAAATATTTTCAATGTGTTTTCAATCTCATCCAAAGTGACCTCCTTCTGCAAACAGTTAGCTTCTTGCTCATTAATGAATCTAGGATATAACATCGCCACTTTGATTTGGTCCTCCAAATTGCAGTCACCCGTATCACTATAGATATTACCAAAAAAACATGCAGCTTCAGATTTTAAATGCACTAGGCCAGAAATTTGATGCCCCTGATCATCAATAATTTCCCAAATGTACTTCAAGTTCCTTCTAGCAGACGCGAAGGAGTGAAAGAATTTCGAATTTTTATCTCCATGAGAGATCCAAATGGCTCGACTTTTGGGTCGCCATTCTTTTTCTTCTTGCAATATTAGTTCTTCCTTTTTCTGTTCATAACATTTCAAGTCTTCAAATGATTCATAATTCAATGAATTATGGAAATTAGCAACAGAAGATTCCTGTATTTTCTTTTCTAACTGTGTTAATTCCAACATATCTGCCTTTTTCCTATTCTTAATCCAGACTGTTACCGCCTCCTTTAAACCCTTCAATTTATAGCAAAATTTCAGCATCGGATTTGTATCATATTCATCACAGCTCTGCCAAAATGATCTAACCATACTGCAAAACTTATCATCACGAAGCCATGAACTATTGAATTTGAATGGAGAAGAAAAATTGTGTCCATATTCTTCCAGCTGAAGAACAATAGGCCAATGGTCAGATAATTTAGTGTCAAAAACCCATGATTGATGTTTATGGAATAGACCCAGCAACTCAGCCTTGACAAGAAATCAATCCAACCTCTTGTGAACACCATCAATACCAAACCTACCATTAGACCAAGTAGGCAACATTTGTTAAATTTTGAGCATTAATTCACAATACTCTAGGATCTTTATTAAGAGAATAACATGTGCAATATATCAATGCATAACAATCATAATAAGCATGACAAGCATCACAAGAATCAAAAGCATGAGAGACAAGAGACACTGAGTTTCTGTGGGGAAAACCCTAAGGTGAAAAACCCCATAACTTCCTCAGAAATAGAGAGAGCAATGGCTCAACCAAAGTACAACCAAAATACACTGAGATAGTCTCCTAGTAGCAGATGATCCTCCTCCTCACTAGTGCGCCACTTTCTGAGTGAGAGAAGTGTGAGTTTCCGAGTGATCAAATAGAGATCTCCCGATCTCTATTTATACTTATCCTATTTGCCCAGTTACACTATGGGGCCAACTTGTCTAGCTAGGTACATCCACAATATAATATATATTTCAGGGCCGACCCCACACATGGTGGTCTAATAACCCATTGGCAAGTACACACACTTGCGACACTTGTCAATACACATGACGACACTTCCTTATAGAGGAATAACACATCTCTTATAAGGGTACAATATATGAAATACATAGATGAAATACATTTTGAAGTTACATATACATCAACACTCCCTCGTAACTAGGAAGGTATTTCTCGACACAGATCTGCTAGACAAGTATTCTTCTCGGGATCATCGTCATCGATGCATCATCATCATCATCATCGTCACTGTTGCTGCTATCTCAACCAATCTCTAACTCTACTCGTCATAGGAAGTTCTACAGAGCCAGTCCTTTTTCATACTGGATATAGGCCTACCACCTGCAGGTCTTTGTCATCACTGGCCATACTGTGGAATCCTCAGGACTTATTACATGCGTCACAAAACCTTTAAAGAGTCTCTTGCCTAGAAAGAACCCTAAAGAGCATCTGAGGCCTTTTTCATCCTGTCTAGATCTCCAGGACTTATTACATGTGACCCCACCACAAAACCTAGCAAGAGCATTTCAGGATGTTACGGGTACACAACTCTGACCTGAAATCTCCCCAGGGCACAAATTACATGTGGTCATGGCAAAACCTCGAAAGAGCATCTCAGGATGTTACGGGTACACAACTCTGACCTGAAATCTCCCAGGGCACAAATTACATGCCATAGGGCAAAACCTCGCAAGAGCATCGCAAGATGTTATGGGTACACAACTCCGACCTGAAATCTCCCAAGGCACAAATTACATGTCCTCCCAGAGCAATGTCTCGAAAGAGCATCCCAGGTTGTTACAGGTACACAACTCCAACCTATAGGATCTCCCAAACATGCTCATCTGCACAACCTGATCCACGGCCATAAAGTATCATCCTGATACTCACCATACATCATCCTGATTTACACATGATCATCCTGATCATCATCACTGCAACATCCTGCTGCATGTCATCTGGAGCAACATCCTGAAGCTCGTCATCTATGATCATCCTGATCATACACTGCATCCACCTGATGCATACCAAGTATCTACCTGATACATATCATCATACATGATCCACCTGATCATACAATGTATCCACCTGATACAAACAAATACATGATCCATCTGATCATACCTGATACATATCAACATACATGATCTATCTGATCATACAATGTATCCACCTGATACAAATACAGATACATGGTCCAAGCATCCAACATGATGCATATACAAAATACATACAAATGATCCAACTAATCATATCCAGCATCCAACATGATGCGTACATACATATACATATAAATGATCCAACTGATCATATCCAGCATCCAACTGATGCATATATACACAAATGTAAATGATCCAACTGATCATACAGAGCAGAAACTAGAACATCACCCTGATGCTCATCATCCAATGCTTACATCCACAGCCATGTGAAGGATCCTCCTTCCAAAATGCTTGGAATGACTTCAAAAAATGTCTCCATCACTTCTTCCTCGAAGTGTCATCGATCTGAAGAACACCAAGCCTCTCTCTGAAGTACTTGAACTTCACTCTGGCTAATGGCTTCGTCAATACATCTGCAATCTGCTCGTCCGTCGCAACATACAGGAGCTTCACTGCTCCTCTCTGCACCATATCCCTGATATAGTGATATTTGATCTCTATGTGTTTCGACCTATCGTGAAACATTGGGTTCTAAGACAACTTCACACAACTCTGGTTATCACATAAGATACCAGTAGCATCCAATGGGAGATCAAATAACTCAGACAGTAGCTTCCGAAGCCATACTGCCTCACAGCTAGCTGAACAGGCTGCAACATACTCTGCCTCAGTTGTACTCAGTGCTATGCAGGACTGCTTCCTGCTAAACCAAGAGATCACACCTGATCCCATATTGAAGCAACACCCATATGTGCTCTTCCTATCTGCAGCATCGCCTGCCCAATCTGAATCAACATAACCTTGCAGGTTAAACTTTTGATTCGCTTCATACCTGAGTCCATAATCAACTGTACCCTTTAGGTACCTCAGAATATGCTTTACAGCAACCAGGTGAACACTCCTCGGATCCATCAGGAACTGGCTCAATGTGTTCACTACAAAGCAAATATCTGGTCTCGTGTTTGTCAGGTACATCAAGGACCCAATCATCTGACGATACATAGAGACATCAACCGGCTCAGATGAAGCATCACATAGAAGCTTCAGGTTCGATGCCATAGGTGTGGCCATGGCCTTGCAATCCATCATCCCGAACCTCTTCAGGATATCTACAGTATACTTCCCTTGTCCAAGGAAGATCCCATATGTACTCTGCCGCACCTCCATACCTAGGAAATAGTGCATCATCCCCGGGTCCTTCATATCAAACTCAACAACAAGCTTCCTCTTTGTATCTGCAATCAATCTGTCATCTCCTGTTACAAATAAGTCATCCACGTACAGGAGTAGAATCACAGGATTCCCTTCCTCAACCTTGTAGTAAAGGTTGGAATCCGATTTACTCTTGGTAAAGCCCAGACTAGATAGAAAACTGTCCATCCTACCATACCAAGTTCTGGGAGCTTGCTTCAAGCCATACAAGGATTTCTTCAATCTGCACACATATGACTCCCTGTCATGTGTTTCGAAACCAAGTGGTTGCTCCACATATACTTCCTCTTCAACTACACCATTCAAGAAAGTAGTCTTGACATCCATCTGGTGTATTTTCCATTTCATTGCTGCAGCCAGGCCAAGTATTGTTCTGATGGAAGTATACCTGGCTACAGGTGCAAAAGTTTCTTCATAATCTATTCCCTCTTTCTGAGAGAAGCCATGAGCTAAGAATCTTGCCTTGTATTTCTCTACACTGCCATCTGCAGCATGCTTGATCTTGAAGATCCATTTAGAAGTCACAACAGACTTCTCTTTAGGTCTTGGGACAACATCCCAAACATCATTCTTCATTATTGATTGGTATTCCTCAACCATGGCATCCTTCCATTCTTTCTTTTCCGTTGCTTCTTCATAACTGGAAGGTTCTTTGTTCATAATATCATAGAGTAAAGTAACATAGCTGGTATGTGATCTAGTTCTTTTCTTTGCTCTATATTCTTCCTCTGGAATGCCAAATCTTTCTGCATCTTGAATGAGCTCTCTAGCCCATGCAGGTTTCCTCTTGTGAGAGTTATCCTCACGAGGTGGATCTACAGGTTGTTGTGGATCTTCATTTTCACGATCAACATCTGGAATTGCTTCAGTCATGGTAGTGTCTTGAAATCTAGTTTCCTTAGGTTCTTCATAAACTTCAACAGGTGTCTTTCTTGATTTGATGAATGCTGATTTTTCATCAAATGTCACATCCCTGCTGACATCAATCTTCTTGAACCCTGGAAAGTATATTTTGTAAGCCTTTGAGATTTCACTGTAACCCACAAAGATACCCTACTTTCCTGAAGGATTTAGCTTGTTCCTCTTTTCCTTTGGGACATGAGTGTATACTAGACAACCAAATATTCCGAGATGGGTGACTTCAGGTTTCTTACCAGAGAAGACCTCTTCTGGTGTCTTGTTGTCCAATATCTTATGGGGTGTTCTGTTATGCACATATACAGTTGTTCTAGCTGCTTCTGCCCATAGATGCATAGGTAGATCTTGGTCATGCAGCATTTCCCTTGCTGCTTCCATGATCGTTCTGTTCTTTCTTTCTGCAACTCCATTTTGTTGTGGATTGTAGGGAGCAGTCAACTCCCTCTTAATCCCTGAATCACTGCAAGGCTTCTTGAAGTCACCTAAGGTGAATTCTCCACAATTGTCGGATCTGAATGTTTTGATCTTCTTGTCGGTTTGATTCTCCATCAAGGTTTTGAATTCCTTGAACTTATCAAACACTTCATATTTGTTCTTCAAGAAGTATACCCAAGTCTTCTTGGAGAAGTCATCAATAAATGAGACATAGTAAACATACCCACTGAGAGAACTGGATGACATAGGACCACATACATCTAAGTGGATGATTTCCAGGATACCTTTTGCCTTGCTTTCACTGCTTGGGAAAGCCTTCTTAATGTTCTTACCTTTTGCACATCCTTTGCAAACACCTTCATGTTTGGTCTTGATTTTAGGAAGACCTTCGACAACCTTGCTTGCAATTGGAAGTGCCCTATAATGAATATGAGAAATTCTTCTATGCCAAAGTTCACTTGGCTCCATGGAGTCATGTACCATGGCATGTTCAGGTTGACCCTTCAATTTATACAATCCTCCCTCTTGCTCTCCAATCACTACTGCATCATCGATCTTTTTACCCTTTGGCCACATTAGGACTTGGCCATCTACAAATGCAACCCTCATGCCTTTTGCATCCAATGCAGAGATGGAGAGAAGATTCTTCTTGAGCCCAGGTACATAAAGGACTTCTTTCATCTTCAAATATTTTCTAGAATCTAGGTTGTAGGAGGCTTCACCACTTCCTTTGATTCGGTATTGATAATCATCCCCAAGTTTCACCTTATGGGGTGATTCATGTTCAGATAGGTTTACAAAAGATTCCTTAAACCCAGTCATGTGTTTGGAAGCCCCACTGTCAATTAACCAATCATTACAACCATGGGATATAGTACCTGTGAGAGCAGAGATTAGAACATACTCTTCTTCACTTGATGAGTCATCATCACTATCATCACTTTCTTCCCTAGCCTTCTTCTTTGGAGGTTCATCATCTTCGGTAGCATGAGCATGGAACTTTCTTTTGCTGCCCTTCTTCTTCTTGCTGGAGATGTTGTTGTTATCCCTTTTGTTCTTGGGACAATCTGAAGCAAAGTGACCCTTCTCATTGCATGTGAAGCACCTTAGATCCTTCTTATTCTTTTGGTGATAGTGAGTAGACTTCTTGTAGTGAGAGTGCTCCTTCTTGGGCTTGCTTCTTTTGGTGTGAGCTGCGAGAGCTTGATCTTCACCTCCCATCGTTTCTTCATGAGCTACAAGTCTAGCTTCTTCTTGAGAGCATTCCTCCCACAGTTTACTGAAAGAGATCAATTTCTTTCTTGCACAAATTCCTTGAAAAAAGGATTCCCATGACCTAGGTAGGCCATTCAGAGTGGTCATAACAACTTCACCATTGTCCATTACTTCATCCACAGCTTCAAGTTGTTCCTTGATCTGAAAGACCTTGGAGTAGTAATATTGAATGGTTTCTCCATTCAACATCTTGACCCCTTTCAATTAATTCTGCAGAGTCATCTTCCGATTTATGTTCTTCCCTTCAAATAACTTGGTCAGGGAGTCAGAGATGACACATGGGGGATGAGATGGTCTTTGATAGAATCAACAATGATTCTCTTTGCCTTGACCAAGTTCTTCTTATGCAATATTTTAGCCTCTTCATCCTCCGGGATAGGGATGTCTTCTTTTATATATGAGTCCAACTCATTCTCTTCCAGGATTAACCCAATCCTATACTTCCAGGATCGGAAGTTATCAGTCCCTTCAAGCTTAACCTCAAGTTTGGTGTGGTGAGACATCTTAAAGAGTACTTCAAATGGAAATAGAAAAGTTTTAGGTCTTACCACTTGAAATGCTGAAAACTGGATCTGGTCCTGGATTAGGGTTTGTTAGAAAAACCCTAAAAATTCAAAATGTGAATTTCAACTTTCTGAAAGGATAGAAAGATGCGCCTTGATGAGCTGATCAACCTGGTGTATTCAGAATTTGAGATCTGCAAAGCTACACCCTTCAAAATTGCCTTTCTATCTTCCCGGATTCACTAAGGAGAGCCCTAAATTAGGGTTTGAGTTTCCCGGAGATCTACTGGCCAAAAAATTCGATCCAAAGCTCTAAACTTCGATTTTTGCAAGGAGCTTCCAGCTATGTCTTCAGATTCCAGAAATTCCTATTTGTGAGGAAACCCTAATTTTTAGGGCCAAATCTGAAAATGCTCAGAATTGAATTCTGATTGGACAGATGGATTCTCCTTGATGAGTAGAGTCAATCTACTATACTGCTTTTCCAAAATCTGTGAAGAGAAACCCAATAAACAAGAAACCCTAGTTTCCATCACTACACAATGTCTTCTTCTCAGGTTAGCTCTGATACCATGTTAAATTTTGAGCATTAATTCACAATACTCTAGGATCTTTACTGAGAGAATAACATGTGCAGTATATCAATGCATAACAATAATAATAAGCATGACAAGCATCACAAGAATCAAAAGCATGAGAGACAAGAGACATAGAGTTTCAGTGGGGAAAACCCTAAGGTGAAAAACCCCACAACTTCCTTAGAGATAGAGAGAGCAATGGCTCAACCAAAGTACAAACAAAATACACTGAGATAGTCTCCTAGTAGCAGATGATCCTCCTCCTCACTAGTGCACCACTTTTTGAGTGAGAGAAGTGTGAGTTTCCGAGTGATCAAATAGAGATCTCCCGATCTCTATTTATACTTAACCTGTTTGCCCAGTTACACTATGGGGCCAACTTGTCTAGCTAGGTACATCCACAATATAATATATATTTCAGAGCCGACCCCACACATGGTGGTCTAATAACCCATCGGCAAGTACACACATTTGCGACACTTGTCAATACACATGACAACACTTCCTTATAGAGGAATAACACATCCCTTATAAGGGTACAATAAATATATATGAAATACATAGATGAAATACATTCCGAAGTTACATATACATCAACAACATTTTATGTGGCACCACATCAATAAAATCTGCATCCGCAAAGAGCTTGTTAAAGAACTTTGCTAGATCATCCAGCCTGGATGAAGAACCCCATATTTTAGAAGCATTGTAGGTATAATTTAAGTCTCCTGCAATGATCAAATCAGCTAAATTCAGAAGACCAGAATCATGAAGTGATTCCCAATACCTCTGTCTCTCCCTATAGGGGGTGTAGCAATTCAGTATGGAGAGTGATTGATGAAAACCACAAAAGACCCTTTCAGAAAAATGCCCCAAGGAGAAGCAAAGACCTTAAATGCAAACAAGGCAAGATTCCAACCAACAACAAGACCCCCTGACATACCACATGAATTGACAGCAACAACTTCCCAATTGGGCAGAATCTTACAAAGTTTAGAAATTGCAACAGAGTCATCATACATGGTTTTCTGAATCAGAACAAATGCTGGGCTAGTAGCTTTAAACATATTGGATAAGGCATGAGCCAGGGATACCTTACCCAATCCACACACATTAAGGGAAAGAACTGACATTAAGAAACACCCATAGAGGGGGACATCGCTCTAAGCCCCAAGGTACGAGCATTGTCATCCCCACCCACATCTTCCAGTCTCTTCGAAATAGGAGTGTATGAATCTAAATCCAGCTGCACAACATTGTCCAAATTCTTCTTTTTTTTCCTCCCCCTTATGATGGTAACATTCTGAAAGTTCAGAGAATGTAATGGTTTGGCCAAGGAATCACTACCCGGATTTTTTTAAAAGGTAGGTAAGGGAGGAAATTCCTTCCCCTTCTCAGAGAGGAGGTAGCCACTTTCAGCTAAAATAGAGTTGTCAACAGGATTAAAAGCACCAGCAGTGTGTTCTGAAGGGATAAGAACATCAGATTCAAGTCGAGAAACAACACCCACATCCAACGAAGAATCAGAGGGGATGTAATCAAGGTTTGGAGGGCCAGCACCCAGATCAGAACCAAAAAAAGAATCCACACCAACTCTACTAGGGTTTGAAGAATTGATAAGAGTAGGGTTTGATGGGCCATCACCCTCATGCAGCCGGGGGAGATGGGGAGAAGTGGAAACTAAAACAGTGGCTTCTGTCTCCAGCTCACGAAACAAATTGCGACCAACCGAAGGATTGGGAGGGTTTGACTCATGATTATCAATCAGTAACCCCGTAACGAGGTCATGCCGCATTTTAATTTCACCATTTGAAATTCGATTTGACAAGACTTTTTCAGAGTTTTCAATGAAAGCTAATTAATCAGAAGATAGAGCAGGGAAAGGGTCAAGAGTGCTATGACCAAACTTACCCAAATCCGTAGGAGAATACTTGTGTGTTCCAAACCAGACAACGAAGAGACCTCAAATTGCTTCTGGCTCAAAGGGAAAGATGCTTGGACATGCCCGACTTTGTGGCAGATAAAACACCTGAATGGGATTTTGAAGGAATCAAGGGCTTGCCTCCAAACCCTACTGCCCCACACAATTTCCACTTCGGCAGGCAAGCCACTTCGCACATCTAATTCTACCATAACCTTGGCGTAACGACGGTCCATACCGAAAAGGTTTTGTTTATCAAGTCTGATAAACCTCCCAACCACGTTCGCCAAACCAATAATGACATCTTCTGACCAAAGCTCAATGGGAAAGCCCGGGATAATCATCCATAGGTGCCTAATGGCTTGAGATTCCTTAAGAGGGTCAAAATTAATGTGCCAGCATTTCAGATAGAGAGAACCCTTCTTAAATTCCCAGAAAACCGAGAGGATCTTGTCAAGATGAACCGTCTCAGAAAATGTAAACAAGATCCATCGATTCATTAAGAGGTTAATACACGGAGCCATTCCATTGATTGGAACCCATAACTTATTGACCCATTCAATAATTTCTAATTTGCTACCTGCAGTATACTCAAAGCGTCCCACAAGAGCCTTCTCAACAAGCTGCCCTATTCTTTTGAGATTGAAATCATAGCCAATGTCGTATCTAGCAACAGAATCCCTAACCTTCACTGTTTTCAAAAGCCGACGGTTTTTAGCCTTCACCCCACGAAGATTGCTATTTTTAGATACAACAGCAGCAGGACCTCCGAGATGAGCACACAAGGCAGGAAAGGAACCCGAAATAGTAGGGATCTGAAAAGGTAAAGTCCCCTCAACCCAATGATTTTATATATATATAACCTCATTACAATTTTGAAAAACCAAACACACATTTTGACTTTATAAACTTAGAAATATAAAAATTCATCACTAAAATGAAAGTGCTTATTCGTTAACTTAAAATGAATATATATAATATACTTAACAATAAAATGAATATATATGATATACTTAACAATAATAATTAGTAGTCTTAGTAGAGTGGCATTTACTAGTCTTAGTGATGGAGAATGACTAGATTCTTCACGGAAAATACTCTGGAATGTTTTTTCGTTGTGACAGTCATGAAGGAGACATGCAACATAAAGTGTAACCACATCAAGGTATATATATTAAACCCTAGTTTAATGACTAGGGCACAATCATCATCAATAAAGTATATATTAAACCCCCAGGGCACAATCATCATCAATAAAGTGCAATCATCACATGCATGGACCTGAGAAAAGGTTCCACCATTTTTGGAGTTTTAACCCACTTTGAGTAAAGTCTGTACTTTACCATGACAACTCTCCAAACATCATTGTAAACCCTCATGAGCAAAGTACAGTAATTATGAATGAGGAAATTGCAAATTAAAATTCTAATTTAGCAATAACTTGCAATAAAGTAGGAATGAGATGGAAGGGGTTATTTGTATGTTAAGGAGATTAAATAAAACTTCCATTCAATGTTTTTGTTAAACTTATTTCCTCAAAGGCTTAAATACTAACTTGCTTAAATCAACGCTTCCTAGCTCACTTGACTAATAGCTGTCCATAATTGGCCTAACTGCCATGTTTTTGTTAAGGGTTTTGGATCATTAATTTGTTTCTTTATGTATGAGGAATCTAATTCTTAGCTAATTAAAAACAGTTTTAGGTCTTATCACAACGCTTTGTAATATTTTCATGAGATCATTAAAACTAAGAAGTTTAAAGGCGCGACCATTTCAATTTTTCGGCAAGTTTCTAGTGGGAATCCAGTGATCTTCTTTTTAAGAAATCCGGATTTTGTGCACTTCAAGTTGTGATTCTGAATTCACAAATAAATTCAAAATCCTAAAAAATCCCAAGGCACCCATATTCTGAGAATTTAAACAATATTTGAAGAAATTTTAAGAATTCTTTACCCAATTCCATCTATCGCCAAAAAGAAACTTCAAAAACACTTTTAATCATCACATCTATACTAAGTACATTAAAACTAAAAAAATCAAATAATATATATACAAAAATTTAACTACATACAAAAACACAAAACAAAACAAAACAAAAACTTATACTTAAAAAATAATAATTTTAAAAAATAATAATATTTCAAATATCTAAAAATATATATTGATTTTTACAACATTCATACCAAAAAAATGATAATTTAAAAAAAAAAATTGATATTCAAATATCTAAAAATATATATTAATTTTTAAAACATTCTCACAAATTTGATGTGGATATTAATTATTATTATTAATTTTTATTATACCCACTGAAAGTATTTAAAATATATCTTTAATATTGCATTTTCGAACATTCCCACAAATTTGATGTGATATTAATTATTACTTTTTATTATACCTATGACTTTGTGCATCAATCACGGCGGTAAAGGAGCACATCAATTTTTTCAAACTTAATATGAAGTACCTAGTCAAATAAATCTAATGTTGGGCTGATTAATATAAATTTTTAAAACTTAAATACTTTTAGGAAATCTTATTTGGAATATTGAAATGGGAATTTTTTATTTAAAATTTTATAAATATGTGAAGTTACGAAAATGAAGTTTACCATATTTAAATATGATTTATAAAGGGTATTTAAAATTCATTTTGATGAATTATATCTTAAATCATTAGGTGTCACTCTTCAATGTTAATCATTTTTTTGGAATTATATTTATGAAAGTAATATGCATTATAAAGTATATCATTGTTTTTGGAATTATATTTATGAAAGTAATATGCATTATAAAGTATATGTATTATTTGAATGGTTGAAAAAATTTATTTAATAAAAGTATTTTTAAATTATTATAATTTTGATGAATAAAAGATTATGAATATTATTATAGTAATATATATTTTGAAATTGAGAATACAAAGTTGATAAATTCTATCTTCTTGTGATTTGAGAAGTATTGTTGTGGGATTAATTAACTCTTTATAATATCTTAATTTTTTTATCCTCCAATTTTTTATTACATTATCATTTATTTTTAAAAATATTGATTTTTACTTTATATATTTTAATTCTATATATAAATATTTTGTTTTGTATATCTAATTAACTAGTCAATATTAATAAAATTTATTAAAAATATTATTTATAACTATGAAAAAAGTATCTTTTAAATTTTGTTTAAAAATTTGTGAAAAAAACAAAAAATAAAATTACATCCATTGTTTATATATATATATTTATTGTATAAATTTATAGAAATAAAAGTATGTATATATAAACTTTGCATTATTACAATTTGAAATACTATCACATTTTGACTTATGTGCCTTGAAAAAGTACATTCATCACTAAAATGCACATGGTTGGTTGTTCTTTTAAACAAAAGTATTTATAACTAGATAAGGTTGTTCATGATTTTTTTAAAAGTGCATAAACAATTTTTTGGGTTCAATGAGTGGTTGGTGATTACTCTATTTATCTTTTAAGTAACAATAGGTAAAAAATAAAATGAAAAATGTATAGTTTAAAATATGCTTTTGTGAATATCAATTACACTAAGTATCAAATATATTTTAATTGAATTATAATTCTTATTAAAACTAGTCATTTTATTATTGGACATTTTTTAAGAAAAAAACGTTATATTTGTTATTTCAAGTTAAAAATTAAAATATATATTGTTTTGGCTTTTCATATCATATAAAGAGTTCATAAAAACTTTGAAATCTGCGCCTTAACGATTTAAAGTAATATTCCAAAAATCAGAATGGGTGTAGGTGATTTTTTGTCTTTATATCTAAATCCCCTATTATATATATAAAACAAATATCAACAAGGATTGAAGTTGCCCCTTTACATCTGAAGCAGGTACCACCATATATATCCTATAAAACAAATATCAACAAGGATTGAAGTTGCCCCCTTTACCTCTGAAGCAGGTACCACCAAGGAGAAATCAAAAGATAGACTTGCATGATTTCAAGGAGAGGATCCCCTCCTTGTACTCTTGTACTCTTGAATTGATAAGAAGCCTTTTTGCATAGTAAGAGTTCCTTTTGAAAGTGAACATGCCTTTGTGTTGAACACCCTGTAGATATGAGTAACATAAATTGAATTGAAGTATTTTTTACCTCTAGAACCCTATCCATGATAGGTCCTAAAGTCAAATTTGTGATCTAGCATTTGACATTTTCCCAGTCCATCATAAATTTGGAGTCCCCAAAGACTTGCATATTTTTTAGACCTTTTCCTTTAGTTGTTTTTATCAAAATCCACAGAGAACAAAACTCTACTCTATTATTTTTTTTAACAGGAACAGAGAAAAAAGATGTATTTATAAAGGCTGTGCACAGCCATTCATTACAAGTTTGCCCAAAAATTTGACAGAGAAACAGGAGCTTGAGTCATTATGAGCTCTAAACAAAACCCTGCTTGAGTTCTAAACAAAACCTGGCTAAGACTGTCCAAAGTAGTGCAGGAATAAACCCTTACAAACTGCTGATTTAGGTATATACAGAAAAACATAGTATCTTAAACATCAAAAAGGAGGAACCTGAACTGAAACTGCATATTAACCATAATTTTTGCGGTAGACCGAAGCCGCATCCGGCTTTTCCTGTTTAATCTCCTGGTTGACCGTCAGACTGCCATGGACGCAGCTTCCCTGCGACTTCCCGGTGAGTACTGCAATATCCTCCTGCAAATTATCCACCTTGCCCATCAATTCGAACAGGTTTCTCTCCAGGTCATCGATTCTGGTATCCTGGCAAGCGAGCTGGTTCACAGTGTAGCTCAAATCCCTGGCCATTTCCGCGTTTTGGTTTACATTTGTGCAAACTTCATTATATGTATTACGCACTGCCAGTTTAACTTCGACCATGGTGCGGCTCAACGCAGCAATGGCCGCCATGATGTTCTGCATTTTGCTCGCCCTGTGGTGGAGTAACAGACCGGGACGGGAGGAAGGAGAGCCCGAATCGCCGAGGGAAAGCCTATGCATCGCGCAGTGGAGAGGACGAGCCATTGCAATATACAGCGAGGGAGGGGCAGTTGACCCATTAAATTGAATTTCGTGGGAGCTGACAGCACCACGAGGCCCCGGGTGCCATGCGCTGTGGAGAGGAGGGCGTGTGGCAGGGGCACGCATATCCTTGACTACGGAGGAGGACGGGGATGGGGGGAGAGGGACCCTCAATCCACTCAGCCCCTTAAAACCCATAACCATAAAGTTTTTGACCATTAACAAAAATTAAGGAATAAATTGAAAATCCAAGGCACCATTTGAGTTCTCCATGTGCCCAATGTCAAGCAGTGTTCCTTTGTTGGCCGCTTCATCTGCTAACTTGTTATTTGATCGACGGATATGAAAGAAAGAGGACTGAGAGAAGTGAGGATAAGATTTTATTCTTTGCATGTACCTGTAGGCTCTAGATCCATAAGGGGCGGCGCTCCTTCTGATTGTTTGAATGACATGTTTGGAGTCCCCATAAACTCTGAGATTACCGATGCTGAGGGAGGATGTCATATTGAAAGAAAGGACGAGAGCAAGCCATTCAGCTTCATTGTTTGTCTTGATTCCTAATCCCCACGAGATTGATTCAACTTTATTTCCGCCGGGGTCAAATAAGACCCCACCCACACCTGCCACCCCGAAAACTCTACTCTATTATTGGTTCCCAAACTAGCTCCATATTTCATAGTGAGAAAATGATGATTACTTAGATGAAGGATGCCCCCAACACCACACTTACTTGGGCTTCCTTGACAAGCCCCAACAAAGTATCCCCAAGGAAATGATGAGTTAATAGTAGGTTCCTATATGAATTGTAATATCCCAATTTTGACCCCATTCCATTAAAATGTAAATGATGTAATACTATTATAAAATCGTGGTGAGGAGCTCAAGGCCAAGGCCCTGCCATCAATTTAGTGATGCATATGGTTTGCGTGCTAGCCAGGCACAATGGAATTGCAAATATCATGGAAATATGCATTTTAATAAAATACCCACAACTAGCTATGCAATGCAACGAGAGATGGGGGCATGATTTTTACAAGGAATTGGGAGGGAAATATTCAAACCCTTGGAGCCAATCAAGTCAATCCAAGTGTCAATGAGAGAACCCATAAACCCTCAACTACCCATGTTGACTTTTGTACCCAATCATTTATTTCTTCCAAGAGTTGGTTGAGGTAGTTAATGCAATGGGAATGGGGAGGTATGGTTGTCCAAATTCGAGTATGGGAAAGCTACCATTGGGGGGAAATGCGTGTTTGGCTTCTTGGGAAAGAAAAGAGCCACGAATTTGCTCCCCAAGCCATTCTTCATGGGTTGCTCTCCCACGATTTCTGGGCTAGCTGGGCGTTTTTTCCTCATGTTTTCCTTGCGTTTACCCTCATTTTCCACAGCTGGGAGGTCGTTTTTGTGTTGCAGAATGTATGGGAGGAAGGGAGTCACGTTTTGATAGCCCATAGAGGTCGTTTTTTTCCCTTTGAACGTCCATATACCTGTCAAGAACTCGTTTTTGCTCCTTGTGGTCGGTTTTACTTCCCCACAATTCGTTTTGGGTGTGCCACGAATTGGAAGAATCCATGGGAACCCTGTCTTTGTATATCCAATAGTAAAATTGTTTATCCAGGCCCACCCATTGAGCTTGTTGTGTGTAGATAGAGTATGTTGGGACATGGGTTATGGGTATCCATTGTTTTGGGTTGAGCTTGAGTGCAAGCTTCCAGAAATGAAGAGGGTTCAGATTCAGCTTGATAAACCCAGCTATGGACTGGATTGGCTTAAATGTGATGTTTGCTTGTGCTGTGTTGAGCTTGAGAGTCCCCTTTTCCTTGTAGAAATCATGCCCAGCTCGGGGGTGGCAGTTGTGTTGAGAGATTGATGAACACAACTGGCCTATGGTTGGGTGGAACGTTGCAGCGACATAGCTAGTTTCTTGGGACAATTTCACCATAAAGATAAGTATTTTATTTATGTGCTTTACTTCTGCAAGGTTTTAATTATTTGATGAGTGTTACCAATATGCTGGAAATTGCATGATCTATGTGTGTAGAAGAATTTTACTTCCGCTGTGTTTGATAGATCTGCACACACATATGTTTTTATTTGTATGAATCTAATGAATGGGGCTGAGTTTATGTAAAAGCCCAAGATCTGTTAGAAAAAAAGGATCGTAGAGCAATAACAATAAACATAAATGCAAATATAATCACACAAACACATTACAAGAGAGACACCAATATATCGTGGTTCACCCAAGATGGGCTATGTCCACACTGAAATTTGCCAGTCCTTCTTATTATACCGTCCAGCAAAGTGAAGGGATACAAGCTGCAGCACAACCGTTGCACTTCCTCTTCACTGTCTCACAATCTCTCTTCCCGATCTCAGAGATCTTTACAATGCATAATACCTAATACATCAACCCTAGCCATGTTACAATGTCTTTCTTTTATAAGGGAAATACAATGGGAAAATACCACGGGTTACCAAAAACCATGGGCCCAAAAACTGTTGGCGAAAACAACCCCAAATTTTTTTCTCGGGGGCGCTGCCCCCGAACCTCAAGGTTGGGGAATGAGTGTATAGTCCTCTGGGGTGCAAGGCTAAGACAATATCATCTATGATACTGGAAGATTAGGCTCCACAACCAACAAGATCTATAGTCATGTTCCCTTTCTTACATTGGATCGATGGGAGGGGACGTGACATGAATCTTACTACCTTTTGCTTTGGCTCCTTCCACCTTTCTTTATAAGACATTTTGAGTGTCTGAGTTACCTAACGAATTATCAATTCTTTGTCTTCAAATATCATCTTATTATTAGCTAGCCAGAGGCCACAAGGAACAAAGTAGGGCAAAGCTCCATGACCTATGGAATAGTTATCTTTGATCCAGGTTTCAAAACACTCCAAAAGATTACTGCTTTCCCATGTTGCTAATCTAATGACTAACTGAAGTATGTCTTTCCACATAGATTTTGAAATAGGACAAGTGATAAATAAATGATATGCAATTTCCTTTTTGTGTTGCATAGAACACATATGATAGGACCACACCAATTCCTCTTTTGAATCTTGTCCCATGTGAGACTTTTATTGCTGGTTACTAGCCAAAAAAAGTTTTTAAAAGACTGTCTAGCTTCTAGACTATGCTCCACCACCACTCCCTTTCCTCTTCAATCATGGCTTTATATCCCAACTTTGATGTTAGGACACCATTTGATTTGTTCTTGGACCATTTTAACTCACTATCACAGTCATGTAATGCAGTAGTGTTATGTTTGAGAAGGTTAGTGTAAAGGGACCATTATGTTGCTAGATCACCCATAAGTTTAG
The DNA here is from genome assembly GCA_027924585.1 of Larix kaempferi. NCBI lineage: Eukaryota > Viridiplantae > Streptophyta > Pinopsida > Pinales > Pinaceae > Larix > Larix kaempferi. The sequence goes on from BSBM01000123.1 coordinate 3,491,023, forward strand.
GTCTTCAACTATTCACCAACCTTGAATCCATATACTAGGAATCCCTTATAAAGAAACATCAAAGAGATTTATAAGTCCCTAAGCATGTAGTTCCTCAAGTAATACAAGAGACGACCTTTAGTTTCCACTACAACCAATCCATGCATCTTCACCCAATTGCAGTTTGCCTCCTCTAGCAATTTTCCAGGCTACCCAATTGCCTATGATTGGGAAGGCCTTTACTAAGCCTTTCCAAACTATTGAGGATCCTTTGAATGATGTTTTTTGTGTTCTAATCCACTCTTCAACTGTCATGTCTCTGAGAGATTTGTCCTTCAACAATCCATAGTCCATTATTAAAGAATAATTTGCAGAGGCTCTTAGCAGACAGGGCTTGACTAAAGTTATAAATTTTCTTTAACCCCAAGCCTCCAACTTATTTGGTCTTGGATATTTTGGACTATTTGATTGGAGGGATCCCTACTTATTCTTTTTTCCATGTCCAAAGAAAACTAGAACATTTTTTTCTTATTCTACCCAATCTACCTTTTTAGGTGTGGGAAAAGGATGACCAATTGACAAGTATACTTTCCAACACCAATTTGGTCAGGACCAGTCTACCTCTTCAGGACAACCACCTATGGCATCAATAGGTAACCCTTGCTTTAATTTTCTTGAAAAGCCATTGCCAAATTACTATTTTATAATAATTAGGTTTTAAGTTAAACCCCAAGTATTTCACTCCTTGATCTAGAGGAGTCGTAGGCAAAGAAAAAACCTAGGAAATTTGTCTTTCCAATTTGGTCTTTGGACTATTGAAGAGCATGCAAGTTCATATTTATTTACATGCCTATTGATCTACAACAAGTATTCAGAAATGATGTATGATATCCCATCTCCCTTAGTGAGCCATAACCAAAATGTAGGATGTCATCCCTTAAGTTTTCCTATTTTTTTATAATGAAAATACAAAATACGTATATACACACACACACACACACACACATGAAACTATTAATATTAAACATAAACTAAACTATATAGTATATGCTAATATTGAAGTGGCTCTGCGGTTTTCAAATGGGGGATTAACAATCAGCCATACCACAGTCATTTCAGGCCAGGATGATATGTTTTTGTTAAGATTAAAGATAGCACGGAGGAGGAGGATGATTTATTAGATTACTCTTCCGACCCTCTTAAGGGAGAAAATATTTGGAATGTGTCACTTGGCAGGAAGCAGGTAGAGGCAGAGGTAGGTATGGAGATAGGGAGTCGTTATCCTGAAGGAAAAACTTCTGAAAAAATAATGTTGTCTGTAATGTCCCCATTCGAATAAGTGCATAGTAAGACAATCCCATCAATCCTACTAGTTTCCTAGGTTGGATGGGAACATGTGGGATGGTAATAAGGAAGCTAATAAATGATATTTAGACATTAGAGGGGTTCAATCATTTAATAAATATGGTGAATAAATAAATTCAAGATAAATTCTAAGTGGCAAGTGGTTTTGGAGACATATGGAGGTGGTGGGACCCACACTAGCTTGATTTTTTCATAATACATGGTATCTCTCTTTTGCAAATTCGAATTAATGGGAATGTGAAAACTCTTGGGTGAGTTGGTAAGTCATAACACATGTCATTGAGCATCTTAGGTCGAATTGGGAAGGATTGGTAACCTCCATGGAAGATAAAGAGTCAAAGTAGAAGTTTGTGGACACTTGGGCTAGATTCCCTAACCCCTATGACACCAATGATGGAGAATCTATGACAAATATGACAAATTGCAGACCTGACCTTTGACATCTGACCACTATGACATGTCAGCACCAAAAATAGGCTCAAGGAAGGCGAATTTGGGAGTTGGAGAAGCCAAAGAGACTCAAAATCGAATTTGGGAGAAGATGGAAGGTTGGAACTAGGAGACAAGTGGAAAATGTGGAATATTTCCTAAATGGAAATCTATTGAATCTATTGAGAGGATTTCGACCCTTAGAAGGCTAATGTTGGTTATAAAATGTAGAAATGAAGAATGAGAATGGCTTTTGATGATTTGAGAAAAATTGCATTTGTGAAGAGAGAGCTAGTGGATTACTAGTTTCTTGCCTTAGCCAATTTCGAGGGTGAAAGATTCCCATCCAAGTCGGTGTTTGGAGAGGCCACTCAGGTCTTTCATGGTGCTTTAATGGTGTTTGTATTTGCAGGTAGAATCTACAGGAAGTTTCATGGTTTGGTTTAGTGCAACACTTTCTCTCCACCGTTTCCAGTTTTGAAGGCATATTCATGCTCCTTGAGGGAGGGCGTTTTTGGTGAGCACTTGTGCTTCTTGAGAGAGATTCTCATTATATATTTATGATTGTAATAGCTTCATATCCTCTGTTATTAATATTCAGAAAGTATCAGGTCGAAATACCCACTGGTTGTATTCCAAACTATTGATTAATGAGCATACAATGTCCATTTCCCCAATGCATTGATGTATGACACTATAATGTTGATTATTTCGAATGGATGGATGATTATCTGATATATTTGTGATCAATATAATGCCATGGATGTATTATACAAGTTTCATGTACTGTACTTGAGCATTTGAAGCATTTTTACTCAGTTTAGTTGTATTGGGAGGTGAAATAGTGCCATTTCCCCAAGGGTCGAATTGGGGGTTTTTGCTGTTGAATGTGAGAGAGTTAGAACAGTATTAAAAATAAATTAATGGTGCATATGAGCCCTTAATCACATACTTAACACATTATATACCTCTGTTCATAAATTTGTGGGAGTTTGGAGGCATTTGGAAGGCCATTTTCAGTGTTACCTGGGGGGGATTTGATGCACAAATTACTAGTCAAAATTACCTATATTGATCAGAATACAAATCAAGTTTGCAGCAGCATTTGGAGGGCCATAAAACATCCCTGAACCTAATATTCAAGTCTAAATACCATTCATACACTCCTACAGAATATTTGGGAGCATTTGGGTTGATTTGGAGGTCAAAACAGTTAAACTAGTCAAAGGTCGAAATTGGGGAAAAAGTAGAAAAATTGGCATTTTAATAGAATTTTGAAAAAGGGTCATTACAAGTGGTATCAGAGCATGGTCTTGGCACCTGATGGTATTAACAAGAAGCCAAACAAATAAAACACCACCCTTTGAATCAGTAGTTGAAGAAGTTTTGGTTGAAGAAGAGATAGTAGCAGAAAAAGAGTTTTTTTCTAAAACAATGGGTAGAGAGGAGGAGGAAAAATTAAGACATAAGGAGGAATTTATTGAAGCCTTAAAACCATGTTTTGAAGGAATTACCATGGTTATGCTATATATTAATAAGCAAATGATGAAAGGTTTCGAATTGTTGGGTAGCCAACTTTCAGGCAAAGGGATGATAGGAGATAATAGTGGTTCACACTTAGGGGAAAAGATGAAGGGAATGAGCATATTTTCTCAAGTACAAGACCTCATAATAGACCTGATGAATTTCAAAGCACACAAAGGCATACTGCACCTAAATTTCTCACACCCAAAGAAGATCCCAATCTTGACTTGGATTACAAGAAACTAGTAAATGATTGGAACGATTTGAATGAAGAGTGTAAACGAGGTGTACCACTTAGTGACTACATTGATGCTATGCAAAAGATTAAAATGAAGGGAGACAATAGGAGTCCATTCCAAAACAAAGAATTGAATAGTGCTATTGGAAAAATGTCACTTCCTACTTTTGATGGTTCTTCTCAAAATTCTGCTAACACTTGGGTGCAAAAATTGGATGTATATTTTCAGCTGAATCCTATGTTGGAGGAGGATGCATTAAAAATGGCCATTTTGCATTTGGAAGGAGATGCCAATGAATGGTGGTTTCATGGGATGAAAACCTTGGGTCATAATCAGGTTAAAACATATGGAGAATTTGTTGATAGGGTACTAGAAAGATTTGAACAAAAAGATCCAGAATTGCCTTTCAAAGAACTAGCTCAATTGAAGCAAACTGGGTCCCCTACCGAATATATGTTGGACTTTCAAAAATTATCAGTCAAGGTGGCTGATGTATCTATGGGAAGATTAGTATTGCTGTTCACTGAAGGTTTGGCTGAACCCTTAAGAGGTTTGGTCAAAGCCCACAAGCCAACTACATTAAAAGATGCAATGAGCTTGACTAGGGATCTCCAAAATATACTTCCTAGAACGAGATTTCCTCCTAAGCCTAGCTACACATTTGAAAAGAAACCTTGGAAAAGGGATGGATATGATAAGAAACCTTGGCAAAGAGAGTCATTTGAGAGGAATAAAAAAGGACTAAACAGGGATGAACTTAGAAAAAAGAAATTGTACTTCACATGCTTCCAACCATGGACACCGGGGCACAAATGTACCAAAGGAAAGGCTCAATACATAGAAGTATTTTCTGACAATGAGGGGTATGATGGGGGCATGGATGAAGATGGACATATTTCAGATCAAGAAGAGGCATATGAGACAACAGTAGAAGAGGAAAGACAAGAAGAAAATCAGCCTTCACCGGACAAAGCAAGAATGGCAGTGCTTTCAGCAGTACCTCGCTACCATACTATCCGATGCAAAGGTGTGGTACAAGGACAAAGAACTTCAGTTTTGGTAGATGGAGGAGCCACTCATAACTTCATTGATGCAGAGATGGTAGAGAAAAGAAAGATACCTATTGAACCATTTGATGGCTTCACAGTTGTCATTCCCGGTCACAACACAATGCAATGCAAAACATGGGTTCCAAAGCTGCAAGTCACCGTAGGTAACTATACTTTTGTTGATAGTTTTTATGTGGTTGATGTTGCTGATACTAATGTGGTTTTGGGAGTGCAATGGCTGTATTCAATAGGAGAGCATACAGTAAATTATCAAATACCCGAAATTAAATTCCAAGATTCAAAAGGAGTACAAAGAATTGTGAGAGGGCAACACACTTATCCAAATCAAGTAGTAACTTATAATAGTATGAGATCTATATTGAGGCATGGGGATATAGAATGGGCTGCTGAATGTCATATTACATCTCCCAAGCCAACTATAAATATTGTCAAACACCCAAAGGAGATAGAGAGACTTTTGCAAAAATATGAAAAGGTTTTTAGAGACCTTCCACATGGTAGGCCACCGGATAGGGGGGTTGAGCACAGTATTATTTTGGAGGAGGGCACTTCACCCATTCAGATACCACCTTATAGACATCCTAAAAATTTCAGAGATGAGATTGAAAAAGCTATCCAAGAACTCCTAGAGTTGGGACTCATTAGACCAAGCTCTAGCCCTTATGCTTCTTCAGTAGTGCTAGTGAAGAAAAAAGATGGAACATTGAGAATGTGCATAGATTTTAGAGCCTTGAACAAAAAGACTATCAAGAATAGGTATCCTATTCCTAGGATTGATGAGCTCATGGATGAGCTACATGGGGCCAAATACTTCTCAAAAATTGACCTTAGATCAGGGTATCACCAAATTCGAATGAAAGATGAAGATGTGCAAAAGATCGCTTTTCGATGTCATTTTGGCCACTTTGAATTTCTTGTCATGCCTTTTGGGTTAACTAATGCTCCAGCCACCTTTCAAGCATGTATGAATAGGATATTTTGCAAGAAACTAAGAAGGTTTGTTTTGGTTTTCTTTGATGATATTCTCATTTACAGTAAAACATGGGAAGAGCATTTGCAACAGTTAGAGATTGTGTTGAAAATCTTGCAAGAAGAGTCCTTATTTGCTAAATTATCAAAATGTGAGTTTGGGATGAAAGAACTACTGTATCTTGGGCACATTATTGGGCAAGAAGGAGTGAAGGTACACATGGAAAAAATCAGGGCTATCTTGGAATGGCCATCACCAAAAAATATTACCGAATTGAGAGGCTTTATTGGCATATGCACCTACTACAGAAAATTTGTGAAAGGGTTCTCCAAGTTGACTTCTCCACTCACTGATTTGACTAAGAAGGATGCTTTCAAGTGGGATGAAGAGGCTGAAAAGGCCTTCCAAAAAATGAAAGAGGTAATGAGTAGTTGTCCCATACTTGCACTTCCTGATTTTATTAAACCTTTTGTTGTGGAATGTGATGCTTCAGGTGGAGGAATAGGGGCTGTCCTAAAGCAAGGCCAACACCCCATAGCCTTTGAGAGCAGAAAGTTGCAGCCTCATGAAAAAATTTACTCCATCTATGATAAAGAAATGCTGGCCATTATGCATGCATTGGCCAAATTCAGACAATACTTGGTGGGCAACAAGTTTGTGGTGAAAACTGACCACAATAGTCTAAGACACTTTCTCACCCAAAAAGATCTAAATGAAAGGCAACAAAAGTGGGTAAGCAAGATTCAAGCTTATGATTTTGATATTGAATATGTAAAAGGAAAGAATAATATAGTAGCAGATGCTTTGTCAAGAAGGCCTTCTTTTTCTCTCATGGATATTGCCAAGGATTGGAAAAACATGCTACTAGTTGAATATGCCAAAGACAAATTTGCTTGTGATGTGTTGGATGGAATCAAAGGGGATGATAATTATAGGATTTTGAATGGGCTGATATATTATAAGGGAAGAATTTATTTAGTTCATAACTCCAAGCTCAAGTACCGAATTTTGCAAGAAGCACATGATTCCCCACTAGCGGGCCATCCGGGGATCTTCAAAACTTATAGACAGTTGAGGCAAATATTTTTTTGGAAGGGGCTGAAGGAAGATGTTCAGAAGTATGTGAATGAATGTAAAGCATGTCAACAAAACAAATCAGAACTTACATGTTCAGCCGGCCTCTTACAAACATTGCCCATTCCAGAGCAAAAATGGGATAGTATTTCCATGGATTTCATCACCGGATTGCCTAAATCCTTGGGTAAGGATTGCATCTATGTGGTAGTTGATAGGTTGACAAAATTTGCTCATTTCTTTGATGTTACATCATCTTTTAGTGCTGCACAAGTGGCTGATATTTTTTTCAAAGAAATCTTCAGATTGCATGGGCTCCCCAAGAGCATTGTCAGTGATAGAGATAGTAGATTCATGGGTGCTTTTTGGCAAGAAATTTTTAGATTGGTAGGCACTCAATTGACTCCAAGTACCAGCTATCACCCACAAACTGATGGACAAACAGAGAGGGTAAACCAATGGTTGGAAGGATACCTAAGAAACTATGTGAGAGGGCAGCAAAAAGCATGGGCAAAATGGCTACACTTGGGTGAGTTTTGCTACAACACCACTTATCATATGTCAATAGGAATGTCTCCTTTCAAAGCATTATATGGTTATGATGCACTTACATTTGCTGACATTATATTTGGTGATAGTAGAGCCCCAAAGGCTAAAGATTGGGTGGAAGAGAGCTAAGAAATTTTAAAGCTCTTGAAAGACAATTTGCAGGTTGCTCAAAATCAGCAAAAACAATATGCTGATAGGCATAGAGAAGAAAGAACCTTTCAAGTCAATGATTTCGTATATTTAAGGTTGCAGCCTTATAAACAAACATCTCTAAAAAAGAATGGAGCAGAAAAATTAAAACCAAGGTACTATGGGCCATACAAGGTAGTGCGGAAGGTTGGAGAAGTAGCATATGAACTAGAACTTCCGGAAGGGAGTAAAATCCACAATGTATTTCATGTTTCTTGTCTCAAGAAAGCTCTTGGTCAGAAAATCATCACTTCAGAAATACTTCCTCCTTTGGATGATGAAGGTCAGCTCACACTTGTTCCAGAAAAGATTTTGAAGACACGGGAAAGAAGGTTGAGGAGTAGAATCATCAAAGAATATTTAGTGCAATGGAAGGACTTACCAAATGAAGATGCCACATGGGAAGAGGAGAATATTTTGCAGCATCCAAATCTGAAATTGCTTGAGGACAAGCAATCTTGGGTGGGTAGGACTGTAATGTCCCCATTCGAATAAGTGCATAGTAAGACAATCCCATCAATCCTACTAGTTTCCTAGGTTGGATGGGCACATGTGGGATGGTAATAAGGAAGCTAATAAATGATATTTAGACATTAGAGGGGTTCAATCATTTAATAAATATGGTGAATAAATAAATTCAAGATAAATTCTAAGTGGCAAGTGGTTTTGGAGACATATGGAGGTGGTGGGACCCACACTAGCTTGATTTTTTCATAATACATGGTATCTCTCTTTTGCAAATTCGAATTAATGGGAATGTGAAAAATCTTGGGTGAGTTGGTAAGTCATAACACATGTCATTGAGCATCTTAGGTCGAATTGGGAAGGATTGGTAACCTCCATGGAAGATAAAGAGTCAAAGTAGAAGTTTGTGGACACTTGGGCTAGATTACCTAGCCCCTATGACACCAATGATGGAGCATCTATGACAAATATGACAAATTGCAGACCTGACCTCTGACATCTAACCACTATGACATGTCAGCACCAAAAATAGGCTCAAGGAAGGCGAATTTGGGAGTTGGAGAAGCCAAAGAGACTCAAAATCGAATTTGGGAGAAGATGGAAGGTTGGAACTAGGAGACAAGTGGCAAATGTGGAATATTTCCTAAATGGAAATCTATTGAATCTATTGAGAGGATTTCAACCCGTAGAAGGCTAATGTTGGTTATAAAATGTAGAAATGAAGAATGAGAATGGCTTTTGATGATTTGAGAAAAATTGCATTTGTGAAGAGAGAGCTAGTGGATGACTAGTTTCTTGCCTTAACCAATTTCGAGGGTGAAAGATTCCCATCCAAGTTGGTGTTTGGAGAGGCCACTCAGGTCTTTCATGGTGCTTTAATGGAGTTTTTATTTGCAGGTAGCAGCTACAGGAAGTTTCATGGTTTGGTTTAGTGCAGCACTTTCTCTCCACCGTTTCCAGTTTTGAAGGCATATTCATGTTCCTTGAGGGAGGGCGTTTTTGGTGAGCACTTGTGATTCTTGAGAGAGATTCTCATTATATATTTATGATTGTAATAGCTTCATATCCTCTGTTATTAATATTCAGAAAGTCTCAGGTTGAAATACCCACTGGTTGTATGCCAAACTATTGATTAATGAGCATACAATGTCCATTTCCCCAATGCATTGATGTATGACACTATAATGTTGATTATTTCGAATGGATGGATGATTCTATGATATATTTGTGATCAATATAATGCCATGGATGTATTATACAAGTTTCATGTACTGTACTTGAGCATTTGAAGCATTTTTACTCAGTTTAGTTGTATTGGGAGGTGAAATAGTGCCATTTCCCCAAGGGTCGAATTGGGGGTTTTTGCTGTTGAATGTGAGAGAGTTAGAACAGTATTAAAAATCAATTAATGGTGCATATGAGACCTTAATCAAATACTTAACACATTATATACCTCTGTTCATAAATTTGTGGGAGTTTGGAGGCATTTGGAAGGCCATTTTCAGTGTTACCCGGGGGGGATTTGATGCACAAATTACTAGTCAAAATTACCTATATTGATCAGAATACAAATCAAGTTTGCAGCAGTATTTGGAGGGCCATAAAACATCCCTGAACCTAATATTCAAGTCTAAATACCATTCATACACTCCTACAGAATATTTGGGAGCATTTGGGTTGATTTGGAGGTCAAAACAGTTAAACTAGTCAAAGGTCGAAATTGGGAAAAAAGTAAAAAAATTGGCATTTTAATAGAATTTTGAAAAAGGGTCATTACATTGTCGGTGCCAAGCAACGAACTTTCGGTTGTACAGATGCCAACAAGGGCGTTAGTGGAAACTCTCCGTGATTCCTAAGTCCATGCATCGTCCACACCAGGTATGGAGTCCTCCCAACCCTCTGATTTTCGGTCCGGTTCCCTTGGGTTGGATCCGATACAGGTGGATGTTGAGATGCCTAGTGTTTCCGGGACTTTTTTGTTGGAAGGAGGTGAGGGTTTTGATGCTTTTCCTTTTCCTAAGAGGTTTTCAACTCCATGTCCGCAATTTCCAAACTCTTTGGCCGATATTCCTCAAGATATGAATGACTTTCTAACCTTCTCTAGCGGCTCCTCTACTCAAGCCATTAGGGTTTCGGGTAGTCTTTCAACATAAAGGGATTATCATACTCCAGAGGCGGGATTGAAAGGTACAAGATCAATTAGAAAACAAGATTCAAGGTTCCATTAAAGCTTAGGAGAAACAAATAGTTTCTTGGTCGAAATAAGGCGAGGAACAAGGTCAGAAGAAGCGTAGGGTTCTAAAAAAAAGGCAGAAGTAAAAAACTTGTTGTCGGTGAAGACATTTAGCTTCACAATGTTGTAAATATGGAAAAAATTTCCATTACTGTTAGGGTGTGGGGTCAATGATTTAATGTCAAAACGCTCATAGATTGGGTTGCAGCGCACTAGGGTGAAATTTTTGGTTATACTCTAAAATCCCTTTTATTAGCAAAAGGGCGGTTTTCCTTTCTTCTTCTAAAAGCGGAGGATGCTTAGTGGATAGGCACGACTCCTATATCTATGAAGCTTTGGTCCCCTCATTTTGATTCCCGAAGAGAACGGTTGGATATATCCCCATTATGGGTACGCCTTGGGATTTCCCCTGGATTACTGGTGAGTGGATATATTCAAAAGCATCAAAAACTTGTTGGGTGAATTTCTTGAGGCTGATATGTCCTTTGAAGAGATAGGTGAAAATGTTTGTGGTAAGGATCCTAGTTAGGAATGATACTCGTGAAGGGTTGCTAGAGGATATGGAAATTGAGAGGGGACATGTCACCCTCATACAAAAATTGGACTATGATGGGGTTCCCTTCCATTGAAGGCGATGCCATCAATACGACCAAATTTTTTATTCATGTTATCTCCCTTTTAGGCCGAGATAAGAATCCAGGGTTTCAAATGACTCAAACAAGATATTTTTGTCTTCAGAGTCAGGGGGCCTTTATAAAAAAGTGGCATATTCGAAGTTGGTATTCAGAATGAGGAGGCGAATGGTATTAGGCCAGACCAACATATCCAATCATTGGCCCATCAGGTCCTGAACAATATATGGGCTCAAGTGTTTTAGTGTCTCTTGGAGGGGAGTTGAATCTGAAGGAATCTCAATCCTTTGCTAAGTTGGGTTCCCCGGATAGCACTAATTCGGGTATGGAGGTCCCTCCTTTGTTTCCATCACCTACATGTTATCTTTTACAAGATAAAATCTATTCACACCAACACTCCTCCTTATCAATTATGGGTTCTATGGAAACACTCTCTGTAAGCCCCCCCACTAGCACTGTTACTTGCCCCATTGTTTGGGTAGATTGTATAATGTCACAACCTTTAGTCTCCAAGGAACATGACCTCTCAAAGAACTTGGAGGAGGATTTTATTTGGTACAATTTGAGACCCAGGACCTCCCAGACTAAGAGTCGGCCTGTTGGCGGTGGGTTGGGTCAAAATCCTGAGTGCGTCAATGTTGGGAATGGGCGGGGGATAAAATCAAACATTTAAAAAGCACAAGATAAAGCTACGCTGGAATTAACATATGGCAGAAAAAATTCCATAGTAGGGGCACTTACAGCAATGAGAACCCTTGAAAGGGTTCCTAAATCAAGGTTCTCTCTTTCAATTGTAGGGGTTTGGCGAACCTGTCTAAAAAATCGTTGTTGAGGAGACTGGTTCTTGCCAGTTCTCTAGACATTTTACTTCCTCATGAAACTTTGGGTGAAGGGGTACAAGTTGAAAAGACTTTTAAAAGTCTCAATTTATAGCTTTAGATGTAAAGTGTCATTTTGGAGGATTAGCAGTCGATCCATTAGTTATCAAGGTTGTTGATTGTTGGGGTTTTGATGTGGGTTTGGATATTGAAGTGCAAGTGGAATCTCTAGGTCTGGAACTTATTGTTCTCAACATCTATGGGCCTTATGGGGAGTATAAGACATTCTGCGATGGTCTATTGAGAAAATTTGTTTTCAATTTTCCTAACCTCATCGTTGGTGGAGATATGAATTTTTCTTTGGGTGCTTCATAGATGTGGGGTGCTAAGGCTACTCTAGATCCACTAGTGAGATATTTTCTCCATCATTTGGAGGCTAAGGATCTAATGGATATTCAACTTTATTAATTTACAGTTGAGAAGGAGAAATATGTGCTCATGAGAGGATAAAATTGCATAAAGGTTGGATAGATTTATGATGGCCACTCATTTGGTTGAAATTCTGATTAGTATGAGGAAATGGGATGACAGTGGGGGGAATATAATCACAACTCCATCTTCTTGGAGATGAAGGGAATGGGGAAGAATCCCCCTAGCCCATTTTAATTCAACTATGGATGGATAAAGGAGGATGAATATGTAGTATTGATGAAAGAGGTCCGACAACCTCTTGAACCTGATTCTCAAGTTTTAGCATCGGTACATTTTGCTAATAATCTAAAAAATATGAAGTATGTGACAATAAAATGGGCTCATCAGAAGAAGCTTTGTGATATCAAGACCTTAGAGTGGTGGAATAATCGCTTCAATCTATGTATGATTCTAATGGAGGAGGGTTTCTGACCAATTATTCAAAGAATCTCCTCTATCAATTGGAGAATCATTGTAAGAAGATTCTCGCGGCCTGGGAATAGGCATGGAGGCTGAAAAGTCATGTATTATGGATAAAATGTGGGAATGAAAATATAAATTCTTCCAAGCATTCACCAAAGGTTGTAAGATGATAAATACCATATGAGGGATGCCTGATCAAGATGGTAGGGGGATCTCCACTTTTGAGGGTCTGGCTAAAATGGGCAAGATTAATTTTCAATCAGTTTTCAAGGCACATGAAAGAGCTTCAATTGCAGATATCATTCGAATTTCCTAGTTTTTTCCAAGTTTTGTCAATGAAGAAGATAATAGGGATTTAATGGATGAGGTCTTAGTGGATGAACTAATTGGGGTTCTTCATAGTTTTCAAAGAGATAAGATCCCAGGGATAGACGGGTGTCCAGTAGATTTTTTTCTTGAAACTTTTGATATCCTGGGGGCTGCTTTAGTACGGGGTGGGGGAGGGGACTAGAAAAACAAGGAGAATCCTGAGTTCTTTCAACTCTACATTTATCGTACTCATCCCAAAAGTTGACAATCCTGTCATTTTCAATGAATTCAAGCCAATCTCCTTAACCAATGTCATTTCCAAAATAGTCGAAAAAATCATTGCAAAGAGATTAAAGGAGATTATGTCAAGGCATATTTCAAGAGAACAATTTGGGTTTTTAGAAGGAAGACAAATCGATGAAACTATAGGGGTGGTGCAAGAGGTGTTGCATGGCTTAAAAACCAGAAAAGAAAAATGTGTTGTCATCAAAATAGATATTTCTAAGGCATATGATAGAGTTAATTGGATCTACATTAGGCTACTCCTCACTCATTTAGGTTTTGAGGTGCCATTTATAAATTGGATAATGAGTTATATCACCTTAGTCTCCTTTGCAGTTCTAATCAATGGCTCGACCTCACCTTTTTTTGGATCTGAAAGAGGGCTTCGACAAGGATGTCCACTCTCCTCTTTTATTATTGTTGGTTGATAAAGGCCTGAGTAGATCTTTGGTAGAGGCCAAAAGACAGAATGTTTAAAAGGAATTTATATTTCTCAGCTGCTACATATCACAAACCTTCTATTTGTAGATGACATCCTAATTTCTATGATGGATCTTAGAGGGATGCTAAAAAAATAGCAAGCATTCTTGATTTATTTTTTCAAGCGATTGGGATGACCATTAATGTCCGCAATTCCACTCTCTCATGTGTTAATATGGATGAGAATGAGGTGATATTTTGCAAAGCTCACTTCTCTTTCCTTGTATTTGATCTAGATGATGGGTTAAATTATCTTGGTTTTCATTTAAAACCAAATAACTATCTAAAAAAGGATTAGTTGTGGTTAATCAAAAAATTAGACATAATTCATGTTTGGTGTCACAAATGGTTATCCAAGGCAGGAAGGCTTGTCCTAGTCAAATAAGTGCTAGAATCTATTCCAGTTTATTGGATGTTATTGGCATGGATTCCAAAAGTTATTTTGGAAAAAGCAAGAAGATTGTGTTCCATATTATGGAGTGGTCATAAGTAACATTATGATGTGCCTTGGGTAAGATGGGAAAAGATTGCAATTATGAAATCTCTTGGTGGATGGGGATTAAAAAATGTTTTTCTTTTCTCAAAACAATTAGCTGCCAAATGTGTTTGGATACTTCTGACAACCAATAGTTTGTGGACAGATTTTGTTGAACAAAAGTATATTGCTCTAGGCTCCATTATTGAATGGGTTCGGTCTCCAACTAAGAAGGAGAATATTGTATCTATTATTTGGAAAAATGTGGTAGACTAATTTGAACTTATTGGTAATGGTCTTTCACGGAGAATAAAAAATGGGAACAATGTTTGGATTGGATTGGATCCGTGGCTTGGGAGCAGGGATTGACATCTTCTTCTGCTGGAGCTAGTGGAAATACTTTAGGGGATTGGATACTTCACCTTAAACCAGGTGGTTGATCTGCATTCTACCATTCTTTGGAGTCAAGGTTGGCTATCAGCCAGATTGATTGGGATAGAAAATGCAGATAGTGAGATGTGGAATACATATATAAGCTCCTTAAAGAATGCACATGTTTGCATTAAAGAATATGAGGATTAGATGATTTGGGATCATGCTCCATCTGGATTATACACTGCTAAGTAGGCCTATATTCAATTGAACATTGATATTTTCAATAGGGAAGTTCTATGGTGGTTGAGGAAATTGTGGAAGTTGAAGTGTCCTTCAAAGGATCGCATCCTTATGTGGTGTGCGTCGTAAAACAAAGTCCCAACTTGGGATAACATCCAAAAGCGCAGATTGGAAAGGGAAGGATGGTGTTCTATGTGTAAACTGGATGTGGATACTATCTCGCTCCTATTTTTGAAATGTTCATTCTCAAGAATGGTGTAGTAGGATATTACTAGAGGGACAAGACACAAACTTTCCTAGACTGGAGATTCAGTAGAATCAACTCTCCAAGGATGGTTATCTAACAGAGCCAACCGTATTTTCAAAGCCCTATCCATTATTATTGCATGGGGCATTTGGATTTCTAGGAACAACATACTTTTCTACGAAAAGATAACAATACCAGAACTAGTAACATCCACTAGTATAGTCATCCCGTCCAATTTTCCTCAAGGTAAAGGGGAGGCAACAATTTGAAGAATTAGGTAGGTAGAGATCAATAAATCCATGCCGTGGGATTTTTTTTACGGAGCCTCGCGGAATGAACAATCAAGGTGTGGTGGAGGGGACAATTTGCACATGTCAGAATCTCATTTCTTTAAGATATCTTTGGGGAAGGATATACTAATTATGTTGAGCTATTATCCCTTAAATTACTTCTACTTTTTGTTGTGGAAAAAAGGTGTTCATAATCTTCAAGTTTTTGGTGACTCAATGTTGGTTGTCAATTGGGTTAAGGGAGCACAAAAATGTACACACACTCAGCTGGTTCTATTGTTAGAAGATATTTTGGAAATTAAATTAAATTTTAATTTTTTCTCATGTATACATGTCTACATGGAACATAACAGAACAACATACACCCTTTTTAAGGAGGGCCTTCAGTTGGTTGAGGGACAGTTTAAAATAGAAGAACACACTCAGGAACAATTTTTCCAATACTATCATAGTCCTTTTATGGAAGGGCCCAAGATTTTGGATGCAACAGAGGAAACATGAAGATTTTTTTGTTTTTTGTTTCATCTCTACAACATGAATTGCAACATATATCTTTTTGACAACACCACCAGGCTATATCCAAATTATATCTTGTTCAAAATTGTTATATGTGTTTTGTAATATACAGGGCAGATCTTGATAGAGTGTTCACAACATATATGCTGATATATTTATATGTAAAAGAAATGATGTAAATTCTAAGAACATATCTTAGAACATATTTTTTGAGTTGATATTATGAATATATGCTCGGCATATATTTGCACAATGTAATTTTATACTCTATAAGAAATAAAATTACAATTTTTTTTTGTGAATATATATATATATTATTGAAATCAATCTATGGAGCTCCAAGAGCCGAAGGATTACAATCTAACTAGATAATTAATATTCTCTCTCTGAATACATTGGTGTTATCAGGAACCAAATCCCCTCACAGATCAATGATGGAGATGGTCCCTCTATTGTTCTCTTAGCTCTAGACTACCCCCTGTCCCCCCCTCCAGTGATTCCCACCGTATCATGTTTATCCCTTAGACCGCATCATTCAATAACCTCATCGGTTCGGTTCCTCTCATCATCTATCCATCCCATGATCTCCCATAATCACCTTTCCATCTCCCCCCTCCCTTTTCTCATGAGTTGACATTCCGAATCTCACAACTCCTTCTACAAAAAAACTAAATCTCCCATCAAGAACTATACCCAGAATCCTTTGAAATCCAAGCAAAGAAAATGAAAGGCTCGTTGCATTGCAAAACCCCTAAAGGAAATGAAGGGGTTAGTTGATCTTGATATCTTTAAAAACAAGGTAACATACTACACATAAATGGCTCTCATAGGAATATTTCACACAAGAATATTTAAGGAACATGATTTGTAGAACTGGCTTTATCAAAGTTGGGATAATATCCTAGGCTACTCTCCTCAATACTTTGCGGGAGCAAGAGGATATATACATTTTTTCTTCAAATCAGTAGATGGTCATTTAAAGATAGCACTTGAAGGACTGTGGTTCTGGGTGAATGTTGCACTTACCCTATTCTAGTGGCATGTAGGATTTGATACAATCAAGGAGAGGATACATACTCTTTTCTTATGTTAAAATGCTTTGATTACCTATTGAATTCTAGGACGAACGAATCTTCAATTCAATTGGGGATTCTTTGGGTTCTTTCTTAAAAATGGCTTTGAAGACAACGGAGAAAAATTATACACCAGTTGCAACCATATGTGTAGAAATGGACATTGCCTAGGGATTACTAGATGTCGCCCTAATTGAAGCAGGATACCACACATATATGTAGACCTTGGATTATAAGAACATGTCATTCCGATGTACACATTGTCGATTGCATGGGAATATAAATATTTCATGTCCTCTCCTTAGGTCTTTGAACGAAATTGGGGGCACCCATTTGGTCAAGAGCGCTTCCGAATTTGGAGAAGACTCCATCTTGACAGCCCAAAAGAAACGAAAAGTAGAGGAGATAAATACTGCACATGAAGAAGCTCATAAAGAATCTAAAAGAGTTAATGAAGAACTAGCCAAGGTAAATGCACATCTCTAGACAAATATCAAAGAGTTATAATCCATCATCATGGGTTCTAGTGATAGACTCGCATAGAGTCCTGCAGAAGGAAAGGGGAAAAATGTGGCTATAGAATTGTATGAGGAATTCACACAACTGGTGTTGTCCAAGCCCATAATTGACATCGAATAATGTGAAGAGACCTCATCTCCTCCATTAATGAGAGGCATTTCCTACTCCTCTCCTTCGTATTGAAGATATATTACTCAATCTCATTCCAAAGGAGAATGATATCAATTCATGAAACTATCCTCCACATCTACGACGAGGATCCCTTCGTCCAAAGGAATAAATTCTAATATAGATCTCACTAATTCTGATGCAAAGAAGGTCATATGTGCAGGTATACAATCAACAATCTAAGGGGCCCTCAGCAAAGTAGCCCCAACAAGGGTGAAAAAATGAACTTTCTATCCCATAATATTAGAGACATTGGGATGGTCTCCAAAGAAAGATCATTGCAATGATTGGTTAATCTTCACAGGCCTTCAATCGTCTTCATATAAGAAACTATGTGTTCTTTTGAAAATTCAAAAAAGATAATGAACATATGTTTGTTGGGTTGGGATTTTCTATTCATGGATGCTAGAGGAAATTCTAGCAGTTTAGCCTTTAGATGGAATGGCTCACTGCTTCTCTAGGAATCAGTAATCTCTTCTGATTACATTTGTGCAACCTGCTTCTCCAAGTCCCTAAATCTCATAGTGGATATCCTCAATATTTATGCTCCCTCACATGACAAAATCTATTTTTTGGAATGATCTCTTTAATTCTAGCCTCCTATACTGCTTCCATATCATATTGGGTGGTGAATTAAACCTAACTTTGTTTAGAAAATAATCTTGGGGAATGCATGCCGGATCTTATTCCTTCTCATAATTTTTCATCCAAAATCTTGACTAGCTGCATTTGGTAGATATCGAACCCTCTGTATTAGGATTCACTTGGTTGAATAAAAGATCGGGTGAGGGTCACTTCTCCAAAAGACTCAATCAATTCCTCCTAAATGAAATCCTTCCTCTGATTGTTAATCCATATAAATTTTCCATACTCCATACTAAAAGTATGCCATTCTGACCATTTTCCTATCCTATTGGAGCTTTCCACATCGAACCAAAAACTAGCTACTCCCTTCAAGTTTAATCCACACTGGTTAATCTACGAGGAGTTCATATCTATAGTCATCCATAGCTGGATTCCTTTTAGATAGACCTAGGATGCACATGCTATAGAACATCTCCAATAGAATCTTGCTAAAATCAAAACCCTAATAAAAGCATGGGTAAAGAACCTTATTGGAATATGAAAAAACCCTCATAAAGGTTGAAAGGAAAATATTGAAATCTTGGATGACCTAAGTGTAAGGAACATGAATGAAGAATCCAAAACAAAAATAGAAACACTAGAAGTGGAAAAATCAAGGATTTTTTCCTGGCACATAGCAAAGTGGAGGATGAAAAGAAGAGCAATATGGCTCTCATAAGGGGATCAAAATACTCCATTTTTTCAGAGACAAGCAAAATCCAGGAGAGCGATCAATTCAATATGGAAAATTCAGGATAAGTTAGGGAATGGGTGTTATGATTTTAAGGATATTTTGAAGGCAACAATTGGTCATTACAAATCACTTTTCATAGAACCCGTGCGGGAGAACATTAGGGATATATTTGCATCCTCATATTTGTTCAATAGATGGATAAATTAAGAACAAGGAAAATCACTTCTGACTCCTGTAACAAAGTAGGAAGTTCACCAAGCCCTTCTTACTTTTCAGAATGGGAAGTCTCCAGGACTGGATGTATGGACATCAGAATTTTATGTGAGTTTTTGGGATTTGATGGAAGATGATATAACAGTTGCATCATAAGAGTCTAAATCCTTAGGTATCATACATCCACCATTAAACTCCAATTTTATTGTCAACATCCCCAAATAAGAGAAATCTATGGGATTTGAACACTATAGACCTATCTCACCGTGTAACTATATCTACAAACTCATTTCTAAAGTTATAACATGACGTTTAAAGCCTATTCTTTCATATAATATCTCCTCCAATATTTTGGTTTTCTAGACAATAGAAACATCCATGATTCCATAGGTCTAGGACATGAAGCATTACACTCCATAAAGATCAAGAAGCAGCCATCTTTTATGCTTAAGTTGGATCTTTCATAGGATTTAGATAAAGTTAATCAACTCTTTTTTGCCTCTTATTAACTCAATTTGGCTTCCATCATCTATTTATAAACTGGATTGAAGCTTGCTATCAAATTGTCTCTCATGTTGTCCTGGTGAATAGCTTTGCTTCATCTTTCTTCATCCCCTCTAGAGGACTTAGACAAGGTTTTCCACTCTATCCATTGATTTTTCTCATTGTAGTTTAAGCCCTCAGTGTCCACCTTAACCAAGAACTTTACCGAGGTCACGTCAAAGGAGTCAATATCTAAGCTTCTCTTTCCCTCCTGCATATTTTTTTTTTGATGATATCCTTCTCTTTGGAGATGCCACAATGACTGAAGCAAAATGCCTCGACTAGATCCTTCAACTTTTATCTTCCTCCACCAGAAAGGAAATCAATCTAAAGAAATCCTCTCTACTTTTTTGCAATGTTCTAGAGGCTCGTATCCCGTTGATCCTTAAATTCCTCCCCTATCATGTTATCTACTCATTAGAGTGTTTCAAATATGTAGGATTCCTTCTTAAGGATAATGACTACATACTCTTTGATTGGACATGGCTTATAGATAAAGTCAAGAGTAGGATTAACTCATGGTTTTGTAGATGGATATCCTTGGAAAGAGGGATAACCTTGATCAAAAGCATTATAGAAGCTATTCTTTTATTTTGGATGGCCCTGGCATACATTCCAAAGGCCATCCTATATACTATAAAAAAGATCTATGAGAAATACCTTTGGTTAGGAAATCAAGAGGGGGGAAGTTATCCTTTATGCAAATGGGAGTCTCTCTGCCCAAAGAAGTCTATTGGTGGATGGAGAATAAAAAATCTCCAATTTGTTTCCAAAGCTTTAGCCTCCAAGAGCCTTTGGCGACTATTTACTCAAAAATGATTATGGAAAATCCTGTATGATACAGAAATATATATTTCCTTGCTCATTGATTTCATGGATTAGATCCTTCCACTCTCTTGACAAGGGAGGCTCTCCATATATAGTATGTGCATGAATGGTTATGTTTCTGGAAACTTTAACATGAAGAACATGTTATATATAGATGGTCGTCCACGCACTCATGGGAACATTAGAGGGTTCATAAATAGTTCTAGGTGCTCTTTATTTTATGCAAATTGTTCTTTTGAAGAACACTTCAATGACCAGGAGTTCTTTATGAAAAGCAAAGCATCCAAATTTGTTGTTGTACATGCAATACACAGTTTTTCTCCTGGTGACGAGTTGTTAATAAACTATAAATTTCGTAGACCACCAACTGCTCGTCAGAGATGCCTTGCATTGGGTTTACCCTTAGACGTCCCCTTGGTGCATAAGACAAAAGAACATTGATTAATTGTGTTTGTTAATTTTCAATGGGATTCATGTTAATGTATTGCTCAGTTTGAAATTTTGTTTTGTAAATTGTTATTTTAATTTATAAATTGTTTGTTTTATCGCCAAAATAGGGGACTTTCCCTAAACTCCTCACGTGAGTCATCATACACTCAAGGATATTTGATCACACCATTATCATATGTATAATTGTCATGCCAAAATCTCACACACATACTCATGAATTGCACTACATGTGCTTCTAGCTTTGATACAATGCTCTTCTGCAATTAATTGTATTTGTTAATTTTTAATCTGAACGTTTGCTTTATAAATTGTTTGTAGCTTAACATTTTTTATTGGAAATGATTCGCGTGTTTCTGTAGTAATTCATTTGAATAATGTTGGATCAAACCAATTGCATTATGCTTACTAACATCATCGATGTAATGTTTGATATTTTTGAAATCAAGATTCTGATGATGAGGGACTTGTCTACCATCTTTTGTTGCACCCCAATACAATGTCAAATCGATAGAAGGATGAAAAAGAGCGCAAATTGGAGAGGAAGCATACCAAGCACGGTTGAATCAACCACCTATTCAATTTCCACTACGTCCATATTCACCAATTACAAATGCATACAGTAATAGTAGTTCTTCACATGTTGGCAATGGGGGAAACACAGTAGAGGTTGGTATGGATGAGTTATTATGACAAACAAGTGCCATGGATGCAATGATATTACATACATTCCAAGACAATGAGCTAGTTGATGGCGCTCATTCGAAAGCCTTAAATCGACTTCCACCACCCCCTCTTTAGATATGGCTAGTCAAAGTCTACATAATTGGGGACTACAATGTTATTGTACAACTTGAAAGCAAAGTATGGCATGTTAGATGCGTGCTTCTCGGCACTTTTGAGGTAATTGACCATCAACTACCCTATATTTTGAGGAATGTTGTCACACAATCAACATTGAAAATGGTCAATTTTATGAACGTTAAATGACATTATACATTTATATTTCCCACTAACTGTAGGTTATTCAAAGATAAGGCACTTCTGAGTGATAATGTCTTGCTTGACAACTGTGAAGAGGAAAAACAAATGTTGAAAATGTTGGGTGTTGAGTACATATCATATCACATGTGTCCCACTGATTTTATTCTATATAGAGGTGAATATGCATACAATGAGATATGTCTAAAATGTGGGCATGACATGTACAAAGAATTGAATAACAAGGCTAAAGCACATGATCCTCCTCATAATATATTGAGGCACATGCCTATAATTCCAAGGATTCGAAGGCTCTTTCGTTGCAAAGAGTTAACTATGTTGCAGGGATGGCATGCCTCGCATTGAAGTGGGGAAGGAGTTATGTGAATGCCAATAGATTCAATATCCACGGAACATATAGATGATACATGGATTGATAAATTAAAGAATGAAGTACGAAGACTTCAATTGAGCATAGCCCTTGATGGTGTCAACCCATTCAGCCAACCAAACACCAAAGATACTATTTGGCTTGTAGTAGTGATCAATAACAATATCCCCCGATGGTTGTACGTGAAGAATGGACATATTATGTTGGCTCTTATAATCCATGGTAGAAGACAAGTGAAGAATATGGATGTTTACCTACAACCATTGATCAATGAATTCAAGGAATTATGGGAAGGGATACATGTATATGACGTATCAAAACCCATCCCAATAGAGAGGATTTTTATGTAGTATGGAATATGTGCATATACCACACATGATTATCCGGGGTTAGGAGTTTTCTCTGGTAAATATATTGTTTTATTTATTTATATTAAAGCAATATTTCTTGGCATATTTAATTCGGTGAAACTATATTGATATTCAACACTAACGTGCTCTGTATACCATAACACTGCAAGTCTTGTAACAAAAGGTTATCATGGATGTAAATGTTGTGGGCCTTCTTTGAAGGCTAGATTTTCCATAGAGCTATGAAATCCAGTGTGCAACTGCTCGAGGGTATTCCTCCCAGAAAACCACCCTTATATAAGAGAAACATATACTTTCAATGGTAAACCAGAGAGAACCCAAAGGCCTGAAACAATGACACCGAATGACTAGCTTAGGGCATATGAAAGAGAGAAGGAGAAGGAATTTGCAGAGATGTTCGATTCAAATGGGGAACCTATGGTCGATGATCCAAAATTCTTCGACACCTATGTTGAGAAAATACCCATCGAGGGGAAAAGGAAATCGATATTTTATGATCTCCCATATTGGGAGAATATTAATATTTCCCACTTATTGGATCCCATGCATATATTCATAAATATTTCATATTCTTTGTGGTGGTACATATCATCTAAAAAAAGTGACATGTTGGTAATCAGGAGAGATCTAATTTCTTCAAATACTAAAAACAAGCATTGGCCAAGACAAGAAATAGAGGAGAGGCTGGCCCCTCTTGGTCAATTAAAGAAGGCGATGTCCCATGGGTTTTGAAGAAATATGATCTTTCTTTGGAAAATGATGTTATTTTAGGTGTGAAGGCACCTTATTTATATGGGTCTACTCTACGACGTTGCTTCACTATAGATGAAAATTTGTCAGGTTTGAAATCAAATGGCCATCTCAACCTTCTTAGGGTATGTATAATGTCAAAAAATGTTTATTTATTTATTTATATCTTTTATCACGCAAGTTAAATTAATGCAAATATTTTTTTCTGTTTACTTTGTAGTGTCATTATCCGTTGTTGGTGTGTGGGTGTGTAAACCACGACTTTCTCGATGACATGCAACATGCCATCTCTAAACTATCTGCATTTGTACAGTGAGTACATCAAGCAGATCGACCACACACGTGGCACAACCATTTGGTATAATGAACGCGATGAGGACAAAAGGGAAGGGGAGCTACTGCAAACAAAAGGAAAAAGGCACATGTTAAAGAGTAAGCCACTTATCTTTCGATCTTCACATTTACACATACTAACTATTCACAACAAACTTCAAAATCTATATTTGATCCATACATATTGAATGTGGTTTTGTTTCCATGAATACAACAACGAATTTAGAAATCGATGCCATCAATAAATTCATTCTTTACAATGCAGAGGCAACACAACTGTGGGTCGCATTGTGTGAAGAGAAAATGAGGAAATGGGACATTAACAGAAAAGAATTCAGGTTGTTGCATTGTAGAAGCATGCATTTTCTAGATCATTTAAAAGAAAATATGCCAATGTTCTGTCCCAACAGTTGGGTTTCATATCAAGTCACAGAGAAATATGGTGCATCCGATCATTACCCGCCTGAAGAGGAGGATGCACTAAACATTGGGATCGGGTGCAATAACTCGGTAATGATATATGTTTGTACATTTCTACCTTTATAATGCAATTTTGAATTAAAATATCTATGTTTATTAAATTTATGGTTGGGTTATTAGACATATGACATCATCATTTGTTAACCTTTTTTATAGGTGCATTCGTTCTCATCTATGTGCAATTATGGATATCATTTTCGCACCGAGTGTTATGTCCCCGACCATAAAACCAAGGCCAAGGTCACCAGGAAACCCAAGGGAAGGCTAAATCAAGGTAAATGCATAGTGGAATAAGGTTATCTAAGGCTAGGCCATCATTCCAACAAGCCAATTTAATAAAACAATCAACCTTCTTAAAGACAATGTAGCTTGCGATACATATCATTTTCCATATGCAAATACTAAGAAAGGTAAATGCAAGCATGAATTTAAACATATATGAACAAGATTTTAACATGTAATCTAACATCAATTAATTAGATCATATATAGCCATATAACCATTAACAAAATCATATTTGCAAGCTAACTCTAACAATATAAATAAAAGATCTACAGGTTGCCATATTCAACCATATTGACAAGCTAGAAACTAGATCTATTGATTGCCACCTACAACCATATTAACATAAGTAAAAATAGAGATGAGAGCTTCCATATACAAGAATATAGATTATAATAACATAATATCTCATGGTTGTTACCTACAAACTTACAAACCATAAGCAAAAACTGGGTCCAAGAGCACATGTACATCAAAATATTGTAAATAAGCACATAATAAAGTATTCATAACTGACTGCCAACCATAGGCATATCAACATGAAAGAATTTAGGTATGAAAGATATCATCTACAACCATATAAAATCATATATCAAGGCTGTCATCTACAACAATACAATCCATAAGCAAATATGATCTATAAGCACATACATTTTGAAGATGCAGTAAACAAACATAATAAGAAATACTCATCTCAATCATGGGAAACTAGCTTCAATAGGAAAATGTTCCACCTTATGCATATTTCAACATGAAATTCACCCCTGATCTAATGCCATAGATCGACATAAGAGGTACTCTCAAACCAACAGGTATGGTGCACTCATCTCAATACATGAAACACTGCCACACAAAAACAACTGTATCTCAGTCATACAAAAAGCTTTTACAATGAAAAAAAAGGTGTTCCTGACTGGAAACATTGCTCCAATGCAATGGAATAGGTCTCACAATCTAGAAATTATCAAAAATATATGAAGCAGAAGGTATGGCTGCGCCCTTCTCAACACCGTGAGAAAACCTTGCCACACCAAAATGACCATATCTTAGTCATATAGAAAGCTTTTTTAGTGAAAAAAAAATATTCCTTGCTGAAAACCTCACTCCAGATGCAATGGAATAGGTCTCACAACCCAAAAATCATCAAAAATAGGTGAACCTGAACATATGGTTGCGCCCTTTCCAGAGTGTCAGAAACCACCACTAGACCTTTCTCCATCTAAACTTTCCCTTTCATCTACACCACCTAGTGAAATGGGATTCCCTTCACCACACAGGTCCCTCAGGACATCACCATCAACCTTCAGGCTTCACATGTAGATATTCAGACAAAGACAAGCAATGGGATAAGGACTCATGTGTTAAATATACAACATCAAGAGACATTCTCCATACGAATCTTGTGTACTCAAGATTGATCCTCCCGTATAGAGGTGAGCAATTTGATTGCCTTCCATGTAAAGGTTATTCCTCCCGTATAGAGGTAATTGATCAAAGTAATGATGCTGTAAATTCTTGTTGGAAAAGGCTATGAACTTGTGTGCATCAAGTCATGATTATCATGTGAACCTTCCGTATAAAGGTATCCATGAGCTGGACCTCCCGTATAGAAGTGCACCTTCCGTATAAAGTTCATGCTTTACTTGTTAAAAGCATTTAATGTTGTGTGATATATTATTAACCATGATCACCAGATTGCTATTAAGTCTCCTTTAGAGATTGATCACCTCTAAAGTGAATTACTTTAGCACATGATCATTTGGTTTGGAATAATATAATATGATCACAACATCCGATAATTCTTCTTAGTATAATTTAATGTGATGGATAATTAAAGTTAGAACATATTGACAGGTGCAGTAAGAGATAAAGAAATAAAATATAAAGCATAGAGATCAAGAGAATTCAAAATTTCCCATGCAGACACTTGAACTAATTAAAGAGAACTCAAATTATTAAAGCTTCAGTTAAGTATCAATGCTTCAATTAAAGCACCAGTTAAAGATATGTCTCAGTTAACTAAAGAACTCACAGTGGTCACTTCAAGTAAATCAATCATCATGATTTCAGTTAACTCAGTGTTAAATAAAAGGGACTAGTTAACTAAAGTATTTTCACTTTAGTTAAACTAAAAGATGACACTTCAATTAAAGAAAGTTAACTAAGCGACAACAAAGAAAATCTAGTTAACTAAGTGTTATTGCATGACGAAACTTATGTTAAACTAAAAGATGACACGTGAGTTGTGACACTTGCATGTCAACACTTAAGTTAGCCACCTAACTAAGTGGGAATTCTTTCAGTTAAGAGGCGATTTCATCCTAAGTAACATCTCAGTGAGATCAAGCACTACATGAGAAGTGGGGCACACCACTCCAGCAAGATTAATACATCCAGTTTGAGGGCGAGTTCATCCTGAAGTTAGAAGTTAAAAATAGAATAGAAGTGTTAAATTTTCAGAATTTACTTCAATCTGATCTAGGATCTTAACTGAGAGAACAACATGTACATCATATCTACAGCATATCAATCATGGAGACAATAATGCAAGCACACAAGAGACACAAAGATTTACTTGGGGAAAACCATAAAGGTGAAAAACCCCAATAACTTCCTCAGAGATAGATAGAGCAATGATACAACCCAACCATAAGAGATAGACATAACCTAGCAGCAGATCCTCCTCCTCCATAAGTGCGCCACTCCTCCTTGAGTGCATGAGTGAGAAGTGAGTGATAAAATAGAGTGCCTCCCGCACTCTATTTATACTTGACTTGACTTGCCTTTTACATAAATCATGTAGGCTCGAACTTAACCACATAACATAATGCTGACTGGGCCGACCCCCAATAGGGTGGTCTAATAACCCTTTGACCCACATGACTTATACAGGGCCGACCCCAACAAGGTGGTCTAATAACCCATCAAGTATAAGTTACGACATTTACAATATAAATGACGACACTTCCGTATAGAGGAATAATACCATCTCTATAGGAGTACATACAACATACATATATGAAATACATTCCGAAGTTACATATACATCAACAAGAAGACTGTATAAATATGATATACAGGATTGTTGAATCCAATGTGAAGCAAATTCTCTTCTCCATTGAAGGCAAGGCACTTTTCTTTGTGCAGGGTATTGTTCGTGCTTCTTAATTTTGTGCTGGGCACACATTCGATTGATCTCTCTTCTCTATTGCTTCCGTATCTTCACCAAGAAGTTTGGTGATATCTTATCTTCCAAAAGCAATATGCTATGTTGTAAAGGAAAGCATTCTCTACTATCCACTATATTATACCAAGAAGAATTGCTGGGGTTTTTGTTCTCATAATTTTGAGGATTTTCCCCAGGGTATATCTTGTGTTATGGTTGTATGAATTTCATGGATTGAATTGTCTCATTGCTTCAAGTCTCCGCATCTAAAAGAATTAAATATCAAAGCTCAACCAAATTTCAAAATGGTATTGGAGCTCAGGGCATTAAGGATCTTAGTTTTGCATGCCATCTAGAGCCTACGTTGATCCTGAGAAGTTGAGAACCAGATTTGAAGACTATGGCATCAGTCTCTCTATGACCAGAAGACCGTCTTGAGAGCACCTCAAACTTCAACACTTGGAAGGCTAGGATTCTCAACATCCTAGAGGAACATGAATTGGATGGCTATGTATACACTGTGGTGGAGGAGCCTACATCTAATGCATGGCGCATCAAATTCAAGAAGAATCAAACTAAGGCTAAACATATCATCTATGATTTGATAAAAGATAACTTGATTCCTGTGATCACACCATTGAAGACCGCGGAATATTTTTATGATACATTGACTAATCTATATGAGAAGAAGGCCCCGATTCAAAAGAGGGCATTGAAGAATAAGCTTAAGAACTTAAAGATGGAGATGGATGAGACAATGGCCTCCTTCTTCTCCAAGATCTCTCAGGTAAGAGATCAACTTGCTAGTATTGGAGTAGTGGTGGATGAAGATGATCTTCTCCAAACCGCTATTGATGGTCTCCCATTCTCATGGGAGACATTCTTGGCTGCAATAAATGGCTGAGAGGTACAAACTAACTTCGAAAGGTTGTGGCATGAGTGCCACCAAGAGGAGGGGAGAATCCAAAGCAAGTCAGTGTGCATCAAAGAATAAAATCTTTCCCTCACAACAAGGATGAAGAAAGGAAAGAAACCCTTCTTCCAAAAGAAGTTCTCTCATTCAAAGAAGAAGGAGTTCAACAAAGGATTTGACAAGCCAAAAGATATATGCTTCAATTGCAACAAGAAAGGCCATTTCGCAAGATATTGTAGAGCAAAGAGGAAAGGAAAGTTTCATGCTTCTACCGCCATAGAAGATGAAATCACTCAAAATAATGCATCCGAAGAAAAGGAGACAAGAAGAGAGTGTTATCTTTTCTCATCCCTTTCGGGATCCGTCATCACAAATGAAAACACATGGTTAATTGACAGTGGTGTATCCAAACATATGAATGGTTACAAGAGTACCATCACCGATCTAAAAGATAAAGAATTCACATGCATGGTAGAGTTGGAGGACAACTCAACTTATTTGATCCAAGGAGTTGGATCCACCTCATTCCAACTGAGCACCGATGATATTCTACATGTGGAGGACATTATATATGTTCCAGGCTCGAAGAAGAACCTCCTCTCAGTTTCGGTTCTTGAAGACAAAGGTTTCCGAGTTATCTTCATGGATAACAAAGCATTTTTATGGCCGAAGAACAAAATCCTAGAATCTACTGCTGTGATTGGAGTTCGAGAGGGAGGACTCTACAAGGTACCTGGGAAGTACATTCAAGCTATTATTTACCACACTATCAGTCGATGTGAGCTATGGCATCGAAGGCTTGAACACCAACACTACAAAGCGCTACCAGGACTTCAAAATATGGTAAAAGGTATGCCCATATTTGATTTTGAGCATGATAGTGTATGTCGGGGTTGTGCACTTAGGAAGAATGTTAAGAAAACATTTTCTAGCAGTTCTACTAGATATAAAGGGATTTTAGATTTAATACATTTTGATGTATGTGGTCCCATGTCATCCCCCTCCCTGAGTGGCTTCTTATATTATGTACTGTTCATAGATGATTTTTCTAGGAAGTCATGGATTTATTCTATGAAGGCTAAAATTCAAACTCTTAGCAAATTTAAAGAGTTTAAAGCCCTAGTTGAAAATAAGAAAGAAAATCACATATGTGCATTAAGATATGATAATGGAGGTGGATCTGATTCACATGCATTTAATGATATATGTAGTGATGCAGGAATATATAGACAGTTAACTGTACCATACAACACTCAACAAAATGGGGTTGCTGAAAGAAAGAATAGAACCATACGTGAGGCTGCAAAATCCATGATGCATGATCAAGATATGTCTACCTCATTATGGGAAGAATTCGCTCGTACAGCTGTGTACATCTAGAATAGAATCCCACATGCCATTCTAGATGAGAAGACACCAGAAGAAGTGTTTACCGGTGAGAATCCAGACATCTCACACTTGAGGATCTTTGGGAGCCCAATATACATTCATGTACTTAAATAAAAGAGAACAAAGATGGAGCCTTCTGGAAATAAAGGAACCTTTGTGGGTTATAGCGAGTCATGCAAAGCATACTGAATATATGTATCTGGTGAGAGACACATTGAAGTCAGCCGAGATGTTATATTCTATGAGGAAGCTGCTTTCAAAAGATCAAAAGAGATTCAATGTGATTCAAAGATGGATGATCCCGAGTCTCATTCCCCCCCTTCATGGTTAGAGAGGGAGAAACCAGAATATGCCTCAGATTCTCTAGCTCTTGACTAACCAATAGAACTGGTTGAGAGGTCACCTGATGAACCTCTTACTAAAAGAAGATCTGCTTGGTGCTGATACATCTTATAAAATGTAGAGAAATATGGAGCACCAACAGGCTCATCCAGAGAGTGAAAGCAACTTGAAAAATATTCAAGGTATGTTGCATTGATGAGTCACATCAGTGATTCAAAACCATCCTCATATGAAGAAGTTGCAAAGCATCAAGTTTGGAAAGATGCAATGACATAATAGTACAACTATATAATGAAGAATAATGTTTGGGAGGTTGTTCCCAAACCTAATGGGAAGTCCATTATGAATTCTAGATGGATTTACAAGATAAAGGATGTTGCATATGGTAGCATTGAGAAGTATAAATCCAGATTCATTTCCAGAGGTTTCTCTCAGAAAGAAGACATCGATTATGATGAGACCTTTTCCCTTGTGGCAAGGTACACCACAATCCGAGCAATAATTGCACTTGCATATGTTCTAGGATGGAAACTTCACCAGATGGATGTGAAGACAACCTTTCTCAATGGTGAGGTTGAGGAAGAGGTTTATATTTAGCAGCTTGAAGTATTTTTGGTGCATGGGAAGGATTCCCATGTTTGTAAGCTAAAGAAAGCTCTA
Source organism: Larix kaempferi (assembly GCA_027924585.1). Taxonomy (NCBI): domain Eukaryota; kingdom Viridiplantae; phylum Streptophyta; class Pinopsida; order Pinales; family Pinaceae; genus Larix; species Larix kaempferi. The sequence goes on from BSBM01000123.1 coordinate 3,521,834, forward strand.
TATGGGCTTAAGCAAGCCCTCAGGGCTTGGTACTCCAGAATCGATAGCTACCTTCTGAAACTGGGTTTCTGTAAGAGTGAAGCTTATCCAAATTTTTACTTCAAAGTAGTGAATGACCAACCGTTGATATTGGTTCTATATGTTGATGATTTGTTTCTCACTTGAGAGGAACATCTGATTGCTTGGTGCATGAGGGATCTCATCTCATAGTTCGAGATGAAAGACTTAGGTCTAATTCACTACTTTCTTGGCCTTGAGATCTGGCAAAGAAAATATGAAATTTTTCTATCTCAAGGGAAGTACAATGTGGATATATTGCGTAGGTATGGCATGATATATTGAAAATCTATGACTACACCGATGGTTTCCAATTTGAGGAAACTTCATGAGTCAGGATCTGGATCATATCTAGTAGATCCCACTTTGTATAGACAACTTATAGGCTCACTAATGTACTTGACACATTCGAGGCTTGATATATGTTATGCTGTGAGCATTCTGATTCAATTTATGTTTGATCTGAGACACATACACTGGACAACTGCTAAGCATGTGGTTAGGTACTTTCGAGGTAAAATTTCATATGGACTCAGATATGCCTCCAGTGGAGGATCCATGTTACTTGGTTATACAAACTCAGACCGGGGAGGAATCATTGTGGACCGTAAGAGCACATCTGACTACTATTATAGCCTAGGATCGGCTATGATATCTTGGTCCAGTAGGAAGCAAGGATCCGTATCCTAGAGCACCACCGAAGCAAAATACATAGCTTCTAGTGTTGCTTGCCGAGAAGTAGTGTGGATCAGAAATATACTTGCAGGGTTGTTCAGTGAAAAGATTGAACCTGCAGTTATTAGGTGTGACAATCAAAGTTGCATCAATATTTTTGAAAACCCAGTGTTTCATGACAAGTCGAAGCACATTGAAATGAAGTATCACTTTTTTCGAGACATGGTCTAGAAAGGTATAGTGAAACTTCAGTAAATTGCTACTGATGAGCAGATTGCAGATGTGTTAACAAATCCTCTGTTAGTGACAAAGTTTAGGTACTTCTGAGACAAGCTTGGTGTGGCATAGAATTCCTCCCTCACTGAGAGGGAGTGTTAAATATACAACATCAGGAGACATTCTCCAAACGAATCTTGTGTAGTCAAGATTGATCCTCCCGTATAGAGGTGGGCACTTTGATTTCCTTCCATGTAAAGGTTATTCCTCCCGTATAGAGGTAATTGATCAAAGTAATGATGTTGTAAAGTCTTGTTGAACAAGGCTCCGAACTTGTGTGTATCAAGTCATGATTATCATGTGAACATTCTATATAAAGGTATCCATGAGATGGATGTCCTCCCGTATAGAGGTGGATCTACCGTATAAAGGTCATGCTTTACTTGTTAAAAACATTTAACGTTGTGTGATATATTATTAACCATGACCACCAGATTGTTATTAAGTCTCCTTTAGAGATTGGTCACCTCTAAAGTGAATTACTTTAGCATATGATCATTTGGTCCATAATAATATAATATGATCACAACATCCGATAATTATTCTTGGCATAATGTAATGTGATGGATAATTAAAGTTAGCAAATATTGACCATGCAGTAAGAGATAAAGAAATAAAATATAAAGCATAGAGATCAAGAGAATTCGAAATTTCCCATGCAGACACTTCATCTAATTAAAGAGAACTTGAATTATTAAAGCTTCAGTTCAATATAAATGCTTCAGTTAAAGCATCAGTTAAATATATGTCTCAGTTAACTAAAGAAATCACATTGGTCACTTCAAGTAAATCAATCAGGATGATTTTAGTTAACTAAGTGTTAAATAAAAGGGACTAGTTAACTAAAGTATTTTCACTTTCATTAAACTAAAAGACGACACTTCAGTTAAAGAGAGTTACTAAGTGACAACAAAGAAAATCCATTTAACTAAGTGTTATTGCATGACGACACTGATGTTAAACTAAAAGCTGACATGTGAGTTGTGACACTTGCATGTTGACACTTAAGTTATCTATCTAACTAAGTGGGCAAGCTTTCAGTTAAGAGGCAAGTTCATCCTAAGTGACAGCTCAGTGAGATGAAGCACTGCATGAGAAGTGGGGTGCAACACTCCATGCAAGATTAATACATCCAGTTTGAGGGTGAGTTCATCTTGAATTTAGAAGTTAAAAATAGAAGAGAAGAATGTATAAATATGCTATACAGGATTGTTGAATCCAATGTGAAGCGAATTCTCTTCTCCATTGAAGGACAGGTGCTTCTCTTTGTGCAGGGTATTGTTTGTCCTTGTTATTGTTGTGTGGGCACACATCATATTGATCTCTCTTCTCTATTGATTCCGTATCTTCACCAATAATTTTGGTGATATTTTATCTTCCAAAAGCAATCTTCTATGTTGTAAAAGAAAGCATTCTCTGCTATCCATTATATTATACTAAGAAGAATTGCTGGGGTTCTTGTTTCATAATTTTGAGGATTTTTCCCAGGGTATATCTTGTGTTATGGTTGTATGAATTTCATGGATTGAATTGTCTCATTGCTTCAAGTCTTTGCATCTAAGAGAATTAAAGATCAAATATCAACCAAATTCCAACATCATGTTGTGTTCTGCACAATCAATATTCAATCCCCATTACAAGGTCTTCAAACCTCATTAGAAGGCCTTCAATCTTCTGCAATACGATGCATCTCCTCCTTGAGAGCATGCATTTCCCAACACGAGAGAATTCTACTACACTGGAGAGCTCATAGAGAGAAGAAGAATAATGAAAGAGAGCCCCTTTCCCATCCTTTAATAACCATTCAAATTCCTAAGGAAGTAACTCCAATTCCAAGAGAGGTAACTCAAATTTACTGTGGTTACCCAATTCATGAGATTCCATTCCCGGAATAGAAAAATGTGAAATAGAGAGGCGAGTTACACTTTTTCAAGGAGTGTAGGCTAAAAATATCCAGTGAGGGTGCATGAGTGGATGAAGACCATTACAAGAGTCTAAAGAGGGTGCACTAGCCAATTAATCCCCACTAAAAATCAAAGAGGGTGTAATAGTACCTCCATAAACCAAAATAACCAAAAATAGGGAGGAACAAGCAATGTTAGGGAGAGAAACAACTCCTAGTCCCCAACCCCCTCACAAGTAGAATCCATGGCCCCCCATTCTCGTTAGCTGTCCATGTTGAATCTAATTATTTAATTAAACAACAACAACAATAATAATGTCCAAAGTCCATAGTCCTTGCATCTAGTGTCCAATAATAAACAAAATAATAACATATGTCTGGGGATTAACAACCGACGTATTACGTCGAGGATGCCGATGGTCGACATTTTACACAAGATTGTGGAGTGGGAGTCGATTTCAACCAATCTAGTCGTGGTATCCACCACGATTGGAACCTGATAGGAGGGATGTTGCGTCATGTTGGAAAGATACATGAGATCATTCAAGTGGGCTTCTCATCTTTCCAATGTGTTATTTTTACGTGCAGGTGATGGGACACATTCGACATGAATAATGTAAAGGAATATCGTAAAAGTGGGTTGATATGTATCAACTCTAGAAAGACGTGGGATGAAAGTAAGGAGCCTTATTATTTCCTAAAAAACTGCAACCAATTTTAATTTCACCCGGATGTGTTGGATAGAGATTGGTGGTTCATTTTAAGACACGACCCTAGATCTAGACATGTTTATGAGAACAACAATGCTATCATGCCAACCGAGGAAGATAATGAGGGTGATGACAATAGAGAGTGATATGTACATGTTTTTCTTTTCATCATTTACATATTGATATATGACTTTGTTATTGTTATTAGGAAGGGTCTAATTATATTGTTTATTTTTCATGTTATGACGGTGGAAATGGAAAGTGGATTACTGGATGCAGTGTTTAAACAATTTGAGTTGGTTAACAACCAATCTGATGTGAAATATGTTCCATAGTTAGAGAATATATTTCTTGATTTCCATTTAGTTAATATGGATATACATATTCATATCTATATGTATTTGAATTTTCATTGTTGATTGCTTGTTGACCCATCAGGTCAAATCCTTATGTATTTGAAGTTTCCTTTCAATTGACTCAACTAAAATTTTAGCAAGAAAGAGCCATATGTGTGGCCAAGTCACTATAGTGAAGTGTTCCTTCACCTAAATGTTTTAGAGGGTATGAAAAGTGTTCCTTCAATGTGGACTAATGTCATATTATATAATGAATATCATAATTAATAATAATAAGTTTGGAGAATGCAACTTTTGGCTTTACGATTGAGAGGAAAGGGTGTTCTTTTAATTAAGTATATGTTTTACTTCCTAATAGAGATTTGATATTTGTCATTGTAAAGCGAGTTATTGTCAAAAAGATAAAAATCTTGAATGATATATTGATAAGTCATATTGATGTTGATATTTACATTTTTTGTGATGTTCATATTTATATATTATAATAATATTACATGGTAATACTTGAATTTTTGTTATGATGTTTGGTTACACTTATAAAAAATTATTCATTTATGTTTATCATTTGAATAATTAAGTTATATACAACATTATATGATGAAGACTTAATTTCTTTTTTAAAAATCATTATATATTATTTTGTAATGCTCAACATAAAGGTACAACAAATTAATAATAATATTATATATATATATATATATATATGTATATATAACATTATGACAAATTTTACTACATTATTAAGAAATTAATTACAATAAATTATAATATCCATACAAATTATATGAAAACCAAATATTTTTTTTTATATTATTACATAAACATAATACTATGACTACAAACTATACAACAAATAAACATGATACTATGACATATTATACAACATTCATAAATCATAGAGTTGCCACACATTCATCCATTATCAATACAAAATTCATAAAAATATTTAATTCAATGATAATTTTAATTCAATTATATTATGTAAAACTAAAAATTTAACCTACATTAAATTACTTGAAATATTTTTCCACATTTTCAATTACCATTACTCCAATCCATATTTTCACATTTATGATGACCTAACAACCAATATATCAAACTATATATGAAACCATACTTCAAATTGCCTACAAAACTTAGCTTGGAATTATTTAATATGAAAAATGGTTGAAAGGATGCTAAAAATTTGACCAAAATTAAAAACCCAATAACTTTCTTTACAAAGGTTTAAAATATTGACTTGTGTTGTAGTGATAGTTGATATGTTATGTTTATGAGTGTTAACTATATGTAAGTTGTTATCAAATCAAGAATTATTTAATATGAAAAATGGTCGAAAGGATGCTTATAAAATTTCGAAAACTTTGAAAACTTTCTAATGCTTTGAAAACTTGTTAAGTAATACAACAAATTCTTTTGTAACATAATTTACAATGCAAATTGTGATGTTTTTGTCGACTAAAATAGCTAGTGATTTAAAGACCCACATTTTGAATAGTACAAAGTTCTTTTACATAAGCATACAATCATCATCATTTTCAACACCTAACAAACATAAACATAAACATCATGATCATACCTCATAAAATTAATCATAAGCATAAACATAAACATCATGATCATACCTCATAAACTTAACCATAAGCATAAACATAAACATAACATCATCATCATTTTCACGACATAAACATAAACATACCATCATTATCATTGTCACCATCTAACGATCACTATTTTAAACACATGATCAATCAATAACATGACAATAATAAATATCATAATTTATAATTTTAAATATATATCATCATACTACCTAAAAACATACAGATCAACATCATCATACCATAATAAACATAAACATCATCATACCATCATAAGCATAAGCATAAGCATAAACATAAACATAAACATACCACCATCATAATAATTTTCACCATCTAACATAAAACATAAAAATAATTGATATAGCATCATAAACATACAAATAAACATAAACTGAGTGTAACATGTTAAACATTACATTTCCATCATATGACATAACACAAGCCACATTATATTATAACATGCATAACCATCACACACATCTAACAAACATCATTTAACCTAATCTAACATACACATCACCATCACGTACATATAAATAAACATCAACATAAACATCGACATCAATATAAAAATGAAAAATGCAATATATACATAGATATCAACATAGATAACATCAAATTAGTGATAAAATATGCCAAATATATATCTCCAGTCCAATAACTGCTATGAAATATTTGGTCCACCTCTTCCTGCAGAGGCAACATCAGTATCTCTCCGACCAGATCTAGATGCATCGTCACCTCCACCGATAGAGCTAGAGGAAGTATCAACACCTCTTCCAGTAGAGCTAGAGGCATTGAAACCTCTACTAATAGAGTCAAAGACATCAATACCTCTACCAGGAAAACAAGAGATCGAAGAGAAGCATGGATAGGACCATCAAGTTGAATCACACGACCCCCTCTCATGATCATCTTTGTAATAAATTCTACTGGAGCTGGAAATGGTGGATGGTCGGGTCGAACAGTAGGATCGACAGGTTAGTCAAGCGAGAGTACAGGAGATGATGAAGTAGGATCAGAAGGTTGATCAAGCGGGAGTAGAGGAAATGATGAAGTAGGATCGGTAGATCGGTCAAGTAGGAGTAGAGGAGATGATAAAGGAGTTGATGGAGGAGGAGGTGGAGTAGTAGATGTCGAAGATGATGTAAGAGGAGGTGGGGTAGTAGATACCAAATATGATGGAGGAGGGGGTGGAGCTGGAGGAGGAGGATGATGGTCATCCCTCTTAGTAAATAATGGAATACATGCACCGACAATATGCTGCATCAACAACCTCATATCACGAGGAAGAATCCACCATATCTCCATAAGGTGAGGCTGTCAAACAATGTTGTTCACTCGTATAGGCTGAACCCCTTCATTTGCCAACAATATTTCCAACCTGTCTGCCAAATCCCAGTGACACCTATATTGGGGCCTACGTGGACGATGTCTAGGATTTATACTAGCCAACTATGGCTCGGCCTGATCGGGATCCTCCATATCCTCATCCTCCTGAGCGGGAGGAGGAAACCCGACCTCACCATCGAATGTGCCAATTATGTTTGCAAAAAATATAGTACATAATAATAATTAGACAATTTAATATGAAGAAGATATTTCATTTGCATTAAGTATAAAGAGAATAAAATAAACATAATGGTAATATTATCTCTCTCATATAGTGGCTCCTCTGGTGTGAAGAATATCTTGGGGCACCCTCTCCAGTCCAATACCGCATATGGATATGGCACAATGTCTAGCGCATTGTCCTCCTCATTGGATAGCATATTGAGCACACCTGACGTGATCCTAGCCGAGAAGTCAGGCTGCCCCCTCTTGGGCATCATCTTCCCCCACATGTGCATATGCACCTCTGTCATCGGCCTATAAGGGAGACACTGAAATGATGGTCTGGTGGTCGGAAACCTCTCAAAAAATGGATAAAAAAGCTCTGAACAGAAAGGGAATTTGGACCTCCCATCAATCATTGCACGACATCTATCCAAAGCATAAAAAAATTGCAACGAAAAAATGGCAGACCACCTAATGTATCTAGGTCTCTGCACTAAAGAGTCAACATAATACAATAGAGGGAAACTAATATGCTACCCATCACTAGTGGAGTGCACTGGGGTCATGAGAAAAAGAGAGAGGCATGCAACCTCCTCTCAACCAAAAGCAGAGATCCTAAGTTGCACATTGCTCACCTGAAAATTAGAGGAATGGACGTCCTCGTCACTGATATATCTCAGAAAGTAAGCTAGCTGACTCTTTGATGTAGCACCAACTGGGACATCAGGGAACTGGGGAAATCCTCCCGTCTCCTGGATAGCCTAGTGATGAAATAGATATCCTCCTCAGTGGGATATAATCACAGACTAGTACCAACACGAAATGCTTTCCTATGATGATCCCATCGTCGGATGAACTGACACAACAATGAAGACTTACCGTTGAGGGATGTAGCCTCCTGATAGAACTTCAGGAGGCCAACAACCTTGAAGAGATATATAGTCTGGGCAGTAATGGGGAAAGGGTACAAATCCCTCTCCCTATTCCTATCCTCCCATTCTCTGACCATGTTGAACTGGTCCACTTCTGCACGGTCCTGTTGAGCAGCTTGTCACCGCTCACGTATCTGTTTCACATATAACAGGAATCAATGTCATAAATAGATATATAAAAACATGTAATATTTCATTCAATTAACATCCTATTTAATAACATCAATACTATATTTTTCTCTCAATACAATAATTTTTTAGGTGCAGTGTGCCAAAATAACATAGGTGCATCGGCAACAATGCATTTATACACAAACTACACCACATATGATGCATTTCTATACACATTTCATTGCCAAATGGTGCATTAAAATAAGTATCGCACACTCCTATTATCTTTCTATATATCTAAATTTATTTAAATGGTGCACCAAATACCAGATGCACTGGGATGTTTTATAAAATTTGGTTCTGGTGTGCCTAAGTCACATTAGCGCACCGCACAATGGTGCACTCACGTGCACTAGGAGCACCGTTAAATTATGATTTCTTGCATTGTAAAAAGTTATAAATTGTAGTTGCAGTGCATTTAATTCAAATATACACACTGTAAACGGTGTGCTTAAGTGATCTAAATACACCATCGTTTATTAAATTTAATAATTTTATGGAAATCTATTCACCGTGTGCCTATGGCACATCAGAGCATCGGGTACCGGTGCACTGACGTGCCAAAGGAGCACTGTTAAATTATGATTTCTAAGGACTCAAAATTTATAATATTTAGATGTCTGTGCGTTTAGATAGATTCAACGCACCATTATCGGTGCGTTTACGCGATCTAAAAGCACCTTTGTTTATGAAATTTTAATGTTTTTATGATAACGTGTCAACGGTACACCTACTGCACGTCAAAGCACTGAAAACCGGTGCACTAGGTGCGTTGTATAATTTAATTGTTTTTTGTCTAATAGGTTTTGTTAACTGGTGCGTTCAACACACCTAAGTGCATCGGAAAACCAATGTTCTTCAGTGTCCAACGCACCGATAAGCAACTCATTTTTTTTAAAATAAATTTTCACGATGCGACGGTGTGTTTGAGCCATTTAGCTTGCACCGCTAGTGGTGCACCCTGTAAAATTTTACAGGGTGCATCGTTTAACGGTGCGAGCCCAATGACTTTAATGCACAACGCAATTTTTTTTTATATATATTTTAAATGGGACAATTTGAAGCTCAATTTTAAAAAATAATCAGCTAAAAATCTAAATTATGAAGTAAGAATCAATTCACCTATTGAATGATCCGTCAAGGAGGCATATTGGCGATGTATGGAAAATTTGAATTTTTTCCCACTGTTTGGAAAAATTCAAACTAGAGTCAAAAGCCAATAGGAGAGAGAAATTTGTCCACGTGCACCACAGATGTGAGGGTGTCCAGGTGGGTTAAGTGCAACACCGGTGCAGATGAGCTCAAACGCATTGAAGAGAGTATTGAATGAGTTTGACGACGCAATTTTTTATTATTATTAAACCTTGTTTCAATGCGCCTGACAGTCAAGCGCACCGATGCGAGCAGGCTTTAAAATAAAATAATAAATTTTAATAAAATATATATATTTATAATTTTTTAATAAAATAATTTCCGTTGTGTTTGGGTCTTTTACACACACCGGGTCATTTAGTATCATCTAGCATACCAATATTAGGTTTTAAAAAAATTGCGTGTTAATAAAATTATATATATTTTTTATTTTTAATAAAAAATGAGCAGTGTGTTAGAGTCTATTATACACAATGGGGCGTTTATTGATTAATGCACCGTTGTTAGGTTTTAAGTAAAATTTTGCGAGATTTTTTATTAAAATAGTTTTAATATTTTTAATAAAATAGAGCTCAGTGCGTTTGTTTTGATAAGATGCACCAGATCATTCATTGTTAACTAACGCATCGAGAGGAGGTTTTGACCTAAAAGTTAACGTGTTTTTTTTAATAAAATATTATACAGTGCGTTCATTTCTAATACACGCACATGGGCGTTTAGTGTTCGGTAACGCACCGCTTTGGTTCTTCAAAATTAATTTTTTGAAACTGATGTTTTTAGGCCGTGGTGTGACATTATTATGAAATGAACTGGTGCTAGTTGTTGACAAACACATCGGTGCATCTAATTGATGAAATGCACCGAAATAAAAACTTTCGCTAAAACCTCTGGCGGCTTGCCTTCGCTATAAATGGATATTTGGGCTCTTTTGGGAGGATCATACACTATAACCTCCGCTAAAGGGTCTTTTCCTTGTAGTTTGAACTCATAACCATGTACATTGCATGACATTTAAATCCATGGTTTAAGTTTATGGATGTGGACATATCCTATACTCGCAATGAAAAAACATATCAACCATGGTTCTGCTTGTGCTTTTAAGAGAACAAAAAGTGGAGGGATTTAGACAATTATTTATGGACATGCAAGTAAATAATGTATGTACAATGAAAGATTCCAAACTAACATTGATGAAGAGAGCAAGATAATACAAGTTATTCATATATACAAGATGGCATCCAAAACACAATTTAAGATCTAGGTTTGGAAGAAGAATTTTTCTTTGATGTACCCAATCTTCTCTTATTAGTCTCATTGTGCCGATATGGAAAATGTGTTCTAGAAGTTATTTTTATTTAGAAAGAAACTCAACAATTGGCCTCATGTGATAAAGAGGAAGTGTGGGAAGTGGTAGAAATATGGTTTCTGTCTCATATAGCCTCTTGTTTCTCTTGTATCCATCAACAATAATTGCAGAGCATGCTAGAAGTAGTTATTTAATAAAAAAATTCTACAATCTACCTCTACGAATTGAGAATGTATAGTTTGTTGCATAATTGCAATGGTATAGGGGGTGGTGTTCATTGCGTGCAATGTTGGCATAATTTATTTATAATAAGTGAAGTAAACTGAAGTAAACCCCAATAATTTTGTTCATTTTAATAATTTATGTTAAAAACTCATTTGGATGGGAGAATTGAAATTCATCCCCAAACCTAATAGGGATTTTGGCAGAAGTCATAATTCCACGTAATTGATGGGAACTTTGATCATTGAATTTTTAGGTTTAAGAGTTTTGAACAATTTTAAGATGACCCAAATCACATGAATTTCTGAAAAAAATGTGGATCAAGGTTGAACATTGACTTTCCAAGGAGAAACTAACAAACAAACAAACTCATGGAATAGATAAAGCATTAATCATGTAAACATTGAAAGAATGCCCTCAGGGTTTGGGGGATTTAGTATATTATTTATTCTTTGACCTTAGTTGTTTCCTTTAATTAACCATAAGAAATTTCAGACCTTCCTCCCACAACCTTTTGGGTGGTATGATAAAACAAATTCCAAATATTGTATGGGGTTGAGGTGCCAAGAAGATGCATAGATATCCTGAAAGTCAAATAGAATGGCGAAAAAGAAGATTCCTAAGCGAGTTTCACATGCAACAAATGATAGAAAGGGAGGACTAGGTACTCCCTACAAATATATTATAAGCACATGGAATGAAATAGAAGAATTCACATAACAATAATCTCCATACATTCAAATATCATTTTATTGTGTACAGATTAGCAATAGAAGGAAGATAATCATGGGCTGCAACAATACATAATTCAACTAGTTGTCTCCTTTTCGGCTTGGTCCATTCAATTTATCATAGAGGTGTGAATAATGTAATATACTAGGTGTATATTATTTTTTGTTCACATGTTGTATGTATGAAAGTCCAAAGTCATGTTAAAATGATAAACATTGTTTATGTGAGAAGACAATGGTATAAATAAAATATGAAAATCTCATTCAAAATCTTCATTAAAATCTTTGCCGAAAAGTTTGTTGCTCTTTTGTCAAAATTCAAATACGTTTGGATTCGGAAACTTTTGCTAAAATTTTGGCAATCCAATAGTCCAAGTCAAACCAATATGTGGTAATTGGATAGGCCCAATGTCACAACCCCTAATTTACCCAATATAATTTTTTTTTATAAGTACTAAATGACGACATTATTTATTATGTCGCAGGTGTACACATTGAATGATGACGTGGCACATCTCTGCATCTCTCTATCAACAGGTATAAATTGAGTTTGGATAAATTATAAGGTTTAACTCGTTTTTGTTTCTTATAGTCCTCATGCCATAAATCCTGGATTAGATCTAATATGAGCTTGAATTATATGTTACATCACCATTATGCCCTACTTATATAAATCCTAAACTAGGAACACAAAGTAGTTATCTACCTTATAACCAAAGGTCATTTACATTATTAACTATAGGTTTTTATAACCTAGGTATTGAAGTTCAAATCTTTTGTGTGCTCTACACCATAACTATATCAAGGGTCGAAATGCCCAACATGGTTCCATCATATGAAATCGTTTTAAACTATGGTGTTCCCTTTGCATATGGCGTATCCATAGAAGGTTAACACAATATTTGATTTGATTGTAAATCATTAATACCATGATATACTTTGCTTATTGCGGATCTGTACCGAAGTGCCAATGCGAATTGTGAGTTGGTGAAGCCATGTGATGGCATTTACGAAGGTTGACCTGCTCCCTCGCGTGGCTTCCCAAAACATCGTTGGATATTTTCCTTGGGATCATAGCTACTCTCCTTCAATGTTTAATCAGACAAGATTGATAATTTCACTATTTGTTGTTCGCGACCCTGGGGTTATGCTGCTGCGCTGCGGAGCCTTGGCTCTCTGCATAGAGCTCACCCTGGTTATAGTGTTGCTCATATTCTTGTTTATGTGATGGTTTTAGCCTTATAATTGTTGGGTATATCAATGAGCACGAGTGACATCCTTATGGAGTATTTGCAGTGCTCTTACAAGGGTTTTCCTTCTTCTTAAGTATGTTCAAATGACTTCGCAACTTGGAGTAATGTTCTGTGTTTGTTCCAATTTGGTTTTTGGTCGCAAGCTTGGCTCTGTGATTTTGTTTCGTTTCCTGCCCTGATTTGTGTTGCACTTGGTTCTGTTTTTTTACTATGATTCTCGTTCCGACTTGTGTCGAGCTTGGCTCTGTGTTTTCAACTCGGCTCTTGACTTTAGTTAATGGTTTCGATTTCGGGTTCATGAAAACAAAATAACACCATGATTCTCCTTATGGAGCCTTCATGTTCTTCATTTTTTTTTCACGAGTTTGATTGTTAGCTTTCAAGTATACCCAACATGGTGTGGAAAATTGGGTGAATACAGGACCAGTGTTGCTCATATTACAATGGTTTCGTATTTGTAAAGCTTCCCTGCGAAGAGATTAAGGGTTCGCCCACCATATTTCGGCTCTTAACTGGTAAGTGCAATTCGTAAATACATTACTAGCAAGAGTTTATATATATAATTATCTATATTTGATCATAACTATGGTCGTCATGTTTTTGTGCACACATTCTTGTAAGCCGCAGGAGTTTGGAAAATTAGGTGTATTTCAAAAGGTACAATACGCTTGCATTCGTTCAAGTCCTATGGTTTCAAAGTGAAACAAAATAATATTCATACAGGGTTTGGACGCAAGGCCGTAAATGTCGATTGTGAATTCAAACGGTAAGCCACTACCTTTTGCATTTGAGTTTACAATATTATCCTTTTTGTTTATAAGTAATAATATCTTAACAAGCAATATTTATGTGCAGGGTTGGCGAAGGTATCGATTCGACAGTTAGGGTTCGACGCTCGTCCAACATTCTGGTCTGTTGTTAACCCTGTAAGTGTTTAATACTTACTTCATCTTGCTAAATGACTATTAGTTTACCTTTCTATAACCCTAGCTACACTCGTTGTTGGTTATTTTGCATATGGACGCGATGGTTTCGGTTACGAATACAAGTAGGTGTCCTCTTCTTGTTTCTGCCATGGTGAAAACACTAGTTGCATGGTTCGTGTATGAATCTTGTTAACGCCATGGGTAATGCTTCGCATTTTACCCACCATTTCAGGTTTTGCTTAAAACGAGTGGAGTCATACGACTTCCCTCAATGTATTTCCTACATTTGATGTAATACATATAAATTATAGCCTTCGGCAACTTGTACTCTGTATTTATAAACATGAAATCTTTTCGGCTCTACGGAATCCTTGACTTCTTGTGAAGCTTTGTTACGACTGTATACGTTTTTGTTTTATCTTTTGTATGGTCGTTATTCCATCTACCTATGAATAAAATGATTTGTTTGGGGAAAATTTTTAGCCATATGGTTCTATGTATAAAAATTGCTTTTGTTTGTAAATAAATGTTATCTCTGTAAAAATGGATTTTCGTTCCTGTTTCAATTTCAAAAGTATGTAATATTTGTGTTGAATAGATATTTATACTTTGGCTAATAAATATGCATTCGTTTATCTTTGGATAAAATCTATATAAACCCTAGGTTTATATATATATATATATATATAAAACAATATATATACAACTCTATTGTTCAAAAACTTGAAATAACCATTTATATTACTATTGTAATCCAGTAATTAAAATTTACTTCACTGTGATAGTAACAAAAAATTAACACAGTTAACCTATGCATAACAAAATAGGAACATTGTAAACAAATACTATAAATCATGAGGGTAGTACATTCTAGGATACATCTATTAATGTAAATATTCAAACATTAGTGAATAATAATAATTTTGTCAATATATAGGAAAACAATAATCTAAACTAATTAAATTATAAATAACCTGTCAACAATGTGCATACTGAATCCAATCTGAAGGTCGCCGTTCCTCCCAACCAATCTTCCAGAACAACAAAGATTACTTGCTCTGAAACCCTCGAGCCTGTTTGCTGGACCTCAAGCACAAAGACTGTTGAAATCAGTTCTAAACCAATACTGAATTCCACTCCTTTACTCAACAATGATAATTTCCCTCTTCCATCCAAGCCTCCTGCTTGTCTGATGGGAATACATATTTAACTTTGCCTAGTACTTAGGTCTCTCATGAGCCTCCTTCTCTAGAACCTCCATCTAGAGTTCTAACCTGAATTATAGGGAAGATGCCTCCTGCACCTGTTGAGATATTAATTATCTATTTTCACCACTAAGGGCTTCTTGTCCAACACTTGTCATTTCTCCTTGTGGTCCAGCAAACATTCTTTCAACAACTACCTCAGATTGGATTCTCCTGTTTATATATATTAAAAAATAATAATTATTCAAAATCCTCACACAAGTGTCTTTGACCACACTTGATCAAAATAATTGTTCAACAATAATTAAAACAATATTACAAAGTATTTAACTTAAATAAAGGTTCTAGGGGTATTACACCCGATTATACATGTGGGCATTTAACTGAAACTTATAATTTCTAATGGATTCTTTATGATGTTACCACTGGTTTATACAAACATGCAGAAAAAAAATACATCAAAGCCTAGCAATACATACTTGATAAAGTTCTAATCATGGTGTAAATAAAATCATGGCAGACTAGAGCTAAGAGCATATCCCAGGGTAGTGAAAGGAGTGCATGCAACACACATTTATAGAAATATGTTATCGAAACACATTTATAGAAATGATAATGCATGTTTATAATAATGAAATTGTTAGAAGTCTTATGTCTGCATGTCTAGTTTCCTTATTAGATATAGATGCAAACTTCACAATATTTGAAGTTCAAACCTTTGGTAAAAAGTTTCATAGATGAAGTTCTCAACAATCACGTAGAATAATGACTTTCGACAAGATTCCTACCATAAGAAAAGTGCATTTGTCCACTTATTAACTTACTTAGTTTATTGATATAAGATAATGTCATACATACATACTTATAATATATAGATATTACACATGATGCATTAACATGTAAATTTGGATAGCGATTATGAAGATGTTTGAGATGTAAAGAGTAATGTGAGTATGATTAACAACTAAGCTTAGGTTTGATTTAATTGTTGTTATATAAGAACACAATAATGTGTTAGTATGAAAATACAAGTTAAAAGTTAACTATACCGTGGTCCTAAAAGAACATCGAATTATTTTTTTGTTTTCAAATTTAATATTTTTATATTTGAATAAAATAAACATATGAAACCTTAGGTGTAATATGATTCTTAAGAACAATGAATTATTTTTCAAATTTAAATGTTTTTATAATTGAATAAGCTAACCGAATAAGCTAACATTTGAATATACCTTGGGTGTATTATGGCTCTGGACAACAATTATGACATGAGTTTTGAATAGAAAGGTATTATGACATGAGTTTTGAAACATCTCTATGTAAACGAGATCAATGAATTAAAACATGATTCACTCACTTGAATTGACAAAGGAAAGCATTGCTGATCAAGGGTGTCTCTTACATTTTGGAATTTCTTCTTTTAGAGTCTTTCTTCGGACAAATGATAGGATTTTCTGGAAGGTTGGTAATAGCTTTAATATTTTAATTGGTGTGGATCCTTTCATAGGTTGTGGTGGGAATTATTTTCTTAGTAATTATCTACTTGAGTACTTGGCAGAATTTGGCTTTATTATTCTCGATCAGATTAAAAGACTTGATTGGATGGTATATAATGGAAAATATTGGTTTCAAGTGGAGGATTTGGGTCTCCAGAGTGGGCAATGGGCTATTGAATGGTCCAACTATATCAACTCTCTAAATAATGCAAGTATCAGATTGACCAACTCTGAAGACACCTTAGTGTGGGACCGAAATAATTCCAATGGTCAACTTTTAGCCAAAAAAGCTTATGAAGCTATTGCTCAAAATCATGGCACCTCAGTTACTTAATGGTGGTATTCTAAAGTTTGGAAGTGGTACATCCCAACAAATATTAAATGATTTATTTGGATCTGTTTGGAAAATCATATCCTCTCCTAGGATAATTTACTGAAAAGGTGATGGATGGACCTTGATTTCTGCTCTCTATGTAAAAGGGACAATGAGTCCATTGATCATATTTTTTTCCGGTGCTCCTTTAGTAAACACTTCTAGCAAGAAGTTTTAAATCTCCTCCATGTGGTCGAGAATTGGGGTTCTGACAGCTTTGCAGTAAATTTTGCTTCTTGGTTCCAGAAGGTAAAATTGCACGTATTTTTGCCCATCTTTGCCCATATTTGCTTGTTGGTGGATTTGTCTTATGAGGAACAAAGCCATTTTTTAGGACTGTTTTCCTAATGTCTATCTTTGTGTTATGAAATGCTTGGGATTGTATAAGGACTTCTCTTTTGTTCATGTGCTAAAGAAAAGAAAGATGCTTATAGGGCTCTCCTTTTTGGAAGGCAAGGCAACATTCTTCTTTGATGGAGTTTTTCAAGGTGGTATAGGGGGCATGGCATGCTATTAAAGATCAATGAGGAACATTTTTTTCAACTCAGGCTTGGCTATGGCAGGGCTACCAACACAAAATATTAACCTCTATCCTTATGGTTTCTTTTACATTTTTCCACAATTAATGGTATTATTTCCTTGCAGTTTTTTGGTTGATTCTTTATCTATTGTAAATTGGTCTAAGGGCACTTATAGGCTACAGGTCTTATCCTTATAACATTGGTGTTTCAAATTCAAAGGGATCCTATCTATTTGGGAGTACATCCAGGTTGAAAATATCCATAGGGAATTTAACTCAGAGGTTGATGCTCTTTCCAAAAGGGCCATCACCTATCCCGAAGGTCTTCTTTTCTATGTAGAATTCATGGAGGGGAACCTGGTCTGTGAGGGTGTGGTGAATTTTATTGACTAAGTAGAGGGTTAGTTCTTTGAGGTTCTAATCTTCATTTTTTTTCTATGTCCATGTTTATGATAGTAGCGGTGTTATAACTGTGGGTCTATACCTTTATGCTATGATATGTTGTATGTCTGTGTTTTATGCTATTTATAGACTGATTATCAGTTTCCATCTCTGACTTGGAGATGAACTGTTATGTACTGTTCTTGTTTTTCTTTGAATCTAACTGAATAGAAAGAAAGTGTGTGTGTGTTTGAAAAAAAAGGAAAGCATTGTTGAAACTTGTGGTAAATTTTGTAAAGGTTACATAATTAAAAAAAAAACATGATATTTTATTAGAACACTTAAAAGAAACTTGAGATGCCCATTTCTTCGTTGTCGATGGACTAAGTTGGTAGTTATTTGTAGAATGCTATTATTTTATGCCAAAGAGAGGGGAAGATTAAAGTAAAGGACAACAGTTTTCATAATTAGTTGCAAGTGATGGAAGGAGGAAGAAAAGGATTGGTAAATTTTGAGAGAAAATAAAAGTTTCTAGAGAAGTTGAATATGAAGGTAGTTAACTTAAATATTTAAAAACATGAATGTAAAAATTTATATAGCCAAAATTATGATGTTGCACATCAAAGATAATATCACTTATACCATCGTAAATCCATCTTCACTCTAGAACTATCATGCATTGAGAGGGATCAAATTCATCAAGGTGCAAACCTTTTTTAAAGTGCAAAAACTTGAAGAGAAGTTTGCACCTCGATGGACTTGATCCCTCTCGGCACATGATATATTTGAAATTAATATGGATCTACATTGGGTATAAAATTGGAATTGAGTTTAGTAATATCTCCGGTTATATAACATATATTCATCATATATTTGTCTCTAATAGTAAATGTCCTTTTTATCGTATTTCGCTCTATTCACATTTTATTTTTTATATTTATGGGTGGATATTGAAATATTTATTCATTATAGACATTGAAATAGTTTTTGTTATTAATTTTTTCAATGCCACATGTTTAGTCCATATTAAGAAAGAAAGAAATTACACATCTCCTTCATAACACACTACATAAATGTTTTAACCACAAGATTTTTTTTTACTTTCAATTTATATATATTGATTTTTTTACTAAAGGTTTACATTGAAATGCTTGATTTATGGTTGTTATTGAAATATTTTTTTGGTTATTAATAATTTTTTAAATGTCACGTGTCAACTCCATGTTGAGTATGGAAGAAATTACACCTTCCTCATACTAAGTTGTAGAAAGTGCCTCTCCATGCAATAAAGTCTTGATATTGTATCAAAATACAAATATGTGATGCTTTAGAATATATATATATATGAGACTAAGAGTGCGTGGCACCAACATTATGATGGCCAATGCTTCTAGAGGAGTATGAACGAGGCTCATGAGTACATTGCCATGTTTCCAAAGACGTGGTAGTCGATGCACGTAGTGGCATATAAATTCTTGAAGGGTGTCAATAGGATCTTCACAACCAACCCTCAAACTCAAACTTGGAACGAACCATGATGAAATAGTATATTGTTGTAGTGCTTGAGGAAAAAACTGTGTATGAAGGTAATAATTTTTTTTTAGAGTGCGTGACAGTCATTCATTAGAGTTATGGAATGTTGATGGAGAGAGGTTGCCTCAGAAGAAGAAGAACAAGAAGAAGAAAAACAATGGAAATTAAACACTCCACTTGTCTTCGAGGAGCCTGAATTGGAGGTTAAAATGAGTATAAAGGGCGTCCATGTGCATTTATAATCACCACCACTAGGTTTTGTAAATGTGAATGAGAATAGAGTGATGGTTACATGTGATAGAGCGATCCTCCTCACCAACTCGCGCAACAAATTGATGGAGGATTTTGTCATGTCGAATTTACAAGAGGTGGGGATTTTCACCATATTCAACTCGCATGATGGTAGAGAGGTGAGGTGGGCATTGAAATGACTACTCTTCCATAACATTCTTGCTTAGGGTGGTATGCGGGCATTCCCTTGCTGATTCCACCAAGGATGATAACTTGCTCATAGATTGCTTGATCTTGGAAAGATGGCTAGTAATTAGTGGCAACAACATGGTAATGACCATGCTATTGGATATTGGGGGGGGGGTGTGGTGTGGATAGGTGTTCAAATAGGAAATGTTTGCTGTTGTTTTTTTGTTACTGACATGTACCAAATGTACCTACTTGGGGGTTGTACAATCCAAAAGTACCAGATCAATTGAAAAGAGGGAAAGCTAAAATAAATAAACAAAATTCCTTAATATGCATGCAATGTAAATGAAGAGAAAACAAACCAAAATATGAAAAATCAAAACATATAAAGAATGCCAATTTATATTAACACAAATAATAGGTAGAGAGAAAGACACCTTGGTGTTAGCTTTAGAAGGCATGGACCTCTATAGTTGACCCAAGGGAGAGTTCTTCTTCTCCTTTATGCCCAAATTCTAGCCATGTGATCTAGAAGGTAGATCGCAAATTGTGAAAGGAAAAAGGGTGGAGGCTCTCTCTCACTTTCTATAGGAAATCTAGTATCCTAAGTTTGATATTGTGGATTGTTATATTAGGGAAAAATTCAATAAAAAATAACCAAATATCTAACCAAGCTAAAATCCAATGAAAAACATCAAATAAAATAGTAAATCAAAAGTAAGAAATAAGAGAGACAAGATATTTACGTGATAAAACCCCAAGATGGGGAAACATCCATGGAATATGGTCTTATATTCCTCAATTAAATTCACCAACCTTACAATGCTTGAGCTCCCCACATATGCACATATAACATTACATTCCATTATATATTGTAGGCATACAAGAGAACATATCCCATGATGAATGTGGGATAAACTCATTTTATAAGTTAGTTAGTTGTTTAAGAATAACATGGCCTAATAGTCCAAGTATGAGTCACTGGGTTTATAAATTTCGTTAGCTTGTACAACTATAAATGAGGCCACAAGAAAATCATTAATCACATTCTTATATTCCCCCTTAATGATGACTAGAGGTCTAGAACATAGTTGGATGAATATGTCATTGATGCTAACATTCCCCCTTAATGACAACTTCTCTCATCCCCATTAAGTTGTGAAGATGGGGAAACTTCAACTATGTCATGATTTTGGTGAAGATATCAACAACTTCGTGTTCAATAGAGAAATACTCCAAAAATATAACACCATTAGCAACCAAATTCCGAATGTAATGAGTATAAAGGTCAATGATTTTGGTTTTGGATTAATATGTTGGATTATAAGCAAGTTGAATATAACTATGTTTGTCACATATTAGCTCAATAGGAGCCTTCTAAACCAGTCCAAGATCGGTAAGGACATGCCTGGTCCACACTGCTTCTTTAACTACTTCTTCAACTGACCTATACTCTATTTCACCATTAGCAACCAGATCCCAAGTGTAATGAGTATCAAGGTCAATGCTTTTGGTTTTGGATTAATATACTAGATTATAAGCAAGTTTAATAACACTTTGATTACCACATATTAGCTCAATAGGAGCATTCTAAGCCAATCCAAGCTCGGTAAGGACATGCCTGGTCCACACTGCTTCTTTAGCTATTTTTTCCAGCTCACCTATACTCTACTTCACTAGAAGAAAGAGAAAGTGTTCTCAACTTCTTGCTGGACCATGAAAATGGACCTGAACCATGCTGAAATACATGTATCCTGTAAGAAACCTCCTATTAGTTGTATCTCCTGCAAAATTAGAATTAGTGTAACCAAGAAATGAAAGAAAATCCGTACTAGAATAAAAAACAACATAATGTAGAGTTCCCTGAAGATATTTGAGAATCCTTTTAATTGATTTCCAATGGTTGTCATGAGGTTTTTGCATAAACCTAGAGACCATGCGCCTAACATCAAAAGAGATATCGGGCCTATTATATGTCAGATAGATCAAACTCACAACAAGTTGATGATATAGGGTGGCATCAACAAGGGGAGTCTCACAATCAATAGTTAATTTGACCCTTGATTGAAATGGTGTTGGTGAAGGCTTACAATCACTCATATGAAATCGAGATAGAAAATGTAAATCATACTTAGGTTGAGAAAGGAATATTTTTTCAGCCACGTGTCAAACCCGAAGACCTAAAAAATAATGCAACAAGCCTAACCTTGTCATTTCAAAATGCTTCTTAAGATTGTTCTTCAATTCCTAGATTAAGAAGCTGGTTGCATGTGAGGATTAGATCATCCACATAAAGAACAACAATGAGGACAACATCAAATAATTTAACATACATATTTGAATAATATTAACGCCACTTGAAACCACTCTCCAAGAAACAAGTATCAATTTTCTCATACTAAGCCTTAGGTGCCTTAAGACCATACAAACACTTGTTCAACTTGTAACCAAACTTGAATTTTCAAAGGTGATGAAACTAGGTGGTTGATGCATACAAATTTATTCACAATGATCACCATTTTAAAAAGCACCCTTGACATCCATTTGGTGAATTTCCCATTGAAAGGATGTGGCAAGAGAAATGATGGTTCCAATGTTGTTCATTTTAGCAATGGGAGCAAAGGTTTCATTGTAATCTATAACTGTTTTATGAATAAATCCTTTGGCAACTAATTGAGCCTTATGCATTTCAATCTTTTCATATGTAGTGAACTTTGTTTTATAAACCCATTTTCAACCAAAAAGAATTTTACGAGAAGGAAGTGGGACAAGGTTCCAAGTATTATTCTTCATTGGGGAGTCATATTCAGTAGCCATTGCTTTCTCCCATTTTGACTTTCCTTTAGCTTTTGCATAAGTGGAAGGATCATATGTGTCTAATACTTTTGTCATCAGAGAAAAATCATATCTAGTTCTACAAGAATAAAATAAAATGGAAACCTCAAAACCTGCAAATTCAAGTGTCTTCCATGCAAAAATTGGTAGAGTGTGAGTAGTGGTGGGAACCACACTAGTTTCTTCAATAAATTTAGGTGGATCCCTAGAACTAGTAGGGGAAATAGGATCTAGGCCTTGCATAGTACTTAAGAGAGGAGTAATAGACACTGGCCTAGCTAAAGATTGAGGTAATTTCAAGGTGACATGAGGTTCAATAGACTCAAGTGGTAGAGAGACTTCACTGAACTATATATCTCATCGAATGGTGACATATTAATAGATGGACCAGACAACTTGTATTCTTTAATCCTCACTATAACCATAAAATATACATTTATGAGATTTGGGCTCCAACTTCTTCCATTTTTCATCGAGGACATGAGCCCAAAATTCACAACCAAATACCTTGAAATTGCTAATGTCCAGTCGCTTTCCACTCCACTTTTCTTCAGGAGTAACCTGCAAAAATTATTTGGTAGGAAACATGTTCAAAATATGGTTAGCACAACAAACAATTTCAACCCAAAATATTTTCTGCAGTCCTTTTGAAGATATCATACATATTGCCATTTCAACCAAGGTTATATTTTTCCTTTCTATGAACCCATTTTTTTGGGGTGTGTAAGGAATTGTCCTTTGATGTTGAATGCCATGCTTGGATAAATATGTTACAAATTCATTCTTATTGCATTTCCCCACATTATCAGTTATGAGAGTCTTGATACATTTACCAAATTCTTTTTCAACTAGGGCTTTAAATTCTTGAAATACAACAAATGCTTAACTTTTATGCTTCAATAAATAGACCCAAGTTTTCCTACTATAATCATCAATGAAAGTAATGAAATAGACTACAACTAATGATGAAGGAGTCTCTAGAGGGCCACAGATGTCACCATGAACCAACTGCAATTGCTCTTGGGAATGCTAGGCTTTATCCTTGTAAAAAATTCCCCTGTGATGCTTATCGAGGACAAAACCTCACAAACACCCTTAGTAGAAGAGAATGGAGGTAAGCAAAGTACCATATTCGACATGAATTACATTTTGTTGTAGTTCCAATGACCTAATCTTCCGTGACACAACTTACTATGCTCATTAGCATGTGCAATAAAGGAATAGAATGGCTGTTGGCTAGGTGAAATAAAACCAATAAACACAAACAAACCTGCTTCATGATCAATCGATCAAGATGAAACAATTTTGAAGTTTTTGTTGATATCCTTCGGGACATATCTATCAGGACATGCTTCAATTTTATATCCTTTTTTGCAAGCAAAACAAACATAAAGGAGGTTGATGGGAATGCCTTCAACATGAAAAACATCTCCCAGAACACCATTACGAACTTGAGTATTACTAGAACCAACTGCTTAAAGTTACTTACCATCAGCCATTGAAACTTTCTAAGCCACGTGCTTCTGTTTCTCATAAGAGGCGAATAATGAAGCAGCACTAGTCATATGATTTGAGGCACTTGAATCCATAATCCATTCTAGAATAGAAGAGGAGTTACATAGTTGAACAAAATAGGCACACAGAGCTACCTATTTTTTCTTAGAGGATTTCTTATTGGATTTTTCAAGTTCATTCCACGTCTTAAAGCAATTATTCTCAGTGTTATTGGTTTTTCCACAATGCTTGCAAGGTTTCCATACTTTCTTCTTTGAATCCTCTGCAAGAGCATCATTAGAAGTTTGATCGGAGATATTAACAACATGAGGTTTGGTGTTCTTATGAGAGCCTTTAACTATATTCTTCTTGCTGTGTTCCAAATGATCTTTCCGAATGACCAATTGACCTGATGAGAGCAACCTATCCTACTCACAAATCAACCCTTTGCAAAACTCTTCAAAATTAGGTTTCAAGGATCCCTTAGACATTTCAATAGCTCTATTCTTGATTTGTATGAACAGATCAAAGGTTAAAGGAAATTTCTATTCTACAATAATAAGGAGGGTTGTATCATTTTTCTTATAATTTGAAATAGAATTATTAAGCTTCTCATTATAAGTTTTCAATTCAACAAGAAATGACTCAATTCTCTCAAAGTGTTTCGAGTTCATGGATTTTATTTTCTAGGTAGTAGGAAGAAGCATCATCAGACTTATCATACAGAGATGCTAAAGTTTTACATACCTTGATAAGGTTATATTCAGCTTCGATATGTACCTGTAGACTATCTAAGACGATTTTCCCAACAAGACCTCTTGCTTATTCACAACGCTCTTCCCATGCAACTAATTTTTTGGCATCGATTGATTTCTTGATGTCACCATTGACGATATGCCAAATAATATTTCCCCTGAGAATGTCAAACGTATTTCTCTTCCAAATAGTGTAGTTAGCGCCAATCAACTTAGGAACAAAAACAACCTCAGAAGTCATGATGATTATAGGAAACTAAGAAACTAATGCAAATAGGAAGATGGCGGTAATTAACATCAATTCAAAATTTTAGAAGATAAACTGAGAGCACTAGTTCTAAGAAATTGCAAATAGAAATACATGATATGCAACTTATTTAAAAAATCCTTGCTTGAACCTGCCTGATACTGATAATAGTTGCGACTAGATCTACCAACTTCAATTCCTGATGAACTAGCAGAACTTGATCCTTGACCTGATCATTATATGTCTCCACTAGATCCAAACTTTGGGGAGACTAAAAATGGAATTCCCATAGATTTGCAACCCGACTCTTCAACATATCTACTATTGTTGGTTACCAACAAATCAACTGATCTTTTGTAGGTGGTTACCCATGGATAAATGGATTAATGGATTTAACATGAAGAAATTGACTCCGTGCGACTATGTGAAGGAGGGAAGAGCATGATGGGATTTAAGGTAGACACCCAATAACAGATTTCACATCCATATGACTGCATGGAGGAGGAAAAAATATCACTTAGACGTCCAATAGAGATGAAATTTGCCTAGAAGAGAGAAAAATGCAGGAAATGCATCTGTATAGTCCAAATTGGGAAAAAACATGTCTATACAACAAGAAGAGATAAAATGTGTCTGTACGACTGCATGGAGGAGGGAAAAATCTCACTTAGATGTTGAGTAGAGATGAAATTCACCCAATAGAGAGAAAAATGAAGGAAAATGTGTTTGTACAACCTGAATTGGGAAAAAATGTGTCCATACAACGAGGAGGGATAGAACATGTCTGTACGGTTACACGAGGGAGAGGGAAGAAGGATAAGAGGCCATATAACCACATTATAGTTGAGGTAAAAAGGAAATCACAAAAAAAATAAACGACTATCAAAACCCTAGGTTTGGTAAAATTTTTGGCTCAAGAGGAGGCATAGTAAAAAAATAGACTTGGAAAGACACCAAACCTACAATATTATGTTTGGTAAAACATATTGCCAAAAAATTTAGGTTTACAAAAAAAAAAAAAAATTCCTAAGCTAGGCTAGGCAAATTACTTCAATTTTGGGCAAATGGACATATTTGATGACTGAATAGCCAATAATGATCGATTTCCATGTTCTAGAAACAATGACAGAACCAGATTTGGTGAAAAAAGCAAAGATTTAGTGAAAATTGCACGGATCTATTGAAAACCTAAGAGGTTGCCCAAATCTATTTACATATCTACAAGAGAAGGGGGGCAAAGAACAAATCTAAAGATTTACTGAAGTCTAATGCATAAGAAAATTCAATATGGAATTTATCCAAGGAGTTAGAGCTCGGTAACCTACTCAGATACCATGTAGATCAAGAAAAAATGCAATACTAAATAATCAAAGATCTAACTAGCTAGTCTAAACTCCTATGGAAAGCATTAAATAAAATAGTAAATCAAAAGCAAGAAATAAGAGAGATAAGAGATTTACGTGGGAAAATCCGAAGATGGGGAAACATCCATGAAATCTGGTGTTCTATTCCTCAAGTAAACTCTTCAATCTTACAATGATTGAGCTCCCCACATATGCACATATCACATTACATTTGATTAGGCCTCCACCTCTATTATATACAGTAGAGGGACATGAAAAGATATCCCATGATGAATATGGGATAAACTCATTTTATAAGTTAGTTACTTATTGAAGAATAAAATCACCTAATAGTTTAAGTATGAGTCATTATGTTTACAAAATGCTTGAGGCTTATACAACTGTAAATGAGACCATTATACAATCATTAATCACATTCTTACATTCCCGTTTAATGATGAATAGATGGATAGAATACAATTGGAGGAATATGCCATTATGCTAACATGAATGGATGGATGGAATGGCCTTGAGGTTTGTATTTGTAAAAAATAATTTTGGACAATTCTTAGATATAGCTCCAATGTGAATAGTCCCCTTTTCATCGATGATTTAGTGGGAAAGATATGTTTTGGAGACCAAACCAATGATATTTTTGGTAATAACGGTTAGGTAATGTCCACTTTCAACCACTACACCCTTTTGGAAGGTGCACAACAATAAAGGATTATTGAATTATGGTTTTGGGTCCCATCACAATTTTTGAGGTTTTTAATGTGATGTGTCGTCACAGAATTCGAGGAAAAATCCATGGAATGATAGTTAGGTTCAACTCTTGACTTTTATTTGGTTCTTGGTCATATGGTGATGGAAGTGATGGAAGTGGGGATAATATTGTTGAAAATGATGTATAATGGTAATGATACTCATGACAAGGTAGGTGAACAAAATTAGGTTGTTAATAATGTCGAGGACTCATAGGAAGTGATCTCTTGGGGTGAGGGGGAGGTAGTGTAGATTTCAATGGAGCACGTACCACTCAAGGTTGTGGACAAAGATAGAGTGGATTTGTGCAATAACATTGTGAGCACTCTCCTAGGTGAAATCAACTATGTCAATGGCTAACTAGGACTGGCCAAGTGCTTTGATGACGAGAAATTTGTTGTTGCTCAAAATTTTACACATTTCAATGAGGAATTGGATATAAGAAAATATGGGACCTTAAATCTAAATGAGTTCCTCATGGGTGAGAACATAGTGTTGATCATGCACATTGTACGTGACATATGGTGTTGCACATAGTGGCTTTTTGTTGGTGGGGTAGACAATGAATCTCTAAACAATATTGAGGAAGCAAATATCATAATGGAAACGCCTATCGACATAAACATAGAAATTTTCATAAATGTAATGTCAATAGTTGAGATGCAACATTATTCACAAAGGTAGTTATCTTAAAAAAATGTTGAAAATGGTCTTTCTTATTATTTCATAAATGCATCACTTTCACAATAAATTTTGGGATACAATTTTAATGTTATGAATTTTAAAAACAATGTAATTAACTCTCAATAACTCTTAGAACATCAATGATATCGATATTTATATCATTTAACTATAATGAATCACTAGGGGGTGACCTAAGAATAAAAAGATCGCATGGTGCAAACCTTTTTATAATGATGGACATATTGTATGTGCCAATTGTCGCTTGGCCAAAAAACCTATGGATATTGTGGTTTCACAGTATGTGCTTCCCAATACCATATTTAAAGCAGTTGTTAAGATCCCATATGATACACAAATGAAACAAGTCCTTGCTAATGGTAAGAAAGGGGCTTTAAATGTACGAGTTGTTCTAATTTTTCCCCGGGGGGATTGAATTAGCCCCTCAATATTTATATCATTTTGACTATAATGAATCACTTGGGGGTGTCCCAAGAATAAAAATATCGTAAAGTGAAAACCTTTTGATAATGATTTAGGTTGGATGTAGTAATCTATATATGTTATATATTCTTATCACATAGAAGTTTGTTATATTACATGGAAGTTTTGATCCAATTAAGAAGTTAATGTCGTGTTATGTGTTTTATATAAAATACAAGTTTCGATTCAATAAGAAGTTTTTTTAAAGCTAGGAGGTCTATTCTATTAATAATACATGATAAATATATAACCAACCCCATTGTAGCTTATCAAAAGGGAAACTAGGTCTACAATCAGTCTTTCATGAATCTCACAAAAAATACAGTGATGTTTTGATTTGTTCTATGATTATCTAAACCCCTATATCTAGATTATAAACATAATAAAAAGGAGGAATTGAGTCCAATAAGTTAATATAGGAAATACTCTTGTTTCTACTTAACTTAATTGAATTTAATTTTTTCCTATTGATTATAATAAAGGAAAAGACAAAAAGGGATAAGTAAGTTCATACTTATAATGCCTAGTCTACATGTTAAGACTCTGAATCCACATATATAAAAAATGGGTTGGCCTCAATGGGGGTCTCAAGAGTAAGAATCTATGGCTCTTAGTTAAAGGTGAAAAAAAGAAACCTATCGATGCAAAAGACTTAGCTATATGGGAACATTGGTGTGACCAAGCAAGAGTACTCATCGATCAAATTGTTTCATATAGTTTGCAAGTACATATTGAGGCCGAAGATAGCCCAGTTGAGGTATGGAAAACTTTAGCTTCTTTATTTGATAAATCCGATGATATTTTTGCTTACTATCTTGAAAAGAAGATACATAAGTTATACCCTAAATATTTGGATAGAATATAGTCATTTCTTGCTGAAATAAAATGTATACTGAAAATTTAAATAATTGTGGTAGCAATTACAAGAAAAATGATAATGCACTTGTTATTCTTGTAGATAAAAAGTTACATTTTGCCTTTGATATGTCCATCCAAATTAGGAATAGGGCCATTGAAATGTCTAAGTGTTCTATGCCAACCTCTTTGACATAGAACCTCTTTTTGTGAAGGTTTTAAATGTTATCAAGTTAGATTAATTGCTTTTGGTCCATTAACTAATGGTAAAGCTCTAATGACACATAGTAAAAAGAATTCTAATAAAGGTTTTAATAGAAACACTAAACCATATACTAAGGGATAAATGCATCACTCTTCTAATGATGCCTCGGATGATGCTTCTAATAAAAAGAAAGTGTTTAATCCTTGCAAGTATTGTGGCAAAACCAACCACCCTGAAAATATTCGCTTTAAATGAAGACGTGAACTTGCTAAAGCCAAGAATAAATCCTCCAAAGAACAGGTAGCCCTGTGTACCTGTTCTGTTCACCCAAGTCAATCTTCTTCTTCTGTGGAATGGATAATGGATTATTGTGCTTCTAATCATATGGCTGGTATGACTTCTTTATTTCCATCTTATGACACTAATAGGAACACAACATAGAAAGTTTCAGTTAGTGATGGTAAATATATTTCAATAGTAGAATCTGGTAATGTTAAAGTTCCTAATCGTACATTAGAAGATGTTTTTCATGTTCAAGGCATGCCCATCAATTTGATTTCAATTTATCGTGCTTGTCAAAAAAGTTATAAGTTTGAAGCATGGCCAAATAAATATGTTCTAAATGATATCAAACATAACTTCAAAGTTGTTTCTTCTAGTCTTGTTGATCATGATGCTGGTTTATATAAGTTTACTGGTTTTAATTCAATTAAAAATCAACCTTTTTATTCCTATGTTGCTCATGTTGATGAACAAAGTAAACTATAGCAAAGAAATATCAGGTCACTTGAATTATGGTAAAATGCAAATGTTATATAAAATGGTACTTGGCTTACCTTCAATTTCTTCCACTAAAGGTGTTTGTGAAGGTTGTGTGCTTGGTAAACATTCGAAGGAAATGTTTGATAAAGGTAAATATTGGCATGCTAAAGAACAATTGCAATTAATTCATATTGATATATGTGGTCTTCTTGAAACTCCTTCTTTGTCTCATGTTGTCCATTTTATTACTTTTATTGATGATTATAGAAGGAAAACATGGGTTTATTTTTTGAAACATAAAGGTGAAACCTTTGGTATATTTCAAGAATTTAAAGCAATTGTTGAAAATCAATATGGTCAATGTATTAAGACTTTGAGAACTGATAATGGGGGGGATTCACTAAAAAGGAATTTGATGCATATTTATCTAAGCATGGAATTCAACATCAAAAGATTGTTCCTTATACACCTCAGCAAAATAGGGTAGCTAAAAGGAAAAATGGGACTTTGGTTGAAATGGCTATATGTATGCTTTATTATAAAGGATTACATAAACATTTTTGGGCTAAAGTTATTTGTTGTGCTAACCATATTTTGAATAGAGTCCCTACTAAAGCAGTTTTATAGGTTACTCCCGAAGAAAAATGGAATGGAAGGAAACTCAATATTTGTAACTTTAATATATTTGGCAGTGAATGTTGGGCCCATATTCCGGATGAAAAATGAAAAACATTATAGCCCAAGTCTCACAAATGTATTTTCACTGGTTATAGTGAGGATTCCAAAGCTTACAGGTTATTTGATCCATCTACCCAAGGTGTTATAATCCGACAAGATATTCAATTCAATGAAGTCTCTCCTCCACTTGAGTATGTGGACCCTCATGTTACCTTGAATTTGCCTCCATCTTCTGTTGCTCCTATAACTGTTACCCCTTCCTCTACTTCTTCATGATCTTGATCGTAGTTCATCTTCTTCTTTAAATGATCCACTTGAATGTTTCAAAGATACTAGAGTGGTTCCTACCACTATTCCTATTTATATTTGGGCCTGAAAAACTCTTGAATCCATAGGTTCTGAGATTGGTATTCCTTCCGATACTCAACGGCCTAGATCTGACTTTGCTCTTATGACTAAAGCATTGGCCACAAATGACCCCTCCACCTATTCTCAAGCTAAAGATAAACTTGAATGGGAAAAGGCCATTAGTGTTGAGTATGACTCGTTAATCAAGAACAAGACATGGACTCTTGTTCCACTTCCTCTTGTAAAGAATTTAGTTGGATGTAAACGGATATATAAAACAAATTTTACTACAGAAGGACATATTGAAAAACACAAAGCCCGATTAGTAGAAAAAGGTTTTTCTCAACAAGAAGGTATAGACTATATTGAAACTTTTGCTCTAGTTGCTAAAATAAACAAAATAAGAACCATACTTTCTCTTGCTGCATCTTATCAAAGGGAAATACACCAAACGGATGTCAAGAGTGCCTTTGTGAATGATGGTCTTCATGAAGACATTTATATGCAACAACCACTTGATTTTATCACCGTTGAAACTTCAAGTTTGGTATGCTTCAAATTAAAAAAGTATTTATATGGTCTTAAACAGGAACCTAGAGCTTGGTATGAGAAAATTGATACTTATTTATTGAAGAATGGTTTTTAAGCGGTGTATATTTGATCCAAATATGTATGTTAAGAACTTTGATGATGATGTCCTCATTATGGTACTTTATGTGGATGGCCTTATACTTACTGGAAACCAACTTACATTTATACAGGAATTGAAGAATAATCTTAAAAATGAATTTGAAATGACAAATTTAGGCCTACTGCATTATTTTTTGGGTCTTCAGATTTGGCATATGGATGATGGCATATTCCTTTATCAGCCTAAGTATGCTACAAATTTACCGGCTCAATTTCATGTGAGTGATTGTAAACCTTCACCTACACCATTTCATTCCAGTGTAAAGTTAATCGTTGAGAATGATACTCCTCTTGTTGATGCCACTTTGCATCGTTAGCTTGTGGGGAGTTTGATAAATTTGACACATAGCGGGATTAATCTCACTTTTGCAGTCAACATGGTTTCAAGGTTTATGCAAAATCCTCATGAAAGTCATTGGAAAGCAACAAAGAGAATTCTTAGATATTTACAGGGGACATTACATTATGGTGTTTTCTATTCTACCAGGGCTACAGTTTCACTTCTTGGTTATACATATTTTGATTGAATAGAAGATAATTCAAATAGAAGGTCTATTGCAGGGTATATATTTTAGCTTGGTTCATGTCCGATTTCATGGTCCAATAAGAAGTTGAGAAGTCTTTTTCTTTCTTCTTGTGAAGCAGAGTACAAGGAAGCTAAGGAAGTAGCTAAAGAAGTAATGTGGATTCAACATGTTCTTACATAGCTTGGACTTTTTAAGAAGTCTCCTATGGGGTTAATATGTGACAATTAGAGTATAGTTTAGCTTGTGTATAATCTAGTGTATCACTCCAAGACTAAACACATTGACCTTGATACTCATTACATTCAAGATCTTGTTGCAGATGGTGATATTTGTTTTGAGTACTGTCCCACGAAACAAAAAGCATCAAATATCTTCACCAAACCCACTAAATAAGCAAAGTTTGTGTGTGTTCGAAGTTTGTTGGAGATGTGGAAAGTTTCCATCAAGGGGTAATGTTAATGTAATGTCATCTTCCTCCATATGTGTTTCTTTCTTCTCCCTAGTCATCATTAAGGGGGAGTGTTGGAATGTGTAATGTTAATATTACATGTGTAATGGTGTCTAGTGTGATGTTGTAAGATGTTATGATGTCTTATCTATCAAAGGAATTCATAATTGTATCTATATTATGTAAAAAGGAGTTATCCTACATGCATTATGGAGTAAACATCTCCTATTACCATTCATTATACAAGGAGGTAGAAAATCATTTATCCAACATGTATTTGGGGATGTAATTCTTCCATACCTCTAGCTATATAATAGAGGTGAAGTAGACCCTTTGGGTATAAATTTATTATATTGTGATGATATTGTAAAGTTGTGATAAGCATATGTGGAGTGGAGCTCAAGTGTAAGACTGGAGATTTATGAAGAATAAAGAAGATCATACTTTCCCGTGGATGTTTCCCCATTTGGGGTTTTACCATGTATATCCGGTGAACTATTTATTTTTCTCTTCTTTCTTGTATATAGTGCTTGTATGGATAGAAGGATAGACTAGTAGATTATTGATATTGATTTGCACATTAGCAAATATATTGTTGTATGTTTATGCATATTTCTCAACATACTGATAGTTGTTTGCTACAAAGACTCTTTGCCACTCTAGTATAATATTTCCCTCTTCATAATGGTGATGATGCTTGAGTAACAACCTCACTACGTAATCTCTTCATTGCATATAAGATCTAAAAAACATCATGTAGTTTTCCCTTGTTATGAATTAATGTCAAATACATAAGCTATATCAACACTTTTCTCACACTCTATAGTGGTCATGGAACTTGGGTTGAAGGTTTCTCTTACCATGTTGTCATATAGTTATCTAATTCTAAGAATCCAATTGCATAAATACCATATATTTAGCTTCAATTTATTTTTCTAAATGGTATTGGTTGGTTTATTGCTTTATCATTTTACTTATATGGCGGGGTTATCTTTTAGGATGATTCAAATGTTCTGCATCCCTTGAAGAGCGTTGGATGTCATAAGTACTTTTACATTTTCGATGACCTAATCCTGAAGTGATGAAGGCTATCTAGGGCTGGGTTAAAATTTATTGTTATCAGTGTAACATTGGTAATGTGGGTTTATTGGATATCACATGGGCCTGAGGCCGTGACCTTTTATGCCTATCATAAGTGAGTACGAGGTGCTTAAATGACCACCTAGTCCTCCAATGTTTCCATTTTGGTAATCATGCAAGGATAAGTCAATCATACAAATAACTATCATGGTTCATCCCAAGGCCCCATGGAATATTATCCCAAAGGTTGTACACAAGGAAATGAAGTCCCCTTGATGAATCTCCTATTGCTATTCTTTACTCTTAATATTATTCAATTTGTGATATACTTAAACAACACACAGTTGAAATATTTTGTGGGTCAAATCCCACTATAATTTGCGATTAAAGTAGGATAAAAAGGCTCAAAGGCCCCATCGATGGATATACACTTCCATCTAACTCCTAGCTAAAATATTTTTATAAATCTCCTTCAAGAAGGACAAACATTGTCATGAAATGATATCGTGCTAACTTTGGATTTTCCATAACACTCTAGTTGTTTTCACTAAATGGCATGAAGTTTTATTCACTGAGTACGACTCCAAGATTTATTTATTGGTATGGGTATAATTCCAGGGCAAACTTTGTAACTCTTGGAAAGAATTTAATGCCCCATTGGTAGCTTTGTATGCCAGAAGCTGCATAGTTCTTTAACTGCACCCTTAGAGAAGGATCTGTCATTGGGTTGAAATCTCCAAAGATTTGAAAGAAGCTGTATAGATTTAGGTTGAAGGTCATGTTATCTAATATCCAAATAAATATATTAGTCTCACAAAACTTATTTTAGGGACCAAAGTTCCCACCCTAAAAAAAATACTATCCCCTATTGGTGAAAAGTGGGTATCACATGACCCCACCATTTACCCTTCTAGTCATGCCTCACATGAAAAGCCACATGAAGACAATGATAGATGAACTAAAGTTGTTAAAAAGGGAAAGGTTGTATAGGCCCAACAATGTTAGGCTATTGCTTAGGTTCAAAAGCATGCCATTGTTTTGCAACCCTCTTGACGACTGACCCAAAATAAGTGTGCTAGCTTCATGGTTGCTAAAGACCCTCCTAACACCTCCCAATTGTTTTCCTAATAGGGAGGACCCAGTCCATGTATCCACCCATAAAGTTGGATGCTTCCCAATTAGCCGGGATTGATGATACTCACAAGAAGCCAAGAAATAGAAGTTTGAGTGATTAATTTCCACCAGCTTGTATGTAAAATGTGAACTCTTTGAATCCCTTACTTTCTATAAGGGTAAGAGGGTCAAAATATGGATTTTAATCTTGAAGGTTCCCAATTTATCATGGAAGGTACAAAGGCTCACCAAGCCTTGTCACAAATCCATGGTTCATAGAGTAATATTTGAAGTTTCTAAGCTTGATATTTTATGTTTGTTAGAGTTTAAAGTTATTGTGTGTATGCACAATTGGCCATTTGAATAATATGGTTCGATATTCTATTATTTTTTCACTAACCATGATGAAGGCGATGATGTAGTTGTAACCCTAATCCTGTCAAGGTGGGAAAAAGGCATTAATCAACATGGTTGGATCCAGTTAATCATGTTTTAGGGGTATTGTTTTATTTTGAAGGCCATGTGATAGGTCTGGCTAATATTTATGCTCCAAATGATGTTGGCAAAAATGTGATCTCATGTTTTTGTATGGATAAAGAGATTTTGAAGGTTTGCTAGTGGTTTAGTGGTAAATTCAACAATGTAGAAACTCAATAAGACAAATAAGGCATCTTTCATGCTTGAATGGCCTCAATAGAAGAATGGACTTCAGAAATATTAAAGCCATACTCAACCTCTATGACACTAATAATTGTTTTTCATGAGGATTCACTTGAACTTTGGTTCACCTAGTCAAATTTTAAGAAAGTAAATAAGTGGGCTCTGAAAGGATTAGATAGATAAATGTTATATGAATAATATATTTTTCTTTGAGTGTGAAGAGAGAAGGTATATTTAGGTGCTAGGAACAATATTCTTATCTTATCACTAAGTGATCATGTTTTCCATACCCTGGGGTTTTGACAAACCTAGACTTTAGGACTCTAGATTAACTTTGAATATCTCTAATTTGAAACATGGATATTGTATTGAATCCATCAAAATATTTTGGAACCTTATGTTGTGACCCAAAGGAAATAGAGGTTTTATTCTCTAGTGGTAGGATGCCATAAGAAGGGTCATTTCCTTTCTAAGGGAATATGGTAGGAAAATCATAATTTTCAAAAGAAGGTAATGCTAGAGAAAAACAGGATTAGGTAGATCATAGAGCCGGTATTTCAAGAAAGAGGTAGGCATATAAAGACACCATTAATATAAAAAATTAGCCCAACTGAGCATATCTCAACATGCAAATAAATGTAAGAAACCAAAATATTTCCATACATAACACATGCACCACACAGTCAACATTATTTCATAGATCGACTCATAGGTCCATCTTATATAGCACCAAGGTGTAACCAACTCCCTTGAATCCAGAAATATGAGGCCCAGGGTATTTTTTAAGGATTCTAATATTATACTAAGTATAATGTCCTAGGCGATTATTTTGGATTGAAAAAAACATGTATATAGATAGGTAGGCGCATATTAAATATGAAACATGCAATTTACTATTGAAATGTGTAAATTTTGGTGAATATTACGATTAAAAAACATTTTTTTTTGTAAATATAGGCGATATTGGAGACTAAAAATGACCAAATAGCGAATTTATTTTTTGAAAACAAACCCAAAAAATAGCCAATTGGTGAAATTTCGCCCCTAAAAATTACCCTGATGAGGCCTACATCGGTTGGTTAGATTGTACAACAAAATCCTTAATTTCTACCTTGTTTGATTGTTTTGTTCTAATTTCTCAGCTAATTGAATGCATACACGATTGTCCAACTGATCTCCTTGTTGAATCCTCCATTGACCACCAATCGACCTCCTAGTTGACTCTTCTAGTTGATTTTAGATTGTTGATTGACTGTGTCTGGAAGATTGGATTTTCCACAACATGCATCACATTTTTATTATCACAATACACTATAGTCAATATCTTGATTGGAAATCCAAGTTCACCCTTGAGATGTGAAATCCACATGGCCTATGTGTCATCATGCACCACACCATGATATCTTACTTTTGTGGTTGACAAAGAAAACTCCTTCCACTTTTTACAAGACTAGACAATGGGTAGCCAAGTTAAAATATATAACCAGATGTCAACTTCCACCCGTCTCCATCTCCAACCCAATCTGAGTAGGTGTAACTGACTAATTGGTTCACTTTGAAAATATGATACTTTATACCAACCTGATAAACTCCCTTGATAGAATATAAAATTTTGTTTAGGGATTTGAGGTGAGTTTATTATGGATCTTGCATAAGCTGATAAACCACACTAATAAAAAAAAAACATTGGGTCAATTGTGAGTTAAATAAATAAGGCTAAAAACAAATTGTCAATAGAGTGTAGCATCATATTTTAGAGAATTTCACTCCTTGTTTAACTTCATTCTTGATTGATAAGGCATAGCATAGGATTTACAATATTCCATTCTAAACTTTTATAAAAATTCAACACATATAGTGGTTTAGAAATAAAGATACCATTGTCCATTTGTAATACTTGGATGCCCAAAAAGATATGCAACAAACCAAGATGATCAATGATTTCAAATGTAATTGTTAATTGTTTCTTCAAACCCAAAAATAAATTACCATTGCTTCGAGTAATGACTATGTCATCCACATACAATGCAACAATCAATGTTTCATCTTTTACATGTAATACATAAATACTATGATTATATTCACAATGCTTAAAATCAAGATTGAGGAAAAAGTAGTCAATCTTTTCATACCATACCCTAGGGCACTGTTTTAAACCATACATATATTTCTTTAGTTAGCACCCAAGAATGCCATCATTCTAAAAAACGAGGGTTGCTCCATATAGATTTATTTAGTTGTGACCACCATGAATAAAATCACCTTTGACATCCATCTAATGTACCTCCCATCCAATGTAAGCAACACATGAAAGAATCAAATATTGGACATAGTTCATCCTTGAAACTAGTGCAAAGGTATTATAGTAGTTGATGTCTTCTTAATGAGAAACCCCTTAGCTACCAAAAGACCCTTATGTCTTTCAACAACACCTTCAACTATGATTTTTTTCTTTTAGACTCATCAACATTTTACCACATTCTTTCCTTATAATCGAGGGACTAAATCCCATGTGTCATTCTTCATTAAGGAATGATACACATCACCCATAGGACTCTCCCATTTAGATCAACCATGTACATCTACATATGTATCTGGATCACATGTTTTTGGCACACATGCCATCAGAAAAAAAAAAAAAAAAACTACCATGTTGTTTTTTATTTCTAGTTTTTCTTGAGTCATTGATGTTTCCTGCATCAACGACAACATATTCAATTTTCTTGGAATCCCGTCTAGGAAGACAAACTTCAATTTTTGGAGGACTTCCTATATCAAGAGAATCATTTCTAGACTAAACAAGAGTCTCGACACTTGTAATGAATTATTCCATGAAAGGTCCACCACCATTTGAGACTAACAAGAAGTCAACTATAAAGTTGATGTCCATGTGAGGTAGTCAGTCAATCCAAAAAATCCCTATAATTTCCAATGGATAAGTCCTTAACAAGCTAGAAGAAGAATTCAACATACCTGTGATACCTAGGGGTTTCTCATCAAAGGCACAATCTGTAGGCCTTTGACTCTTTAGAATATCCCATCATGTTACAAGCATGACTCTTCACATCTAGTTTCTTCCTTATATGATACAAAATATGAGCTTTCATTATGCATCCAAATGTTATGATATGTCTGATCAAGGCTTTCCTTCCAATATTTTTCAACTAGAGTCACATCCATTACAACTTTAGATAGAATTATATTTAACAAATAGTTTGGGTAGTAATCAAATTCTACCCAAAACTTAGTTCATAGACCTTAGCTTGAAGCAATCAATGTGCCATTTCGACCAAAGTTCGGTTCTTCCTTTAAGAAACTCCATTTTTCTAAGGTGTGCAAGGTACATATCTCTCCCAAGGGATACCATTTTGTGACAAGTACTTTTCAAATTCCTTTCCCATGTATTCTCCTCCACTATCAGATCTTAAGCATTTCACATGTCAACTACATCGCTTTTCAACAGATGCGCTATATTCCATATTCAATTTGCAAGTTGAAACTTTAAGTCAATCTACTAGATGGATTCAATAATTCAATCTACTAGATGGATTCAACCCATCAAGAGCACCGAAAACCTCCACAAGGATTGTATACAATATATTAGATCTCAAGCCACTAGCTTTGATAAATGTTGGAGAATCAAAAGATTTGGTAGATCAAAGAACTAGTATTCCAAGAGAGAGGTGGGAGTCTAAAGACATCATTACAATACTTAAGCACAACTGATAGCTCAACATACAAAGAAGTGATGTTAGAAACCAAAATATTTTCATACTCAACACACACATATTCACCATTATATCATAGATCGACCCATAGGGCCATCTTATATAGCACCAAGATGTAACCAACTCCCTTGATGTGAGGATGATGAGGCCCACATAGATTGGTTAGGGACCATAATGAAGAGAATCAGAGGATTTTGTAAATTATAGAAGTAGTATTCCAAGAGAGATGCCATGTCTAAAGACAACGTTAAAACACTTAAGCACAACCAAGCATTACTCAACATACAAAGACGTGTAAGCAACCAAAATATTTCCATACACAACACACACATATTCACCATTATATCATAGATCGTTCCATAGGGACATATTATATAGTACCAAGATGTAACCAACTCCCTTGAAGTGAGGAAGATGAGGTCCACATAGATTGCTTATGGCACATAATGAATTCAATTTTTTCCTTGTTTGGTGCACTGATCAAGTGTTTGTTCTAACTGTCCAACCAATGGAATGCTTAGTTAATTGTTCAATTAGTCTCCTAGTTGACCACCTAGTCAATCACTCAGTCGAATCTTGAATGTTGACCCTTTATCTCCAAAATATCCAGGGGTGTGATGACCCTACAAAGCTTGTGGTTCCAAGATGAAACAAAAGAAATCAATGGAGGAATTAGAGAGGTGTCAAGGATGTTATAACTTAGCCCTTTTAGTGAGTGGTTTTAGTCTAGGGCAATGAAGTTGTAATAGCGAATTTGTAACAATCATTGAAGTTTGAGAGATGTATAAGCACGAGGAGCCCAAATTAGAGCCTATATATATGCATTGGATCAAGACATGTGATAGCCTAACCAAGGATCTCTTCAAACCCCTCACTCCAAAGAATCCATGGAATGCATTAAGGCCCTAAAAATCATAAATGACCTAGGTAAATATGTATATGGAGTTTGTCCATCATTATAAATTTTTTTCCTAGCCTAAAGGCATGACAAACGAAAGGATAGTGACCATGCAAACCGATATTAATGTAGTCATTCAAAAGTTGACACAAGAACAACAACGCGATTGAGAACAATGGATAACATTGGATGAATTAACAATGACTTTAAAGATATGTTAGATGATGGGTCACTTGGCAAAGACAAGGTCTCATGCAAGTTTTATACTTTCACCCAAGAATTTGTGTGCCCTTATCTTCTCCAAGCATACAAAGAAAATGTACAAAGTTGTACACCTGAAAACCATGTTAACAAAGGGTTGATCCAATCCAATCCAAAGTTGAAAGACCTAGAGCTTACCACAAGCTAGATGTTTATAAATTTGTTTATATCTTACAAAACTCTGGCTAAAACACTTACTCTATGAGTCCTTTTTTAGGATTTTTAAAAATCTAAATTGGGTCAAGATTTCGATGGAAATCATAGTTTTATTGTAGTTTGAGTTCGATCAATGGGGAAACTATGCTCTTGGCGTTTTGGTCCCTCTCTCAATCGACTAGAGCCTTTAAAATACAAAAAATGAGTGCATTAAGCAGAACTTTGTATGTGATATTGAGTGGATTTTGATGTAACTTGTTGGAGATGGCATATTTTGAGTGCCCCTTATCAAGCTCCCAACAAGCATGAGA
Organism: Larix kaempferi; assembly: GCA_027924585.1. Taxonomy (NCBI): domain Eukaryota; kingdom Viridiplantae; phylum Streptophyta; class Pinopsida; order Pinales; family Pinaceae; genus Larix; species Larix kaempferi. The sequence continues at coordinate 3,562,916 of BSBM01000123.1, forward strand.
TAGTGGGCACTTAAACCATAATATTAATATTCAAGTACAAATACAAATATGAATATAATTATGTATAGAAAAAATACATAAAGAAAAAAAATAGTACGACTAAAACATGAAAGTAGAAATCTCATAAGTACAAAAGCTTGCATTTTTAAAATTTTAGAAAATTTAAAAATATATGTGTTTGTTCAAAATTTTAAAGTAAAATTCAATATTTGTTGTAAGTAACTTGAAACATAACATGTGATATAACAACGTGAAAATATAGTTTAATACATAAATATGGGCCCATTGTCTCAATTCAAAGTTCAATTAAAAAACTACGTGGAAAATAGTCACAAATTTATTTGAAACAATTCTTGGGCTTTTGTGTGTCTAGTTTTAACTTTGTTTTGCTATGAAAAATCATTTTTTCTTATGCGATTTGAGTTTTGATTTATTTATATGAAAAAATAATACACTGAAGATTCTCCATTGTAACCATTGTCTTGTGATGATGAAGTTATAAATAGTAAGAGACTTGGGTTATCATTGAATGTGTTGTTGTTGTCGTAGTAACTAGGGGAATAAAAAATTGAGGCCGTGTTCGTACTCACGTGACATGGGGCTGATCCAGTCCACTACCACTATACCCTAGGCGTACCAATGCTTCCCCACGTGTGACACACTGGAGTTGGTCGAGGCTTGATCCCATAACATCACAAGGAGTGCCTTAATAGTGCACCCTATCACCAACTGGTCTACACCCCGGGGACGATATGTTGCTATTATAATTCCACTCTTATATTAATAATTAATGAATAGTTTAAGGGGGGGTAGGTGTGGGGAGAGGCGATATTATATGACCCTATTGCAAATTGAAACGTTGAACTCCTAGGGAGTAGGAATTGCATCAAATAGCGAAGCAGAAGCATTTGCCTTGCTTAAAGGATTAATAGTCCTTCAATCCCACTAGGTCAAAAAATCCTTGATCTTTGGAGATTCAATCACAATGGTGAATTTGATCAGAACAAGATTGAGTAGAATAATACATAGGATCATCTGGAAACTGGACCTCATTGAAGAAGTCGAGATCTATCATATTCATATTCATAACAATAATAATGCCAATCAAGTGGGAAACGTAGCTATATACTTGGATAAAGGTGTCCTCAGAAAAATGAGGATCCACAAGGCATCAATTGGATTCCTTTTTTCTTCTTCTTCTGCAAATAGACTTTGGTTCCTTGACCTTCTCATTAGGAATTATCTAGAATCCATGTGGCATTGTTCACCATTGAAAGACATGTTGTAACCCTCCTCTTCTTTATTGCACACAAGGGAGCTTTCAAGTTTTAGTGTGCTCTTGATTTCCTTATTGCATGTTGGGGGATGCTCATGGTATGCCCTCTTAAACCTCATTTACTTTGGCTCAAGTGTGGAGGTGGGATAAATCTCCACCAAATGATGGTGCATCTCAGAATGAACAGTGGCATACTAGGGGACAATAGAGGCTGGTGTTTAAGAGCTACATATTAGGGTTGATTGGCAGAGATTGGAGGTAAGAAGGATCTTGTTCTTTGGATATTACATCTGCATCTAAGATATCTTTGTTTTAGCACCCTCTTTAGTCATTCTAGAAGGTCTTATTTGTGCTTTGACATAGGCAAATTTCTAAGTAATATTGAACCCCCTCATTGAATTGTTCAACTTATTCCTTGTTGGGTTAATTCTTGTTATGTGAAATATGAGAATTGGGATGATGGTTTGGTAATGAATGGTCTATTAATTGATGAAACTAGCTTAACAAATTTCAATTTCCATAGTGGGGACACCAACTTCATTAAACCATTTTACATAATTAAAATCAGCGTTAGTAAAATGGAAAGCTTCCCTTGTTTTGGTGACTTTGGGTTTGATAATATATATGATATAAAGAGAATGTCGAGGAGGATGAATGAGTAGATGGATGGCATGAGACAAGCCATCAACTATCCACGGGGGATTCACGAGCGAGGCAATATCATATCATGTCCATTCATATTGGGGGTTTGAATACTCTTAAAAACCTCAAAAATATATTTCCCCGTATTAAGGGGTCAAGGGGGATTTTTAATTTGACATAGTAATATAAATATTGGGGGTTATTTTATTTGGATGGGCTAAGGAATAACCTCCAAATCATGGGATGGATTCATACGTCCAAATCATGGGCTCAATTCATACCCACCTAAAACTTAAGGACCCTCCATTTTTATTTAATACTGCTTATCCTAAGTTTTGCATAAATTTGATAATAGTGTACCAATGATAACATCAATGGAAGTCTCTTTGGATTACTGGCCCTTAGAAATCCTCATTTAATAGCTTATTTCGGCTTTGTTTGAATTGATGTTATATTGTTTGTCATCTTTAAATTAAGAGATGTAGCTAATTGGGAGTTCTAGAGTTAAACAATTGTATTGTATATTTTGTAACAATTCGAGTAAAAGATCTAACTCTTCATTTTTTAGGTTGGGTTTAGGTGGGTATTGAGATTCAATCAAACCTTTATCCATGAAAACCAAGAAAAGTTAGATCAATCTTTCTTGACTAATTATTTCTTTCAACTTTTTGTATTCTTCTTTAACATTTTCACATTTCCAGTTAGGAATAGTTGTTAGATTGAGTTATATTTGGAACATTCATAATTTTAATTTCAATTCTTATATGCAAGGCATCTGTTAGGAACCCATGTCTTTACTTTATTAGTGTATTGTTGTTGGACGCATATGCTTTGTAAGTCGTCCCATAGTATTTGTTGATCCATAGTTTGTGTTATTGTTGTTTGGCGCATATGCTTTGTAAGTCGCCCATAGTATTGTTGATCCATAGTTTGTATTGGCCCATGGTTTTAACCCAAAGTATTGGCTCCTAGACTTAGTATATAAGTGTGTGTTGAAGCCTATGAAGGCACTGTGAAGTTATTTGTATTGAGCTTGCTCAAAGGAGGTTTCTCCCTCGAAGTGGCCTGCGATCAATATAAAAAGTGATTCGGAGTTCTGTTATTTCTGCTATCTTGTGTGTTTTCATTAATTAAGTATTGCAGGTTCTTCACATCTGGTATCAAAGCACTTTCTTGGGCTTGCTGGGTGAAATTTCTGTCAAGTTTTTTTTTTGCATCTGTTGTAGCTTCAGATATGGGAATAATCCCTATCCGCTTAACTGTGGGAAGTACTTGGGCATAAGCCCTAAAAATCATTGTGAGGAGTACCACAGGAACCCCAAAGTAGCTGGCCCATTGAGAGGACCTTCCAGTGAAAAGGGCAACGACCCCTACCTGATTGACTAGTTCCCACCCATGAGGTAAACCAAGAGCTGTCGTTTGTGGCAAAGCGGTTATCAGTTTTACCTGAGCCATGGAGCGAGGGGTACTGCCCCAATATGCAAGCCGTCAGACAGCATTGGTGGCCGAGTGAAACCCCTGAACTGTTAGGAAGTTGCACATTCCTGGGGTCCATATCTATTTTCAGTTGAACTGTTTCCACGTCGTTTCAGATCCATTCTGAAAGTCATTCTAGATCCAGTCGTTTCAGATCTATTTCGGATCCAGCCATTTTCGATCCAGTCGGCGCCATTTCAAATCCCTCTGTTTCCGATCGCTTCCGTTTTCCTTGAAACTTCACTAACACCACTGCAATCCCATTCTGCATATTTCATTCCTGAGGACCCTATCCCAAATTCCACTTCCCAAAGCCCGAAATCCCACATTTGTCTATTTTTAGGGTTTTCCATAACTTCTTCTGATTTCACCCAATTGCCTTCAAATTTTTCCATTGATTTCCTTTCTTAATTTTGCTTCTTTGTCCCTCTCTGCCAAATTTTCTCATTCTTTCACCTTGCTTCTAAAATATCCATTTTTTGCTTCCCTGTCGATCAGAAAGTGTCCAAAACCTAGTCAAACCCCATTTACCCCTCCGAGTTTTTCCCAAATCCAAATTTCCCTTTACTAAATAAGCTTTTGTTTGTGTTTTTCTATCCATTCCCCCCCCAAAAAAAACAAAACTCCTGGTTATGGTTGTCACCCGCGCTGGAGCAAAAACCATGGAGGAAGCACTTGCAGCCATCCAAACCAAACTCCAAGATATGGATGAAAAATTTCTCAGCCTCCATCTTCAGCATTCAGCCATGAACAATAACCGACAGTTGGAATTTTCTGCAGCCACTGGGTTCTCTTCTTCCAGCAATTTCCGAGGTCCGAAGCTTGAATTTCCTCGCTTCAATGGTACTGATCCGACTGGATGGGTCTATCGTGCAGAACAATATTTCAGTCTGCATAATACTTTTGATGTCCAAAAAGTTCCACTTGCATCCTTTCATTTGGAATAGGAATCCCTTCAATGGTACCGTTGGTACATTAAGGCTCATGACGAGCCAAAATGGACAGATTTTTGTCAACTCCTTTTGCAACAATTTGGTCCTAGTGCTTTTGATGACTTCACCGGAGCACTCACTAAACTCCGTCAAAGTGGCACTGTGAGAGAGTATCAGATCGAATTTGAGAAACTAGCCAATCACATAGAAGGCTTGTCTGATGAATTCTACAGGAGTTGTTTTATCAGTGGTCTTAAGGATGAAATTCGGTCAGAGGTTAAAATGTTCTTTCCCAACACCATGATGGAAGTACTAGGGTTAGCTAAGTTGGCAGAAGACAAGATTGCAACGTAGCAGCACTCCAAACCCACTTTTGTTCCCTTCCAAAATATGGGTTCTCAACGACCTCCCATTCCGCCAGCAACTCGACCAACTCCTATCAAGCATTTGTCTGAAACAGAGATGCAGGCACGCAGAGAAAAAAAGCTTTGTTATAATTGTGATGAGAAATTCACTCAGGGAATAGATGTATTCAACAAAAGCTCTATCTCTTGGATATGGATTCTCTGCCTGCCTCTAAGATTGGTGAAGAAGCTCCATATCCAATGGATGCTCAGGTCGACATTCATGTGCCTCCTATTGACCCCCCATCTCAACATGAACAACCAGAGATATCTCTCCATGCTTTATCTGGTGTCACCACCCCCCAAACAATGCGGGTCAGGGGTTATTTCAAGAAGCTTCCTCTTACAATACTCATTGATTCTGGTAGCCTCATAACTTCATTGACCCCTGGATCACCAAACAAGATGATTGTTTTGTCCATCCTTGCTCCAACTTTGAAGTCATGGTTGCCAATGGAGGAACCTTATCTTGCAAGGGAAAGTGTCACAATGTGCATATATCTCCGGAAGATTATAACCTGTGCTCTAACATGTTTGCCTTGTCCTTAGGCGAATGTGATGTGGTTTTGGGCGTTTAATGGTTACGCACACTTGGCCCCATCTTATGGGATTTTGTTGAACTTTGGATGCAATTTTCAGTTAATGGGACACAACACAAATTTACAGGCTTACAACCAGGGTCTCTCCACATCATCATTTCACATTGCCTAGAAAAGATACTTAAGAAGAATTCACATGGTGTCATCGCTCAGCTCCATTCCATTCAGATGCACCCATCAATGGTCTCCACTACTTCCTTGGATAGATATGCAGGTGTCTTTGCTGCACCAGTGGTCTTTCCACCTTCAAGAGACCTTTCCGGTAAGCATTTAGCCGCGTCTACATCTCAGCAGGAAATGATGGCTATTTTGCATGCAGTACCGACGTGGAAGCCATCCCTATTAGGGACTTATTTCTGCATCAAGACTGATCTCCAGAGTCTGAAAAATTTCCTAGAACAACGGGTCTCCTCCCCAGCACACCTAAAATGGGTTATCCACCTCATGGGTTATGACTATGCGATCACTTACAAGAAGGGTAAGGACAATATGGTGGTAGATGCTCCTTCTCGTACATTTGATGACCCAGTTTCTCTTATAGCTATTTCTCTGTTTGTTCCAAACTGGTTGCAATATGTTCAACAGGGCTATCTCTTCTATGAACTCCATGCTTCTTCATCGGTAGGGCACTCTGGGTTCCTCCAAAAGTATGACCGGGAACAATGCAAATTCTTTTGGCAGGGACTGAAAATTCCAATTCAACAGATGGTGGTTGACTGTTATACTTGCTAGGTCAACAAGGGTGAAACGACACTCCTTTCGGGACTGCTCGAACCCTTTCCCATCCCTACACAGATTTGGACAACTATTTCTATGGATTTCCTAGAAGCGCTCCAGTGGTACAATACCACGTCTACAAGGACACCATATGAAGCAATCTATGGACAGGCACCGCTAGTTCTTCTTCCATACACCCTCAGCATCTCTCCAATTCAGGCAATTGACTTGGTTCTTCGAAACCGCGATTAGATTCTTCTCATTCTGCAGGACAATCTTCACGTGGCAAGAATTCGACTGAAACAACAAACCACTCAGCACTGTTCAGAGCACACTTTTCACGCAACTGATATGGTTCTTCTTCAACATTCCAGGCAATCCTCCTGAAACTCAAAAGGCATCAGTGGCTCGGACTGCAACCCGAAGATGCTACAGGGGAACCACTCTGTCCAATTCTGCATCAATTTTCACATCTAAAGCTTTGAGGACAAAGCTTTTTCTAAGGGAGAGGGGATGTTAGGAACCCATGTCTTTACTTTATTAGTGTATTGTTGTTGGACGCATATGCTTTGTAAGTCGTCCCGTAGTATTTGTTGATCCATAGTTTGTGTTATTCTTGTTTGGTGCATATGCTTTGTAAGTCGCCCATAGTATTGTTGATCCATAGTTTGTATTGGCCCATGGTTTTGACTCATAGTATTGGCGCCTAGACTTAGTATATAAGTGTGTGTTGAAGCCTATGAAGGCACCGTGAAGTTATTTGTATTGAGCTTGCTCAAAGGAGGTTGCCCCCTCGAATTGGCCTGCGATCAATATAAAAGTGATTATGAGTTCTGTTATTTCTGCTATCTTGTGTGTTTTCATTAATTAAGTATTGCAGGTTCTTCACAGCATCCGTCTTAATATTGTATTGGAACTGACATGAACATAGGTGAAAATCTAAATCCTTATTTACATACCCTATGTGTTATCGTTACCATGAAATGGTATGATATAAGTTTCACCATCTATGTATCTTTATAAATATTGCATGCTTGAAACCTAACAATGGATATTTGTCCCTCTCCTATAAAGATTAAAAACAACTAGATATAAACCAAGAAATGGTACCTAATGTTGTTAATTCCCTTGATTGCGGGAATAAATGTAGAGGAAGTGGAGGAAAATCATATATCGTATCTTGTGAATGACCCAAATCCAATCTATTCACATGACCATATGGTGTTATTGGAAAGTAAGAGGATTTTTTCTATGTTCATTTTGGTTCAAACATCAATGATATTTGTTTTGATAGGAAGGTAGGGGAGCCCATCCAGGAATGGGTTTATTTTTTCATTTTTATGGAGTTTAATTTATTAAGATTGTAGAATTGGTAGATTGGTAGGTTGTGGTGTGAAAAATATGCAATTCTCATCTTTTCTAAGCATTGCACTAACTATTGGACTATCAACCTTTTACATTCTTTGTTATGTTGACCACTTGATTGGATTTCCTTTTACGTAGTTTTCCTTCCCAGTACTATTTCGTTGGGTCTTCCACTATCCAACGCTACAAATTGATCAGTCACCCATGCAATCATAGTAGGATCATTATTAGCATTATACTTTTATTTTATTTAGCATCATGTTTGCTTATACTAAGATGTGTTAGGGCTCATGTTTTTTACAAATTGATAATATGATATAAAGGGGGTATTAAAAATGGGTTGATAAAATTTGATACATACAATATCTGGTGAAATTAAGGATTTTCTTAATTGGAAAGGCATATTGAGAGGGGGGTTCAACAATCAAATTTTAGGAGGAATTTTCCAATATTGATTGAAAATAGGGATATTCTTTAATATCATGTGAACGATCGTGCTATGTAACAAGTTCAGTGAACCCCTCATGCAACTTTCTCAACAACCACCTAGAAATGCAAGAGAAAAAATTGGGAGACTTGGAAATTAAATTGTAGGACCATAGCACCATGATGTACAAAGCGAGAAATGAAATGGATATGCACTACAACATTATTCTTAGATTTGCTTAAGAAACCCAATCAACAATAGGGCAACCTATGTTCTTAGAAGGATCAACAATGGAGAACACAAAAGAAGAGAATGTTGTGTAGCAAGTAGGCATAGAAATAATTGGGCAAGCACAAGAGCAGAGAGACAACATGCAAAACCAAGAGGATGTCTAGATGGAGAAATCCTTGAATGGGCATCAGTTTGGCATTCATTTTTTCAGATGGAATTTAAAATAAAGAGTTTAATAAAATTATCTATTACCATCTTATTAATAGACAAAGATGAATGAAGCACAAAAGTAAACCAACAAGATTAATCAATTTGAACGAACATCCATTTCTAAAGTTTTCACAAATGTCAAGATGGTTGGTACAAAACAATATAAACAAGATGAAGGAATATCAACAAGGTTATTAGAGAAGTTTCACAAGTCCTGAGACGCTTGTACAAAAGAAAATCCATGGGAGACGTTTCTACAAGTTGGCGAGAAATAGGCACCCTATTGTGTAGCATTGAATGTTACGATGGGTGATTTAATAACTGTTGGATCTCAAACAACTTGTGTAACATACCCAAAATTGTTAACTTGTAAAAACTTTTCATAACGATTATTTAAAAGTGCAACGACAATAATTTGCTCCAACGTGAATGATGACTATATGAGGCAATCGACCCTTTAGAACATCACCTTAGAATTTGAATCTTACTATTTTACCCTAGGCATCTTCATGAATTCCTTACCCAATAGAAGTGAAACTTTCTTATGCTTAACAACTCTAAATACACTTATATGATCATCGTGAGAACAACATACATAATCATGAATTATCCTTTTCCAAAGAGTTAATAATAAAAGCATACACTTATACGGAAGTAACCCAATTACACATAATAAATCACAACATAAACCCATAAGATAAACATAAGATGTTCACATAAGATACACACAAGAGAGAGACCAATGTAAGGTGGTTCACCCAAACCAAGGGCTACGTCCACGAATCAAATTGGAAGGATTTACATCAGCAACACCATTGTTGCACTATTCCAATACCACTTTCTCACAACCTCTCTTATCGAGAGGATTTTTCCAAGACAATCAACGCTAACATCAAAATTTGATGGATATCTACACTAAACGTGACTTTGTCTCTAGACCGTAACTACTATTACGCCTTTTGAAAATATAAATTTAACCGATAGTCAAGGAATGAAATACTTCATAGGAAAACATGGAAGACCAAGAGGATGTCTAGATGGAGAAACCTTGAATGGGCATCAGTTTCTTTGGGGAAGCAATAAGCACCCTATAGCATCGAATGCTCCAGCAAGTGCCGACCGTTGGATCTCAAGCAGCATGAAAACCAATAACTAACAAAGCACCCACAACAGCCTTTGAATGCTGCGCTGAGGTGCTTATTGCTCTCCGTTTGTTTGAATCCTTTTCTTATGGCTTTTTATTTATTTATTTTGTTTCTTGACATCTGTGTATGTAAGTACAATTATAGAAATGATAGGCAAGTTTATTGTTTTGGTTTCTGAATAATGTCATCCGTGCAACAATGGAAGATTTGATGACGTCGATCCACAGGTAGAAAGACCTGCCAACAAAATCTTCCAACAGACGTCTATATCTCTTCATTTAATTGGAAGTTGAATTGGATCATCGTTAACAGCGGCGGTCACGTCGGCAGAAATGAATTGAATTGATATTCAAACGAGGAGTTGTTGGCGCCTTGATGATGATTGGATCGTCAACATCCGGCGACATGAAATGTCTGTAACTAAATTGCATATCATTTCGTGCTGAAGTTGTAGTATCGATATTCAAAGGCAATGAAGCAATGACAGTCAAAGGCAAGAAAATAATGATGAACACGGTATTCAAAGCCACCGTCCTGAAAGTAGCAGAGAAAATCCACTTTGTGACGCTGATAGAGACAGAACGTACGCATAATCAATGGCCAAGGATTACAAGTCAAAAAGCTTTCATTCTCACTCTGAAATCTTTTTGTATATTTCTTCTTGTCCATACACAGCTCACCTCTACCTAGATGGTACTTTCACAAGTCAAGAAGCTTTCATTCTCACTTTGAAATCTTTTTGTATATTTCTTCTTGTCCATACACAGCTCACCTCTAGATGGTACTTTCTTCTTTTCTTGGCTATTTTTTATATATTTCAATCGATCTTCTTGGCTATTTTGTCAATGGCATTTGTAAGTGGACCCATTTATGTTTCTTTTTGGGTGGTCCTCTCATTTGGGCATCCTTACCTTGCACTTTCTAAATTGAGCAAGGGGGGTTTGTGGCTATCACCATTATGGAGAAGTAGTGATTTTAATTTTAGTTTTAGGTTAGTTAAACACAGATCTGTTGTTTATTGTTTATTTGCATGGATTTGAGATTTGGGGACTGTAGATAGTAGTTAGATAGAAATGGTACTTGTTTTGATGTTGTTTAAGTACATTCATGTTAAGAGATTAGTGTATTAGGCTATCGTTCTAACAGAGTTTAGCATTGCACTATTTGTCAAATAGATGGTCAATTCCAAATTTGGTCACCCTAGGCACCAATATCTAGCACTTATGTCCTTTATGTAACATGGTGAACGTGGGGTGGATTATGCCAAAGTCTCTTCATTGGTCCACCTAATTGAACTTGATATTGATAGGTCACTTGCATTTATCTTCTCGATGGATGCTCCAGAGCTTTCAACGATGGAGGTAAACAAAGCATTAGGGGTGAGACCTACAAACACTACTTTTGGTCCATGTGGTTGGAGACACGAGAGTTGTTGTCATGGGGCTAGACTTTTCATTCCTCTTGAGCATCCCATACCACTTGAGAAGCCTAGTTGTTGCACAATACCAACGTGACCTTACTAGTTGGACATGCCCAAACACTAAACACCATGTCCTTACCGAACCCAAGTAAGGCACCTTATACTCATGGAATGCTTGAGTGTTCATTTCATCATAGGCGATGCTCCATCATCACCACCCAACCATAGGAAACCTTTTATCACCTCCCATGAGCCAAGCATACTTGTACAATTGACTGCCAAATGTGAGACACTGTTGTCATCCATCTAGGCCAACATAAGATAGTCCATGAAAATTGTGTCCCTAATTCATTAAGCATTCACATATTTTCAATGCACTTGTCAACACTAGTGCCTTGCCACGTAAAACACACACAATCAATCACTTTTACGATCATGTAATCCGGTGCCAAATCCTGCTATGCAACACTCTGTTAATTGTTTTCCCTTACTAGGAAAGACATCCTTAGTCCTCCTAGCCTACATGCTAGTACATTGTCCTAACTATCTCATGGCTACCACTTATGAGTAAGTCACCAAGTCTTCCAAATTGTATGGATTCACTGTGCACCCTTAGTTATGTTTTCCCAACGTGACATCCATCATGCCATTTCTAATGGAAACTTAAGTCAGGTCCCTACATTCTCCCCCACTTGAATTGTTGATGTCTTCATCAACACAACCCTATTGAGTCCTCCAACGAAAGGGGGTTGGAGCTAAAGATACACTTATGCAATTTCCACATTTGAACATGGCTCTGATACCAATTGTCATGAGGTTAGACTTTTCATTTCACTTGAGCATCCCATACCACTCAAGAATTCTAGTTATCCTGTAGCATTGATGTGACCTTGCTAGTTGGGCATAACCATCAACCACTTGTATCCCCTGTACTATGCCTAATTGACACGTCCTCATTGAAACCAAGCCAGGTACATTATACTTGTCGAATATTACAGTGCCAGTTTCATTGTAGGGGACACTCCATCATTGCCACCCAACCATAGGTGTCCTTTTATCGCCTCCTACAAGCCAAGCATACTTGAGCAACCAATTTCCCAATGTGAGACCATGATGCCATCCATTAGGCCATCACATGATAGTCCATGAAGATCATGTCCTTGATTCATTAGGATTTCACATATCTTCAATGCACTTATCAACACTATTGCCTTGCCACAAACAACACACACAATCCATCACATTGCCAATCATGTCACCCTTTTCCTAAGCCTACTATGCATCACCTTGTCGGTTGTTTGCCCCTACTAGGAAATACATCCCTGGTCCTCCTATCCTAGGCACTAGTGTAATGTCCTAACCATCTCATAGTTGCCACTCGCGAGTCATTCGCCAAGGCTACTAAATCATATGGACTCGTTGTGCACCCTTAGTCATGTTTGCTTAGCATACCATTCATCATGCCATTGTCAATGAAACCTTAAGTCAATTCCTTACAAGTGCCTTCCCCAAAGCTTCACCACTACTCCAATTTATATCTTCACTTTAGTGGCAGATTCATCAAACCTCCCAAGTACACCGGACTCCACTTGTCTTTTAATGAGATAACTCCTCTAGCACAACCTAGAGTTTGTTCCCATTAATGTTGCATTGAGATAGACCACCATATTCCTTGGGAGTACTGTTCTTGTTGTATATGTTCTTTAAAGCCTAAAACCAAGGAGCATTTAACATTTGGATGTGTGTTAGAGGCTCCCCCTATTATGAGATTAGAGGGTGGTTCTACTATCTCTTATAGGACTCACTGGACTCCTTACAAGATTTCATGGCTTACGAGGATTAGAGGTACTTTTCCCTATTATTTCAAAAGTGTTTGACCTGCATCACTGAATTTCAAGAGAAAAGTCATCTAGAGTGCCATGCACTAGGTTGATTTATTCCTTCTTCAAATTTTCTCGTAACTTGAGTAAGGAGAGACCCCCTAATAAATACATTGGGTTAGGGAGTAGGTACATAAGGCATTGCAAATTTAGGGATACTATTAGCTTCATGACCAACATACACCTTTTTCCAATGTTGAATCCTAAAAGTGTTTTTCTAGTGCATCATAAGTATTCTCTTACTATGGGACTTTCTTCTTCATAAGTCTCCTTAATGATGTCTCCCATTTTGATGGGTTGGATCTTCATTCTATTCAACTTTTATTATCTTAGGTTAGGGTTTCTTAGTCCTATGTAATCCATGGAGTTCTATTTGCACTCCTTATGACATGTATTATATTTTACTCCTTTGTAGTGCCATGTGCCAATCTTGCCTTCATTGGACAGTAATATATAAATTAAATTTCATCAATTTTGGCATGTAGGCATGGTGATGTGACTTTTGATGTGAATACTAATAACAATAAATGAAGGAAAGTGTTGTGATTATATGGTTGCACGATACCTCTACCCCAATGTTTGTAACATTTGTTGTGTGTACACCATATTAAGTGGGAAAGTCATGCAATAAATCAAGGATGAGTAGTATGTGTCAGAGGGTTTGTTACCATTCCATTCCAATCAATGCACATGCCAAGAAAAAATAGGGTTGCTAATCAAGTACTTGTGTAATATGACCAAAAGTATTCTCTTACTATGGGACTTTCTTCTTCATAAGTCTCCTTAATGATGTCTCCCATTTTGATGGGTTGGATCTTCATTCTATTCAACTTTTATTATCTTAGGTTAGGGTTTCTTAGTCCTATGTAATCCATGGAGTTCTATTTGCACTCCTTATGACATGTATTATATTTTACTCCTTTGTAGTGCCATGTGCCAATCTTGCCTTCATTGGACAGTAATATATAAATTAAATTTCATCAATTTTGGCATGTAGGCATGGTGATGTGACTTTTGATGTGAATACTAATAACAAGAAATGAAGGAAAGTGTTGTGATTATATGCCTGCACGATACCTCTACCCCAATGTTTGTAACATATTGTTGTGTGTACACCATATTAAGTGGGAAAGTCATGCAATAAATCAAGGATGAGTAGTACGTGTCAGAGGGTTTGTTACCATTCCATTCCAATCAATGCACATGCCAAGAAAAAATAGGGTTGCTAATCAAGTACTGTGTAATATGACCAAAAGTATTCTCTTACTATGGGACTTTCTTCTTCATAAGTATCCTTAATGATGTCTCCCATTTTGATGGGTTGGATCTTCATTCTATTCAACTTTTATTATCTTAGGTTAGGGTTTCTTAGTCCTATGTAATCCATGGAGTTCTATTTGCACTCCTTATGACATGTATTATATTTTACTCCTTTGTAGTGCCATGTGCCAATCTTGCCTTCATTGGACAGTAATATATAAATTAAATTTCATCAATTTTGGCATGTAGGCATGGTGATGTGACTTTTGATGTGAATACTAATAACAAGAAATGAAGGAAAGTGTTGTGATTATATGGTTGCATGATACCTCTACCCCAATGTTTGTAACATATTGTTGTGTGTACACCATATTAAGTGGGAAAGTCATGCAATAAATCAAGGATGAGTAGTACATGTCAGAGGGTTTGTTACCATTCCATTCCAATCAATGCACATGCCAAGAAAAAATAGGGTTGCTAATCAAGTACTTGTGTAATATGACCAATGTCTTATCACCATGCAATGTTATTTTCTTCACTTTAGTTTTACAATATTTAGTTTTTAATGCCCTCCAATTTTTATTGAAAAGCAATCAAATCAATCGTGTTTCCCTACCTCTTCTCTAAATTGGATTGAATTTGCAAAGCCCGAGGTCACCATCATTGGTATGACCCTAATGGGGGCATATATATGGTCAAATGTGTACGCAATAGATCAACACACATGCCAAGAAAAAATAGGGTTGCTAATCAAGTACTTATGTAATATGTCAAATTTGTTATCATAAGTGCAATGCTATTTTCTTTGCTCCGTTTTTACAATATTTAGGTTTTTCCGTCCTCCATTTTTTATTGACAAACAATCAAATCAACCACGTTGCCCTCTCTCTTCTCTAAATTGCATTTATTTTGTAAAGCCCAAGTTGACCACCGTTGGTATGACCCTAATGGGGGCATATATATGGTCAAATGTGTAGGTAATAGTAGGCAAGGTTAGTAGTGGGCCATAAGGTCAATGTGTGAGAGTCATTATTATATACAATATGAACTTATGATTTGGATATATGGATTGGGTTATTTGAGGGTTTTTTTCTTAATGTATATGGAGTTATTATGTAACTCATCTCTATTATCACTTTGGATGCTATGTGCTATGCTCATATTTGGTTTACATTGTGTGTATGCAAGGTTATCATGCCACTTTAAATACTGGGTTCATGAAATTTGGTATAAGAGTGATGAGTCCTAGTTTGGGCATCTTCAAACAAGGCCTTGAACAATTTGATCTATAACTTTAGGTAGGGAAGTCCAAATGAAGTGAGATTTATAGGGTTGGAAAGAAGACATATTGAACTATAACTTGTGCAAGTTTCAACAAAATAGGCATGGGAATCATAAAGTGTTAGCATGTTGTGCTTTTGTTCAATTTTCAAACTTTGTTAAACATCATAAGGGCCAACAAAAGGGGAATATGTGAAGATTGCAAGTTTCAAATGAAGTGAGGCTAGTTCAATTGGAAATAATTTCTAACAAATTATTGTAGCTTTGAAAAATGAGAGATGTTAGTGCGAAATTGGAGGATTTATCATTCGTACATCTCCACTCTCCAATTAAGGGAAAAAAACAACAAATCTTGAAAAATGAACCACCATAGTTTCTTGGAATATCCAAATTGAGTCGGACCTATGGCATTGCGGAGAATACATATTAGTATATTATAGGTGAAAATTTTATATTCATTGTCTTAGAAAATTTGGAGATAAATTAGGTACAAGGCCAACCTACAAATTAGTCCCTAAATAAAGGCTTAAAAGGTATGTTAACTTAAACTTGGCATAATGTTTGATTAGAAGGTGTGAATGAGATATTCAAAGTCCACTAGAAAGAGGAAATAAAGGAGGATATCTTGGTAAGATGTTTGGGACAATTTGAGGATATTCATTGGAATTCAAGGGTGTTGACAAGATCTTAAGAGTTAAGAAAAAAACTTCTAGTGAAGCATAAGTTTAGGGGAGATGAAGATGGATTTGATACTATAGAATGGTTGAGATTTCAAAGGAAAATTATATAAGTCTTTGTTTGCAAAAAAAATAAAAATTTGAAGGTAAACTATGGAGTGCTAGAATAGCACTAGAATAGTCTTGATCTAAAATCCCGATTCTTCAGTTGGGAAGAATTAGGAAAAATATTCTTTTAAATATGGGTAAGGGAAATGGAGTCAAATGATATGAAAAAATAAAATATGAATTGAGGAAAGCAAAAGATAACTTTCCAAATTGAAGAAGGACAACAAAGAACTAAAATAAGATATTATGAAGAAGGACAATGTGTTCTCTAAGATGCAATCTCTTATTTAGCTAGTGAGTAAGGAGGTTAAGAACTTAAAGCATAAAATATAAGCAAAGGAAAAAAAGATAAGGATGACTCCAAGGAAGAATTGAAAATAAGGATGAATAATTTTTTTCTTATAAAACTATATTAAAATACTACTTAATGAGGTTAAAAGATTAATAGAAAAAAATAAGTATTATCAAAATCAAGAGATATTGGAGATTGTAGGTGAAGAAACTACCAAAAGACTTGAAGGAGAAATTTGTATCATGGTTAAATATGCACTAAATTAAAAAATATCAAAGTAGAAATGTAATCCATATTTGAATAAGGTTGAAAGAAGTTGAGGGATAGCATCACCATTCAACATCATAATGATAATGAAGATAAAGTATAAGAAGAGCATCAAATTGCATTTTAAGATACTAACTAGGGAGGATAAAATCCATAATAGTAAAATCGAAAAAAATATTTGAAGGCATGCTCTCTCAAGAAAAAGCAATAGAAGATCAAGAATAACAGTTGGAGCATGTCATTATTCCATGTAAGAATATTGATTATAAGGGTGTTGGAAATGAAGGAAAACCATCAAATGTGGAACCATATTGAGACCCCGGTCCCTCATTACTAAGAAAGTTGGCAAGAAAGATAGGGAGAATGACATCAACATTACGAAGGACGAAGATGGAAGCATAAATGATCTTTAGGAAACATGGCATCAAGGAACAATTATTCAATGTGGTATTATCAAAGACCGACAGCTAGAAAAAATTGGAGAAACTAGAACAACAAATATAATAAAAGAAAAATATGTTATCAAGGATTGACACAAAAAATAATTGAATATGGATGGATAATTAATCATTTGAGGCAACAAGAGAGAACATATTATGATTTGGATATTATTATATATAAAGGTCAAAGAATCATTACTATATAAATGGACGTATGATTTGGATATATGTATGTGCTTGGGTTATTTGGGAGTTGTTCTCCTAATGTTGTATAAGTTTTTTTTGTGTAACTAATCATTTTTATCAACTTGGTAGCCAGGATTAATGCCTATCTTTGGTGTACATTATGTGTATGAAGATTTATAATGATATTTAATGTACCGGGATCATAACAATTGCTCCATATGATGTTGATCTAAAATGGATCTTCGTAGTTACTATATAACATTATTGATGTTATGGAATAGGGAACACAGAGTTTGTGATCCCTAGACACCATTTGCATTACGCTAGAAAATCACACTTATGGATCAAAACTAAAAATCCTCTAGTTCATGGTCTAAAATACAAAAAAATTGGTATCTAACCCTGAGGCAAATTTTCTAGGCAGTTCTCACTACATTCTATGAGGTTATAACTTCCCAACAGTGATTGTTTTCCTAAGACAAAGTCTATATACAAAAGTTATGTCCTTGACAAGGTGACAATCCAATTAGTCATTGTAGGTTCATTTGGAAGTCATGCTAGCTCACCATGATTAATCCATGTAGAATTAGTAAGATATGGAAATTCACTAGAGGTTTCTAAAATCATTGTTAGATTACAAAACCCTAACCCTAAGAACCAAGAAAATATGTTTAAAACCTTAGTCGAAAGGAGGGAAAATGGTTTAGTACCTATTCCAACAACTTTTATGTTCTATAGTAGAGCAACTACAAACATGAGTAGAGATGTAATAGAGCAAAGGAGAAATATAACGTTGCAGGGAACATTAGTAGACCATAGTGTCTCATATTTATGCAACATGCTTAATGATCTCTGTATTTTGTTTTCTATTCTAATTTGACTAAAAATGAAGGACTAGTCCTTCATTTTGATGGAGTTTTCCCACATTGGGACTCTTTAGGGAAAATTGTGTGTATGGTAACAATGCATGTTTGTTTTATTTTATAGTAGTTAAATAATCCATATGATGCACTCTTATCTTTCCATTAAATGACTAAGTATAAAAAAGAATAGTCATGCAGGTGAGTCGACCATTGGAATATCCTAATGTGGTTTACATATCAGGTGTATATAAACAAGGTGGGAATATTTTTCAAAAGGATAATAATTCACATATTGTCCATGTTTCTTCCAACTAGTACTTAAGGGCTTGCATTGCATGTTATGCAAGGTAAAAAAAACCTCATAGTTGTCCATATATCTTTAAGCCAAAGTAAGTCTTGTGACATGGTATGCTTTGTTAGGAAAAATGTTTCTGTTGTAATGTGTCTAGAAAGGATAACACGGGTACCTAGGAAGGCACCCAAGGGGATACTGCTATTTATTGAGGCCATATTTATTAAATAATACCCCATGTAGTGTGAAAAGAAACAATTATAATAATGGTTACTAGAAGGTTCTATCTACTAGAATGTTCCTTCTCCAAAAAGTATCTAGAAGGTTCCACCTACTAGAAAGATCCTTCTCTAGAAAGTACCTAGAAGGTTGAATAGAAACTATATAAAGAAGTAGAAGCAATGGAATGAAATGTCTTGTGAAGTATTTTGGATGTAATATTTATACCAAGCATATTGCTTGTGGAGTAATTCCTTCCCTATGGAATAGTTAATTGTGTTAGCCAACCTTAAGGGTTCTTTCCATATTCTTGCGTTCATTCTTTTGTGGATGTATTTTTGTTTATTTATGAATATTAAGGGTTCTATATTGTTTGTGATACAAAATGTTGTGCACCTTAAACTGAAAAATTTAATCACAAACAAGATAGAACCCTTAATATTCAGAAATAAACACTATTACATCCACAAAAGAATATGGAAAGAATCCTTAAGTTAGGGTAACACGATTAACTATTCCTTAGGGAAGGAATCACTCCACAAGTTATATTCTTGCTATAAATATTACATCCAAAATACTTCACAAGGAATCTCATTCCATTGCTTCTACTTCTTTATATAATTTCTATCCAACCTTCTAGGTACTTTCTAGAGAATTATCTTTCTAGTAGGTGGAACCTTCTAGATACTTTCTAGAGAAGGAACATTCTAATAGGTAGAACCTTCTAGTAATCATTATTACAATTGTTACTTTTCATATTACAAGGGATTTATTTTATAAATATGGCCTCAATATATAGCATTATCCCATTGGGTACCTTCCTAGGTACCCCATATTATCCTCCCTAGAATATACATTACATTCCATCCACTTCACATGTTCTATCCGCAAAACATGGGGGGAAGCCATACAATATGATATACTAAGTAATGTAGACAACTGGTACCAAACATGGGCATCCATTAATCCTAGTGAGATGTGGACATGGGGTCCAATTGCCTCCTTGCTGCCTCGAACTTGATTATGGTTTCTCCTTTGGTTTCATGTTGTCGCTATGCTACTTTAATATATCCATCCATGGTTTTTAGTTCTTTACGAGCCTCCATATTTTTTGGTTTTTTGGTTCCATGTTTGTCCATAGTAATTTTGTCAATGCCCATGATCTTTCCAAATGTTGTTTCATTGGATGTCGTGGAGGATGATATATAACAAACTTAACTATTGGTTCTTTGGTGTTTGACTCTATAACATGTGGTTCCTTTGATTCATGTAGCCCCTTAATTTCTTCTTTCTACTTATGCCCTTCTTGGGGATTTTCTTTATGTGTTTATGTAGCCCCTTCTTTTGGTTTAGCTTCATACTCTCTACTGTGTTGATAGGTACTTCTATTATATTACTCACAAGGGCTTCTTCATGTGCTCCCTTGATCCCTTCTTGTTGAGAAAGAGAAATATCATGGAATGTAATTTTTTTTTCTTATATCAAAGCTTCAAAAACTTCTTTTGCACATTAATATTAATTGTACCCACTGATTCCATCCAAGGATATCCCAAAACAATGTCCACATTGTAGATATCTGTAGCATGAAAATATGAATGTAACACATATTTATCCATAGTAATCGTTAAATCTTTAAAAATTTGAACTTTTTCATCATCAATTTGCATACTTTGAATGTGCTTTGTGGGGACACACAACCTTTTAGTCACCTTAACATTTATGAAGTTAATTTTGCTATTAGGGTTTATAGTAATAATGAAATTCTTGTTGAATACATCCATGAACATGTAATAGGGGTTTGTCACATGAAAATAAATATTTATGGATCTCATTATTATTATTCACAACATTAGACCACTTGTCTAAAAATACATTTTCATATTCTTCATTTAAAAGATTTAATAACTTCTTAAAGAAAAGTGTTTGACCCCATATAGTTGGGTCATCTGTTAAGCTAGAGTATATGTAGCTTTTACAAAGTGACTTATTTTGCTTATAATATGCAATGTATTATTGAACACCAAGACCATTGGGTTTTTCTCTAAAATACATTTTTCAATTCACACAACCGTCACCCAAAAAAACCTTAAACAACTCATTTTAAATCAACGATAACTTTACTTCTCATACTACAATTTGAATGATTTTTTTTGGGAGATTGGGTTTTTCATGATGGTAACTTAGATATATAACTATATTGTTCAAATTATACAAAAAAAATTCAAATATTGATCCGAAAACTATCGTCCTCTTTCCTTCTCTCCAAAAAAATTATAAAAAGAGAAAAATTTCCCACTTTTCCCCCCAAAGAAAGGGATTGATACAAGATGTTATGTACCTTAATAACATAATTGGAAATTCAAAGCATAAATAACAAAATAAATCAAGACTTGAATATGAAAAGACAAAATTACCACAACAATAGACAATTGTAAATAACAAAATATTACAATAGCAATATCGTTATTGATGAAAGCAATGTTCACTTGCGTCTTCAAGGGGGAAACCTCCAAATGAAGCCAAGCTCCAATTACAAAATACTTCACAAGACATATCATTGCTTTGTTTCTACTACTTTATATAGTTTCTATCCAACCTTCTAGGTACTTTTTAGAGAAGGATCTTTCTAGTAGGTAGAACCTTCTAGATAGTTTCTAGAGACCGAACATTCTAGTAGGTAGAACATTTTAGTAATTGTTATTACAATTGTTTCTTTTCACACTACATGGGCCTTATTTGATAAATTTGGTCTCAATATATAACATTATCCCATTGGGTTCCTAGGTACCCCATATTATCCTCCCTAGGTATGTTACATTCACCCTCAAGTTTGACTTGCCTTGCACATAGTCAATACCAAGTCAATGCAATTGGTGTTCAACAATAGCATGAGTTAAGGCATGAAAATATATCTATTTTTTACCAATCGAGAAGTTGTTTTAGGGTGTGAAAACATACTTTTTCCACTTCATTACTAAGTGCAACCACTACATAAAGTTTATACCGAACTCAATGCAATTAGTGATAAACAAGAGTGTGAGTTAAGGTGTAAAATTATATCTAGATTTTTAACCAATCTAGAAGTTGGTTTCAAGGCGAGTTCATGGGTTGATGTGATAACATATTCCCTCACTCTAGTGCTATCATCATTCACAATTTCAAAAAACATGCCATTTGAACCATTATGCATAGTATGTTGTGTAGTGAAAACATTTCGACCCTTAGGTGAAACTAATGCACAAAGTTGATACCAAGTCAATGCAATTAATGATCAACAAGAGTGTGAGTTAAAGCATGCATATATTTCTATCCCTTTTCCAATCTAAAAGTTGGTTTTCGGGAACAAGTTCTTGAGATGATGTGATAGTATCCTACCTCTCTTCAATATAATTAACATCATTGGTAGTTTCTATATCATACCTTGTGAGCCCAATTGCATAGTATGTTCATGTGTAGGGAAAATGTGTTGATTGCTCAAGCGACTAATGCACATAGTTAATACAAAGTAAGAGAAATTAGTGATCAATAAGAACACGAGTTAAGGAATGGAATTATTTCTATTTTTTTGTTAATTGAAAAGTCAGTTTCAAAATGCAAGTCCATAAATTAATATGATAGCATCCTTCTTCACTTCAAGATTAGTACCATCTATAATTTATTTTAAGCAAAACTATTTATATTAAGCAATAAAAATATATAGTCTTAGTTACCTGGTCGACCAAATGGAAAACCCGACCAACTATAAAACATGAGATCATCGTTCAGGATCATCCTTGTTTCATTGAGAATGATAATTAGGATTGTGTCCAAAGTCTTCCTAAACTCAGTATTGACAATAAATTATTAATATCTTAAGGGATTGAAAATTAAACTACTATAGTTGGAGATTACGAAACAAACACTAACCCTATGGAAACTATGGGGGCTACTCATCATCATTAGAGATTGGTATCAGATACAGCTCTTCAGTCGAGGCCAATAGGTGATCATTTACAACAACAATTGTTTCCTCGAATTTGGATCTTTTGGTTGCCTTTGCAATCAAGTTGTTATTGACATTCATCCATATGATTTGGTCTTAGAGTTCATCCATTTGAAGGAGGACTTCCTTACGCTCCTCTGCATGATCCAAGAAAGCATTTCTTAATAAATATTTTATTTGCCAATTCAACATAACCAACTTGAAATATTTCGTATCTAATACCATCTAGGATTTTTAATATATACATCATTTAAAATTTTTAACTTATAATTAATATCTACATAAAATTGATAATAATTATAAATCTTAGTAATGATGTAACATATGCACATGATTGTAGAAGACTCTAATTCTTTTGGTCAATGCCCTACATTGTTTTCTCAATACCCTACATTGTTTTCTCAATAGGACAACTTAAATTTGTCATAAATAGTGATCAATGAGACATGTAACTTCAACTATATATCGCATACATATATACAATGGATATATGTTTCCTCCTTCAAAGACCACGAACAAGTGCAATTATCACATGTATGGACTCCCAAAAAATTCCACCATATTTAGAGCTTTGGCCAACCTCAATAAATTCCAGTACATTTAAAAAGAATATACACCATATTTGGAGTTTTATCCGACCTCAATAAATTCGAGTACTCAACCATTAACTCTATCCAAACATCATTGTAAACACCTATATATATTAAGCCCAAAATGACAATCTACCAACAAGAGCCATGAGGTGGCAATGCCCCTGCGGGTGCTCTTAGCTTTTAGCGGCTGATTTTATTGCGAAAGAGTAAACCAAAATGTAGGTGTCCATGTTTTCTACATAAAAGCATTGATATTTAAATTTATCCCAATGATATGAGATAAATCACATAAAACTGGATCATGAAAACCTTTGGAATTATAGTACGAGCGAATCTTGCAGCAAATTTGAAATTTATGAAGTTGTGACACATATTGCAAAAGGCGGATTTTGCAATAACCTTTCGCTCCAAATTTGAACCTTATGATATGGAAACATGGCCCTTCTTTGCTAGCATCAAGGTTGTAGAATATCCTACCTAAATAGACAACCTGCTAGATATAATTCATTCCCTCACCGCTGGACTATTCTCAACTATCAAATTGTTCACTGCTAGAAAGGAAGGTCACATTGTGAAGCCAGATTCAAGAACACAAGCAAAGTACAATCAACAATGATAATATATTATAAAAAAATCACAACATAGTTCTGGTTGAAGTTGGAAGAGACTATAGATTCATAGCTTTGCTCCATCTATTTGCTGCCATGAACACATTATGTCTAGAAAATATATTGACAACTCAAGTAGACTCCTTAAACACATTATGGTTGGAAAATCTCTTGACAACTCAAGTAGACTACTTAGCATATAATATAAAAGTTTTCAAGTGACATGAAAAAGCGATAAAACTTGTTTCAAATTCAAAATTTCAATGAATAAAAGTAAAAGTTGGCACCAGGATAACTACATAAGAAGAGTATTCTTGCATCTAAAGTTTTATGTATTAGAAATACAAAGGCACATTTGACATTGTACTTGCATCTGAAGTCAGTATTCCTGCATATGAAGTTTTATGTATTAGAAATAAAAAGGCACATTTAACATTGTAAATAAAGTACAAATCTAAATGATTCATAAACGATTCATCTCCTTATATAAATACATTATATAATGTAGAAACGATTCATCTCCTTACTAGAGGGGATTTATATGTCGGGAATCATGTATAAAATAAACATTGTTCAAAATAAATATTTGTAAGCAGTACAAGCTCAGGCACATAATTTACCTTGAAAACATTTTCAGGCGCCGTAGATAGGGTTCAAACCCAAAATAAAATATTGCAATAAGATGAGATGCATGGAATCTACATAACTTAAGCGAGAAACTCTCTAAGACAGTAAACGACCTGAAACCCTAACAATAAAATTGTGGTAATGGGACGAGCCCAAAAACATAATTGTAAAGGAACGTGATGTTAAAATGTTATCACCTATAACTTCACCAAGGGATCCTATCCTAAAGAACCATATGGAAGATGCAGGTTGAACACCGAAGTAATAATGAAATTCATAACAACAAAATAATAAATGATTAGCAAATACTTGAAGGTATAACTTAGGGTGAAAACGTGAAGTTGGGGAACACTTTTGGCTTGTTTTTGACAAACAAAATTGCTAAATTTTATGTTTTTCAACTTCGACCTCTTCAAACCCATATCTCCCTTAGGAATTTCAACTTGAAGTAAACACAAATGTTATAGACAATTGAATTAGCTTTCTACTCGTATTTTTTTTAATTTTTTTTATGGACATATTGTGGGACAAATTTGGTGGCCACCAATGACATATACTTGAAAATTTTAGGTATGGATAATGAGTGACCTGTGTGGCTGCCGGTTTTTTGATAGATGGTTATTCATTTTAGGGAAAATAATTGTATTCTCATAATCTACACACACTGCACTTGTGCATGGACTATATTTTGGGTTTTTTAAGACTTTGGAACTATTTATTATTATTTATCGAAACAAGATATGTTCACAAAATGGTGTATTATCGACACTCATTGGCGAGCTTCAATTTTCTTTTTAGTGTGACTCTTATTGGAAAAACTAAAAGTACCCTTTTGAAGAGGACATGCCAATTATGATCATAGTGAAGATTTCAAATATTTTGGTGTTGTATTTGTTATGATATTGAATTTTCATTTCGGGTGATTTTTAGAGTAATGAAATTCTTAAGGGATATTAAGGTTTAGAAATTTTTTATTAATAAATAGAAATTCAAATCGAAATGAAACAATTATTATCTCATTGGAAACTAGATTCAGAGATGAATCCATTACTACCAAGTCCGACAAATAATATTTAAAATTTGCAGGGGTTTGGGCTTGCTGAAGTTGTAGGTTCTAGAAAGATGCCAGATATTTTCGCAGGTTTTGTTGACCATGAACTCTCGGTCGAAAAAATATCTTCCAAACTCTCGGCCGATAGTTTAGTTCAAACTCTCATCCGAGAGTTTTTTTAAAAATACAGTGCGGTGATTGGTTCAAACTCTCGGCCTAGAGCTTTATTAAACTCTAGGCCGAGAGTTTGAACTCTCACAAAATCTCGGCCTAGAGTTTGAGGTTGACTTTTTTTCGCGTGTTCATCCACGCGCACTAGCTTTTTTTTCACTCCATTGTCATAAAATTGTTTCCCAACTTCGCGTTTTCACCCCTTAACGTGAAAATGAATTTATGCCACAGTTCATAAAAAATAAAAATACTTACCGTAACTATTTTTAGGTGAACTCGAAGGAGCAACTCTATGAAGCGGTTCGACCTAAAGCGACAGTCCCTGCACATGATAGGGGCGCTCATTATGAGTATCTCTCTGGATAGACAGTATTCATGAAATAAAAGTAGCAACATATAAACATTCTATCAAAAGAAAAATGATCACCTGAGTCAAATCAAAAGTCAATACCCACCTCCTCGACTAAATGGCGTGCCCTGAGCATAGAGAGTAAATTCAGATAATAAACACATATTCAATCTACAGGCTATGCGATAATTCCATTATGTTAATAGAGTTCCTCTCTTTTGAAACCAAAGAAACGCAAATGGAAAATGCACGATGATCAAATGAGCAACTACACAAGAACATTATTCTTTCGTCTGAAGTTTTATGTATTGGAAATACAAAGTCACATTCGACATTTTAAACGAAGTACATATCTCAAGTTCTAGATATTGGAAATGAAAATGCAAAATCAGGTTTACAACATAGTACACATAATATAATTTATCTTCGATCCATAATGGTTAGTACACTATGAATACCTTTACAATCTTAGATAAACAAGAATACAAGTTTTTTTTTTATTAATAAATGATCTTAGAACAAAAGGAGATTTGAGAGACCAACTCGGGTTGTCATTAGCAACATTAGTTTAAACATATGCAAGTATGTTAACAAATACAAACGATCAAGACTAGCTTACAACCCATCAAGACAAAGGGGGCAGGATAATGCTTTGTAGAGGAATATCATAGTTACACTAGGAATATCAATTTTTTTTTTTTTTGGTAAGAAATCAACATTCATGTAGCTGAACTTCATTATTGTTTTTCTGGACTGTAAGAAAAATGCTAGAAATTGAAGAAGCATTGGAAAGGGAAAAAGATTAAAAAGACAGAACATATGAGAACAATTGTAACTCAAACCTTAATTAAAGCTCAAAATTATAAACATTTCTTGCACAAAATGTTCCTTCAAAATATTTTAAGGATTCCAGCACCTGTACTCACATCAAATTGCCGACTTCAAAACTAGAATGGGATAATAGTAAGCACATTATGAACAATGGTAGGAATCTCTGGAAAAAATAACCTAAGGTACAAAATGGTTGCCAGTACGCATAATTAGAAAACTTTCAAGACTCCTATTAAAGTACCTTGTTAAAAATATAAAACATACCAACACAGAAACCCCAAAAAAATGTCGAGGCAAACTAGACCATATTTTGCTCCAAAAAAACAACAATTTGTAGCCAAAAAGTCTTATTTTGAGGCGCAATTTAACTAATTTGTGGTGATACCAACGTCAGAACTCCAAGCATGACAATTTGACCACCCGTATGTGAACATAGTAAACATTGCTGGAGGGGATTTGAAGACAATTTCATTGCAATATTCCAATTTCAAAATCAATTATTGACATCAGAATTAATTACCATTAAACTTAATAAAATTATGGTTTTTGTAATTATGAGTTTGAAAAGGTTTACTTAATATTTAATATTTCTGGCTCTTTAGTATTAAAATTTGGAGCAATCCTTCAAATTTGATGAGTATCAATTATTATTATTTTTTAATATACTTATGTCTTTGTGCATAAATAAGGCAATAAATAAAGACTGAAAGTGGCACTTCACTTTTCCCAACAATTGCTCATGTTAGACCTAGTGAAAGAAATTAAGGACCATGTGATGTCTAATGCTTTCAAAGTGATGTTAGTTTAATGATAAATGCAATTTGGTAAAATGTGTTTATATTTTAAATGATAAAAATGTTATTGGTCTTTTTTCATATACAAAATTAACTATATATATATATATTTTTAAAATTTTGTGAAAAAGTTTTCGACACTTTTTTACGTTTCACAAATAGTACTCAATTTAAATTTGTTGACGCTAATGGTAATGATTTTCTTGGTAGGGATATTGAGTGAGGCACATAACTCTCTCATATACATAATCAACTATCCCCTATTTAAAAAAAATTATGAGAAATGTTTTGTGCACTTCTTTGCATTTCACAAATGCTACCCATTGTGAACTTGTTGACACTAAGGACAAAGCCTTGTTTGGAAGGGATACCGAGTGAGGAATGCAACGAAGTAAATCTACTCAGAGGATCGAGCCTGAGACCTCTTGCATGGAGTTCAATGTTGGATATTGGGTTCAACGCTTCTCATGAGTTTTGTGACATGGATTAACCCTCTCTCGTGGATCCTAACTCCAACGATTGTGGTAGAGACTACTACTTGTGGGTTTTGGTCTAACGACAATCATTTCCAACAAATGGTATCAAAGCGATAGGTCTCGAGTTTGAAACTCACCCGACATGCACTGGGGGGGAATATTGTTGTACATTGCATTCAGTGCTTCCTGCAAGTTTCACGCCATGGATTAAACCCCTCTTGTGGATCCTAATTCCGACAATTGCGGCATAGACTACTACCTACAGGTTTTGGTCTAACAACAATAGTTTCCAACACTCAACGCACTCAACCACTCATGCTAGCTCACTTAGTTGAAAAATATTTGGCACAACTCATTCCACATTAAAATACTTACGCAAAAATGAGATTGGTGATACCTTGCTAGCCCCAATTGATCCACAAAGGGTGAACATGCCACAAGCCATATTTTGACCTAGGTGGGGAGGAAAACAACTTCTCCTCGTAATCGCCAAAGCTAGACCCAATTCATAATACATATATTTGTATTTACTTATTTATATGTACAAACATACATATATGAAAAGTAAATGTGTGTGTGTCCACAATATCTCATCACAGAGTTTGAAAGACCATTGAACACACACTTTGACTTTTAATTAAGCTATTAAAAATGACATTCATCACCAAAACATATATAACAATCGGCCAATGAAAATACACAGCCCTACTTTCAATAGAAATGAGGTATTTATAATTAAATAATATTGTCCATGATTTAATTGTTAATGAGTGTATCGACAAATTTTTATATCAATACATTTCAACTGAATGATTCACATCATTAAGACATCAAGAGGAAAAAATATAGAAATGTTGCTAAAGGAGGCAATGCATCTATACAATTAAGACTCATGTTTTAAACTAAAAGCATGATAACATGTATGATTTCACATGTTAGTTGAATATTTATGCTCAAAATCATTATTCCAATAGTCACTTCTTTGGTACCTCCTAATGGGTGGGGATTATTATTTTAACTCTTCTTGGAGGATTCCATCCACAAACTGAAAGTTTATGACTAATTGATATCACTCATCATCATTTAGCTATTGCATTTGAATTTTCAATTAAGAAATTTTTTAAACTAAAAAACATAATAACATGTATGATTGAAATGATATGAAACTTAAAAATTATTAATCTCACTATAACATTTTCTCTTGTTGAACATTCAATTACACAAACCACCATAAATACCTTAACTAAACTAAAATTCTTGCTAAAACTAATCTCTAATACTTTATTAATCTTATTAACGAAAGTTAAAATTGGAAAAATCCATAATGATATTAATTATGAACATACCTACAAACTTAGAAAATCTCGACATCTAATCATCACTCATCTTTGGAACCATAAAGACACTCATAAGGACTTTTGCTAGTCCTCCTTTCCCCTTGTTTCCCCTTTCCTATGCCCTTCCATGGTTGGAATTCCAGGCCTTAACCCCTTTTTCCACCTTCCTCTCATTCTTCCCATCCAACAATTTCTTTTAACATTCTTGGTTCTTATATATATATATATATATATTTTTTATCTTGATCTTGGGTTATGTTTTCAATCTCCCCCATTGCCTAGTCTTCTCTCATTATCCCCCCTCTCCTATTTAGAATCATTCTTTGGTTTTCTTCGATCTCTCTTCCATTTCTACAATTCATGTTTGTCTTCATTTGAATCACCAAAGTAAATTCATGTTAACTCCAAATCTATCAAACACTAGGAGGGATCAAATATATTGAGGTGTAACTTTTATTATTATTTAATATGAATCTAGGTTGGTTGTAATCTCACTCAACTCCATAAACTCATATCTCACAAATTATGTAGATATGGATATGCAAGAATTCAATTTTAATTATTGCTAAGATATTTATATTTTCATTATGACAATATTTCCATGTAAATAACATATCTATAGTATTTCTATTTATGTATAGATATGGTATATGCATTTTTATTTATCTATATATTAGATTTTATAATAGGTGTGTTGCTGCCTAATATAGACCTCCAAACGTGGAGAAGTCTCCAACCCACTCGGTGTGTCGTTGGAGGCAAGCTACGAGTCGAGGAACCACTGTCACATCAATTCCCAACTCCTCCGTTTAGTTCTAACTTCTAAAGGAGCCAAGGGGGGAAGACCCTACTTACTAAATTTTCAAAGATTTTAGTTTTAGGAATTAAATTTTAATTAAACTTATCTAAATTTGTAAATGATAAGCAATCATGCAAAGTGCAACAATTATTTAATGGCAGTCAAAACTTAATTGAAATTCAACCAAACAATTCCAAATGAATGAAACAACCATTTATATACTAAACCAGTGCATTATCTATTGGGATAAAATTACAACTTCAAATTATAAAACCATTTACTAAATGAAAGAAAATAATACAAGATATATAAAAGAATTAAAATGATATGTAATATCCCTAATTTGAAAGTTTACCCAATTTGGCCAATTTTCGAACCTTGGACTAGTGAAACCCCAAACTATCCCAAATGATTCCAAATGGTTTTGAATTATGTCTGGAGTGGATTGAGGTGTATTAGGACACACTAATGCAACTATTATATTCTTGGACACTTTCTAAATACTTTAGAAACTTGCATTACAACTGGAGAATGAAAGGCAAAAATAATAGGAAAATCGAGGTTAAAACCCCCAAGGGTAGATGACTCTTTTGGCTTCCCAAATGTTGTACGAACCTCCCAAATTTCAGAATAGACACTTGGATCATATCAAGGACCTCCAAAAAAACATAGGTGCAACATTAATTCATATTTATATGAAGTACATATCTCAAGTTCTAGATATTGGAAATGAAAATGCAAAATCAGGTTTACAACATAGTACACATAATATAAGTTATCTTCGATACATAGTGGTTAGCACACTATGAATAGCTTTCCAATCTTAGATAAACAAGAATACAAGTTTTTTATTATTATTAATAAATGATCTTAGAACAAAAGGAGCTTTGAGAGACCAACTCGGGTTGTCATTAGCAGCATTAGCTTAAACATATGCAAGTATGTTAACAAATACAAACAATCAAGACTAGCTTACAACCCATCAAGGCAAAGGGGACATAATAATGCTTTGTAGAGGAATATCATAGTTACAGTAGGAATATCATTTTTTTGGGTAAGAAATCAACATTCATGTAGCTGAACTTCATTATTGTTTTCTAAACTTTAAGAAAAATGCCAGAAACTGAAGAAACATTGGAGAGGGAAAAATATTAAAAAGACAGAGCAGATGACAACAATTGTAACTCAAACCTTAATTAAAGCTCAAAATTATAAACATTTCTTGCACAAAATGTTCCTTCAAAATATTTTAAGGATTCCAGCACCTGTACTCACATCAAATTGCCGACCTCAAAACCAGAATAGGATAATAGTAAGCAGATTACGAACAATGGTAGGAATCTCTGGAAAAAATAACCTAAGGTGCAAAATGTTTGCCAGTATGCATAATTAGAAAACTTTCAAGACTTCTATTAAAGTACCTTGTTAAAAATATAAAACATACCAACACATAAACCCCATAAAAATGTCGAGGCAAACTAGGACCATATTTTGCTAAAAAACAACAATTTGTAGCCAGAAAGTCTTATTTTGAGGCGCAATTTAACTAATTTGTGGTGATACCAACGTCAGGACTCAGAACTCCAAGCATGACAATTTTACCACCCGTATGTGAACATAGGAAACATTGTTGGAGGGGATTTGAAGACAATTTCATTGCAATATTCCAATTTCAAAATCAACTATTGACATCAGAATTAATTACCATTAAACTTAATAAAATTATGGTGTTTGTAATTATGAGTTTGAAAAGGTTTACTTAATATTTAATATTTAAGCTCTTTAGTATTAAAGTTCGGAGCAATCCTTCAAATTTGATGAGTATCAATTATTATTATTTTTTAATATACTTATGTCTTTGTGCATAAATAAGGCAGGCAATAAATAAAGATTGAAAGTGGCACTTCACTTTTCCCAAGTCTGCTCATGTTGCACCTAGTGAAAGAAATTAAGGACCATGTGATGTCTAATGCTTTCAAAGTGATGTTATTTTAATAGTGATGTTAGTTTAATGATAAATGCAATTTGGTAAAATGTGTTTATATTTTAAATGATAAAATGGTTATTGGTTTTTTTTATATACAAAATTAATTATAAAATATATTTTTAAAATTTTGTGGAAAAGGTTTTCGACACTTTTTTACGTTTCACAAATAGTACTCAATTTAAATTTGTTAACGTTAATGATAATGATTTTCTTGGTAGGGATATCGAGCGAGGCACATAATTCTCTCATATACATAATCAACTATTTCCTATTTAAAAAAAAAATGAGATATGTTTTGCGCACTTCTCTACATTTCACAAATGCTACCCATTGTGAATTTGTTGACACTAAGGATAATGCCTTGCTTGGAAGGGATATCGAGTGAGGAATACAATGACGTAAATCTACTCAGAGGATCAAGCCTAAGACCTCTTGCATGGAGCTCAATGTTGGATATTGGGTTCAATGCTTCTCGTGAGTTTTGTGACATGGATTAACCCTCTCTCGTGGATCCTAACTTCAACAATTGTGGTAGAGACTACTATTTGTGGGTTTTGGTCTAACGGAAATCATTTCCAACAAATGGTATCAAAGCAATAGGTCTTGAGTTTGAAACTCGCCCGACATGCACTGGGGGGAATATTGTTGTACATTGCGTTAAGTGCTTCCCGCAAGTTTCACGTCGTGGATTAAACCCCTCTTGTGGATCCTAATTCCAACAATTGCGGCATAGACTACTACCTACGGGTTTTGGTCTAACAACACTAGTTTCCAACACTCAATGCACTCAACCACTCATGCTAGCTCACCTAGTTGAAAAATATTTGGCACAACTCATTCCACCTTCAAATACTTACACAAAAATGAGATTGGTGATACCTTGCTAGCCCCAATTGATCCACGAAGGGTGAACATGCCACAAGCCATATTTTGACCAAGGTAGGGAGGAGAACAACTTCTCCTCTTAATCGCCAAAGCTAGACCCAATTCATAATACATATATTTGTATTTACTTATTTATATGTACAAACATACATATATGAAAAGTAAAGTAAATGTGTGCGTGTCCACAATATATCATCACAGGGTTTGAAAGACCATTGAACACACACTTTGAATTTTAATTAAGTTATTAAAAATGTCATTCATCACCAAAACATATATAACAATCGACCAATGAAAATACACACCCCTACTTTCAATAGAAATGAGGTATTTATAATTAAATAAGATTGTCCATGATTTATTTGTTTATGAGTGTATCGACAAATTTTTATGTCAATGCATTTCAATTGAATGATTCACATCATCAAGACATCAAGAGGGAAAAATATAGAAATGTTGCTAAAGGAGGCAATGCATCTATACAATTAAGCCTCGGGTTTTAAACTAAAAGCATGATAACATGTATGATTTCACATGTAAGTTGAATATTTATGCTCAAAATCATCATTCCAATAGTCACTTATTTGGTACCTCCTAATGGGTGGGGACTATTATTTTTACTCTTCTTGTAGGATTCCATCCAGAAACTGAAAGTTTATGACTAACTGATATCACTCATCATCATTTAGTTATTGCATTTGCATTTTCAATTAAGAAAAGTTTTAACTAAAAATCATAATAATATGTATGATTGAAATGATATGAAACTTAAAAATTATTAATCTCACTATACCATTTTCTCTTGTTGAACATTCAATTACAAAAACCACCATAAATACCTTAACTAAACTAAAATTCTTGCTAAAACTAATCTCTAATACTTTATTAAGCTTATTAATGAAAGTTAAAATTGGAAAAATCCATAATGATATTAATTATGAACATACCTACAAACTTAGAAAATATCGACATCTAATCATCATTCATATTTAGAACCATAAAGAGCACTCATAAGGACTTTCTCTAGTCCTCCTTTCCCCTTGTTTCCCCTTTCCTATGCCCTTCCATGGTTGGAATTCCAAGCCTTAACCCCTTTTTCCACCTTCCTCTCATTCATCCCATCCAACAATTTGTTTTAACATTCTTGGTTCTTATATCTATATATATCTATATATATATATATATATATATATATATATATTTTATCTTGATCTTGGGTTATGTTTTCAATCTTCCCCATTGCCTAGTCTTCTCTCATTATCCCCCCTCTCCTAGTTAGAATCATTCTTTGGTTTTCCTTCGATCTCTCTTCCATTTCTACAATTCATGTTTGTCTTCATTTGAATCACCAAAGTAAATTCATGTTAACTCCAGATCTATGAAACACTAGGAGGGATCAAATATATTGAGGTGTAAATTTTATTATTATTTAATATGAATCTAGGTTGGTTGTAATCTCACTCAACTCCATAAACTCATATCTCATAAATTATGTAGATATGGATATGCAAGAATTCAATTTTAATTATTGCCGAGATATTTATATTTTCATTATGACAATATTTCCATGTAAATAACATATCTATAGTATTTCTATTCATGTATAGATATGTTCTTTGCATTTTTATTTATATATATATTAGTTTTTATAATAGGTGTGTTGCCGCCTAATATAGACCTCCAAACATGGAGAAGTCTCCAACCCACTCGATGTGTCCTTGGAGGCAAGCTACGAGTCGAGGACCCACTGTCACCTCGATTCCCAACTCCTCTGTTTAGGTCCAACTTCTAAAGGAGCCAAGGGGGGTAGACCCTACTTACTAAGTTTTCAAAGATTTTAGTTTTAGGAATTAAATTTTAATTAAACTTATCCAAAGTTTTAAATGACAAGCAGTCATGCAAAATGCAACAATTATTTAATGGCAGTCAAACCTTAATTGAAATTCAACCAACCAATTCCAAATGAATGAAACAACCATTTATATACTAAACCAGTGCATTATCTATTGGGATCAAATTACAACTTCAAATTATAAAACCATTTACTCAATGGAAACAAATAATACAAGACATATAAAAGAATTAAAATGATATGTAATATCCCTAATTTGAAAGTTTACCCAATTTGGCCAATTTTCGAAGCTTGGACTAGTGAAACCCCAAACTGTCCCAAATGATCCCAAATGGTTTCGAATTATGTATGGAGTGGATTGAGGTGTATTAGGACACACTAATTGAACTATTATATGCTTGGACACTTTCTAAATACTTCAGGAACTTGCATTTACAACTGGAGAATGAAAGGCAAAAATAATAGGAAAATCGATGTTAAAACCCCCAAGGGTAGATGACTATTTGGCTTCCCAAATGATGTAAGACCCTCCCAAATTTCAGAATAGACACTTGGATCATATCAAGGACCTCCAAAAAAACCTAGGTGCAACATTGATTCAGATTTATATCTTTCTAAGGAACGCTTAAAACATAAGGTT
Source organism: Larix kaempferi (assembly GCA_027924585.1). Lineage (NCBI taxonomy): Eukaryota > Viridiplantae > Streptophyta > Pinopsida > Pinales > Pinaceae > Larix > Larix kaempferi. Next base: position 3,598,507 of record BSBM01000123.1, read on the forward strand.
ACAAAACACATTCATTGCTTGGAAATTGTGAGCAATATAGCAAATATTTTTACATGGAATTCTAAGCAAATGAAAAAAGGGGTCTGCATACAATTTATGTATCATGTACAGTAAATAATATTCTTCTAAAAAATATACGAAACTCAGATCAAGTCTAGTGCAAAAATGATATATAAATGCTCAAATTTTCATAAATGTATACAAGGGCACAATGGCTCAAAATGGTGGTTTTTGCTTGAGTTTTTTTATATGGTCCAAGGGATTTCGAGCTGTGGCTCTCATGATATGTCTATTACAGATTTATGCAACAACTAACATGCCCATAAGTTCGAAATAGAAATCCTCCATTAGCTAGATGCAACAAGAAGTGCACCATCACACTTTTACATGACATTGAGAGAAAGAGGAAACTAGCTCGAATATCAATGTTACTTGGAGAAATAGTACATGAATTGATTAGCATTTAGAGCTGTGGATCTCATGATCTATCCCTTACATAGTTATGCATCCATTAACAAGTTCATAAGGTCTAAACAACATCCTTCCATTATCTATATGCAACCAAGAGTGTGCTCTCACTTTACATGAATATTGAGAGAAAGATAGGAGAATGATAGTAGAGAAGGAAGAGAGAATATGAACTTGAACTCAGATGGGGGTTGAACCTGCATCAAAACATATCCATGAAGCTCTTTTGAGAGGTATTAATGGCCTCTCGATCAACCAACTTGGATGGGAATCTTGCACCCTTGAAATTGGTACAAAGGCAGGGAGGATGAACATCCACCATGCAAGGACAAGCTTGAAGCTCTCCAAATTGCAAAGATGCAAATAAAAAATGATCAAAAGCTACTCCATTTCGACTTGGCCTCCTTTTAATAACTTTTGTTGAGTCATTTACCGCCTTAGAAATCATATTATCTCCTAATTACTCATGAAATTTAAATTAGTGGGGGTTATTGTTGCACGAAATTGCAAGTAGTCAGCGCTTCCCGGTGTACCGTGACAAGGGACTAATCGCCTCTCATGGATCCTTGAAATTTGGCGGTGGTGAGTTTAGCAATCACCTGTGGGTTTTGGTGTAATGGCAGCCGTACTACCAACAATTGGTATCAGAGCCAGGTTCCTTCACCACGGTTTAGCCACCGGAAGGAAGATCTTACTCAAAGACCACTATGGATCAACAAAATGGGTTAGCCACTAACAAACCCCCACTCTTTAAAGGAGAAAATTATGCATACTGGAGTGTGAGGATGAGGTGCCATCTGATGTCCCTTGGATGGAAGGTGTGGGCAGCAACTCAAGAGGAGTATAAGATAGGAGATCAAGCACCTACAGATCCAAAGGAACTAAGCGAATGTGAAAGTAATGCCAAAGCCCTAAATGCAATCTTGATTGGATTGACAAACACTGTTTTTACAAAAGTTATGAGATGCAAGACTGCCAAGCAAGCTTGGGATAAGTTAAATATTATCTATGAAGGTGAATCTAAGTCAAAGAATCCAAGCTTCAGACATATAGGGGGAAGTTTGAGAGCCTTAAAATGAAGGAAGAAGAGAATATTGGGGAATACTTTCTAAGAATATATGAGGTAGTCAATGCTATTAGAGGTCTTGGAGGAAAAATAAAAGAAAAAGAAGTGGTTAAAAAGGTACTAAGGACACTACCAATGAAGTATGACTCAAAAATATCCACCTTAGAGGAACGAGATGATCTTAATCTCTTGACAATGGATCAACTACATGGAATTTTCACTGCATATGAGATGAGAACAAGACAAAATAATACTTCAAAAGGAGAATCAGCCTTCAAAGTGACCAAGAAAATAAAGAATCAAAAGCAAAACACTCAAATCGACCACAATGAAGAACATGATGTGGAAGAAGCCAATTTTATCAAGAAACTTCAGAAGGGGTCAGGAAAGTATAAAGGCAAGCTTCCCTTCAAGTGTTTTAATTGTGGCAAAATTGGGCACTTTCAATCCAAGTGTCCTTATCCCAAGAAAGACTCTAAGGATGAAGATGAAAAGAGTAAACAATACAAGAAAAAAGGAAAATTCGACTATAAGAAAAAGTACAAAAAGAACTTCTATTCAAAAGAAGAAGAAGAAGATAGCAGTTCATCTGAGGTTAGTGACAGTGATGATGAAGTCCTTTTTCTAGGTATTGAAGAATCAAATGATTTAGAAGAAATTGAGCATACGAAGGAATCAAAAGATGAAGCAAAGGCTAATATGAAAGAAGAACTACTCAGAGCTTGGAATGGATTGAAAAGATACAAAAATAAATAGACAGCTGAAAAGTTATGTAACTGAACAACAACAAGAGCATGAATAGAAAGAGAGGGAGATGAAGAAAATGATGAAGAATCTGATACTCCAAATTCAAGATGCAAATGAAATAGAAGAAAGGCTGAAGAAATCTCTTAAAGAAAAACAACTAATCTGTGAAATAATGGAATCATAATTGGTTCACTTAAAGAAAGAGCTTGATACAAAATTCATTCGAACTAAATATGAAAATAGTTCTAAAATTTTGGATGAGATTATAACTGCACAAAGAGATCCAAGTAAGAAAAATGGAATTGGTTATTCTCAAGAGGAAAATCAAGTTCAACCAAAATCCGATGCAGCTCCTCTTCTCAGCACATTCAAGAAGAAAGAGGAAGAAAAGACAAGGAATTCTCAGAACTCCAGAAGATCACTGCCACCCATCAAGAAGGAATTCAAGACAACTCCAAAGAAGGCTTATCAAAATAGGTATCCTCACATTTTCTTTGGTTATTGTTATGCATGCTCTAACTTTGGACACAAAGCTTTGAACTGTAGAGCATATGGAAGGAAAAATATGAAGGAAAACTTCAACCTTAAAAACAAACAAACAGCTGGTCAAATTAAGAGCAGAAATTATAACTCCTTCGCACCTCTACAGGAAAGGAATTTAGAATGTTTCAATTTTCATAATTATGGACATAAAGCAACTAATTGTAGATTGATGGAAATCTTAAAAAGACCAAAAGACATTAGAGAACCAAAGAAGCTTTGGAAAGAAAAAACATCAGAAGAAAAATGTCTTATTGCCATGAAAGTCCAAGATAAAGGAGATCTCTGGTAATTTGACAGTGGGTGTTCAAAACACATGACACGAGATAAGGACAAGTTTTTGAACTTAAAGAAACATAAGGGTAAAGTTACATTTGGTGACAATGCTTCAGGTAACATTCTTGGGAAAGGCAATGTGAATTTGGGAAAGGCCAAAGCTAAGAATGTGTTGCTTGCTGAAAATATGAAACCTAGCTTATTAAGTGTCAGCCAAACCTATGATCAGGGACACATCTGCATCTTCGATTCCAAGAAATGTGAGATCAGGAGAAAGGACTCAGGAAAATTAGTTGGAATTGCATCTAGAACTCCTGAGAATGTATACATACTAAATACAAAACTAGATGAGGAATGCCATATAAATTTATTAGATGAAAGTTGGCTATGGCATAGGAGGTTGGGACACATTAACTTTGACAATTTAGTAAAAGTTAGTAACCTTGGGGTAGTTAGAAACTTGCCAAAGATCACAAAACCGTCAAATCCTATATGTAGACATTGTCAATTAGGGAAGCAAACTAGAATAAGGTTCAAAACAAAAGAGCACTCAAAAACCCTTATAGCTGGTTCACACTGATCTCTGTGGACCTAGAAGGACCAAAAGTATGCAAGGAGAGTCATATTTTATGCTATTCATCGATGATTTTACTAGAATGATGTGGGTATTCTTTCTCAAAGAAAAATCAGAAGCATTTGAAAAATTCAAAGCTTTTAAAACTCTTGTTGAAAATGAAACAGAAGCAAAAATCAAATGTCTTAGATCAGACAATGGTGGCGAGTTCACTTCAAAAGAGTTTGATATCTTCTGTGAAACTCATGGAATTAAAAGACAATTCTCTGCTGCCAAAAAACCTCAGAAAAATGGGGTTGCTAAGAGGAAGAATAGAACAGTCCAGGAGGCTGCAAGAACCATGCTAAATGAAGCAAGAGTGTTTGATGGATACTGGAGGGAAGCTATAAGCACAACAGTGTACATTTTAAATAGATGACAGCTCACGAAAAATAATGAGAAGACTCCCTATGAATTATGGTTTGGAAGAACTCCCTCTGTAAAATATTTTAAAGTCTTTGGAAGTAAATGTTACATTAAGAGACTTGATGAGGATCTTGGAAAATTTGATGCTAGATCTGATGAAGGTATATTTCTTGGATACTCTTCTACCAAAAGAGCATACAGATGCTACAATTTCAGATTACATAAGATTGTTGAGAGTGCTGATGTTAAGGTGGATGATTTAAAAACAAAGAAGGTCAAAAATCAAGAGAGTCTACTCGATAGTGAAAGTGAGGATGATGAGGAGCCAGTTGACACACAAACAGATGTAAAAGAAAAAGAAGGTATACAAGAAGATGAAATAGGTACCAAAGAAGAAGAGGATGATACTCGAGAATAAAGAGAAGAATCTCCTAGAAAAGACACCAAGACACCCTCCAGGATAATCCAAAAGAATCATCCTGAAGACTAGATCATTGGAGATAAAGATGCAGGAGTACAAACAAGAAGAAAATTGTTGTATCAAACAGAAATAGAACTCTTATCACAGATTGATCCCAGCTCAATCAAAGATGCCTGCAAAGATGAAAATTGGGTCAATGCTATGAACGAAGAATTAGACCAAATTGAAAAGAATCAAACTTGGGATTTGGTTCCAAGACCAAAAGACAAGAATGTCATTGGGACCAAATGGGTATTCAAGAATAAAATGAATGAAGATAGACAAGTTGTCAGGAACAAGGCTAGATTGGTGTGTAAAGGTTATGCCCAAGTTGAAGGAGTTGATTTTGAAGAAACTTTTGCACATGTGGCCAGATTGGAGGCAATTAGAATGTTCTTAGCCTTTGCTAGTCACAAAAAGTTGAAAGTATATCAGATGGATGTCAATTCAGCATTCCTTAATGGATACTTAGAAGAGGAGGTCTACATAGAGCAACCAAATGGTTTCAAATTGAGCAATAAAGGAGATTATGTTTGTAAACTCAGAAAGGCACTCTATGGGCTAAAACAAGCCCTAAGAGCTTGGTATGAGAGGTTAGACTCTTATCTACAACTTCAAAATTTCAAAAGAGGATCTGCAGACAGTAATCTTTACTGCAAGATAGTTGGTGGAAATATGACCATAATAGAGGTTTATGTTGATGACATAATATTTGGAAGTGATGATGAAAATATGAGCAAGGGATTTGCCAAATTGATGCAACAGGAGTTTGAGATGTCTATGCTTGGAGAACTCAACTTCTTCCTGGGGTTGCAAATAATACAATCCAATGAGGGAATTTTTATACATCAAACTAAATATGTAAAAGATATACTTAGAAAATTCCAATTTGAAGATTGTAAACCAGTGAGTACACCTATGATTGTGGGATGTAAGCTTAGTAAAGAAGATGAATCCAAAAATATTGATGAAAAGTCCTATAGGTCAATGATTGGAAGTCTGCTATATGTCACAGCCTCCAGGCTAGATGTCAAGCAAGCTGTTGGGATGGTTGCTAGATTCCAATCAGCACCAAAAGAAAATCATGTTCAAGCAGTAAAGAGAATCTTCAGGTACCTAAAAGGAACTATAAACCTTGGACTTTGGTATCCAAGCAAGAATTCCTTCTCCTTAAGAGCCTATTCAGATGCTGATTGGGATGGTTGTGTAGATGATAGGAAGAGCACAAGTGGAGGAGCCTTTTCTTGGGAGAATCACTTGTCTCTTGGATAAGTAAAAAACAGACCTCAATCTCCCTATCCACCACTGAAGCAGAATACATTGTAGCAGCAGAGTGCTGCACACAAATTGAATGGATGAAACAAACCCTACAAGATATTAAGGTTGTGTTTGAAGAGCCCACTGTCATCCATTGTGACAACACAAGTGCCATAAGTTTGTCCAAAAATCTTGTCCAACACTCCAAGGAAAAACATATTCCTATAAAATATCACTATTTGAGAGAGCAAGCTGCAAGCAAGAATATCAGACTTGAATATATTCCGACACAGGAACAAGTGGCAGACATATTTACTAAGCCTTTGAACAGGGATGTGTTTGAGTATCTCAGGCAAAAGCTGGGTGTAATTCCCTCTCCAAATTAAAACAAAAATGCGATGCATATGGTTAGGGGGAGACAATGATCGCTATCAGGGGGAGCTTATTAGCCCTTTGTCTTTGATGTCAAAGGGGGAGAAAAGTCTGGTAATTGCCATCAATGCCAAAGGGGGAGATTGTTGGCAATATGGCAAGTGCAAGATTGTGTAGGTTGTCATTGATGGCAACTAAAGGTGTGATGAGACCAACAAACAATACTTTGAAGAGTTAATGTGTTTTCCAGTAGACTGCAGAAACAAAGCATTTATCTTATGTATGTTGTTGTGTTGAAATACATTTAACAGAGACAGTGTAGTTTGGACTTTATCGTTCATTCCAGCCAGACTTAGTTGGGGGTCTCGGTAGAGAAAGCAACAATTCTTTTAATATAGAAATGGAAGCAGAAATGGAAGTTGTAGGACAACTGCTATTAGATGAAGTCCAGGACATTATCAGCGATTTTGGGGAACTTGAGGAACTATGGCATTTTTCTGATCCTGATCCCCAACGCACAGGCACAGTGTACCAAATTTATCTGATACAGGATAGGACACGAGAATTTATTTGGCAATGGAGGCAGTTATATCGTCGAAATCCAAAATCATCCCATTAATGTCGAGTTACAAAGGAGATCAACAGAACTTGGAGAACGAGCTGAACGTTTTCTTAGCTCCACTCCAAGCACAATGGAAAGCAGAAATGGATGCAGAAGGAGAACGATTATTAGCTGATGTCGACGGGGTTCTAAGAGATTTTGGGGAACTTAAGGAATGATTGCAGGCTCATGATCCTGAACACACAGTAGTCCGAACAAATGAGATACTTTATTATCAACGGCATTTTATTCGAGCAACGCTGCCATATATCTGTGTTGACATTCCAATTATTATTATATTTCGAGCATTATTTTTTTTGTTGCTGACAAAGATATTTTAGAACATATATGCTATGACTTCAGTGATGCTGCAATGATTGATTTGTTGAGACCGTCACTAGAGAAAGCATTTGCCATTCAGAATCAACAAGTTGCTTTGGATTACATTGGAAAATGTGGCTCCACTGTTGGTGTTACTAAAGAAAAACGTATAAATTATGCAAAAGACATTTTACAGAAAGAAATGTTACCTCATGTTTGTGTAGGAGAGCTTTATGAGACGAGCAGGGTAAGTTGATTGAAGACTCAGCAGCTGTTGGATTATCAAAATTGACGGCTGTGATTTGTTCTCCAAATCGGATTTATCCCACATTGAAAAGGGAAAGAAAGTTTTTGGTGTTTATAATAACCTTGCACACCATTTTCATTTGATGATGTGGCAATATTTAACAAACGAATTGCCGAAGCTCTCTTAGTGCTAATGCTACTTTCTACAGACTATGGTTCTGTGTAGAAGAAAAAGGTGATAAAAGAACACTTATGGCGCTAACTTGAAAAAGGAACTGGGTATTAAAAGTGCTAAGCATAATATAAAATATATAAACTAAAAAGGGGGAAAACACACTAGTTTGTTTATTTATTTTTTATGAAAATACACCTCTTATCATAAAGAGGTGTGAAGCTAAAGACACATCATTCATGAAAAGGTATAATGAAGGAGTATATAAGCAATGATATCATAAGATGAGAAGTGTAGCTGCATGAACATCATTGAAGAGCAAAGCAGAGGCAACAGTCAAGAGAAGTCATTGAAGTAATTTAACTCAAGGGAGGAAGGGCGGTGCAAGGGCAGGTCGGTGCCCGCAAGAGGGGTAGGTGCTCCTTGTCAGTCATAGTTGACCAAATAGGGGGTCGTAGCCTCCTACCAGTGGGTGCTGGTAAATCAGGGTGTGGGTGCATCCTAATCAGTCAGTGCTGATTAAAAATATCAATTGTAACTTGAAAAGCAATTTTGCAGATTTAATAGAATTAATTTTTCTGGTTTTCCCTTTTTTTGGGTCCCACGATAAAATTGTCTTCACTGTTTATCAATAAATGAATGTGTACTTTGTATCAATTGAAAAGAAAAATTAGATACTGATTCACCCCCCCTCTCAGTATCTTCATCAATTGGTATTAGAGCTAGAGGTCACGAGTTCGATACACACTCAGCTCACGCTGAGGGGGAGATTGTTGCACGAAATTGCAAGTAGTCAGCACTTCCCGGTGTACCGTGACAAGGGACTAATCGCCTCTCGTGGATCCTTGAAATCTGGGGGTGGTGAGTTTACCAATCACCTGTTGGTTTTGGTGTAACGACAGCCGTACTACCAACAGTTATGACCCTTCATTGGCCCCACATGACACTTGGCTCATTTTTTGTCTCCAACTCCTCCATGAATTTGACTTGGGGAATATTTTGGATGCTTTCGAGATGTGTAACGCCTCTCATGCTCTCTCTTGGTCTATTTTTAGCTCTTACATTGTCATATATGTCATAGAATATTTCATAAGTGTCATAGGTGTCATGGAATATGTTATAAGTGTCATAATGCTTGTCATAGTTGTCATAGAATTTGTCATTGCCTATTTTTATCCCTGTGATGTTCTTTTAGGACAGCCATATATGTGGAAGTGTCATGTTGTATATGAATCACGACCTCGCAGTGTCATGGTCACTTTGGGGAGGACAACTCTATCAGATACCAGAGATAGTTGCACCTAACCCAACCAAGCAAGACAGGAAGATAATCTCCCACACTGGGAAATTTTCCCTATTCCCAATTGCCACTGAAGGAGAACATCAAATCGCAGAGACATCAACAACCTCTGCACATTATCATTCTACTCAGCAGAAACAAGAAGAACATAAAGTCAGTGTAGCATCGCCTATTCGGGTACCTCTATAGTGCAAGGCCATGCATTCAAGGTGCTCCTCCAAAAAGAAACCATCCACACCAGTGCAGACCAAGGATACCACAACAACCAAAAATATTGAACAACTCTAACGCATCCATCAACAACAATTACAACCCTCTGAAGATGTCAAAGTAAGGTAACCTTTCCACTTCAGCAAATGCCGCACCAGCAACTCAACTCGACACACAGCTCGACATATGAAAAGGGATTTGACGCAATGGAGACTATTGCTTCCTAAGGGGGGAGGATTGATCCACATGGATATCAGTGGCCACCCACCTATTCCACTGGCTCAAAACAGTTTCCCATTTTGCCAATTTTCTAGTAATTGTTCTACGGTTTTTCGGGTCCTAATCTTTTGGGGCCATTTTGAGTCCCTAAACGACCTTTTTTGGCGATTTGGGAGGCCAAATGGTTGCCAAAGACATGCATTTGGCCTCATCGAAATTTGTAAATCTCGGATAGACCTTTCCAATGAGCTACCGATCACCCCAAACGGAGATCGTATGCAAACGTTATGACCCCAGGAAGTTGACTATTCAAATAACCACCTTGGGGCCGCAAAATTTATGACGGTTCATCTTCTAGGGTTAGGTTTTTGGATGTTTGGGATTCTTTCCCTCATGCTTATGATAAATAGGCCCTTTCATCCTCTCTTTGTATTCATCTTGGCCTCTCTTTCTAAATACTTCAGCAACTTGCATTTACAACTGGAGAATGAAAGGCAAAAATAATAGGAAAATCGATGTTAAAACCGCCAAGGGTAGATGACTCTTTTGGCTTCCCAAATGATGTAAAACCCTCCCAAATTTCATAATAGACACTTGGATCATATCAAGGACCTCCAAAAAAACCTAGGTGCAACATTGATTCAGATTTATATCTTTCTAAGGCACTCTTAAAACATAAGGTTACAAAACACATTCATTGCTTGGAAATTGTGAGCAATATAGCAGAGATTTTTACATGGAACTCTAAGCAAATGAAAAAAGGGGTCTGCATACAATTTATGTCTCATGTACAATAAATAATATTCTTCTCAAATAGATACAAAACTTAGAACAAGTCTGGTGCAAAACTGATATATAAATGCTCAAATTTTCATAAATGTATACAAGGGCGCAATGGCTCAAAATGGTGGTTTTTGCTTGAGTTTTCTTATATGGTCCAAGGGATTTCGAGCTGTGGCTCTGATGATATGTCTATTACAGATTTAGGCAACAACTAACATGCCCATAATTTCAAAATAGAAATCCTCCATTAGTTAGATGCAACAAGAAGTGCACCATCACACTTTTACATGACATTGAGAGAAAGAGGAAACTAGCTCAAATATCAATGTTACTTGGAGAAATAGTACATGAAGTGATTAGCATTTAGAGATATGGATCTCATGATCTATCCATTACAGATTTATGCATCCATTAACAAGTTCATAAGGTCTAAACAACAACCTTCCATTATCTATATGCAACCAAGAGTGCGCTATCTCACTTTACATGAACATTGAGAGAAAGATAGGAGAATGATAGTAGAGAAGGAAGAGAGAATATGAACTTGAACTCAAATCGTGGTTGAACCTGCATCAAAACATATCCATGAAGCTCTTTTGATAGGTATGAATTGCCTCTCCATCAACCAACTTGGATGGGAATCTCTCACCCTCGAAATTGGTACAAAGGCAGGGAGGATGAACATCCACCATGCAAGGACAAGCTTGAAGCTCTCCAAATTGCAAAGATGCAAATAAAAATGATCAAAAGCTACTCCATTTCGACTTGGCCTCCTTTTAATAACTTTAGTTGAGTCATTTACCTCCTTAGAACTCAAATTATCTCCTAATTACTCATGAAATTTGAATTAGTGGGGGTTATGACCCTTCATTGGCCCCACATGACACTTGGCTCATCTTTTGTCTCCAACTCCTCCATGAATTCGGCTTGGGGAATATTTTGGATGCTTTCAAGATGTGTAACGCCTCTCATGCTCCCTCTTGGTCTATTTTTAGCTCTTACATTGTCATATATGTCATAGAATCTGTCATAAGTGTCACAGGTGTCACAGAATCTGTTATAAGTGTCATATTGCTTGTCATAGTTGTCATAGAATCTGTCATTGCCTATTTTTATCCCTATGACTCTTCCTCTTCCTTCATGAATGTTATCTATTCCCTTCCAACACAAATTTGGGGATGGCTCCATGATTAAAGGAGGAATATTCTCTCCCGTGGACCCCACATGTCCACTTATGCACCCCTAAGTCCAACTAGTACCTAATGCCACTTCATTTTGGAGCATTTAACATTTATTCCATAATTTATTGGCCTATTTATTTTGGAGGTTCTCCAACAACATACAATAGATTGTACTCTTTCTAAACACACTAGTAAGCACTATAAGGGTTGGATTTCCTAAGGGAACTATGGATCCGTGAAGGGGAATGCCTTCCTTGTGTTGTGTAGGGTAGTTGGAAGGAGTGCCATGGTTGTGATAACTGACTGAGATCCTTGTGGAGCTTTGAATGAGCATTTGGCTAAGCACAAAGAGAAAAATGGGTTGTGGGCTAAGAGAGAAAATCTTGTAGGTGTTTCCTTCGCCCTAGTGGCCTCATATCCTAGCTTGGGGGTGGTCTCTCAGTAGAAAGAGTAAATGCTTGATAGAGTGCCTATAGTTGGGTGGAGAATCACTCTTACATAGCCAGTTGCTTGGATCTTCTTTGTTTAAAGACAAGTATTCTCTTGTATTTGAATATGCAATGTGTTTATTTGATTCTTGTAATTATTACGCTTATATATGCATGTTATGTGTGTGTGGGAAGAGTTTATTTCGGTAGTGTATTTTTATTTATGCATCTGCACATGCATTTTAAATGTTATGAATTCGTAATATGGATATGGGGCAAAATTTAGAAGCCCGTACTTCGTTCATGTCCCCCTATGTTGGCCAGATAGATGGATGGGGACATCAGTCTTCTATCCTCATCATTATGTGCAAATTACATCTTTACATTCTAGGGCCAGAACAAGGTGTTACATTAAGGCCTTCTCCCAAAGTTTCTTTCACTAAAAGAATGCCAAGCTTGTGAAGTTCAACAAGCCTAACAATGGAGAGTCATTTTGAGGGACTTCTGACACCATTGATATTAATGGAAATTAGAATAATTTGAAACCACTCATGTAGATTTTACTACTTTGAGGATTCCATCAAGTGATTTTCAAGGTTTTTCCTTGAGCATGTTTCAAATAAGATTTCCTTCCAATGGATGTGCGACCCAACTTAGGTATGGGATCCATATCGAGTCCCCCAGAAAAAAAAAACTCAAACCTCCTTTAATTATGGACCCAGGTCTATGCCTTATATAGTATCTACTTGAAACTAAAGTAGATTCATTTACACGAGTATTAAGACCCAATTGACTTGAAACCTCCCCGAGTCTTAGAAAAACTATTTGACCAGTCTGATGGCTTAGAGTTTTCCTCCCTACTATTCAAATTGGGGCCTCCAATTTCATGGCTTTGAACCTTCTTTTGGTCACATCTTTTTTAATACCTTAAGAAGAATCAATCAAATCAAATAAAGTAGGCCAAGAAGCCTCATCACCCAACCAATAACCATGCTAACACTCATATTCCAACTAACTATATGAGATTCCAAACACTTTCAAACCATCAGGTGGATGGACCTCTTGTGTTTGAGAATTCAATGATTTAGAACTAGCTTGATCCACATTCTTCATACAAAATTTGCTTTCTTTGGGATCCTACTTCGCCTTGATAACATGATCCATGTGAATAGACATTTCGATCAGAGGGCTAATATGAACCTACCGTCCCCAATAATATATCCTTTGATATTTTGTCTGACCCCTATTCCTCCTTTTTTTCCATAATTTATTCACAAAGGGGCATGGACAATTCACAACCACATGCCCATACAAATGACATGACATGCAACGAAGAGGAACCTTGCAATAATTCAATATTTGAATATGGGTTTTATCACCCACTACAATTTCCATAGACTCCAACAAACCTTCATTTAGGTCAAATTTTTACCAAAATACATGCAACAATCTAGTAAGTTTTAGAAAGAAATTATGTATCCACCTCTAGAGTCTTACGAAGGGAATTTTTTCGTTTTCCCCCAAAGAATTCTTCAACCATAATTCTATGGGCATACCAAAAATTTAAATCAAAATTGATAACTTTATTTCAACCTTTACTCTAGAATCAAAACAAATTGTCCAAGGTTGCAATGCGAGGTAGGATGAGTCCTAGAACTAATGTCATGACAAAATATTCTTAACATTGTCCTACATCTAAAAATGAATCTTATCCAACCTCAAGGCATAATGTAAAAAAATGGTCCATAGCCTATGATTGGAGCCCATGATCATTGTATCCAACTATTCGAAGTGTGAGACCCCATCTTAGGACAGTTTATGATTGTGAATTTTCCCAATCAATGCCTTTAACATATATTCCATTCCTTGTTCAATTATGATATCACAACATATCATTTTAACCAATGATTTTTTGTTCTTCACAAGATTGTTACTTTTTCTATCCCTAGAATCGTTCAGGAGCTTCACTATATCACCACCTTCACACTGTCCATAAGGGATTCTATGTCTAAACACATTCTAGTAAATCCAAACTCCCATTGAAACCCTAGGGTTTCCTTCATTTCACTAGAGTGCTACAAGCTAACCTTCAAAACCCTTGTGTGGGTCAAACTCCAAAAGATTCACATTAATCTCATTCTACAAGTGAGAGCTTTGAGAAATGTAAATATTACTCCCTCCATTTAATGTCTTCTTTCCAAAATATTCTTTGTAGACTTGAAAGGATCTTCGACCAATCATAAATATCCATCCCATCATACACATGTAACTATTCCTTGATTGTGACTGACATCCTCATTGCTCCTTAAGGAGCTAGTCTCTAGACCACTTTACTATAGTTGACATATTTTGTCTCTACATTTAAAATAAAACTCTTAATGAGTTCTAAGTTGTTATCATATTGAGGGTTCCCTACCTTCGTACAAGGAGAGGGAAATACTTGAATACCTTCCAAGGGGCCATCAAACTAATTAGTTTTCTCCTCCTCACACCCCATCTTCCTTTCTGACTTTGCCTTAGACATTGTCACCATAATTAAGCTTAATATCTACTGAACTAACTGAGTTTTGTAGCCATTAACAAGTTACTGGTTAACTACTTGTAAAGGGATATCTTGACATGTTTTATGGGTTTTGGTGTTGAAATGTCTTAGTTGTCATGTATGTTAATGAATGCGTGTTAGTAATAGGTTTGCTAATGAATTATGAATGATATTTCCACTTACTATAATGTGTAAATTTGTTGTTGAATGATCATTTACTTATTTCACCAACATCTATTGTCTTTCAACAACACATGCACATGTTCCAAGATATACACCAAGAGAGGTGAATAGTTTATATACTTCCTTGCAATTTCATAGCCCATCGTACACCCATAAAAGAAGATAAAATATTATACAATAGGTGGCATCCATACAACAAAGAATAGGTTGTGTGGGTTTGACCCATTACCTCAGCTTAACCAAGAAGAACAACGACATTGTGAGTATTGTTCCCTGTGGTGTCCCAAGGTTGTTTTGGGACTATGTCGAGTCATCAATAATTTGTACTTGTGTTTAGAGTGGTCTACTCAATTAGAAAAATAATAATTATCAAGAATCTTAGTAATTTACTTGAATTGCAAAATAACCTGACAGATATATGTAACCAGATGAACAATGGCAGGCATCTCTTTGACATTACATACAATATAGATATAAGAAATGAATAAGTGATATGAGGAAAGGTACTTGTGAAAGCAGATATTTATCTCACATAACATAAAACATACTAAGCAAGAAGAATTCAATAGTATAATAGAAATACAATTGGAGAGTGAACAAGAATTCTCACAAGGACAAAAGCATTAATTTCATGTAACATATAATGAATATTCCACAACATATTGACAAGAAAATAACAATCACCATAACATTTGAACCAAATACATGATGAAAAGTTGCCTCAATAGGTTGTATTATACTCTATGAATCAATTACATGAAAATGGAAGATATGAAAACATATAAGAGGATGTAACATACTGTAGTCATTAAAAGCTTTGAATCCCCATTGCTCCAATTACAAAATAGCATATAACTCTTGCATACAAGCTAAATCAAACAGAATATATGAGAAGTTACACTTAGCCCAACAAATTGCCGACCTTATAACATAGGTCTTTTACTCTATTTATATCCTTTAGATTTACAATTGGTTACAACAAAATTTCTCTTAAGAAATAGATTTCTATTACACGACCGACTGGAATAATGACATTGCAACAAAAAAAATTTCAACTGCCTGAGGTTGACTGGTCATTAAATTGCTCACAATCCTCCTTGTTGAGGTGGATGTTGGGGTTGATTAGGAGGTGGTTGTGATGATGATGCTTCAACTGTTTCCTTTGCTAGCTGCCTGAGGGCAAGGAATCTCGTGATTTTTTTCCAGTCTTTTCCCGTAGGGTACTGGAATATTTTCATTTCTCTTAAGGTTGTGTCCAGTTCAATATAATGTTCGTAAGAAGGATTTGTAAGGGCCTTGAACACCATTTGCAATCTTGCGAGTAGCTCAAAGTATTCATGTAATTTTTTAAAGAAAGTTTTTCCTTCTAGATCTCCTCCAACATCTGCAAAATTGACTTTAGAATTACGAGCAACGACAAGAAAACATTGTAATGCTCCTTGGGATACAGGTCTCCATTTCCATCCTAGGGAGGAGGAAGTCCTTGCTTAATGAGGTTGGCGAACATAGACTTGAAGGAGCCAACATCATGAGGAAACTGAGTCTCCAACTCATGCACATTATGATCTAGTATTTTCTTATTTATCAATTTATTTGCTTCGATAATGAATTTGGTTTGGCCTCTTATGGCGAAGTCTTGAAGCTCCTCATGTGATTTTTCATTTAATAGGAGATCAATTACAATTTTCGCAGATTTTGGCTTCTTATCAAGATGACCAAGTATGTTCCACGTGTCATGAGAGGTTGTCAAAGCCAATTCCCATTATTCCTAGAAAATAGAAAAATGCTTGCATTGATTGGTTATTTGCATTGATATTTGATCCCAAATAAGATGTTTGGCTGCTCTTAACAAAGGTTTCCCGCTTAGTTTCCTGGCTAATCGCTCAATTTCCTTTTGCAGTGTCTCTTTGGATTGTTGTAGTTTTGTAATGGTGACATCTTTCTTGCTTATTTCTTAATTAAGGACCCACACTTACTCCCATTTCTAATTGAGCTCATCCTTGATCTTATTTATCTTAGCATCTTTAATGCTTAGCTCCACCATGGCTTTGGCCAATTGATCGGTGGAGTCCGATGAAGTCGTGTTCTGTAAAGTTGTGGCTTTTACTAATAGCAGGTCCTAATTTTGTTTCTTCAATTCCTCAACTTCATTTCTCAGCACCTCAATTTTCTCCTTATGCGACCGGTTCTCAATGGTCAACTTGTCTTGTTCTTCCTGGACTGCTAGTAACTCTTCCATTTGAACATGCTCAATTGATGGCAGATTCAATATTTTCTTCAAGGCTCTTATTTCCTTGTCTTTTTCTTTTAACAAGTCTTGTACACGAGTTGAATCAGAAGGATTCTTTACTAGCTTAAATATTTGTTAGTACTGAACCTTGCAGCCTATTTACTGAAACCTTTAGTCTATTTACTGAACCCTGCAATTTCTTAGTTCTCATTGTATATTTCAAAACATCCTTGTACACTCCTTCTCCAGTTTGTCGATGTAGCTCTATTTTGTCCTTGGGATGAAAAGCGTCCAAATTTAGAGTTATCTAGGTAGTCTTATAATTGGGAGGTACCTTCTAACCTTCAAGAACAAAAGGCTCTAGAATAGCCATTTTAAGAGTACCTTGCCTCAAATCCAAAGTTGATATCAACCTCGCTTTTTTCCTCGTGGAAAGATTCTTTTTTGGGAAGAGAGCCTTTTGTAAATCAATGTTGTCATCTTTGATTTGAGCATCAACACCAAAGATTCCATCCTTAACTGGATAATTTTGAGTGGTGGTTAATGCTTCCTACTGTGAAGATGATACTTTCTCTTACGACAAGGAAGCTAACAGAAAGTCTCAAGTATAACTAGAGCCAAGGAGGTGGGGTTTGGTCTTTGATTTATAATAATTACAAATGGCTATTCACACTTGGATTTCTTAGACTATGACCTCAAACTTCCAAACACTCCCATTTTAGTGTCTGAAGTTATTTCTGTCAATGACCTCTTACCCAATGTATCCATCTTGTGAGGAGTTGGTATCACATGGGATGTTGTTTGAGAGTTTGGAAATACAATCTTATTCATCTCATCCCAACTTTTTAAGTTGGAAATTTTTTCAAGTTCATGATGTGGCTCATGCTTATATTATGCTAACCTTACTGATCTTCTCTTTTCATATATGATTCCCTTAGGATCATATTTCCAGTTGAAACTTGTAAGAAGGTTCAGGCTAGCTAACATTACTTCAATCATGGACTGGGATGATCTGGATTTGAAAACGAATTGGCCTGCCTCCTGAGGCACTTTGAAATTTCTAGTGCTATTATATTTTACAAAATGCAATGCATCGCAATTGAACCTCTAACATATATACTCCTGATCCAGATGGATATCGGTGGCCACCCACCTATTCCACTGGCTCAAAACAATTTCCTATTTTGTTAATTTTCTAGTAATTTTTCTACGGTTTTTCGGGTCCTAAACTTTTGGGGCCGTTTTGAATCCCTAAATGAACTTTTTTGGAGATTTGGAGGGCCAAATGGTTTCCAATGATATTTATTTGGACTCAATCGAAAGTTGTAAATCTCGGATAGACCTTTCCAACGAGCTACCGAGCACCCCAAACGGATATCGTATGCAAAAGTTATGACCCCGAGAAGTTGACTGTTCAACTAACCACCTTGGGGCCGCAAACTTTATGACGGTTCATCTTCTAGGGTTAGGTTTTTGGATGTTTGGGATTCTTTCCCTCATGCTTATGATAAATAGGCCCTTTCAGCCTCTCTTTGTATTCATCTCGACATGAATGAGCATAACGGCCACATCTCTTCTCAGAGATAGCTACCACCATTCTAGCTATTGTATTTATAGTTTGTTTTATTTCCGCTATTTAATAGAATATATGTTTACTGTATCACTATGTTATTTGCAATATATCTCTGTATATGATTCTGTATATGCTATCTTTTGTTTCGTTCCCACATAAATCCGGATCAGTGGTATCATAGCAATCTGCTCTTTGATTGTTTCTCGGTGCATGGCCCCGACGAGGTCAGGATACAAAGAGTTGGGTCTCGAACTAGTTTCACTTGGGGAAGATCACTCTTGCAGCCCCAAACGACCTCCCATGGTGGATGAAAAGAGAGACGACGGAGCAGGAGATCCTATCAAATTATTCCTCGAGGAAGCCCTCGCGTGACAGAGGAACGAGATGATGGATAATTTCACCCAAATCCTTCGACACATGCCGACGACGACATATACACCTTCAAGAAGCAGTCGTTTCGGAGATGCGACTCCCTTCAAGGTACAAGTTAATTTTGATATCCCTTTATTTGAAGGCTAGATTGATGCCGATGCCCTAGATAAATGGTTGAATCTACTAGAAGGGTATTTTCTTGTCCACAATTTTTTCAATAGGGAAAAGATCATCTTTGCGCTCCTTAAGGCTGTCCCCCATGCCAAAAATTGGTGGGAAACTTATTGTGAGAAAAACTCATCAGATGAGTATGGATTGTTTAATTACGATCCCACGTGGGCCTCTTTAATAGATGTCGTTACGGAACAATATGACCCTGTGGGAAACTATGATGACCAGTACACAAAATGGACCATTTTGCATCAAGAGAGGGACCAAACAGTGTCAGAGTACACCAACAAATTTCATACCTTGCGCACAAAGCTAGGTATCAAGGACTCCGAGCGGCACCTAGTACTGAAATATCGCAGTGGCCTACAACGGTACATACTAACAGATATGGATTTGCTACAAATCTCTTCAATCGGATCTTCCTATCGATATGCTATCAAAATTGAACAGAAATTTCAACAAAAGAACAAGCGTGACTAGTTCAGACTTGCCCACAAGCAGGGCAAGGGAAACTCATGCTTGCAGAACACATGGCAAGGAAAGGACAACCAGTCCCAACCACAATCGAAGAAGGGTAACGAAAGACAAAGAAGGACACCAGCAAGTGGTGCGAGTTCCACTAAAGCCCCTGGCATAGCACTGATGAATGTCGCTCAAAACAAACATTGGTGTTTGAGATAAAAGCTTCAGAATCAGATCCCAGTTCTGATTCTGACTCAGCACCTAATTTAACAGCCGCGCAAAAAGGGAAGCAAATCATTGATGCAGAACCTAGTGTTGTTGTTGCCACCACAAAGATTCAACCAGAGGAACCTAAAGAGTCAGAGGCAAAGGAGCGCCTTTTCCACTCACAAATGTGGGTGAAGGGAATTCCCCTACATTTTGTTTTGGACACCGGCAGCCAAAAGAACCTGATCTCAACAGAAGTCATCAAGAGATTGGAGCTACCAATAACACCACACCCACAACCATACACCATTGGATGGCTAAGCCAAGGACGAGGGATCCACATCAGTGACCAATGTCGCCTACCATATGGCATCAAACCCTTCAAAGATGAGGTGTTGTGTGATGTGGCCCACTTGAAGTATGTGATTTTCTTTTAGGACAACCATATATGTGGAAGTGTCATGCTGTATATGAATCACGACCTCGTAGTGTCATTGTCACTTTGGGAGGACAACTCTATCGGATACCAGAGATAGTTGCACCTACCCCAACCAAGTAGGGTAGGAAGATAATCACCCACACTAGGACAGGAAGATATCGGAGACATCCACAGCCTCTGCACATTATCATTCTACTCAGCAGAAACAAGAAGAACATAAAGTCCGTGTAGCGTCGCCTATTTGGGTACCTTTACAGTGCAAGGCCACGCATTCAAGGTGCTCCTCCAAAAAGAAACCATCCAGACCGATGCAGACCAAGGATACCACAAAAACCAAAACTGTTGAACATCTCCAACGCATCAACCAAAACTATTGAACATCTCCAGCGCATCCATCAACAACAATTAAAACCCTATGAAGATGTCAAAGTAAGGCAACCTTTCCACTTCAGCAAATGCTGCAACATCAACTCAACTCGACACACAACTCGACATATGAAAAGGGATTTGATGCAATGGAGACCATTGCTTCCTAAGGGGGGAGGATTGATCCAGATGGATATCGGTGGCCACCCACCTATTCCCCTGGCTCAAAAAAATTTCCCATTTTGCCAATTTTCTAGTAATTTTTCTACGGTTTTTCGGGTCCTAAACTTCTGGGGCCATTGTGAGTCCCTAAATGACCTATTTTGGCGATTTGGGAGGCCAAATGGTTGAAAACGACATTCATTTGGCCTCAGTCAAAAGTTTTAAATCTCGGATAGACCTTTCCAACGAGCTACCGAGCGTCCCAAATGGAGATCGTATGCAAAAGTTATGACCTCGGGAAGTTGACTGTTCAACTAACCACCTTTGGGCTGCAAGCTTTATGACGGTTCATTTTCTAGGGTTAAGTTTTTGGATGTTTGGGATTCTTTCCATCATGCTTATGATAAATAGGCCCTTTCGGCCTCTCTTTGTATTCATCTTGGCCTCTCTTTCTAAATACTTCAACAACTTTCATTTACAATTGGAGAATGAGAGGCAAAAATAATAGTTAAAACCCCCAAGGGTAGATGACTCTTTTGGCTTCCCAAATGATGTAATACCCTCCCAAATTTCAGAATAGACACTTGGATCATATCAAGGACCTCCAAAAAAACCTAGGTGCAACATTGATTCAGATTTATGTCTTTCTAAAGCACACTTAAAACATAAGTTTACAAAACACATTCATTGCTTGGAAATTGTGAGCAATATAGCAGAGATTTTTACATGGAATTCTAAGCAAATGAAAAAAGGGGTCTGCATACAATTTATGTCTCATGTATAGTAAATAATATTTTTCTCAAACATATACAAAACTCAGAACAAGTCTGGTGCAAAACTGATATATAAATGCTCAAATTTTCATAAATGTATACAAGGGCGCAATGGCTCAAAATGGTGGATTTTGCTTGAGTTTTCTTATATGGTCCAAGGGATTTCGAGCTGTGGCTCTCATGACATGTCTATTACAGAGTTATGCAACAACTAACATGCCCATAAGTTCGAAATAGAAATCCTCCATTAGCTAGATGCAACAAGAAGTGCACCATCACACTTTTACATGACATTGAGAGAAAGAGGAAACTAGCTCGAATATCAATGTTACTTGGAGAAATAGTACATGAAGTGATTAGCATTTAGAGATATGGATCTCATGATCTATCCATTACAGATTTATGCATCCATTAACAAGTTCATAAGGTCTAAACAACATCCTTCCATTATCTATATGCAACCAAGAGTGCGATATCTCACTTTACATGAACATTGAGAGAAAGATAGGAGAATGATAGTAGAGAAGGAAGAGAGAATATGAACTTGAACTCAGATCGTGGTTGAACCTGCATCAAAACATATCCATGAATCTCTTTTGAGAGGTATTAATGGCCTCTCCATCAACCAACTTGGATGGGAAGCTTGCACTCTCGAAATTGGTACAAAGGCAGGGAGGATGAACATCCACCATGCAAGGACAAGCTTGAAGCTTCCAAATTGCAAAGATGCAAATAAAAAATGATCAAAAGCTACTCCATTTCGACTTGGCCTCCTTTTAATAACTTTTGTTGAGTCATTTTCCTCCTTAGAACTCAAATTATCTCCTAATTACTCATGAAATTCGAATTAGTGGGGGTTATGACCCTTCATTGGCCCCACATGACACTTGGCTCATCGTTTGTCTCCAACTCCTCCATGAGTTCGACTTGGGGAATATTTTGGATGCTTTCGAGATGTGTAATGCCTCTCATACTCCCTCTTGGTCTATTTTTAGCTCTTACATTGTCATAAATGTCATAGAATCTGTCATAAGTGTCATAGGTGTCATGGAATCTGTTATAGGTGTCATAATGCTTGTCATAGAATCTATCATTGCCTATTTTTATCCCTATGACTCTTCCTCTTCCTTCATGAATGCTACCTATTCCCTTCCAACACAAATTTGAGGATGGCTCCATGATTAAAGGAGGAATATTCTCTCATGTGGACCCCACATGTCCACTTATGCACCCCCAAGTCCAACTGGTACCTAATGCCACTTCATTTTGGAGCATTTAACATTTATTCCATAATTTATTGGCCTATTTATTTTGGAGGTTCTCCAACAACATACAATAGAATGGACTCTTTCTAAACACACTAGTAAGCACTATAAGGGTTGGATTTCCTAAGGGAACTATGGATCAATGAAGGGGAATGCCTTCCTTGTGTTGTGTGGGGTAGTTGGAAGGAGTGCCATGGTTGTGATAGTTGATTGAGATCCTTGTGGAACTTTGAATGAGCATTTGGCTAAGCACAGAGAGCAAAACGGGTTGTGGGCTAAGAGAGAAAATTTGTAGGTGTTTCCTTCGCACTGGTGGCCTCATATCCTAGCTTGGGGGTGGTCTCTCAGTAGAAAGAGTAAATGCTTGATATAGTGCCTATAGTTGGGTTGAGAATGTCGCTCAAAACAGTGATTGGTGGCTGAGATAAAAGCTTCAGAATCAGATCCCAGTTCCGATTCTGACTCAGAACCTAATTTCACAACCGCGCAAAAAGGGAAGCAAATCATTGATGCAAAACCCAGTGCTGTTGTTGCCACCACACAGATTCAACCAGAGGAACCTGAAGAGTTGAAGGTAGAGGATCGCCTTTTCCACTCATAGATGTGGGTGAAGGGAATTCCCCTACATTTTTTTGTGGACAACGGAAACCAAAAGAACCTGATCTTAGCAGAAGTCATCAAGAGATTGGAGCTATCAATAACACCACACCCACAACCATACACCATTGGATGGCTAAGCCAAGGACGAGGGATCCGCATCAGTCACCAATTTCGCCTACCATATGGCATCAAGCCCTTCAAAGATGAGGTATTGTGTGATGTGGCCCTACTTGAAGTATGTGATGTTCTTTTAGGACAACCATATATTTGGAAGCGTCATGCTGTATATGAATCACGACCTCACAGTGTCATTGTCACTTTGGGAGGACAACTCTATCGAATACCAGAGATAGTTGCACCTACCCCAACCAAGCAGGGCAGGAAGATAATCTCCCACACTGGAAATTTTCCCTATTCACAATTGCCATTGAAGGAGAATATCAGATCCCAGAGACATCCACAACCTCTGCACATTATCATTCTACTCAGCAGAAACAAGAAGAACATAATGTCAGTGTAGCATCGCCTATTCAGGTACCTCTACAATGCAAGGCCACACATTAAAGGTGCTCCTCCAAAAAGAAACCATCCACACCGATGCAAACCAAGGATACCACAACAACCAAAATTGTTGAACAGCTCTAGCGCATCCATCAACAACAATTAGAACCCTCTGAAGATGTCAAAGTAAGGCAACCTTTCCACTTCAACAAATGACGCACCAACAACTCAAGTCGACACATAGCTCGACATATGAAAAGGGATTTGATGCAATGGAGACCATTGCTTCCTAAGGGGGGAGGATTGATCCAGATGGATATCGATGGCCACCCACCTATTCCACTGGCTCAAAACAGTTTCCCATTTTGCCAATTTTCTAGTAATTTTTCTACGGTTTTTCAGGTTCTAAACTTCTGGGGCTGTTTTGAGTCCCTAAATGACCTTTTTTGGTGATTTGGGAGGCCAAATGGTTGGTAATGACATCTATTTAGTCTCATTCAAAAGTTGTAAATCTCGGATAGACCTTTCCAACGAGCTACCGAGCGCCCTAAACATAGATCGTATGCAAAAGTTATGACCCCGGGAAGTTGACTGTTCAACTAACCACCTTGGGGCCGCAAACTTTATGACAGTTCATCTTATAGGGTTAGGTTTTTCGATGTTTGGTATTCTTTCCCTCATGCTTATGATAAATAGTCCCTTTCGGCCTCTCTTTGTATTCATCTTGGCACGAATGAGCATAACAACCACATCTCTTCTCAAAGATAGCTACCACCATTATAGCTATTGTATTTATAGTCTGTTCTATTTCCGCTATTTAATAGAATATGTGTTTACTGTATCACTATGTTATTTGTAATATATCTCTGTATATGATTCTGTATGTGCTATCTTTTGTTTCGTTCCCACATAAATCCGGATCAACTCCAGAGAAAACATTCTATGAGTTAAAAAGGTAGGTGGCTGATAAGGTGTCGACTCAGACCCATAAATACAAATTTCAGTATGTTTTTCGTAGCAAAACCAGTTGCCTACTGAGGATTTAGGCTTTAGTTGTAGGAGGTTTTTACATTCCGGGAAGACCCTAGGGGGGCCAACATCAAACAAGGTATAAACCTTTGACATAAAAATATTAGAAAACTCTAGGAATCTCTCATTGGGTAGCCGGGCTATATATTTTTTTAGATTTGTTTGATTGAATAAATCTTTATTGTGGTACAAAATCATGCACATAAGATAGGTCTGATACCTAAAGAATTTCATGGAAGGAAATTTCTTCAATTGATCATGCATAATTTCTACTATGAAGGAGACAATATCTAACTTAATAAAGAACTCTTGGCATGACATATTGATCATTAGCAGAAGACATAGGAGTATTTCATCAACAATAAGATCGTAATTGTACCCCAAGACCTGGCTTGCCATGAAAATAGCTACCTGGGATTGCTCTGATAACAATTCTAGCTTGTAAGGTGGTGGGACAAATGACGACTTAGTCCTAGGTGGTAGAAGCGATCTGAGAAATACATCCTTGCTTTCGAGAGATAATTCTCTGAGCTTGAAATTCAAAGATTCTTCATCGAAATTAAGGCAAGTTAGATTCTCTTCAATATCCATCACTTCTGGAAGAAATAATTTATTAATTAGACATACCACTGAGCTGAGCTTAGAGATAACTACATGTTTCTTTGGAGCATATAATTCTACACACCATTGTACTAGTTCAAGAAACGACCATGCTCTAGGTGGTATAACCCTCACCATACCGAAGCTCCACAGATTCTTTCCAGCTTTACCATGATCTTCGGCTTCTCTTGAGACCTAGTGCATTTTGTCTACGGATAAAATTGGGTCATAGATGTCAAAATGAGGCAGTAGCCAACTCAGTTTGTGACGCCCTTCTTGTACTTAATGTTCAAGTGTAATTGTTGCAAGTACATGAACCATGTATGATAGAAGTCATTCTGTAACTTTCCTTGTGTCTACATGAATTGCAGGGGCTCGTGATCAATGTGGATGATTGTTTCTTTTCCAAAAATATAATGCTTTCATTGTCAACATGTCTACACAATTGAGTACATCTCCTTGTCATAGATTGGGTACCTGTGAACTATTTTAGAGAATTTCTTGTTATGATAGGCCACTAGATGTCCATGCTAAGCGAGGAATACATTAATATCATACTATGAAACATCTCTCTTAATCTCGAAATGTTGTTGGAAGTTTGGCAGAATGAGCATTGACACTTAATAGATGCGACATTTCAGATCCTTGAATGTTGATCAGACCCAAACAAAATTGGATTTGTCTCCACCCCCGGTTAGGGGTTAAGTGATATGAGAGAACCCCAACACCAACCTGTGGTAGAAGTTGGCAAGGATCAAGAGACTTCAAAGCTATTTTAGTGTCATTAAGATAGGCCAATCTTGAATGACTTGGATCCATATGCATAGCATGCTCATCCATGATGTATCCAAAATACTGAAGTCTCTACATGCTGAATCAACACTTTGTTGATGACTACACAAGCACAAGCATAGTTGCAGCAACAAAGATTTTAGTCTAAGGCACAATGGTTTTCATCACATTTTCCTTTGACCTCTGATGCATAGATACAGTGAGACATTTTTTGGCATGTTCTAGAGACGAACTTAACAGGATTTTTTCTTATTTTCAAGAACTGTTTGCCATTTTTTTTTAAATTTAGACGCTGCAACTTCATCACAACAAGATTTAGTTGCGAGTAAAGGATTTTGAAACTCTAAATCGACCCAAAATGTCAGAAATATAACCCAAAATATAAAAATTACAACAGATTATTCAGATTGTGAATTTTTTATTATTTACCTGAGTCTGACCAGAATGGAGAGTTTTAGCTGACGTTTAAACAACACCGATTATTCTGGATGAGGAATAGTGAATCGAGATTTGAGGGATCAAAATCCGTGCGTCCATGAAAGATTTGATGACATCGATATCTACTTTTCATTCAAATCTTCCAACAAAATCTTCCTAGACACATCAATATCGACTTTCATTCAAATTGGAAGTTGAATTTGTTGACCGTTGAAAGACGCGGCTGCTTTGGTTCCATGTTCAAACGAAGCAAACCCGGTACTGAAGATGGAAGTCTGTTTCATGAAGTTATTTAAAATTCGAAAAGGACTTCCATGGCCGGCGCGGTCAAGTCTGTAGAATTTATTCGAATTGATATTCAAACAAAGGGGTTGTTGGTTCTTGAATCTTGATGATGATTGGATTCTTCTGTGGGCTCTGCTTGTCAATATACGGCGATAAGAAATGTGTGTGAATAAATTGCATATCATTTCGTGTGGAAGATTTAATGTTGACGTTGAAGACAATGGCGGTGGGAGGCACGAAATGATTGGTGCACATGGTATTCAAAGCCACCGTCCAGAAAGCAGAAGAGAAGACCAGACGGGTGAAATGAAATCCACTGTGTGACGTTGATACAGAAGCACGTACAAATATTCAGAGGCCGAGGATCACGCGGTAGACTTTGTATCTCCAATATGTGACAAGGTTACAAACAAAAAAAATTAGTACACTGTTTTGATCACTTTTCATTGTCTGCTTTTGAACCATTTTTGCCCCAAATCTAGTGGGACTGGGGACTGGGGACTGGAATTGGGACGAGGGAGTGGGGTTGTTGGAATAGTGGATATAAACCGTTGAAAGGTTATTGGAATAATAGATATAAATTGTTGTTGCGATATGTATATTTAAGAGCGTTGAATTCATTTTTGTAATTAAAAATAATTTTTTAACAATGAAAAAATATATTTGATCAAAGATGAAATAGTAGAAATTTAGACAATTATTTGTTTTCTATATTAAAATCAAGTGTTACTCATTTCCATTTTAAGATATATTGGTTGGAATAGTAGACGTTTTAGGGATAGAGATGCCTTTCGTGGGTATCTTGGCCCTATGTTGAGTCATGGATTTCATGCTATTTGAACCTAGATCTTGCCCATGTAATCACTAGTAGTTATCCATTCCCCTAAATCGAACACACACACACACACACACATATATATATATATATATTCATGATATAAAATGAGTAAATCTTATGTTAATATAAGATAAGATTAATGGAAAGAAGATCTAATTGAATAACATTTATAAGTGAATGTAATTCATGTTTTCTAGAAGGCTTTTTTTGACATTCCTCCCTATGCTTTAGACAATTGAGTTGTCGCATCTAATGTCTTATTAATGACTCATCCTCATAACACTCAACAATTCAACTCTTGGTGGTTCAACACAACTTCAATATAAATTCATTTCCTTGACAAGCACTACTATATTTATGATGTTAATTCTATGTTACAAATGTTGAAATTTAAGAATTTGAGTATTCTTAGTATTGAAAATTAAGAAAGTTACAATTTCATCCGTACTTCAACATTTTTATGTTGATTTTTGAATAACATAAACATTGATTTTTTGATAATAACTTTCATGAATTTATACATAATATGGACTTAAGATCTATAACAAAAGGAGGGCATAAATTGATGGAACAATAAAATCCAAGGGCAAGTAATTGATATTGGGACTGGGGTTGGGACGAGGGAGGAGGGTTGTTGGAATAGTGGATATAAACCGTTGAAAGGTTATTGGAATAATAGATATAAATTTTTCTTGCGATATGTATACTTAGGAGCGTTGAATTCATTTTTGTAATTAAAAATAATTTTTTAACAATGAAAAAATATATTTGATCAAAGATGAGATAGTAAAAATGGAATATTTAGACAATTATTTGTTTTCCATGTTACTCATTTCCATTTTACGATATATCAATATCTATTCATATTACTATTTTCCATCTTTCCCTTTTATTATTTTTGAGTATTATTATGGAATCTTTGGGGTAAGTTTTTCACTCTCTCCCCTTAGGTTCAAATGATACATTGGCCTATCATGGCTTGGTTGGAACAATAGATGTTTTAGGGATAAAGATGCCTTTCGTGGGTATCTTGGCCCTATGTTGAGTCATGGATTTCATGCTATTTGAACCTAGATCTTGCCCATGTAATCACTACTAGTTATCCATTCCCCTAAATCGAATATATATATATATATATATATATATATATATATATATATATATGTATATTCATGATATAAAATGAGTAAATCTTATGTTAATATAAGATAAGATTAATGGAAAGAAGATCTAATTGAATAACATTTATAAGTGAATGTAATTCATGTTTTCTAGAAGGTTTTTTTTGACATTCCTCTCTATGCTTTAGACAATTGAGTTGTCGCATCTAATGTCTTATTAATGACTCATCCTCATAACACTCAACAATTCAACTCTTCGTGGTTCAACACAACTTCAATATAAATTCATTTCCTTGACAAGCACTACTATATTTATGATGTTAATTCTATGTTACAAATGTTGAAATTTAAGAATTTGAGTATTCTTAGTATTGAAAATTAAGAAACTTACAATTTCATCTGTACTTCAACATTTTTATGTTGATTTTTGAATAACATAAACATTGATATTTTGATAATAACTTTCATGAATTTATACATAATATGGATTTGAGATCTATAACAAAAGGAGGGCATAAATTGATGGAACAATAAAATCCAAGGGCAAGTAATTGATATTGTATAATGTTCACTTAAGCTTGTATTATCATTAATCACTTATTATTATACTATTAATAATAATACTTGGGATGCGACCTTTCAGTCGTAACCCTTTCTCATATTATATTATGTATTGAGCCTTGTACTTATCATATTAACTAGGAGGAAACATTAAGTTACATAAACATTTTTAACATTCATACGACTATTTCTCAAATATTTGATTTAATTCTTCACTATTCACTTGTTGATTTGATTTGAGGCTATTGTTCCTCAAGCTAAAACTAGTTTAAAATTTGATATTGTTAAGAGGATTTGGTTTAAAACCTAATATGGTCCCATAAAAGGTAATAAACTCAAAAAATTGTCCATTTTGTGCTCATGCACCCCCTAAAAACCATATAGAATTGAAATTACATAATAAATAGTTTAACATTCATACGATTATTTTATCTTGTTCTCTTCTTCACTATTCACTTGTTGACTTGATTTGAGTCATATTTCTATTGTTTCTCAAGCTGATCTAGTTTAAAATTCGATATTGTCAGTATGATTTGGTTTAAAATCTATTATGGTCCTAGAAAAGGTAATAAGTTCAAAAAATGGTCTATTTTGCCCATCCTTTTGTGGCCATTCACCCCTAAAAATCATATAGAAGTGAAATTACATTAGTAGGTGCATATTGCACTTTCACATAGATATTCACTATATTCAACTCTCATAAAGCAAAAAGCCCCATCCTAAGTTCATAAAAGATAAGCCCATATTTCCATAGAGACCTACTGGGATTGAAATCCCCACCTCTACATATCAAACATATTTTTATACATAATACTAGGTATCACAAATAATAAGCATTTATATTGTCTACCCTCATTATATATATGGTAAAACATAGAAGAAAAAAAACATATTAAGAGCTGGTATATCAAGTCAGAAAATATGAGATTAAAAAACAAAGACAAATTGTTTGACCTCCTTCAATTCAAAGGCCTTCCTTTGACAAGTTGTCTCCTACATTGCTTTATTCTTTGAAGAATGTGAATAAGAGATGGTTCCAAATTGTGACACAATCACTTTTAAATTTTCTCCCACGCCTTGGCCTCCACCAATTCAAAGGCCTTCCTTTGGCAAGTTATCTGCTACATTACTTTATTATTTGAAGATTTTGAATAAGGGATGGTTCCAAATTATGATAGAATCACTTTTAAATCTTTTAGTCACCAATATTGAATATCGATAAATATGAACTCTTGAAACATTTCTATCCAAATCACATCTCAAAAGCAACTTTAAAGCCATGAATTTAACATAATTATTAGTAGCATCTCGAAGATTGGCTTCAAACTTTATAAAATGAACATCTAAAAAACAAAGTTCCTCTAGTGTTGTTGAAATGATCTTGGAAGGCCCCATAAAAAAATCCTCATGACATTGAATTTTCCATGAAAGCTCTTGAAGTTGCTTGGGAGTGTCTATTGCATCATGTACCTCACATTTTTGAGCCAAAACATTGATATGTGAAAAACATGAAAATGAGGCAAGAACTTTCTCTCAAAGATAGTTGAGTTTCAGACTAACCAAATACCCCATAAAATTAGACAAGGAATTGATTTGAAATTCCTTAGTTCTCATTTCTAAACCATAATTGTAGACTTTCTTCTATAGAATTTCCATGCCACACATTTTTCAAACATGGTATTGATATTGCAAACCAAGGAAGCAAAAAATATCTTAGTTCTTGGAGATTCTTTGCTTGTTATTCGGCAAGTTAGAAAAGGAAAATTCGATCTATACTCACCCCTTACAAGGTACATATATTGTGTTAGGAACTTAATAGTTTGATTTGAACACATTGAATTTTAACACATCCTCCAAGGCCACAACATTCAAGTAGATGGTATGATCAACTTGGTAGTGAACATTGAAAAGGAAGTGCTAGTGTAAAATGTGCGTGATCCAACCACTTGTCTAATTCCATGATTCCATTGTTTTGCAATACAAGCTATTGTATGTAGTGTCAGGTGGAGAATATGTGGCATAGAGAGATTTTCAAGGCTGATGCATTAACACCTACCACATGCCTTGTATACCTTGTTTGCTTGCCTTTATTTGGATGGAAGGGGAGTTTTATGGTGAATTCAATGGAATGTTATGATGTTGGTGGGATAATTCATAATTTGATGGTGAAGAAATTAGAATGTGTGCTTTGTGGAGTAAGCTTGTGTTCTAGTACTATGTTTAAGGGTGAGCTAGGTTTAGTCTTTTATTTCCTAGGAATGTTGTGGTTTTGTTGAGGTCCTGGATGTGCAAGTATTTTGGAGCCTTTGCATTGTTCTAAACCTTGTTTTTGTGTGATATGGGTTAATGGGGAACCGAGTTTTCTCCTACTGTAGCATTATTTTCTCTCTTTGGATTTTGTTGGTTTGAGGTTTGTGAATAGTGGAAAATTTGGTGAAATAATTACAGAATGAGTAGGCCTAAGGATTCTTTGCATGGTTTGTGTTTGTAGGGACTAGTGTGCTTACTTCATGCATATTTTTTCCTTCCTTTGGCATCTATGCATTTGAGGTTTGTGCATTTCATTTGGATTTCTCAACAAACATACATAATACTTCAGCCAATTGGATCAATGGCAGACCACATGCATATTGGCAAATGTGCAGTGCATGAGCCTATAGATTTGGGGAATATTTTGAGGTTGATGCTTAAATAATTAGATTCCCTTCATGATGAAATCCTCCACCTGAAACAATGTATTATAAACCATATCGCTGCTCAACAAGATCGATTTGAGGTTCTCAAATCCATAATTGAAGCTAAAGGTATATGAGTGCACAAGTTGATTTCTGATGTGGATTTGCACTATAATATGATCCTTAGTTTTTCCAGGAGCTCTCAACCAATGGTGAATAGGTGATTAGATTCTATCGGGTTAGTTAAGGAAATTAAATGGAATATTTGACACTTCAAAAAGAAGTAGAAGGACATGATAAAAATTGGGATAACAAATTGATGTAGGAGTCCAAGAGCAATGGAGAAGGAACAATGGAAGAAGCCCATAGTGGTCCTGGTCTAGCATAAGAGTTCTAGTTTTTTACATGTATTGTCAGTTTCTATTTTTATTTGGTTAGTATGTTAGGTTCTTTAAATATTGAGTTGATAGGGTACAATGGTAATATATTAGGCAAATCCAATGGTTAGTGATTTGTTTTGAACAAAACTTGGCAATTTTCCCCTACTATATTTTGAAAATTTGGACCTTCTATGTTAATCAATGTTGATAATTTCAGATGCAACTTTTAATTAATGAAAATATAGTTGTTCCATAAAATAAAAATAAAAAATATTGCAAAGAATAGAGAAGAAAGGCACCCCCCTATCAATCTCACTACATGATATTTGAAGCCAAATTGAAGCAACATAAGTCTCAAATAAAGGAAACTTATCATATGCCTTTGACAAATCTAGTTTTAAAATTGTAGCTGAGTGGTTTCTCATCTTAAATGAATGGATTCCTTCTTGTGTAATCCCTTTGGCCTCATAGATTTGTCTATCAACCCATGACGCAAGTTGTTCCCGTGATATGACATTAGAAAAATATCTCCTTAACTCTGATTGCTAGGACTTTGGATATATTGTTGTACATGTAATTGCATAATGAAATAGGTTAAAATTATTCAAAGGAATCAAGCTTGCCCATTTTTGCATTCAAAGCCAAGAAAGTAGCATTTAGAGAATATGAAATCTTCCCTAAATTCTTGACTTCTTCTATCAACTTAAAAAGATCCTTCTCCAATAAATCATAGAATCCTATTAAAAATTCTACAATCCACTCATTTGTACAAAGACATTTGTCTTTTTTGAACGATGCTATAATTGACTACAATTCATCCTTTGTGACCTCCTCCATAAGCATCTGATTATTTTATTTTGGAATGAAGCTAGGGAAGGAAGTCAAGATATTTAAAACTTTAGCTATATTTTCCCATTTTGATTCCTTGAAAATGCTTTGAAAGTATGAAGTCCCCAACTTTACAATCTCAAAGAGTTTTTTCACCATAATTCCTTCAGAATTCTTCATTTCCCAAATTGTGTTTAATCTACGATGATTTGCATAATTATGAAAAAATAGTATTTTCATAACATTTTTCGACCCAAATGAATGACTTCATTCACCATTCTCCTTCCCTCCAAGCCTAGAATTTTTGTTTTCTACCTTCAAACTCTTTTAGTTTCACTTTATCCTCCTTGTTGAAAGTAATTATCTCATTCCTCTCAAATAACTCCGTTGTCTCCTTTTCTGCTTCTTTGATATCCTTATCCATTTCTTTCCTCTTTAAAGAGACACACTCTATTGCCACCTGCTTCACCTTCTTCAAGGATGGTATAAACAAAACGCCGACAATGTCCTTTGAATCAGGGTTATACCTAACCCATTCATTTTGTACTAAGGCTCTAAATCACTCTTCCTCAACCCACATCGAATTAAATTTATAGGGTCTTGTAGGCCTATCATTTTATTTCTCAATCTAAAGAAGAATTTGTTATGCTAACCTCTTGTTCTATCCAAGATATAATTCTCTTAGCCTTAACCATTATACCCTTTGTAACTAAGAATCTGTCAAGCCTCTTGGCTATTCCATCATCTACCCTTATATTATTTCTCAAACTAGTTTTCATCTTGATTGGGTCAACATCAACAAATCATGACTCCTACATCTTGTAAGTAGATAACTTGTCCAATTTAGCATTTGTACCCGATATGTTTTCTAGACAAGTCGAAATTTAAATCACTTTCAATAATAACCTTATCCTCTTTTATATATGGCATATCAAAAACTAAATCCCAATGTGCTTGTTTGTCCTCATATGGTGCATAGAAGTTCATAACTATATATGGATGTCCTAAAATTTAGAACTAAAATTTGGTCTAGATACTTGATACAATAAAAATAGAGTTTGGTAGGGATACAAGCCTATTCCAACAATCATTTGCATCTAAAGACTTAAAATTTGATTCCTTTAATAACTTGCCTAGTTCATAGATAACATTACATCAATCTTGTGAAGTTCAACAAGCCTAACAATGGATAGTATTTTAGAGGGACTTTTGAGACCGCCATATTAATGGAAATCGTAATCATCTGAAAACCCGTCTAGGAGTTTTTCCTAATATGAGGACTCCCTCAAGAGATTTTTGTTTCCTTTGTTGGATTTTTTTCAAGGATTTGTTTTGAGCATGTTTCAAATAATATTTCCTTCCTATGGACATGTGAGCCAACTTAAGTATGGGATCCATCCTTAGTCCCCTAGAAGAACTAAAACTTTCTTTAATCATGGACTAAACTCTAGGCCTTCTAAGATAATACTTACCTGAAAATAAAAAAAGTCCTATACACAAATATCAAGGCCCAGTTGGCTTCTGAAACCCCATTGAATCTTAGACAAATTATCTGACCAATCTACTGGAATAGAGTTTTCTATCCTCGCTATTGAAATTGAGGCTTTCAATAGGCTGCTTTTGGTCCCATATTTTTGAACCCCTTGAGAAGAATCAACTAGATTAGATAAAGTAGGCCAAGAAACCTTAACATCCAAACCAATAACCATGTTAACATTCCAATTCCAATTAACTAGATAAGATTAAACACTTACAAAAGACAATTGCCATTCTAGAATCCAAATATATAGCAATATTCACACCATTAGGTGCATGGACCTCCCATGTATGATCATTCAATGGTACATAAACTAGCTTGATACACATTCTCCATAAAAATTCCTACTTCTTTGGAATCCAACTCTGCCATGATAATAAGATCTATGTGAATAGACACGTTGATAGAGGGTTTTTATGGACCTACCTCCCCCAATACCATGTCCTTTGATATTTTTTCCAATCCCTATTCTTCCTTTTTTTCCCATACTTTCTTCACAAAGGGATGTGGACAGTGCATGGCCACATAGCCATATAGATGACAGAACATGCAATAAAGAGAAACCTTGCAATAATCCAATATTTGAACATGGGCTTGATCACCCACTACGATTTCCATAGACTCCGACTTACTTTCATTTATGGCAATTTCCACCAAAATACATGCAACAATCTAGTAATATTTAGAAAGAAAGGATGTATCCACCTCTAGAGTCTTACCAAGGGATTTTATTCATTACCCCTCAAAGAACTCTTTGACCAGAATTCTACGGGTAGACTGAGAAATTCAACCCAAATCAATGTATTTCTTAAACCTATGCTTTGGGATCAAAACAAACTACACAGCACCCACAAGGGAATCTATGTGTAGGAACCTTACAATGAGCCCAAAACCAAAATACATGCAACAATCTAGTAATTTTTAGAAAGAAAGGATGTATCCACCTCTAGAGTCTTACCAAGGGATTTTTTTCATTACCCCTCAAAGAACTCTTTGACCAGAATTCTATGGGTAGACTGGGAAATTTAACCAAAATCAATGTATTTCTTTAAACCTATGCTTTGGGATCAAAACAAACTACACAACACCCACAAGGGAATCTGTGTGTAGGAACCCTACAATGAGCCCAAAACCACATTGAAACCCTATCTTTGTCATCATTTCACTAGAGCCTACTACACATCAAGCTTCAAAACCCTTGTGTGGATACGATTCCAGAATATTCACATTAATCTCATTATGCGAAGGGGAGCTCTTAGAAATGTGAATATTGCTCCCTCCATTGAATGTATACCCCGCAACAACATCCTTTGCAGACATGAGATGGATTTCAACCAATCATAAAGCTCCATTCGATCATGCTCCCATAACCGCTCCTTGACTATGGCTAATGGCATCATTGCTCCTCAAGGAGCTAGTCTTCAAACCCACTTTACTATAGTTGACATATTATGTCTCTCCATTTGAAATAAAACTCCCAAGGACTCTTAGGTTATTGTAATCCTGAGGGTTCCCTGCCTTCATACAAAGAAGGACAAATATCTGAACACCCTCCAAGGGGTCATCAAAATAATCAGTATCCTCCTCTTCACACCCCATCTTCCCTTCTCGACTTCGCCTTATACATTGTCACTATAATTAAGGTTAATATCTACAG
Source organism: Larix kaempferi (assembly GCA_027924585.1). Taxonomy (NCBI): domain Eukaryota; kingdom Viridiplantae; phylum Streptophyta; class Pinopsida; order Pinales; family Pinaceae; genus Larix; species Larix kaempferi. The sequence continues at coordinate 3,634,720 of BSBM01000123.1, forward strand.
AACTAACCATGTTTTGTATGCCTTAACAATTTATTAGTCAATCACTTGTAATTGGATATTTTGACAATATTTTATCGGTTTTTGTGATGAAATGTCCGAGTTCTCATGTACATTGATGAATGTGTGTTAGTAATAGTTTTGCTAATGAGTTTTGAAAGATATGTCAACTTGCTACAATGTGTATATTTGCTGCAGAATGATCATTTACTTATTTCATCAACATTGATTGTCTTTCATCGATACTTATGGACATTTTCCAAGCTATAAACCAAAATAGGTGAATAAGATGTAGAAATCCTTTCAATTTCATGCCATGGTACGCCCATAAAATAAATTAAAATCTTATACAATAGGTGGCATCCGTATAACAAAGAATATGCCCATAGGGTGTGAAATTCACAATAGATCTTAAAGCCTGAGAATACCTCACAATGAAAGAATTAGGGAAAATGATGAATTACAGTGGAATGAGTAGTAAAATTAATCATGCATTGAAACTCAAATGTGGACATAAAAGTGTGTCATTATCCATTAATCAGTATAGTCAAAAGATATGTTACAATAGAGGAAATTCTAATACAAAGAGAGAATTCGAATCCCAGTCAATCTTGCCTAGGAAATATCACCAGTGGAGTGCTCCGGAGCTACCAAACTCGACTAAGACTTAGTGAGCTGAAGGTACTGTCAGTTAACTGACCAAGAAGGGCCCATCAGTGAGTTTGGCATGCAAAATCTCATGCAATCAAGCTAGAGAGGGCTCCTTAGATCACAATCACTGGCAATCAGAGCACAAATCCCTCACTAGAGTCAGGGACTCAGGTGGACTGAACTAGATCACCAAGTTAGCTCCTAAAATGTAGGGACCTAACTCTGGATGTCCTAAAATCATGCATGCAAGGCGCATCAAGTGGCTAATGCATCCTAGATGACATCTTCACACCACTAGGGGGTCAATGACATCATCCAGTACTAGGAAAAGACTAGTAACACTAAGGTGGACAAGGTTGGTGTATTAATTATCCTAACATAGAGTGCATAGGTTTAATCCATTACCTTAGCCCTTGAACTAAGAAGAACAATGGGCCTGTGAACACATTCTTTCAAGCGGTGTTGCATCCTGATTACGTAGGAAGAATGATCTACAAGAACTCATTGATTTGGCTAAGTAAAGAGGAATATGAACACATAGATCCTCTACAACATCCAACTCATTCAATCAATAAAGGAGGATAGTGTGCCCAAGAATCTGTTTCCTTGGTAGCTTGTCAAAATGATAGAGAACTTGTGCGAGGAAGCTAATAGCTCTTGGGGAAAGTTACTTGGGTTGAGTCTTGAAACTCCCAGGCAACTTTGAGGAATTCAAGGAGTCCTAATTGTAAATACACTCATTTGTAGCTTGATTTAGAGTAGACTTTCTATTCGTACTTCGAATCAGAAGTAGAAGCTACAAGTTAGAAGTTGTAATCAAAGACATTTTCCATTGATGAATAAAATTGTTATTCCTTTAAGTCAACGTAAAGATCACTACAAGTGCTCATGAGTGATCTTCAAGTCAGGGCCCCATTGAAGGGGCTTATGGTGAGCTCATCTCTTTGTATAAAATTTAGAGTGTGTTTTACAATGGGGTTGAGGTCCTGGAGCCAACAATAAAGTTTGACGTTTCCTTCTGTGTGTCTAGGCTCGATTCCTGCAAGCTTGCGAATGGTAGGTTCACCTTTATGTTGATTATATCCGGTTCCAAATTTAGGCTGACCTTGACCCATGGTTTGTATTCCGACATGTTCGATTGACGATGCTCACTGAAATGTTATGAATAATTCCCATGTTATAAAATACAGAGCGTGTTTAACAATTCCTTAGTTCAACATGTCAGACCATTCACATCAATATGTCTTCATTCAAATTGGAAATTGAGTGTGATGACCGTTGAAAGGCGCGGACTGCTTTGGTTCCATGTCCATACGAAGCAAGTCCCGTGATCGAGTACTATCATATTCAGAATTGAAATGGAAGACTGTTTCTTTTTAGTTTATTTAATTTTCAGACAGTCCTTCCATGGTAGGGACGGTCAAGTCTGCAAAATTTATTCGAATTTATATCCAAACAAACGAGGAAGTTGTTGGCTGTCGATGATGATTGGATTTTTCTGCAGACTTTACCTGTCAATATACGGCGACATGAAATTTCTGTGAATAAATGGAGCGATGGCAGTCAAAGAAATGAATGATGCGCATGATCATCATCATGATGAGGCCTGCAATTTCAAGTTGACCCACCTCAACCTGTAAAACGAAAATTTGTTGACGGACAGATTTTCTAAGTGCCCTTCATTTGACGTTGAATGGAAAATTATAAAACGTTTTTATTTCTATTATAAATAATTTTTTATTATTATTTAAAATGTAATATCCACCAACTCATTAATAATGGCGAAAGCTAAGCATTGAGTTGCAGAGCATTAAATGTTACGGCTCAGTGCCTAGGGTCTGTTGGATCTGGAGATTCTCTAGATCCAATGGACCCTAAGCACTGAGCTGCGGCATTTAATGCTCTGCAGCTCAATGTTTAGCTTTTGCCGGCATTTTTGCCCACAAACAAAATGACACATGAAAAGGATAGGTTCTTCAGTAATTTATTAAGCTGCAGAGCATTAAATGATGTAGCTCAGTGCTTAGTTGGATCAGGAGAATCTCCAGATCCAACGAACCCTAAGCACTGAGCCGCAACATTTAATGCTTTGCAACTCAATGCTTAGCTTTCGCCAAAAAATGCCACCCATTAAAATGCCACTAAATAAAAGATGGATTTTATATTTTAAATATTAAAATTGAATATATATATATATATATATATATATATATATATATAGGTCAAGGGTTGAATTTTCTGGGTCCTCAGGGATTAGGCACCCAAGTTTGGTGCCACCGATAGGCTCTGAAATAGTCTAACAAGGTAGGGTTGCTCATTGGCTCCTTGTGACAAGGCTCGAAGGGTAGGCGACCCCTGGGATAGAGGCTCACCCTGGTGGGCTTCGGGCCGTCGACCCTTGCCAAGTCACATGTTACTAGTATATCTGACTTGCGGGTTGTTGGATATACCCTTTGTAGACTGCAGTTCCCATGATTATAAAAAAGGTGAAGCCCCTTCATGTGGGCCCCTTGGAAGCTTTCTATGGATGTAGCGATCCAATCTTCGGGCGTTAGCATTGTGATTCAAGTGTAATAACACTAGTAATAGTAACCAAGATGAGCATATCCATAATCATCAAGTACAAAATAGAATAAGCTATATAACCATTGATCCTTGTTACATGACTAAGCTTTTACATACTAGTACTAAGCAGTTACATTCCCATTACTACTATGTGTGAACTTATACATATTATTGAAACCTTCATACTAGTAATCAGTACAAGCCATACCTAAGCTATACCACATATATAGTATTTAGATCGGGTCATACTTATCATAAGTTGTCATCCTTGCAATGCCTATATCATCCTCCTGCACTGGTTATCCTAGAGGGTTTCTATGGAATCCTCTTTAACTCTCTTAGAACGTCGTTTATCGTACCTTAAGCTATTTTTATTGGGAACACCTCGACGACTTATTTAAGATTGTGTATAAAGGTCCGTAGGTCTTGTGCATTAACCGTATTAAATATATAATAATAAGAATAAGAATACGAATAATTTTGGTAGAGTATAATATTTTTCATTTCAAATATAAAGTAACGAAATAAAAATAAAATCAATTAATCATATTATAATAATTATAAAAACAATGTTAATTTAAAATTGATTGTTTAATAAATAGAAAATTCTGTAATTTTTATAAGAGTTGTTGAAAAATTGAACTTGCAATCATCAACTTATAACTTTAAGAAGAAACACCTCCTGAATGCCATTTTGATAAATTTAAAGCATTTTCTTCTGATTAAGGATTTTTTTTTTAAAATTGCTTGTGATTAAAGAATTTTCTTTTCAAATTAAAAAGTAAAAATAAGGTTTCTTTTGAAAAGTCAAAAGAATGGTGTATTAAGGAAAAAACAAAAAAATATCATATTTAATATGTAATCATAAAAATCATATTATATAAAGTTTGAAGTATTTTTAGTTTTTTTTTGCTTGTTGGAGTAGGTATTTTGGACTAGTTTTGGGAATTGCATGCAAGGAAATGGATCGTGTGCTAACAAGCTAAAAGACCAACATGTGAAAAAGACGAAAGTTAGTTAGAAACCATTGGACATATTTGTCCACTTTGTACGGGCTAAGCCCCATTGTAACCATATAAATATGTAAGGGGTTTTGGGGATAGAGGTATGTATGTGTTATGAGAGAGAATTCTATACATGTTCCGTGTCTGAAGTGTATGTGCATATGTGTTAGGGATTGTGATATATCGGAGGCAAAGATCTGATGCACTGTGTGCAGGTTTTGTAATATTGTTCTGATGATAATAAAGAAGTGAATTGTTGTGAATGAAATGATTCTGTGTTATGATGTGATCAATGGTGTGTTTACTGCGCACATGTGTTATGCTTTGTTTTTAAGCTTAGTAGTATGAATATGTTATATGTTGATATGGATTTATGAACTGTTCAATAGCTGGAGGATATAATGTTTACTATTGCGTGGATGATATGAACGATTAAAATAGTTAGAATGAATGCCCCTTATCCCCTCAACACTACAGAAACTTGGTTCCTGTAGTCCCCATAGATGCCTTGTGTGAGACTTCATATGCTTTTACATGATGCCAAAATGGCCGGTATCTAAGGGTTTTGTTAGTGAATTAAGGTTAAAACCTGGGTCTTCCCACTGCGTGCCAACAAATGGTTCTATTGTTGGGACCGGACTCCGTGACTGAAGGGGATGTGGAGGCTGACTAAGAAATAGATCGAAGGGTGGTTAGAGGAAAAGGAATATGAATTTGCGATCAATCATAATAAAGCCTATCCACGGATCAGGTCGCAAGAGTGGTTAGAAAAGTACCTATATTCAGATCTATATGGAATCTTCTTTGGTGAATTCCTGATAATTTGGTTCAATGGTTAAAGAGTCTAGTTGAGACGAATGTGACATTTAATTCCGTTGTTCCAAGAAATTGGACCTCGAAGTTGATTCAACAAGTGAATATTGTAAGTATCTAGATCTCACGCGCAATTGATTTCTAGTTGGATAATGTAATGAAGGGTTATGTCACAGAGTTTGTTATAAGTTCTAGCTAGTTAGACAATACTGTTGAAAGGAAGTTCTTCGAGGGCCCATGCAGAAGATATTTGAAATCATTGTCTACCTAGATCAAGATTTTGTTGTGCGACAAGGGAGTTATGAAGTTGGAATTAGATCACTACGCGGATCATCACTATCCATTGCTTCACAATTTTTGATTTGGATTTGATGAAAGATTGAAATCAAAACCAATTCTCCAAATTCGCATTTATTTCATAGCTAGTATGAACAAGAAGTGTAGATTCAATTTCATAGAGAGGAAGGACCAGCCTGGGACTATAATTACCCTGAATAGACCAACTCTGTTGATAAAATCCCATATCCCACCATCACACCCTGAATTCCTCCACTTATAATCCCAAACCAACAAATTATTCCCAATGCCACACACATTTTATAACAATACAAACCCGAATTATTATAATATTCAACACACAGAGCCCCAGAATTTCACATGAATCCATTAAAATCACAAACCCTTCCCTCCAATTTTGTGTATGAGGTTGATATGACACACACAACTAACAACCGATTGGAAGTCTAGGGTGGTATGCCTTTGTTGTTCTTTGGATATCTAATATCACCTAGCCTTGCCATGCTTGTTGATACATGGAGGGCATGCAATTATGTGAAAGAGTACTCATTGTTAATGGAAATTAATTAAGGAATGGGGGTATATGATGACTCCCCATTTTTATTTATAATTCAACAATCCAAGCGCGAGATTGAATTAGCTATCTCATCATCCTAATGATTATTTTCCTTTAATACATGATAATATTCAATGGTTTCGATGCATTTTTCTTCGTTCTTATCTCTTTCAATAATCATTGTCAAATTTCCATCAGGGGTTTATTTTTACTTACCATGAACCTTATAAAAATAGAAGAGACTTCGATGACTATAATGTTCTTGATCATGATGGTGTCTATAAGTTTGATCACTTGATACAAAGAGACAACTTTTGCTTGATTGTTTGATGCTATACGTAAGCCCCATTCAAATCCCAGTTCTTGATTTCCATTGGGATTGTAGACGATCCCCTACACCTGACACCCCTCATTCATATTAACACTTAATAATATAAGATTAAGATAAATCTATACTTGTTTATGTAGATCTTAAAAATTTAACTTGATTTATGAATTCTCCCTTTTCTAACTTGTTAAATCTCTTAGTTAAATTTTTTTCTTTATGAGACTCTACATGGAACCTTATTTGATATCATTTTCATGTCAGGCATTACTTATTTCATTTTCGTTATGAAATATACACTAAACACTATATTCAATATTTTGACTAGTCCTGAATCATTGCTAGATGTTCAGTTGTTAGTGAAAATAATGCCCCATTATATTGATGCAGGTAATTAATATCCACTTGTGCAACAAGTCGTGAGGCTGTATCATGATTGAACCACCATTTGGGTGCATATTTAGCAACATATATGGGCTTCTTTCATATCCTATCATATATTTTGAGAATTTTTGCTTTTAGAAATGGGTCTCATATTTGGAATAATGCCAAGAAAGGTTTGGAAAACATTATTGTCACTGGTTTAAAACCACATTCTTATTAGTGGTTTGAGGTGGTTGGAGGAATTTTGATATGGTGAATCATGATTTATGGAATCAATGTCCCCCTTGCAAAATAGTCTATATTCTTATGGGGTGTTTCAAGTGGATGGGGAAGAACTTACATACAAGTGATTTTGTTTCAGGGAAGAAGTTAATGAAGCATTTTACTAACCTATAACCTTCCATTTGTAAAAGTATCCACATTTGTGGATACTTAGGATTTCACATGAACATGTTACTTGGATTTGGGAAAGTCACAAAAATGTCAAATATGATACATGCCCAAATATAGTAAAATATGATAGGAATAGGTATAACCTTTTTAGTAAATTAATCTTATGGGCACTTTGTGGAAAACTTAAATTAGGAGACACAAAAAATATTTCAAAGAACCTATAGAATCTAGATCTTTGGCATAAGATATCACTGTTCTTATGACCAACCAAACTAGGATGGAAATCTCACTTGAAACAATATATACAAATGAGGAGTTATGGCCCCTTCACAATGCAACTTGTGTGGTAATAACTCATATAATCACAACCATATTTTATTTACATGTTTTCGCGTCTCTTTCTTATGGGCTTGGATCCAATATTCAACAATGACAGTGATTCTAGCTATATAGCAGGAGGTCCAAACCTTTCTTTGCAATTAGCCTCATATTTTTGCATTGTAGATTAGGGCACACTCATGGAAGATAATTTTTGGATTTCTCCCTTGCATATTTCGTTAGAGCACAATAATAGTATTTTCAATGGAAAAATTCCCTAGTTCAGTGTATTTTTCAAAAAAATTATGCATGATTGATGAAATTATCCTTTTTAATACTTGGAAGCAATAGGACCACAATAGGACATGGATGTATTATATGGGGATATGAATATATTTTGCTTCTAGGAAATTATAATAGTTTCTAGTTTATTGCACTCACAAAGTGTTGGTGTTTTCCCTTTATAAGTTGCACCCGTTGTATAGCTTCTCTTTGTACGATCATAATATAAGCTCAACTTTGATGGAATACCAAAAGGTAACACATATAGGGAAGGGATATGGAGTGTCATTTGGGATGAGGTAAGGAAATGATATCTTTCTTCACCTAGAGTTTTGACCTAGATATCCCAAAGGATTAGCTTAATTAGTTAAACCATCTGCCCAAGGTATGTTGTCAATAAGGAAGCCATAGGCCACATGTTCAAATCCAGTAGAGTTCCTTAGAATTACTAGCCACTAATATGGTTGGTAGTTGATCCATCTTATATTTAGGTATTCCGAGGAAGAGTGGGTGATTCCATGAATTTTTCCTTAACAAACAAAATAATTTTGGCTTAACCACTAGTAACAATATAAAATTCATGACTTATAATAGAGCAACATAGATAACCCATATCCTATGGGGTTATACTTCGTGATAGATGTGACTATGAACTTGTAATCATGAAACTTCATTTAGATGCTTAAGGTGGAGGATCATTTGGGATTAACACTGATTAGAGGTTAATATAGGCCCTTTAGGCTATTATGAATCCATTGAGTTTTTTTGGGTGCATTCAAATACCTCATATTTGACATGCTGATAACATTGGTATAGATCATCTATCTAACAAAGGAGCAAAACTATCATGGGTTGTGCATGAAGAGTGTATTAAGGATGGATCCCCTTAATATCCCCCCCAAAAATTGAGCATAAGTTATACAAGCATCCAATAGTGAAATATCAAAGACAATTTTTGAACATAAGCTATACAACCATCCAATAGTGCAACACCAATCTCATCATTCTTAATACTACCTTTTAGTAATAGATGACTCATATTTTCTATCTTTTCCACTTGTGGTGTTATATATTATCTTTATGTGATATTTATCATATTTGGCCTCTACTTTTCTTACTATCCCAATATCAACATAAGGATTGTCTATAAATAGAAGATATGGAGGGCATTCATTATTCATGTGGGCGATATGGCCTTTGTATTTTGCAATATTTTTCTCGGTTTCCTTGATATAATGAAATGCATTCCCCCCCTTTTAATCTACTTGTGTCTAAGACTAAAGTCCTCTTCAACCTTCTTATGCAACAACCTCAACCCCTGAATGGTTTCTAGAAGCATAGTTTTTTTAATTGTGGTATGTATTTTGCCCATGATGGTTTGTCACAAACAATCTTATTATGCATTGCGAATACATGGAGATTATACTGTACTATTTAAGTGATTACTAATGGTTAAGATTTTAATAAATATATTTCATAAATGGTATTTAAAAAGAAAGAAAAAAACATATTTACAATGATAAAATCACACCACAAAACAAGAAGGGTACAACTTTTTACCCTAGAAAAACCCATGAGGGAAAAAATCTAGCAAAGTAAAAGATTGTGCTTTTCTTTTTATTTCTCAATGTATAATGCAAGCTATGAAGAAAACACAACTCACTATGGATAGTTAGACAACATGGATTGAAAATAGGCTACTACAAGGTCGCCTTGTTCCTTTCTGATGCTCTGATATCTCACTCGTTATCTCCACCAAGATTTGGAATGATAAATCAATATGCTAGGAACAAAACCCCTTTCATCCATTATGACCCATTTATTAACATGCCTCCATAGTCATTTGATATATATTAAGTGGAGAATGAAATGAAGATAGAAATATTAGAGAGTAGTAATATAGTGAAACCCAAATTCTATTAATGAATGAAATATAAAACACTACAATATGCAAAGCAATACAAATTGTCTAGAATGGTGGTATCTTACCTTTGAAGAGAGATGTGATGGTTATGCTCATTCGCAATAAGAATATTACAAGAGGACGAAATTGCCTTTTAACATAATGTGAAAAAACCCTAAGAGGAAAACCCCTAAAACCTAGGAGATGTGTTAGCAAAAGGAATGAATGGACTAAGGATCCTAATTGATATGTCAACTTCATTGATCCACAAATTTCACATACAAACTCCATTTGATATGTTTCTTGTATTGTTACAAAGTTTATTATAATTTCTATGTGTTTTGTAGATTGTGGAGTCATGCCAACTATTAAAAAACGAATGGGAAATGCCCAAAAAATGCATTGGAAGTTCAACGCATACAAAACCATAGAGTTTCCAAAGGTGTAGAACCAATTTGAGTGAGTAGAAGAGGTGGATGGCCACTATTGTCTACCTAGAGTAGTCATCCAACCTTAGAAAGTGGTGGTCCCCATTGCATCAAGTTCCTTCAATATGGGGAAACTTATGTTGAATATGATTCTATTGATACAATTTCCTTAGTGAAGGAGCTAATTTGCTTTGGAAACTCGACAGAGTTGTGTGTTTTGTTAGTGGGTGTCCTTTGTCTTGGAACTTGGTGTCCATGATCCAATAGACTGTAGCATAATAATGTAGTTAGAATTGATTTCTATAGGGGTTAGGTGCTTGACCACCTCCAGAGCCACAAATTTCACATACAAAATCCATTTGAGATGTTTCTTGTATGGTTACAAAGTTTATTCTATTCTCTATGTGTTTTGTAGATTGTGGGGTCGTGTCAACTATAACAAATGCATGGGAAATGCCCAAAAAATGCATTGGAAGTTCAATGCATACAAAACCATAGTGGAGTTTCCAAGATGTAGAACCAATTTGAGTGAGTAGAAGAGGTGCATGACCAATATTATCTACCTAGAGTAGTCATCCAACCTTAGAAAGTGGTGGTCCCCATTGCATCAAGTTCCTTCAAGATGGGGAAGCTTATGTTGAATTTGGTTCTATTGCTGCAATTTCCTTAGTGAAGGAGCTACTCTGCTTTGGAAAATTGACATAGTTGTTTGTTTTGTTAATGGGTGCCCTTTGTCTTGGTGTCCATGATCTAATATACTATAGCATAATCATGTAGTTAGAATTGAGTCCTATAGGGGTTAGGTGCTTGACCACCTTCGGAGTATCCAATAGAGGTGGAAAATATGGTTAGAGTAGCTCCACAATTAAATATAGGGTGCAAGCCAAGGAAATGTGGAATACTAAATTCAAAATTATTTTCATCCACAACATTTGTGATGGTGTAAGGTCCATATTAGATTGGTTTGAGCTTCTAATTGGAACTTATGAGGTGATCTTTCTACAAGTTCAACCATACCTTACCATAAACTTGAAACTTGTGTGGAACCCAATGTTGATCATGTCGCTGCTTATACTCGCCATTGGATTTATGCAAACTATCACGAACTTGTTGTTGTGTGTGTTGTATCCATTCAATAAATTCGGTTGTTTATTCTACCTTGGTCTGAGTATGAGAGGATATTTCCTGTGTAGATGTAATCGACAGAGCTATGTCAAAGTGGAACCCTAACCACGCCTTAGAGGGTTGTGGCCAACAAACCTATGAAGGGCTTTGTTGTAGCTATTTGGAGCATAAGGAAGGCTCTCATCCCATGTATGTGGATACTTGGAGTTGCACATTCTCAGAATATGTACAATCATTCTATTGACTACCTTTGTCTATCCATCCGTTTGAAGGTGGAAGGTGTTTGATTTGGTCAACCTTGTTCCCATTAGTGACCAATGTTAGACATGAAAGTACTGAGGAAACCACTATCCCTATCTAAAATAATGGTATGTCACAACCGAAAATGAACCCAAACATGCTTGAAGAAGAGATTAGCAGTGACTTTTGCTATGATACTCTTCTTGTAAGGTTCCAAATGATAATATTAAAGAACAAATAAACATCCACAAATACATAGCCATTACCATGCTTGGTGATCAAGGGCTTTCCTGACATGTAATCTATGGAGACTAACTCCCAGGGCCTATCTGGGGCAGGCACAACCACTGTTTCTTAATGGTAGGTTTGATGATGGCATAAGCAATGCATAATTTGATATACCCACTCGCATATCGTCAAAGATATGACCAATAGAAGTACTACTGCAACATTGCCATTGTCTTCTCCACACTAAAGTGCCCCGCCACCTAATTATAATCTACCTCCCATATCAACTTCTCAAGAATAATTTGGAAACATAGAGCGAACTAAATGTCATAGAAGTGTATCTTGAAGATGAAACTATAAAAAATGTTTACCTATTCCTAGTGTCTAACAGTTAGAAGTGAAGTTAAGATCGATTCAATACAATTAGGGCCACACAAAAGTCTCATTTTTGCAATATCAGTTAAGAATTGCGGTTAGCACCACAACTATAGGTCAACTGAGGCTATCCATAACTTACTTTGCGCTACCCGTTTTGTACATATTGTTTACATGGAATTATTGCATGTATGTGGACAATTTTTTATGGTAATAGTTATGTAACTTTCCTTGCTTCTACATGGATTGTAGGGGTTTTAATCATTGTGGATAATTGTTTCCTTTTAAAAAATATAATGATTCCATTGTTGGCATGCTTGCACAATGGAGTACATCTCCTTTTCATAGTTGGGGTACTTCTGAATCACATCATAGAGTATCTTGTTGTAATAGTCTAGGAATGTCCATGCCGAGTGAGGATTGCACCAATAACATAGTTTAAAGCATATGTCTCAATCTCAAAGGCCTATTAAAGGTTTGAACAAATTAGCATTGGTTCCACACATGGGTGACATTTCATATCATTGAATGCTTTTTGTTGTCACTTGGGCCGAACAAACTTGACTTTGGCTCCACCCTTGGTTACTTGGCTTAGGGGTCAAGTAATATGAAAGAACCCCAAAACGAACATGTGGTAGAAGTTGGTGAGGCCCAAGAAACTATGGAGCTATGTTTTTATCTTTGGGGTCAACTAATCATGAATGACTTAGATCCAAAGTGGATCCATATGCACAAATGCTCGTCCACATTGTATCCTAGTTATTTAATTCCTTCTCTATAGAATTCATACTTCTCTAGATTGACATATAACTTGTGTTGCTATAGGGTGCTCAAAACTTGCTGAATGTTTTGCAAATGCTCCACCCAAGTTTTGTTGAAGATGAGGCTATCATCCATATATATAACCACAAAGGAATTTGTGAATGGATACAAGATATCATCTATCATGTTCATGATAAATGTTTGGGTATTAGCCAAGCCAAAAGGAATGCCCAACCACTTGAAAAGGTCTTGTTTAGACTTGAAGGTTGGCTTCCATACATCACTTTGCTCTATTGGCACTTGGTGATAGTTTGACTTTAGATGAATCTTATTGAAAAATTTGGTGCCACCAAATTAATCAAGAAGATAATCAATTAGGAGGGTTGGATACTGGTTCTTGAATATGATTTTATTTAGGGATCTATAGTTAATATAGAGTTCCCATGTCCCACCCTTCCTCTAAACCAACACAATTGGAATCTTGCAGGGTGGGGAGCTTGGTCGAATGTAGCTCCCTTGAATTAACTCTTTAATCTGGGGTTATATTTTTTCATTCTCTAGAAAAGAGATTTTGTATATCAATCCATTAGGTAGAGGAGTATTGAGTGTCAAATCAATTGAATCCTTTAGTTGATAGTGCAAACACACTGTATAGGTGAGGTGAATATATATCTATATTCTTCCATGATTTTTTCCGCCTACTTCTATTGTGTGGAGAGACCTCACACAAATGGCTTAATCGTTACAGTGACCTTTTGTTCACTAGGTGTATCAAACCATGAATAGGATAAATCTCCTGGTCTAAGAGATTACCTTCTTGCATTACTTCACTAAGATCAAAGAAACTGTAGTAGTTGGAACTATCTTTGGTACCTTGTAGAGATGACCTCCCAAATTAATAATAACACTATGGGGCCTAGACTTGTAAACAACATGACGCTTTCACATTGGTCATCCTTAAATAACACTACAAAATTCAAGTGGGGCAACACTACATAGTATATATTAGAAGAGATTGATGTCGTAGTGCATGCAACATTGTTTACTGGTGTGGATATCTCATCCTTGGCTTAGCAAACTGATAGTGTATGATTGGGGGTGTGGTGTTGTTGGTAACTTGAAAATATTGATGACCTATACTGATCTCAAGTTCTTTTGACTACTATTCTCAACAATGAAATGTAAAAGAGTCGCCTTCACCCAAATCCATGAGTGGAAGAGGTGCTCACCTTCCTTGGGATCCTCTAGTTCCTTTGGTTGAATCTTATGGTAGTAATGGTAACACTAGGTTCCTTGCTGATGATTTGTTTTCCCTTATCCAATTCTTCATCAGATTTTCATCCCAAATCTAATTATAAGGCTTCATCTCAACCAATAATAACCTCTTGGAGCGACATTTTATTAGTGTTGTGCCAAGGGATTTTGTGGAACTCACAACACTGTCTAGTGTCCTTCGAATCCCTATTACCTTTTCTTTTCTCATTGCTTGAACCAATTTTCCTAAGGTTGTACATCCTTGTTATGTACTTTGTTCTTTGAGCTAGGGAAACTTTTACCATGTTTTTTGTATGGCAGATTTGCAAACTCAAACTCTCTCTTAATGCCCTGCTTAAACTTTTTTCTCTATCTTGACATGATACCGATAAGTAGCTCTCAGTGAGGATATTTTCTAGGACTCCATCTCTGTTTGGATGTATTTGTGTAGACCAATGCAGTATTCTAGAGAGCAAAGACTTTCCGCTTGTGGTCTTTGGTACCCAACTTTGAGTGTAAGATATGAAATATATTGGTGTACTTTGACACTATCTAGTTTCTCTCCTGGTGCAAAGTAGTCCATGTTGTGTATTGGTCATCGTAGTTTCCAATACAATAGGATTTCTCCTTGAAGGCAGCAACAAAAGATGCCTAAGTGAAATCTATCTTAAATGCTGCAAACTCATGTCTAGCATGTTTCACTTAGTAATTGTCTCACCAATATTTGACATGGGGTAGGGACTTAAAGAATGTGGAGGTGATCTTCTCAACGTTGGAATTTTTTTTAACAAAATAAAATCCTTTAGTAGACTTAATCGTTTCTCCAAAGCATCCACATCTATTTGACCTTTGAATACATGAGTGCCAATTTTAACTTGTACCGGGAGGGTTTCATACCTTCAAAGTGACTACTTGTTGAAGATGCCTCTATTGTTGGTAGCAATCATTAGAGGATTTTGGTGAAATTATACATCATTGTGTTTCTTTGTTGTGTGAGGGATTCCTTGAGCAATGACTTGATAGGATCTCTTGCTCTATCATCCTTCCTTTTGCTAGCCATTATAGGCCTCTTGGGCTGGTGAGGGTGGTCTTCACCAATTTTGATTAGTTCAAGGCCCAACTCTCAATACCTTGACCTCGTCAGGGACATACACATAAAACAACAAATAATAGATTGCTTTGATACCATTGATCCAAATTCTGTGGAGAATTAACTGAATCTATAAATATACATGAAATCACACAAAGTTATAGCATAGAGAAAAATAATACAATGAAACCCAAATTCTATTGGTGAATGAAATAGGAAAACACTACAATATGCAAAGCAATACAAACTGGCTAGAATGATGCTAGTTTGTCTCTAAAGAGAGATGTGCCGGCTATGCATATTCATAAGAGGTTGAAACGATCTCTTAACATAAAGTACACAATTCTAAGAGGCATAAACGCTAAAGATCCAAAACCCTAACCCTAGGAAATGAGGTGGAAAAATGATTATGTGAGCCTAAATGATACATCAACTTCTTGAAGCCACAACTTTTGCATACAAACTCTATTGCGAGTACTTCTTAGATCGTTACAAAGCTTATAATCTATGCTCTATGTGTTTAGCAGGCCCCATAATCATTGTGGGGTCATTTTAATGGCCAAGAATGCCCAAAAATTGCATTGAAATTTCAGGATGTGCAAAACCATGGTAGAATTGCCAACATGCAGAACTATTCCGAGTTAGTGGAAGGCGTCAATGGCCATTGATATCCACTTGAATCATTGTTGGAGTTAAGGTTATGTTTTTTATGTTCCCCAACCACTGGTTCGAGTTAGGATTTGTGACCCTCTAAAATATCCTTGAGAGGCCATACTTGACTAGCTCTACACATGTGATATATAGGCATTCTGCTTCGCAACATGGTAGTTAAAGGGACAATCAACTTTCAAACATCATAACTTACCCATATAAACACCATTTTCAGTGCCTGATATGTCATTGGATATATCTAAATGAGATGAACAACATGACAAACTTGCTTTGCTATCTCAGAAAAGTTTTCACCCCCCAAAATGTTGTTTAATCCTTCAAACTCAAGGTTTTTTTTAGTTTTAAACCTAATTAGTGGAATTTAGAATCAACCCCAAAATGGTCCCTACTAATCTACAACTTTGATTCTTCACCCCAAAAAGTAACAAAATTGATGACAAATTATAGAATGATCCATTTTTAAGCAAATTGTTTGAATCGACAAATAGTTAACTACTCTAAACCACTTTAAAAGTAGTGATCATATACTCCACAACAATAGCTATGGGATCCAAAATTTTGCATACTTGTAATATAGTCCATAACCTCTATTCGGATGTTTTACAAAATCAACAGCGTTCTTCTCATGGTCTAGCATCACAAGTTCCCTCAAATGTCTCATTCTCCTGGACCTTAGCCTCATTTTAGAGGAACGCTCATGATCTAGTATGAAGGGAGGGTTTCTCAACACAATGCTTCAAGCTATGTATTGGATAAAAAGCCTCAGCAAGGCCATTGGGTGAAGGGCTGTCCGGGATCATAAGTAATATGATGCATGGCCAAATGCCCCAACTAAATGCTTTGTTGACTACACAAACACAAGCATTGTTGCAGCAACACAGATTTTAGGGCAGGCACAATGGTGTTCATTTCACATTTTCCTTTTACTTGTAATGCATAGGTACAGTGAGGCAGGCTATTTTTTTCTTTCTTTCAATGTTGTTTACAGATTCTGCAATTTCATCACAGAAAACTTATAGTCTGATCTTTTTTAAGGTGTAATTAAAGGCTTTTGAATCTCTGAATGGACCCAAAATGTCAAAATTACAATCTAAACAACTGTTACTGATTATCCATATTGTGAACATTTTTAATCGCTGGAGTTCGACAAGAATGGAGAGTTTCAGCCATAACGCTGGTTATTTTGGGTGACGAATAGAAATTCGAGGGATCAACATCAAATCACAAGAGTATACAGCCCTGCCAACAAAATCTTGCCATACATCAATATCTCTTCATTTAAATTGGACGTTGAATTTGATGACCGTTGAAAGACGCAGACTGTTCTGGTGCCGTGTCGAAACGAAGCAATCCCGTGATTGAGTACTATAAAATTCAGTACTGAAGATGGAAGTCTCTTTCATTAAGTTATTTAAAATTCAAAAGGCCTTCCATGGCGGGAGCGGTCACGTCTGCAGAATTCATTCGAATTGATATTCAAACGAGGAGGTTGATGTTTCTTGAATCTTGATGAGATTCTTCTGTGGGTTTTGTTCGTCAATATACGGCGACAAGAAATTTGTGTGAATAAATTGCATTTCATTTCCTGTGGAAGATGTGATGTCGATATTGACGAGTGTCGATATTGACGAGTCGACGATGGAGCGATGGCCGTAGGAGGGCGCGAAATGAATGACGCACATGATATTCAAAGCCACCTTCCAGAAAGAAGACGAGAAGACCAGATCCAGTGTGTGACGTTGATAGAGAATCATGTACGCATATTCAGAGGCCGAGGATGACGCGGTACGCGGCTGTAGCCTTTGTACCTACAGTTTTGATAATTCAAAAAAACTATTTCAGTACAAAATGTTTTCAAATCAATTTTTTTTAATTTTTTAATTTTTTATTAAATAAATGCGTAGGAGCGGTTCTTAATAACATGTGCTTCCTCCTAAAAGATTATAGGTTTAAATTCGAAGGGGTAGGGTATGTACATCTCTGTAGACTTTAGCAGTTAAATCCCTGTGCAAAGAGGGGTCCCCATTAGATGAGAGATCCAACCAACTCATGGTTTGGTTAATTTTCACCAATTGGATTCAAATATCTAAGAAGCCATTGGTTTGTTATGGCTTGGTTAGTTTTCACCATTTGGATTTAAATATCTAACAAGCCATTGGTTTGTTATGGCTTGGTTAAAAGTATAGGCACCTTGTAGTTAGAGATGCCTCTTGTGAGTGTTTCATGATGTTTGGACCCCTTGTAAAATCACCAATTTTGTGCTAAGTGTTGGAATGAGAACTATAAGCAACTAACTTAAGATTTACAGTGGAAGTCAGATTTGAATCTAGATCTTGCTCATATAATCTTGATTAGTTATGGATTTAGCTAAATCTAATATAAACATATATGAAGTGGACATTCTATTAATTAGATAAAATGAGTAAATCTTATGTTAATATAAGAAAAGCTCAATGGAAATAAAATTTTGCTAAATAATATTTTTAAGTAGATACCATTTATGTTTTTAATGGTTTTTTCCTATTTATATTTTCTAATTTCTCATCTTTATAACGCTTACAAATTCACCTCTTGGTGATTCAAGGAAACTACACCATGAATTCATTTCCCTTGAAAAATACTACTATATTTGAAATTAAATCTGTAATCTCATTGGGAAGATTCAACCAAGATATTATCTCTAACTTCAAATTTTTGATAAAATCCACTAGTTAAATTTTTGACAATTTTCCGAACAGAGCAGGAAGTAAGTGATGGGGACTGAGGCAATATATGAGGATGGTAGGATGAACATTCAATTCTGGAAAATGTATGGACTGAGGTGCAACAACAGGTCAAGATGTCAGATCAGAGATGTCATATGCACTATGTACTAGAACCATTCACTTTTCAGCATAGAGAAAGTCTATGCTTACTTCGAGGCTTCCTAGGCAGCTGGCATATGCATACTAGACATGTGGGGGTTCTGGGAGTTAATGGCAGAGTCTATATCAGTCAAATAAGTGTTGGGGATGTTCAGGAAAGTATTTGAACAGACTTGGGAGAGTTCAGGAAGAATTGGGGTTCAAGAGCTCACCCGGGATTGTTGAGCTAGTAATTTTCTAAGCTTCCCAAACAGGGGTTCAAGGCTTCCAAATTATTGAATTAGGGACTGATATGTGAATTATATTGAATGATTAACCTACTGCAACAGACGAGAGGTCAAATGGATGCTCTGAGTGCAATCTACAGTAAATTCAACAAAACTAGTCTAGAAAAACCTCTCAATGAGCTAGTCTTGGAATTTAACTTAATAAATGACTCCCATTAACTGATTTCTCTGTTCTGATATGTTATGCAGCTCTGATATAATATTAAGAAAAATAATAAATTTAAATGGACATAACAAAACTCTTATTTTTATTTCAATGGCTTCTTTCTCAAAACATAGTGCCTCACAGGTTATAAATTGCATTACATTGGTGGAGAAGATGAATAGAGAGAAGGATTTTTACAGTAGCTCTATTCTGATGTAATGATTAGACCCTCTACAGATCAGAGGTCTGATTTGGCTGCTCCTACTGCTGATAGACTTCACTGGTGTGCCCTCCTTCAACTAGTTGTATCCACCAGGGGAAACACCTCTAAATTTGGTTGAGCGAGTTGGAGCAATGAGAGAGGAATGGGATATCATGTCTGAATTCGACCTTTGGACATGGCAGCCTCTGATATATGTTGATAACAACTTCTGGAGCTCATTGGAGGTCCTAGGCATGCTCCTCCATAACTATCTTCTTCTGCTAATGATCCTCCTCCAAAACTAGCTGCAATTCTTCTACACTGGTAGCCTCCTCTTCAATCTGACATTAATTATTCAAGGCTGATCTGAACTGGATGTTACTGACTGTAATAATGGTTGTTGGACCTGCATAACACTCACAGGAAACTCATAGGGCCTTGGGGCACATCTCCCAATAATAACTTGTTGAGGCACATCACTCAACTAGAGGGCTCAGAGCTCTCATTCACAAATTCTAACAATGATCAAAAGTTCTTGAATGAAGTTGGAAACCTTCTTAAATAGAATTCATGTTGACATGTTGAGCAAGTTACTTAGCTTGGTGATCTGTGAGAATAGGTCACCCATGAGTGGACATATTTTCCTTGCTTTGCTTTGGCTTTCCTTCCTTTTTCCTCTTTTTCTGACTTTCCTTCTTTTTTGAACTTTCCTACTTTTCATAATTTCCTACTTTCTAGATTTATGTTGTTTTTCCTGAAATATTCATCTTTTCTCATTTTTTGCAACATTTTTGGACTCTAGAGCTTACTTGGCTTCTACTCCAAGTAATTCCTCCAACCTTATCCACTAATTCGAATTGGTGAGCCAATTTGTCCATTTATTCAGCATAACAAATAAAATATTAATAAAAAATAATACAACTCAGAATTAATTCCAACTTCATCATTTAATCAATTAATTAATGATTAATTAACTCCTGTGGTATAATTGCCTCCAAAAATACACCCTACTCCATTTTTGGCAACATATTCCACATGGGTGCCCTTTTGGCCCACTTGTTCATTATCCATTAATTTTATTTATCAAAATTATCTTTAATAAATAAATTTGCCAATTTGTGAGATTTAGGCTAAAAATAATTCTAAGCAAATAGAATTAATACCATTTAATTCCCTTAGGGGTTGATCTTGTCCCCTTTCACTCATGGTACTAGATGAACCAAAATTGAGAACATGACAAAATCACAATATTAATTACATGCAACAAATGTTGAAACTAACATTTTTAAGAAGGAATTTGAGTATTCTTAGTGATGAAAATTAAAGACCTTGAAATTTAACCAATATTTCAACATTTTTATGTTAATTATGATTTTTATATTGATTATGACATATACATTGATCTTTTGATAATAACCTCCTTTCTATATCGTAGATTTATACATAATATGGTCTGACATATCTAAGAAAAGGAGGACATGAACATAATGTTTATTATTTTAAAATGGATGACACAAATTTCAATGGCAAATAATTGGTTGTATAATGTTGACATAATTTTGTATTATCATTAACACTTACTCTTATACTATTAATAGTAATACATTAGATGTGATCATTCCACCACAACACTTTTTTTCCTATATTATATATTGAGCCTTATGCACATTGTATTCATCATCATGAAACATGGAGTTATATAAACGTTTTTATAAATATTTAACATTTCAATGCTTACTTCTCAAATATATGGTTTTTACTTCACTATTCACTTATTGATTTGGTTTGAATCATATCACTATTGTTCACTACGGTTATTTGGTTCAAAATTTGATACAATCAAGGGGATTTGGTTTAAAACTTAATATGGTATCAAAGAAGGTGATAGGCCCCAAAATTGCCCTATTTTGCTCTTCCTTTTGTGGTCATTCATTCACTGAAAACTATATATAGAAATAAAATTACCTATTTTAAGTGCATACTACACTTTCACATAGATATTCACTTTATTCAATTGTCATAAAGTAAAAAAATACCATCCTAAGTTCATAAAAGAAAAGCCCATATCTCCACATAGACCTTTAGGATTGAAATCCCCACCTCGACATTTCATGCAAAAATAAATTACATAATATTAGGGCATCACAAATAATAGGCATTTACATTGTCTACCCTCATTACATATATGACAAAGAAATAAAAATAAAGAAAGAAGATAACATATTTAGAACGGGTATATCCAACTTTCCAAGTCAGAAATTGAGATGAAAAAACAAACACATCTTCTCTAACCTCCTTCAATTCCATCAATCTTGCTTGGCCTTCCTAAGACCTTCCTTAGACAAAGTTGTCTACTATAATGCTTTATTCTTTGAAGAATGCAAATAAGAGACGTTTCAAATTGTGACCCGATCACTTTTAAATTTTCTCCCAATGGACGATGTATGCCATTGTGGACTTGAGAGGCTCCATTCATCCAACTAATCATCATTGTTTGAATTCTCGAAACATTTGTGTCCAAATCACATCTCAAAAGCATATTTAAATTCATGCACTTGCCATAATTATCAATACCATCTCCAAGACTAGCTTCAAACTTTATAAAGTGAACATTTGAAAATAAAAATAAAAATAAATTTCCAATGTTGTTGAAATTACCTTGGAAGGCACCATCAAAAAATCATGGCATTGTTTTGTCTACTGAAATCTATTGAAGCTACATGAGAGTGTCCATTGCATTCTATACAACACGTTTTTGAGCCAAAGCATTGATCTAGAAAAAAATGAAAAGGAGGCAAGAACTTGCCCTCAAAGATAGTTGAGTTTCAGGCTAACCAAACACCCCACAATATTAGAAAAGGAATTGATTTAAAAAATTTTAGCTCTCGTTTCTCAAATCTCAACTAGAAATGTAGCCTTTCTTCTATAGAATTTCCATGCCACACATTTGTCAAGCATGTTATCTTTTCAACACCTATCCATAAATCTTTCGCATATGGACAATGAATATATAAATGAAAATAAGACTATTCATATTCACAATTTTGGAAACACAGTGTGAGATTTTTAATTTCTCAATGTTTCGGGCTTGGTAGCTCAACCCATCATCAGGAGAAAAGATTCCTCCTGATGATGGGGTGAGCTATTGAGTCCGAAACATTAGGAGATTAAAAAGCTCACTTCGTGTTTCCAAAATTCCAAATATGAAGACCATTGGAAGCATTACCAAGACTATTCATCATTTCTACATAACAAACAAATTCCTAGACCATGTTTGTTCCTTTTCTAGAGCATTTCCCAAGTCAATACCTTATTGATGAAAGCAAGGAAAAACTTGTTTTTTTTGGAAGCTTTAAGTTTATAAATTTGGGTTTCTTCATCTTTTTCAGGATGCCATGAACAAAACATAGGTCCAATGTTCCTTGAGTTTGGATCATACCTAACCCACTCATTCTGTACTAACGATCTAAATTATTCTGCCTCAAGCCACATCAAATTAAATTTATAGGGTCTTGTAGGCCTATGATTTCGTTTCTCAATTTGAACTAGAATAGGGTTATGATAATAAATTCTCCTTGATTAAATCCAAGATATAATTATCTTAGCCTCAGCCTAACCCTTCGTAACTAGGAATATGTCAAGCCTCTTGGTTATTCCATCGTCCTCCCTTATGTTTTTTTTGTAAGTAGTCTTCTTGATTTGTGCAAGATCAACAAATCCTATCTCCTCCATCTTGTAAGTAGATAACTTGTCCAATCTGGTGTTTGTACCCTAAATTTTCGATTTGGACAAGGTGAAATTTAAATCACCTCCAATAATAACCTTATCCTCCTTTATATATGCCATATCAATAAATGAATCCCAATATGTTTGTCTATACTCATATGCTGCATAACTGCTCATAACTTTATATGAATGTCCCAAACCTTTGAATTGGAATTTGGTCCAGATACCTAATATGATAACAATAGATTTTAGTAGGGCTACAAACCTATTTCAACAACCATTTTCTTCTAAAAACCTAAAATCCTAGTCCTTTAATAACCTCCCTAATACTTGGATAATATTAAGTGTCACACACCCAACCACCTTTGTGACACCATGGAGATCATGACGAGGTGCTCTTAACCTAGCTTAGATAATCAAGTTCATGCTCATATTTACCATGCATATATATACATTCAATTAAGCAAATATAACATAATATAACTATAGCATCAACACACAGATAAAAACTTATCTTGAAATATCCTCCAAACCAACTATGGGCGAAGGGAATTCCACCTAGCCTTAGGTTATTTGTCTAGCCTTATATATCTTTGATAGAGGCCACCTCCAAGTTGGGGTTATAATTCTATGATGGGTGAACTTTATTACCTCTTCTCTTTTCAATCTCAACCACATTCAACCCATATCACTACCTCACCCAAGGGCACCTATCCTCTACCAAAGTGGTGCAAAAAATCCCCTCCACAACTGACCTTAACCTTTCACTCATTACCTGCCAACCTGCACAACATTAGGGATAATACCCCTTTCTCTTCTCTAAAGTGCCTTAGGTTGTCCCCATCCCCTTTCGACGGTCCAACATAGGTTGAACAAGAAGCTGTGACAAGGATCCATGGATGCCACACAACATGCCAGGTTTCCTAGATTCCATGTACCAAACCCCCATCACCAGTTTATCAGGGTAACTAGGTTGTCGTTCATCAAAGTGGACTCAAGTAAGCCACACTATGACTTCAATGATCTCAACAACACCTTCAATGCTTTGAGAAAAATTCCTCAATGATACATGATGATATCAAATGGTACAAAATCCCCTTGAACAAAATCCTCGGATGATCGAATGCTCAAAATACCCCTTACAACTAAATTCCCCATGATACATGCTTTACATGATCTTGGCAAGTGGAATCTTATGCAATCCCATTTAAACTCCCCTTTAAACCCAATTATGCTAGGGATTATACAAGGGTTAATGGAGAATGATCCACACTTGGGATAACTATGTGACTCTAGGGTCTTTCCCTAGACCTCCTCTTACATTTCCCCCTATTGTGGAATCATAGCTCCCCATTCTCTTTTCATCCTTCTTCCCTAGACAACAGATGTAATAACCCCCAGTTTTTACTTGGAATGTATTCAATCAAAATTATGTAAATAATGTAAATATGCAAGTATGGATTCTTAGTGTGGAGTTCAAGGCCAAGGCCTAACTAGTGAATGACTAGGCATTGTGATGCAAATATTTTTATTTGGACCATATAGTTGGCTTGTCATGCCAACTCAAAAGCTATGTAAATATTATGTTGGAAAAATAATAAAAATGGTCGAAGATGGTTGTGTAGAGAGCACTAGAGGGGCTATGATTCCACTAGAGGGGAAGGGGAAAGTGGGTATATGGGATACTAAATCCTTTGTTGCCAAGTGTCGACCTTAGAACTCATTCAATTCCTGCCATTTACTTTAAATGAACCAATTACTGCAGGATTTTGAATATTAAATCCAATCATTAAATGCATGTGTGAGGTTGATGGGAAAACCACCTCAAGCATTTATTGAAGCAAGGTGGTGAATGCACTTTTATGACATATATGTCAGTTGTCATGAGTCATTTATTCTATGGTCAGAAGCTATGTCAGTTATATTTTCACCATTATCTCATATCCTTCATAGTTAACACTCATTCTATCATTCTTTCATGCATATCTACACTGCGTAGAGCTTCTTATTACTGTTCATGACCATTACCAAACTATGTATAACCCCAAAATTTGAATTTAGAGATAGAGTTGCAGATTTCAAGGGAAACGTGATGGTTGTAGGTGAGCATAGAGGTTGGTCGATCTAGGAACCTTTACCCATAGTGTTTTGCTACTCATATATGCTTGAGAAGCCATGATTTAATGCTATAGGAGGTTCTCTAACAACATACAATAGATTGGACTCTTACTGCACACACTGGTAAGCACTGTAAGGGTTGGACTTCCTAAGGGAACTATGGATTAGTGAAGGGGAATTCCTTCCTTGTATTGTGCGGGGAAGTTGGAAGGAGTGCCTATATTTCGGTGGAATATCTCTTTTACAAAACCAATTGCTTGGATCTTATTTTTTCAAAAATAAGTATTATGTTGTATTTGAATATGCAAATCTTTTATTAGGTGCTTGTAATGATTACACTTGTATATGCATGCTATGTGTGTGTGGATATAGTTTATTTCCGCATTGTATTTTTATTTATGAATCTGCACACACATTTTAAATGTTATGAATTCATAATATAGCTATGGGGAAAGTTTAGAACCCCCTGATTTGTTCATGTCCTCTTATGTTGGTCGGATTGATGGATGAGGATGTGACAATCGGTAGCGTTTTTTATATTAATGCCATTAAAGTGATTTTTTACAATATCCTTGGTCATCCAGACCATTACATCAGGCTTATATTCTTATCATTATGTGCAAATTACATATTTACATTCTGGGGTCAAAACAAGGTGTTACAATAAGGCCTTTTCCCAAAGTTGCTTCACTAAAATAATGTCAAGCTTATGAAGTTCAATGAGCCTAACAATGGAGAGTCATTTCGAGGTACTTTTGACACCATTGATATTAATGGAATTATAATCATTTAAAACCACTCTTATAGTTTTTACTACTTTGAGGATTCCCTCAAGTGATCTTTGTTTCCTTTGTTGGAATTTTTTCAAGGTTTTATCTTGAGCATGTTTGAAATAATATTTCCTTCCAATGGATGTGTGACTAGACTTAGGTATGGGATCCATCTCAATTCCCCTAGGAAAAAAACCAAACCTCCTTTAATCATGGACCTAGGTCTAGGCCTTAGATAATATCTACTTGAAACAAAAGTAGAGTCTTCTACACCAGTATCAGGACCTAGTTGACTTGAGACCTCCCCGAGCCTTACAAAAACTATTTGACCAGTTTGATGTCTTGGAGTTTTCCTCCCTATTATTGAAATTGGGGCCTCCAATTTCATGACTTTGAACCTTATTTTGGTCACATCCTTTGTAATACCTTAAGAAGAATCAACTAGATCGAATAAAGTAGGCCAAGAAGCCTTATCACCCAAATCATTAACCATGCTACCACTCATATTCCAGCTAACCATACGAGATTCCAAACACTTCCAAACCATTAGGTGCAGGGAGATCTTGCATTTGATAATTCAATGATTTGGAACTATATTGATCCACAATCTGCATACAAAATATCCCCTCTTTGGAATCCTACTTCACCTTGACAACATGATCCATGTGAATAGACTTTTTGATACAGGGTTAATATGGACCTACCTCCCCTAACACTATTTCCTTTGAGATTTTGCCTTACCCCTGTTCCTCCTTTTTTTCCATAATTTAATCACAAAGGGACATGGAAATTTCACAACCACATATCATACAAATGACATGACATGCAACGGAGAGGAAATAATCCAAGATTTGAATATGGGTTTTGTTACCCACTATAATTTCCATAGACTCCAACAAACCTTCATTTAGGTCAATTTTTTACCAAAGTGTAGGAAAATATCTAGTAATTTTTAGAAATAAAGGATGTATCCACCTCTATAGTCTTACCAAGGGAATTTTTTCATTCGCCCTCATAGAATTATTCAACCATAATTCTATGGGCATACAATTTTTTTTTAACCAAAATTGATAACTTTCTTTCAACCTTTGCTCTAGGATCAAAACAAATTGTCCAAGGTTTCAATGCGAGGTAGGATGAGTCCTAGAGCCAATGTCATGACAAAATCATCTTAACATCCTCAACATATATACAGATTAAGCCTATCCAACCTCAAGGCATAATGTAGTAAAATGGTCCATAACCTATGATTGGAGTCGATGACCACTATAGCCAATTATGCTAAGTGTGAGAACTTATCTTAGGATTGTTTATGATTGTGAAATTTACCAATCAATGCCTTTCACATATTTCTGCTACTTGCTCAATTATGTTATCACAACAACGTATCATTTTAACCAGTGATTTTTTATTCTTCACACCATTGTTACTTTTTTATCCCTATAATCCTTCGGGAGCGCTTCACTATATCGTGACCCACCTTCACAATGTCCATGAGCGATTCTATGTCTAGACACCTTCTAATAAATCCAAAATCCCATTGAAACCCTAAGGTTGTCTTCATTTCACTAGAGTGATACAAACTAACCTTCAAAACCCTTTTGTGGATTGAACTCTAGAAGATTCACATTAATCTCATTCCGCAAGGGAGAGCTTTGATAAATGTAAATATTACTCGTTCTATTCAATGTCTTCCTTGCAAAAATATTCTGTGTAGACTTCAAAGGATCTTTGGCCAATCATAGAGCTCCATCCCATCATACTCCCATAATTGTTCCTTGATTGTGATTGACATCCTAATTGCTCCCTAAGAAGCAATTAGGATGTCATTTTAACCAGTGATTTTTTATTCTTCACACCCTTGTTACTTTTTTATCCCTATAATCCTTCGGGAGCGCTTCACTATATCGTGACCCATCTTCACAATGTCCATGAGAGATTCTATGTCTAGACACCTTCTAATAAATCCAAAATCCCATTGAAACCCTAAAGTTGTATTCATTTCACTAGAGTGATACAAACTAACCTTCAAAACCCTTTTGTGGATTGAACTCTAGAAGATTCACATTAATCTCATTCCGTAAGGGAGAGCTTTGATAAATGTAAATATTACTCGCTCTATTCAATGTCTTCCTTGCAAAAATATTCTGTGTATACTTCAAAGGATCTTTGGCCAATCATAGAGCTCCATATCATCATACTCCCATAACTTTTCCTTGATTGTGATTGACATCCTAATTGCTCCCTAAGAAGCTAGTCTCTAGACCTACTTTAATATAGTTGATATATTATGTCTCTACATTTAAAGTAAAACTCTTAATGACTTCTAGGCTATTATCATATTGAGGATTCCATACCTTCGTATAAGTAGAGGAAAATATCTGAATATTGTCCAAGGGGTCATCAAACAAATCAATTTTCTTCTCCTCACACACCATGTTCCTTTCTGACTTTGCCTTAGACATTGTCACCATTATTCAGCTTAATGTCTATTGAACTAACCGATTTTTGTAGCCATTAACAAGTTACTAGTTAACTACTTGTAATGGGATATCTTGACAATGTTTTATGGGTTTTTATTTTGAAATGTCTTAGTTTTCATGTATGTTGATGAATGCATGTTAGTAGCGGGTTTGCTAATGAGTTATGAATGATTTTTCCACTTACTACAATGTGTAAATTTGTTGTTGAATGACCATTTACTTATTTCACTAGCATCAATTGTCTTTCAACAACACATGCACATTTTCAAGCTATAAACCAAGAGAGGTGAATAGTTTATATAAGTCCTCACAATTTAATATCCCGTGGTACACCCATAAAAGAATTTAAAATATTATACGATAGGTGGCATCCATACAACAAAGAATAGGCTATGTAGGTTTGACCCATTACCTCATCTCAACCAAGAAGAACAACAGGATTGTGAGCATGCTCTTTTAAGCAATTCTCCAACCCGATTAGGGATGGAGAAGGACCTGTGATCTATAATAAACCATCTATTTGGCTGATCAAAGAGGAACGTGAACCCATAGATCCTCTACAACAACCCATTGATGCAGTCAATAAAGGAGTACAATGTACCCAAGAATCTGTTTCCTTAGCAATAGTCAAAATGATAGAGATATGGTGCAAGGAAGCTAGGAACACTTGGGGGAAGCTTAGTTGGGTTGAGTCTTGGAACTCCCCAATAACCTTGAAGAATTCAAGGACTTCTCATTATAAATACACTCATATGCAACTTGATTGAGAGTATAGAAATGATATCTTTCATAGTTAGAAGTTGTAGATTAGAAGTTGTAATCATAGACATTTTCCATTGATGAATATAGTTGTTATTTCTTAAGTTAAGGACTACTACATGGGCTCATTATTAATCTTCAAGTCGGCTCCCACTTGAAGAGGTTTATGGTGAATGCACATTTTCTATAAAATTTGTATTGCATTTCTATTTAATAGATTGTTTATAATGCCTTTTTTCAACATTTCATGTTACATGGATGGTCGATGAAACATGTTATGTTCATTTTAAATAGTTGGATTGTTAATTTTGTACCATTGAAGATTCTTTCACTAGAATTCCTTGACCATATGGTTGGTGGAACTAGTGTTATGATATTGAGCATGTTGTAAAAATCAACTTTGTTTCAATAGCATTCGATTTGTTTTTGTCAATAATTAGTTTCCCTTCTACATAATTTAGTTACTATGTCCTTTCATTAAAAATATGAAATCTCAACTTTCAATTGACATTTTGTACATTTTGATTTATTTGTTGTTCTGCAAACTGATTTTTTTCGTTCTTCCAATTGCTTCAACTTTCTCTCTCGATAACCTGTTCCTTACAATGTTGAAATTTTTTATTGCATATTTTTCAGTGTATATGTTATTCCATGGACACATTGATTTCAGAGTATGGACGCATAGATTTCAGTGTATGGACACATTGATTTCAATGAATGGACGCATAGATTTCAGTGTATGGATGCATTGATTTTAGTGAATGGACGCATTGATTTAAGTGAATGGATGCATAGATTTCAGTGTATGGACGCATTGATTTCAATGAATGGACGCATAGATTTCAGTGTATGGGGTTTTTTATTGCATATTTTTCAGTGTAGATGTTATTTTGTGGACGCGTTGATTTCAGTGTATGGACACATAGATTTCAGTGTATGGACGGATTGATTTCAGTGTGTAGACACATTGATTTCAGAGACAACAAAAGAACGAAAAAAAGACTTGAAACGAAAAGCAGAAGAACAAAAAGAATTTCGAAAAAGGAAGTTGGAGGAAATGATAGTAGAAGAACTAGAAGAACGAAGAAAACGAAACACAGATGGACAAAAAGAATATCAAAAAAGAAAGTTAGACGAATTGACAGCAGAACAACGAGAGGAACAAAGAAAACGAAACGTTGATCGACAAAGAGTGTATCGAGAGAGAAGTTGAAGCAGTTGGAAGAATAAAGAAATCAAGTTGCATAACAACAAATAAATCAAAATGTACGAAATAGCGAAATGTCGGCAGAAGAAGGAGAAGAACGAACAAAACAAAATGCAGATCAACAAAAAGAAAATCGAAAAAAAAGTTAGGCGAATTGATAGTAGAAGAACGAGAAGAACAAAGAAAACGAAACGTTGATCGACAAAGAGCGTATCGAGAGAGAAAGTTGAAGCAATTGGAAGAACAAAAAAAATCAGTTTGTAGAACAACAAATAAATCAAAATGTACAAAATGACGGCAGAAGAAGGAGAAGAACAAACAAAACAAAACACAGATCAACAAAAAGAGAATCGAAAAAAAAAGTTAGGTGAATTGTCTCTATTTTCCAATTTAACAATTTACTCAATCCTTAATACTTATTACTTACATTATGATAATCCTCGTAAATGTATCTGTGTTTTCAACTTAACCTGTTCCTTACAATGCTGATCAAACTCCAGTTTTGTGTCACTGCCCAGGACTGAAACCAGCCTAGATCCAAATCCTAGGCTCTATCAAGTGCCAAGAGGGATCAAATCTCCCGAGGTGCAAACCTCTTCTCAGGTATTGCACTCAAGGAGCTTTTCGAGGAGAGGTTTGCACCTAGGGAGATTTGATCCCTCTCGGCGCTTGATATAGCCTAGGATTTGGATCTAGGCTGGTTCTAATAAGAAATGATTTTTTAACAGTGAAAATATACCATCTCTTCAAAGATTACATATGTTAATAATAGTGGAAAAATCAAAATGGAATGTTTAGACAACTCCATTGTTTTCCACGATAAGGCACTTTTACTCCCTTCAAATTTTTTTATTGGAATTATATACTAATGTTCATTTATACTATTATTTTCCATCTTTTCTTTTATTGTTTTTGAGAAATATTTATTTTATTCTCAAATGTTTGGGATGTAAGTTTTCCACTCTTTCAACTTAGGTTCAAATTTTGAATGATACATTATTATGTTATGGCTTGGTTGGAATGGTAAGTTTCCTTATGATAGAGATGCCTCTAGTGGGACCTATCTTAACCCTAGGTTGAGTCGTGAATTTCATGCTAAGTGCAAACATGCAAACTACTGACAGCTAACCTAGGGTTTATTGTGGTAGTCATATTTAAACATAGAACTTGTCCATGTAATCTTCACAAGTTATCCATTTCCCTAAATCCAATATATATGTGTATGTAAGTAATTTTATTATATATTAATGTTTGTTTATGAGATTCAAAAGAGTACACCATAATACACAAACATGGATTTCAAAATCTATTGATTCCATAATAAAAAACATGGATTGCAAACTCTATTGATTATATAAAATGAGTAAATCTTATATTAATATAGGATATGCTTAATGGAAAGAAGATCTAGCTAAATAATATTTGTAAGTGGATGCAATTCATGTTTTCTAATGGCCTTTCTTTCAACATTCCTCCCTATGCTTTTTGTTAATTACCACATCCACGGTCTTAGTAATGACTTATCCTTGTAACACTTAATAATTTATCTCTTTGTGATTAAACGTAACTCCAGTGCGAACTCTCATTTCCCTTCACTAGCATTACTATATTTGGGATCAAATTACACTATGATTTCTATGCTACAAATGTTGAATTTAACATTTTTTTTTTTTAGGAATTTGAGTTTTTTTAGCATTGAAATTAAGGCCATTGTAATTTCATCAATATTTTGGCATTTTTATGTTGATTTTTCTGATGACATAAACATTAATCTTTTGATAATAAAAAAAGGAGGGAAAATAAAGTGTTACTATTTTAAAATTGATGGAACAAAAGAATCCAAGGGTAAGTAATTGTTATTGTATAATGTTGACGTAAGTTTTTATTGTCACTAACACTTATTGTTATATTATTAATAATGATATATTTAGGGCCACCTGAAAGTATCATGTCCAAAAGAGTTAAGCACTATGGTTAACACCGCAACT
Organism: Larix kaempferi; assembly: GCA_027924585.1. Lineage (NCBI taxonomy): Eukaryota > Viridiplantae > Streptophyta > Pinopsida > Pinales > Pinaceae > Larix > Larix kaempferi. Next base: position 3,666,931 of record BSBM01000123.1, read on the forward strand.
ATAAGTTGGTTGAGGTAGTTCCCAACTTAGTTTGTGCTGCCCTTCTTGTACTTAATGTTCAAGTGGAATTGTTGTAGGTACATGAACCATTTCCAGCATAAGCCATTCTATAACTTTCCTTGTGTCTACATGAATTGCAAAGGCTCATGATCACCGTGGATGATTATTTCTTTTCCCCAAATATAATGCTTTCATTGTCAACATGTCTGCACAATTAGTACATCTCCTTGTCATAGAATGGGTACCTAGGAAATGTTTCAAAGAGTGTCTCATTATGATAGACCACTAGATGTCCATGCTAAGTGAGGACTAAACTAATATAATACTTTGAAGCATCTGTCTAAATCTTGAAATGTTGTTGTACATTTGACATAATGACTATTGACACTTAACAGATGCAACATTTTAGACTCTTGAATTCTTTTTGTTGTGGTCAGACCCAAAGAAATTTGGATTTGGCTCCACCCTTGGTCACTTGGTTAAGGGGTCAAGTGATATGAGATAACCCCAACACCAACTTGTGGTAGAAGTTGGAAAGGATAAAAAAACTACAGATCTCTTTTAGTATCTTTAGGATAGGTCAATAAAAAATGACTTGGATCCATATGCATAGCATGCTCATCCATGATGTTTCCAAAATACTTAAGTCTCTACATGTTGAATGAACACTTATGTAGATTGGTATATAACATGTGTTGCTGCAGGGGCTCAAAACTTGTAGAATGTGCTACAAAATGTCCCACCCAATTTTTGTTGAAGATGAGGATCTCTTCCATATAGATGATCACAAAAGAATTTGTGAATCAAGATACTGTCCATCATCCTCGTGAATATTGTTTGGATATTAGTCAAGATGAATTGCATGATGAACCATTCGAAGAGTCCTTCTTTGGACTTGAAGGTTGTCTTCCATACATCAATTTGCTCAATTGACACTTGGTGATAGCTTGACTTTAGATGAATCTTATTGAAAAGTTTGGTGGTGTTGAGTTGATCAAGAAGATCTTCAATTAGGGGGATTTGATACCGTTTCATGACTATGATTTTGTTCAAGGATTTGTAATCAATATAAAGTCACCATGTCCTATCATTCTTCTAAACCAACACAATTGGGTGCCTATAGGGTGAGGATCTTGTTCAAATGTGTCCCTTTTGAATTAACTCTTGAATTCGGGGTTTGATTTCTTCATTCTCAAGAAGAGAGCATTTGTATACCAGGCCACTAAGTAGAGAAAAATAGGGAGTCAAATCAATTGCATGCTTTATCTAAGAGTGTAGAGGGACCCAATAGGTGAGGAAAATATATATCTATATTCTTCCACGATATTTCCCACCTTCTTCTATTATGTAGAGAGACCCTATGCAGAGGCCTTGTCAATCAAGATGATATTCCATTTTCCTTTTAACCAAATCATGAAGAGGACAAATATCCTTGGCGAGCACCCAACAGACTTTCCACACTCCTCGACGTAAGTGAGGGGAGCACCATTGGATCTCTCATCCAACATCTCTAAGGAACATCCCTTTACTCGCTTAGGGGATCCTGTCGGGGTCAGAAGAGCCTCCAATCTCTCGGTCTGAGATATTACCTTCCTGCACTACTTCACTGAGATCAAAGTGACTATAGTAGTTGGAACTATCTTTGGTATCCTGCAAAGCTGACCTCCCAAAGTAATAATTATACTATGGTGCCTAGATTCGTAAACAACATGGTGCTTCCACATTTACGGTCGTCATAAAAGAGCATCACATACTTCAAGTGGGGAAACATCACATAGTACCTCATCTTTGAAAGGATTGATGTTGTAGTGCAAGATATATTGTTGAATTACATGGATGTCTTGTCCTTGGATCAACCAACCAATGGTGTATGGCTATGAGTGCAGGGTCGTCGACAACATCGATCTCTTGGTGACCTCTGTTGATATTAGGTTCTTTTGGTTTCCATTGTCAACAATGAAATGTTGAAGTCCCCTTCACTCACATTTTTGAGTGGAAGAGGTGCTCACCATTTTCTCAAGTTCCTTTGGTTCCTCTAGTTGGATCTTTCAAGGTAGTGATGGTAACGCTAGGTTTCACACCAATGATCTATTTTCTCTTATTTGGATCGAATCATAGTACAAACTAGAATCTTCTTATGAGGTTTTCAACTCAAGCAATAATCACTACTTGGAGTGGCATTTATTAGTATTGTGCCAAGGGATTTTGTGCAACATATACCAATTTCCAGTGTCCTTCTTTGACATCCCATTACCCTTATTTGCTTGCTACTTGGACTAGTTGTTCCTAGGTTGGTTATCCCTGATATGTCCTTTTCTACGAGTTATGGGTTCCTTTACCATGCTTTTGTTGTGGTGAATTTGCATATGCAAACTCCCCCTTACTCTTCTACTTAAATTTTCGCTTGATCTTGACAATATATGATAAGCAACTCCGAATGAAGACATGTCCAAAAAATCCATTTCTGTTTAGATGCACCTTTGAAGACCACAACAATATTTTAGAGGTAAGTGTTGTGTGGAGCATCTGATACCCAAATTTGAGTGCAAGGTAGGAATATATTACTGTAGTCTAACATAATTTTGTTTCTTGCCTAGCCCAAAGTTGCCCATCTTGTGTACTAGTCATTGTAATTTCCAATAAGGTATAATTCCTCCTCGAGGGCATCAATAAAAATTGCCCAAATGGGATCTGTTTTAAATGTTGCAAACTCATCTATGGGATGTTGCACCTAGTAAGTGTCCTGATAGTCTTTGAAATGGGGAAGGGACTCCAGGAGCGTGAAGGTGGTCTTCTCACTATTGCATTTTTAAAAAATATAGTAATAAACCTCTAGCAAACTTAACAATTTCTCCAAAGCATCCATGTTTATTTGGCCTTCAAATAAAAGAATGTGAAAGTTAACAAGTTGTACCTCAAAGGGTATTGTACCTCCAAAGCCACTACTTGTTGACCATGCCTCCATCGTCGTTGGCTATTGTTAAAGGATTTGGGAGAAAGTATCCATAATCCCATTCCTTTGTTGTGTGAGTGTTGCCTCTTGCAATATCATAGGATCTCTTTCTTCATCATATTTCATTTCACCTACCATGGGAAGTTGCTTGGGCTAAAGAGGGCGGCCTTAACCAAGTTCCTTTAGTTCGAGGCCCAACATCGTATAACTTGACCCTGTCAATGACTTGCACGAAAAACAACAAAGAATATATTTCTATGATATTATTTATCTAGATTATGTGGAGAATGAAATGAAGATAGAAATATAGAAAGAATCACACAAATTTATAGTAGAGAGAATAGTATATAGTGAAACTCAAATTCTATTTATGAATGAAATAGAAAAACACTACAATATGCAAAGCAATACAAATTGGCTATAATCGTGGTAGTTTATCACCGAGGAGAGATGTGTTGGCTATGTTCATTCGCAAGAATAGGGCTACAAGAGGCTGAAACCATATTTTTACAAAAAGTATATAACTCTAAGAGGCAAAATCCGTAAAGATCTAAAACCATAACCCTAGGAAATGAAGTGGAAAAAAATATGTGCCCAAATGATCCTAATTGATACATCAATTTCCTATGCCACAACTGTTGCATAGAAACTCAGTTTCAAGAATTTCTTAGATCGCTACAAAGATTATAGGCTATGCTCTGTGTGTTTGGCAGGTCCCCACAATCATTGAGGGGTTGTGTCAATGACCAAGAACATCAGGAAATGCCTAAAAATGCATTGAAATTTCATGACTTGCAAAACCATGGTATAATTTCCAAGATGTAGAACCATTCTGAGTTTGTGGAAGAGGTTAGTGGCCATTGGTATCCACTTGAATCATCTTTGGAGTTAAGGTTAGGTTTTTTATGTTCCACAACCATTGACTAGAGTTAGGATTTGTAACCCTCTAGAATATCGTTGAAAGGCCATACTTGGCTATCTCTAGATGTGTGAGGTATAGGCATTGATGTTGTGCTTCATTTTGGTAGTGTGGTAATTAAAGTGACAATCAACTTTCAAACAACACAACTTTCCCATACAAACAACATTTTTTACGCTTGATACATTATTGGATATATCCCAATGAAATGAACAACATGAAAAACTCACGATGCTATTTTGGAAAAGTTTTCACCCCCCAAAAATGTTGTTTAATCCTTCAAACATTGATTTTTCGATTTTTAACATAATTAGTGGAATTCATGATCAACCCTGAAAATGCTATGTACAAGACCACAACTTTGATTCTTTGCCCCCAAAAGTAACAAAAATGATGACAAATTATATAATGATATATTTTGAATCAAATTATTTGGATCAACTAAATACTTGACATGATATTGAGCATGAAGGAAGAGAATAATCACAACAAAACAACTTTCTAATTCAATGATAGCACTAAATCCTAAACCACTTTGAAACTAGTGAGCATATCCTTCCATAACAATGACTAGAGGATCCAAAATTTTGCCTAGTTGTCATGTAGTTCACATCCTCCATCACATATTTTCCATGACATATTTTACAAAATCAACCATGTCTTGGTGGAGCATCACAAGTTCCCTCAAATGTCACATTCTCCTGGCCCTTATCCTCATTTAGAGGAACACTACCTTGTGTGATCTAGTATGAAGGAAGGGTTCCTCAAAACAATGCTTCAAGCCATGTAATGGGTACAAAAATATCAGCAAGTCCATTGAGTGAAGGGTTGTAATTGATGCATGGATATTTAAATGACCCAACTAAACACTTTGTTGATGACTACACAAGCGCAAGCATAGTTGTAGCAACAAATATTTTACTCTAAGGCACAATGGTTTTCATTTCACATTTTCCTTTCAAGTTTGATGCATAGATACAATGAGGCATTTTTTGGCATGTTCTAGATACTAACTAAAACAATGCTTCAAGCCATGTAATGGGTACAAAAATATCAGCAAGTCCATTGAGTGAAGGGTTGTAATTGATGCATGGATATTTAAATGACCCAACTAAACACTTTGTTGATGACTACACAAGCGCAAGCATAGTTCTAGCAACAAATATTTTACTCTAAGGCACAATGGTTTTCATTTCACATTTTCCTTTCAAGTTTGATGCATAGATACAATGAGGCATTTTTTAGATACTAACTAAAAATGTTTCTTATTTTCAAGTGTTTTTTGACATTTTTTTTAAAAATTAGATGTTGCAATTTCATAAAAGCAAAAATTAGCTATCATTAAAGGTTTTCAAAACTCGAAATCAACCCAAAATGTTAAAATTACAACAGAGGATTGTTCAGATTGTGATTTTTTTTTATTTACATGAGTTTGACTTGAATGGAGAGTTTTAGCTTACGTTCAAACAATGCTTATTATTTTTTATGAGGAATAGGGATTTGAGGTATCAATATCCGTTCGTGAATAGAAGATTTGATGACATCGAATAACAAAGTATACAACATCACTACTAATGGATGGCATCTAAGAGTTTCGTCAATTGGGGCTAATGGATGGAGCCATAAACACATTTTAAAGAGTTGTGATCATTATATCTATGAAGGGATTAATTAAATCTATGTTGAACAGAGGGAAGACTCTCATCCTATGTATGTGGATGCTTGGATTTCTACATTCTTTGGACAAGCACAATCATCCTATTGACTACCTCTATTTGTCCATTGGTTTGGAGGTTGAAGGTTCTTTATTTGGATAGCTTGGTGTCCACTAATAACCACAGGTTGGACTAACAATTATTTAGGAACCTATTATTCCTATTTGAAATAATGGTTTATGATATCCCAGATGAACCCAAACATGCTTTAAGAAGAGCTTAGTTAGTAGCTTCTACTATGATACTCTTATTGAAGGGTTCTAAAATGGCCATCTCAGAGAACTAATAAAAAACCACAAATGCATAGTCATTACCATGCTTGGTTGAGGGAAATCTTGACACATAATCCGTGGAAATTGATTCCCAAGTCCTATCTGGGGTAGGTAGAGGAGTGTACAACTCCTACTTCATAGTGTCGAGTTTGGTAATGGCATAGGCAGTGCATGATTTGGTATACTTGGTGACATTCTGTTGGAGCTTTGGCCGGTAGAAGTACTTTTGCAGCACTACCATAGTCTTCTCTACACTAAAGTGCCTTGCCACCTCATTATAGTGCACCTCCCAAATAAACTTTTCAAGCTTGCTTGAAGGAACATAAAGATGGCCTAGAGGGAATATAAGTGAATCCTAGAGATGAAACTCTAAAACTTGTTACTTGTGCTAAATGTCTAATAGGTAGCATTGAAGTTAGGGTCAATGTCATACAATTAGGGCCAACTAAAATTCTCGTGTCCAAAAGAGTTAAGCGTTGTGGTTAACACCACAACTATAAGTTGGCTTAGGAAGTGCCCAATTCAGTTTGTCCTTCCCTTCTTGCAATTAATGTTCAAGTGGAATTATTGTAGGTACATGAACCATTTTTGACAAAAGTTATTCTATAACTTTCTGTGTGTCTACATGAATTGTAGGGGCTCATGATCAATGTGGATGATTGTTTCTTTTCCCAAAATATGACGCTTTCATTGTCAACATGCCTGAACAATTGAGTACATTTCCTTATCATAAATTAGTTACCTGGGAACTGTTTCTGAGAGTGTCTCATTATGATAGACCATTGGATGTCCATGCTAAGTGAGGACTACTCTAATAGCATACTATGAAGCATTTGTCTCAATCTTGAGATGTTGTTGGAGGTTTGGCAAAATAAGCATTGACACTTAATATATGTGACATTTTAGATTCTTGAATGTTTTTTATTGTCATCAGACTCAAACAAAGTTGGATTTGGCTCCACCCTTGGCCACTTGGTTGAGTGGTCAAGTGATATGAAAGAACACCATCACCAACCTACGGTAGAAGTTGGCAAGGCTTAAGAAACTGTAGAGCTCTTTTAGTGTCTTTAGGATAGGAAAATCACAAATGACATGGATCCATATGGATAGAATGCTAATCCATGATGTATCCAAAATATTGAAGTCTTTACAGGATGAATGAGCACTTCTCTAGATTGGTGTATAACTTGTGTTGTCGCAAGGGCTCAAAACCTACAAAATGTGCTACAAATGCCCCACCCAAGTTTTGTTGAAGATGGGGATCTCTTCCAAATACATGACCACAAATGAATTTGTGAATGGTTGTAGGATATCATCCACCATCCTCATGATTGGTGTTCATGAATTCGGCTAAATTGCATGACAAACCACTCAAAGAGGCCTTCTTTGGACTTGAATGATATCTTCCATACATCTGTTTGCTCAATTAACACTTGGTGATAGCTTGAGTTTAGATGAATCTTATTGAAAAGTTTGGCGACCTTGAGTTGATCAAGAAGATCTTCAATTAAGGGGATTGGATACCATTTCATGACTATGATTTTGTTCAAGGATTTGCAATCAATATAAAGTCACCATGTCCCATCATTCTTCTGAACCAACACAATTGGGTGCCTATAGGGTGAGGAGAATGTTCAATTGTGGCTATTTAGAATTAACTCTTGAATCTAGGGTTTGATTCTTCATTCTCAAGAAGGGATCATTTGTATATTGAGCCATTAGATAGAGAAAAACTGGGTGTCAAATCAATTGCATGCTTTATCTGATAGTGTAGAGGCACCACTATAGGCAAGGCAAAGATATATCTGTATTCTTCCACAATCTTTTCCACCTTCTTTTGTTGTGTAAAGAGACCTTATGCAAAGGTCTTGGCAATCACGATGATCTTCCATTTTCCTTCTAACCAAATCATCATGAGGAGGACAAATCTCCTAGTCTAAGATATTAACTCCCTGTACTACTTCATTAAGATCAAAGAGGCCGAGGTAGTTCGAACTATCTTTAGTATCTTGAAAAGGTAGCCTCCCAAAATAATAATAACAACGTGAGGCCTAGACTCATAAACAACATGGTGCTTCCACATTTATGATCGTCATAAGAGAACATCAAATACTACAAGTGGGGCAACATCACATAGTACCTCAACTTTGAAAGGCTGGATATCGTAGTGCAAGCTATATTGCCGACTTACGTGGATGTCTTGTCCTTGAGTTTGACCAGAATGGAGAGATTTAGCTGATGCTTAGACAACGATGAATATTTTGGATGAAGAATAGGGATTTGAGGTATCAACATACGTGCGTCAATGGAAGATTTAATGACATCGAATAGTAAAGTATACAGTACCCTGCCAACAAAATCTTCCCACACACATCAATATCTCTTCATTCTTCATTCAAGTTGAATTTGTTGCAGATGCTTTGGTTCCATGTCTAAACGAAGCAATCCCGGTACTGAATATGGAAGTCTGTTTCATGAAGTTATTTAAAATTCGAAAAGGCCTTCCATGGCGGGCGCGGTCAAGTCTGTAGAATTTATTCGAATGATATTCAAACGAGGAGGTTGTTGGCTCTTGATGATAATTGGATTCTTCTGTGGGTCTTCGTTTGTCAATATACGGCGATAAGAAATGTGTGTGAATAAATTGCATATCAAGTCGTGTCGGTGTGGAAGATGTAAAGTGGATATTGTGGACTATAGAGCAATGGCGGTGGGAAGCACGAAATGAATGATGCACATGGTATTGAAAGCCACCGTCCAGAAAGTAGAAGAGAAGACCAGACCAGTAAAATCCAGTGTGTGACGTTGATTGGAACAGTTGGATGGGAGATTCAACGGCTCCAATCTCATCGTCACGCTCTGCCATGGGAAGTTTGTTTGGTGTTTATTGATCGCAAACTTGGTATCACCAATTTTAATGAATTTTGATGTGACAAGGATATAGAAAAAGAAAAAAGAAAAAAAAAAAAAAGTTAATTAATCACTTTCTCATTATTTTTTAAATCAGTTTTATGCGAAATCTACTGAGAATGGTTGGAATAGTAAATATAGATTGGTGGGAATAGTAAATATAGATTGTTAAAATATATAATTCATTTATATTTGAATTTTTTTTTAATAAAAAATTGCAATGATTACATATTAGATTTTTTAATTTTACTACAAAAATCAAAATGGAATGTTTAGACAATTCTTTGCTTTCCACATTAAACTAATGTTACTCCTTTTCATTTAACAATTTTTTTAATGTTTTTCTCTATAATTATATAATTTTGGAGTAATATTTACTTTATAATGTTGGGAAGTAAGTTTTCCACTCTCTACTTATTTCAAATTCTTAATTCTTAATGATATATTGGCCTTTTATGACTTGGTTTGAAGAGTAGGTGTTCTTAGGATAGAAATGTCTCTTGTGGATATCTCAGCGCCTAAGATCGGTCATAAATTTCATGTTAGATGTGTTAACTTGAGGTTTGTAGTAATAGTCAGATTTGAATCTAAATCTTACCTATATAATATGAACCATCTATCCATTTCCCTAAATCTTATATATATATATAAAAGATTCAAAATAAATACAACATAATATTTAATATATAAATATGAAATGCAAATTTTATTGATTATTACACTAATAGGTGTCTAGATATTATCTGAGATTTTGGACTTCTTTGAGCCGATCAACAAGATTAACTAGAGTGTAACAAGTGTACAATTTCGATTAATTTCATGGTCGCTGTATCTTGTTATGCTTAAATGCATATTGATTACGATTTAAATAAGATTCAGTTAAGTGGTGGTTAAAAAAAATGATATGTTTATTAAATAGTATTTGTTTTATGTTTATATTAACGATTGGTGTTTAGATATTATCTGAGATTTTAGACTTCCTTATCAACAAGATTAACCGGAGTGTAACAAGTGTACAAATTAAGTGGCTGTGCTAGTTAATATAAACACACAGGTGTTTAGATATTATCTAAGATTTTGGACTTCCTTATCAACAAGATTAACTAGAGTGTAACAAGTGTACAATCATGATTAATTTCATGGTCGTCGTATCTTGTTATGTACAAATTAAGTGGTTGTGCTAGTTAATATAAACATGAAAACAAATACTATTTAATAAACATATCTCTTTTGTCAAGGATAGGGTGGCCCTTTGGTGGGGTTAGATGGATTTCATTCCATCCACCCAGGTTCAATTCCGTTGAGATATCTTCTGGCTTGGATTACCGGCTGACGATTTGCTCTACCTACCATCCACGATATGTGAGGAAGTTTGTTGAGATTTCCAGTGCGTTGTTAGCTTTCCTTGATTCCTTCGGAAGTGATTTTTCCAATGAAAAGAAAATAAAAAAAATTGAGTAAAAAATGAGTAAATCTTATATTCATATAAGATAAGCTTAATGGAAAGGAAAGAAAATCTAGCTTTATACTATTTGTAAGTAGATGCAATTCATGTTTTCTAATGGCTTTTCTTTATCCTTTTGTCAATATCACATCTTAGTTCTATTGATGATTCATCCTTTTAATATTTAACAATTCATCACTCGGTGTTTCAACAAAACTCAAAACTCCATTGTATATTCATTTTTTTTACAAGTATGACTATATTTAGGTTAAATTATAATATTAATTCTCTGTAAAAACTAACAATTTTTTTGAAATTCTAACTTTTTGAAATTTGAAATTTATGTTATTAATTTTATTTCGAAAACTAATATTTTTTTATAAAAATTCTAACATTTTTTTTAAATTTTAAATTTGTGTATTCTTAATATTGAAAATTAAGACAATTACAATTTCATCAATATTTCAACATACAACAATTTTATGTTAATTTTCCAACAAAATAAACATAACATTCATCTTTTGATAATAACCTTCATGGATTTATACATAATATAGACTTAACATCTATAACAAAAGGAGAACATAAATAAAGGGTTTATTATTTAAAAATCTATGGAAAACAAATTAATAGCAAATGATTGTTATTGTATAATATTTACTTAAACTTATATTATCACTAACACTTATTATTATACTATTAATAATTATACTTGACATGTGACTTTTCAATCATAACTCTTTCTCATCTTATATTATATTATGTATTGAGCTTTGTACTGATTGTATCCACTAACATTGAGTTATATAATTATTTTTATAAATAATTTAACATTTTTAAGACTATTTTTCAAATATCCGTTTTTTCTTCACTATTTACTTGTTGATATGATTTAAGCCTTACTGTTATTGTTCTCTAGTTGATATAGTTTAAAATTTGATATTGTCAAAAGGAGGATTTGATTGTTAATATAGTAAAAAAGGAGTATACCACACTTTCACATAGATACTCACTATATTCAATTCTCATAAAGTAAAAAGCCCCATCCTAAGTTCATAAAAGATAAACCCATATTTCCACAAAGACTTGTAGGGATTGAAACCCCCACCTCCACATATAAGTCAATTTTTTTTTATAGATAATACTAGGGTATCACAAAAAAAACATTTATATTCTTTACCCTCATTATATATATGACAACAAATAAAATAAAAAAATATATTAAGAGCTGGCATATTAAACGAAAAAACAAATACACCTTCTTTGACCTCTTCCAATTCCATCAATCTTGTTGCCATTCAAAGACCTTGCTTTGAAAAGTTGTCTGTTACATTGCTTCATTCTTTGAATACTGAAAATAATAAATGGTTTCAAATCATGATCCAATCACTTTTAAATTTTCTCCCAATGGCCAAAGAATGAAATTTTAGATTTAGAGCCTTTGCATTGCTCTAAACCCTATTTTTGGAGCCTTTGCATTGTTCTAAACCCTATTTTTGTGTGATATGGGTTAATGAGGAGCTGTGTTTTCTCCTCATGTTTCCTTATTTGCTTTCTTTGGAGTCCGTTGGTACGGGGTTTATGAACAATGAACAATTTGGTGAAAGGCTTGCACAACAAGTAGGCCTAAAGCTTCTTTGCACGGTATGGGTTTATAGGGACTAATGCGTCTTTTTCCTATGGATTTATTTCTCCTTCTGACACCTATTCGTCTGAGGTTTGTGCATTTCATTTGTCTTGATCAACAAAAATGGACAAGACTTCAACTAGTTGGATCAATGGAAGATCACACTCATATTGGAAATGTGCAGTGTGTGAGCCTATAGATTCGGGGAATATTTTGAGGTTAATGGTTAAATAGTTGGATGCTCTTCATGAGGAAATCCTCCTCCTAAACCAATGTATTATAAACCATATCAATGTTCAACAATCTCGATTTGATGTCCTAAAAGCCATAATTGAAGCTAAAGGTAGATGAGTGCACAAGTTGATTTTTAATGTGGATATGCACTATAACAAGGAAAATTTTCGGGGTGAAATTTATCCCATGGGCTATTTTTTGACCTTTTTCCCAAAAAATATTTACCAATTTGCCTTTTTTTCAAAAATGATTCACCCAAATTCCATGGAATAATTTTTTTTACTCTAAAAATCGCCAAAATTGCCCCAAAACTATATAAAATCCTTAGAAATTTGAATATTTAAAAAAAATCTCAAAACATTTTATGGTTGCATATTTAAGAATTAGTAATATTTGCCAAGGTTTCTGCACTTTGAGAAAATTATGGATCCTTCAATTTTTCTCTGCATTATAATATGATCCTTAGTTCCGCTAGGAGCTCTCAGCCAATGGTGGATAAGCGATCAGATTCTATTGGGTCAGTCAAAGAATTTTAAATGGAAGATATGATAATGCAATAAGAAGTAGCAGAACATGAGGAAAATTTGGATAGGAAATTGATGTAGGAGTTTAAGAGCAACGGAAGAAGCCCATATTGGGCCTCGTCTAGCACAAAAGTTTTAGTTTTTCTACATCTATTGTTAAGTTCTCTTTTTATTTGGTTAGTTTTTCAAAATCTTTAGATATTGGGTCTGAAGGGTACAATGGGTATGTAGTAGGTAAAGCCAAACAAGTTATACAACTTGACAAGAACCCGACATTGTTCTCGTTTTTTGGGGGGTCAATTTTAGTAGCTGTTTTTACCTCCATTTCAAAAAGTGTGTATACTGGTACACCATACTTCATTTCGAGCCATTTTTTTGCGATTTTGAAACTTCTTGGTCATAAAAAAATATAATTTTTATTTACAAATGCGTTTTTTGAACTTTTACTAAAAAATATACATTTAGTAGCTACTTATAATAAAAATATATATACTTTTTTTCTTTTTTTTAACATTTAGAAGCTAGTTAGAATGAAAAATATATACATTTTGGAAGTTTTTTCTTTAAACTTTTCCCTTAAATAAGTCATTTTTTGAGAAAATTTGTAAAAAAAATTGAGACAATACATACATTACAAACCATTTTTAACATATTTTCAGCTATTTTATATATAAAAATGATTCTATTTAACATTATTTTTCATAAAGTGATAATTGACATAAATTGAACAAAACGTATACCATATATTTGTAAATAACATATTAAAAACATAATATTTATTCTCAAAATAAAATCTTGAAGTCAAAAAATTACAAAAATATCTTAGAAATTTTTTGTCAAGTTTGACATTGTCCTCATAATTGCGCCGCCCGTTGGGGTGACGCTTTTGGCACCCAAAGAGAGCTTAGGGTAGGAGCGAAGATTTTCCTCACAGCCCAAAGGGGCGTGGCACAACAAAGTGAAAAATTAAAAAAAAAAAATTGGAAAAACCAAAATGAGAAAACAGATTTTTTTTTTCGAAAAAGTAAAAAATATATAAAAATTTATAAATTTATAAAATTTATGAACAACAATTTCAAAACAAAATTAAAAAAAAATGAAACAAAATTTGAATATATATATATATATATATATATATATATATATAATCCAAATAAAAGTAATACCTAAAACATTTATAACAAAACAATTTTTTAAAAACATTTAAAATTTATAAAAAAAAAATTATAAAAACTTCAAAAAAACCATTTAAAAAAAATTATAAATTAAAATTTTTATTTTTATAAAAACTTAAAAATAAACATTTAAAAAAAAAAAAAAAAAAAAAACTCTAACCCCTCCCCCTTCCCCCTGTCCCTCCTCCCCTCCCCTGTTGACCCATCCTCCCCCCCTCCCCCCTCTCCCCTCTCCCCTCTCCCCTCCTCCTTGTGCCCCTCCCCCTCTGTGCCCTCCCCCTACCCATCCCCCTTCGCTGCCAACACTTGGGTAGCAACGTCACTCCCCTATGCGCCCTCTCCCCACCCATCCCCCTTCGCTGCCAACACTTGGGCAGCAACGTCGCTCCCCTATGCGCCCTCCCACCACCCATCCCCCTTTGCGACCAACACTTGGGCGGCGACGCCGCTCCCCTATGCGCCCAAGGAGGTGGCATGATTTTGAGAATCACGCCACCTCCTTGGGCGGCCCTTTAGTCGCACGAGGGAGTGGCGTCACCCCTCATGCGCCCAAAGGGAGCGACGTTCGATGCTCCCTTGTGCGCCCAAAGGGCTGCCCAAGGAGGTGGCGCGATTCTCAAAATTGCGCCACCGCCTTGGGTAGCCCTTTGGGCGCACAAGGGAGCAGCGAACACTGCTCCCTTTTGCACCCAAAGGGCTACCCAAGGTGGCCCTTTGGGTGCACATGGAAGTGGCGCCACCGCCCAAGTGTTGGCCGCAAAGGGGGATGGGTAGGGCGAGGGCGAGAAGGGGGAGGGGCATGGGGAGGGGGAGGGGGAGGGCGAGGGGGGAGGGAAGAGGGAAGAGGATAGGGGAGGCGGAGGGAGGGGGGGTGGAGCGGAGAGGGGAATGGGGGAGGGGGTTGCGTGCAGAGGGGAGAGGGGAAGGGGAGATAAAGGATAATGGGGAAGCGGGGGGGAGGATGGAGTGGGGGCGGGAGGAGGGGTTAGAGTTTTTTTTGTTTTTGTTTTTATTTTTTATTTTTAAATTTTAATGTTTTTAAAAATGTTTTTTTTTACGTTTTTATAATTTGTATTTTTTTAAAATGTTTTTTTTAAAGTTTTTATAATATTAATTTTTATAAATTTTTAAATTTTTTTTAAAATGATTTTTTTAAAAGTTTTTATAAAAAACAATTTAAAAGTTAAAAAAAAAACTTTGTTTGAATATTTTTTAATTTTTTTATTATTATGAATATTATTAGCAATTCTTTTATTTTATATATAAAGAGTGATAAAATAATTTCTTGAATAATTTGTGTTGAACGGATTGCAAGTTTTATATAATGTTACCAAGAGATTTAATAAATACAATTTTAAATTCTGACAAAATGATATAATAATGTCATTTTTTGAAAAAGTGTGCTATTGGTAGCATTAGTTTTCAACTCAGAGCTTGATTTTAAGGTTTTTGTAAACAACAATAATGATTGTTTTGGTCTGTGTCTATATTTTTAACCACAAAAAAGTGGTGATACTAGTAAAACCACTTTTTGATTCGGGGTTGTTTTTTGGTGTTTTTTATGCAAAAATATGAGCTTTTATGGCTAGTGTTCTCATTTTGAGTATAAAGTTCTTGTCAAGTTGTATAACTTATTGCCAATGGTTAGAGATTTCTTTTAACATAACTTGGTAATTTTTCCCTACTATATATTGAAAATTTGGACCTTCTATGTTAATCAATGTTGATCAGTTTGGATGGAACTTTTTGCCCATTTTGTAAAAAAAAATGTTGCAAGGGATAGAGAAGAAATGTACCCCATTATGCATCTCACTACATGATATTTGAAGCCAACTTGAAGCCAACTAAGTCTCAAATAAATCCAACTTGTTCTATCATATGCCTTTGACAAATATAGTTTTAAAACTACAATTGAGTGGTTTCTCATCTTAAATTTATGGATTCCTTCTTGTGCAATCCCTATGGCCTCATATACTTGTATATCAACACACAACTCAAAGTGTTCTTGTGATATAATGTTAGAAACATATTTCTTAACTTTAACTACTAGGACTTTGGATATAATGTTATACGTGGAATTGCATAATGAAAAAGGTCGAAATTCTTCAAAGGAATCAATCTCGAGTCCATTTTTGTAATTGAAGATGAGAAAGTAGCATTTAGAGAATATGAAACCTTTCCTAAATTCTTGACTTCTTCTACCAACTTAAGAAGATCCTTCTCTAATAAATCATAGAATCCTATTAAAAATTATATAGTCCACTAATTTGTACCATGATTTTTTGTCTTCATCATCCTTTGTGACCTCTTCTATAAGCATCTTATTTTTTTTTTTATGAAATGAAGCTAGGGAAGAAAGTCAATATCTTTAAAAATTCAGCTATATTTTCTCATTTCGATTCCTTGAAAATGATTTGAAGGTATTAAGTCTGAATTTATTGACCATAGTGCCTTCATAATTCCTCTTTTTCCAAATTGAGTTTACTCTATAATGATTTGCATAATTATGAAAGAAATCAATCTTTTCATTACATTTTTCGACCCAAATGAATGACTTCATTCACCATTCTCCTTCCCTCCAAGCCTATAATTTTTCATTTTCTACCTTCCAACCCTTTTAGTTTCACTTTTTCCTCCTTGCTAAAAGTCGTTGTCTCATTCCTCTCAAATAACTTTGCAATATCCCTTTCTTCTTATTGATATCCTTATCCATTTCTTTCCTCTTTAAAGAGTCCCACTCTATTGCCATCTTTTTCACCTTTTTCAAGGGTGCAATGAACAAAAATCATACAATGTCCATTGAATTAGGGTTATACCTAACCCATTCATTTTTTTAACTAGGGATATAAATTATTCTTCCTCAAGCCACATCGAATTAAATTTATAGGGTCTTGTAGGCCTATCATTTTGTTTCGAGCATTCAATCCTAGATCTAATTCTCTTAGCCTCAACCATCATACCCTCCATAACCAGGAATCTGTCAAGCCTCAAACTAGTTTTCATCTTGATTGGTTTGACATCAACAAATTTTGACTCCTCCATATTGAAAGTGGATAACCTGTCCAATCTAGAATTTGTACCCCATACCTTGTTTTTGGACAAATTTAAATTTAAATTGCCTCCAATAATAACCTTATCCTCTTTTATATATGGCATATAAAAAACTAAATCCCAGTGTACATGTCTATACCCATATGACACATAATAGCACATAACTAGATATATGTTCATGTCCTAAAAATTTGAACTGAAATTTGGTCCAGATACCCGATTCAATAAAAATAGAGTTTAGTAGGGCTACAAACCTCTTCCAACAACAATTTGCATCTAAAGACCTAAAATCAGAGTCCTTTAATAACTTGCCTAGTTCCTAGATAATTTGAAGGCCTTCTCCCATAGTTTCTTTCACTAAAAGAACATCAAGCTTGTTAAATTCAACAAGCCTAACAATGTAGAGTCTTTTGCAAGGACTTTTGAGACCACTTATATTAATGGAAATCACAATAATCTAAAAAACCCTCTAGGATTTTTTCCTACTATGAGGACTCCCTCAAGTGATTTTTGTTTCCTTTGTTTGAATTTTTTCAAGGATTTGTTTTGAGCACGTTTCAAATAAAATTTCCTTCCTATGGATGTGCGAGCCAACTTAGGTATGGGATACATCCTTAGTCCCCTAGAAGAATTAAAACCTTCTTTCATCAAGGACTCAACACTAGGCCTTAGATAACATCTACCTAAAAAAAATTAGAGTCCTACACACTAATATCAAGGCCCAAATGGCTTGAGAAACCCCCTTGGATCTTAGACAAATTATCTGGCCAATCTAATGGATTAGAGTTTTATGTCATTTCTATTGAAAGTGAGGTTTTTGACAAGATGCTTTTGGTTCCATATTTTTGAACCTCTTGAGAAAAATCAACCACGTCAGATAAAATGGGCCAAGAAGCCTTATCACCCAAACCAATAGCGATGCTAACACTCAAATTCCAATTAACCAAACAAGATTCCAAGCATTGACAAGAAAATAATCGTCATTATAGAATCCAAATATAGAGCAATATTCACACCATGAAGTGCATGGACCTCTCGTGTCTGACCATTCAAGGATATATAACTAACTTGATCCACATTCTCCATACAAAATCCTACATCTTTGGATTCCAACCCTTCCTTGATAATAAGATCCGTGTGAATGAGACGTGTTGATAGTGTCAGAGATATGGATCTAGATAAACTAGCTTACCTATCTATGCAAAACAATAATATATCAACAATAAGTATAGAAAGAGAACAAGAGAAAATAGTACACCAGATATGCGTGGTTCACCCAATTGGGCTACGTCCACGGGAAGGTAGTCTCCTATTATCTCCAGAATATCTCCCTCAAGCTTACAAGAGAGCAATGCCAATAACCCCAATACAATATAGCAATACTCGTGTTGAATAAGTAAAGATCATGATTAGTGATGTGAATCCCTTGACTCTATTATATACTAAGAGATGATGAGGAATTAGTCTCACATATTACATGTGGGATAATATAATTCTCGATAATAACATCTCTTTATATAATAATGAATATCAAGAGTATATATTACCACAATGAATATGGGATATAATGTATTACTCTTTTACATAAGATTGTGGATATCTTCCGACATAATACAAAGACATTATTACCTTCCAAGGAATATAAAATATTCCAGCACTCCCCCTTAATAGTGGCTGCGAGAAAATCCCACTAACAAAAAAAGGAAGGAGTCATTACTGCTCCCCCTTGATGACAACTTCCAGAATAACCATAAGCTGCAAATAAGAAGAACACTTCGGTGAATTGAATTTGATGAAGAACAACTGCTTCTCACTGAACCATGAAACTGCACACGAACTAGGTTGTACGATGACATGTGACACAATCCAACATCAAGGTGCCAGATCACCAAAAGAATCATCACAACCATAACTGATAGCTGAAGAACTATGATATAACATCCACACCAATGTACACATACCTTCTGATGGATGATACAACATAATATGTAGCTAAGAATACCACAATAGTGTACAAAAAACCCAGATGGCCAATATACATGCGGATAGCAAACATTCTCCAATCAAGGTGCAATATAAATATCTGTAGATGACCTCAAACATCGAAGAAACAAGACCCCAATGGTCTATACATCGAAAACGATATCATACATATGAACATCATGACTTTAACAATAGAAGATGGTGCTTCATTATTTCTGAAATAAGGTGATAACAAAGATCAAAGATTAATATGCTAAGGAGAGAACTTATCTGTACACAAGAACTTCCAAGATTAAGACATACAAAGATCATAAAACAAAATTGCTCATACATAAATGAAAATGCTTATACACCAAAGGTTAGAAAACATCATATAAAAAGATGGCAAGATAATATGATCAAATAAAAGATTAACTTGCTCATTAAAGAAAATGAAGTTACTTTTACACATTAAGTGTTAGCCACAACATATAAATAGTGAGCAAAAAAATAGTTCACACAAGATGTTCTTATAAATTTGCTCAAGAATATAAACATTGAGTAAAAGATGACCAAAATAAACATGACATGATTAGAAATCAACATGATTAAACATGATCAACAAAGATAAGAACAATTTAGTCATTAAGCATTAGATGAAAACAATAGAGGCACTTAAAGCTACTGGTGATTCATCATAATATTTCTCTTTAGCCTTAGCCATTAAACGTTTCGCTTTAAAGCAATTCTTAAGTTTCGGGATGATTAGTTTTACCACAATGCTTACAAGGATCATACACTTGAATCTTCTTCTTACTATTTTCATGATGGGCTTTATTATTATGATTTGAAGTGTGTGAATTAGAACCTTTAACATTATTAAAAATTTTCTTAGGATTCTTATTGTGTGCCATTAGATATTTATTAGGTGAGAGTTGTCCATAAACAATTAACCTTTATTGCTCATTTATCAACCCTTTACAAAAATCATCAAAAGTAGGTTTCGTGGTATTTGAAGACAATTCAAGAGCTATATTCCTAGTTTGAATGAACATATCAAAACAAGATGGAAATTTTTGTTCTACCATAATTATTAGAGCAGTGTCTATTTTCTTGTAATCTTTACCATAATTATTTCATTTTTCCTTTAAAGTTTTCACTTCAGCAAGATATAATTCTATTCTTTCAAAGTTAGTAGAATCTAGCTCAAAAATCTTCTTTTCAAGGTAATAAGCAGAAACATCATCAGATTTATCAAATAAAGAAGCAAGAGTTTTCCATACCTCAACTGGGTTGTCTTCTGCCTCTATACTTACCTGAAGACTATCTGAAACCGTTTGACCAATGAGCCCTCTTGATTGATCACATTTATCTTCCCATATAGCCACATCTTTAGCATCAACAGATTTTTGGTGTTCATCATTACCAATCCTCCATAGATTCTTACTCTTGAGAACATCAATCATTTTTCTCTTCCATGCAAGATAGTTAGGACCAACAATTCCAGAAACATAAGCTACTTCTGAAGTCATAATGATAGAAATATTGAAAAGAAACCCAAATGCTAGAAATGACAAGAGAACAAAAGTGAACAATAGAAAACTGATATACTTTACCATACTGAACTGCATAAGCACAGTAGAAAAAGTAGTAAAGGAAAATAAACTTTTACTTACAACCCTTTGAAAAAAAGTGCCAAGAAAAGCCACTCGCGGGTTTTGCCACAGGAAACTAGCGAATAGAAACTGAACTCACGGGTTCTGCATGGAAAAGGTTGCGGTTTTACAGTAGAGTTAGCCGCGGGTTTGTGGGTCTGTAAAGGCGAAGGTTGCGGATCTGATCGGGTGTTAGCGGGTGTTTGTGCAGTAAAATCGCGGCTATGCCGAAGCACTCACGGGTCTCTACATAGAAGGGTAGCGAGTAGACTGAAGTAAACACGAGTTAGCATTGAGAACAGTCGTGAGTATGCCATAGCACATGTGGGTCTTCTCACTGGAAGTCGCGAGTCTGCAGTATACTCGTGGGTTCGCAGTAGGCACAGTTGCGGTTTAACCGCGGGTTCTACGAAGAAAAAGTCGCGAACATCAAGTTTGAGGTCGAAAACAATGCTGAATATCTCAAAGATGGAAACCTGCACAAAGTCTACCAAACTTGTACAAAAAATGTCAATCTGTCAACTGGAAGATAGATCTCCTCTAGGAGAAGCAAAAAATCATATAGATCTACAAAAAAAATTCAACAAACCCTTGAAAATTTTCTGCAAAAAATCTACACAACAAGGTTAGGGTTAGAAAAAAACCGCAGAAACATGCCTAAATCTAAAGAGAATCCTAATGGCTACCAGATAGAAAGAAAATCTACAAAATAAACAATGCCCAAATGATAAAATATTGTTTGAAAGTAATAGAAGGTGCTAGATCATAGTAACCAGCTCTGATACCATATCAGAGATATGGATCTAGCTAAACTAGTTTACCTATCTATGCAAAACAATAATATATCAACAATAAGTACATAAAGAGAACAAGAGAAAAGAGTACACCAGATATATGTGGTTCACACAATTGGGATACATCCACGGGAAGGTAGTCTTCTATTATCTCCATAATATCTCCCTCAAGCTTACAAGAGAGCAATGCCAATAACCCCAACACAATATAACAATACTTGCATTGAATAAGTAAAGATCATGATTAGTGATGTGACTCCCTTGACTCTATTATATACTAAGAGATGAGGAGGAATTACTCTCACATATTACATGTGGGATAATATAATTCTCTATAATAACATCTCTTTATATAATAATGAATATCAAGAGTATATTTTACCATATTGAATATGGGATATAATGTATTACTCTTTTACATAAGATTGTGGATATCTTCCAACATAATACAAAGACATTATTACCTTCCAAGGAATATAAAATATTCCAATGGATAGAAGGTTTATATGGACTTACGTCCCCCAATACCATGTCCTTTGAGATTTTTTCCAACCCATATTCTTTTTTTTCCCATACTTTCTTCACAAGGGGATGTTGACACTGCATGGCCACATGGCCACATACATGACAAAACATGCAATGAAGAGGAACCTTGCAATAATCCAAGATTTGAATATGGATTTGATCACCCACTATGATTTCCATAGACTAGGACAGACCTTCATTTTCCATATACTAGGATAGAACTCATTTAGGTCATTTTCCACCAAAATAAAGGCAACAATCTAGTAAATTTTAGAAAGAAACGATGTATCCACCTATAGAGTCTTACCAAGGGATTATTTCCATTAGCCCCCAATAATTTCTTTGACCAAAATACTATGGGTAGATCAGTAAATTTAACCCAAATCAATGTCTTTATTTAAACCATCAATATAGCTTATCCATGGTCTCATTGCTAGGTAGGATGAGTCATAAAACCAATGTTCTAACAAAATTTTCTTAACATCTTCCTCACATCTAAAAATGAAGTGTATCCAACCTCAAGGAAAAATGTGAAAAATTGGCACATAGCCTATGATTATAGCCCATGATTGTTGAAACATGTCATTCTAAGTGTGAGACCCTAACTTACGATAGCAAAATTTCCTAATCAATGGCTATCACATATATTATGATACTTGTTGAATTTTGATATCATGGCCAAGCGTCATTTTAACTATGGATTTTTTCTTCTTCGTGACATTCTTAATTCTGTTAGTCCTTGAATCCTCTGGTTGCTTCATTATTTCACCCACCTTCACAATTCCCATAAGGGATTCTATGTTTATACACCTTCCAATAATCCCAAACCCCCACTGAAACCCACTAGTAGATTTGAACCCAAAATCCGACGAGAAAATCCGACAACCTCCGACGAAATGGACTGTGTCGTCATATTTTTCTTTCAAAATTACTTTTTTTGTTTTTTTTTATAAATTTCGAGATGGTGTCCGTTGGATATCCGATGTACTTTTGAATATCCGACGAAGCTCGTAGGCTATCCAATGGCTCTGCGAATATCCGACGCCTATTCGGGTATTCGAGGCTTTGGATGTCAGATAACCGACTCCATTTCGAACCCGAAGAGGTCGGATATCCAACGGATTTTTTCCCAACGGTAACTAGATTTGTGTCATCGGATATCCGACGTAGGTTTGACTTTTTGACTTTTAAAATTTATAAATATCAAACCATTCCGACATGTTTGCCATACCAGGGACGGTTTGCGGATGTTTTTTTTGTTCGGCGGACTGTTTTTCGTTGTTTTTGTTATTCAAGTGAGCAAAGTACTCTGGAGCTTCATTTTCTAAGATCGATAATCTTCATTTAAGCTCTTTACGAGAAAATGTCAACTACGAATATTCCTGATCCAGACGAACAAAATCGACAATTGCTTGCTAGATTGTGGGAAGGAGTTGAAAGAAGGGGTGATGGTAAATGCTATTGTCCATGTAATCAATGCAGAGGCTTTAAGAGGAGAAGAATTTTGATCACAACAACCACAAAACATTGTAGGGAGCATGGGCACGCCGAGGGGGGACATGAATACCATCCATTTGTAAGTTTTGCATTATATATGTTTTTATTTTGATTGCTTTTGTAAATTTATGTATTATTATAATATTTCTTATGTATTATTATAATATTTCTTATTTTTGACCAACAGTACAATTGGTTGTTGTTCTTTTCATCCCAACAGTACAAAATTTGTTAAATTTTTAATGTATCACATAAATTTTTATATTTTGCGTTTGAATTTCTTATATTAACTTTTATCTACTGATTGTTTCATGTAATTATAAAGGAAAGACATCCTACGGCATATCGTCCGGATCAGCAAGTGCTTCCAGAACAAGTACCGGAGGAACATGGAGCTATGAATATTAATGGAGAACAAGTTAATGATCACATTGAAGAAGATGATCATACCAATAACATAGTTGAAGATGATGTTACAAATACTTTGATCCATGATTCATTTAATGTTGGAATGGATGATGATGATGATCATGAAAATGATGACCATTTTGATGATATTCATGATATAGCTCTTCTTGACAAGGCATACGAACCCCTTTATGACGGCTCCAAGACAAATCTTCTCTCTGCTATATTGTTGGTAATGAACTTGAAGGTTATGAATGGTCTTTCAAACATATCAATCACATGGATGTTAAGGTATGTAATATATTCCATCACAAAATATATATGATTGTCATGTATTTTATTGTTAATCATATATAAGTCAAATTACTACGGATGAAATTTGTTTCATTAATATTATTTCTATATTATATTAACTAGATTTTTATTTTAATTTGTTGTAGCATGATAGGTGAATATTTGTTACCACCTTCAAATATTTTACCTCGCACATATCGAGATTTATCTGCCATCATGAAAGAAATTGGAATGCAGTATGAAGCAATTCATGCATGCCCCGATGATCATGTTCTTTGTTACAACCAGCATGAATTTGCAACAGAATGTCCTGAATGTCATAGCAGTAGATATCGCACAGATCAAGTAACTAAAAAGGTTCCTTGCAAGGTTCTACGTTATATTCCCATTATTCCCCGTTTGCAACGATTGTTCAGGTGCAAAAACATAGCGCAGTTTATGGATTACCATGCACAGAACAGAAGTCAAGACGACATTATTCGGATTCCTGCATATGGGTCTGCATTTAGAGATATGGAGGAAAAATGGCCTCACTTTAAAGATGAACCTCGTAATCTTAGGATTTCTTTGGCAGCAGATGGTGTCAATCCTTTGGTAGAGATGAGATCTGTTTACTCGGTGTGGCCTATTTTTGTTATCAACAACAACATTCCTCCATGGTTGACAATAAAGAGGGAGCACATAATGTTGTCGATGATTATTCCAGGTACGAACACTGCAGTTTTTTTTATTGAAGTGGTATATTCTCATTTGTCGTTTTTTTGTCTCATAATGTTATATATATATTTAAAGTTTTTCTATTGTGAAATATGGTTTATATATCTAAATGGTACGTCTCATAATCATAATATTTATTTTATATGTTCAAATCAATTAGGTAAGTACCAAGTCAAAGATATGAATGTATATATCGAACCTCTTATTGACGAGCTACTAAAGTTATGGAATGGCATCACTATGTATGACTTATCTAGACCAATACGACAAAGGCAATTCCAATTCCATGCAATGCTTGTATGGACAATACATGATGCCCTAGGGTTAACCCTTTTATGTGGTATGTAATTATAAGTTCCACTTTAGTTGCATTTAATTTTACGAACTACTAGTTAATATAATACACATGCATGTTTTTCTAAATAATCCAGTCATTTTTTATAAAATTATAATAGACATTAATATTGATATTCCATCTTTTTATTTAGGTCTTCAGACAAAGGGGAAATTTGCATGTCCAGTTTGTGGTCCTAAGATCAAATCTCGCCGTTCAAAAAGCTTAGGAAAGGAGGTGTTTGATGAGTATAGGCACTTCCTCTCCAAGAATCACAGGTATCGAACTACCGAAAAACATCTTTTCAATGGCAAGCAAGAGACTGCATTAAAACCAAAGAGAATGACACCTCAGCTATGGAAGTTGCAATATAATAGAAGTCATCAAGGTAAGTATAATCAATCATTGTATATGATCATATTGTATTTTATTATATTGTGTGCTGTTTAGTGTAATTGACATTGATTTAATATTTAATTTCATCATTGTCGTTCATGTGATCATCATGAATGCATTAATGGGCTTCCACAAGGAATGAAAAGTTATCCTAGACAATTTTGTAGGTTGCCCTATTATGAGCACCTACAAATTGCGCATCTATTTGATACAATGCATATCGGAAAGAATGTGACTGAAACATTATGGCGAATATTGGATGGAAGGAGTGACAAAGAAAAAATTGTCAAAATTTGCAAAGGCATTCAAGATAACAACCATGCAATGAAAGACGTCATTCAATTTCACAACAACGGAGAGCAAATTAATATAAACTCACTTCCATGGATGTTAACGGACCAACAAAGTAATGTTGCAAAAGAAGTCATTCGAAAAATTAAATTTCCCTCCAGATTTTGTGCGAACATGAAGAATACCATAACAAAGAAAGGTGATTTCGTGGGGGTGAAAATGCACGATTGGCATGTCTTCATGAAGGTAATAATTAATATGGTATGAATTTAATAATTTTTTCTTTTCTTTTTCTAGTACTCTTTTTTGATATATTGAAACTATTTGTATATTATTGTTACAGTATGTTCTACCTCTCTCTATCCCGGACAACTTTGACAACAATGTCAAGCAAATAATATATAGTCTCGGGAAATACATGAGGTAAGTGGTGATTTTTCCATGTGCTTACTGTTTGTTTAATTCAACATAGAACTTATTCTTAATTTGATTTTCATTCTCTACTTCATGTTACGTAATACAATGACTTTTTTCTTTAATCTCTTGATTGGTCGGTTGTCATGTCACTTGTAGATGGTTGTCATCTAAATAATTCCATAAAGAAGACATAAAGTATTGGAGGAGAGAAATTCCTCGTTTCATGTGTGAAATGCAGAAGCATCTACCTTGATCGTAACTGACATCGACGACGAGGATGATATGGCCAATCCTTACAATGTTGAATCTGGATCATCGGATGATAGTACAGACTATGACCCATATGAAGAAGATGATGAAGACCATTGAAGTTTACGAGGTATGTAGTAATAATAAATTAATTGTTTCGTAGTGAGTTTCCATTTTCCTATATGATATAATTAGAAACATTGCTTGTTTTAGAGTATGTCAAAAAACACATTTAAAGTTTCTAGTGTACATAGATATTTTTGTCGGGTTATGGGGAATTGAGAGTGATGTGAGGGGGGGAGGGGCCATAAGAGCTTCCACCTTCACGTGGTTGGCCATGTTTAGTAGAGAATATTAAATTATTCTTGAAACAGAGAGAAGCTTAGTAAGGAAATGCACAATTATCAAGACTCAAACATCATCATCATCATCATCGTTGTCGTCGTCATCGTGATCATCTTCTTCATCATCATCTTTTTCTTCTTGATCATCATCTTCATCATTGTCATCATCATCTTCATCAGCAACATCATGTTTATCATCGTCGTCATGGCCACCATCATCATCATCATTGTGATTAGCATCATCGTCATCATCCTCACCATCATAATCATCATCATCTTCCTCATCATCATCAGCAATATCTTCATCATCATCATCATCATCAATCGTCTTCATCATCATCGTCATCATCATCATCATCATCGATCGTCTTCATCATCATCGTCATCATCATCATCATCATCATTGATCGTCTTCATCATCATCGTCATCTTCATCATCGTCATCATTATCATGATCTTCATCATGATCATCATCGTTATATGATATCTGACGCAGCTATTACCTAGAAAAACCAATGGTGTTTGTCGTCGGTGGTTTAGCGATCTCGTCAGATTCTTTTGAAGTCAGAATTTTGATATTAGATGCATGCATTGACGGTGTGGGAGGGTTTCAAGACTCGAATGATTGACACTCACCATTGCAGCATCAGAAACCATACCTATAAATTAAATAATGTGATACATGGGGCCAACGTTGAAATTTTTTAAATATGTGTTTGCTTGGATTGAAATTTGGCATGGTTAGACTAGATGCATGCATTGACGGTGTGGGAGGGTTTCTAGACTCAAAAATGACTGACACCAACCATTAATGGAGCATTAAAAACCATGTAATGATACTCAACAAGGAGTAATTTGATCATCATGGTTTCACTCTGAAATAACTTATTTTTTTGTGGACTCGCTAGTACCATTGCTTATGGACCCTCACAAGGAAATCCTCTTAGGTCATTGATTGTGTTGGGATAAATCATCACTAACCTCTTTGATGGACCTAATGGTCCCATGATAAACACTCATAACATGTAAACTATAGAGGACATACAAAAATGGTTGATTCTCTCACCCAATTAGTTAGCAAAATGGAAACCAAGATTCACTTCTCATTTTTCGACCCTTCCAATAGTATGATGCCTCATTTTTCTGAAGTAATTCTAAACAAGTTTGGCGGGTCAGATCCGATTGGTTGGTTCGATTGATCAAATGAAGCACTAACTTTCCCTTAATGTAATATTTTATTACCTAATGAAATTCATTATAGGAGTCATCAAAGTTCATTTGTTTTTTCATAAAAATTAATTGATTATTTTTTAAGCAATTCCTTATTAGTGGTCTTAAAGAGGAAATTAAATCCCACTTAGAGGTGAACCACCCTACTACTTGGTTGGAGGACAATAATATTTATTGTCATGCCTGTGTTATATCCTATGCTAGGTCCAAAATCCCCAACTTTATTTCATTTCCTTTCCCCAACTATGGTGGCTCTTCAACAACCTCTTCCATCTTTCAAGGTCCATAAGTTGGCATAGGACAAAATGGAGGAACATCAACTTAAGGTTCTATGCTACAATTGTAATGAAAAATATTCTCTTGAGCATAGATGTAAGGAACATCAATTATTTGTGGACATATTTGAGGATATTTATGATGATGAACTTGATGGAAAAACTCAAAAGGAATCCCCTCCCATCATTGAGGAAGTTTTTCTTCCTAACCCTGTGAAGAACCCTATATCTCCCTTAATTATTTGACTAGTATTTATTCTCCTCATTAATGTTAAACATGGTTGGCTATATCAAGAAGAGAAAATTCATTATCTTTATTAATGGCAGAACCACCCATATTTCATTCATCATTGAGTTTCCCAAGAAACCAATTGAAATCATTGTTACTAAGAAATTTTAGATAATGATTATTGATGGGAGATCTATGAAATATGGTGGAAGTTGTGAAAATGTGATGGTTCAAATGGGTGATTACTCCCGGAAAACTAACATGTTTTCCATTGAAACGGGTGGGCGTGATATTGTTCTCGGTATGAATGGATAATAAGATTATGTCATATCACCATGGATTTATTGGAATTACAAATGAGAGAGCATGATCATAGCATCTCATTGCTTCATCGTATCCTCCCATCCAATGTGTGATCATATTGTCATACTTTTGAACAAAATAATATATGAAATTAAAAATATTGTATCGTTGTTCTTAGCTATTGGTATCATTCATCCTAGTACCAACCCGTACTCTTCTTTGGTTGTCATGGTCCTTAAAAAACAAGTCACTTGGCACATGTGTCCCAATTTTTTATCTCTTAACTCCTTGATAGTGAAAGATAAATTTCTCATTCCAGACATTAATTATCTCTTATATGATACATGGGGATAAATTCTTCATTGATCATGACCTTCGCTCTAGTTATCGCCAAATTCACACGAATGAAGAAAATATTCCTAAAATATCTTTCCATAGTCATTAAGGTCAACATGAGTTTTTTGTGATTCCTTTTATCCTTTGCAATGACCCTTCCACTTTTCAGAGCTTGGCATGAACCATATTTTTTAAGCCCCTTCTTGAAAGTATGAGGAGGAAGGGTGCATATTTTCCTTATCTTCCCTAGTAGCCAATTGGCTATAGGAGGTAGTTAAGAATGGTCAACATATACCGAGATCATGATGATGGCAATGATTATGTAACAAACATTAAAAAAAGCATTATATATATAACAATTAGCTAATAATTAAAAAAACATTATATATATAACATTATACATAACAATTAAAAAAAACATTATATATAACAAAAAAAAAAACCAATTAAAATTTAAAAAATGAATATATAATAAATAAAATTAAAACATGAATATATAACAATGGTTTTTTTTATTTGTTTTTAATTAAATATATATATATATATATAACATTATATATAACAATTAAAATTTAATTGTTATATATAATGTTATATATATATTTAATTAAAAACAAATTAAAAAAACCAAAAAACAAACATTATATAAAATATATATAGAACAAATAGAAAAATCCCATATGCATTTCATAAACCACACCCATAAACCCTGTGCGATTTGGACCTGCGCCTCTCGACCTGCTATCGATTTGGAGTGACCTCCGATTTGGACCTGCGCCTCTGCGATTTGGACCTGCGCCTCTCGACCTGCTATCGATTTGGATTGGACTAGTGTTCGATAGTGGGAGAGACGGTTTGTGATTGTGGCAGGGAAGAGGGAGTGACCCAACGAGCAAGCATTGGGAGAGGTGGTTTGGACCAGTGGATAGTGGGAGAGGCGGTTTGCGATTGCGGAAGGGGGTAGGAAGTCCAAGCAAAGAAAATATAAGAGGAGCCGGAAATGCCTCCCAAGTCCGTGAGTACCAAGCCCTAAATTGTTTTGATTTGACAAATTTAAAAATTAGGTAGCAAATCACTGTGGTTTCATTGCTAATTCGATCTTCCAAGAGGGTTTCATTGCTAATTCAATCTACATTGGGGTAGAACCTTTCAATCTACATTGGGGTATTTTTATCTTATTGCATCTAGTGTTTTTTTAGTTTGATGGGTGAACCATCACCTCTTTTTCATTTCCCATGGAAGCTATTATGCTTCTCATCAGCCAGAAAGATGGTTGAAAATGTAGATGCTACAAATTTGGAAGCAGGACTGACAATTCATTTTTCCTAGTTCTGAAAACAAATTACTTATATGAACTAAAAATGACCTTAATATCTCATAGCAAAAATAATGTATTGACTTTTGCTTATTGCCTTGCGTTTTGATTCTGGAAGGGCCTTCATCAGAATGAGAATACTGTGGTTGACGAACATAGGCTTGTTGTCCTCGGGCAGAGGAATCAATGTTCAACCTTCGTTGAAGCCGAGCACTGTGACCAATATCATGAAATAGATGTATTAGATCAAAAAGTTGAGGTTCAACATTCCAAACAGATGATTGCCTATGTTGATTCAAAATAAGATCCACATAGTGTCCAACAGAAGTTGGCAAGTGATCATCAATTTCATTTGCATGCGCATCCAAATCAATTGTGACACTGTTGGAAACATTGCCATCATCTTTCTTTAGCAGCACCTTTGAATCCTCAGTAAGTGCAACTTGCCATAGTATTTCTTGATGTATCATCCCAATATCAAGAAGCACATCCTTTCTATCATTTCCAAACTCTGCCGTTAATGCTACCAACCATCGATTCTCTTTAGTATCATCAGCTAGAAAGACAAAAAATTGTACCACAAACAAGCACCAAAATACTTTCTGATTCAGTCCATCTTTTGCAGCTAATAAATTAGTCCCTGCAACATGATCCAAAACATTTAATGTAGGCTTGAGATGTTCCTTCAAATGAGCACAAAATACCCTTGCAAGGGCAATTGAGTGTTGTTGTGTGAATGCTTTGCAAACTGCAACCATGTGCACAGCTACAAACATCCCTTTTGAAGATAGCGGAATACTTGGAAGAGTCAAGAACCTCATAAGGGCTTCAATGCCCTTTTTCTCAACAAATATTCTACAAGTTTCAGGATTTTCCATTGCCAGCTGCACAAACACCATGGCAAGTGAAATGCTTAATTTTAGAAAGCGTTCATTACTCATATTTTCAAGAGACAATCCATTAGTTCCAACCCCGTCATTATGCTTATCTTCAGAATCAGTATCCATAGGAACATGACTATCCAATCTGTCTTTGGCCTCTACTCTGAGCCTATGGGCCTTGATGGGGCATACGTTGTTGATCCCTGGTGGCTGTCAGCTATTGCAGAAAGGGTTTATTGAAAAATATATATGATTATAAGGAAGGTCTAAACCAGCATTACTGATGCTAGTTGTTAGTTCTGTTTAACTTATTCATTACTTTATTTTTGCATATCATATGCACATGTTCGAGAGGATATTAGAAAGAAACTCGACAACAAAAGTGAAAAATGTATTTTCATTGGATATAGTTACTAGTCCAAATCCTACATATAGTATAATCTAACTAGCAAGACGTTTGTGGTTAATAGAGATGTCAAAGTTTTAGAGGACAAGTCATGGAGTGAACAAGAAAATGATGTTGTGGAAAGTCAAAGTTCAAATAGATGAACCACTAGAAAATACTGAATATGCACCAACAATCACTTGTCTTTATATTATAGTAGAAAAGAGAATTACATAATCCAAAATCAGAGTCTCCCAAGCTTACTATACAAAACCAACCACCTTCTCACAACCTCATAAAGCAATACACTTTAAATAGAATACCCTAGCTATCACATCACACCACTCTTCACTCTAGCTCTCATGCTTAGAAGTCATGTGCACCTCCTTTTCTTTTATGGAACAACAGAGAGGGGAGTTACAGGTAAAAAGATTATACTAGGTCCACAAAAGAGAATGGGTCCACAAGTGGATCACTCCACCTTGACAAGGTCCATTTTAACGGTTAACATTACCAACTCATGTGCCTCACATTGGCTAAGGTATGTGGTGACATGAAAAATTGTGCCAAGCATGCTTCTACAAGTAACTAACTCAAGTAGTTCACCCCACATGTGTCAAGGTGGGAAGCTGAAAGTTTCAGTTATTCTGAAATTGTAAGTGTGTATTCTTAGTGCATAATAAAGGAAAGTGCAACAATATTTATTTTGTATCATTTCTTCCATCTCCATGTGATGTTGCTGCACATAATATTTTCTCTGTGTGTTGTTCTTGTAGCTGCAATTCCATGCTTTTTTGTGTAGGTTCCCATGAAGGCTGGGGAGTGCAAGGTTTATCCTCCATAGTGATACATTTCTCCTTGTTGCAATCACTACCCTAGCCTGAATTTTTGTTTGATGTTGGACAATCTATATTCCACACATCGATTTCCCTATCCAGTTTAACTAATGCTATAGATACAGGTTGGTATAGAGGTATTTTCTGTCCAAGGGAACAATATTAGTGCCTGTTGGCTTGAACCTTGATGAAGTATCAAGTCCTTTGTATCCAAACTGCAAATAATTGTTCTTAGTTTGTTTCCATATGTGCAACTTTGAGTTTTTATCCCATGTATCCTAACGTTACTATCTAAGGATGGTATGTTTCTCCATGTTATTAGCCGAGCCAATAAATGGGAAAGGAATTGAATACCATTCTTGTTAGGAGTGTGTGTGTAATGTGTGAAGTTTGCAAAATGACAAAAGAATAAGTGGACAGATTCTAGGTGTGCATATGAGTGAATAGGAAATGATAGGCCATTTCGGAAACAAAGGGATGAATTTGATTCATAAAAGAGCCAAATCACTAAATGGTCTATCCCTTATCTCAAGCTTACATATGTTTATACAACTTGATAGAACACATTGCATCCCAATGTCACTATCACCAACAAAAGCAACACTAAGCCTCTCCAAACACTTTACATAAGTACCAGACGACCAAAAGTCCTTATTTTTATGCATACCACTCAAAGACAAACAAAATTGAGTGAGAAGTAAGCATTTTTGTTTGTTGCAGTAGTGACTAATGTTGCATTTATTGTTTCACAATAAAAAAACATAGTACATAGGTGATCCTAGGATAAGAGATTGAAGTATCCATAAGGCCTTCCTCTATCACAATGCCTTAATAATTCGGTCTGATGGGAAGACATGCAATTCCTACAAATGTTTGCAAGTTGAGGAGACGATTTCAAGCCCTTTATCTTAATTTTAATCCAATACATGTAGTTGCTTACAATTATAAGCCTAATGTGTAGCCAAGATAAAACTAGAATTTGAGATACAACTAGTGAACTTCCAAATAGATTGGTGGGATATCTTGCCAGTGAAATTCCGAATTTGCAACATATGATAAGCACTTTAACCCCATAGTGCTCATCATTTTCTCCCTGCTTAAGAAGAAATTGTCCCTAGTTTCTATTGTAGATGGAAAAATTGTTGCTTGAATGTGTACTGGGACTTGGGAGATCCATTTATCTTTCAAAGGCAAGTTTCCTTTTCTTTCAATAGAATATGCCTTTTAAAGGAGCCGCTTTTGCACTCCCACATTGTATCAACACCTTTGTACTTAGGGGTCCCATTGACCTAATTTTGTAATTAACTTATCTTACCTTCCAGCTTTGAATTTTCTGTTTCGCAGATGCATGTTTGACTGTGGACCCTAGCAATCATGATCCCTTTTGTTGTACTTATGTCGACTGTGAATGCAAAAGAATGAATTTTTAATGAGTTCAAGTATGATGACTACACCACATAACTTGAGCTATAGTAGAAGTGATTTGAATTTTTTGAATAGATTTTGGATTGTGACAAATATTCTTGGGCTTATACTTATAAGATCATTCTGTAATTTAAGTCTCCTAGCGTACATTAAATGGGTTTTAAATTGAAATAATGTGTCCTACCATACACGATTATTCACAATATCACAATGTCATACTTATGCTTGCTAATTAGGTTTAAACATTGTCATGCATTTTAGTCATTAGAAGTAGAAGAAAGTTATTGTTAATGGATTCATTTAATTTGAAAGAGTAGTTATAGTTTGAAAGAACTCTCTCCTTACCTTAGCTAGCATTCATTGAAAGGAAAGGCTTATTTTATTCATATGCATTTGCATGGTTTGAGTCAGTCATCACACCACGAGTTTCACTTCCATCACCTGATTGAGTAATACAACCACTAAAATTTACACCCCCTAACTAAACACACCATAACCTCACTTGAGGAGAAAAAGAATTTGCTAGTTAGGTAGGACACCGGGGATAGGCATCCAAATAATTCCCCCTTGTCATTATCATTTGAGACATAGTTGTTGTCCTCTAGGGTACCAAAATCCTCTAGTATTTGTTGACATGGTCATACACCAGTTTGTGGAGGGGCCTCCTGTTGTTTCAGGGGTTAAACCGCCGCGAGATCGAGAATCGGACGGACTATGTGGAATGCCGCACTCCACTTAGCCCTAAGGCAACATCGATCATTGTCTTCCTTGTATTCTCCGGCCACCATACTGGTGATACAAGGGTGATAAGGCAGAAGCACTGAAAACCTTTTCTGACGTGTCATGAATGAGGTAGCTTAGTGACTTTTCTACTAGGGCTCTTTTACCCAGGATCCCTTTCGGTAGAGGGATATCCTTCAAATTCGGTCTCTCACTTCGTATTGTTCGACTTGGATTTCATCACCTTGTGAAGGATACGATTTGTCGAGGTCTCCAGCTCCTAGTTAGGAAGTTTGCTTGCATTTTCACCTTTTTAGAGGGTCTTTTTCTTTTTAGTGCTACTTGTTGGCATTCTGGCCACTTTTGTTTCAGCTCGCTTATTGTGACATCGGTCCCAGTACAGTTTTTTGAGCTTGTTTTTTTGGCCTGCGAGCCTTGTCTTTTCATAGCTCCCCTTCTGCACGCTCGGTTGCTTTAGGGTTTTTGAGGTCATACACGGTAGTTACCAATACTTATTTGATGATGTGTGATGTCCTCTTCTCCTAGGTCTTCGAGATGGTTGAGTTAGATGGTCTTCTAAAGGGACTAAACACCTCTTCATGGAGCCACTAACGCTTGACTGTAGGAGTAGTCTAGAGGACCACGTGATCACATCACCCGTGTGGACTTTTCTGTTTATTGTGATGATGGTCTTTCAAGTTATATGGAACAATGGTACATTTGAGAGAGAGATGAATGGTTGTACCCCACCTTGGTCGATTGTCTTATGGTCCTTTCATTTTGTCGATAATATTTTTGTGGTACCTTGCCTTTTACCTTTTGGGTGTTTTACTGATATTGGGATATCTTGTGATTTGTACCACCTTTTATGTTTTAGGTCTTGTGGGTACTATGGTAGTTTGTCCAAATTTGAGGTACACCCACTTTCTCCAAATTGTTATGAGTCTTTATACCCACTTTGTACCACCCTCCTGACCTTAGTTAGGAAGATTGCATGCTATCATACCTTTTGGTGGTACTATTTGAGTTACAAGAGGTAGTTACAAGGAGCTATTGCATATATGAGGTAGTTACAAGGAGATATTGCATATATTGATTTGTACCGCCTTTTATGTTTTTCGTCTTGTGGTTATAACTATGGTAGTTTGTCCACGTTTGAGGTAGTGTACACCCCCTTAGTCCCAAGGGTTATGAGTCTTTATACCCATTCTTTTTTTTTTGACTTGTACCTTACTGGTTGGTCTTTGTACTGAGCCTTTTTACTGTCACTGAATTTCTTTGATTGACCGTACCATAGCCCAGTCATCTCTCTCTATCTAGTTTGTACTAGCCCTATCATAGGGTCACTTGGTTCCTAGAGTTGACTGGCCTCTAAGAGGCACAGTCATTTCTGAAAGTAACTCTTCTGAGTATATTACAGGAAACGTCTACACTAAGGTAATAAAATATGTGGTAAATAGTTTTCATTAAGTAGCCAGGACTTGTAGCATTAGAGGAGATCCTGTAACGTGTATGTGTAGTGTTACACATGTGTGATGTAGTGTTAAATCAAATAGTAAAAAAAAACTCATAAATATTGCATGACTTTCTACTCTTAAGAAAGATAAATTGGTCGTCTTC
Source organism: Larix kaempferi (assembly GCA_027924585.1). NCBI lineage: Eukaryota > Viridiplantae > Streptophyta > Pinopsida > Pinales > Pinaceae > Larix > Larix kaempferi. The sequence goes on from BSBM01000123.1 coordinate 3,703,193, forward strand.
CGATCATCACTTGAATGCCTACATGTTGACAAAGGGAATGAGGATCAAGTAAAATTATAAAAGGCGATACGCGTCAACTTTTAAGAGGCACTATGCCTTGCGGTCGAATCTAAACTTCTTTCCAATGGTGCAGGTAGAACCAAACAGGTATTTGTCTGATCTGTCTTCCTCGAGCGAGGGGAGTTTAGGAAGGATAGAGGAAAGTGAGACATCCACTAGGTCTAGAAGAATTGTATCAACTAGATGTCAAAAAACCAAAAGAAGATTCCGTAGACGCAATGAATTTTTTCACGATCAAGGGGGGGCATGTTCCTATGGTGATGAGACAAAATACGACGAAGAGGTGCCCTTGAGGTACAGACATTTAGTGAAACAATGGGTATCGAAGGATCTTCCTCCACCGAACACTAATTTTTGTGTGAATGAGAGGAGATATCGAATTGCATCGTCGTCGATACATGGTTTCGGGTTGTTTTCCATGGATTGCATCTTGGTCGGTTACAGGACATGTACATAATTGATGGAGTATGTTGGACCCATATACAACTACAACGATTGGATGCACCTTGTCCGATATACAAAAAGTATGCGTAGCTATGGATTGTCAACAAACTATTTACAATTGAAAGACAAAAATCAAAATAAAGGAGGAACATTGTACATGGACGGAAGGCCAAAGGCCACAGGTAATATTGCGGGGTTTATAAACAGTTCACAACCAGGGTCTACAATTAAGCAACCAAACTGCGAATTTGAGGGGCGTGAAGGAAACCGTGTTTTTGTAGTTGTTATTAAAACAATATCTGTAGGGGATGAGTTGCTATTAATTACCCCGTGAACCGAGTAGATACAAACGAGGTTACTATAAAACATTTTACCCAACCTTTTAGTAATAAATTAAACATCATAAGGATTTTTTGTTAGTTTATTTTGTTTAAATTTCCCATATTTACTTTGCAGGCCAGTCATCAGGATAAATCCCCGCCAACAAATGGTCGGAGGAGTACTTCTTCCTCGACGGAGCAGGTATACATCTTTCTAATAGTACAAATATAATAAGAAAAAAGAGTTTTTATTTGCTTTGTTTTTCCATTATTAATAACTTGGTTTGTTTTATATAATGTTATTTATATTTGATGTAGAACGTTGATCGGGAAATACACCCATCGAATGTTGATCAGATGACAACACCCTCAGGGCAACAGGTAGACTTGATTTGAATTGTACAATTAAAATATGTCAAAATGTTTTAGCATTATATTAATGTTTCAATGAATATTTTGCTTTCGTTTACGTAATTTTCTAGTCTATGTTTTTGATGCAGGTCGGTTTTGTAAGGTCGGCCACACCAGGGTCCGTGCAACGGGTATACATCTTTGTAATATTAAAAATATAATATGAATAATAATTTTTTTGATGTGTTTTCTCATGAATAGTTTTGGAATCATTTAGGTGACTTTCACTATGTTTTTTTATTAGGGTGTTGTTAGGGGCAGCTCCCAGATATTAGCAGATCGGGGCAAGTCACCTATGACCATTGATCCAATGAGTGGATCATGATCCTCAAGGTCGTAGGTATAATTCATTTCAATTGTACCAATATAATACGTAGCATAATGTTAATTTTGTTATGTATTTTTCATGTGATATACTGGTTTCGTTATGATAATGTAAACCGTGTTGTAATTTTACGAATCTATCATGATATATGTGTTACATTAATATAAAATTTGGAATCTATCAATAGAGAATTCAGTAGTGCTTTATATATGTTTGTTGCAGCCCACTAATGAATCACAGTATGAATCAGCATCGCAAGATTTTCCGTTAGAACCTGAAGTGGCAGAGGTGCTTCACAATTGCGAAAAAATTGGTGAAGCCACACACCCGCTAAAGATGGCAAAGAAATTGTTGAATAGATATACTGCGGAAATCCTTTCTCTACTAAACCAGGTTCCGCAGACAAGCGCAATTACAGAAAGGATTGCATTGTTGGAACATAGATCTAATAACTTGCGAGTAAGTTGAGGAATCTTGAATCATAGAATAATTCGTTTAAATCTTTATAATGTTCTCTTTTATATGATAGTATTGAACGTACAAGACGTGGTGTGTATTTACAAAATTATAAGGGACCACACAATAGTGGTCAAGGTGGTGTTGGCCCCAGCGAGGCTCGTGGAGAGACTTTGCATCACGACCAAATGACTCCACGTAGTTCGAATCCTTCGCCATTGTTGTCGACCGAACAGTCGGCAACACGTTTCGAAACACCACGGACCCCCGCTGTGAGCGCAACAGCCTCTACTGACCAACACACAATGGATCTTCCACAAGAAGGGGTCGACACTGAGTCCCCTATCAATTTTGATGTCGAAGAAGCTACATTTTCAGGATCTTCCCGTGTCAAAAGCACGGGAACATTAGAGACAACATTTTTGGTGGACGAATATCTCGTCCCAATAAAGATACCGACGATCCTAGGTAATTAATCATAGTTGATTAGGTTAATTAGTGTTTATAATTTCGTTGTAATATATCGATAAAACGTTTTTTATCAACTAATTATGATCATGGCATGATCATTGTGCAGAAAACAATGTTTTCTATAAACATATGAATGACTTTTGCTTGGAGATCTTTAGGCCCACCATCCGAACAAGGTCGGATAGACAACCGAAACATTTAAAAGATGAACTCACTAATCGGTTGGTTGGCCTGTTCGGGGAGAAAAACTTCAGTCATGCCAATGTCTTGAAAAAGGCTTGTCAACATGTGAAGGTTGTCCGAGACCAATATAGGACACACCTCGAAAAAAACCATAGGTATGAGCACCCACCAATAATTCCAACAATGGAGTGGAGAGCTCTAGTGGAAGATGGAAAGGAGAAGGCTCTGAGAAGAGAAGGCAAGCTAACACCAGGCACAGGGAGGTATGCAATACTTTTCGCAATGTAATTCTAAACCTTATTATCCTTGATTTCCATATCGAACTTGGAACATCTAACGTATTTCAACACTTGCATAGGCTACCAGACACATCAAAGGCCACAAAGGCAAGACTAGAAAAAATAGGTCAGCACAAGCTTGGCCCTGGTGGTTATTCGAATTTGGCGGCACGGATTGTAAGTTTCGAGAAACCAACAATGAATACAAATAATAAATTGAAAATTGTTTTTCGTTTTATTGCACCGTAAAATGTTAATTAATGACAATAAGCAAATATGTAGGCCGATCCATTCAATGAAGTACCCACAGAGGAAGACATGAAGCTTGGCTTCCAAGAAGGCTTTGGAGTTGTTGTTGAACGTCGAAGAAGCTTATCTGGGCAAACACAGTCTTGTGGTACCAATCCATCCGGTGCACAGGTATATAGAATCTATATAGTTTAATGAAGATTTGTCGCTTGTGGAATATTTTCGTTCCAAATACTTGATGTAAAATATTGACTCTGTTTTTAACAGGAAAGCAATGATCCCATTAGTGTCGAGGAGGGACAACAACAAATCAATGATCAAGCTTCAAAACCTGGTAATGAATTTATTCATATGCTACAATTTTATGTATAACATTGCAAATGGTGACTAGTAATTGTAGTTCACCGTATTTCAACTGCAGAGCATGTAGAGGGTGAAACTGTACAGGTTCAGACTGGACAAGAACATCAACAACATGATTTGGTCACACCTGGTAAAAAAAACACCTTCATAATGAATTTTTTTAAATGAAAAACTTGTCATTACAATAGCAAAATATAACGATGTAACATTTTCACATCGTTGCAGCAAATCCGAACCCCTTGCCGCAAAATCCACGTCTAGAACAACAATCAGCTAGGATATTGCAAACATCACCAAAAGTGCCTGCTAAAGAACCAAGAACTGGAAGAGAAAGTCCAGATGATGTAGATGGTCCTCTTATAGATTATATACCACTGAAGAGAAGAAAAACTTATAAAAAGAAGGACGGGAAAAATAGCGTCTAAATATTTTTGATAACAATATATCGTCCACTATTTTTGGTCTAATGAATGAATGAATGGTTTAATGAATGTTCTAATGTTTTAATGATTCAGTGTAGTAAACTGTTACCTTCATTGAATTTCAACTTTTATTGAATGAATGTGTTGACTGAATGATTAATGAATGGTGTATTGAATGTTATCTTTTATTGAATGAATGTGTTGATCGACTGAAATGATGGTTTAGTGAATGTTAGCATTTATTGAATGAATAATGGATGAAAGTTCATGATGAAATATGGATGAATTTGCACATATTTGTTTTTTTCAAGTACATGCATTGGGTATGGGGAATCGAGAGTGATGTGGGGGGGGGGGCATAAGAGCTTCCACCTTCACGTGGTTGGCCCTGTTCAGTAGAGAATATGAAATTATTCTCGAAACAGAGAGGACCTCAATGAATGGATACGATGCTGGCTTTCTATAACCCACTCGCGTGTTGTCTAAATTTTGACAATTTCTTGGAGCTTGTTGTGATTTTTGGTTGCTCCTCATAACCAATTTCCAATTTCCACAACATCAAAGGTTGAGTAAATGATGCACTGGAATCAATATCCTTAACCTTCTCTTTAATTTCCTTGGAATCAATATCCTTAACCTCACATTAAACCCTTCCAAATTGGTATATTTACCATTCAAGGCTGGCTTCTTCTAAATCATGATATTTGCAACTAAGTTAGCATACACTGACAACAATTAGAGACATGCTGCTTGTTGTCAATGTTCATCTTTTTTTTAGGAATGCAACTTGACCATAATGGCTCCTCCTACGCTAGGGAATTAAAATCAACAACAAATTAAAGAAAACATATAGTTTGCATCGAAAAAATAACAGGGTACGAACTGAACTGAGGAGATTCGAACCTGCGACCTATGTCTAGTCCCAAGGCTACCACCTTCAAGCTTGAAGTGCAGCTGGAAAGGGCGACCACCTTCAAGTTCGATTCATTATGCATGCATTTCATAATGGGAGATGGCGGGCTACCACATTCAACCTTGATTCATTCTGTATGCATTTCACTATGCAATTGTCTCAGATTCTCGTTGAGTTTTCCCTCTATTAGTTTATCAATTCGGTATGACCCACGCCCACCGTCCGAGGAGTGTTTCCATGGTCTTGAGTTCCAGCCTGACAATGGTGACAATTCATTCTATATTTACATTTCCCTTAAGCTGCAATATGGCAAACTCATATTTCACTATCAAGATTTCTTTGACCGTCAGCTTTGTCAGACAAACCTTAATAGTGAACTATGAGTTTGTCATTTGCAGCCGAAGGGAAATGTAATACCATGAATCGTCAACCTTTTCCAGCATGAAACTGAAGACCGCAGAAACACTCATTGGACGACGGATATGGGTCATACTGAATTGATAAAATAATTGATGGAAAAACACAATGGGAATTTGAGACGGTTGCATAGTGAAATGCATGAAGAATAAATGAAGAGTGGGTGTTGAGAGAAATGGTTTTGGGACATCGTATGAGAGGAAATGGCGATGGGAATTGATTGATAAGGTCAAGCTTGAAGGTGGTATCCTTGGGACTAGACATAGGTTGCAGATTCAAATCTCGTCTAAATATTTTTGATAACAATATATCGTCCACGATTTTTGGCCTAATTAATGAATGAATTTTCTAATGTTTTAATGATTCAGTGTAGTAAACTGTTACCTTTATTGAATTTCAGCTTTTATTGAATGAATATGTTGACTGAATGATTAATGAATGGTTTATTGAATTTATCTTTTATTGAATGAATGTGTGGATCGACAGAAACAATGGTTTAGTGAAGGTTAGCATTTATTGAATGAATAATGGATGAAAGTTCATGATAAAATATGGATGAATTTGCACATATTTTTTTTTCGAGTGCATGCATTGGGTATGGGGAATTGAGACTGATGTGAGGGGGGTGAGGGGCCATAAGAGCTTCCACCTTCACGTGGTTGGCCCTGTTCAGTAGAGAATATGAAATTATTCTCGAAACAGAGAGGAGCTCAATGAATGGCTACGATGCTGGCTTTCTACAACCCACTCGCGTGTCGTTTAAATTTTGACAATTTCTTGGATCTTGTTGTGATTTTTGGTTGCTCCTCATAACCAATTTCGAGTTTCCATAACTTCAAAGGTTGAGTAAATGATGCATTGGAATAAATATCCTTAACCTTCTCTTTAATTTCCTTGGAATCAATATCCAGCTTAACCTCAAATAAATATAAGTGAACAAAAGAAAATGCAAGAAAGAGATTAAACTTGCAAAATATAACACTTGTATTAATAAATTCAAAAAGAGAGAGTAATGTTCATGGGCCTCTTGGAGAGGATGAGCTCCTTTGAGAAAAGCTTCAATACAGTACCAATCTTTGACAAAACAATATACATCCTTCTAGCGCTATAAATAGTTTCTTAATAACTACCAAAACCCTAACTACATGCAATCTCAAAATTAATGACTACCAACCACCTACTGGTTCTTATTTAATAAAAATGAGCCTTTTACATTAAGTAACTACCCATTAACTATCTAATGAGCCTTATTCAAAGAATATATCTCATACATGAATATACAAACTCCTCAGTATACCAAATTAGAGAAGTTAGGTAAGAGGTGGGTAAGAGTACCTTGACACAATGGAAGCACACTACCATCTCTTTGTGACGAATATGCCACAATGTTACATAAGCATAGGGATTAGAGAACATGTATTCAATATGAAAAATTTTATTTCAAAAATGTTATTTAAAAAAAAAAAGAGTATTGGGTGGTCGTTAAATCGACGACCTAGTCATGACGACCGCAGGGTAATATCCGACGGCTCGAAACGTCGGATCCGTTTTTTTTTTGTATGGCATCCACGTCGCTTAACCGATGACCTATCCGATGATCGCATGGTAATATCCGATGCTTGTGCCATACTTCCGATGGCTCGAAAAGTCGGATCCGACTTTTTTTGTATGGCGTACACGTCGCTTAACCGACGACTGAATCGATGCATAATCGATGGCGATAGGATGGTATCCGACCAATATTGGAAGTTAATGTTGTTGCTTATCCGACTACCTGTGAAGCTGGAGGAAGTCGGTTAACCGACGAGGTAGGGTAGTCGAATATCCGACGTCTTCAACTATGTTAGATTTTAGCTGATATCCCACCGACGATAAAAAAATACTGGAATTGTCGGATAGTCGACCATAGGTTGTAGCAAATTCGACTTTTTCTCCGTCGGATTTTGGGTCAAAAAAACTTAGTGACCCTAGGTTTGTCTTCATTTCACTAGAGTCTACTACACACAGACATTCAAAAACCTTATGGGGATTAGAGTCTAGAATATTCACATTAATCTCATTATGCAAGGGAGAGCTCTGCAAAATGAAAATACTACTCACTCCATTGAATGTCTCCCTTGCAACAACATCCTTTGCAGACGTGAGATGATCTTCAACCAATCATAAAAGTTCCATTCGATCATACTCCTGTAATCGCTTCTTGACTGTGATTGATGTACTCATTACTCCTTAAGGAGCTAATCTTCAAACCCACTTTACTATAGTTGACATATCATGTCTCTGAATTTGAAGTAGAACTCTTAGGGGATCCTAGGTTATTGTCATACCAAGGGTTCCCTACCTTCATACAAAGAGAGATAAATATTTGAATACCCTCCAAGGGGTCATCAAAATAATCAATTTCCTCCTCCTCACACCCCATCTTCCCTTCTTGACTTTGCATTTTACATTGCCTCTATAATTATGCTTAATATCTACGAAACTAACCAGGTTTTGTATCCATTAACAATTTATTGGTTAATTACTTGTAAATGGATATTTTGACAATATTTTATTGGTTTTTGTGATGAAATGTCCGATTTCTCATGTATGTTGATGAATGTGTGTTAGTAATAGTTTTTCTAATGAGTTATGATTGATATGTCCACTTATTGTAGAATGACCATTTACTTATTTCATCAACATTGACTATCTTTCACCAACACTTATGAACATTTTCCAAGCTATAAATCAGGATAGGTGAATAAGATGTAGAAGTCCTTGCGATTTCATAGCCCATGGTACACCAACAAAATAAGTTAAAAACTTATACAATAGGTGGTATCCATACAACGAAGAGTAGGCCTATAGGGTGCATAGGTTTGATCCATTACCTTAGCCCAACTAAGAAGAACAATGGGTCTGTGAACACACTCTTTCAAGCAGTGCTGCAACCTGGTTAGGGAGGAAGAAGGATTTGTGATCTGTACAAGAACCCATTGATTTGTCTAATCAAAGAGGAACATGAACACATAGATCCTCTACAACATCCCATCAATTCAATCAATAAAGGAGGATAATGTGCCCAAGAATCTGTTTCCTTAGCAGCTTGTCAAAATGATAGAGATCTTGTGTGAGGAAGTTAGTAACTCTTGGGGGAAGGTTAGTTAGGTTGAGTCTTGGAACTCTTGAACAAATTTGAGGAATTCAAGGACTCCTTATTATAAATGCACTCATTTGTAACTTGATTTAAAGTAGATCTTGTATCTTTCACAGTTAGAGTTAGAACTAGAAGCTACAAATTATAAGTTGTAATCATAGTCATTTTCCATTGATGAATAAAGTTGATATTCCTCAAGTCAACTTAAAGACTAATATAGCGGCCTATTAGTGATCTTCAAGCCAAGGCCCACCTGAGGGGGTTTATGGTGAACACACTTCTTTGTATAAAATTTGTATTTGCAACTCTATTTAGCATAGTGTGTTATACAATTTCTTAGTTCAACATTCCACATTACATGGATGGTTGAGGAAACATGCTATGTTCATTTTAAGTTAGTTAGATTGTTCACTTAGTATTTTTAAAGATTCTATTAGTATGCCATGACCATATGGTTGGTGGAAGGAGTGCTATGATATTGAACATGTAGGATAGGCTAGTTATAATTCTTGCATTTGACAATATTTAGTTATAATACTTAGAATTAACAATACATAATTAATCAACAACATTAAAAATCTCGAGGATTGCATAAATGGTATGTGTCAATATAGATCCATCTTAACTCCGGATCTATCATATCCTACTAGATGCAAACTTAGGAAAAGTTTAGGGATTTAACCCCTATCGGCACATGATAGATCCAATGTTAAAATGAATCTATGATTGTGATAAAACTATTATTAGATGAAATTATACAAAATGAATGCCACCATGATTATAAAAAAAACATATAAATTGCAAAGAGATAAAAATAGACAAATTTCATAATATCCATATCAAGTAATTAATTGAACATAGTCAAACTTAAACCGTATTTATTATTTTATTAAAATGCTAGATGTCAAAGAATTACACTTCAACCAAAAAGACACAAACCACCTAGACAAATGCCTTGAAGGCATGCCTTATAAACATCCTTAGTATTTCAATTATGCTTGAGATAACCAAATGAATCCTTCTACAAACTAGTATTATCTCACTCAGCATTTTGCCAATCAAATCCCAGCTCCATAGCTATAACAATCAAAATGCCTTGTTGCATACATAAGCATCAACATGGATGCAACAAAAAAAATTTAGACAAGGCACATTGGAAGATTTTTCACATTTTCTCACATTTTTTTTTGATGATGATGATAGTTAACGTTTAGATTAATTTTGATCATTCAAATCAAATTTTCTCAACCGTATATCCTAAGAGGTAAGGTAATTGTTGGTATGAGCTAAAAGCTAACTAAAACTCTCCATTTCCACTTTTTCAAGTTGGAAATCAAAACCCACAAATTCATGAGAACAAAATTGCAATCTAAATTTTTTTTGGACCAAATCTGATTCTTTGGACGTGATCTACAGGTTATTGAGCTCTCTGAAGATACCTAAAATGTCAAAATTATAATCTAAACAAGAGATTGTTAAGACTAAATTTTTTTAATTACCGATAAGAATGAAGAGTTTTATCTAACGTTTAGACAACGCCAGCTATTTTCGACGGTGAATAGGGATTTGAGGGATCAACATCCTTGCGACAATGGCAGATTTGACGACATCGAACAGCAAAGTATACAGCCCTGCCAAAAAAATCTGAGCGTTCACATCAATATATCTTCATTCAAATTGGAATTTGAGTGTGATGACCGTTGAAAGACGTGGATTGCTTTGGTTCCATCTCCATACGACGCAATCCCGTGATCAAGTACTATCAAATTCAGCTGTTTGTTTCTTTTAAGTTATTTAATTTTCAGACAGTCCTTCCATGGTAGGGGCGGTCAAGTCTGCAGAATTTATTCGGATTTATATTCAAAAGGGGAGGTTGTTGGTTGTCCAGTGTCGATGGTGATTGGATTTTTCTGCGGGCTTTGCCTGTCAATATAGGGCGACATGAAATTTGTGAGAATAAATTGCATGTCATTTCGGGAGCTGTATAAGGGCTAACCAAAAGGCCCCAACTCGTCGGAATCCGTAAGAGCAATTCTTTTCAAAATCATTATTTGGAGTGCAGATCGCAATTTCGACCATCTGGGTAGTTTTAAAATTGGGCAATTAGTCTAGAACATGCAATCAGGATTGCAGAAATTACAAAATTGCGAAAATAACAATTTCCAGCAAGAAATTTAACCGGTTTTTATCCCAAAATCACTGGAAAAGCGTGGCATTTTGGTTGTCTTTTATCCTACGCGGTCATTTCATGTGGAAAATGTAATCTCATGAAGACAATGGAGCGATGGTGGTCAAAGAAATGAATGATGCACATGATTATGATCAGGCCTGCAATTTCAAGTTGACCCATCTCAACCTGTAAAACGAAAATTTGTTGCCGGACAGATTTTCTCAGTGCCCTTCAATTGAGGTCAAATGGAAAATTATAAAACATCTTTTTTTTAAGTATACATAGGGGAGAGATGCCAATTCCTGTGCAAGGTCCCTTGTGCTACATCGGAAGGCACTTGGCAGTGACCTGGCGTTGTACGACGTGGGTTGATTTGGTTGCGCCGCGTGTTAGGTAGGTGGCAGCATTAAAGTTTAGGGTTCCCACTCTATTTTCGAGGTTCAACCATCCGTTTTTAGGCAACTACTCCACCACCCTACGTATTCTTGTTTGGGGCCATTGTCTAGAATTCTGCCACCCCGGTACTGGTCTGTCGGGGTTTAATTCCATATACAGTCAGGTGTTTATGCATGTAACTAGTGCAAGGTAACTCGGAGACCGGTTGACACTTGATTGCGTGCCCTGCTCTGAGTTTTGGGCGGTCATACCTGTCTGTCGGTTGCGTGGGATATGAGTTGTGGCATGGCCATTCCTTTGGATTTTCTTGGTAGCGGATTTTGACGGTGCGTTCTGCTTCTGGTTGATGATCCTAATTGGCTTAGTGCTTGTAAACTCCGATGCCAGCTACGTGTTCAAGGTGGTCATCACACAACAGGTAGTTTGAGGGTTTTCTGCAATTTTTTCCCTGATGTCTCCCTTGCTTTGTTTGCTGATCCTTCTGATCATTTTGTTGCAGGTGCAGGTTGGATAGAGGTTGACGACGGGTTCATTTTTTATTCAGTGAGCGGATTACAGTGGTGGTTCGATGGGCCTCGCTTCGGCCATCCTGCAACTAGCACTACCACGACGAATCCTCTGGTAGGCTTTCGTCCTTACCAGTTTCTTGACAATGTTTATCAACAATTTACAACTCCATCTGTATGATTTCGTTATATCTTTCCAACAGTTGCTCTATGGTTGCATGGGTGTATTTGGCAGCGGGTTTGTTTGGGTATTTATGTCCGTCCTCAGTGGGTTTGTCTAGCTGTATTGGCATTGTAATTGCAAGCCTTGCTTTGTTTCGGGGACGGCCTTGCTCCTTTTTGTGACAGTGATGTTGTGTTTGTGATAATTACATACCATTCTTTGGCTACGGTTACGATACCTTAACTTATTTTTGTTTTTAGGGTTTCTCTGGTTATGAGGAGGTTTTTAGGGTATGTTTGCACAAAATTTTGGTGAAAAATGGTTGCATGTTAATGGTTTTCTCGACCTTGGTTATGTCCAATAGCCGTGGTGGATTATGGGTGACTTTTGAATGTATTTCAGACCCTGTCTGGTTATTGCGGACCATTTTTGGGGTAATTATGCGATGATTCAACTTGTTGAAATCTTTTGGGTGTCTCTGGTTGTAAGGACAGTTTGTATGCTTGAGACCGTTGGTCTAAACGCTTGGAGAAACAAGGGTTATTACAAACCATGGATTAATATGGGTGTCGCTTGAATGTATTTCAAACCCTGTGTGGTTGTTGTATACTGTTATGGGTATGGTTGATATGCATGATTGTAATTTGGGGCTTTGGCTAATTTGGTGATGCTTCCACCTGTTTATTTTTGAAGGAAACATTACAACAATGAATTAAATGATTAGTTATATAGCAATTATATAGTAGTTAAATATTTTTTTAAGGTTGGCAGTGGAGGGTTTCATAGATGATTCTTTGTTTTTAAAGCGGATTAGACTTGGCTTTTGGCTTCAGTTCGTGACTTTTTTGTAGGCATATGCACACAATACATTGTAATTTTTGTTGGACAAAATGGCACACTGAGAGGGGGGCTGAATCAGTGTGCTAGCACCGTTAACAATTTTCACTTCTCAAAACTTAAGCAGAGTTCATCATTCACATTAAGCTACTAAGTACATTAACATTCATCAATTAAGCATGTCATCAACATAGATCATAAGAGACACATCACACGACAAGTATAGTAAATTTTATTTATAATTTGATATGAATTACAATGGAAGATTTCAATCTTCACGATTACATCAGCACCAACTGAATAAAGAGCACCAACTCTAACAACAGTGCCCAACCTGGTTTTCTTAGCTCCAACTAATAAGAGGTGCAAGACCCAACTTGCCTTCACATAATGATCACTTTCATGTCACATGTTATCACTTTGTCAATGATGTCATCATCTATCTATCTCTGTCACTATCAACTCAAAGTTGATATTACTATCTTTAACTCAATCAGCTGGAGGTCACTGTCAAACCAAACATTCACTATCTCTGTCAAGTCAAACTGTCATCAAAGTCATGATTCAAGATGTTACTTGTCAACTCATAAGTCACTGTCAATCACATATTTTGTACATCTAGCTATCACTTGTCATATCAATGCTGCCATATCAAATCTATCATAGTCACGGTGCTTGGTTCTTCATAGTTCATGCATGTACAAAGATCAAACCCATAAATTTCGGATGCTTGTGCTAGATTAGATCAGTGCTAAAAATAGAGCACCATCAATCTACTGTGACTAAACTATTCTTTCTATACCCGAACAAACTTTCAACTTAATTCTTGTATACTGAGATAGATCTCTGAGGCTAATATTCTTTGTCTACATATCTCAGAGATATTACACCTACAACTTCCTCTTTGAAAAACTCACTACTGTGATCTCCTTGTGTTTAACAAACCTCTACGTGTACTGCTGTCATAATATCTGCAAAGGAATAGGCCTAAACTTTGATCACTGTACCCTGAGTTTGAGCTCCTTCAAATGTTCTGGCTGCCATAATGATTAACCCGAAATTATAGCTAGATTAAGCATTAAAACTCATGCCCAATTTATAATGGAAAAGAGAAGATCAACCTTATATTTATATCATTTTAATCCCACATTTTTAGGGCCGACTTTGTCATAATTTTTTTTTTTCAAATTATAAGAATCTTTCTTTTGACTGGGCCGACTTCATTATTAGCTTTATTTACAAGATTTTTTATTCAAACAAGTTCCTTTGTGCCACGTTGGGGTTTCAAGCATATTTCGAATGGTGTAAGAGTATTAAGGACTTCATCATGCTTCAGATTAGTGAGGGCTTCATCAATGATTATAGTCAAATGCAACATCATTGTCCAAGAGCCACCATATGTGTGAGCTCAAGACCCAATCCTCCAAGGGCACCAAGGACCCCTCAAGAAGGGTTTCCAAGATACAACATACCACCATTTCTATGCTCCAAGAGGTTATCCACTTCATCATCATCATTATAGCAAGAGCTCCACCATGTGTTCCATTACCAACAAAAGCATTAAGTCACAATGCCAAAATCAAACTTCACACCATGTGTATGGGTCACATGTCCAAATCATTACCAAGTGCACCATCAATTATCATCAAGCAATACGTGTTCCTTCAAGAGATTATCCACATCATCAAACATGCCATGCAATCATGTCCTTGGTTTCAGCATAGTTTCCTTACCAAGTACAAGTACAAGTGGACTCCATCAACAAGAGTGTGGTAGAATGTGGTCTCCATGAATCAAACCATATCTAAGGGTTCCATGACCCCATCAAGCCACAAATGACCACCGAATGGGTCATTTGGACCACCTAGTGTTCCAATTCCCAAACTACCATGTCCTGCTTGCCATGTCATCAACCTTTGTCATTAATGGCTTGACAGCAATGACAACCATGCTCAACAAATGTGTTGGTTGACAATTTTGAAATTTGGCATGGTATGTCTTATTGTGTGGATGGATGGTGGTTGCTTTCAGTGTTGGCAGCAATATTGTTATACATTGTGGTTATGATTATTGTATCATGGACTATTGGCAGCAATATTGTTATACATTTTGGTTATGATTACTGTAGTTTATATTCATATTGCTGCAAAATTTGCAGTAGTAGGTGTTTGAACTTTATATTCATTTTCATATTCATATTGTAGTAGATATCAAGCCCCCAGGATTTGCAGTAGGTTTCAAAAATTTGAACTTGGTTTTAGATTATGCCAAGCCCTCGCCGTGCTTGATTGAAGCTGCATAAAAAGAAAATGTTGTGAACACATTGTCATTGTGTTTGGTGACAATTATGAAATTTGGCATGGCTTGTCATTTAGTGTAAATGTTTGTGCATTGCTTTCAGTGTTGGCAATTGAATTATGATTAATTCTGGTGATGGTTATTGTAGCCTAGATTATTATTATAGCCTATATTCCTTTGGTCATTATGATCAAACAATCATAGAATGGATATACACGACCAAAAATAAAACTTGCTCATGTATAATAAAACAACTGCAGTTTATATTAAGAATACTGAAATACAATGCCCCTATTTGTAGTAGGTGTCAAGGCCTGGGATTTATAGTCTGTGTGAAAAATGTCACCTAGGTTTTAGTTTATGTCAATCCATCATCATGCTTGATTGAAGCTGCATAAAAAGAAAATGTTGTGAATACATTGTTATTGTGTTTGATGACATTTCTAAAATTTGGCATGGCCTGCCATTCAATGTGATTGTTTGTGCATTGCTTTCAGTGTTGGAAGCTGAATTATGGTTTATTCTGGTGATGGTTATTGTATCCTATATTATTATTATAGCCTAGATTCCTTTGGCCATTATGATCAAACATTCATAGAATGGAAATAAACAATCATAAATAAAACTTGCTCATGTATAATAAAACATCTGCAGTTTATATTAATAGTACTGAAATACAATGCCTCTATTTGTAGTAGATGTCAAGGCCTGGGATTTGTAGTTTGTATGAAAACTGTCACCTAGGTTTTAGTTTATGTCAATCCCTCATCAGGATTGATTGAAGCTGCAAAAAAAGAAAATTCCTTGAGAACAAAATAGCATTTGGTTAGGCTATACACCATGTATCCTATTCTTCATGAGGTTGGGTACCTTCCCTGTCATTTCTTGTCAGGTTTACAATTTGATCCAGGTAGGGTGACCTTACTGAGCATGTTTGATTAGGATGGGTGGGGTTGGTGGAAAAAAATTGATGCCAATTTACTCCTTGCAACCAAGGAGGAATTGAATAGCCATATGCCTGACTTGTGCTTGAAACCCTTCAAATAATTGTAGGTGTTGGATAAGAAAACATAGAATGGGCCCCTGCACTAGTAGGAATAGAGGGGGGGTGTAAACCTGCCTGATTATAATGGGGTATCTAAATGTTAATAAGATCTTGGTAGAATCATGCATTGTTTCCAAATGTTTCTAATGATCCTGCCATCATGTTCCTTTCCTCCATTGTTCTTGTAGTATCAGCCATCACATTCCTTTCCTCGATTTCTCTTGCAAAATTTTGGTTCATCTGTTGAGCCTTCCTTGCATCCTTTGCTTGCCTTGCCAACTATTTCTAGTGCTATTTTTCTTGTTTATTAGCCTCTCTTGCAATCCTTTCCTGTGCCCGATGTTCAACTGCAATCATCCTTGCTTCCTTCTTTTCCTTTGTGAGATCTTTCTTCCTTTGTTTTAATTCCTGCAAAGCATGTTTCTTTTGTTCAGATTCAACCAAAAGGATTATGTAGTCTTCTGAAGTGAGTAGTTGTGAACTCCGTCCCAATCGGATAATGTCTATCTTTCCTTGTCTTCCTTGCATTGGCACTCTCTCCACCGACAACTTTAGGAATTGGCCAAGCCTTGGTGTGTTCCCTGGTAGTGGTTCTTTTGCTATGAGAGGTTCTTCTGTTGCAATATATTCTTCGGCTACATCCTCATTGTCTACATTAGGTTCTTCTATCAACCCATCATCAACATAAAAATGGACAATCTCATCTTGTACGACTGCTGGTTGTGAAGGCATGTTCATGCTTTCATCGTTGGTGGAATCGCCAATGTGTTTGTTCAAGTTCATCATGGCCTCTTCCATCCATGATGGTTGGGATACTTGGGTTGGCAATGTCAATGTGTCATTGTTGTTGCTTAGACTACGACAACCATTGACCACATTAGTATGTACCACAGAACCCACGTGTGTGCCGACTGGACCACGTGTGGGTTCTGTGGTCCAGCCAGCACAACCAAGCCTCCAAGGTTACTTCAACATTCACACATAACTAATTAAATATTGGAAGCGATATCAATGGACTTCATTATTTACCAAAATCAGAAGGTATGGATACCATTTTTGTGTTTGTGGATAGACTCACAAATTATGCACATTTTTATAGAATTCAAAGTACATATACTTCACGCAAAGTTGCAGAATTGTTGATAGACTTCATGGAAGTTCATAGACGCCATGGATTTCCTAAAGTAATAGTAAGTGATAGATATCCAAAATTCATAGGAAAATTTTGGGAATAGTTATGGAAGATAAGGGAAACAACATTGGCTATGAGTTCAACATATCATCCACAAATAGGTGGCCAAACATAAATAGTAAATAAATTTTTAAGGGGTTATCTTTGTGGCTATTCTTTAGATAGACAATTGCAATGGGTCAAGTGGCTTCATTCAATAGAATGGTGGTAAAATACCATCTATCAGTCATCTACTAAGATGTTTCCATTTTAATATATCTATGGTTATCCAAGTCTTATTATCACATCCTTTTTGAAGGACCATTTGAAAGTATACGCAATAGATGCACATATGGAAAATAATAAAGAAACTTTTCAAATTCTTAAAGAAAACCTTTAGATGGCCCACAACGAGATGAAGCAATAAGTAGATCAACATTGAAATGAAAGAAAAATTGAGGAGAGTGGTTGGGTATTTTGAAACTACAACCTTATAATCAATCTACTCTCAAACAAAAGAAGAATAAAAAATTAGGTCCAAAATTTTATGAACTCTAAAAGATTCTTCAAAAGAATGGAGAAGTGGCTTATGAGTTAGATTGTCCTTCTCACATTCATAAGGGTTTTCATGTATCTTGCTTGAAAAAGGTTTTGGGACAAACTATGCTAGTGTGAATGGAATTGCCAAAATTAGATGAATAAGGGAAGTTGATTCTTGAAACAGACAAAGATATCAATCGACACTATTTATCTCTTCACACCACTACATTTGGGGTCCAAATTCGATGTTTCAACCATGTAGTTAAATAGAAATTCAACTTTTAAAGTCGAATTGAAGTCGACTAGGCAAAAAATTTAGGGAAATATTCATTTAGGTCATGATGTATGTTTCATAATTGATGTTAAGGAACATTGCTAAAGCAACATCTATATGTTCATGTCTCTTAACTAACATTATCGTTGTTTTTAAGTATTTTCCCTATGTCTGTGACATTGAAAAAGTATCAAACGAAAATAAGGAATACATTTTTGAAAGAAATTAGGAGAAGGAGAAATTGGGTTAGAGGTAAATTTTCTTTTGGTTTGAGATTATGCTTGAAACTGCTTTTTTTTAATTAAGATGATTAATATTTGACATTTCCTCATCATGTACCCTAGCATCTAATCTATATTGGTTTTTTCTTGCAAGTGTGACTGTATTATTTGAACTATTTTCTATTGTTTTGAGCTAATTAGGGCCATTTGTTAATTTCGTTTATGTATTATACATTACTACTTTTATCTTAACATGAGGAGTTTCATCCATAAAGAGACGGTTACTTCTAAAAAAACAAATAATTAATTGTATTTTCCAATATATACAATCACTATTATTATTTAGTTTTAAATAAAAAGTGCTTTAACACACACTAATATTATCCTAATCAAATCACTAAATTTTCCCACAGGGATAACAAAAGAATTTAGTAGCTAGGTAGGACCTTGGGGCTAGGCATCCAAACTACACCCCTTTGTTGTTTCTCATTTTGAAACATAATAAGTTGTCTAAATAGGGAACTTTAAAAAATACTCCACCACCAAGTGTTAAATGATACCCAGGGAATGATGTGTTTTGCAAGAGAAGGTCAAACCCAAGGTGAGGTTTTTTTTTTCTCTCCCAGGGGGGCTCGCTCCACCTTGATTAGGAGGTGACATCTCATCATTCAAGGGAAAACCTCTTCGTCACACTTGATGGAGGTAACTTATTGGCCAAATTTTAGGGAATATACTTTATATGTGACTGTTGTGGGATGTGATGGTACTTGGATCACATTTTTTTGGCCATTGGTACTACTCCCAATGCCTCTCATTATAAGCTATCTTCGATGGATTGGTGACCATCTAGATTGATGGCTCTTGGAAGGCCTATTTTGTTCTAAGTGTAATGTCGCTAGGTCATTAGGGATTTGCACACACATACGTAAATTTGGAAGACACATGTTTAGAATCCCATTATTAGAGAAATCATCATGTACATGACCCACAATCTCATTTGTTTCATTCTGCAGTTAACCTAGTTGTATGATTTGAAATTATTAATATGTACTTGCATTTGGATTGACATCAATCACACCCCCACCCCTTAGTCACTCACCTTGACTAGTTCAGGGAAACCACCTCTTCCTCCCCTCTTATCACCCTAGACTTCTAAATGCTCAAGGAAGGGACCCTATTTATTTTTAGTTTTCCACTAGTGGCTCAAGATAAATTTTCTAAATAAAAACTATGTTTTTTTATTAAAAGAAGGATTCACTAGTTGAATGAAGCTCTATTCTTAATGGGCCTTCATGAGGATATCTTGGGCTTCATATGGTTAACATTAGTTACCTCCTACTTTGTTTATGCTCTTTTCTCTCATCCTTCCTTATTTGTTCTCATATATCCTTTTACACCTTCTTGCTTCTTGGTAACTCCCCTCTCTTTTTTTACGTCCCAACTAGTTGATATCTCCCTACACAATCATTTCAAGTAGGTCCTGAATTGAGATAGTTGCATCCTAGTGTGATTAACGATTATGTTATCCATATGAGACATGGAATGTGATTGCTACATCCTATAGACTACATCTGTGAGAATCACCTTACAAACCATACCTCTCACATTTCTAAATTTACCCTCTTCCCTTCATTAGACCTAACTTGATATCACCACCTTCCTTACAGTCCCTTTATTAAAACCCCCCTAGCACCATCACCTTGTACATTTTCCTTTTTGTTTATCCTTTGTCATTTACCTAAGAGTTTGTGTCACTATCGTATCTGACAACACTTAAGAGACATGTCAAACGTACATGGAACAATGCTTAAGAATCATCTATATGCCCACGTTTGGTAAGCAACATCCCAATCATTTTAGGTATTTTTCATCGTTTCCGCAACATTGAAAAGTCAATAGAACAAAAGAAAATAATACATTTTTTGAATAAAAATGGGAGAAGGATAAATTTAATTTGGTTAGAGGTAAATTTTATTTTTATTAAAATTGTCATTGAAACTAAAATTTATTTTTGAATTAAGATGAGTAATTTAGTTTACCATACTTATCACATAAACCATTCAAAACACTACCCCATGAAGAGACATTTTTCATAGAGTTGAATTTTGTTAATATATTTTTTAATTTTCTATTAGTGTTTTAATTTGTCTTTATTCTTATTGTGCTAATGATTGGTTTTTGTATTTTGTTGAGATAGAGAATAATTCCAGGTAATCCTATCCACTTCACTAGTTTATTCGAATGAAATATTGCTATACAATTGATTCTTGATTCTATATACATCGCCAATGATCTTGCTCCTAATGAAAACAATTATTTTGCACAAACTAGCAATAATGATAAAACATATGATCAAAATAATCCCAGTATTGATCATGATATTGGTGATGGGAAATGTTATTTTCCTTGTACATAATGCAAAGGGATAAAGAGAAGAAGAGTTGTTGAGTCAACAACTAGGAAACATTGCTTACAGCATGGGCACTTAGAAGGTGGAAAAGAATATCAACCATTGGTAAGATATCAAAAACATGTTTTTTGACATATTTCGATAGTTTTAATAGCTTTCTATTTTGATACTAATTGCATTTATTTTCTTGTAATTATTACAAAGACAATAATTCCAATGCTTAGAATTCCACATGCTACAATTCCTAGTAGAGGCGGTGAGGGTGATGAAACCAAAGTTAATACTATGGAAGAAAATGGCCCTAATATTATTGAAAATGAAAGGATAAATAGATTGATTCATGACACATTTGTTGCCATGGACGAGAATGCATCTATGGATGAGATCTATGAAGATATTCATGATGTACCCCTTATTGATAAGGCACAAATAACCTTATACAAAGACTTGAAGACAAGTATTCTCTTTGCTATTTTGTTGTTGGTCAACTTGAATTTAATGAATGGTATTTCAAACACAGGAATGTCGTAGGTGTTAAGATATGCAAGATTTTTCTGTATATAATTATAATTGTTTGTGATTATGATATATAGGCTCTTAATTTTCATTTTACAGTGTATTAATTTATTTTTTCTTATAGATTGTTAGGTGATATTCGTCTACCATTGTCCAATGCTTTACCATGCACATATAGAGAAATGTGCAATGTTCTTAAAGATATATGAATGGATTATAGCGCAATTGATGCATGTCCTGATGATCTTATTATATATTATGTAAAACATGTATAAAAAGATGAATTCTCTGAATGTGGAATTAGTATATATCATACTAATATGGTAACAAATAAGGTGCTTCACAAAGTTCTTCATCATATCCTGATAATTCCACATTTCCAATGAGTGTTGACATGCAAAAACACATCACAACTTATGGACTATCATGCATGATAGATAAGTAAATATGGTGTTGTGCAAATGCTTAAAGATGGTTCTTCATTTAGAAACATTGATGAAAGATGGCCCATTTTTAAAGAAGAACCTCGTTATGTTAGACTTTCAATGGAAGTTGATGGTTTCAATCCATTTGGAGAGCTTAGAACCAGTTACTCTATCTGTCTAGCTTTTGTTATAAGCAATAACCTTCATTATTTGATGACAATAAAGAGGGAGCATGTCATGTTGGCATTAATTGTTCCAAGTACTTATTATTAATATTTTTAAGCAATTTTTTTAACATTTTTGCACGTACAAGAACTTCATTATGTATATTAATTTTTAAATAACTAGGTAAGCACCAAGTTAAATATATGGATGTATATCTTGAGCATCTTATATATGAAATTTTAAAATTATGGGCCGACATAAGTATGTACGACATTTACAAACCTATAGGCCCAAAACAAATTCAATTCCATGGAATACTTACATGGACAATTCATGATGCGTCGAGGCTTACACATATTTTTGGTATGTAAGTTTGTAATGTAACTCTATATATCATTTATTGTTCATTTGGTTTGAATATTTTTAGCATCATTTTAACATTTTCTATAACTTGTAGTAATTCAAACAAAGAGTAAATTTGCATGTCTAGTATGTGGTCCAAGAACAATATTTAGATGTTCAAGAAGTTTAGGAAAGGAGGTGTACAATGAGTTTAGGAATTTACTCCCTAAGTACCATGGGTATCGAATTACCAAAAAAAACTCTTTAATGGGAAGGAAGAGAATGGCAAAAAAACACAAATAATGACACCTCAACTATGGAAAAAGGAATTTGAGAAGATTCGTGGTAAGCAATTGGTTTTAGTTATGTTCATATTTTCCCCTTGTATTATTTTTCATATTTACTTTGATAAAAAATATTCTTTCATTGATACTTCTCAAAGGTCATCAGGATGAGCTTCAACGAGGTCTCAAACGATACTTTTTCGAATTCAATCGGTTTCCATACTATGATCACCTATAGGTAGCTTATTTGTTTTACAAAATACATATTCAAAAGAATGTCACATAATGCTTATGGCAACTTATAGATGGGAGGAATAACAAGAGCAAAATTGCTTAATTTATTAGTGACATTGAATAAACCATCTTGATTCAACATTTGATTTGTTGCTACAGTGATGGAAATCCGACCAATCTTCCATGTGTTATTAACATAGCAAGAGAGCGTTGTTGTAAAATAGGTTGTACAAAAATTAAATTTCCCACTGGTTCTGCTTCGAACATAAATCATATTTTTGCAAAGCGAGGTGATTTTGTTGGAGCTAAAACTCATGATTGGCATACCTTTATTACGGTTTGACGTTTTACAATATTTATTATATTATGATATATACATTATTTGTTAGTAATACATGTTCGTTTTTATTCAAAAATAAATAATAATGCTTCATTATTTGTTGTAGTATGTTATACTTCTAGATCTCCCAAATAGATTTCACAATAACATAGAGAAATTTATATATGATCTCGACAAGTACATGAGGTATGTAAACAATTATAATTGAATAATTAATTGTAGAAATTTTTAGTATTTGTGTTGCTTGCCTTATATATTTTAATGTTGTCACATCAAATTTATTTGCACTTGTAGGTGGTTTTCATTTAAAGAAATCCATAAAGAAGATATCAAGTATTAGAAGAGGGAAATTCCCCAACTAATGTGTGAAATGCAAAAGTATCTACCTCTGAACTTTTTCAGTGCACATGAACAATACCTCATACACCTAGTGGAAGAGATTCAAATATGTGGACCTATACATGCAAGGTCAATGTGGTTGGTGGAGAGAAACTTGAAAGCATTGAAAGATTTTGTTAGACAATTATTATGTCCAGAGGGCTCATTGAAGGAACTTGAAAGTTTACCACTGTCCTATTCCAAAGCGCTAAATTAAGCTATTAGTGAATGCTCCTAAAAAAACTTCTAGTTGATTTTAATTAAAGTGTCCATTTTAAATGGTTTTCTTAGTGAAGTGGTACGGAAATGCAACTTATGATGTTTTGACTCTTTGTAGGAAATAAAATTTTAAGATCAAATAGCACTCGTAGAAAGCAAGGGAGTGCTTGTAATCTTTAAATGAAAAATAAAGCAGTGCACCACTTCTATTATTTCACTTATTTTTTCCTTTTTCTTTTGCAATAACAAAAATAAAAGGCACATATTTTTTCTTCTTCTTGAAACTAAATGAAAAAAGAGAAAAATTGAATCCTACCAATATTGATCTTTTCTTCTTTTTTTTTACTGTATCCAAAGAAAGAAAATTATAATTTATGCAAAAAAAATATTTTCGTTTTGTAAACAAAGAATCAAAGAAAGAAAAAGATTAAATCCTACCAATATTGTTCTTTTCTTCTTTTTTAATTTATGCAAAGAAAGAAAATTATAACTTATGCAAACTTTTTCTTTTCGTTTTGCAAACAAAGGATCAAAGAGAGAAAAAGACTGAAAAGCAAAGTTTTTCCTTTTACTTTTTGAGTGCACATAGAAGAACAAAATAAAATGATAATTCCTTTTACAAACTATTAAAAAAATGTTATTTTGTTTTTCTTTTGTAATAAGTCTAAAGATAAAATTTTGAGCTTTTTATAACCTCGGATCTAAACAGTCTAAGAAAACTGAAAAGAACTAGAAAGAGTGGACGAAAAATAATAAAAAAGGTTCCACTAAAAAACTCAAATTGGCCTTGAAAGATAAAGAAAAAAGGTTTTAGTTTTTGAAAATGCTAGGGGTATGATAAACTAGATCTCAAATAGAACTCAGAAATCCAATCAATCCAGTAATCAAGCTTTGATTCATAGAAAATATTAAAAAATACTGCAACCAGATAAATACGTGACTGTCAAAGAAGTAACTCGTGTATATGCAGGCTAACAGTGTATAGCTCGTGTATGGATAGAGAAGCAATGAAAAATATAAAAAATAAAAAATTTCTCCTACAAGACTAATACGCTACTGCGTGTGTTCACAGGTAGCATATAAGGTCGGGAGAAGTCAAAAAATAAAATTCACAAATGCCATTACCCTAGGTTTGCAAACTTATAAGGATTAATGGCTAAAAATGAATCCTTTCAACTGAAACATAAACCACCCAGCAAGCCAAAAACAACTAGAATATTAAGAAAATAAACTCAAAAAAAGGAATCAAACAACCCTAAAACAAGAAATACCCAAAAGAAAAGAAGAACACCAATGGATTCGCCAGTTCTATTTAGGTAAGTAAATCCCCAACAACTGTTGGGTTCAATTGTTGCAGATCAAAGACATAAACAAACCCTAATCTTGCAAGTGATCAAAATACTTTCTTTTCAACAAACAATTGGAATACAAAGCATTAAAAGTACACACCTAGTTCCAAATGTTTGTAGTAGAGTCCTTTGGTCTTGAGCTTTGCTCCTTTGCCTCAAATTCTTGCTACAATTTCTAAAATGAAAACAAAGGAAATTGAAAGCATCATAATAACTATTAAAAATTATAAAAGAAACTTGCAAAGTTATAGATTTCCAATTCAATAGCAATAATCATTCACATAAACTATCATGCATATAAAGATCATGTATTGGACAGGAAAAATAGTTAATATATATATGTAATGTCCCCTTCCTGAGGCTTATTCTTCTACATCTTCAACCCCTATAGATTCTGGCATAAAAAAATAATAAAGAAGGGGTTAAGTTTTGAGGCATTAATTATCAAGTTAATTAATTTTTAAGACTTAGGATAAGTGTGCTATATTATATTGTAATTATTTTGACATTGTTTAATTTATTTAATTAGTGGATGTGCTTAGGTGGCCAAGGAGGGAGCATGAGGCCTTTTCGAACCAATGGATTGTCATCCAAAATGGACACTAAAAGAAAATCAGTGAAAATTCCATAAAGCCACAAAAAAGATGGAAAAAACAACACAAAAGTAGCAAACTCGAAAAAGCAGAAAGTAGGAAGAAAAGGTAAGAAAGTCCATAAAGCAAAAAGAAGCAGAAAAGAAGGCAAAAGCATTGGAAAAGCAAGATGTTGTCAAAAGCATAAAAGCAATCCAAAGTAGAAAGGCAACAAAAAGAAGGGTGAAAGCCATGGATAATTTTAGGGGCTAAATTTAGCCCATGGGCTAAATTAAGGGGGTTACCAAAATTTAGTGGGTTTTTTTTTCTTTTCAGTTCAAATATATTTTCCCAATATTTATTTGAAAATAAATAAATCCAAAATTAATAGCCTCCCATATATTAATGAGAAAAATGAAAAAAAAAAAATCGCCCTAGCAAAATCTCCCCCCAATCTATCTTTCGCCCCTGATTTCTAAAGAGATTCCAGTGGAATCATTCCTTCACCCTTGATTTTCAATAATGGAGGCTCCCAAGGGTCATTTCTCCCTCCATTTTCCCTGTAATTTAGGCACATGGTTGCATTCACCTGTATTTTTAGTCAATTTCATGTTGATACCTTCTTTGAGCCCTTGATTTCCAATACTAGAGGGAAAATCAGAGGCATTCTTTCCTATTTAATGGCTATAGGGATTCATGGTTCACCCACATTGGATTGCACTTGTAGGGTGAAGGTTCTGGTTTATGTGATTCCACTTTTCATTCTTAGTTTTCTCAACATTTTAATCTTTGTGCAACATCTCCATTGTTGAAAGATCAGGTGTTGAAGGGGCATATTACACATGCAATTCATTAAAGAATACAAACTCACATCATGTTTTTTATCCAATAATTAATGCGATATGCTTTTTATCTTGGTTTTTAGGTTTTTTATCCACAACTGCAATAGATTATTATACTGTAAATTTTCCTTTTATCATGTATGGTTTTTAAGGCCTGTTGAATTCTAGGGTGCTCTTGATTCTTAGGGCTTGTTGTAGTTAAGTGGATTGCATAGTTACCAACGATACATGATATATAATAAACAAGCAATTAGATAGATAGGAACAAAATATAAGTAATGGTGGTAGAGCCAACAAGTTTTTTTATTACTCAGAACCCAAGTACAATACAATGTCTCAGTACCCCCTGTATCTGGCTCTCCATCCTATATATATAGTTTACAGACAATTACATAACGACCCGTCGGTTCACTAACCGACGTGACTAACTGAATCGACATGTAGTGGTTGAACAGAGGACCTAGTCGAAACGACGGTTCAACATGTTCTACGAAGTGGTTGGACAAAAGACCTAGTTGAGCGGCCGACCTAGGCTCCTCCAACATATCCCCCACGAACAAGACCTTTCTTCATCCCAAAGAAATACAAAAATAACTGGAGATGGATGAATAGATGAACTTCACTACGATTTGTCTCGTAACTAAGTGTAGATAGTTGATGAGTCTGAGCTGGTACTGGCTACTACCTTGGCTGGAAATGGGTCATCAAGTCTAGAAACGTGTCCATGCAGGTAGAAGAAGCTGACAAAATGGTATGGTACTAAACAACATTAGACGACTACTGCAATCCTACAGTTGACGACAGTAGAAACACATGTTGTTTTAGATAAGAAAGCGTCCAATAAAACAGTTACTGGGACTGCTAATCTTCTCACGTCTGCTCCATCTTGCACACCAATCGGTTATTGAAAGAAGAGTGATGGATACGTGAATGGGACCAAGGAATACAATGACAAATCCTGGTCTTAGGGATTCGAGAGTGCTCTAAATGCCCATATATCATGGAGTGGTGAGGATTTGTCAGAAAACTGATGTCGAAATTCTCAGATATCACGGCAAGAGTTGGGGAACGACCATAAGACTCAAGCATTTCTGATAGAACAACAAAGGAAAGGGAACAAAGACGGTAAAGAAGAATGCCATGGTTTCCTGAATATTTCATTGTGTTGCGTTATGGGGTATGGCTATCCTATATATAGTGAGTGGCTAGTGAATTGGTGGATTGGATGGGATGGGATGGTTGGAGAACGATAATTATCAAAGTATGGTGGGATGGTGGTCATAGATATCACCTGTAGCGACTGCAGATTTGCTGGAGTAATCGTACATGTATCAATCCGATCGATGCCTTAGAATGGATTGTATGCTGACATGGTGATGGTTTATACGATGAAACTCTGAAATTTCGATGATCCTAATAGTGCTAATGGTAAATGATGGCTTGTGTCACTCGTGTGAAGAAAATAATCTCATCATGCTTCATTCGACATTATGTCTTGTCACGAACAATTGATTAGTGATGATGGTGAATCAGTCGACGTATTGTTGGTCAGATTTGTGTTGGTTTGGTCGAGCATCTTTGTTCAAAATTTTCTTGTTGGTCTGTTCCACTTTGTCTATAATTAACTTCTTTCTCCCCCCCCTTTTTTTTCACGCTTTGTAACGTTTTAGTCGGGCATCGTTGACAATTTTGCGGAATACGCTCCCTTGTAGTGTTTCCAGTTGAACTACTTCGTTGGCGTGGATTTCTTCAATGGAATAGGGGCCCAACCATGCAGTGTACAACTTTTTAGGTTTCCCTTTGATTCAGCTGTCATAAAGCAGGGATAGATCACCAACTGATATAATTTTGTTCTTTATATTTTGGTCGTGCCAAGCTTTTTGTTGTTGTTTATGGATTTCTTGATGATGGATTACTATCTGTCGCTATTCTTCAAGTTTCGATAGTTGGGAGTACCTTTATTTTCTCTCATGTTCTATATCAATATGTAGTACTTCCGCAATCGCTGGTGCTTGTTGTCGAAAATGTAGAGGAACGACTACTTCTTGTCCGTATACGAGGTTAAATGGTGTCTGACCTGTCAATCTTTTGTACGATTTTCTATATGCCCATAGTACTGCAGGTATCTTTTCGTCCCAGTCATATTTGTCGATATTGCACATTTTAGTCAATCTTGTAGTTAGTGTTTTATTGAATGCTTCTATCGCGCCATTAGACTGAGGGTGATATGTTGTACTTCATCTATGCTCGATAAAAAATTCTTTCGTGAGTATGGTAATTGTTTTGTTGACAAAGTAGGTCCCTTGGTCACTAATCAAGGTAAGTGGACAACCAAATATCATAATAATGTTCTCATAGATGAATTTGGCAGCTATTTCACTTGAGCAAGTCTCGACAAATTCTTCTTCTTCCCATTTAGTAACATATTTAACCGCACTAATGATATATCTTGCTCCCATTCGTCGACAAGGAGTCGGAAATGGACCTATGAAGTCGATTGGAAAATTTCAAAAGTTAAGCTCAGATTTACTGATATTAATGGAATTTGAGTACTTGGAAATGGTCGGCCAAGTCGCTGACATCGGTCGCATTTAGTCACAAATTCTCAACAATCTTTGTGGATCATCGACCACCATAATACCAACTCATGAATCTTTCGGGATGTCGTGTCGGATTGAAAATGTCCACCTACTAGTCCATTATGTGCTTCAATAATTATAATGTGTCATTCATGGTCGAGAAAACATTGTCGTAGTACATCATCTGATCCTATTTTATAAAGAAATTCATTTACTATAGTATATGGTGCAGCTTTCATTGCTAAAATATTCTTTTTATTTTCATGCATTCCTTCTGGAGCTTGTCCTTCTTCTAGGAAATGAGCAATATCTGGTAAGTCGGATGGAACAAATTCAATTCAAAATAAGTAAGCATCAGGTAAATAATCCTCAATCCCAATTGGTTCTTCTCCTGTGTCTATCCTCGATAAGTGGTCAGGTCCGAAATTTTATTTACCTAGTTGAACTATGACTTCAAACTCGAATTCTTGGAATAGCAGTAACCATCGACAGATTCTTCCGTGGTGTAGGGGTTTGTTGACCAAGTATTTCAAGGCCTGATTATCTGTATATAACACAAAAGGATTGATGAGTAGTTAATGTCGATATTTCTAGAGTGCAAATACCATTCCTAGTGCTTCTCTCTCAATTGTTGAATAGTTCCTCTCCGCCTTATTTAATTTTATGCTACTATAGGCATTAGGGTAACCCATTCCATCATCTCCCGATTGAGTGAGGATTGTGCTGACTGCTATACTAGATGCATCAATATGTACATGAAATTTGATCGACCAAGATGGAAATGTTAAGATGGGTGATTCAACTAATTTTATTTTTAAGATGTTGAATGATGTAGCGCATTCGTCTGTCCACTGATAGTCTTAATCTTCTTTCAACAATTATTCTAATGGGTATGTCATATCGGAGTAGTGACGAATACAATTTATGTAGTACCGTGTATGCCCTAGAAACACTCTGAATTTTTTGGATTTAACTAGAGGTTCAAGTCGAGGATGACTTTAATTTTTGCAAAGTCGACTTTTATGCCTTCTTTACATACAACATGTCCAAGTAGGATTCTTATTGGGGTGGCGAATATGCATTTCTTGATATTCAGTTACAATTGAATATGACGACATCATTCTAACATAAGTCTTATCCATTTGCAATGATCTCTCAACATAGAATAAATCATCCAATCGTCAAAATATGTGGCCATAGTTTTGTATATATATTATTGGGAATATTTGACAACTATTCTAGAGAACATAGTTGGTGCATTCTTCAATCCAAAGGGCATTACTTTATATGCAAATGATCTGAATTCACATACAAATGTGGTTTTATTTTGATCTTATTTAGCAATAGGTACTTGATTATACCCAGAGAAGCCATCTGTGAACGAATAACATTCATGTCCTGCAACTTCATTAATAATTTCATCAGCGAAAGGTGTCGAAAATGGATCTGTAAGCGTTACCTTGTTAATTTCTCTGAAGTTGACACAAATGCGTAGTCGTGTTGGGTCGTGCTTTTTAGGCTAGATGACCATTGGGATTTTGCACTCTAATTGGTCAATGGGATAGATAATTCCAGCAGCAAGCATATTGTCTATTTCTTTCTTGACTATATCTTTGTATTTATGCGCAAGCTTGTAGGGTGTCTTCTTGACTGGTTTTGCGTCTGGTTTGATGTCGATCTTCATTTATCCCATTTCTTGGACAAGTCCTTTCAATTTTTTATAATCTTGTGCAAAGACATCTTGTAATTCTTCTAATAAGTTTGTAATTTATGTTGTTTGTTCTTCATTCCAATAGTCTCCTATCTTAGACTTTTTGGGCCTGTTGTCGTTAGAGATATCTACTTCTTTGATCTTAATATGTGCATCCATCCATTCAGGTGATCTTTTTTCATTGATCTGTCGCTCACCTTCTTTGAATTATGTAAATGTCGGGGGGGAATCTGCTTCAGTCATCCTTTCAGGATCAATTTTTTTTAGAGATTCAACATTAAAGATTGATTTGATCAATTTTGATGTATTTGGATGTTCTCGTTTCCATTGGAAGATTTTCCCTTCTGTTTTGTCTGTTTCTATTTGGATTATTGTCGAGTGCTGCAGTTTGGTCGATTTGACATTGTTACATGCAACGAATTTTTGGTCAATTCTTGGTTGATTTTCTGATGATATTTGGCTATTTGCTGGCTGTAGAAATTTTTTTACTTGATTGTTTGCTTCTATTAATAGATCGTTATGTGGGGAAAACATAAAATCTTTCATAAAATTTTCTCTTAATTCTTTCCAAATGGATGTTTCTCCTCTTGCTTCCTCCATTTTATACCATTTGTTTGGTAAATCGTCAAGTGTAATTGGGAAGAGGTGCATCCAGGTTCTTTCGTCTTGGAAGCCCAATCTTTTCCATTCTTTTTTGTAGATGTCTATATGTTTTTCGGGGTTTTGACCTTGTGTGAAGGTCGCAATATTTGGTCGTTCCTTGAGTTTTCTTCCTCCAAATATTTCAACAAAGCATGTCGATGCGGTAGTCTAGGTTTGGAGTCTCGATTGATGTGTATCCCACCATCTTGCAGCTTGAACTGTGAATTTTTCGACTAAACTCTGAAGTCGATCTTGTTCTTTTGTATTCTCTGATACTTCCTCGACATTGAATGTGGGCGATTCTCGTTCTTTGTATCTGAAAGGGGGAACACCCGATGACTCGTTTCTCACTGGTGCGAGTGTCGGATATTCTATGATTTTTCTTTCGAAAATCTTTGGAATAATGGAGACAAAAAAATAGTGTTGGATTTTCTTCTTGGGGATAACCTCAATTGTCTGACATTCTCGTCCTTGTAATTCATAATTCTCTATTTTCCATTCGTAGAGTTCAACATCTGAAATATACCCGATTGATGCAGGGTTTCCATGGTGGATCTCTCCTTGTGCGTTAGGTTCAATGTAGTCATCATTGTTCGTTACTTGGTATAATTGTCTAATGTCGGCGTCATCATCAATAGGCTCTATCCAAGGATGTCCTTGTGAAGGTTGAATGGGTACAATCACTTTCTTCCCATTTCCTTTAAGTTTTATTCCATCTTTATCCAAAGATATTGAAGCTTTAATCTTCCTTCCCCATGGTCGTCCAACTAAGGCATGAAAGGAACTGGAGCCTTCTTTTTGGTCGATAATTTCAAAGTCAACTTGTGTAGTTATGCTCATGATGGATGTGTCGACATTTTTCCATACCCCAATTGGTTCGATCAGTCCTTGGTCGGCTAGTTTGAGATAGATTCCCGACTCATGTAGTTGTGGTCGACCAAGATGATCCCAAGTGTATCTAGTCATAATATTTTCTTGTGATCCAAATTCGAGGACGACTTGTCGAATAGATTATCCTTCAATTTCTAAGTCGACAAGTGGGTGTGCATTATTTTTATCTCTTTGACTTAGTCGACAGATATTTCTAGTTTGTTTTCCTTCGACAGATTTAATTTTAATGCCATGTAATAGGTCTATAAATTTTGTGACAAATTCTTCCTTGGTTATTAAATTGAGAAGTTCATTAACATGGATTTGTTGAAATCCATCATTGTTTTCTTGTGATGCTAACTCTTGAAATATTTTTGCAGCATTATTATATAAGTGCTTCTGTGCAATTGGATTAGGATAGTCATCTTTACTTTTGATTTTTCTAATTTGTGGATTATCAGCACCAATTCTAGTTCCTTGACGAGTGTCAATCTGAAGATTCTTAGTTTTAATAATATCAAACTTTGGAACACTATACAAGATGTTAACGTTCTTTTTATTAGTAATTTTCTCAAGTATGGTGGGGAAATCCTCTAAGAAGTGATCACCCACCCCACACTTGGTACAAAATTTCAGATCTGTCCGATCTTTGAAGGGACAGTCTACAAAAAGATGGTCTTCACTCAGACATGTAAAGCATTATTGTCATTTCTATCACTCTTCTCGTTGTTGATGTATATGTAACTTCGGAATGTATTTCATATATGTATATTGTACTCCTATAGAGATGTTATTATTCCTCTATACGGAAGTGTCGTCATTTATATTGTAAGTGTCGTAACTTATACTTGATGGGTTATTAGACCACCTTGTTGGGGTCGGCCCTGTATAAGTTATGTGGGTCGAAGGGCTATTAGACCACCCTATTGGGGGTCGGCCATGTGGGTCAAAGGGTTATTAGACCACCCTATTGGGGGTCGACCATGTGGGTCAAAGGGTTATTAGACCACCCTATTGGGTGTCGGCCCAGTCAGCATTATGTTATGTGGTTAAGTTAAGGCCGACTTGGTAAAGGCTATTAGGCAAGTCAAGTCAAGTATAAATAGAGTGCGGGAGGCACTCTATTTCATCATTCTATTCTCACACACACTCTTTGGAGAGTGGCGCACTTGTGGAGGAGGAGAAGTTGTTGCTAGGAGAAGACTATCTATTGTACTTTGGTTGTATCATTGCTCTATCTATCTCTGAGGAAGTTATTGGGGTTTTTCACCTTTATGGTTTTCCCCAAGTAAACTCCGTGTCTCTTGTGTGCTTGCATTATTGTGTCCATGATTGATATGCTGTAACACGTGGCACGCCGTACAAGTTCGCTCTCTTGTTTTATCCCATAAATTGGTCACGTTGCGACACTTGGCATAACTCTCTCTCAGAGAATCCATTTGAGGTCAGACCTGTGGGTATGGAAAGATGACAAGTCGGGCTATCAAAGGAAAAATTTTCAAACCCTGTGGATTGAAAAGTTTGGAGTTACACTAGAAACAATCAAGTACATATTTCTGTCAAAACATAATTATTTTTTAGCACCTTCATTCATGGCTTCCGAAATTTAGGGTTTCAAAGAAAGTTGGAATTTTTGTAATCGGAGACCACGGATGAATGCTACTCATCAAAATAGAAATTTAGAGACCAAGATCAGAATTTTTGGTTGGGCAGAAGGCCGGGCTTGATCAGACCCTAGTTCGGGACCTTGATCAGAAAAGTGGAAAATTAGGGCTTCTGCAAAATTGGGAATTTTTTAAATCTGTGACCACGGCTGGAAGCTCCTCAGAAAAATAGAAGCTTAGAGATTTGTATCGAACCTTTTGATTGGGCATAAGGGTGGGATTTATCAAACCCTAGTTCGGGGTCATGTCCAGTGAATCCGAAAGTTTCAAAGGTAAATTTGAGGGGTGAAACTTTGCAGTTTTCAAATTCTGAGTATACTAGCTTGATCAACTCATCAAGGTGCATATTTCTATCCTTTCGGAAGTTTGAAATTCAAAGTTTGAATTTTTAGGGTTTCTCTTACAAACCCTAATCCAGCTCCAGATCCAGTTCCTGCAAATCAAGTGGATTGGGTTAATCCTAGAAGAGAATGGATTGTTCACCTGCATAAGTGAAGAAGTTCTTGTTTCAAAGGGAGATGAGGCTAAGGACTTACATAAGAAGATTACAAGCAATCTCGACAGGTATGACTTATCCAAGTATGTTTCAAGATTTGTTCATGATTAAGTTTATGGTATGTTTGTCTTCATGTTATTACGGTTAGTACAATCTTGATTAAATTTAGACTTGTCGTATCACCTTAATAAAATTATGAATGCATGATCGAAGATATTCATTGATTAGGGTGTTGACACTTATGATTGTACTAATGCATTATGGTGTTGTATGAGGTTTATGTTGTCCGTTAACATGAAAGGTACACCAAGAAAGACAAATCATGTTCTAGTTCAAGAACATATGATCATGATGACATGAAGACAAAGATTCATCCATTGTCATGGATCACTTAGAATATCTACTTACGAGGTATGTATAACTGGGTTCTATAATGATTAACCTATGAGATATGCAGGTTACTAGCACAAGTCATTGAAGAGAACAATAAGACATCATGTGGGTATGTTAGACATAACTAGCTAACATACCAATCCAGGTATGTTTTTCCTATATCAAATTAGAATCCTACCTTGTGTTAGGATCCCTTATATATGTATACTTGGTATGATTGGTTATGTTTATTCATAAAGTTAGAAATGTAAGTAATCAAGGGTTTATGCATTGTATGTCTCTTATCTTGATTGATGATTTAACTAATCTATGATCAAATAAGAATATGCATGAATAAAAGAAGACTTCCCTGAAACTTTGAATACTAATGTTTATTATCTGTGTTTGAAATGATCATGACTATACATGTTTAAGATTATTGTGTTTTGATAGTATTAAGATTATACTAATGAATGTGTGATTATGTATGAGACCTTGAGGATAACACAATGATGATACTAATAAGCATGCATAGTGATGGATATAAGTTCAAGGATAGGTAATCTAGGAAGCAAAGATCAAGAGCGAGCACACTCCAGTTGTTCCTGCAAGGAAGCAAAGATCAAGAGGGAGCACACTCCAGTTGTTCCTACAAGGAAGCAAAGATCAAGAACGAGCACACTTCAGTAGTTTCTGCAAGGATGCAGATATTCAGAGGGAGTTGACCACTTCTCACAATCCACATCAGAATGAAGTTGCAGAAAAGAAGCAAAGACTAAGAGGGAGTCAACCCAACAAACAAACAAAGATAAGTATTTGAATTATCATTCCTTGCATATTTTATTGTTTAAATAATACTGTTCAATAATACTCATGTTCCTAGAATTAGGTTGTGTATTATGCATATTAGAATAATTGCATTGATGAGCAGTATACTACTAATATACATGGGTAAGTGGCCTATGGCACTATACAACATTCCATTGCTACTTATCGAGAATGAAACCTCTTTGCTGACATGTTGGGAGTTGTGCACACTCTTAACAATGTTCTGGTAGAGATTGGAAGGCATCTAGAAAGTTACGGGATATGGATAAATGTTGTATTGAAGCATTGGCTAAGATAATTGCACGACTGTATGACATATTTCTTTATGTGAGATTTTTTTTTGAAAACTATGAGATGTTTTCTAATCATGCAATTTAACTTGTTGTGTAGGAAAGATCGTATATCATCACCTACAAAAGAAGGACTACAACATTTGTTTAGCAACAAAGTTGTCTATTGAAAATATTGAAGATATTGAAGATATTGAAGTTCCCAAGATCTGGGAAGAATACCATGATCAAGGAGTACCAATCGATCATGAAGATGTTTGGGATGCAGTTCCAAGACCTGAAGGAGAGTCTGTAGTGACTTCCAAGAGGATCTACAAGATCAAGCATGCTGCAGGTAGTATAGAGACTTTTGCTCCTGTAGCCAGATACACTTCCATTAGATCCGTACTTGCTCTGGCTGCAGTGATGAAATGGAAGATACACCAGATGGATTTCAAGAAAACTTTCTTGAATGGTGTAATTGAAGAAGAAGTGTATGTGGAGTAGCCACTTGGTTTTAAGACACATGACAGGGAGTCATATATGTGCAGAACTTGGTATGGTAGGATAGACAGCTTTCTATCCAGTTTGGGCTTTACCAAGAGTAAAGCAGATTCCAACCTTTACTACAAGGTTGAGGAAGGCAATCCAGTGATACTACTTTTTTTATGGATGAACTATTTATTACAGGTGAAGATAGATTGATTTCCAACACGTATCGGAAGCTTGCTACCAAGTTCAAGAAGAAGAAATTGTGGATGATGCACTATTTTCTAGGTATGGAGGTGTGGCAGAGTGCAGATGGAATCTTCCTTGGACAAGGGAAGTATGCAGTAGAGATCCTAAAGAGGTTCGGGATGATGGAATGCAAGGTCATGACCACACCTATGGCATCAAACCTGAAGCTTCTGTGTGATGCTTCATCTGAGCCAGTTGATATCACTATGTATCATCAGATGATTGGGTCCTTGATGTACCTGACAAACACGAGACCAGATATTTGCTTTGCTGTGAACACATTGAGCCAGTTCTTGACGGATCCGAGGGGTGTTCACCTAGTTGCTGTAAAGCATATTCTGAGGTACCTGAAGGGTACAATTGATTATGGGCTCAAGTATGATGCGAATCAAAAGTTTAACCTATAGGGTTATGTTGATTCAGATTGGGTAGGCAGTGCTGCAGATAGAAAGAGCACATCTGGGTGCTGCTTCAGTATGGGATCAGGTGTGATCTCTTGGTTTAGCAGGAAGAAGTCCTACGTAGCACTGAGTACAGCCGAAGCAGAGTATGTTGCGACAGATGAGCAGGTTGCAAATGTATTGACCAAGCCGTTGGCCATAGTGAAGTTTGAATACTTCAAAGAGAGGCTTGGTGTTCTTCAGATCGACTACACTTCGAGGAAGAAGTGATGGAGACATTTGTTGTAGCCATTCCAAGCATGTTGGAAGGAGGATCCTTCACATGGCTGTGGATGTAAGCGCTAGATGATGAGCATCAGGATGATGTTCTAGTTTCTGCTCTATATGATCCGTTGGATCATTTATGTATGTATGCATCATGTTGGATGCTAGATGTGATCAGTTGGATCATTTATGTATGTATGCATCATGTTGGATGCTGGATATGATCAGTTGGATCATTTATGTATGTACGCATCATGTTGTATGCTGGATATGATCAGGTAGATCATGTATGTTGATGGATACATTGTGTGGATCATGTATCTTTGTATGATCAGGTAGATCATGTATGCTGATGGATACAGTGTGTGGATCATGTATCTATATATGTATAAGGTAGATACTTGGTATGCATTAGGTAGATGCATTGTATGATAAGGATGATCATGGATGACGAGCTTCTCCAGTTGACATGCATCAGGACGATGCAGTGATGATGATCAGGACGATCATGTGTACATCAAGATGATGTATGGTGAGTATCAGGATGATACTTTGTGGCCGTGTAACAGGTTGTGCAGATGAGCATGTCTAGGAGATCCTATAGGTCGGAGTTGTGTACCCGTAACAGCCTGGGATGCTATTTCGAGACATTGTTATAGGAGGACATATAATAGATCCCTGGGAGATCCTTCAGGTTGGAGTTGTGTACTCGTAACATCCTGAGATGCTCTTTCGAGGTTTTGTCCTATGGCATGTAATTTGCTCCTGGGAGATCTGGACATGATGAAAAAGGCCTCAGATGCTTCAGCCAGGTTTTTCCATGACCACATGTAATTTGCTCCTGGGAGATCTGGACAGGATGAAAAAGGCCTCAGATGCTTCAACCAGGTTTTGTGGTGGACCACATGTAATTTGCTCCTGGGAGATATGGATAGGATGAAAAAGGCCTCAGATGCTTTAACCAGGTTTTGTGGTGAGATCACATGTAATGTCCTCCTGGGAGATCCGACAGGTAGAGCTGTGTGCTCGTAATAGCCTGGGATGCTTCAGCCAGGTTTTGTGATGGGTCACATGTAATGTGCTCCTGGGAGATCCGACAGGTAGAGCAGTGTGCTCGTAACAGCCTGGGATGTTACCGCTAGGTTTTGTGACACACGTAATAAGTCCTGAGTATTCCACAGTATGGCTAGTGATGAAGACCTACAGGTGGTGGACCTACATTCAGTATGATAAAGGACTGGCTTTGTAGAACTTCCTATGACGAGTAGATTCAAAGATTGGTTGAGATAGCAGCAACAGTGACGATGCATTGATGATGAAGAAGAAGAAGACTTGTGCTAGCAGATCTTGTGTCGAGAAATACCTTCCTAGTTAAGAGGGAGTGTTGATGTATATGTAACTTCGGAATGTATTTCATATATGTGCATTGTACTCCTATAGAGATGTTATTATTCCTCTATACGAAAGTGTCGTCATTTATATTGTAAGTGTTGTAACTTATACTTGATGGGTTATTAGACCACCTTGTTGGGGTTGGCCCTATATAAGTCATGTGGGTCGAAGGGCTATTAGACCACCCTATTGGGGGTTGGCCATGTGGGTCAAAGGGTTATTAGACCACCCTATTGGGTGTTGGCCCAGTCAGCATTATGTTATGTGGTTAAGTTAAGGCTGATCTAGTAAAGGTTATTAGGCAAGTCAAGTCAAGTATAAATAGAGTGCGGGAGGCACACTATTTCATCATTCTATTCTCACACACACTCTTTGGAGAGTGGCGCACTTGTGGAGGAGGAGAAGCTGCCGCTAGGAGAAGACTATCTCTTGTACTTTGGTTGTATCATTGCTCTATTTATCTCTGAGGAAGTTATTGGGGTTTTTCACCTTTATGGTTTTCCCCAAGTAAACTCTATGTCTCTTGTGTGCTTGCATCATTGTGTCCATGATTGATATGCTGTAGATATGTTGTACATGTTGTTCTCTCAGTTAAGATCCTAGATCAGATTGAAGTAAATTCTGAAAAATTAACACTCATCGACAGTGTTGGTTTGATAGACTGTGTGGTAATTCTATTTGTTCTTTATATTTAAGCTACATTCTGTTGTGGAATGAGATTTGACTTCGCATATGGCGCACCATCGAGCTTGATGGTTTTTCATGTTGTAGGGATAGTATTTCTTTGCATGTGAGTCATGTTCTTGACAGATGTCACATAAAATTTTTGTTTGTACAAACATGAAATCCTGTCGGTGGTCATCTTGTCGAAAATAATATTTTGTATGGCCGACTATTGAACATTTTGTGCACCAAAGATCAGCACTTCGCAAACTGATTTCGCAAATAGATTTTTGCATACTTTCCAACTGTTCTTCAATGCGGTGGTCGATAGGTGTGATAGGGTAGTCGTCATCCATTTCTATCTACAATGATTTTGTTAAAGCATCTTCATATGTGTTAAAATCAGTTAAACGGATGTGCACTCTGATTTTTTGTATCAGTCCGGCCAAGAACCATTGGACCAATAAGGATTCTTCAAATTCATGTTTGATATGGATCAGTGCTATGAATATTAAATATTGTATTAAATTAATCAGTAAATTATTAATTAGTTTAATTGAAGGGACGCAACCCTTCTTAAGAATGCTCAAACCTTATAAAAGGTGAGCTCTTGTAAAGCGTTAAGCATCTTATCAATTCAATAATATATCTTATTCAATATGGATTTCGTGTCCTAGTTTTCTGTCGCATTTGGTATCAGAGCGGAACGCTCCTCCACCTGAGCTCGGATTCGGATCACACTCAGAGCGGATTCGTTCCTCCTCAAGTGAGCTCGGACTCGGCTCATCAACTCCTCCAGCGAGCTCGGATTCGGCTCATCAACTCCTCCAGCGAGCTCGGATTCGGCTCATCAACTCCTCCAGCGATCTCGGATTCGGCTCCTCATTCCACCCTACACCCACTCCCACACTTGCACCCTCGGCTCTCACCACTCCCTCCCTCCTGCCTTCACCCCATCTCACCACCACTGCGCCTCCCACCACCACCGCACCACCAACTGTGACACCCTCATCCCCTCTCTGCTACGTCCATCCCCTGCGTTCTCCCTCCTTCCTACCTTTCGCGCGCACCTGCTCCACGTACCTCCACGTTCTTCCCGCACACTGCTCCCTCTCTCCCTCCTCGCTTCTCCCCTCCGCCTCGACCTTCCCGCGCAGATTCCTGCACACCATCTCCCTACCCTCGTGCTCTGCGCCTCCCCTCCACATCACCTCCACGCCTCCCCTCCACATCACCTCCACGCCTCTCCTCCACACCCAATCCCCCGTGCCTCCGCCTCCCTCCTCCATACTGCGTTCCTTCCTCCTCCCGCACAGCTCTTCTCCGCGCTCTGTGCCTCCCCTCCTCACACACCACCCTTCACTCCAACCGCCTGCAGCTCGCCCATCCCTCCCTGCGTTCACCTTTCCCTCCACGTGCACCACTCCACCAGCGCGCTCCTCCCCCACTAACTAAACCCCTCATGTTTCTGCAATGCCTTTCCTTGCTGCATCCTTCCACCGCAACTTCGACTCCTCTCGCGCTCCCTCCACGTCAAGCAGACGACCTTCATCCACACACCATCGTTGTAAACCTAATTTTTAATCAAAATTAAATATTATATTAATATTGTTATATTAATATTTAATTTTATTAAAAGTTACAATCCCAAATTATAAAAAAAATATTTAAATATAATAATTATTTTATCCAATATAATAATTATTGTATTTACAATAATTCTTATTAATTAATTTAAATCCTACCAAAATTGGGTCCAATTATTCACCACCACACTTAAGAAGCATGACGACGGAGTTAAAAGCTCAAATTGCGAAAATAGAGAAGGATTTCCAAACTTTCAAGGAAATGACCACCAAGAGCCAAGAAGCACTTAAGAAAGAAATTAAAGAGGAAGTCATTCAAGTAATGGAGCAGAAAATGGACGACAAGTTTGACATTATGAGCAAGGAACAAAAAATGTTAGACCAAAAAATGACGCAGAACCATAATACAATAACGGAGCTGTTAGAAAGACTAATGCAAAAAAAAAGACCAAGTCGGCAGTCCAGATGTGCTAGATGCCTCATCTCATATTTTCGCACAGGAAGCACTTGCCAAGAATCAAGAAGAATTGCAAAAAGAAATAAAGATTAACAATGCAACACTTAAGCAAGAGATAGAAACAAAAGTACTGCTAGAGATGGAGGCACGACTAAAAAGCCAAATAGAAGCTATCAGTAAGATAGTAGAGAATAAAAAAGACAAAAATCACCGCCAACAACGAAGCAGTTCAAATATGTCACTTACGTCATCCAGTAGTTCCGATCCACCATCAAACCATAAAGCAAAAGGGAATCAATATCACCCTTACATAGTGTACCCACCTAAGGCAAAAATAGAGTTGTCGAAATACAATGGAAGTGAAGACCAATGCATTGCTTGGCTAAACAAAGCAGAAGAATACTTCGACATTTAAAATATTCAATCTGACGAGGAGAAGGTGAAATATGCGTCAATGCATATGGAAGGGTATGTCTATAATTGGTACCTTTGGTGGAAGAGAGACAATTTTGCCTACACCTGGAACTTGTTCAAAAATGATTTTTTTAATAGGTTTCAAGGAATCAAGGAAGATGAGTTTTTCAGTAAACTTACGAGATTACAACAAGTTGGAAGTGTTGAGGAATTCACACATCAGTGGGAATCCTTGTCGACACGAGTATTTGGGTTGTCTGACAAGCAAAGACTCGAAACCTGTTTAGGAGGTCTTAAACCATACCTCCAAAGAGAGTTAAAGTTACACGACATACCTAACGTAGAGGTAGCAAGACATAAAGCAAAAGCCGCAGAACGCAAACTGGAAGGAATAAAAACAAGAGGCGACAACCATCATTGACAAGAAAAAGAGACACAATGTAGGTATTGTGAAGATACGTGGTCACCCGGCCATCAATGCCACAAACCTCAATCATATGCCTATGAAATGGAAAATAGATCAAAGCCATCTAACAGTTACTCTGATAATAGAAAGAAGAAGAAAAACATATGTCGTCGATGCGGTGATGATTGGATCACAGGCCATAAATGTAGGAACAATCAGACAATACAGTGCAAAATCATCAATGGAAAGGAAGTGCAAGTATCTACACAAGAAATTGCGTCCGACTCTAATACCGACACTGAAGCTAAATGAAGGACGACATTAGGAAAATACTCAAGCTTTGAGGACAAAGCTTTCCAAAAGGGGAAGGCAATGCTATGAATATTAAATATTGTATTAAATTAATCAGTAAATTATTAATTAGTTTAATTGAAGGGACACAACCCTTCTTAAGAATGCTCAAACCTTATAAAAGGTGAGCTCTTGTAAAGTGTTAAGCATCTTATCAATTCAATAATATATCTTATTCAATATGGATTTCGTGTCCTGGTTTTCTGCCGCAATCAGCAGATATTTAAATCTTTTATCATAGTCCCTTACAGTCTCTATCAGTTTTGCATTGTAGTCTTCAATTTATTGGCAGAAAGATATTTGGCATCGGGTGTCTTGAAGAAAGACATAAATTGCTGTTTGATATGAGATTTTGATGCAGTGGGTGTCCTTTCTTTAAAATTTATGTACCATGTGAGTGCTCATTTCTGAAGGGAACCTGCGAATTGTGCCATTTATCTATCTTCATTATAAATAGCATTAGCTTCCCATATTGATTTGTAAATGAACCAATTCCTTCTTGGATCTTCATCACCTTCATAGAAGGGAAGGTGTGATGTTATGTGTTCCATATTCGCCATGACTTCGACTTCTAAGCTCACAGGTGGTGACAATGGATTGCTTCCAACGACAGAAATGCTCGTACACTTGTTTCCGATAAGTACTATCTCTCGATGCGCATTGATAGGATTTAATGCACGTTACTCACTTTCGACAACAATATGAATGGCCCCGGTCGGTTCTTCGTTGGTTGTCGGGTGCCGACTTTCTTTGACAGCTTCTGTCGAAACCTAGGTAA
This sequence comes from Larix kaempferi, assembly GCA_027924585.1. Taxonomy (NCBI): domain Eukaryota; kingdom Viridiplantae; phylum Streptophyta; class Pinopsida; order Pinales; family Pinaceae; genus Larix; species Larix kaempferi. Next base: position 3,746,222 of record BSBM01000123.1, read on the forward strand.
AGTTATGTTTTATATGGGTTGTACTTTGTTTCAGAGATCCTGACTTACTCGATGAATCACTTAATGCCCAAAGTGCCTTGGGGGTTTCTCCCTCACGTTATGAATAGAGAAGATGAAAAAATCGGTTGGAGAAATCAGGTTGAAAAATAACCCAATTTCCTTCTTGCAGTCAATGAATCAATAATCTATTGACCTCATCACCTTCATTATTCTGTTGACTCTAAATGCTAGTTTGGCCAGGGTGAATTCCTAAGTCTTCTTCGACAATTTATTGTACTTTTGCACTCTGCGTTAGATGTAATGGGGAATGCATAGTGATAGATTCAGGTATACTCAACTGGAGAGTGCTTCCATGCTCCATCCATAGATATTCATCCATCGGTGACAGGTCTTCATCAACGCTCTCAGTTTTTCAAGCTCGAATTGATTCTGGCGGATTTCCTTCTGCATATGTCACTATACCTGACTTGCATTTTTTCTGGAGCATACTAGCTTGCTCCCTTAACTCCTCATGCCTCTTCCTCCTCTTTTATCTTTCAATCTTCTGTATATCTGGAGTGCTTTTATGAATTACTAATCTATATTTTTTGATTTTTTTGGATTTTGCACTGCTGTCCATCTTGTGTTTTCTTCTATCGACCGTTATTCATATACCCTATCATACCATGGTCAGCTACCCCCCAATTTCCGGCCCAAAGTTCTTTAGAGAAATTGGGTGGTGCAACAGTTCATTTGCTGAGGAAGTGTTCCCACTCTTGCTCTATCATGAATTTTTCCTACAGTTTTTTCTTTTCTTCCCAGTTCATGTTTCAGAGAGGTGGTAACAATAATGGTCGAGGTTCGACAATATGCAATGCTCCTTTGTCGATCAAGAATTTAAACAGAAGCATTGGTAGAGAGAAAATAAATTGCTCGTTCAGGTCGTTATAGAACCTACGCTTCACATTATCGACAGAAACTCATTCCTCGATCGCGCACTCTTCACAGAACTTGTCAACAATTTTTTCAAACCATTTAGATAAACATGCAATTAGATAGATAGGAACAGAAGATAAGTAATGGTGGAAGAGCCAAAAAGTATTTCTATTAATCAAAACCCAAGTACAATACAATGTCTCAGTTCCCCCTGTATCCGTATCTCCAGCCTATATATATATAGTTTACAGAAATTTACATAACGACCTGTCGGTTCACTAAACGACGTGACTAACTGAATCGACATGTAGTGGTCGAACGGAGGACCTAGTCGACACGATGGTTCGACATGTTCTACGACTTGGTCAAACGGAGTTCCTAGTCGGGAGGCCGAGATAGGATCCTCCAACAGGGATCATTTGGTGCTGATAGGGTTTTTATCTTTCCTATGAGTATTAGTTTTTTGAAAGAGTTATAGAGCTCAGAAGATATAATTTATTTTATGCCTTGTCATGTTTAAACCATCGAATGGCATTTATGTGTTGCCAGTGGTTGCTAGTCTTTATGGAGAGATGACACATGGTTTTTATATATTCAAACTAATTTTTACCTAGTTATTTAAAATATGCTTTTATTAGGATCTTTCTCTACAATTGATATTGGACCTTCAAGCTGTTCATGAGAGTGTGTATGTTCATATTTTTTTGTCTATTGTTGTTGATGCTTGGGACATTTGTAATATAAATGAATGCACACCGATTATAGTGGTGGGGCGACAGTGGGATGGTAATTATTTTGGCATACTCTTCCTATAGAGTTGTCCAAAGCGTTCTGGTAGATTATTTTATTTGTATTGAGAAGTTCGTGTCTAACAAAAATTTTATTTGTATTGAGAAGCTCGTGTCTGGCAGATTTTTTATTTGTATTGAGAAGCTCATGTTTGACAGATTTTTTATTTGTATTTCCAAGTTCGTCAATTTTATCTATAACCTAAATTTGATAGGTTTGGTATTTGTTTTACGGTATTTTGTTTTTGTAAGGGTCATTCAGAAGTAAAATGTTTTTTGGTGATTTTTTTTATGTGTAATTACTATCATCATCTAGAAATGGGAGTCTAGTTATGTATCATGAATACATAATTTAGTTGGAACATGATACTTCATTTCTATCATGATTATTTATAATATGTACAAGGCATGTTTAACCTGAGATGTAGACATTTTGCTATTTGATATCTTGTCTTTTGCATCCAATGACGGTGCTAAACTAGTTCTACAACATTTTGCATTCTTTTGAAAATTTCAAGGTCATCGATACAAACACCACCTCAATTTATCTGAGAAAAAGTAGTCTTTAATGGATTAGTTCTAATGATATGCCTGATGCTACATTAATGTGATTTCTATTCATGTTAGTGTATGTTCTTATTTCTAATAACCCTTTCAAGTTTCTAATTAACTCTAAAAATTCTAAATCAAATGACGATTCAGATTTTGATTGTCAACAAAAGAAAGGAAAAAGTGGTATCTATATCTATAAACAGATAGGCGGGTTAGTTTTTTTCTTAGAGGGAAACTTTAAATGGGAGGTTTGGAAAATAAGCTAATTGGGAATTCATACACTATATTAAGGTTTTGGGTCTTGATAAGACTCCATGTTGTAATAATGGTTCGTGGGTTCCATAATCACTCCACGATGTAAAGTGTTCAAATATATTAGTTTGTCGGTCTGTTAATATTTGGGTCCCCACATGTCCGTTGGACCATTAAGGGATGGCATAAAAGGTGGAGTCCCCACTTGCCCTGAATCTATTTAGTGCAGTTGTGTTTCACCAACACCTTTAGTCATAAGTGAACGAATACTGCTTTTGAAATGTATAAATAAATACCTCCTCTCCTCATTCATGCATTTGTTCATTCGAGAGTCTAGAGTTGAGATCTAGTATATGCTCTTCTATTGCACTACCCTAGTAATCTGTAGAATCAAAAGCTGAGTCTTCATGGAAAAAGATTCACCAAGACATTACAAGGTTTTATAATTCGATGAAAGATTCACCAAGTTTTTACAATATTTTATAATTTAGTCAAATATTCGCCAATATTTTACATAATATCTTATAATTTAATGAAATATTCGCCCATAGTTTACAAGATTCTATGATAGAATGAAATATTAGCCAAAATATTATATATACATATTATATTATTGATAAAATAACCTTCAAATTTTCCTATATATCATGGAGAGTCGCCCATTTATTATACATATAAACTTGAGGGGGGTTCTTAAAATTATCCCTGGTGAAAGCTAAAGTTTCCAAAAGCAGTCAATGCAAGCGCATGGATGGTGAAGGAGACCACATACATTGAACCAAGAAGGAAAATCATCTTATAAAATAAGAGGAGCACACCACCCTCATATATTTTTCCTGTTTTATTATCGAATTGATGAGCTTTAAAATTTTCAATACTTGGGAGATGTTCCCCTAGTCAACAATAGGGAGATGTGCCCCTTTGTAACCAAAACTAGTTGGACTATTTGCTAGCATTCCAATGGGTGATTGAGGAGAAGGGAATACAATCCTTTTCATAGAACTTAAATGCAATATATTACATATTTTGCAGGTCTTATTTGAGTCTTGGTATGGTGTGAGAAATATCCAGTATGTTGGTGCTTCTGTAGTCTGGTTAGATGAACTCAATCAGTGGAATCAGTATCAACGAGACGAAAACAATATTTTAGTTAGAATATTTTTGAGCATTTATGTAATTTTATACCTATCCTATTTCGTTCATAGTATCGTTTCCAGTAGGAAACACTTTTTGTTCCATCAAAAAAGGTGTCTGGATGAGCAAGTTATGGCCATTTTACTAAACCTAGGGGTTCCACTAGTGGTAAAGAACGCGCCATTGCTTTTCTATATATAAATATTCATTTGTTTCGAGTTATATGAGAGCCATATATTTAGGATGGAATCCATTCTTTCTAACTGAGTGAATTATCAGATCTAATTCTAGTTCCATCCATGATATTCTTCATCCAATGTTGCAGACTCCATTTAATGGAGTATTCTCTTCCGTAATTATTCTTTGCTTCCTTTCTTGAGGTTGCTAGTGACCCTATGAGTAATTTCAATACTTCTGAGGATCTGTAATATGATGGAAATTTTCTAATTAACAATATTTGATATGATTTATAGATTTGACATTTATATTTTGCATGAATTTGAGCTATTGTTATACCTATGCTCGTTGTAATGTTTATTTTGACTAGCTTTCCAGTAGTTGCAGTAGAATGCATTATGTGAGCTCATTTGTCTTTTGTAAGTTTTTGCAAGTCCATCAAACCCTGATAAACCCATCCACATCCTTAAGTTTGAATTTCATGATACTCTGGAGGTGTTTGGAAAAGTATGGTTGGAAAAATAGCTAGCCAGTCCTAGGTAGCGCAGTTGCATAATTGGCCTCCAAACCCTATTCTTTTTTATTCTAAACCTCTATTTTATTTATATATAAATTTGGGGGATATACCATATAGTCAACCCTGGGTTTTGTAACGTCCCCATTTTGACCACCATTGCATTAAATCGTAAATGATGTAAATATTGTTATTTAATCATGGTGAGGAGCTCAAGGCCAAGGTCGCGCCATTGATTTAGCATTTTTATGTATCGACAATTAAAAATAGATTCCTATGGTTCTTGTACTAGACATGCACAATGTAAATTTAGACATCATGTGAATACGAATTTTAATGAACTGCCCGCAACGAGCTATGCAAATGCAACAAGAGATGGGGGCATGATTTTTCAAGGAATAGGGAGGGAAATTATTCAAACCCTTGAGCCAATGGTGTTAATCCATGTGTCAATGAGAAAACCCATAAACCCTCAACTACCCATTTTGGCTTATGCACCCAATCATTTAATTCTTCCAAGAGTTGGTTGAGGCAGTTAATGCCTTGGGAATGGAGAGGTATGGCAGCCAATTTCGTGTATGGGCAAGCCATCAACCTGGAAAATCGTATTTTGTCTTCTTGGGCAAGAAAACACCCACAAAATGGTGCCCAAATCCATTCTTGACCCATGGCCTTTGCTCTCACACGCAGTCTGAACTAGCTGGGCTTTCCCCATCACGTTTTTCATCATTTTCCTACATTTTTCCATGGTTGGGAGCTCGTTTTTGTCTTACACAGTGGCTAGGAGAGGAGGACCACGATTTGGGGCTGTTATGGAGGTCGTTTTTGCCCTGGAATGTCCATGGACGTTTTTCTGAAAACGGATTTGGCTTCCCAAGGTTGTTTCCTCATTTAGCTTTTTCATTTTTGGCTGCCCACGTTTTTCTGAACTAGTAGAAACCCCATTTTGGGCATCTCACTGTAAAAACGTTTTCTTCATGCCCAACACTTGTACTTTTGTTGTTTTCTACATCCCTGTTTTAGTTTGAACTATGAGCAAGAAATTTGGAGTGGAAGTGGACCTGAGTTGGCTTGATAAACCTAGTGGGGAAAATAACCTCTCAAGAATATCAAAAGGGATGGCTACTCTTCTATGCACACCTTGAACAACACTGAATTGGAAGGTATGGCCTGAGGGACTGTGTAGTAGTGAAGGGAATACTTCCTTGAGTCAGGTGTGTAGGTGTGGGGAACCAAGGTGGATAGATCTTATAGAGGTATCCATAGCTCTGTGGTTGAGCTCACTAGCTTAGCAATTCTTCCTTTCCATTGCCTAGCAGCCTGATAAACCCAACTATCGATTGGCTTGGCTGATTTTGGTGTATATTTGGCTATGCGTGAGTCTATTGTTCCCTTTTCCTTGTAGAAATCATGCCCAGCTTGGGGGGTGGCAGTTGTATCAAGAGATTGATAAGCACAACTGGCCTATGGTTGGGTGGAACGTTGCAGTTGCATAGCTGGTTTCTCAGGACTACTTTGTTTTAAGATAAGTACTCTCATGTGTTTAAATTCTGCAATGTATTTATTTAATGTCTGTCACGAAAATGTTTGAATGTATGTTAGATATGTGGAGGATTTTAATTCCGTTGTGTTTAATTACAATATGCATATGTATATGTCTTCTATTATCAATGAGTTTTACTTAATGGATATGGGGCTAGATGCCTGAATTTAGTGTCATGTTCTATCCCTTGCTTGGTCTAATGGGAGGGGACGTTATAGGTTTGATTACTTTCAGAAAGCGCTAGAAGCCGTGGGTTTCCACAGAAGTCTCGTGGATAATTGTTTTGTACACTTGGGTTTGGCTCAAGGGGTCTACCTGGGCATGAAGTACCCATAAAAGTGCGGCTATAAAATTATTGGCCTGTTGTCATCCTACTTGTAGCCTTATCAGGTCATTAACATCATTTTGGGAGGATTTTGGAAGAGTTTAAGTTTGTTTGAATTTTTTTGCTTGAATCCTAGTCAAATTAACTAGTTTGGTCAAAGCTATCTACTATGGTTTAAATTTTACAAGTTTTTGGAGTTAATGTGCCTTTCAATCAGATGGGGTACATTATATTGGTATTAGAGTATGTTCCTCTCCACCTTTGAGCAACAATACCAAGCTCCATTGCTCAGTAAAAGAAGAAAGTTGCAGAATGAGGCTTGTACCAGTAGTCGTTGAAGAAGACCTTGAGCAGTATGAAGAAGAAGAGGTGATTTATGTAGTTGGAGGTTTGCATATGTCAAGAGATGAAGCCAGTTACATTTGTTACCAGACATCCAGAGAAGATAGAAGGCCTGATCCACCCACGTTGAGTATTGTTGACGGCGGAGTGTTCTTTGGAGGATAGCCACTAGGAGCTGATCCCTCTGAGTATCTTTGACGATACCACGCTTTAAGCAAAGAGATCCATGAATTCTTGTGTTTTCGAGAGTTCTGTGAATCTGAGTTTAGAATATTGTTTAGGACAAGGTATCCCTTTAGAAACTCACATCATAATAGAATAAGCCATATTGTCAACAATGTGTGTACAGATGTGGAGCAAATATTGCAACAGAATGAAGTTTTACCTTCAAAGTCCTCTACATCAAAGATTTGTGAAGAAAGTGCAACTAGTATCATGGTGGAGCCTACTAATGGTATAGATCCTCATTCCACTCAATATGTAGAAGCATCAAGTTGCATGGAGAAGAATAGCAATGAAGCATAATCAAAGATCCATGAGGTGGAGTGCAAGTCACTGCAAGAGAGAAGAAAGTTGTGCGACAAAAGAAGGAGAGGATGTTTGTCCTCCAAAGCCACACTTCCTTGCAGTGCCATTGAAGATGAGTGAAAAGGAGATTAGGAAGGCCCTGAAAACTCTACATGGTACCAATGCATTGGTGTCACACTATTTTTGGATAATGGAGGAGAAATCTTCCATTGAAGACTTGGAGGAGATTCGAAAAGCAGTGACATACATAAGAGGTGCATTTTTGCAGCTGCTTTCCAATAGATATCATCTTCTTGAGATTGTGAAGATGTGTCATAGTGCCTCATTAGAATATGGAGAGGATATTGATAAGCTCACTCAAGAGTTGGAGTCTACATATGATTATTTGAGGAGCACTCAAGAGGTCTTTCAAGAATCATAGTTGCAAGTTGATCAACTTCAAAAGGAGTTGAGCACACCACATTCTCCATATTGTATGGAACATGATCATGTGCACATGGTAGGATACATTTTGGGTTTAATGGAGGAACCTTATGTGGAGACTGGACATGAGGAAGATGTAGAATTGCAGGTGCTTGTGAAGAGACATGATGAAGGAAATTTTGGCCAAGCACTTGTTTTGAAGAACGAGGAGAAGAAATTAGATATGGGGGAGATAACTAAAGACATTCCATCCAAATAAGCAAGCAAAGGTATTCACTATTCCATGGATTGGGTAGATGAGTACATAACCACAATGGAAGATCAACGATGCACTATACTTGCTTGCATTGGTAGGATATTTATGGATGCATCATTTGATGTGTAATCTTGTGAGCAGCAGCATGAGTCCCTATGGCAGCCATGTGATCCTTCCAATATGCATAGCAGGCTTAGTAGCACATGTGAACCCTACTTGAATTGGTTGGATGGACTAGTTGACATGGAGAGTGTTTCCGAAACACTCACCTTGCTTGTGGAGAATTTTGAGCTACCTCCATGGGAAGGATATTTAGCTCTAAAGGAGAAGGCTGATATATTTCCATTTGGATCAGCAAGCATGAGTGTTTATTCACTCATGGATGGAATGAAAAGATGCAAAGAAGAGAAGGAGACTCATGGTAGTGATGCAATACAAATTTGTTTATGGGATCCTGGAATCATTTGGAAAGGCACATTGTTCTAAGTGATCAAGAATTTAAGTGGGATGATGCATAACCCATGGGATCCTAGCATTCCATGGAGTGACATATTTCTACTGATGGAAAACATAGGGTGAGTCATCCTTGACTTTCATAAGTCTATCCATGGAAAACAATGGGATGATTTACTAAGTGGGAAATTTTATGATGGATGGACACACTATGTTTTTGCTTGGTGTTTTGCGAGTCTTCAAAAGACTCTTTGCGATGGAAATAAGCAAGGTGGAATACAGTGGTATGAGAAGGTTTTTTGGAACCTTCCTCCTGCTACACCAATAGACAAAGTAGTTTTGCAAGTTTTGCAACATCCATAACTACAATTGCTCGAAGACAAGCAATTTTTGGGCAAGGAGGACCGTAATGTACCCTTCCTGAGGATCTATGGTCACTCTGCTACATCTTCAACCCATATAGATTCTGGCATAAAAAATTAATAAAGAAGGGGTTAAGTTTTTAGGCATTAATTGTCAAGTTAATTAATTTTTAAGACTTAGGATAAGTTTGCTATAATAAATTGTAATTATTTTGATATTATTTAATTTCTGTAATTAGTGAATGTGCTTAGGTGTCCAAGCAGGGCGCATGAGGCCTTTTGGATCCAATGACTTGTTATCCACAGTGGAAACTAGAATAAAATCAAAGAAAAATCCATAAAGCCACAAAAAAGATGGAAATCAACACAAAAGTAGCAAACTCAGAAAAGCAGAAAGTGGGAAGAAAAGGCAAGAAAGTCCATAAAGTAGAAAGAAGCAAAAAACCAAGCAAAAGAAATGGAAAAGCAGATAAAATCCAAAAAAGAAAGATGTTTCCAAAATCATAAAAGCAATCCAAAGCAAAATGGCAACAAATCTAAGAAAAAGAAAGGCAAAAGCTAAAGTTACCAAAAGCAGTCAATGAGGGCGCATGGATGGTGAAGGAGACCACATACATTGAACCAAGAAGGAAACTCATCTTATAAAAGAAGAGGAGAGCACTACTCTCATATCCTTTTCTATTTTGATTATTGAATTGATTAGCTTTAACCTTTTCAAGACTTGGGAGATGTGCCCCTAGTCAACAGTAGGGAGATGTGCCCCTCTGTAACCGGAACTAATTGGATTGTTTGCTAGCATTCCAATGGGTGATTGATGATAAGGAAATATAGCCATTTTCATAGAAATTTAATGAAACAAATTACCTATTTTTTAGGTCTAATTTGAGTCTCATTATGGTGTGGAAAATATCTAGTGTGTTGGTGGTTCTGTAGTGTGGCCAGATAAACTCAATCAGTGGAATCAGTATCAGTGTGCTGAAAAAAATATTTTGGTTACAATAGTTCTGATAATTTTTTGACTTCGAGACATGTCCCATTGCATCTAGAACATCGTTTTCAGTAGTAATTTTTTTTTCTATTTCATCAAAAATGGTGTATGGATGAGCAAGTTATGGTCATTTTACTAGATCTGGGGGTTTCAACTATAAAGAACACGACATTGCTTTTCTATCTATAAACCTTCCTAAGTTTCGAGTTATATGAGAGCCATATATTCAGGATGGAATTCACCCTTTCTCACTGAGTGAATTTTCAGATTTGATTCCAGTTCCATCCATGATCGTCTTCATCCAATGTTGCAGACTCCATTTAATGGAGTATTCTCTTCAATAATTACTCTATGATTCCTTTCTTGAGGTTTCTAGTGACTTTATGAGTAATTTAAATTCTTTTGAGGCTCTATAATATGATGGAAATTTTCTTATAAATAATATTTGATATGATCTATAGATTTGGCATTTATATTTTGCATGAATTTGAGCTACTAATATACCTATGCTCGTTGTAATGTTTATTTTGACTAGCTTTTCAGTAGTTGCAGTAGAATGCATTTTGTGAGCTCATTTGTAATTCTGTAAGTTGTTGCAGGTCCATTAGACCCTTATAAACCCATCCACAACCCTAAGTCTGAATTTTGTGACTCTCTAGAGGTGTTTGGAAAAGTCTGGTTGAAAAACTAGCCAGCAAGTCCTAGGTAGCACAGTTGCATAATTAGCCCCCAAACACTGTTCTTTTTGCTTCTAAACCCTTTTTTTATTGTTGTATAAGGTTGGGGGATATTCCATATAGTCAACCCTGGGTTTGATTACTTTCAGCAAGCACCAAAAGCCTTGAAATTCCACAGAAGTCCCATGGACAACTGTCTTGTACCCTTGGGTTTAGCCCAAGGGGTCTACATGGGAATGAAGTACCCATAAAAGTGTTGTTGTCAAAGTATTGGCACGTTGTCATCCTGTAATACCCCAATTTTGACCCTTATGAAATATTGGCTTCTAATGTAAATATTGTATACACACGTTGTATGTTTCCCTAGCGTGGAGCTCAAAGCCAAGGCCCCGCTAGTTTATGCTCAGATTTTATTTAAATTAGACACGCTTTGATATTGTGTTACCCACGTGCTATTAAGCCATGGGATATTGTAAATTGATGTAAATATTCAATATTGAAATAAAATACCAAAACTGGCTATGGAAGCAACGAATGAGAAGGGGCCATGTGTACCCACTAGGGAGTGGTGAGGGGGCTAAGGAATTGAACCATAGGCTGCCATATGTCACCTTGAGAACCCATTTGACTTACCTTGCTGACATTTATTTATTGTTGTAAGGAAGTGGTTGAGGAATTCAGTCCATGGCTTCAATGGAGCATGGGAAACCCAGAAATTCGTATGGCAGAGTATGGGCTTTGTTTTCTTGTACCACAAGCCACTCTACCTCATGAGAGTTGCTTCTTCCTCATCCCCATTCCATTGTGAAACGAACCGGCACCATTTTCCATCCAAAAAAAACGAATTGTCAGCAGAGAGAAAAACCAAAAATCGCGACTTTGAAAGACCCCACGTTTTGAAGAGCCAAAAACGCCCAGATTTGGCATTGGACAGTGAAATCCAATGGGGGATCCATTGGTATGAACCTTGGGGCGAATTTGGGAGCATTAGCTATCCCGAAATCCATAGGAATACCTAGTTTTTGCAGCCCAGAAAACCAGTGACGGATTTGAGTTATTTGGTGAGCACAATGGTGAGAAATCAAGTAGGAAATGACTGTGCAGAGGTTGGGTGTGCTTGATAAACCCAGTGAAGGCTAGGATCTCAAGGATTAGCAGTTGGACCTTTCTATGCCCATCCTGAAGAGCACTGGAGGGAAGAGTTGCCTGAGGGACTGTGTAACAGAGAAGGGGATCTTCCTTGTGTTGGATGTGGTAGGTAATGTGGGTGCCTGACTGTTGAGTTCACTTGAGATGCCTGTAGCTCTGTGGTTGAGCTCACTGGCTTAGAGTTACCCTCCTCTATCTTCTTGAATGCTTGATAAACCCAACAGTGTGTTGGCTTAGCATAGCTGATGACCGAAACCATGGCTGTGAGTGAGCCCAGCTAGTTCTTCCTTAGTTGATACACAACCCAGCTCGAGGGTGATCTCTCAGCTGAAAGAATATAGGATGGATAGAGATCTATGGTTGGGTGGAACATTGCCCTCCCGTAGCCAGTCGTTAGACATTTACATTTCAAGATAAGTATTCTTGTGAATTAATTTATATACATTTTGTGTTATGCAATGTGTTCAATCTGAATGATAAATATTCATGGTAATCAAATTCAGATGGAATATGTGAATAACATGAGAATGAGATTGAATCTCTGCATATGGAATCACCTTTTTTCTTGAGATAAACATGTTGATGCATTCCATTCTGTCTGTATATTATTATGTTTAATTCCGCTGTGTTTATATTGAGTTGATTCTGCACTCAGAAGTTTTAATTGTTATGAATTTATGAGTAAAAGAAAGAATAGTGGGGCTAAGTCTGCCAAAAACCCCATATGATTGGTCATGTTCTCTCCCCTGCATTTGGAAGGTGGGAGGGGACATTACAGAGTGGTATCAGAGCCCATGTTGCAACACTGGGGCTGCTTGGGCCAAATTCTGAGTTACAGGCAGATAACAGAATGTTTTAACGAGGTATTGGTGAAGTTTAGAGCGTCATTTTGATATGGAAAAATGGCAGGATCAGATTTCTCAGATGTAACATAGGATCACACCCTTTCATATACCTCTCCCAGAGCTTTCCAACGGTACCAAATTCGTCCAATTTGGTTAAGGGACGAGGGAGATATGACCCCCACAAGCACGCAGATTGCGCGGGGATTGCGCGCAGATTACGTGCGGTTGCGCACGGGTTGCGCGCAGATTGCATGTGGATTGCGCGCGGATTGCGCGCAGATTGCATGTGGATTGCGCGCGGGTTGCGCCAGATTGCGTGCGGATTGCGCGCGGGTTGCGTGCAGATTGCGCGCGAGTTGCGCGCAGATTGCGTGCGGGTTGAGCACGGATTGCGTGTAGGTCGTGCACGGATTACGTGCAGGTCGCACACGGATTGTGTGCAGGTTGCGCACAGGTTGCGAGCAGGTTGCGCACAGGTTGTGTGCAGGTGGCGCACAGGTGGAGCACAGGTTGCAAAGGGAGTTAAAAAGGAAAAGTAGTTAAACCCATAATTTTATAAAAGATGAATGGTGCATCGAAATTGAGATCCGCGAATTGCTGAGTGTTCCTTGTTATATGGACTAACTTCGCCCGATATAAAAGTTTTTGTGATTCTTCATAGATTTTCTTCCACAGGTGGCTGAAGTTGGCATCCTGGACCAAAATACAACTGTGTAAAATGTGCAGAATTATTGGTAAGAGTTGTCATTTTTGAAACAACGTTGTTTCCACACCCGATGTCGGAATGGAGCACGGGGACAGGCATTGGAAAGATTTTCTAGTAGGGAATAATGGTGTATGACAAGAATTGGAATGAAGTTATCATACCCCACAAATAATTAGAGCAAAAATGTACCAGCGACTGTTTTGACAAATTATTGATAAATATGGGCAATTTCCAAAATTGCTTGAATGGGCAAGGGAAAGGAATGCATAGCAACTATGAATTATTCCATGAGTTCTATTATGTTAAATATTGATTGTGTATATTTCTATATGCATTCTTATGATGTCTGACAAATATTTTCATAATACACAGTGCTTGCAGCTCATAAAATTTATAATTGTAGCAGAGGTAGCATACAGGAAAGATGGTGACCATAAATGATGCTCAAGATCCTTATGAACACGAAGGAGATGTTCTAGGAGAAAATATGCATGAAGAAAATGCGGAGACTGAATCCAATGGGAGAAGGGAGCAGGTGACTCCTCAGAATTTGGTTGAAACCATGGTGAGCTTCAATGAAAGATTGATGAAGGCTCGGGAAGAACAACACCAACTCAATGCTGCTATTTTGCAAAGCCTCACTGATATGCAGCATAAGATAAACCTTGGGTCCAACCCAAGCAATATGGGTGAAGAAGGAAGAAATGCAGGGAGTCATTCTAGAGGTCGCTCGAAGAGGAGGACTCCAAGCCCAACGAAGAGTTCGGTGAGCAGAAAGCATAAAACATCTTCATCAAGGTCTTCTTTAAGCAAGTCGTGTGACTCCAAATGTTCTAGAAGAAGTCCAAGACATGCACCTAAGAGATTGGATGGAAGAAAGAAGTTCAAGGGCATCCCACAGGGAGAATTCAGGAAGGGAAGACCTCCCACATTTGATGGGGAAGGCAAGACTGGCCAAGAGGCAGAAGCATGGCTTCTTGGAATGAAGAAATACTTCAGAATTCAAGACTACTCAGAAAATGAGAAAGCCAGAATTTCCATTTACAATCTAAATGGAAGAGCTTCCATTTGGTGGGACAATCTCTTGCAAGTGAAAATAATTAATGAGAGAAAGATCAGTTGGGAAAGATTTAAGAGGTACTTCAAGGAGAAATACATTTCTGCTAGGTATTATGATGGTAAGAGAAAAGAGTTTAATGAACTCAGGTTGGGACTAAAGTCTATGGAAGAGCATGTCCACAAATTCTTGGAATTACTGAGGTATGTTGACTACATTAAGGATGAGAGAGTAAAAATCCAATGCTTCCTTGGAGGTCTAACTCAAGCCTTCAAGGATCATATTGAGTTTGTTAATCCACCAAGTTTGGATGAAGCCATTAGGATGGCAATGCATTTCTATGAGAAAAGTAAAGGAAAAATAGAGGCTAACCCAGCATGGAAAGGAAATCCAAGAGGGAAGTTTGATCAAAAGAAGAATGGCTTCAAGCCACCATTCAGAGGTCAGCCTAGAACCTTTCCACAGGGACAACAAGCAAGGAGTGGATTCAAACCAGCAGTGGCAGCAGACAAAGTATCAAAAGGACCACTTCAGTGTTGGGAATGTGGATAAAACCACATGTTGAAGGATTGTCCACATCGAAAAGACAATTCTCGAAAGTGGAACAACTTGAAGCGAGTAGCTACGGTGGGGGACATGGCAAGGACAACACCTCGGATTTATGCAGCGTTGGATAATCATCATGCAGACCATCAATCATCAGTGGTGGAAGTCGAAGGTAAGATTGCTACGCAATCTATTTCTGTTTTGATTGATCCAGGATCCACTCATAGTTATGTTTCTCCAAAAGTGGTTGAAGGTTGTTCTCTTAGAAAAATGAGGCCTAATAAGTCTTGGCTAGTGCAATTAGCCACGGGAACCAAGAGAAAATTAAGTGAGGTAGTGATGGAGTGTCCCATAGAATTGAATGGACTCCACACATATGTTGAATTGAATGTGTTACCATTAGGATCCTATGATGCATTAATTGGCATGGATTGGCTAGAAAAACATAGAGCCAAATTGGACTGTTATGAGAGAGCACTTGAGTGCATTGATGAAAAGGGAAGGCCAACATTGGTAAAAGGGATTCCCAAGCAAGTTTCAGTAAGGCAGATTTCAGCCCTGCAGTTGAAAAAGTTTTATAAGAAGGGTTGTCAATTATATGCAGTCCATATGCCAGATTCATTAGAGGACAAAGGGCCAAGACTAGAAGACTTTAGGATATTTGAAGAGTTCCAAGATGTGTTTCCGGATGAGGTACCAGGGTTGCCACCGACGAGAAATATTGATTTTTCCATCAATCTTGTTCCGGGGGCAACACCGAATTCCAAAGCTCCTTATAGAATGAGTACACCAGAGTTGGTGGAATTGAAGATACAGCTGCAAGAATTAATTAATAAAAGGTATATCAGGCCTAGTGTGTCTCCTTGGGGAGCACCAGTGTTATTTGTCAAGAAGAAAGATGAGACTTTAAGGCTGTGTATTGATTACAAGCAGCTCAATAAAGTGACAGTTAAGAACAAGTATCCATTACCAAGAATTGATGACTTGTTTGATCAAATGAAGGAAGCCAAATTATTTTCAAAGATTGACTTGAGGTCCGGCTACCATCAAGTGAGGATTAAAGAAGAATACATTCACAAGACGGCTTTCAGAACTAGATATGGTCATTATGAGTTCACTGTGGTTCCATTTGGCCTTACCAACGCACCTGCCACATTCATGTGTCTCATGAATAGTGTATTCAACAAATATTTGGATAAGTTTGTGATTGTGTTTTTAGATGACATTCTTGTCTATACAAGAAATGAAGAAGAACATGAGGAGCATCTAAGAATGGTGTTGCAAGTTCTTAGAGAACATCAGCTGTATGCCAAGTTAAGCAAGTGTGAATTCTATCAAAAGAGGATTCAATATTTGGGTCATGTCATTTCAGAAGAAGGAATTGCAGTGGATCCGGAGAAGATTAATTCCATCATGGATTGGCCAACTCCAAGAAATGTTTTGGATGTTAGATCTTTTATGGGCCTTGCTGGTTACTACAGAAGGTTTATTGAAGGATTCTCCAGGATAGCTCATCTGATCACTTCATTGCAAAGGAAGAACATCAGATTTGTATGGTCTGAAAAATGTGAGAAAAGTTTTCAGAAGCTGAAGGAGTTACTTACCAGCGCTCCTGTTTTGAAGATAGCAAATCCAAGGAAGGATTTTGTAGTGTGCACAGATGCTTGCATTGATGGACTGGGTGGGGTTCTCATGCAAGAAGGAATTGTGATTTGCTATGAATCCAGGAAATTAAAAGAGCATGAAAAGAATTATGCCACACATGATTTAGAATTAGTAGCCATAATGCATGCTCTTAAGATGTGGAGGCATTACTTGATGGGAAGAAGATTTGAGCTTAGAACAGACCACATGAGCTTGAAGTATTTGTTTGATCAGCCAAATTTGAATGCTAGGCAAGCTAGATGGATGGAATTTATTTGTGAATTTGATTTTGAAATTAAACATGTAAAAGGGAAGGAGAATAAGGTTGCAGATGCTCTTAGCAGAAAATTTCATGTTTCAGCAGTAAGTATGTGCAAATCAGATTTGAAGACAAGAGTTCCTGAAGCCCAAAACGGTGATGAAACTTGCCTTCAAATTAAAGAGAAGTTGCAGCACAGTAATGTGGATGAAAAGTGTGCAGGATATCATCTGGGTGAAAACAGTATCCTCATCTACAAAGATAGGTTGTACATTCCAAATAATGCAGATTTGAAGAAACTAGTGATGGATGAAATACACAAAATGCCGTACTCTGGACACCCAGGATATCAGAAGACTATAACAGCGGCAAGAAAGCAATACTTTTGGAATGGCATGAAGAAGGACATTGCTAGGTGTTAGAAGTGCCAACAAGTCAAGGCAAAACACCAACATCCAGCAGGGTTATTGCAGCCCTTACCCATTCCGGAATGGAAGTGGGAAGTGATCTCCATGGATTTTAAAACAGGTCTGCCCATGACAGTGAAGAAGCATGATTCAATCATGGTTGTGGTGGATAAGCTATCGAAGGTAGCTCACTTTATTCTAGTGAAGTCCACTCACAAGGCTAGTGACATTGCGAACATCTTCATGAGAGAGATATTCAGATTGCATGGATTGCCTAAGGCAATAATTTCTGATCGTGATACAAAGTTCACCTCCAATTTCTGGAAGGGATTATTTCAGGAATTGGGAACTAAATTGAATTTCAGTATAGCTTACCATCCTCAAATGGATGGCCAAACCGAGAGGGTGAATCAGGTTCTTGTAGACATGTTGATAATTTATGTGATGGACAAACCATCCAAGTGGGAAGATTACTTACACTTGGTTGAATTTGCATACAATAATGCACACCATGCATCCTTGGGAATGAGTCCATTTGAAGCATTGTATGGCAAGGGACGCAGGACGCCAGTGAATTGGGATGACCCAGTGAACAGGGTAGTGCTTGGACTAGAGATGATCAAGGAAATGGAACAGGAAATTGTTAAGATCAGGCAGAATTTAAAGGCGGCTCAGGACAGGCAAAAGAGTTATGCAGATTTGAAAAGAGCACATAAGGAATTTTAGATCATGGATCATGTTTACTTGAGAGTGAAACCAAGGAAGAGTTCCCTCAAGTTGGGGAGTTGTGCCAAGTTGTCACCAAGATATTGTGGGCCATTTGAAGTCCTTGATAGGATAGGGCCAGTTGCATATAGAATTGCATTGTCTGCTAACATAAGAGCTCATAATGTTTTCCATGTATCTTTGCTTAAGAAGTATGTACATGATCCTAATCATATGATTGATTGGAATGTGATACAGGTGGAACCCGAGGGAGAGTTCCAAGTAGGACCTATGCGCATCCTCGACAAGAAAGTCACATTGCTAAGGAACAGAGCCATTGGGCAGGTAAAGGTCTAATGGGAGCACCTTAGTCCTGATGAAGCTACATGGGAGCTAGAGGATTCCATGAGGGAGGCATTCCCATTTTTGTTAAGTTTTGAGAACACTGAGGATGGTGTTGTTCTAAGGGGGAGGGGAATGTAATACCCCAATTTTGATCCTTATGAAATATTGGCTTCTAATGTAAATATTGTATACACACATTGTATGTTTCTCTAGCGTGGAGCTCAAGGCCAAGGCCCCGCTAGTTTATGCTCATATTTTATTTAAATTAGACACGCTTTGATATTGTGTTACCCACGTGCTATTAAGCCATGGGATATTGTAAATTGATGTAAATATTTAATATTGAAATAAAATACCAAAACTGGCTATGGGAGCAATGAATGAGAAGGGGCCATGTGTATCCACTAGGGAGTGGTGAGGGGGCTAAGGGATTGAACCATAGGCTTCCATATGTCACCTTGAGAACCCATTTGACTTACCTTGCTGACATTTATTTATTGTTGTAAGGAAGTGGTTGAGGAATTCAGTCCATGGCTTCAATGGAGCATGGGCAACCTAGAAATTCGTATGGCAGAGTATGGGCTTTGTTTTCTTGTACCACAAGCCACTCTACCTCGTGATATTTGCTTCTTCCTCATCCCCATTCCATTGTGAAACGGACCGGCACCATTTTCCATCCAAAAAAATGAATTGCCAGCAGAGAGAAAAACCAGAAATCGCGACTTTGAAAGAACCCACGTTTTGAAGAGCCAAAAACGTCCAGATTTGGCATTGGACAGTGAAATCCAATGGGGGATCCATTGGTATGAACCTTGGGGCGAATTTGGGAGCATTAGCTATCCCGAAATCCATAGGAATACCTAGTTTTTGCAGCCCAGAAAACCAGTGACGGATTTGAGTTATTTGGTGAGCACAATGGTGAGAAATCAAGTAGGAAATGACTGTGCAGAGGTTGGGTGTGCTTGATAAACCCAGTGAAGGCTAGGATCTCAAGGATTAGCAGCTGGACCTTTCTATGCCCATCCTGAAGAGCACTGGAGGGAAGAGTTGCCTGAGGGACTGTGTAACAGAGAATGGGATCTTCCTTGTGTTGGATGTGGTAGGTAATGTGGGTGCCTGACTGTTGAGTTCACTTGAGATGCCTGTAGCTCTGTGGTTGAGCTCACTGGCTTAGCGTTACCCTCCTCTATCTTCTTGAATGCTTGATAAACCCAACGGTGTGTTGGCTTAGCATAGATGATGACCGAAACCATGGCTGTGAGTGAGCCCAGCTAGTTTTTCCTTAGTGGATACACATCTTAGCTCGGGGGTGATCTCTCAGCTGAAAGAATATAGGCTGGATAGAGATCTATGGTTGGGTGGAACGTTTACCTCCCGTAGCCAGTCGTTGGACATTTACATTTCAAGATAAATATTCTTGTGAATTAATTTATATACATTTTGTGTTATGCAATGTGTTCAATTTGAATGTTAAATATTCATGGTAATCAAATTGAGATGGAATCTGTGAATAGCATGAGAATGAGATTGAATCTCTGCATATGGAATCACCTTTTTGCTTGAGATAAACATGTTGATGCATTCCATTTTGTCTGTGTATTATTATGTTTAATTCCGTTGTGTTTATATTGAGTTGATTCTGCACTCAGAAGTTTTAATTGTTATGAATTTATGAGTAAAAGAAAGAATAGTGGGGCTAAGTTTGCCAAAAGCCCCGTATGATTGGTCATGTTCTCTCCCCTGCATTTGGAAGGCGGGAGGGGACGTTACACATCCTACTTGTAGCCCTAGTAGGTAATTAACATAATTTTGTGAGGATTTTGGAAGAGTTTAACTTTGTTTTTATTTTTCTACTTGAATCCTAGTCAAATTAACTAGTTTTGTCAAAGTTATCTACTGTGGTTTAAATTTTACAAGTTTTTGGAATTATGTGCCTTTGAATCAAATCTAGTACATTACAGTGGTATGAGAGCATTTTCCTCTACACCCATGAGCAGCAATACCAACTCCCATTGCTCAGTTAAAGAAGAAATTTGTACAATGAGGCTTGTACCAGTAGTCGTTGAAGAAGACCTTAGGTAGTATGAAGAAGAAGAGGTGATCTATGTAGATGGAGGTTTTCATATGTCAAGATATAGAGATGATTAATTTTGTGACTACAAATCCATAGAAGATAGAAGTCTTTATCCACCCATGTTGAGTATTGTTGATGGCAGAGTGTTCTTTGGAGGACAACCACTAGGATTTGATCCCTCTGATTATCTCCAAAGATACCAAGATTTAACCAAAGAGATCCATGATTTCTTGTCTTTTCGAGAGTTCTATGAATATGAGGTTATAAGACTATTTGAGACAAGGGATCCCTTTGGAAACTCACACCATAATAGAATGCGCCATATTGTTAACAATGTGTGCAGAAAAGTGGAGAAAATATTGCAACAAAATGAAGTTTTACCATGAAAGTTCTCTACATCAAATCTTTGTGAAGAAAGTGAAACTAGTATCATGGTGGAGCCTATTAATGGTGCAGATCCTCATGCCACTCAAGATACTAGAAGCCTCAAGTTTCCTAGAGGAGAATAGCAATGAATCAAAATAAGAGATCCATGAGGTGGAGCGCAAGTCACTGCAAGAGAGAAGAAAGTCGTGCAACATAAGAAGGAGAGGATGTTTGTCCTCCAAAGCCACACTTCCTTGCAGGGCCATTGAAGATGAGCGAAAAGGAGATTAGGAAGGCCCTGAGAACTATGCATGGTACCAATGAATTGGTGTCAAACTATTGTTGGAGAATGGAGGATAAATATTCCATTGAAGACTTGGAGGAGATTCGAAAAGCACTGATAGACATAAGAGGTGCATTTTTGCAGCTGCTTTCCGATAGAGATCATCTTCTTGAGCTTGTGAATATGTGTCATAGTGACTCATTAGAAGATGAAGAGGAGATTGACAAGCTCACTCATGAGTTGGACTCTACATATGATTCTTTGAGGATCATTCAAGAGGTCCTTAAATAATCAAGGTTGCAGTTTGATCAACTTTGAAAGGAGTTGAGCATGCCATATCCTCCATTCTTTATGGAACATGATCATGTGCACATGGCATGAGACATTTTGGGTTTGATGGAGGAACCTTATGTGGAGACTGGACATGAGGAAGATGCATAATTGCAGGTGCTTGTGAAGAGCCATGATGAAGAAAATTTTGGCCAAGCACTTGTTTTGAAGGATGAGGAGAAGAAATTAGCTATGGAGGAGATAACTAAGGACATTCCATCCAAATCAAGAAGCAAAAGTATTCACTACTCCATGGATTGGGTAGATGATTACATAGCCACAATGGAAGATCAAGGATGCACTAGAATTGCATGCATTGGTAGGATATTTATGAACACATCATTTGATGTGCAATATTGTGAGCAGCAACATGAGTCACGAAGGCAGCCATGTGATCCTTCCAATATGCATAGCAGGCTTAGCAGCACATTGGAACCCTACTTGAATTGGTTGGATGGAATAGTTGACATGGAGAGTGTTTTCCAAACACTCACCTTGCTTGTGGATAATTTTGAGCTATCCCCATGGGAAGGAAATTTAGCTCTAAAGAAGAATGCTGATATATTTCCATTTGGATCAGAAAACATGAGTGTTTATTCACTCATGGATGGAATGAAAAGATGCAATGCAGAGAAGGAGACTCATGCTACTGATGCACTACAAATTTGGTTATGGGATCTTGGCATCATTTAGAAGCCACATTGTTCCTAGTGATCAAGAAGTTAAGTGGGATGATGCATAAGCCATGTGATCTTGGAATTCCATGGAGTGACATATTACTACTAATGAAATTTGAACTTAGTGTCCCGCAACATGATCAATGGGATCCTGGAGGGCGAGTTAGCCTTGACTTTCAGAATTCTATCCATGGAAATAGTGGGATGATTTCCTAAGTGGGAAATTTTATGATGGATGGACACACTATGTTTTTGCTTGGTGTTTTGTAAGTCTTCAAAAGACTCTTTGTGTTGGAAATAAGCAATGTGGAAGACGGTGGTATGAGAAGGTTTTTTGGAACCTTCCTCCTGGTAGTCCACTAGACAAAATAGTTGAGCAAGTTTTACAGCATCCAAAACTACAATTGCTTGAGGACAAGCAATTTTTAGGTGGGGAGCATTGTAATGTCCCCTTATTGAGGCTCTATGGTCATTATGATACATCTTCAACCCCTATAGATTCTGGCATTAAAATTTAATAAAGAAGGGGTTAAATTTTGATGCATTAATTGTTAAGTTAATTAATTTTTAAGATTTCGGATAAGTGTACTATATTAAATTGTAGTTATTTTGATATTATTTAATTTCTTTAATTAGTAGATGTGATTAGGTGGCAAAGGAGGGCACATGAGGCCTTATGGACCCAATGAGTCGTCATCCACAGTGGAAACTAGAAGAAAATAAGAGAAAAATCCATAAAGCCACAAAAAATATGGAAAGCAACACAAAAGCATCAAACCCAGAAAAGCAGAAGAAAGCAGAAAAGGAAAGAAAGTCCATAAAACATAAAGAAGCAAAAAAGAAGGAAAAAGCACTGGAAAAGCAGAGAAAATATAGAAAATCAAGATGCTTCCAAAAGCATAAAATCAATCCAAAGCAGAAAGGCAACAAAGCGAGGAAAAAGAAAGGCAAAAGCTAAAGTTGCTAAAAGAAAACAGTGAGGGCACATAGATGGTGAAGGAGACCACACACATTGAACAAAGAAGGAAACTCATCTTATAAAAGAAGATAAGCACACCACTCTCATATATTTTTCTAGTTTGATTATCAAATTGATGAGCTTTAATCTTTTCAAGACTTCGGAGATGTGCCCCTCTGTAACCAGAACTAGTTGGACTGTTTGCTAGCATTCCAATGGGTGATCGAGGAGAAGGAAATCCATTCCTTTTCATATAACTTCAATGCAACAGATCACATGTTTTGCAGGTATGATTTGAGTCTCAACATGGTGTGGGAAAGATCCAGTGTGTTGGTGCTTCTGTAGTCTGGTCAGATCAACTCAATCAATGGAATTGGTATCGGTGGGCCGAAAAAAATATTTTGGTTAGAATAGTTTTGAGCATTTATGTACTTTTGTACATATCACATTTCATCTATAGCATCATTTCCAGTAGGAAACACTTTTTTTTCATCAAAAAAGGTGTCTGGATGAACAAGTTATGTCCATTTTACTAGATATGGGGGTTCTAGATGTAAAGAATGCACCATTTCTTTTCTATCTATAAATATTCCTAGGTTTCGAGTTCTATGAGATCCATATATTTAAGATGGAATCCATCCTTTCTCACTAATTGAATTATCATATCTAATTCCAGTGCCATCCATGATCTTCTTCATCCAATGTTGTAGACTCCATTTAATGGAGTATTCTCTTCAGTAATTATTCTCTGCTTCCTTTCTTGATGTTTATAGTGACTCTATGAGTAATTTCAATACTTCTGAGGCTTTGTAATATGATGGAAATTTTATTATTAACAATATTTTATATGATCTACAGATCTGACATTTATCTTTTGCATGAATTTGAGCTATTGTTATACCTATGCTCGTTGTAATGTTTAACTACTTTCCAGTAGTTGAAGTAGAATGCATTATGTGAGATCATTTGTCTTTTTGTAAGCTTATGTAGGTACATCAAACCCTTATAAACCCATCCACAACCTTAAGTCTAAATTTTGTGACCCTCTGGAGGTGTTTGGAAAAGTCTAGTTGAAAACTAGCTAGCGAGTCCTAGGTAGTGTAGTTGCATAATTGGCCTTCAAACCTTGTTCTTTTTTCTTCTAAACCTTTATTTGATTGTTGTAGAAATTTGGGGGATATTCCATATAATCAACCCTAGGTTTGATTACTTTCAACAAGCACCAGAAGCCTTGGATTTCCACAGAAGTCCCGTGGACAATTAAATTTTACAAGTTTTTGGAGTTAATGCACCTTTGAATTAGATTTGGTACATTACAGTGGTATTGGATCATGGTCCTCTACACTTTTGAGGAAAAATACCAAGCTCCATTGTTTAGTTAAAGAAGAAAGTTGCAGAATGAGGCTTGTACCAGTAGTCGTTGAAGAAGACCTTGAGTAGCATGAAGAAGAAGAGGTGATCTATGCAAATGTAGGTTTGAATATGTCAAGAGATGAAGATTATTACTTTTGTGACTAGACAACTAGAGAATATAGAAGGCCTGATCCATCCATGTTGAGTATTCTTGATGGCAGAGTGTTCTTTGGAGGATAGCCACTAGGAGTTGATCCCTCTAAGTATCTCCGAAGATACCAAGCTTTAAGCAAAGAGATCCATGAATTCTTGTCTTTTCGAGAGTTCTGTGAATATGAGGTTAGAATACTGTTAGGGACAAGGGATCCCTTTGGAAACTCACATTAGAATAGAATAAGACATATTGCCAACAATGTGTGCAGAGAAGTGGAGCAAATATTGCATCAAAATGAAATTTTAGCATCAATGTGATCTACATCAAATCTTTGTGAAGAAAGTGCAACTAGTATCATGGTGGAGACTACTAATGGTGCAGATTCTCATGCCACTCAAGATGTAGAAGCCTCAAGTTTCCTGGAGGAGAATAGTAATGAATCCAAAGTAGATATCCATGACATGGAGCGCAAGTCACTACAAAGTGAATGCAAGAGAGAAGAAAGTTG
Source organism: Larix kaempferi (assembly GCA_027924585.1). Taxonomy (NCBI): domain Eukaryota; kingdom Viridiplantae; phylum Streptophyta; class Pinopsida; order Pinales; family Pinaceae; genus Larix; species Larix kaempferi. The sequence continues at coordinate 3,770,817 of BSBM01000123.1, forward strand.
TGCAATAGAAGGAGAGGATGTTTTTCCTCCAAAGACACACTTCCTTGCAGGTCCATTGAAGCTGAGTGAAAATAAGATTAGGAAGGGCGTGAGCACTCTACATGGAACCAATGCATTGGTGTCACACTATTGTTGGAGAATGGAGGATAAATATTCCATTGAAGACTTGGAGGAAATTCAGAAAGAAATGACAAACATAAGAGGTTTATTTTTGCAGTTGCTTTCCGATAGAGATCATCTCCTTGAGCTTGTGAAGATGTATCATATTTCCTCATAAGAATATGTTGAGGAGATTGGAAAGCTCACTCATGAGTTGGAGTCTACATACGATTCTTTGAGGAGCACTCAAGAGGTATTTCAAGAATAAAGGTTGCAGGTTGATCAATTTCGAAAGGAGGGTAGCACACCACATCCTCCATCATGTATGGAATGTGATCATGTGCACATGGCATGAGACATTTTGAGTTTAATGGAGGAACCTTATGTGGAGAATGGACACGAGGAAGATGCAGAATTGCAGGTGCTTGTGAAGAGCCATGATGAAAGAAATTTTTTCCAAGCACTTGTTTTGAAGGATGAGGAGAAGAAATTAGCTATGGGAGAGATAGGTAATGATATTCCATCCAAATCAACAAGCAAAGGTATTCACTATTCCATGGATTGGGTAGATGAGTACATAACCACAATGAAAGATCAAGGATGCACTAGACTTGCTTGCATTGGTAGGAGATTTATGGACACATCATTTGATGTGAAATATTGTGAGTAGAAGCATGAGTCCCTATGGAGGCCATGTGATCCTTCCAATATGCATAGAAACCTTAGCAGCACATGGGAACCCTACCTAAATTGGTTGGATAGACTAGTTGACATGGAGAGTGTTTTCCAAACACTCACCTTGCTTGTGGAGAATTCTGAGCTACCCCCATGGGAAGGATATTTAGCTCTAAAGGAGAGCGGCTGATATATTTCCATTTGGATCAACAAGCATGAGTGTTTATTCACTCATGGAAGGAATGAAAAGATGCAAAGAAGAGAAGGAGACTCATGGTAGTGATCCACTACAAATTTGGTTATGGGATCCTGGCAACATTTGGAAAGGTACATTGTTCCAAGTGATCAAGAAGTTAAGTGGGATGATGCATAAGCCATTGGATCCTTGCATTCCATGGAGTGACATATTGATACTAATGACATTTGAACTTAGTGGCCTGCAGCATGATCAGTGGGATCCTAGAGGGCGAGTCAGCCTTGACTTTCAAAAGTCTATCCATGGAAAATAGTGGGATGATTTCCTAAGTGGGAAAATTTATAATGGAAGGGCACACTATGTTTTTTCTTAGTTTTTTGTGAATCTTCAAAATACTCTTTGGATTGTAAATAAGCAAGGTGGAAGATGGTCGTATGAGAAGGTTTTTTGGAAACTTCCTCCTGGTAGACCACTAGACAAAATAGTTGAGCAATATTTGCAGCATCCAGAACTACAATTGCTTGAGGACACGATATTTTTGGGCAGGGAGGACTGTAATGTCCCCTTCCTAAGGATCTATGGTCATTCTGCTACATCTTCAACCCCTATATATTATGGCATAAAAATTTAATAAAGAAGGGGTTAAGTTTTGATGCATTAATTGTTAAGTTATTTAATTTTTAAGACTTAGGGTAAGTGTGCTATATTAAATTGTAATTATTTTGATATTATTTAATTTCTTTAATTAGTGGATGTGCTTAAGTGGCAAAGGAGGGTGCATGGGGCCTTTTGGACACAATGATTTGTCATCCACAATGGAAACTAGAAGAAAATCAAAGAAAAATCCATAAAGCCACAAAAAAATGAAAAGCAACACAAAAGCAACAAACTCATAAAAACATAAAGTAAGAAGAAAAGGAAAGAAAGTCCATAGAGAGGAAAGAAGCAGAAAAGTAGGAAAAATCACTGGAAAAGAAGAGAAAATATAGAAAATCAAGATGTTTCCAAAAGCATAAAATCAATCCAAAGCAAAAAGGCAACAAAGCTAGGAAAAAGAAAGGCAAAAGATAAAGTTGCCAAAAGCAATCAATGAGGGTGTATGGATGGTGAAGGAGACCACATACAATTAACCAAGAAGGAAACTTATCTTATAAAAGAGGAGGAGCGCATCACTCTCATATATTTTTCCAGTTTGATTATCGAATTGATGAGATTTAAGCTTTTCAAGACTTTGGAGATGTGCCCCTAGTCAACAATAGGGATATGTGCCCCTCTGTAACCAGAACTAGTTGGACTATTTGTCAGCATTCCAATTGGTGATTGAAGAGAAGGAAATCGATTACTTTTCATAGAAATTAAATGCAACATATTATATATTTTACAGGTTGGATTTGAGTCTCAGTATGGTGTGGGAAAGATCCAGTGTGTTGGTGCTTTTGTAGTGTGGCCAGATCAACTCAATTAATGGAATCGTTATCTGTGGGCCGAAAACAATATTTGTGTTAGAATAGTTCTAATAATTTTTGGAATTTGAGACCTATCCCATTGCGTCTGTGGCATCGTTTCTAGTAGGAAATAATTTTTGTTTCATCAAAAAATGTGTCTAGATGAGAAAGTTATGACCATTTTATTAGATCTAGGGGTTCCAGCTGTAAAGAACGCGCCATTGCTTTTATATCTATAAATATTCCTGTTTTTTGAGTTCTATGAGAGCCATATATTTAGGATGGAATCAATCCTTTCTCACTAAGTGAATTATCAGATCTGATTCCAGTGCCATGCATGATCTTCTTCATCCAATGTTGCAGAATCCATTTAATGGAGTATTCTCTTCAATAATTATTCTATGCTTCCTATCTTAAGGAGGCTAGTGACTCTATGAGTAATTTCAATACTTATCAAGCTCTGTAATATGATGGAAATTTTCTAATATACAATATTTGATATGATCTACAAATCTAACATTTATCTTTTGCATGAATTTGAGCTACTGGTATACCTATGCTCGTTGTAATGTTTATTTTGACTAACTTTCCAGTAGCTGCAGTAGAATAAATTCTGTGAGCTCATTTTTATTTATGTAAGTTGATGCATGTCCATCAGACCCTAATAAACCCATCCATAGCCTTAAGTTTGAATTTCATGACCCTATGGAGGTGTTTGGAAAAGTCTGGTTGAAAAAATAGCTAGAGAGTCCTAGGTAGCGCAGTTGCCTAATTGGCCTCCAAATCCCGTTATTTTTGCTTTGAAACCTCTGTTTGATTGTTGTAGTAGGTTGGGGGATATTATATATATTCAACCCTAGGTTTTATTACTTTTAACAAGCACCCGAAGCCTTGGGTTTCCACAGAAGTCATGTGGACAATTGCCTTGTACCTTTGGGTTTAGATCAAGGGGTATACTTGGGCGAGAAGTACCCATAAAAGTGTTGAGGTCAAAATAGTTTCCTATTTTCATCCTACTTGTAGCCTTAGTAGGTCATTAACATCATTTTGGGAGGATTTAGGAAGAGTTTAAGTTTGTTTGAAATTTTCTGCTTGAATCCTAGTCAAATTAACTATTTTTGTCAAAGCTATCTACTGTGGTTTAAATTTTACAAGTTTTTAGAGTTAATGTGGCTTTGAATCAAATCTGGTACATTACAATATATTAAAAATGGAAACAAAGTACATAGAACAAGTAAATTTGATCATATTGTTTTCGTTTTGAAACTGAGTCCTGTGTTCTTCCTCCCAAGCCACTTTAGCACCCAAACTTAACTCAATATATTTTGACACAAAGTATGCTCAAGAGATTTGGGGCATTCTCTAGCATAATAATCTTGTAGTGAAAACAATGGAAAACTAGGGTTGCATATAGGGAAATAAGGATGTTGCAGACTTGGGGAAAATGGTTGTGCGAATTGATAGCAAAGAGGGTTTCTTCTCCAAGAACAATCTTGCTAAAACTTTGGAAAGGTGATTGTATACTATGTAAGGGTGAAAACACGAAGTTGGGTAACACTTTTAGCTTGTTTTTGACAAACAAAACTGCTAAATTTTATGTTTTGCAACTTCGACCTCTTCAAACCCATATCTCCCTTAGGAATTTCAACTTGAAGTAAACACAACTGTTTTAGAGAATTGAATTAGCTTTCTACTCGTATTTTTTTAAATTTTTTTTATGGACATATCGTGGGACAAATTTGGTGCACACCAACGACATATACTTGAAAATTTTAGGTATGGATAATGAGTGACCTGTGTGGACGTCAGTGTTTTATTAGATGGTTATTCATTTTAGGGAAAACAATTGTATGCTCATAATCTACACACACTACACTTGTGCATGGACTATATTTTTAGTTTTTTAAGACTTGGGAACTATTTTTTATTATTTATCGAAATAACATATGTTTAGAAAATGGTGTTTTGATAGATGGTTATTCATTTTAGGGAAAAAAATTGTATGCTCATAATCTACACACACTACACTTGTGCATGGACTATATTTTTAGTTTTTTAAGACTTGGAAACTATTTTTTATTATTTATCGAAACAACATATGTTCAGAAAATGGTGCATTATCGACACACGTTGGTGAGCTTCAATTTTCTTTTTCAGTGGGACTCTTATTGGAAAAACTAAAATTACCCTTTTGAAGAGGATGAGCCAATTATGATCTCTGTGAAGATTTCAAATTTTTTGGTGTTGTCTTTGTTATGATATTGAATTTTCATTTCGAGTGATTTTCAGAGTAATAAAATTCTTAAGGGACAAGGTTTAGAAACAAATTATTAATAAATAGAAATTAAAATCGAAATGAAACAATTATTATATCATTGAAAACTAGATTAAGAGATGAATCCATTGCTACCAAGTCCGACAAATAATATTTAAAATTTGTAGGGGTTTTGGCTTGCTGAAGTTGCAGGTTCCAGAAAGATGCCAGATATTTTTGCAGTTTTTCTTGACCATAAACTCCCGTCCGAAAAAATATCTTCCAAAATCTCGGCCAAGAGTTTAGTTCAAACTCTCATCCGAGAATTTTTTTTTAATACAGTGCGGTGATTGGTTCAAACTCTCGGCCGAGAGTTTCAAAACTCTCGGCCGAGAGTTTCAAAACTCTCGGCCTAGAGTTTTTTAAACTCCTGGCCTAGAGTTTGAGGTTGACTTTTTTTCCAATTTTCATCCGCATGCCCTCTTTTTTTTTCACTCCATTGTCATGGAATTGTTTCCCAGCTTCACGTTTTCACCCATAACCTCCAAATTCCTCTCACCTATTCTCTTTTATACTTTTGAGGAGTGTAATTAGGGAGTTAGGAGAATTTATTCATGGGATTGGAGAGTTGGGAAACGATCTTGAACCGAAATTAATCCGTGAAGTAATTTTTTATCAATTAATTTTTTTTTACCCTCATGCAGACACATATGCGGGATAGAAACACTTTGTTCGTGTATATGCGGACTCGCCAAGGATAGGGCGCATATTTGTTGAGAAATGAGGTTTTTTTAGAAATATTTCTCAAGATAACCAGTTGCCCATAATAGAACAAGGGAAAAGGATGTCTGCAACCAAGAACAGGGATAAGATCAACCACTATAACATCTTGGAATAAATTGTGGCAAAAGACATTATAACACCACCTTTTATTCACTTCCATATATTATCCTAGATTTTACAAGCCCCACCCTCATCTCTTTACCCTAAATTCTTGTGTCCTATTTCAAACTCATTTTCTCTCATGTCTTCCATAGGCTTCTTCAAAGGTCCACTTTTTAATCTCTTCCATCTATTTACCTACATTTTATAATGCCTCCTACTCATCTCTTCACCTTGAAGTCCAGTTTCCTAGGTGAAACCCCTTTTCTAGCCTTGCTAATATTTTTTCCTTGAATGAATGAGAATCCATAGGGGTACTCTATGTGGATCCATGACTTCATCAAATCCCCATTCACCCATATTGGCTCAAGTAAACCTCCTCTTCCTCCCCTCCATCTTTCCCTATCCTTCCAAACTCTTGAGGAAAGGCTCATCTTTATCCTAAAATTTTCTTTAGTATCATAACACAAGTTCTTTAGTTCTAAATTCCAAGGGAAATTAGGGGTATTCGACATTATCCCATGAACAAACATGCTATGTCACAGTGTCGAGAAAAATATATGTTAAGAATTCGACATTTAAATTGTCAATCCAAGATTCCTATGCTTCAAGGTGTCGGCACTGCATGTGCAGGGTTGAAGGCTAATCTATCATAACTTGATGCAGGAAAACATACTTCAACACGAAAAATAGCTAATATATCAAGAGGAAGCCCGACATGGGAGACTTTATCTCACGAGTTAGGTATTTAATCCTCTTATTGGTACTTGAAGCTATATGGAAATTAAAGTACAAGAAATTGAAAATGCAGAAATTCAAAGTGCACAGAGTATAAACTAAGTAAAGAAATTAAATTTACAATTAATTTCCATCAGTAACACAAATATTTAAGAACAACAATTTTAATCTACAAAGATTAAAAGATGGTTTCAAACCTAGTCAATAAATATATTCAAAACACACTTCTATAAACACTAAATCTATCTATTGAAGTTCTATTTACTAATGTGTACAAAATAAACAAGTGCAATTAAATGGGAAACCTTCAACGAAAGAAAGCCTATCCTATCTAATGCTCACTAAACTCAAGTCAAATTACATACAATTGTTTACTAATCTAAAGATTAAGGATTTATAAATTAAATATTTGTAATATGCCTACAAAATTTCAGAGTATCATTGAGGTAAAGGTTCAGATAGTCAATTTATAATTTGGAGTAAATATGGGTTCTTTTGTACTCAATGTCTTATAGTGTGTGGAGGTTTAATACTCCAAAAGAAGTATTAGTATTTCTATCCTAAGGAAAAATATCAATCAAAACGCGGTCCTTAAATACAGTTAACAAATAATGCAATTCTAAGTATGTTTTGGAAACAAAATATGCAAAGGACATAATACAATATTCGACAAACTAAATTGTAATGAACTCTCTAAAATGTATTCCAACTAGACTATGAACATACAAATGAACACAAATGAAGGAAAACATGAATAAAAATATTCTAATCAAACCAAATCTAAAAACAATCAAATAACAAATCTACAATGAAAATCATCTTCAAGCTAGAAAAAGAAGGATCAACCTGTGTAACAAAACACTAAAATACAATCGTGTACCCAAAATGCAAAGCTTAGGAACAGAGCATAAATCTAATTAATTTCTACAGTTGGTTTCTCTAAATCATAATCACACACAAAATTCACAGAATTGTAAGCTATGCAAATTAAAATCTACAGATTGAAAACATTTTTCTATTTGGTACAAAATAATCACACACAAAAATCAATTCTATAGTTAATCTATGTGATTTAATAAGCAAATTTTGTACCTGTGTAAAGCTGTGAAGGAAATTGCATAAGAGAAATAACAATACAATCCACAGGTTGGCCAAATCTAAAGGACTTCACTGTGCAATCACATAAGAATTACATGCATAATTTGATTTCCGGAAATTAATTCTTCATTGGGAAGAAATCAAGTTACAAAATGATCAGACTTGTGCTCAAATTAATGGATAATAATAACCATTGTAAGATATAATCATCATCTTTTCAATGTAAATCATTAGTTGTAAATGGGAATCATATTCATCATGTGAAGATATGATCTCATCCCCACCTTGGGAGTAATTAGAGTTAATGCATAAATTAAATCATTCAAGTTCATTTAAAACGTATGCATACATCCTCTTAAAGTAGGATAGGGTGGAGCAAAGAAATATGTTTAATATAAAGGGATTCAATCGAGTAATCAAAGTATGCCTATGATTCTTGGAATAAGTGCATCATAATACAATAAGTTAATATTTTGATTAAATAAAATGATGATGACTTTAGAAGATAATGGATTACAAAGGCATTTGACTTGGAAATATGAATAAAACCATCATGAAGGTAAAGTAGAAGATTTATCATATATAAGAATGGAAATGAGATTCCAAAGTATTTTTATATCAACCAATGTTATTTCTCAAATCTTGAAAGTTGAAATGAGATAATTTGCCTATACCTGGTCATCTCTAAAATAAATAAATAAAATCTTGTAAAGAATAATCATTAATAATTTAAAAGTAATATAGTATAGGAAGTAAATATAAAACTTGAAAAATAATTAGAAAATTTGAATCATGGCCTAAGATAATAAATTCTGAAAAACATACTTACAAATTTTTAACACTATTTCTTGTACTAGTTTCCGCACTATTCACAACACTTCACATCAAAGGATTACCATATTTGAAAGAGGATATATCAAATGATTTCCCATCCAATGAAGATCAAGATTAATATAAGACTATTAAGGAAAAATTCTGAAATTCTAGAGATTTAGACATATTGAAAGTCTGAAATTACGAATATGAACCTCCTTTTTATTGCTATGCACATGAACTTTAAAGACTATTATCATGGTCCAAAACTTGCATTTGTTCACCAAATCAAAAGCAAAGAAAAATCATAAGATAAAAACAAAGGTAGAAAAATAAATAATCATTTTATAAACTACCTTGTAAACTTACTTTCCTTAACTATACTAAAATCAGTCTTCAAATTTATGTTAAATAGAATAACTTTAATTTTTCTTTATTTATGCATAATTTCCTAGAAATACTATAGCTGAAAAAGCCCTTTTAAAATAGGGGGATTTTATTTTCTTTTTTTGAACAATAAGAGAATAAAAGTAGCCTTTACAAATGAAATCCATAGAATACTAGTCATTCTTTTAGCTTTACAAGATCACAATTATTCGAGTAATAAGAATAAAGCTCACATTAGATTTCACTAAGTTACCAAACATAAGTTTATCTTTAAGATATTCACCTTAGATATAGTAAGAATCAAATGGAAAAGTATTAAAGTCATCTTAAGACCATTCTCCAATGGCAAATTTAATGAGGTTCATTTATCCTTTTGTCCAACCAAGCATGCTTTTTCTTAGTAATTTACAGAAGTCTATTGTTCATACAAACAAATATGGATCAAGCATAAGGAAATATATCAAAATTAGAACCCACTGCCAAAGAACATGTTTAGTACTCCGGTGGGGTAATTTTGACACCTAAGAAACATCTTCCTCAGGAAAAATGCCCCATTGCTAGCAAGCATGTTCAGTACTCCAATGGGTTTTTCTAGTCATACCATAGGCTAGTACCCGCTGCCAGTAGAACTGTTCAGTATCCCGACGGGTTAGCCTCTAACACCCTTTTTACAATGAAGGCTCTTAAAGTTAAATGAATTTATTTCATAAGTGGATAAGAGAGCACTCTGAAAATCCTTTACAGGATGGGATGGTATTGGGTTGGAAGACATTTCATAAATTGCTTATAGATAATTACTTGTATGAAAAATCAACTCACGTGTTACATTAATCCAAAGGCATACTATAGTCAAATGTATTTAGTGTGTGTGAAAGATGACGCCACTGGATAATAATCCAAATATGCTTCTAGTCTCTACAACCATCTTTTTTCTCATTAATTTATTGCGGTGTCCTTATGAAAAGTAACTTAATGCCCTCTCTTGTTACTATTTATATAGATGCTCTCCTAATTAGTTTGGAAGCCAATCATATTGTACTAGTGGACTATGGATCTTATAGGATAGACTTTGGAATTATTTAATCCCAAAATAAAATAGGGTGGTAATTTATAAATAAAATTTGAAAATATGCATAAATAAAGAAAAAAAAGTCCTCATAAAAATAGAAAAGATGACGAGATATTACAAGAATCCTTAAAATTTTGAAAAAGAAAGCATTTTATTTCTAATTATTGCTTATTAAAAATTTATCATATTTGCAAAATTGATAATATAAAGGTCATAACATGAGGATTAATATATAAGTCAACTAAATCATCAAGCATATTTAAAATAAATAATAAGAAAGAAGAACAAATTTACTTCCCTTCTGCATAAAATAGTGTACATGCTTCCTGCAATTTCATAGAAAGATTGTACCTACAAGAATTCAAAGAAAAATCCCAATCAGCCTTTAACCAAAAGCACACACATATACATATAGTAAGGTTGCGAAGCTAAACTAACAATATGCAGCTTTTATTTATATACATATCATCCTATTCCACATAAAAAGAAAAGAAAAATATTTATTCAAGTGTAAGAACCTTTCCAATGTAACTATGTGCGGAGAAAGATAAGAAACATGTCCATATCCTTATATGAAAAAGTTACCTCAATGATTACCTAGATATGAGCAACCAACTAACCTGTTTGATTTGGCAATGGGAAATGTTGAAGGAGAGAATGGCATTGTGGCCTAATTACCTCTTGGAGCCAAATTTCAATGTAATCTTGATGTTTATTAGCATTAATTTCTATACCTTCCTCCATCATGCCATGTAGATCCTCCTCTTCTAGATGATTGATTTATTTAGTACATGAAAGATCTGTTGAGAACTCCTCAATATCGGGTCTTAATGGTCACCCTCCATCAAATGTAGTCCCTAATTTTTCAGCTTCCTCAGCGTGTTGTCAAGGAGAATCTTTTTGTAGCTCATGGAACTTCAGTTCTTCTATCATGTCAGGAGAGGTAGGTAAGTTCTTGACTTCCATCAAGATGTGTTCTTCCTGAGAAGAAGGGATCCCAACTACTTCTAGGATTTGAGAGAGTTCTCCCAAACCGATGATCATCTTTGAGTCCATTTTGTCGGTTGATAAGTCCCATCTCACACATGGATTAGTGCACAGGGTTCTTACAACACCCAAAATTGATTGGAATTTATATTTAAGCATCATACTAAAAAATGAAATGAAACTAATTGCAACACTAAAGAACACCACACTTGCAAAACAAAACAATCTTGGCTTTGGAGAAACCCACAAAAGTGGATGCATCCGGCTAGAACCCCTTAATAATTTCTGAAGTAAGGGAGTCTTTGCGTCTTACTATTTTTACTTCCCCAAGTTTTGTAATTTAATGGAAACCTTCCTAACTACCTAAACTCCAATCCCATTAGCACCACCTTGGAAATGGCACCAAAAATGTTAAGAAAAATATATGTTAAGAATTCGACAATTAAATTGTCAATCCAGGATTCATATGCTTCGAGGTGCTGACACTTCATGTGTAAGGTTGAAGGATAATCTATCATAACCTGATGCAGGAAAACATACTTCAACATGAAAACAAACTAATACCTCAAGAGGAAGCCCGACATGAGAGACCTTATCTCACGAGTTAGGTCATTAATCCTCTGATTGGTACTTGAAGCTATATGGAAATTAAAGTACAAGAAATTGAAAATGCAGAAATTCGAAGTGTAGGGAGTATAAACTAAGTAAAGAAAATAAATTTACAAATAATTTCCATCATTAACACAAATCTTTAAAAACAACAATTTTAATCTAAAAAGGTTAAAACATGGTTTCAAACCTAGTCAATAAATATATTCAAAACACACTTCTATAAACACTAAATCTATCTATTGAAATTATATTTACTACTGTGTACAAAATAAACAAGTGTAATTAAATGGGAAACCTTCAAAGAAAGAAATCATATCCTATCTAATTCTCACTAAACTCAAGTCAAATTACATACAATTGTCTACCAATCTAAAGATTAAGGATTTATAAATTAAATATTTGTAGTATGCCCGCAAAATTTCAGAGGATCATTGAGGTAAAGGTTTACATAGTCAATTTATAATTTGGAGTAAATATGGGTTCTTTTGTACTCAATGTCTTACAATGTGTGGAGGTTTACTACTCCAAAATAAGGATTAGTATTTATATCATAAGGAAAAAGATCAATTCAAACACAGTACTTAATTACAATCAACAAATAATGCAATTCTAAGTATGTCTTGGAAACAAAATATGGCGAGGACATAATACAAGATTCGACAAACTAAATTGTAATGAAATATCTAAAATGGATTCCAACTAGACTATGAACATACAAATGAACACAAAGGAAGGTAAACTGGAATAGAAATCTTCTAATCAAACCAAATCTAAAAACAAGCCAAATAACAAATCTACAATGAAAATCAACTTCAATCTAGAAGAAGAAGGATCAACCTATGTAACAAAACAATAAAATACAATCGTATACCCAAAATACAGAGATTATGAACAGAGCATCAATCTAATTTTTACAGTTGGTTTCTCTAAATCACAATCACACACAAAATTCACATAATTGTAAGCTATGCAAATTAAAATCTACAGATTGAAAACATTTTTCTATTTGGTACAAAACAATCACCCACAAAAATCAATTCTACGGTTAAGTGATGTGATTTAATAATCAAATTATGTACCTGTGTAAAGCTGTGAACGAAATTGCAGAAGAGAAATGAGAATACAATCCACATGTTGGCCAGACCCAGAGAACTTCACAGTGCAATCCTATACGAATTATAGACAAAATTTGATTTCCATAAATCAATTTTTCATTGGGAAGAAATCAAGTTACAAAATGATCAAACTTGTGCTCAAAATATTATCTTCCCCTCCTCCCTATCAATTACCAGTCCCTGAACTTATATAATGTTTACATATGACACAGAAGAAACATCTAATCCCAAAATTCAAGCTCCCATCAAATTAATTCAACTATCTGAAAATATAAATTTGTTCAATGATTTGGCTATATTCTGGGAGTTGTTGAGCTAACAATTAATTAGATTCGAAAACCATTTAAACAAAATAGTTGCTAAGTCATCCTAGTGACAGAATGTCACTAACTGTTTGCAAAATTCGTGGGCTAACATCATCATTTTAACTGCTACTTTCATTGAGATTTGGGGACGTTTTTCAACAACCTGGTAAGTTGAAACAAACACCACACCATCTAGAATCACCAATGAACAAAACCCATGTGGCATATTTCGCAATGGAGGCCCGCACATATGCTAACCATCGATTTCCCTTCCGCAGTAGTGCCAGAACGAATGCTGGAATGAGTGCCGGATATGCAAAATTTAAAACTGAAGTGAAAAATGACTAGGCCAAGATACAATTGATAGTGATAACTTGAGAAACATTAGAAATTAAATAAAAATAAGATAAAACTAACAAGATTAAACATAAGTTAGACCTCTAAATAAGAATTACTTCCAAAATCTCAAATACATCCCAAAACATAAAATAATCTTAATATAACCCTTCATAAAACAATTGATTATGACAAAAATTAAGCTCTAATGGAAATTTGGGGTCTAAAATGGGCCTTATAAAAAAACGTGTCATGGATGAGCGTGTGATGAGTAAGATATTTTAAACCAATAGAATTTTAGTATTTTGGTCAACCGTCATGGTTGAGTTGGACAATATCTAACTACATATAAAACTCACCTTGGTTAAGATTTTGAAAAGTTCATCTCGAAATATGATAAATATACTTGAAATAATAAATATAGAGTACTCGTTGTATTTCTTAACTTTTAAAACTAACTCGAACGAGCGGAGGTGCGAGCTGCGATCCAGCCCTAGGGTTTCTGCCGCTTTGTTCCTGCGTCTGCAGCCGCCATGGCTGTGCCTGGGGGAGGGTCCCCCCCTCCCTCCCCGTCCATTTCTGCGGAAGAGGCCTTCAGATTTCTTACTAACCCGCGTGGTATGAAACCGGTGGCCAATGCGATTCCCAAATTCATCAAAAAACTAGACGAGATTCCTGAAGTTGAACTCCCTTCGGAAAACGCCATTAAAACTGCTCTCGCCCTCTCATCCCGTGGACTGGTAGGACAGTTCATGGGTCTGTGGCCAACGGCGAGAACTACAGATGATTGGATACAACGGAATTGGAGGCCTCATCTGAAACACAGTGTAACGTGCTATCCAGTAGGAAGAGGATTTTACATTTTTGAATTCATCTCAAAAGATGACAGAGACCTAATCTTCAGAAATGGCCCCTATTTCATGGGGGCTCAAGGACTTTACCTCAACAGATGGACTCCGGATTTTGATCCAAGCATTGACGTTCCAAAGGAGGTACCGGTCTGGGTAAGGCTTCCAAACCTGCCGGCACACTGTTGGAATCCTGATGCGCTGGAAAAGATTGGAAATCGCCTGGGAAGGTACATAGATAAAGCTGACCCAAAGGGGCAATATTCGTGTGCCCGAATCTGTGTTGAGGTTGATCTAGAAGCAGGTCTACCAGAAGCAATCAAAATTTCGATAGGACCATGGAGTCACTATCAAAAACTGGATTATGAGCAACTGCCATTTAAGTGTAGGCTCTGCCATGAGCATGGACATTTTCAAAGATCTTGCCCAAAAGCCCATTCCCAGGAGGAGAATGAGGGTTGGCAGCAGGTCAAGAAATCAAAAACATCAGCCAAGATCCCTGAAAAAAGATCCATGAATACAGGACAAAATCCACCGACAAAAGAATCCCTCAAATCCAAAGAGACAGCAATGGGGAAAAAAGCAGATGATCAGACCAATGTCCCCACATCGAGCAAGGTAAATCACTCTCAGGACTCAGATATAGAAATAATCGGCCTGGTTAATACAAATCCTAATCATGAAGACAGCCTTGAAGCTGGAGAAATCCCCCAAGGGTATCAAGTGGGAAAGCCATCCCAAGATCAACCAGACAACCAATCTCCGGACTCCCCGAAACTCCTATCTGATCCAAAGACCCCAAAAGATTTGGATCACGAACCCACCATTCTGGACTCTGAATCAGGGGGGTGCACAGATGAAGAGGCCTCAGATTCTAGCAGCTCTCATGCTACCCCCAATCAGCCTGCCAAAGCTCTAGGTCGCAAATCCAAAAAAAAACACAGGGAAGAGAAAGCCATTCAAGATATAAACAAAGGAGCACAGCAAACCATTGATTCAATGATTACCAGATCAAAGCAAGGAAAGGGCCGCAAAAGGGCCCCAACTCCTAAGAAAGTTTAAATGCGACTCGCCTCCTGGAATTGCAGAGGTCTCGGCACCAAAGCTAAGCAAGAAGCTATGAAGGACATCATCAAAATCAACAAGCCTGACATCCTCTTAATCCAGGAGACGAAGTTGGAGGACCTAAGCCTCCATCAAGCTGCCCTCAAATTCTGGAAGAAAGGTCCGGGGAAAGCTATCAGCTCTAGAGGAGCATCGGGAGGAATTGCCACTCTATGGGACGAGTCCAAATTCATCCTCATCACTGATCACTGCAGCACACATTGGATCTACACCAAACTTCAGCATATTGACTCTGGAATACAAGTAAGTCTGTTCAATCTCTATGTTCCCAATCTGGCCCCTGACAAAGCTCAATGCTGGGAGTCACTGGAAACCTTCCTTTCCATGCACGATCCAAACAATATTATCCTTGCAGGAGATCTCAATGTAACCCTGTCCGCTGATGAAAAGAAGGGAGGCTCCCCAATAAGAGACCAATCCAGAGAATGGGTTGAGGATCTTATAATGGGTTGGGACCTCCTAGATATCAAACCTATGGTAGGAAATTTCACCTGGACCAACAAAAGGATCGGCCCGGGTCACATAACGGCTAGGCTTGACAGATTCCTAATCCACTCCGACTTCCTAATGCTAGGACTTTTAGCTACATCCAAAATTCTCCCTAACTGCATCTCGGATCACAAACCCATCCTGCTGGGCTTATCTTCTGAAACTAATCTGGGCCCTATCCCTTTCCGTTTTAGCCCGCTTTGGCTTCTCCAAGAGAACTTTCACCAAGTCGTCCACAATTCTTGGTCCGTCCCTATCCCTGGTTCTCCTTCTTTCTCTTGGGAACAAAAAATTAAAAGACTGAAATCGGACCTTAAAGTCTGGGCTAAGAGCATCACCTCTCCTACCACTGTTAGAATTGAGTCCCAAAAAGTTCTGGAAGACCTACAACGCTCCCTGGAATCTATCACCCCCACCCCTCAGACCCAAGTCGCTGAAATTGAACTTCAAAAGCATTTCTACCAAGCTTGCAGGGTAGAAGAAGATTATTGGCGTCAAAAATCTAGAAGCCTGTGGCTGGAATGTGGAGACAAAAACACCTCATTCTTCCACAAACAAGCAGAGGCCAAAAAGAATTATAAAGCAGTCAAAGAGATCAACTACCAAGGATCCATCTACAATAATTTCAAGGATATCAAAAAAGCCGCATACAACACCTTCAAAGACCTTTTCTCGGCTCCTATCGACCAACCCCCGAATCCCCTTGATTACCCTTTCGACACCATCCCAACCCTGGTCCAAAATTCTGACAACATCTTTCTCACTGCTCCCATTTCCATGAAAGAACTAAAAATAGCCCTCTTCAGAATGAAACCTGACAGTGCTCCAGGACCGGATGGCTTCACTGCAAGATTCTACACTAACTGCTGGGACCTGATTAAGTTGTATCTTCTGAGAATGGTGAGACATTCGCAAACAACCAACAAATTAGGGGGAAGCACGAACTCTGCCTTCCTAACGCTGATTCCAAAAGATAAAGGGGCCACTCACTTTTCCAGATTCAGACCTATCTCCCTCTGCAATATGAGCTACAAAATTGCAACCAAAATCATAGCTAACAGGCTCAAAAAAGTGTTGCCCCGCATAATCCCTGAAAACCAAGGAGGCTTCATAAAAGGTCGTCAGATCCAAGACAATATTCTGCTGGTCCAAGAAGCCATACACTCCAGCCATCAATCAAAAGAAGGAGGCATGGTGATCAAGCTTGATTTAGCAAATGCCTTCGACAGAGTCAGCCATAATTTCCTGATCCTGGTCATGAAGAAACTTGGGTTCTCAGAATCCTTTGCTAATTGGGTCCAAGGCTGTATAAACTCCCCATGGATAGCTCCTCTGGTCAATGGACGCCCCACTGATTTCTTTCAAGCCACCCGGGGCCTTAGACAAGGCTGTCCTCTCTCCCCTTTGCTCTATGCAATCCAAGCTTCGGTCCTAAGCTTCCAACTGATAAAATCCCAGCAACTGAATGTTCTCCCAGGTCTTCATTTGGCAACTAATGTGAACAAAATCAACCATGCTCAATTTGCAGATGACACACTGCTGATGGGCGTAGCTAGTACCCATGTTGCTAGGAGGTTCAAACATGAGCTGGATATCTACAGACAGGTCTCCGGCAGTAAGATCAACTTCCAAAAAAGCAAGATTTATGGCTGGAACTGCACCACAAGAGAATTGGGGGATATTGCTCGAATCTTAGAAATGGAAGCAGTCCATGAATGGGAATCCATCACCTATC
This sequence comes from Larix kaempferi, assembly GCA_027924585.1. NCBI lineage: Eukaryota > Viridiplantae > Streptophyta > Pinopsida > Pinales > Pinaceae > Larix > Larix kaempferi. The sequence goes on from BSBM01000123.1 coordinate 3,788,025, forward strand.
TGGGGGTTCCAATTGCTAAAGGCATTCCCAAAGCCATCCAATGGAATCCTATTCTGGACAAAATTAAAAATCGAATTCAAAACTGGGGCTCTAATTGGCTAAATCAGGCAGGAAAGACAGTCCTAATAAAATCGGTCCTGATGAGCATCCCGATTTATCAAACTTCCATTCTCCTCGCCCCTTCTCTGATCATTGGGAAAATGGAGAAACTAATCAGGAAATTCCTCTGGTAAGGAGGAAAAGGAAACAACCACAGGATCCACCTGGTAGGATGGGACAAAATTCAAAAGCCTTACAAGGAAGGAGGACTTCATTTCAGAAGTATGGCTAGACAAAATATGGCCATGGGAGCAAAAATTCTCTGGAAGCTAGTGTCAGGCCGAGAGACTTGGAGCAAAAAAGTCATAAGGAAAAAATACTTCCCAGGCTCTAGATTAAATTGCCTTGATAAGCCGCCTCAAAGAAAGAAAGGATCCCCAATTTTCACTCTCTGCAACAAGGTTCGTGATCATTTTACTAGACTCCTTTACTGGATCCCGGGCAATGGGAAAAAGATAAATTTCTGGAATGACTCTATTATGGGAGACCAACCCATAGGTGATGAAAATGATATCGGAAACCTGAAAGTTTGGATGCAGCACAGAAACATAGCTACACTTTGGGACATATCCAGTTGGGAGGAAGAAGGAAAAAAAAGCTGGATTGAATGGAATCTAGGCGAGGTCCCTGATAACCTTCTAGGGGAAGCCGAGATACTGTTACACTTGCTTCAAGGAAAAGCCCCCATCTCTGAATCCACCAAAGACAAAAGAGGTTGGGGCCACGAAACTGGTAGCTATACAGCTGCGGAAGGGTATAGATCTCTCCAAACGATGCATCAAGCTCCCAATAATCCTGCCAAGTGGAATTTTATCTGGAACTCTCCTTTCATTCCAAAAATAGACCTTTTCTGCTGGACAGTTGTACATAACAGCATCTTAACGGGAGACACGCTAAATAGACGAGGTCTGGAAGGGCCTTCAAGATGCCCCATGTGCCTCGCTGATGAAGAAACAATATCTCATCTGCTGCTAATGTGCCCCTTCTCAAAAGAGGTCTGGCAACAGGTTCTCCGTGGCCATGGGAACCTTGACAGATTTGAGAACCTTCCTGATCTCTTTGGCAACTGGAGTAAAAACTCCCCTTTTGATATTCTTAAGAAAAACCGTCTCAAATCCATCTGGATGTGGATCCCAAAAGCAATCTGCTGGAAGATATGGCTGGAACGCAATAACCGAATTTTTAGAGATAAAGCAACCTCCAGTTCCAGGGTAGCTACCACTTGCGTGGCCTTGCTAGGGGAAGCAGTGGAATCCAGAACTATCTCCAACACTAGAAGTCTCAGTACTGTAGAGGCAAACTGGATAGCTAATTTTAATCTTAAAGATGCCTCTGAAGCAAGCTCAACCATCTCTCACGAAAACTGGGAAATTAGGATGAGTGCAATCGAGTTCATAAATTGGAGATCGACAATAAAGGAGCACTGCCTGTTCTTTGATGGGGCCTCTAAAGGCAACCCTGGAAAAGCTGGAGCGGGGGGAATCCTCTTCAACAATCATAATGAAATACTCTCTTCTTTTGCCTGGGGCATAGGGACGGACACCAATAACAATGCAGAAGCTCTGGCCCTCTGGCAAGGGCTAAAGCAAGCCATTGATAATGATATTCCCGAGCTTATCGTATTCGGAGACTCAAGGATTATTATTCAAGCAATGAACTTAAACAAGCCACCTCCTCAGCTTAATCTTTCTCGGGTCCTGCGAAGAATATTCTTGCTGATGTCCAAATTCATCAAAATTAATTTTTACCATGTTCCTCGTGATCTTAACGGATTGGCTGACTCAGAGGCCAACAGAGCCGTGCTCCTGGGCAGGAGTATTTTTTCGACTAATGATAGAGAATCCTTCTTCTCTATCCCTTAAGACAAACAAGATCCTAACACCGTATATCTGCTGGATTGCTAAGAAATCCGCGGATCCGATTTGTGAGATGGTCAAGATTGCCATCGGGGAAAATCTCCACTTCATACTGATACTCCCGGACGGTGGCTCTGCGACCCGTGACCATTCAGAGCACCTTCCCTCCTACATAAACAGGCCGATCGAGAACAGATCTCTTCACTGCGACAGCGCGAGATATAGAAGCAAGAACTCTAGAAGAAGAAGCAAGCAGACCAGGAATCGTCTGAGAAGCACAATATGGCGTCGGTGGGCTCAACTTCAGGAGGCAAATCGCTGGAGGACAGAATGGACGATCTGCAAAACTCAATCGACATACTTAAATCAAAAGCAGAGGAGAATGAAGGCCGACAGAAAGCCCACAATGCAGACGATCTCAATAAATGGCGAAAGTTCAACAAGGATCTACAGGGCATTAAGGAGGAAATCAAAGATTCCAAAGGAGAAGTCTCCTATTTTGAAGAGGTGGTGTACACCCAATTCAAAGACCAGGCCAACACTGACGGGAACTTCGGGAACAGAATTGCTGCACTGGAAGCAGCGGTCCAGAAGATCCTGGAGAAGATTAACGGCGCTTAGACCCTGCTCAGATATCTACTATGTTCTCCTTGTTATCCTCAATCCTATGTCTTGTTCCACAATTCAGTCCACTGTAATTTTGCTCCCTAAATCTGAAATCTTTGGGCAGCTTCAGCCTAAGAATTTTGTAATTTCAGATAGTGAAAATTATGTACCCAAGCACACGGTGGCTGCTTCACCGGCTTTTAATTAAACTTCCCAATGTTTTTGTCTAAAAAAAATAAATATAGAGTATTTTATATTATCACTACTTCTAATTTCTTTAAAATATAAATCTCACATTAGTTAAAAAGATAGTGGAGCAATTTTTAAATAATAAATATAGAGTATTTTATATTATCAATACTTCTAAATTATTTAAAATATAAATCTCATATTAATTAATATGAGAGTGGAGTAATATTGAAATAATAAAAACATTTATATAACTAATCTCTTAAAAATAAAAATAAATAAATTTAAAAAATGTCATAAATAAAAGAAAAATGGGAGAGAAATAAAATAATATTTCACTATTTTTGTGATAGCTTTCTCATTCGAACTCGGAATTTGAAATTTTTGGTACCGTTAGAAAGGTCTCATCAAAAAGTTTCCAACGGTATCAAAAACGTCAAATTACGAGTTTGGAGGAGAAAGTTATCACAAAAATAGTGAAATATTATTTTATCTCTCTCCTATTTCAGAGGAGAAAGTTATTGCAAAAATAACTTTCTCCTTTGAACTTGGAATTTGAAGTTTTGGTATCGTTGGTAATGTATCGTCAAGACCTTTCGAACGGTACCAAAAACATCAAATTCCAAGTTCGGAGGCGAAAGTTATGGCAAAAATAGTGAAATATTATTTTATTTCTCTCCTATTTTTCTTTTATTTATGACACTTTTCTAAATTTATTTATTTTTATTTTTAAGAGATTAGTTATATAAATGTTTTTATTATTTCAAAATTACCCCACTAGCATTTAAAAGACTTCAAAGTAGTAATCATATAAAATAAAATAAGTGATTGTTTATTTTTAGTATTATTGTAATTATATTTTTTCATTATAATTTTAGTTTTTTTTTAGTTTTAAATTTTATTAAATATATAAAAAGAAGTAGTGGTACATTTATTAAAAAATTTACCGCTATATCATTTATTGTGTATGCACAAGAATCTAAACCTTTCATTATTATTTTCAACCATCATCTCTTAACTCTACACAAATCCAACATACTTGTCAACTACCATTAATGAGATATTATAGGTTGACCTTCACTAAATAACACCTTTAACTTAGTGTGACATGGCATATTTGTAGTGTGATGTGGTTTTTTTTATTATTTTCCTTAGGAGGCCCATTTTAGATCCCAAATTTTCTTTAATGCTCGGAATGAGTTTATAAATTATCAAAACTAGGAGTCATCACTCAGGTTCATTAAGTGAATACCTCATGCCTTTCTCTAAGAGATACATTTATGGTAAGTTGTTCATTGATATTGCACATGATACATTGACATTAATTTCAAGTTTTGCTATCACAATCATATGATTGCAACCCGACTATTACGATTTGAAATTAATTGTAATGACAACCAAATAGATATCTATCAGATATTGATTTAGATAGCGATGATTGTTCTGAACAAAAAATAGATGGGTAAACATCAAGCAATACATCAATATCAACTAGAGTTATTAATGTTAGAAGAAAAACTAAAAAACATATGTATTTGTTTCTTACTGAAGGAGGGTCATACTCTTATGACAATAAGACCAACAGAGACAAGGTAGTGCCATTTAAATACAAACATTATGTGAAGACTTGGGATCCGAACCTACTTCTTGAGGTAAACACATTTTTTTGTATTGATGGGAGAACAAATCAAACTGCTCCATCTTGTTTATATGGCCTAAAGATATTTTCAATGGATTTTGTAAACACTTTGTACAATTGTGAAGTTTAATTGATGGATTACGTTGGTCCAACGTATGATTATAAACATTGGTTATGGCTAGCACAATATCTACCAAACATGCACATATATGGAGTTTGTGCAAATTATAACAAATTGAGAAAACAATCAAAATCAATGATATTCTATATATATTGATGGAAGACCCAAAGCTTCAAGAAATGATGTCGGGTTTATAAAAAGATCATATCTTAGAAGCAGAAATAAACTAACCAATTATATGTTTTAGAAGTGGGATGAAAATAGGGTTGTGGTTTATGCAATAAAATCAATAGTTGTAGAGGAGTTGTTAATCAATTATAATTTGAATAAAATTAAGGTATTAGATAACTATGATTTAACACCCATATTCATTATTTACCGAAGAACATATATACTGCAGATTGAAAAACCTCTTTTTTGTATTGATCAACATTTGTCTTAAAATGCAATTTACAAAACGAGAATGAAGGGAATTGAAAACTTTTATCCTTGTTTGGATATATAGTTAACATACCATTGTTTATGTCACATGTTGATTGAGGGAAAAACATTGACCGTGAGCAGGCCAAATAATATACGACCATTTATATGTTAATTATTATGATCAATATTGTTTATTGACATCATAATCCAATGACTATTGTTGTTTATCAATGTTATGTGTTTTTATTCTTTGAAGGCTCCTACATTATTGCCTCGTCCTAATCAAGATAATGTAGACTACTTTAATGTTCTGGACCCCTTGATTTTATTAGAAAATAGATTGAGAAATGGGCTATTGAACTTTAGGAATTGATGGTCACTGAAGAAATTGTAGAAAATGAAAAAATAATTCAATTCTTGATGTCAAAAATCCAAAAGTACAATGCATGTATTTTTTAAATTGTATTTCATCAATTTTTTTAATGAATATACCTTATTTATTTTAATGAATCTAAGTGCTTGACATAGAGTTGTTTTTATACGCCATCTTGAGACAGTAAATCCCCAACGTTGGGAGTAGCAAACATGCATCCGTTACTGGAGACTCTACTCCTGTTGTGCTTTCTACTGATGCCTCTACTCTCAGTATCTCTACTAGTGCCTTTGATTCTACACCTATTGTTGGTGTCAAGCGATCTACAACCCTAGCTATAAGTACTACCCTGGGCTCTACTCTTGTGCCTCATTTATCAAATGTTGATATGAGTCCCAAGACATCAGGCATAGTCGTCAAGAGCACTGGGCAATTACTAATTTCTTTATAGATGGACCATGAACTAGTCCCAGTGAAGGGATTAAAGCTCTATGGTAATTATGCCTAATCCATGAATATATTTTCATTTTATGCAACGATGATTATTTTTATGTTGATTCTATCTATCTAGCCGTAATATATGATTGTAATTTGCAAGAAATACCTTATTCTATCAACAATTACAAGAAAATGTGTTTTCTCTATTTGCACCAACATTTTGAACAAGTTATAAATACCAAAACAACAACTTGAAAAAAAGAGTTGATGAAACACATGACTACATTTTTCGTTCCTATATTTAACCAAAAGTTGGTTCAAACCATGATAGGGAAGCACTTGAAATCAATGGGACAATTGCTAAACTAATCTTGGTCGCTACCCCAATTATGAGTGTTATGGACTAATTCTATATGGACTAATTCTTGTAAGGGAGTGGGTTTTGCTAATAGAGGATGCCCGAGAGAAGAATATGAAGAAAGATGGATTCTTGCAGCCAAGAGTGGGAAAACCACAAATGTAGATATAATAATATAACATACAATGAACTTATAACTTATATGCATTTGACCATAATAATTAAATCACATTAACACGAACTTTTCCATTTTCGTAGGCTCAAAGACACTGCAAAGGCCACATAAGCCAGATTGGAGAAGATTGGCCAACAAAAACTTGGCCTAGGGGGATATGTTTAAGCAGAAGGGAGATACCTAAGTACTAAGATTTAAAATTTGTCGTTATTGAATTTTCAACTATAATTTAAAAGCTTTCCTTAATAAATGCATGATGTTATGGTATGTAGCTAGTAAACTTTGACATCATTCCCACCGCCGAAGACCTGAAAGTTTCCTTGGCCAGAGGCTACAAAGGTCTGGTTGAAATGAAAAAGGCCAATGAAGATAACACTTTTGTTGTCAACAAGGATATACATAAGTTCAATACATTTTGAATAAGTAATTATAAAGTACAAGTTCATATTCTTTGGTTTTGCAATAACTACAAATGTTATTGTAGGTAGTGCATGAAAATTTAAGTATTCATCAAGAGCCAGTTTTATAGACCAAAAGTGGTTGTCAACCAAAGGTTAACTCTATTGCACCAAGTACCATGGACTCATTAGAAAATTATATTTTTGGGTTTATGTATAATATGAATGAGGTAATTTATAAATGGGTTTTTTAATTGTAGTTGACGTGGATCCTACTTGGACACCTACACAGAGACATATCTTGTGTTCTGATCTCGAACCAATACCAGAATCCACGAGTCAAGAAGAGTAAGAGGAAGAAGATGCGAATGTCAGATTTGTGACCTTTTAAAAAAAGAAAAACCTAGAAGAAAGTAGTTAGTAGAGATAAAACATTTTGTATGAGAGACAAATTTTGTTGTACAATTATGTGTTATATGTATTGTTCCTAGAAGACCTTGATTCATATAGCTTAATATTGATATCCATTAAATGTCGATCTTTATATTTATGTAACTCTATTTTACACTTATAGAGTTTTAGTTAACCAAGTTAATTTTTATGTAAATCTGGCTGAGCGATCATGTTTTATATGCATTATTCTATTCACTCTATTTTATAAGTTTATTTAAAATTATTATAAGTAATTTGTTAGCATTCAAACATTCTACATAAAGTGTTAGATTGTAATATTAACATTTATTGGGTATTGTCTATAGTAGTTTAATTCACCTTGACTTGATCATGATAAATAATGAATCATTGGGTGCAGGTCTCTTGAAGCAAGAATATTTGTGTGGGTGACAAGGAACAATGTGTTTGGTCATGCGATATTGTATGGCTTTGTGGACATAATGTGAGGAAAATGAATAATGTTCACCGGGAAAACAAATGGATACATACAGTGTTCCTTGCCATCCACACAAATACAAATTTGCAAGGAATTCTCACATTCTTATGTATGAGCAAATCATTTTGTAGTAAGCTTTTGTGTTCACTTTCTTTGTCACACTAATCAATGCCAAGGGGTAATGAGTAAGTTAACTATTTAAAGATATATCATATTGTATCTTCATACTTTCATTTACCTTTCTTTGTATATACAAACAAGCAGCTATCATCCCTAACCAATCCACTATAGAACTAATATAAGCATGGGATGAATGGCAAATTCCTTCCATGCCTGACATTACACCCGCTACTACATTTGGATCCACATCCAAATGAAGCCACCCCAACTCATCGTCTACATCAATATCATATTCACGATAAAAATTTGTTGTTATAATTTTTGTTTTGATACCTTTTATGCATGGAACTTATATGTTTTGTGATATTATATTTTATGATATTATTGATCTGTCATTCTTGTTCTTGCAATTAATATAATTTTAAATGAGTGTTTATCTCACTAAATATTTGTGATGAAGACTAAATCATTGGGTGTTAATATAATTTTAAATGAGTGTTTATCTCACTAAATATTTGTGATGGAGACTAAATCATTGGGTGTTGGTCTCTCAGATCAAGAATATTTATGTAGGTGGTGAGGAAAAATGTATGTGGATGTGTGATAGTGTATGGCTTTGTGGCCATAATGTGAGACAAATGAGTATTTTCCATTGTGAGAACATATGGCCACATACACTATACATTCTTATGTATGAGAAAATTATTTTGTAATAAGATTTTGTAATTAGCAAGTTAAGTATTTTAAAATGTATCATATTGTAGCTTCTTGCTTCCATTTACGTTTCATTGTATCCTCATTTACACACATTCACACCATAAATCAATATCATTGGTTCATGGCACAAAGTGGATATGATTTTTGACACTGTATATGCATGAATCTTATATGTTTTATGTTGTTATATTCGTTTCAATTGTTTTTTAGTAGATAAATTGGGTATGCAAAATTGAGGGGAGGATGCAGATGAACTTCCACCTTCACGTCATTGTCTCTATTCAATAGAGATTGAATTATTCTCGAAACAAAAGGAAGCTCATGTATTCCCCTTTAGTCTTTTTAGAGTTTCATACATGTAGATATGCCTATTTATTTATCATTCAGTCATACAATCTTATTATTTCATTGTGACTTTTGCAAGCCTTTGATTGCAATGAAAATGCAAGTAATGACTAGTAGTAAATCCAATGACATTGGTTTATTCTTAAATATTTGCATTTTATTTTTTATTAGGATTTTTAGATAGATGTTCTATTATTATTTTGTACCAATTTGTATTATATTTAGCTTTATGTGTGATAGATGATCTAATACTATTTGTTTTCTGTGTGTAGGTATGATTCCTGGACTAACTTCCTCCACCTTGCATACTGATGTGTTAGTTAAATAAGTTGTACTACCATTGCTAAGAGTTTAAGGCACATATCTCACATTAGTATAAAATCATTGGTATTACCAATGTAAGGAATAGAAAATTGATGATTCTCAAATCCCACATTTTTGTTGATCTGACATTTGATTTGTAATAGGAATATTGCCTTGCACTCTCCCTGTAGCCTATTTCTTGTACAAGCTTCTAAACAATCTCCAATGACTCATTTTTAAATATTACTTGGGTTTTATTTGTTTTCTTTCAAGGGATAATATGACTACCTTGCTTTTATCTGTGATCACCATAGTCCTATGCAAGATCCAAGGACTAACCAAAAATTGAAAACAATAGTCCTATGTGGGAGGTAGGGACTAACAAAAATGTAGTAATTTCATTCAAATGGGTGAATATATGCACTATGCTTATGGATTGTGTACTTATGTTTTCATTTCATAGATAGGAGTGGAGTGATGTGCTAGAATTTTAAATGTAATAAAGTAAAGGATCACTGAAAGATAGACAATCACAACATAAACAATTGTACACACCAATTTATCATGGGAAACCCTCGTGGGGCAGAAAACCCAGCAAAAATTCTTCAATATAGATTCATCAGAAAGTACAATGTCAATATTGTGCAATAACCCAAAAACAAGATGTCTTCAAAGAAGCTACTCTTCTCTCCCAACAAATTCGACTTTCTCTCTCTACTCATGCAAACTTGAGTAAGTGACATGCCAAATGAGGAGGGCGACCTTCCTATTTATACTAATCACAAAACTAACCTTTTTCGCTAACAGGTCTGACTTGTCTAGGATACAATAAAATATTATTTTCATGCTTTTTATGGATTCTTCTAGGCCGACACATCTAGTAGGGTTTACATTGATCCTTTCAATGACTCTTACATGAATAAATACAACATAAATGATTCCCAAAGGAAGTACAATACAAATAATACAAGTATGAGTATCTTCTAAAGTTACATTCTTCAACACTCCCTCTTAACAAGGAAGGTATTCTTCTGACACTGTCATCATCATTATCATCTCGCTGATGCAAATCTGTACTCTGACCATTGACTTCTGACATCTCTCGAATCTATACACCACTTGAAGTTTTGAACGAGCAATCCATCTGGTGGGTCCATCCCAGGAGCATACATTACGTCGCAACAATGACCACCTACATTACCTCACCATGTGTCCAAATAATCTCGCGAGTGTAGCCTAGGAGACTCAATTACGTCACACACAGTGACTACCCACTAACACGTCATATCATGTGGAGAACAACTTAGGTCTAAAACCCACCTCTTCGTGCATCAAGGCAACAAAACTATGTGAGTGTATCCTAGGAGACTCAATTAGGTCACACACAGTGACTACCTACTACCATGTCGCCTCATGTGGAGAACAACCTAGGTTTGAAACCTGCGTCTTCACACATGTGTGTTTCCCAACATAGCACATCAGTCAGGAGACTCAATTACGTCACCAATGTGACTACCTACTGCATCCTCATGAGTGTATCCCAGGAGACTCAATTACGTCACTGAAGTGACTACCCGCTACCACATCACCTCAAGTGGAGACCCGCCCAAGCGATCAATTACGTCACTACGTGACTAACTGTGTCTCACACGTACTATGTTGCTCATCCCTTCCTCTTTCAAGGAACCTCGATCTAGACCACTCCAAGATTGTCCCTGAAGTACTCAAAATTCAATCTCGATAGAGGCTTGGTCAACACATCGATTGTCTGCTCCTTTGTCGCTACATATTGGAGCCTCTCTGCACCATATCCTGGATATAGTGAACTTGATATCGATGTGCTTCGATTTATCATGAAACACTGGATTCTCTGACAACTTCACATAACTATGGTTGTCACAGAAAATACAAGTTGCCTCTAACTCAATATCAAACAATCCTACAAGTAACTTCCGAATCCACACTGCCTCGCACCTAGCCGAACAAGCTTCCATGTACTCTACTTCGGTTTTACTGAGTGCCACACTCGTATGCTTCCTACTAAACCAAGAGATCATACCTGATCCCAAATTGAAGCAACACCTTGATGTGCTCTTTCTATCTGTGACACTACTAGCCCAATCCGCATCAACATAACCCTGCAGGTTAGTCTTCTGATCTGACGCATATTTGAGGCCATAATCAATTGTACCCCTCAGGTACCTCAACACATGCTTTGCCGCAATCAGGTGAACACGTCTTGGCACTACCATGTACTGTCTCGATGTGTTCACCACAAATCATATATATGGCCTCATGTTCATTAAGTAAATCAACAAACCAATCATCTACCTGTATACCATGGCATCCACTATCTCTGAAGAAGTATCACACAACAACTTCACATTCGATGGTATAGCTATGGCCATGGCCTTGCAATCCATAATCTCGAATCTCTTCAGGATCTCTACTGCATATTTTCCTTGCCTAAGGAAAAGTTCTTTTGGATTCTGCCACACCTCAAGACCTAAGAAGTAGTGCATCATAACCAGGTATTTCATCTCAAATTCTGCAGCAAGTTTCATCTTTGTTTCTACTATGAGCTTCTCATCACCTGTCGGGAACATATCATCTACATACAACATCAGTATCACTGGTTTCTCATCATCAACCTTGAAGTAAAGGTTGGAATCCACTTTACTCTTGGTAAAGCCCAAGTTCGTTAGAAATCCACCAATCTTGTCGTATCATGTCCTGGGTGCCTGTTTCAAACTGTACAAGGCCTTCTTCAATTTGCACACATGAGTCTTCCTATCATGTGTCTCAAATCCTAGTGGTTTCTCCACATACACTTCCTCCTCTACTACACCATTCAGGAAGGCAATATTCACGTCCATCCGGTGTACCTTCCACTTCATTACTACAACTATAGCAAGTATAGATCTGATCCAAGTGTATCTAGCAACAAGGGAACATGTCTCCTCATAGTCTATGCCTTATTTCTGGAAAAATCCACGATCCACAAATCTTGCCTTTTATTTCTAGACACTTCTGTCTGCAACATGCTTGATCTTGTAGATCCATTTCGAAGACACTACTGACTTCCCTTCTGGTCTCGGAACCACATCCCATACATCATTCTTCATGATCGGCTGATACTCTTCGATCATAGCATCCTTCCATACTTTCTTTTCAGATGTCTCTTCATGTCTATGCCTTCTTTCTGGGGGAAGCCACGAGCCACAAATCTTGCCTTGTATTTCTAGACACTTCCGTCTGCCGCATGCTTTATCTTGTAGATCCATTTGGAAGACACTACTGACTTCCCTTCTGGTCTCGGAACTACATCCCATACATCATTCTTCATGATCGACTGATACTCTTCGATCATAGAATCCTTCCATACTTTCTTTTCAGCTTCCTCTTCATAACTAGAAGGATCTACATCAATTATGTCACATAACAAGGCCACATAGATGGAATATGGTCGAGGTCTCTTACTTTCTCTGGAAGCCCCATCTAGAGCACCATACTTCTTTACATATTGAATAGCCTCTCATGCCCGAGATGGTCTTCTCTTGTGAGTGTTCACCTCTCAAGGTGGATCTAAAGGTCTATTTGGCTCTGTCACGCCATGGTCTTCAGGTTCTTATGGAATCATCTCTTCCATAACTATGTCTCTAACTCTGGAAGCTTCAAGTTATTATTCATGTGCTTCATCGGAGTGAATCTTCCTCAATCTGTTGAAATTTGTATCGTCATCAAAGGTAACATCTATGCTGGTCTCGATATTCTTGAATCCTGGTATATAAATTATGTAATCCTTCGATGTGTCACTGTATCTGACGAAGATACCCTTCTTTCCTGAAGGATCCAAGTTGGTTCTTTTCTCCTTTAGAACATTTATGTATACAAGAGAACCAAATATTATGAGGTGGATGACTTCAAGTTTCTCTCCTGTAAAAATTTCTTCAGGTGCCTTGTTCTCAAGTACACGATGCAGGTTTCTGTTTTGCACATAAACTGTTGTTCTTGTTGCCTCAGCCCATAAGTGCATAGGAAGGTCCTGATCATGGATCATGGCCTTCACTGCTTCCATTATTTTCCTGTTCTTTCTTTCTACAACACCATTTTGTTGTGGATTGTAGGGAGTGCTCATCTCCCTCTTAATCCCCGATTCTTTACATAAGATTTTGAAATCTCCCAAATTAAATTCATCGCCGTTATTTGATCTTAAATTCTTTATTTTGTTTTCAGTGTGATTTTCTACAAGGGCTTTGAATTCTTTGAATTTGTTGAATACTTCATCTTTAGTTTTCAAAAAATAAATCCAAGTTTTACAAGAACAATCATCAATAAAGGATACATAATATGCGTACTCACTTAGCGAGTTGGAATACATAGGTCCACATATGTCTGAATGTACTATCTCTAGGATCTCCTTTGCTTTGCTATTACTGCTAGGAAATGGATTCTTTACGTTCTTTCCTTTTGCACATCCTTTGCATATGCCTTCATGTTTTGTCTGGATCTTGAGTAGACCAGACACCATTTTGCTCACGATCAGTAACGCCATGTAGTTTATATGAGCAAACCTTATGTCCCATAGTTCACTTGGTTCAATAGTTTCATGAATCAATGCTTGTTCTGGTTGGCATTTCAATTTGTACAAGCCTCCCTCTTGCTCTCCAATTACTACTGCATCATCAAAATGTTTACCTTTTGGCCACATGAGTACTTGGCCATCAACAAATTCAACTTGGAATCCCTTCGCATATAATAAAGATGATATGGAAAGTAGATTCTTCTTCAATCCTGGAACATAGAGAACAACTTTCATCTTAATGGCCTTTCCTGAGTCTAGATTTAGGATGCTTCTCCTACCCCTTTTATGGCATACTGGTAATCATCTCCAAATTCACCTTGTCAGGTGAGTCCTTTTCTGTCAAGTTGTTGAGGGAGTTCTTGAAACCTGCCATATGCTTGGAAGCACCACTGTCAACAAGCCAATCATCGCTTGAAGAATATTCCCTTGCTTTCTTCTTCACTGGTTCGTCATCTTCTGCAGCATAAGCATGATGCCTCTTCTTATTTTCTTTCTTATTGTTGCCTTTCTTCTTGGGGCAATTTCTTGCAATGTGTCCCATTTCATCACAATTGTAACATTTGAAGTTTGAGTAGTCCCTATGAGATCTTCGATTCTTTTGGAATCTTCTAGACTTGCGAGAGTGTTCTTCTTTCTTGCTCCTTTTTGCATGAGTTACCAAGGCTTGGTTATCATCTTCACCCATCTTCTCTTATTTGGCTTCAATTCTAGCTTCTTCCCAAGCACAAGTTTCCCAAATCCCACTAAATATGATGAGCTTCATTCTAGAACATATTCCTTGAATGAATGATTCCCATGATCTTGGGAGTCCATTCAATGTAGTCATTACTAATTTTTCATTTTCAACATGATCTCCAATAGCTTCCAGTTGTTCTTTGATTTGAAAGACCCTTGTGAAATAAGATTGAATGCTTTCATAACTATGCATCTTCACACCCTTGAGTTGAGTTGCCAAGGTCATATTTCTGTTAATGTTCTTCCCTTCGAATAATCTCTTAAATGCATCGAGCATCTCTTTAGGAGTCTTCAAAGATGAGATCTGGGGGATCAAGTGATTCTTGATGGAGTTAGCAATGATCCTCTTGGCCTTAGCCAAGTTTTTCTTGTGTTTAGCTTTGTCTTCATCTCCCTCTGGCTCCGCAACTTCTTCTTTGGCATAGTTGTCCAACTCATTCTCTTCTAGAATGAGCATCACTCTATACTTCCAGGCGCGAAAGTTATCTGCTCCTTCAAGCTTATCCTCAAGCTTGGTATTGTTTGTCATTTTGATAAAAATGAGAACCTCAAATGAAAATAAGGATAATGGGACTTACCAATTGAGATGCTCCAATCAAGTGCTTGCTTCCATGTCTTCTGAGATTGGACTTCTGGTTGAACTAAGGTTTGTGAGAGAAACCCTAATTTTTCAACTTTAGAATCTTGAAAAACTGAATGGAGAGAGAGATGTGCCTCCCTAAGGCGAGTTGAGAAAAGGTCCTTTTATTCCAAATATGTGGACAGAACTGCCAAAAACTTAATGCCATAATTTTCTCAAGCAGTAGTGAGAGGGCCAAAAATGAAAATTCCCTGACCTCCTTTTCAAGCCAAACTGTGGTGCAAAGCCTCCGAAATATGAAACCCTAGTTTTCACTTCTGACAGTTTTTGCTACACAAGGTCTTCATTCAAGGTAGCTCTGAAACCATGTTAAAATTTTAAATGCAATAAAGTAAAGGATTACTGTAAGGTAGACAAGCACAACATAAACAATAGTACACAACAATTTATCTTGGGAAACCCTCGTGGGGTCTTAACACAACCCCCAACAAAACTTCTTCAATATAGATTCATCAGAAAGTACAATGTCAATCTCGTGCAATAACCCAAAACAAGATGTCTTCAAAGCAGCTACTCTTCTCTCCCAATAGATTCGACTCTCTCTCTACTCATGCAAACTTGAGTGAGTGAGTGAGTGACATGCCAAATGAGGAGGGAGAATCTCATATTTATACTAATCACAAAACTGATATTTTTTCATAACAAGGCCGACTTGACCTCTCAAACAGGGCGGACTTGTCTAGGATACAATAAAATATTATTTTCATGCTTTTTTCAAGATTCTTCTAGGCTGACACAACTAGTAGGGTTTACATTGATTCTTTCAATGACTCTTACATGAATAAATACAACATAAACGATTCCCAAAGGAAGTACAATACAAATAATACAAGTAAGAATATCTTCCGAAGTTACATTCTTCAACATGATGGTTGCCATGCCATTTATCATTTGGATTGGACGTAGGTACTATTAGGAATGGTGTTAATTGTTGTTTGTTTATTCTAGTTGGTCACTATTTGTTATTAATGCATTTGTCATATTGTCTATTTGTTGTATTGCTTTATTACAATTGTATATATAGGGATTAGGTAGCGTTTATGTTTTTGCATTATTTATGGGTTGTGTATGACATATAAATTGGCACCTAGGTATAATAGGCATGTATTATGTGGAGGCATAGTCATTATATGTTACATGCATATAGATTACAAGACCTAATTGCTTTGTAACTTGATCACTAGCAGTCTAATAATGCATGATACATGATAAGTGAATTGTAATATGGTGATGACAGTACAATGATGTACTAACATATTATAGTGTGGCCTACCATGTATCCTTTAAGTATTGAATTGCATATATTGGGCACATGTAGAAATATAGGACTGTAGGTGTGAATGCCCACTTGTAAGAAGATAGGGGTCCATATCATAGGACACACCGACACCCACATACATGTAAGTCCACAAATGTATGTGTGGCCAAGGTGATCGATCCAAAGTAATATAGAAAAAATATATTGGTTGTGAGACTTTATGGATCGTTTGGTTACAAGGATGGTTTTGAAAATGTATGGTGAATGATTTCCCTCTATCATTTTGATGTGATGATCTCTATGGCAAGTAATTAGGCCTTCTAATTTATAAATCTTAGCATAAAAAATGAACTATTGTTTATATGGTGGTCAATCCAATATCTTTTTTTTAGACCAGTTGAGTCTTCATCTTTTATTTTCCATCTTTGTAATCTTCTTCCATACACACTTGGGGATGATTGAAAGACAACTCTAGAAATAATGATAGCATCCACCATACTTTTGATCAAAAAGAACCAATCATCCATAAACAACCATTTGAAACACCATCCAAATATCATTTCTTTAATCAAAACCTACTTTCAAAAATAAAATAACAAAATTGTTGTAGAGAATTAAGCCTTTCATCTCCAAGCAATTGTTGACCAAAACCTTATTTCAACCTATGATGGTTAGATGGACACCTTGTCTCTTATGAGAAGCGTTGAATGTACATCTCTTATGAGACGTATAATTAATAGTTCATGACTAATGAACGTCCATTAAGCGACATTTACATGTCCAACGAATGATGCTTAATGGGTGTACAATTAACTTTAAACATCTAATGAATGTTTATTAAGGGATGTTCATGATCAATGTCTTTAGTATAAAAAAACGTCCAAGGGATGTTCATTTAGTGACACTAGTTCTACGTGAAGGAAGTGTTTCTTACACGACATTTAGGCCACATGAGGGATGTTGCTTAAGCGACATTCATTCCACGACTAGGCCACGTGCTAGGCCATGAGAAGGACATTTAGGCCACGCAAGTGATGTCTCTTAAGCGATGTTTAGGCTACGTGGCTGATGTCTCTTAAGTGATGTTAAGGCTACATGAATGATATTGCTTAAGCAACATTGAAGCCACGTGCATGCCACATTTTCATGTATAAAACATGTTTCTTAAGCATGCCCTAAGCGATTGTTGTTTGACACTATCAACGTTGCTTAAGCGACATCATACCAATGACATCCAAACAATGTTATAGACTTTGTTGTTTGGCATTTCTACCACACAAAAAAGTGTCGACCAAGCGTCAAGCGTCGAATCAACTAAAATGTAGTAATGTCCTAATAGAACTATTATGGAGTACCCAATCAAGTGGAAGAATATGCCTCTAGAAGAAGCTACATGGGAAACTGAGCAATTCATGACGAAACACCCTTAATTACAAGCTTTAAGGGAAATGCTTTTTTTAAGAGGGGGGTTTTATTAAGGCCCTAACCAATCATCGTCAAGCATATGATACCTAGTTTTGAGTGCAAGGTATGGAAGATATTAGTGTATACCAACACCATATAGTCTCTCTCTTGGCACAAATTTGTTCATCTCGTGTACTGGTCAATGTAGTTTCCAACATGATAGAATTGCTCCTTGAGGGCATCAACAAAAGTTGCCCAAGTGGGTTGTGTCCTAATTGTTGGAAACTCATCTCTGTCATGTTGCTCACAATAAGTGTCCCACCAATCTTTGACATGGGGAAAAGACTTAAGAAGCACAGAGGTGATCTTTTCATTGTTGAATATTTTTGAGCAGAATAATGACCCTCTAGAAGACTTAACCATTTCTCTAAAGCATCTACATCTATATGGCCTTCTAATAAAATAATTTCAATGTTAACATGTACCTTGAAGGGAACCATACCTCCAAAGTGACCGGTTGTTGAATGTGTCTTCGTCACCATTGGCGTTCATTGAAGTATTTAGGAAAAACTATCCATCATCGCATTCATCTGCCGCAAGAGGGCTTCCTTGAGCAACACCTTAATAAAATCTACAACTTGATCATTTTCCTTTTGCTCACCATGGGAGGTTCCTTTGACTGGCAAGGGTGGTCTTGTTTGGATGGTAACGATGGTCTTTACCAAGTCCAATTAGTTTGAGGCCAAACTCCCTATACCCTTACATCATCAGGGACATGCATGAAAAAACAACAAAATTGCTCTAATACCAATGATTCAGATTATGTGGAGAACGAAATGAAGATAGAAATATAGAAAAAATTACACAAAGTTTTGCAGAGAACATGGTAATACAGTGCAACCCAAATTCTATTAATGAATGACATATAAACATATTGTAATATGCAAAGCAATATGTTACCACCCAAACTAGCATGCATGAAGTAAAGTCTTGAAGAAGCAAAACTAGCTGAGGGGAACCAAGAGGAATAGGCCAATGTCATCACATCCAATCCCCTTTCACACTTGCGATTGTCTCTTCTCCAACTCGAGGGGGGATTCCCTAAGCTAGGATCACTAGCACAAAGAAAATGAGGAGCAAGGTGATTGAAGAGGCTGCCCTAACAAAACAGTTGTAGCATAAGGTAAATGAACATATGGTGGGAGGATAGAGAGAAACCACTAAAGAGACTAGTGTCTTAATTAACCAAAGGGGTAAATGGAGTCAGATAGAAACAATCTAAGAGGGCCTTGCTCAAATGTCATTAAGGGGGAAAGGTCTCATTATCAACCAAGCCTTGCTTAATAAAATGCAAGACCATGCTAGGCTTTACAAGGGAAGGGATCGAATGAAGCATCCACTTATTTTCTAGATTTGAGGGTGCACAATACACATAAGAGATCCATGATTGCACCCTTCAACTTAAGAAACAATGCAAAAATTACTCTCGTGTGTGCGTAGATACAAAAGAAAAGAATTTAAAATTTACTTTAGAAACCCTTCCTTCCAATAAGGTAGTAATAGCCTTCTATGGCTTCTAACTCACAATGTAAAGATACTAACAATACTCACAACCTTTAAAGATTTATGCAAGATTAATATCACACATTCAAAACAAAGCACCTCCATACATGTCACAAATCTCTAGGAGTTTTATTCATTAATCTCCAAAAAGAGGAAACCCTGTAGGTCCAACCATGATTTACAATGAGAAAAGAGCACTCCTTATATAGCCTAAGGAGCAAAATGGGCACCTATCCAAGTGTCAACAATCATGCAAGAGATACTACACCACCTCTAGGAGAAAGCTGGAGTCCAAGGAACCACCTCTAGAGTCAACTGGGAGACAATATACCACCTCTAAGAACTACTCTAGAGTTAAAGGCTCTACCTCTAGAGCTATCTAGGAGCTCATGCGCCACCTCTAGGGACAAGTAGAGGACAAACAAACTCAAACTAGAGCAAACTGGAGCTCAAGGAACCACCTTTGCAATTAGCCATGAGACTAGGAGTGTGCCCACCTAAAAGGGAATATTCCATTCACCTGCCACCATAAATCATGGATGTTTGTCTCCAGAGTGCAAAAATCAGGGGATTTTGTCTAGAGAAGGTGTGTTAGGCCTCATGAAGAGAGATAAATGGGTCGTTTAGGTGTTTTACTCCCCCGTTACTCATACATTACAACATTAAAATATAATAATCACCCCAAGGTCATATGTTGGATTTCCCTCATGCAATATGAGGGGTAACACAATACAAACTGGCTAGAATGGTTGTAGCTTATATCTAAAGAGAGATGTGTTGGCTATGCTCATTTGCAAGAAGAAGATTACAAGAGGTCAAAACTTCCTTTTAACATAAAGGATAAAATCCTAAAAGGTAGAAACTCTACAGATCCAAAACCCTAACCCAATGAGATGAGGTGGAAAAATGAATGCAAGCCTCAAGGACCCTAGTTTATATGTCATCTTCTCGAGGCCACAACTTTTGCATACAAACTCTATTTGGGGTGTTTCTAGGACTATAACAAAGTTATTCCATGCTCTATGTGTTTGGCATGTCGATTTTCAAAAACACATAGTAAATGCCCAAAAATGCATTGAAAGTTCAAGACTTGCAAAATTGTAGAATTGCTAAGATGCAGAACCATTCTGAGTTAGTGTCAGAGGTGGGTGGCCACAAATATCCACTTAGATCATCAAGTTCCATAAATTATAGGTTTTTAATTGCTCATCATATCCTAGAAGAATAGGCTTGTAGTCTTATTCCATACAACTTTTGTAGAACTATAATTTACTAAGTAGAATACAGAGTTTATATCTTCCACCCAAAACTTATGCCTTAAATTTGTGTGCTGAACTAGATAGTATAAGACCTTAGCTAAACTTGAGATCTTAAGATCCAGCTAGTCATGATTCAATTTTATTTACCCTCGGGGCGTAGTTCCAAATTCCAATCATGAAGCCAATCGGTAACTCTTGTTTGAATCCCCCATTCTGACTAGCATGAATGAGATGGTCATGCAGCCCGAGTTAGCTGATTAAGCACAACTAACAGATATATGATCCTGAAATCTCTGTGTACACTTACAATGAACTAAGTGAATCTAGGACTTGTCACCATGCTTAAAATAGTCCGAGTACACCATGCCTAAAACAGTCTTTAAATTAGTTGGACTTGTCACTTTCACTCTCCGGTCTCAAAGTCTTTTGCTGCTTTGTTTCTCTGCTTGAGCCTTAAACTAATATTTGAAAGCACAAGATTTCTTCCTTAAATATTAAGCCCACATTGTAGTCGACTCTTTGAACATATTTCTATAAAACAACCTTGATGTGCACTATTTATGTAATGTAGTCTATCATATGAAGCTTCTTATGACAAGGAACTTCAAAGGGTCTTTTATATATTTCCAAGTTCGTATCTTCACATTTAAATTTTTAATTGAAATTGTATGTGTAACTGGTTTTACCTCACTGAATTCACTGACAAGTTGGGTTAATGAAGGAGGAAACGACATAACTTCTCATTTGAGTTGAATTCTTAAGATTCAGTTATCTATCTGATCGGCAATATAACATTTTGACATAGAAATTCATGTCACTCACTGACCCACCTCTAGTGCATGCCAATAAATTACATTTTGAACAAATCAATTAAAGTCGAAGGAAATCTACATCTTATATGCGGAAAAACTAAAATAGACCATGAAAGGTGTTTCCCTAATTATAAAGCAAACCCAGAAAATATAGAAACAAAGGACATCTTGATAATTTTAAGGCATGCCTTTCTATGTATGGAACTTCTCTTCTAGCTGAAATATAACGAGCATAAATCTGACTGTACCTATGCAGTAAACAGATTATTATTTAGAAGTTGGAGTTGTTCAATTCATTGTACATGAATTGGATTTCCCAAAAACTGCATAGCGGTTGTTCGCAACATTATCATATACTATATCTCGCAGAAACCTGTAAATACCCCATCTCATGTTAGAATATGTTACTAAAAGATCCTTTTTAAGTGTGTAAATTGTGAAGCTTAAATTATCTGCTGCTGCATATGTGCAAGAGAAGTCGTTGAAATAAAGGCCAGACTTACAACGGAGCAAGATGCAGAAATCCTGAGAGCTGAGGAAAAGGTAAATCCAGGTAGGTCAAAATGCGCAGGACTGCTTCTGACTTGATAAACGATCTGCATGCAGGAAAAAATTCTTAATATATCTGTCCATCAAACTTGTGCATACTGGCACAAAATGCCTCTTTTAAATCAACAATGAAAAATGTCTTTTGCCAAATTGAATCTTGTAAATGGACCAAAACGTGAGCACCTGGAAAAATACCCATTAGTACCAACAGGAATAAGGAAAGAATCAAAGTCAATAATCAGGAATGAGTCTAGGAAGGAAATAGCCAAGACAAACTACATACTGGAAAGCTGGAAATGTAGTTCACAGATAACAAAAAGGAGACATAATATTACAGACTTCAAAGCCTAAAGGGGTTGGATCCATTGGTGAGGGGAGAAGAGATTTCGACAAGTGGGCAAGGTTCAATTTCCGTGGGGTTTTTCCCTATAGTCATGGTGTCACTTTGGGGTATTGGTTGAATATGTGGTTGCACCCAAAGAGATTATATTAAATGATATCATGACCTGTGCACACATAAGTGGATCAAAGCCTGCCACCATGTCCTTCAGATTAGAAGTCTAGTGGGTTAGCTCAATCAATTTAAATGGACTTTTTAAAGGCGGAGTTCGTCACGAGGTCTATGGGTCTAGTTTGGCTGAGGTTGAGTCTGGCTGAGTCCTGTTGGGTTACCGACTGCTATTGTGGCTGGTGGTTGAGTTGTCTCCACCTAGATATTCTAGGAATGAGGGGGGATCCCATGAGGTTTTCCTTGGAAAAAAAATATTATAGATTTCATATAGTCACAGTAGTGCCATACAGGAATTTCATATCCCTATTTAGGACATTCAGTCCAGCCACTAACTAGAAATTATTGGAAAGAGAACAATTTCCAAGGTTATACCTTCAATTAACTTCCTACATAAGGGTTCTTAGAGGAAATTGCATATCATCAAAGTGGCCCAAAAAGTTGTTATGCAGTTTATATTTTGTATTTCACTCTCTATCAATATATGAAAGAGTAACAAGGACTCACAAGTGTAGTGCTCCTTGAATATATTATTACCTGTTAGCTTGAACTGATCTAATATTAGAAGGGAGGAAGTCAGGTGTTAATGTGGTATAAAATCCTATCATAGAGATATGCCACTATAGTAAGATATCTTGCAATTATGGACAACACGTAAATAACAACCACAAGCCAAATAAAGCCCATAAGGGAAGACACCAAAATTGCTATTGAAGTTATAAAAAATAGCCGGAAAACATAAGGTGATAAACTATTGTAAAACATGACAAAAAACCAAGGTTTTTAACTGACGTAAATTTTGTGAATGCCTTTCTAATAATGTTAATTGAGTTAAAGAGAAATGCAAGAGTTAAAAGAACATATTTCAATATTACACCAAGGTTTTGTATGTGGGCTTATACATGTGGAGACCCCCCCAAAAAAGCATTTCAAGGTAAGCTAGGGTATGGTGGGGTTACAAAACATGGGAGGCTCTAGCCCAGATCCCAAATACATAAAAATATGCTAAATTACTAATGATTAAACTTTCAAGTTTCCATGCAAGAAATAACATGATAACATCATGATTCAAGGGAAACATTCAAAAGATTCTCTGCAAATGTGAGTTTCTAACTCCAAATGAATGCCCAACAACAAACAAATGCTCGACACAAGCAAAAATGAATAGAAAATGGTGGTAGTGTGTTGATTTATGTTTGCATAGGTTTTAATAGAATTGAAAGGGTAGTTGGACCAATGAGAAAATGGAAGAAGCAATTAGTTTTTACTTTTTCCTTTTTCCTTATTTTTTTGTCATGGGGCACCTCACATGTAGGGGACATGTGGGCATCCCTCATCTCAAAGGATAAATCCAAATATATGAGATGCAAAGAATAGGGATAGGGATGTACCCCCTAAATCCCCTATTGAATCAGGAACAACCTCGTACATGAGATTGTACCCTAAACTTTTCAAGCAAAGCTCCTGATACAGTAGTAGACACATTCCATGGTCATTTCAAATATATGCTCCTGATCACTTAATATGGATGATGAAGAGTCTAATGATGAATTTTCTCCTATTGACTTCTCAAACATCCCGAGTTTCCCTAATTATCGTACTGGTAGAGATCCGATCATTTACCAACCTTTTGGGGAAATGGTGATTCAGAAACACAACATATCATATCCTTTCTTAAGGTCCTGGGCGATTTCAAAGTTCTATATGAAGATAACATGATGGAAATGTTTGTTAGCACCTTATTGGGAGATGCTTGTTATTGGTGGTATAATGGTCTCCCGGATAAATGTATTACCTCTCTGCCGAGTTTCCTTAGAATATTTTTGAGGCAGTGGCACAATAGAGGATTTGGTATGAAAGCTTTGGACAATATCCTTGAGAAGTTTTTTCCCATTTTCATACCTTGGATAGACTATCATGAGGAGGACCCTAAGTCTCCTCGCCTCATGATAATGGAAAACGAAAAATATTGGGAGATGCCTCCGAGTTATTTTAGTGACAAGGAGATTAGGCAACTTATTCAAGAAAATCATGTCATTATCCATCAAGCACAGTGTGACCCTATTGAAGAGATTCATGAAGGTCCAGTTATTGAAAATGTTATTGAAAGCCCTCCCCAGGCCACCATAGCAGAAAGCATTGAAGATTGGGAGTTTTCTCATATCTATTTTAGTGATGATGAAAAAATTTGTACTCCTAATCCACCTCCAGAAGAAACCATTGTAGAAGCCCATGTTGAAAATCATGAAGATGTTTGCAATGTATATAATGATGATAGTTTGGAAGGTTTCCTTCCTTATGACCTTTTTTTTTCTTCTGAAAAAGAGGATTATGAGTCTGAAGAAGAGGATGATGCATTTGAATTTGTTCCAAGCGTAATTGAGAATCTCATACATGATATAGCTGAGGAAAGGAAGCTTGAATCGGAAACTCTTGATGATTTTATTGAGAAACCCATTTATGAGATTTTCACAGAAAGCCTGTATTTTGAGACCTTGGAAAATCTTTGCATGGAGAAGGAACATGAATTTTTTTTTTCAGTATGAGCCATGCATGAGCATCAACCATGAAGACCTGAAGAAGCAGTGTAATGAAGAGTTAGATCAGACACATCTAATTGAGGAGCAGTCACAGCAATTGTCTCTGTATACAGAGGTCCCTTATAATGTGGAGCGGCTTGGGGTTTATGCTTTCACAGAAAGTTACTATCAGAAGAACCCTTCAAATCGTTATGATGAGGTAGTTGGTCTGCCTTATCATTCATAATTTTTTCTCAGCCCTATCCAATGATGGATAGAAGAAACCTGCGGGAGGACTTACCATTTGGGGACGCACTTCAAAGATCTATCACATGCCTTTGATTTCCCATCCATCCCTCCCATCTAGAGTATCCACGCAGGTTTGCACTTTCTAATAAACGTGTCCTTGCTTTGGCTGGTAACCAAAGACAAGGCAAAACTTTGTTATATTGATAAAATGTTAAGATGGCTACATTGGATTTCTGATTACACTTAGCATTTTATTATGTTATGTTTAGAGTAGGAAAATAAGCTCCTCAAAGTGAGCATTTACTTTACGCATTTCTTTCTAGTACTTAGGAATAATAATTTTTTCCTTAGCCATTTTTTAGATTTTATGAATAAATGCAATTTACGATTCGTTGGTTTCTTCATAAAACTTGTGTCGCTGAAGGTTTTTCTTGTCAAGTTGAGATGTTTTTACAGGTTATATAAAACCAGAGATTCTAGTGTTCTCGCATCCTCTCCTTGCCTGAAGGCTGATCGAGCACACGTCTCGCAGTTGGAGCCAGATGTTATCTACTAAATTGCACTTAGTGGATTCTGAGTGAACCGTTGAAGTTGTGAACATGATTCAATGTTCATCATCAGTGTTCCGAGATCCGTCAGGCCAAACAAAAAAATTGGCCCTTTGTATTTTTTGCATGTCCAAACCCCTGCGGGGGAATTGTAATAAGTTGGTCTAGCATGAGTTTTTTTATGAAAGGTTTGGCTTTCCTTAACGTTTGTTATCAGGGGAATACTCTAGAGTGTTTTTTCCTTAGGGATTATGCGTTACTATTCGGTGACGTATAATTCCCGAGTTTTTAACTCACACCTCCAAAGCTGGAGTGTTTCCATGATGACGAATTTTGAGGGGTTATTAAAACCTACTGGAATGTATTTTTGTAACATGCTAGCCATCAGTATTGAGTCATATGGACATGCACTAGGTCCCCTGGGATTTTTGAGTCATTATGACAAAATTAATTTTTCTCAGTTTATGAGATTTTTTAATAATTTAATTAAAAAATGATAAAAGATGGGTTAGGAGGTGAAATTTGGCATGGGGGTGCTCGTTTTCTAACCCAGAGCACCCATAAAACCCCTAAACCCACTTTTCCTAAGTTTTGAGTGAATAGTATTCACTTAAGTCAATTTTTCTCCAAAATAATAAAAATGAATTATTTAATTCAAGAATAATGGATTTGGAGGAAATCCAAACTCCTAAAATAATGGTGGGTGGTCTGGTGAGTTGGCTCAGTTGACTTGGCAAAGACATTTAAAGAAGATCCCAATCAATATTGGAGTGTTGTGAGCATTGATTTGATTGGGAAGAGGTGGCAGCCATCCCATTGAATACCACTCCAACCACCATATCAATCATAGATTAGATCCTACACTTGTCATTTGATGCCCTAGTTGGCTCCTTCCTTCTCAAATTCGAATTTCTCTTTGTGGAGGCTATTTAAGCAAGGCTCTTGCTCCATTATTCATATGGATGCATAGAACCTCTGCTCATTGTACTATTGAGACTATTGTTAATAATATTTTTGAAGGCTTTGGAGGTCTACCTTGCATTTGTGTTGGATTACATGCTCTCATGAGGTGATATTGTTCTTCTCTTGTCAATTTCTTGCTATCAATTGTTGTATGATGCTAGTTTACATGTAGTAGAAATGAGTATTCATTGTCTTTGACTTCCTTATTTGTGCTTAGAGTTTATGAGATTTTGAAGTAATCGAATGTATTCGGATGTACTTAGATTCTTTGAGTTTTCTATATTTCTAACACACTAGTTTACTCATCATCTATTGTTGTAGGTGTTGATTGTCGTAAGCTGCAGATCACAAGTCACAAGAGAGACTTGGAATTCTGTTGCTCCTCTTCTACTTGGGCAACTATTTTTATCTAACACTTCGTGCATACAGATTTCTCCAAAGGCATCCACAAGAAGAGCATTGGAAAACTAAAGCCCATCCATCAACAGCCTACAAAAACTTCTTCTCCCTTGCATTTTTGTTACATGCTTAAGAATACTAGATCTAGGGCTATTATTCTTTATCTATTTTCAGATCTAATATATTTTAGGCATTTCTATTAGATCTACTTGTTTACATTCAGAAAGTATATTCATAAGTAGACTAGATCTCATTTTTATACTTGCATGCATTGAAATTTCAATTTTTTTTTCTAAGTATAAAAAAAATTTCAATTTTTTTTTATTCTTTTAAAATCATTTCCATAACATTCTAATAAAATTTACTCCCTGGTTTTTAGCAAGTCCAAGAAAAAAGAGAGAGAAACTCTGGCGGATTTTCAATAAAATTGCCAAATTTACCTTCCAAGGAGCCTCTTTCATCATTTGCTCTAAATTTCTAGATTGTAAGGTCTTAGATCCAAGTAAAATGGATTAAGAAGCATTTCATTTTCAGCATTAATTGTAAATCATTAAACGAGAGCAGTGGGGTAACCATCACCCACATCCCATCCCCCTGGGGGGATTTGAGTTTTCTGCCATTTTCGTGGATAAATTTTTCTAACTCACATTTTCTCACACACTCACTATTTTAGTTCAGGGTGTATACTTTTGACTTATGTTTTTCTTTTCAATCATTTCATTTTCGCAAAAGTAAAGAAGAAATAAAACCATTATTCGTCGCCACGAAGTATGCTCTCACCTCCACCCAAAGGCTTTTGCTGATTAGTGAAGGTTGATCAAAAAGTGACGCATAAGTTTGGCCATTTACATATTGTTTCAAGCATTGTGTTTTCATTTTCATAACTTTATTGCTTAATTGTTTTAACAATCTAAAGTCTCTTGAACTTAGCTGAAAAGCAAGTCAAGAGCGCTCTCTATCGGAGAGTCAATGGTTACTTGCTTCAAATTGGAATAAATCATTTGTCTACACTGCGTATGCTCTACCCACCAGCAGTTCGTCTGAGTTGTGGGATACCAAAAGTAGTTGGAAGCACTCTTTAATTCTCACACTTAACTTAATCAGTCACCTAATAAAATTAACTACCTACAAGATACTGAAAATCCGACACTTCGAAACTAGATTTTGTGTGGGCAAATTCTACCTGGAGACGCTAGGTAGCTGTACTTTGACCTTGGGGCACCGTTAGACTACATCCTTGTTGGTGTTGTGTTGAACACGCGCTTAGGGAATTGGCAGTCCAACATGTCCTTGTACGGAGCCACCAACTTCTATATTTCCGGACATTCCTCTTTGTACCTTTACGGAATCTCGAGACTTTCCCTTCTTTTCCCTAATCAAGATTCATTTTAATAATTTAAAATCAACCAAGATACAATTGCACAACATTTACTTTTCCAGCATTATCAATTTCACACTGTGTTTGACTCCATAATGCACTAGTCCTTGCACTCTCTATTTGCTTTTTATCAGTACCAAGTAGCATGCATCTATTTTAATTTTACAATGTATTTGCAATTTGTTATCACCTGTTTTGTACAAATAGCTGAATTTCTCATGAACCGTCAGTTTCATGAACATGATTCATGTTCATCATCAGTGTTCAGAAATCATTTTCGGGGCAATTTTGCCCCATTTGTAATAACTACATGTTCATACCCCCACGGGGAAAATGTAAAAAGTTGGTCTAAACAGGATCCTTTTATAAAAGACTCGGTTATCCGTAGGTTTAGCCATTTGGGGGATACTCTAGAGTGTTTTTTCCTTAGGAATTATGTACTACTCATCAGTGGCGTATAATCCCTGAGTTTTTCACTCAAACCTCCAAAGTTGGAGTATTTCCCATGGTGGTCAAAATCTAAGGTGGTTATTAGAGTCTTGTGTCTAGGATTTTTTACGTGTTAGCCATCTCGATTGAGTCGTATGAACATGCACTAGGTCCCCTAGGAGTTTCGTTTGATTCCGAGAAAAATAATTTTTTCCATAAATTAGACCATTTTTTAATTAAAAAAATTTCAAAAAATGATAAAAACCTCATCCGGAGGCGGAATTGGGCGTAGAGAGGCTCGTTTTGATGCTTAGAGCATCCTCTTCACCTTGGCACTTTCATTCTTCAGTTTCCGGGCAGTTACGTCACCTCATGAGTAGTTTTCGCTAAAAATGCATCATTTTGGCATTTAATTGCTAGAAAAAGACAAAATGCACTTTTGACAAAAAATCAAATAAGTCAAAAAACATTATTTTAATGTTTTGAAAATGTTGAATATGGATGGAATGGAGTGTACGGCCACTTAGGAGATATTGAGCACATGCCAAAAATCAAACTTTGGTTAAAACATGAGTTTTCAACATTTGGATTAGCGTGGACTATACCTCACCGTCACGTTGATTGGCACATGAATATGCCATGATGGAGGGCGACCATGACCAAGGCATAAATCACATGGAAATTAAATCATAAGGTAAGCGTGAGTTTCAATGTGAGAGGTTTCACGTGGGCCTCTCTCCACGTCAACGAGCTCACGGGTTTGGGTGGGCCTCTCTCCACATCAACAGGTTCACGTATCTTCCACTTGGAGCTCACGTATATTCCATTGGATCTACGATTTTGATAGGTGGAGAGTGATAAATGGAGTGATGGATTTTCCAATGAGGGAGTGGGGACGCCTTGCCAAGGTGGAGGCCACCTCCCCACTCACACCAACCAGGATCTCGAGTTAGCTGTTGGATTGTGACTCCAAGCTCATGTTGATTGAGGATTCGACTCCATTTGATTGCCATTTTAGCTCCCTTAGTGCCATTTCGAATTTGGGGTTGGGGTTCTCTTGTTTTGTTATATAAGGAAGGCATTGCCTCCTCTTTTCCAATGGATCTTTTAGCAAAGAAACTCTGGAGGATTTTTGTAACCTGTTTAATTATTGAATAAAGTTGAGACTTTGGAGGTCAAATTGTGGAGGCTCTTGGTGGCCATACATCCTTTTGTAACAAGGTGATATTGTGTATTGCTTATGTACTTTGGATTTTTAAGTTATAGATTTATATTTCAAGAGGGCTAACAATCTAGCACAAGCAACTATAAATCTATGCTTTTCGCTTGAGTATATTGGTTTTGCAGGTATTTTCCAAAGTAAAAGGTTTTTTGTAGGTTTCATCTTCACTTTGCAGGTTGCCAAAGAAGTTCAAGCTTTATAAAATCAAGAAATAAGGAGTTCTTGCTTCCTCCATCAATCTTTCAACAAGTTTTAAATCGATTACTAGATCTACCTATCCAAACTGTGGAAATCCGAAGCTATTTTCTTCTCCAAGTTTGGAAACATTGTCTAGCTTGCCTTTGGTTTTCGGCTTGCTTGATTTTTTGCCTCTCTTGTTTTCCTCTTCCATCCTAGTCTTTATCCTCAACCTCCTTCTAGCCTCGTCCAACTCCTTAGATCTCCTCTTTCTCCTCTCGTCTCCCCTATCTTTCTCCCTTCCTTCCATTCGTCCCTCCTCTTCCTTCTCTTCTCGTCTCCCCTAGCTTTCTCCCCTCATTCCATTCGTCCCTCCTTTTCCTTCTCTTCTCGTTTTACCTTCCCATTATCCCTTTCGTCCACCTACAAAAGACACAAACAAAAAATAAAGTATAAGCTTGTTAGTGTTAGATCTTAGTTCATGCTTTAATATTTACATTTTTTCAATAGTTTAGTCTCATTTGAAAGTGTTTAAAAGTTTGCACTTAGGATTTTGGCATATAGATTAGATCTTAGATTTGCACTTAGTTTCAAAGTTTTGGTTTTCACTAACATCTAATGGGTGCATTGTTGAGATTGGTTAAGCTTGTGTAGGTTCTTTGAAAGAGAAGAAATACTTGTGAAGACAAGACTCAAAAGAAGATCAAAATCTAATCCAAGGAGAAGACTTGAACCAATAAGAGAATTATAAAACCACTCTCCTTTGTAAAAGCCATCAAGGGCTCCTAAAAGTTTGTTTCCATAGTTGTTTATTTCTCTTAAAAGACCTTTTCAAGGGTTTAATTCCCAAAGGCAATTGTAAATTAGTTAATAAAAAGGCTAGGTGGGATAAGGCCTCCCACACTTTGTTTCTCCTTCCCCATTTGGGGAAGACTGTTTCATGCATGCTTTAGTTAGATTTATTTCAAGTTTTCTAGATTAAAGTTTATTTGTGTACTTAGATTAACTATCTTCCAAGTTTTGACTTGAGTTAGCAACCTTGGGATTTCATCCTGAGGGCCACATTATTTTGTGGTAGCTTCTCTATCCCCATTAGACTCCTTGTCGAAGTTTAGCTAGCTGGAAGGTCTCAAGGACTGGTGGTTCTAGTAGTCACCTTGTTCGGAGGTTGATCCCACCTTGTTGTTTATTTCTTAGTTAGTTGTTAATTTTGGCCTTAGAAAGTGTGCACTTGTTACTTTCTTTCATTACTTGTTTTACTTCAAAAAGTGTGCTTTTTCTTTACGCAAGCTGCTTCTATTCCAATAAAGAACAAAGCCTCTTGAACTTGCAATAACACAAGTCAAGAGCACTCTTTGTCGGAGAGCATATTAAGTTTGCATTTCCCCTGCATTAGGCATATAGAGTAAATAAGTCTCTTGAACCTTGTCATAAGACAAAGTCAAGAGCACTCTCTGTCGGAGAGCTGAACTGTGTGCTTCAATAATCCTAAAACATTTCAACTCACACCCCCATTAATAATTTACCTTGGTTGCTATTCGACACCCGTATGCTCTGCCAACTTGAAAAGGTTGGGCTAGTACTCAGAAAGGTGTTGGATTTGATAAATTTCTATAACATAATAAAAAATTTACCCCCACAACCAACGAACCGGCATTGCTTATTCGAGACATACTCAGGTAGTGGGCAAAGTTCCTAAACCTGGTGGGGCCAGAGGTTTCCGTTGTCTAGACATCGGAGTGGTTAAGTCATTGGATACTTACTCCTTGAACTCTGAGCGGACCGACTTACCATCAAAAGGGGAAGCCACTGAAAGTATACCATTCCGGTCTTTTGCTTACCTTGTTCTTAGCCTAATAATTAAGACCATTAAAACTTTTAATTTACCAAGATAATTTGCAAAACGATCTCACGAACATATCTTTCGAACTCTTGTATCAAGCAACCCAAGCACTCAGACAATTTTTTACTCCATAAGGCACTGGTCCTTGACATCATATTTTAATTTGCTTATTATCTATCTGTAGTACTTGTTGTTAATTTTCCATATATGAGTGACTTATACTTAAAGTTCTTCAAGTGGTTGTGCATCAAGTTATCTCGTATTTTGCATTGCAACGTGGATTGCTCATTTATCTTGTGTTTATTTTCAAATTACAAAGTTGTGACCTTTTCATCATTTAAAAAACTCCTAAACAACACCCATCCGCATCACCATACATCTTAAAACATTAAAACACATTGAGCCATAGTAAACTCTTTGTAGGGACTACCCCCTTGGATTCGTTAGGAGTTAGCCTAAACGGAGGTGCTGGGATTCAGGTGACAGTACCTAGCTCAATGTTGTCCGCCGAGATGCACACCAGCAGCAGAAATCTTTCGAAAGTTGTTCCCTCACTACAAGTGGGGAAGGTGTGGCGCCATTGCCGGGGACAAATCTTTTTGTTCCTGGACGACTTTAATTTTTTCTAGTTTGTTTTACCTTTTTGATAGATTGTGAATCTATTTGGTGACTCCACTGCCCCTTTTTAGTTTTCCTTTTTGGTAGATTTTTAGTCAAATCACTCTCAGAAACTAGACTTGAATCCACTTGGCAACTCCACTGTCAGTAAACCCCTCAAGGTATTCAACTAGAAGGAATTCTGAAGATTTACTCAATTTCATCCCCGAGCCTGAAAAGGTTTACAAGAGGAGATTGAATAAATTCAATTCTCGTAGGATCCTTGAAGAGCTTGGATCTCAGTCCATTTCTGACATCCATAGTCTTTTTGAAGAAACTAACTTAGAAAATTTTGAAATTCTTGAAAACAATAAAATTGTCTTTCCGATACAATGGGTGATTTCTATTCTCCCCTTGACAGTACTCAGATAGCAGGTCAACCACATGACATTCTAGACAAAGCTATCGACAAACTTCCCATTTTTACTGGCACTGATGCCATTACTGCTACCTATCATCTCAAAGCCTCCTCAAAATGTACAAGTGGATATGTCAGAGATCCTGCTCACAAGCATGATGATGTATACATGAAGTTGTTTGCTTTTTCTTTAGAAGGGGATGCTGGTGACTGGTTCATCGGCTTACCGAACAACTCCTTTGCAACCTTGACTGCCTTTAAGAATGCTTTCACCAGCAAGTATGGTGAGAAAAAAGAGCCTCGACATAAACTTGTAGCTTTAACGAACATTAAAAGAAGTGAGATGGAAACCATGGATGAGTTCAATAAGAAATTCACCGATCTGTCCAATGCAATCCCTACAGATTACAAACCAACTCCACATACTATACTGGTTTACTACATTGAAGCTTTAAGTGGAGAAATGCAATATGAACTTAGAGAGAAAGAGCCCACCACTTTGTTAGAAGCACAAGAAATGGCAACTAAGATAGATAAAAACATGCAGTTTTCTGGTAAGTCAAATTTGCCTGCTCAAACTCCATTGAAATCAACTGAGCATAAAGAAAAGGACCCTATGTATGCTATAAAAGATTCATATGAGAAAAAGATGATGGATATATGTGAAAGAATGGAAAAGGCTGAGCAGAAACATGTAGTTCAAATGAAGGAAATACAGAATAAAATCATAAACATGGAAATAGCACATGTTCAACATGTTCAACAGATTCAACAAACTTAGCCAGTTCAAAGAAACTACCCTCCAAAGACCAACTGGCAGAAAAAGGCTCCCAACAATGAAAAGAGGCCTCCAAATCAGAGAGAGGCTGCTAACATGACTAAGACTTACATACCATTTTGTAGAGCTTGCAAAGATTTTCATGAAGAATTTTCTTGCTACTTTGCAAACTATGTACAAGAACATGGATTTCCAAAGGGTAGTACCAGTGAACCAACATCAAGCGAGCTTGAATATATAAATGTGGTAGGAGACATTTTTGATATTCCTAGAGAAAGTTGGAAACAAGCTAAACAGTACAATCAAGAGTTGGATAATATGACTAAGAACTTTGGAGAAAGACCTTCCAATGAGCAAGTCCATAATATGCAAAAGTTTAAGGGGATTGGTTACCAAAGAAGAGCAAATTCTGCACTTGCCATACAACCACCAAAGGTAATAATTCCAACTGAATCAAATGACTCTAGTAAATGGAATTTTGATTGGAGTAATTGATTCAATACAACTAAAGTGCCTGTACCTATGAATGAGCTTTATAAAATTCCTGGTCAAAAGGAAAAATTGTTGAAAGCACTTGAAATACCCATCTCTACTTGTACTCCTACCCCTGGTCCACCTACTCCTCTTACTCCTCAAACCACTAAGAAGGTCACTTTCTCAAATACTGTAGAGCAACCTTCAACGAGTTATGGCAATGCTCACGAGGATCCTCCTATAATCTTGCATACTAGGGAAACAAGAAAAGAAGCTCACCCGCCTTTCTATATATCATTGATGATTGGTGACCTTCTTCTACATAATTGTATGCTAGATTCAGGATCTGGTGCAAATCTAATGACTAAAAAAGTTATGCAACAGCTTAACTTAAAAACCACTAGGCCTTACCAGAGTGTATGTGCCATAGACTCCAGACCTGTTAAAGTTGAAGGGATGATCGAAAACCAACCTTTTAAATTGGCTAAGTATCCGGACATCCATGTAACCATGGACATACTTGTTATAGATGTTCCAGATAAATGGGGAATGTTGCTTTCTAGGAAGTGGGTTACCACTTTAGGAGGATGGATCCAAATGGATTGGACTTATGCTACAGTACTAGTATCTGAGGATTCTGTAGTTAAATTGCATAATGAGAAAGAAAAGAAGTATCATGTTGAGAATCCCAAGAATCCTTATAATCAATATACTTATAATACTGATGATCCTGGGAGCTGTGCAATTTACTCTACCTTTCTAGCACATATTCAAAGCGAGGATGAAATTGAGGAGGACAAGCATAACATGGAGGATGACATAAGTGATGATGAATCCATCATGGATGACATAGACATTGACAATGATGAAGGGACCTTGTTAGAAAACCCTATCTATGCCATGTCTAAAGGAATTAATAATGAACAAAATCCCTTGGAAAATTTTGTTGATAATCCCACTTATGAGCATGAAGGTACATATAGCTAGGAATATGACATAATGCATGAGGACTCCCCCATATGTGACAAATATATGGATGATGACTATTGGACATACATTGGAAAACCTATTTTTGAGTATCTAGAGAAGGGAGTGTAAATTTTGAGCATTTGAACATAGAGGAAGAGCATATTGTTTGTTCATATAAGCAGTCAGAACCACACATAAGCATCAGCAAAGATGACCTAGAGAAACGATAGAGTGAAGGGCCAGTTTGGGTAAAGTCAGTTGAATACATATCTTTGCCATTGGATGACCCTTGTATATTAGAACAGTTCGAGGCATGCACTTTAATAGAAAATTATTTTCAGAAGAGCCTTTCGGATCAGTGTGATAAGGTACCAGAACTGCCTTATCATCCGGATTTTCTTCACCCTATCCTGTTCTGGATAGAGTGTGCCTGCAAGAGGACTTACTATATTGGGAAGCATTTCAATTATCTATCTTATGATTTCCCATCCATCCCTCCCATTCAGAAGATCAAAGCAGGTTTGCATTTTCTGATAAGCATGCACTTGTCCTAGCTGGTAACCAGAGACAAGGTAAAAAATTGTTGTTTTTACATTGATCACATGCTTAAATGGTTACATTGGATTTCTGATTATACTTAACATTTTCCTTTTTTGTATTATATTAGAATAGGAAAAGATAAAATTTTGTCAAAGAAACAAGCATTTACTTTCTGCATTTAGATTTTTAGAGCTTATTTTCAAAATAAAATATAGTTGATATTTCATTTTGGTTTTTTCATAACATACGTGCTACTGAAGGTTTTCTGTCAAGTTGAGATGTTTTTACAGGTTATATATATAAACCAGAGATTCTGATGTTCTCGTATCCTCTCCTTGCATGATTTCCAGATCAAGCACACATCCCGCAGTTGGAGCCAGATGTTATCACCTATTTTGTACAAATAGCTAAATTTCTCATGAGCCGCCAGTTTCATGAACATGATTCATGTTCATCATCAGTGTTCAGAAGTTCAGAAGTTATTTTCGGCAATTTTGCCCCATTTGTAATAACTGCATGTTCATACCCCCATGGGGAAAATGTAAAAAGTTGGTCTAAACGGGATCCTTTTATAAAAGACTCGGTTATCCGTAGGTTTAGCCATTTGGGGGATACTCTAGAGTGTTTTTTCCTTAGGAATTATGCGCTACTCATCAGTGATGTATAATCCCTGAGTTTTTCACTCAAACCTCCAAAGTTGGAGTATTTCCCATGGTGGTCAAAATCTAAGGTGGTTATTAGAGTCTTGTGTCTAGGATTTTTTACGTGTTAGCCATCTCGATTGAGTCGTATGAACATGCACTAGGTCCCCTAGGAGTTTTGTTTGTTTCCGAGAAAAATAATTTTTTCCATAAATTAGACCATTTTTTAATGGTTTAATTAAAAAAATTTCAAAAAATGATAAAAACCTCATCCAGAGGCGTAATTGGGCGTGGAGAGGCTCGTTTGGATGCTTAGAGCATCCTCTTCACCTTGGCACTTTCATTCTTCAGTTTATGGGCAGTTTTGTCACCCCAGGAGTAGTTTTCGCTAAAAATGCATCATTTTGGCATTTAATTGCCAAAAAAAAAAGACAAAATGCACTTTTGACAAAAAATCAAATAAGTCAAAAAACATTATTTTAATGTTTTGAAAAGGTTGAATATGGATGGAATGGAGTGTACAGCCACTTAGGAGATATTGAGCACATGCCAAAAATCAAACTTGGGTTAAAACATGAGTTTTCAACATTTGGATTAGTGTGGACTATCCCTCACGTTGATTGGCACACGAATATGCCATGATGGAGGGCGACCATGACCAAGGCATAAATCACATGGCAATTAAATCGTAAGGTAAGCGTGAGTTACAATGTGAGAGGTTTCACGTGGGCCTCTCTCCACGTCAACGAGCTCACGAGTTTGGGTGGGCCTCTCTCCACATCAACAGGTTCACGTATCTTCCACTTGGAGCTCTCACGTATATTCCATTGGATCTACGATTTTGATAGGTGGAGGGTGATAAATGGAGTGATGAAGTTTCCAATGAGGGAGTGGGGATGCCTTGCCAAGGTGGAGGCCACCTCCCCACTCACACCAACCGGGATCTCGAGTTAGCTGTTGGATTGTGACTCCAAGCTCATGTTGATTGAGGATTCGACTCCATTTGATTGCCATTTTGGCTCCCTTAGTGCCATTTCGAATTTGGGGTTGGGGTTCTCTTGTTTTGTTATATAAGGAAGGCATTGCCTCCTCTTTTCCGATGGATCTTTTAGCAAAGAAACTCTGGAGGATTTTTGTAACCTGTTTAATTATTAAATAAAGTTGATACTTTGGAGGTCAAATTGTGGAGGCTCTTGGTGGCCATACTTCATCTTGTAGCAAGGTGATATTGTGTATTGCTTATGTACTTCGTATTTTTAAGTTATAGATTTATATTTCAAGAGGGCTAACAATCTAGCACAAGCAACTATAAATCTATGCTTTTCGCTTGAGTATATTGGTTTTGCAGGTATTTTCCAAAGTACAAGGTTTTTTATAGGTTTCATCTTCACTCTACAGGTTGCCAAAGAAGTTCAAGCTTTATAAAATCAAGAAACAAGGAGTTCTTGCTTCCTCCATCAATCTTTTAACAAGTTTTCAATTGGTTACTATATCTACCTATCTAAACTGTGGAAATCCAAAGCTATTTTCTTCTCCAAGTTTGGAAACATTGTCTAGCTTGCCTTTGGTTTTCAGCTTGCTTGAATTTTTGCCTCTCTCGTTTTCCTTTTCCATCCTAGTCTTCATCCTCAACCTCCTTCTAGCCTCGTCCAACTCCTTAGATCTCCTCTTTCTCCTCTTGTCTCCCTTAGCTTTCTCCCCTCCTTCCATTCGTCCCTCCTCTTCCTTCTCTTCTCGTCTCCCCTAGCTTTCTCCCCTCATTCCATTCATCCCTCCTTTTCCTTCTCTTCTCGTTTTGCCTTCCCATTATCCCTTTCCTCCACCTACAAAAGACACAAACAAAAAATAAAGTATAAGCTTGTTAGTGTTAGATCTTAGTTCATGCTTTAATATTTACATTTTTTCAATAGTTTAGTCTCATTTCAAAGTTCTAAGTTTTGCATTGTTTGTCAAAGTTTCTAGTTTAGATCTCATTTGAAAGTGTTTAAAAGTTTGCACTTAGGATTTTGGCATATAGATTAGATATTAGATTTGCACTTAGTTTCAAAGTTTTGGTTTTCACTAACATCTAATGGGTGCGTTGTTGAGATTGGCTAAGCTTGTGTAGGTTCTTTGAAAGAGAAGAAATACTTGTGAAGACAAGACTCAAAAGAAGATCAAAATCTAATCCAAGGAGAAGACTTGAACCAGTAAGAGAATTATAAAACCACTCTCCTTTGTAAAAGCCATTAAGGGCTCCTAAATGTTTGTTTCCATAGTTGTTTATTTCTCTTAAAAGACCTTTTCAAGGGTTTAATTCCCAAAGGCAATTGTAAATCAGTTAATTAAAAGGCTAGGTGGGATAAGGCCTCCCACACTTTGTTTCTCCTTCCCCATTTGGGGAAGACTGTTTCATGCATGCTTTAGTTAGATTTATTTCAAGTTTTCTAGATTAAAGTTTATTTGTGTACTTAGATTAACTCTCTTCCAAGTTTTGACTTGAGTTAGCAACCTTGGGATTTCATCCTGAGGGCCACATTATTTTGTGGTAGCTTTTCTATCCCCATTAGACTCCTTGTCGAAGTTTAGCTAGCTGGAAGGTCTCATGGAATGGTGGTTCTAGTGGTCACCTTATTCGGAGGTTGATCCCACCTTGTTGTTTATTTCTTAGTAAGTTGTTAATTTTGGCCTTAGAAAGTGTGCACTTGTTACTTTCTTTCATTACTTGTTTTACTTCAGAAAGTGTGCTTTTTCTTTACGCAAGTTGCTTCTATTCTAATAAGGAACAAAGCCTCTTGAACTTGCAATAACCCAAGTCAAGATCACTCTCTGTCGGAGAGCATATTAAGTTTTCATTTCCCCTACATTAGGCATATAGAGTAAATAAGTCCCTTGAACCTTGTCATAAGACAAAGTCAAGAGCGCTCTCTGTCGGAGAGCTGAACTGTGTGCTTCAATAATCCTAAAATATTTCAACTCACACCCCCGTTAATAATTTACCTTGGTTGCTATCCGACACCCGTATGCTTTGCCAACCTGAAAAGGTTGGGCTAGTACTCAGAAAGGTGTTGGATTTGATAAATTTCTATAACATAATAAAAATTTTACCCCGAAAACCAACGAACCGGCGTTGCTTATTCGAGACATACTAAGGTTGTGGGAAAAGTTCCTAAACCTGGTGGGGCCGGAGGTTTCCGCTGTCTAGACATCGGAGTGGTTAAGTCATTGGACACTTACTCCTTGAACTCTGGGCGGACCGACATACCATCAGAAGGGGAAGCCACTAAAAGTATACCATTCCGGTCTTTTGCTTACCTTGTTCTTAGCCTAATAATCAAGACCATTAAAACTTTTAATTTACCAAGATAATTTGCAAAACGATCTCACGAACATATCTTTCGAACTCTTGTATCAAGCAACCCAAGCACTCAGACAATTTTTTACTCCATAAGGCACTGGTCCTTGACATCATATTTTAATTTGCTTATTATCTATCTGGAGTACTTGTTGTTAATTTTCCATATGTGAGTGACTTATACTTAAAGTTCTTCAAGTAGTTGTGCATCAAGTTATCTCGTATCTTGCATTGCAACGTGGATTGCTCATTTATCTTGTGTTTATTATCAAATTACAAAGTTGTGATCTTTTCATCATTTAAAAAACTCCTAAACAACACCCATCTGCATCACCATACATCTTAAAACATTAAAACACATTGAGCCATAGTAAACTCTTTGTAGGGACTACCCCCCTTGGCTTCATTAGGAGTTAGCCTAAACGAAGGAGATGGGATTCAGGTGACAGTACCTGGCTCATTGCTTGCCCCCAAGGCCACACCTTCCCCACTTGTAGTGAGGGAACAACTTTCGAAAGATTTCTGCTGCTGGTGTGCATCTCGCGGACAACACAATTCATGCTGATAAAGACTATTTAAACTATTGTTGCAGTTTCATCTTGAACCCTTTAAAGTTTTACCCTTTAATCAAAAACTCCCAAAAAACATGAATAAACAACCCATCATCTAATTGGAAGACCCTAACAACCTTAGTAACTTTCCATAGGGACTACCCCCCTTGGCTTTTGTTGGGAATTTTTCCTAAATAGAGGAGTCAAGAACCAAGTGACATACTTGACTCGAGACTTGCCACCAAGGGCACACTGAGCGGCAACATAGATTTATGTTGCGACAAAGACGGTGTGTGATCCGGTGGCAACACCAGGTATGCTCTAAAGGTTAGTATTTTTCCTCATTGGCTTATCCATGGTTTCTAGATCATAAAACCCTTGTAATTTTTATTTTTCAGATCTACTTGGATCTAGCATGCTTTTGGGGATAAAATTTAAGACCCACCTCTATAGCATCCACGACAATTCGGATCTATAGTTTGGTGGTGATTGGCTTCCATTTTACCCATTTCCCAAGGCATATTAGCCTCTCCAAGGAAATTCGCATTCCCTTGAAGAGGCTAGTTTGGCTAGTTCCCAAATGTGGGTAGGTGAGATTTTTGTTGCATTGAATAGATCAACCCCTAAAACCTACCCCTAGTGCTTCACCTTGTGGGCCAACAAATTCCTCATTTTGAGGGTTGAGCCCCACTTGGGTCACTTGGTGATGCATTGTATCTATGGAGATCTAGCCATGGCATGTGTTTGACATTGAAAACCCACCTTGATATTCATCTCAACTATCTCGATCTATAATTTGGTTGACATCCGACTACATTTGCCCCTTGATCTAAGGCACTAGTCCTCCTTGAGGCAAGTCGCACTCCTTGGGTAGGTGGCCTTTTGCTAGATCTCACATGTGGGTATTGTTAACTCTTCGTCAAATCCTTAGATCTATGCCATAGCACACCCCTAGTACCATCTTATTTCATTTTTGACCTTGTGGACCCAACTTGGACCAATTTCCACTTTTTAAGGAGTGGGTCCCACTTGGCTAATTTTAATTGTACTATGTCATCTTTAGATCTAATTAATTGAACCTCATAAATGGCCCTAGTCCTTCATTGGTTGAAACACTTGTCACTCTTTAATTTTCTTCAACCACACCTTAACCCTTGGGTCCACTTAACTCGCATAGATCTAACTCACCATTGATCTCCTTGTTTCATCATACACATTTCCCTAGGAATCTTTGGGTTAGATAGTCTTCATTGATTGGCTAGGGCCTCCCCCTTAATCTTGATTAGTCTTGATCTAAAGCAAAGAGTGCCTCGGTTGACGTGACTCCCAACTTGCATTGGGAACCGTGGCATCTCTTGGGTCACCTATTTAGTTGTCCAACACCTCTACCATCCTGGATGGGATACCTTTAGGGGCAACTACAAGTTGTGTGATAACATTTTTGGTGCCGTTGTCGGGAAGGTAGAGTCTTACCTTAGGTGTCTGCGAGTATCCATGCATAATTCATATCTTATCGCATCCGATTTAATCTAGATGGCTATTATTTCAATCCTTAATTTAAACATAGCCATCTATTTGTCACTCATTTCTCCCCGCTATCCTAACGACATATCTTTTGGTAGAAAAGAATTAAAATATGCCTGGTGACTCCACATAAGCAACTCCACTGGTGATCGATCCTATCATTATCTAGAACCCATGGGGTGCATCATTTTGTATTTAGGTTCTTGATTTTTGTAAAAATTAAAAAATTA
Source organism: Larix kaempferi (assembly GCA_027924585.1). Lineage (NCBI taxonomy): Eukaryota > Viridiplantae > Streptophyta > Pinopsida > Pinales > Pinaceae > Larix > Larix kaempferi. Next base: position 3,830,170 of record BSBM01000123.1, read on the forward strand.
AAAAAAAATTGCCATCCATGGTTGCTTCTAAGAGGCCTAGGACTTTCGGTCGATTGAAAGTTTTTGACTTCTCAAAAATTGTTGGGTACCCTCATCAAGCCCGTGAAAGGTTGCCTAAATTTGATGGAAGTTATGAGATCTCTGCTAAAAGGAACCTTTTCATCTTTAGGGAAATTTTTAATGAGTTATCTATAACCCATGAGGATGTATGTATGAAACTATTGGCCTCATCTTTACAAGGAAGAGCTGAGCTCTGGTTCTTGAATTTAAAACCCAATAGCATTTCTAGATATGACATGTTTGAACATGAATTCTTAGAAGAATGGGGAAACTGATTCGATGATGTATATTCTTTGAATCAAATCCAAGATCGAAACCTTCCCCTTTCCGATCCTATTGTTGAATCTGTTAATAATCAAATATCAAGTGAATTGTCAACATCCGGAGATGACCCCTCCTACCCAATTTCTTTTGAGGATGAGTCTTCCACTGTTGAGTCAATCGAAAGTAAAATCCCCAATCATTGTATAAATGGTGAATTTTCAAAAAAAAAATCCGGTAGTCCTAGTCTTGATCGTGAGGAAGTTTCTGAGGATGAGCTTTTAGTTCGTAAGTCTATTGAAATTTCTCCCTCATAGAAACTCATTATTCATTCCATCTTTAGTGATCATTCAATTCCTTATCACCTTATTGAAGAAAAAGAAAGTGGGAACATCGACCAAGATCCATTAGTGGTGATTTCACATGATCATCGTGCAAATAATTAGGATGTTATAAATGAACTCATTAATTTTCTTCCTGATCAATTAAATGAAAATGATCACTTATCCTCTTATGAATTTAATGATGAAACGATATAAGATCAATCTTAAGATGAGGATGAGTTAGTAAATCGCATTAGGTGTTCTAATCTTTGTTCCACTTCTTACAATGAGTCTTTAAGTTTTCTGTTTTTCATCCTTAGTCAATGTAACTTTATTAAATCCTTAGAGTTAGATAGTTATGGTCAATCTTGTCCTCACATTGTTAATATTACACTTGATCAAAATTTTGAAATCATTTCTAGAACAAAGAGTGTTGCTTTGAAAGACCTTTCCTCTTGTCAAATTCCAAGGTCAATTTTTTCTATCCATCTGGGAGAATGTACATATTTTCAATCCTCCCTCCCATCCAACTTTTTCACTCTTCTTTGGGTTGGTGGTCTAGTCAGTATTTTGCTTTTGAAATTTTCAATAGGAAGTATAAGCATGATCTTATGGTTAGAGAAAAATCACTTCATTTCCCTTTTCAGCCACTTTGGAACAATAATGCTTGTTGTCAAGTTATCAATCATTATTGGTGGCTAGAAAGGGTGTTTAAAGATCAATTTCATCTTTTCTCTATTTTTGAGCAACAAGTGAGCTTGATTTTGATTTTTTGTCTTCTAAGCTTTAATTTGTCCCCACTTGGTTTTTATTTGATCATCAGTCCCAGGGAGAACCAAGTTGAATATGCGAGAGGAGTGAGTGAGGAAAGTAGTTTGTATAAAAAGAATTTGAATCAAGTGCCATGTGTTTTCCCTCCATCAATTCTAAATAATAACTTGCATACATTTTATGATCCTATCAATTCTTTGATGGAGAATGTTTGCATCAATGATTCTTCTTCGTGGCATGATTTCTTGTTGCGTCATTCAAACCCTTTTACAATTTTTTAACAAACCAGGAAGATTGTGATATCAAATTCTTCAATCTTTAACCCAATCTTGGCTTGTTCTATTAACAAAAATCAAAGAAAAATCATTAACCTTTTCGATGAATGGTTGCACTGGATTTATGATTTTACCTAGCATTTGTCTTCCTGTTTAGAGTAGGTAGGTATTCGAATAAGCTCTTTTGAGCAGTAGGATTTGTGTGCCTTTTGCTTTTTTTGAGTGTTGAGTATTGCGAGTTTTTCTTAGCTTTTCACTTTTGATGATCTTTTGAGTTTTCTTCTGAATGTTTTTTCTTTTTGCTGAGTTGTTTGATTGAGTTGAGTCTTGCTCCTTCCTAAGCTTTTCTCATCTCCTGCATGCATTTGAAAGTTATTTTCCTTGAGTTTTGAGTGCCTATAGTTCTGCTGTGTCAAGTAAGTTGAGTGTGCCTTTTTTGAAAAGCCTTCCTTCCTCCTTCACAGCAAGAATAATAAAATCCACATGTTATGCTAGATTAGTATTTCCTTTTATGCATTTTAGTTTATGCTATAGATTAGAATTTCATTTATGCAGTTTATTTTGATTTATTTTTATCCCATACATGCATCACGCGGTATTCTAGTGGCCATGAATGCAGATACATGTGCAAAAATAAAGCTGAAAGTGAAAGATGGTGAGTATTGGATTGAAAATTGATGCAGAGCAGTTCGAGACCAGAGATTCTGAGGTTCTCAAGCGCTTTCTCCCTTAGAGCACTTGTCCCAGCTGGAGCCAGATGTTATCACACCATAGTAGCTGGGCTACTATTCTTGCTGAGCAAATATCTGCACTTTTCAAAACTTTGCCTTTACAGAGACCAGTTATGATGAGCAACATGGATTAAGATTACTTACAGATCAGAGCAGTATATATCAGACATTGAGTAGACCTTGTGCCAAAGCTGAGCCTTGAGAGCTTAGATTTGATGACCGATATGACCTTTTGTTTCATACAGTTTCAGTTCAGTGCCTAGATTTTCGGATGTTATTATTACAACAGTGTTTCAGTTGGTTCTAGATGATGATTATTTACATGCAGTGATATGACCTATAGACTTGTGATTGTTAGCATGGATTATTATCTTGTTGTTTTAGTCATCTTCATAGCATTGACTTGGTATGTAACTCATGATGTGGCAATATTACTTAATAAATGAAATGAAATATCTTGGTTGCATTTAAATAATGAATTGGATGTATTACTTGCACTTAAAGGTTCACTGACTATACCCATTGGTTTCACTACCCTCCTTTGAGCATGAACATGGTCTTTCATGACATTTATGTCTGCTAGCTTAGGCTTCATATTCACCTGACTCCATCCATCCATAACCTTCCCTATTTTTGGATTTCACCTTGATTTGCCTCTTTGACTATTGATATGGAGGACTTCCCCTTTTCTACAACTATGTTGGATTGCATCCATTTTTTTTGTGTCTCGGCTCTGAGTTGGTGACAGAACTTTCCTTTGGTGAGTTGGATTTTATGCCTAGATCATTCTAGTCAGTTGCCCCGATGTGTGACTTAACGTGGAATTTCCTCTAGTCACATGAGATGTTGTTGGCTAAAACCTGAAGCACTTGTACTATTTTATTATTGGAAATCTCTTATGAAAGCCTATGAACTTAAAATTCTAGAATGTGTTTTTCAACACACAATGAATAAATGCTAAAGCAATGAACTACTATAATACCCCATGAAGGGTATAGAAAGGTCTAGAAAGCAATGGTTAAACAAATGCCAGATCTAAATATTGCTGACCTCATTAATGTAAATATGTCCCAGATGCAAGCTATGATTAGTTGTGCTTTTTAGCACACACATGTGAAATCCTAGAGGGATCATATAGGCCAAAAAGGCCATGGAAATTAAATGAATGATCCTAATAAACTTGGATCAACTTGATATAGACATGATGCCAAGGTTTAATAAGCACTCTCTAAACAACTTACCCATTTGTGAGGCATTGCCATTCCCTTTGTTATCTTGTCCAGCACAGTGTGTAGCTCCCCTCTTTCCTCGTCCAAAGTATCTCTTGGTTTAATTGGTCAAGCCATCCCTTTCCCATAGCCTTCTTCTTAGCCTTCACCCTATCTTAGCAATTAGACCATGTCCAATGGTGAGTATGTCTTTAAAGATTTGGTGCAAGTAAATTATAAATAACATTAAATATCTATGTATTGACTGCCACTTGATTGATGTTTATACTTGAAGTTAAGCTGTGAATATGGTTAAAGGGACATGTCTTAATCATTTTTTATGATCTAGTCCTTTGTTGTTGTTATCACCAAACTTGTAGTTTCCCCTATAGATGGATCCAAGCTGGATGGTAGAGGGGATAGGCAACCAAAGGGGTGAACCAATATAGCCTCGACTCCCAAACAGATGGTTGTCACGCCAATAGAGACAATCTTCACTTGATGTTGTCTTATCCCAAGACAACAATGGGGGAGACCCAGATCTACTCCCGACAGGAGAGATCAAACCAACACACCAGATCAAATCAATGGAGGATGAAGTATGCAAGGTGTAAGGTGAAGTAAACCATATATCTATAGATGAAATCACAAGGTGAAGTATGGGTTGGATCAAGAGGCTTAAGAACATATGAAATTGATCCAATGTGGAAATACAAGTGACTTATGAGACTAATTATCAGATCCATAATCAAGGTACTAGCAAATGATATGAAAATCCACTGCCTTGGGAACCGTATCCAATCCAGGGAGGTTAGGAACAGGATTGGGGCTACCTAGTACCAATGGATAGACTTGTTTAACAGGTATGACAACATTAAAACACACAAGCCTCAGAGATAAGATCAGAACACTGGAAAATTGGCCAAGTAGGGGAAGGCACTAGGTTTGAGGGATTAGAGCCTTGGAGTTTGGGCCTTTTGGAGTCACCCAAGCTTGACGCCTAGGAGAACCCACTTTGGGTTTGACCCGATATACAATACCCAATAATAGTTTGCCAATTGATCAAGGGGTTTAATCCGTGGAATTTTCCGATTGTTTTAAGTAAGGGTTTTGACAGTAAAATAAAGATGCCAATGGATTGGAACCAAGAAAAGAAGAACAAACCTGTGGATCTTACCTGGATAACCTTGTAGATGCCTTGATGATGATGATCTATGCCTTCCCGATCAATTTGAGAAGATTTGGATGAGTATTCTACGCAAATCGATTTGCCCAAGGAAGCCAATGCGCCCTCCCTCCTGCACAACAAACGTCAACCATATCAGATTTGATGCATCAAGAGAAATGGACAAATGCTAGAAAAGAAATAACAAGATGAAACCATAGATCACAATGATACTAATGATAACCCCCCGATACAAGCGATGCCAAATAAGCGAGTTGAGGAAGCCCTGCAAAAATGCCCAAGTGAAGTCGCCCTCCTATAGACAAGACAAAAGTTCCACGAAAATATAGATCTCACCACAAATACTCAAATGCTAGGATGCAATAGACTTTTCAATCACCATTGAAGAACACCAGATGCAAAAAAGACCCAAGAATTTCCACAAGAAGTTTTTCTATTATCAAGATTCTATGAGCCAAAGATCCTTTACAATGAGAAGCTCTCCTTTAAATAGGATGGAGAGATACCAAAACTCTAACCACCTTTTGAACGGATGACTAAGATTAAAAGATCAAAATGTCTAATCAATGGTTGAGATGAGCTCAACGATAAAGTACATAGATCAACTCAAAAATATAACAATACATGGACAAAATCGCCCTAGGAGAGGGGGTCCCACTCAACATGCTAAAATAAACATGAATAAATCTCATGGTGGGTCTAGGGGGTAATGTCTAACACCCCTAGTGTGTCTTCATGGCACAATATCATCATATGACAAATCCTAGCACCAAATCATGCCTCTTTAGGAAAGTCGTGAGCCTCCAAAGGCTCCAAAAAACCATACAAAGTGCCAAAGGGATGGGTGTGGGTCCCATTGAATGCTGAAACTGCTATGGAAGGTGTGGAAGACATCACACTCATCATCAAAACTCATCCCATGCCATTTCCTTGCCTCAGTAGCCCAAATCGAATTCTTCAGTAGCCATTTTCACCATTTTTAATCTGCCTCGGGAACTATGAACTTGCCCAAACTGACACCTAGAGTGCCTGTGCTATCCAACTGAGCCCACCAGGCTCTCTGGGAGGGGGGTATAATGGTAAAATCAAGTGGCTGAACCACCCCCTCCTCATACAATGCCCTAGGTGAACCAATCAAATCACCTCTCTGCTCTGACAGGCCTTTAATCATGGCAAAATTGCACCAGAATGGCAAACTGAGGAAAAGCATCACTGTAACTGCCCAGAACTGAAAAAAAACTGTCTAATTGGACTCAGAGAGCCCAAATCCATCTAAGGTGTGTGTTACGATGGTACCAGCACCAACGCGCCTGTAGAGGTACCCCAGGGAGAGGGTGTCTTTTTCTTGACCAGGAGGGGTGTTTAGCCAGCTCATTCTGAGGTAGGGGCATGGCCAGACCCTCTAGCTTCTCTTCTGGAAGTACTATGGCTTAATGGCATCGCTGACTGCCTCATTAAAGGGTTTGAAACCCTAAGCTTGGTGTCCAGGTCTTCCAGGGGTGGGTCACTGGGTCACATGCCCCCCACCTTCTTTCAACACTCCAATGGTAGTTGTTCCAGCGCTGAGATTCGTTCTTATCTTCCAAAGAACATCCAGCACCCTCCTGGTCCTCCAGTTCAGCAACGCCCTCCCTAGGGGCCCTCCTTCAGAGGATGACATCATCCTCCTGCCAGACTGTTTGATTGCTAAAACGGGGGGGACGTTGAGGGTTTTCATCACCATTGGGGTTAGTTGGGGCATGACGACCCCCCTCCTATAAAGTCTGGCCTTTCGTTTCGTCAAATTTGGCCTTGTTTAGCCATTTTTGCTCAAGTAAGGGTCAAATATGGGAAAACACCCAATTTACCCACTATTTTGATTATTTTTATATTATTTTAATTCTAATTTTAAGTTGACATTTTTAATGTTAAATTTACCTTACTTTATGTAAAAGTGAGTGTGAGATCATATAAATTAGATCTCCTCACTTCATTTTTAGACATCAACTTTTGGGATAAGATCATTATGTCTGCTATTTGCCCTAACTAGGGCTCTTTGAAGGAAGTCACTCCTTGATGAAGGTTATTTTGCAAGCTAGAAGCATTGCTTGGAAATTTTCCTCTTGTTAATGCCATTGCTAATGTGAAGATAGAGTTGTTTTCTTAACACATGCACTTGGAGGTATCTATACTTTTTTTGTTTGATGTCTCTATGTCAATTGTATGAAAGTGATGCTTGTTATGGTTGGATGGAATCCATTGTTGCTTCATCTTTTTCTTAATTTGCATGTCATTTTCGTCATTGGTCACCATTGCAATCAAGCTTGAGCTTTAATTCTTCAAGCTTTGCTTGAGCTTTAGTTCTTCAAGCTTTGCTCGAGCTAGGCTTCCTCCACGAATCCTAGAGATTGTAGAGATGAGCCCTAGTTGGCCAAGCTTGCTGAGTACCATCTCAAGGAGGATTTTCCTCATTGATGCCCTAGGTTCGGTGATTAGTATTATCTTTTGAAACCCTAGTTGTTCAACTACACACTAAACCTAAATCTAAGTTTGTACATGTGTAATTATTATCGTTAGTTTGATTTTAGTTAATTTATTTGAATTAGGCTAATTGTTATTTTCTGAATTTATATGTTGGTTAATATCATTTTATTTCTGAGTTAGTTGATGTATTTTTTTTATGTTAAAAAAGTCTAAATTTTACTTTCAAAACCCTAGCTGCAGGGTTTCGTAATTCCTTGGCCTTCCTTTCACGGCCCTCCTGACTCCACCAACCCGCAGCCCTCTTCCCGCGTCCACTCTCTCCCCCACCTTCGCTGTTCCATCCCGAGCCTTCATCCGAGGCCTCTCCATTTTTTCCTGCGGCCTCTCCCATCGCGCGACTGCTCCAAGCCCGCTACCCTGCAACCACCCGATCCAAGCCACTGCCTTCACATTATCTACCCGAGCTTCCTTCCGTGTACCATCCCTCGCAGTCGGCTCCCTCCTCGCTATCCAACCTGTGGCCTCCCTGCGTTTTGCTGTTGCGTACTCCTCCCATATCCGCGCCCACGCTTCTCCTCGCCAGCTCGAGTCTTGGCCTTCCCCAAGCCTGCCGCTCCCCTTCACCAGCTTCCTCAGCCTCCCATAGTCTGTGTTTCCCTTTTCTCCCTCTAACCCGTGGCCATCGCTTCCTCCTGGTTGCTCCTTCCCTCGTCCATGGCCAGTCTTCTCTCCCTAATTCCAAACTCTCCCCTCTTGCCGCAGCCACCACCTTCGCGAGCCCCCTTTCGCTTCCATCTCTCGCAGCCTTCACCACAGTCCGTCCCGCTTTCACACAGGCTTACCCTCTCGCGCAGCCCTCGTGTGTGTGCCTTCACTCTTCTATACCTGTAACACACAAAAAAATACAAGCGATAAACAAGTTGGTTCGTATCTCATTTTGGCTTAAAATAAATTGATGTGTGTTAGGTGCATTTTTAAAAAAGGAAAAACATTATTGAATGCTTATTTTAATTATAATCATATTATATATTTAAAGCTTAACTTCGGTATTCACAATAGTCCATGTAACATTTTGGCTGATAATTCATGATTGATTGTGAGTGTCACCTATTAAATAATATTTGAGTGATTTTGGTCTACTTTGGGTCAATGACTCATGTTTATTTTTAGTTGATGGACGGTTCGAGTTTACACTTTGAAAGTTGGTTAAGTTTGAATGGTAAATAAATATAGTTGTACATAATACATGTTTATGATCTTGGTAAAGTATATATGAGAATATGCATTCTCATTATCATGCTACACCTAACTAATGAGAGATATTTTTTTAATTGTAACAAATGCATCTTTGGTTAATGGTGTGGGTTTATTGGCAATATAATCTTTTGTTCCTACATTGGTATATATTTGTGATTTAGTTAATGATTGATTGCTTAGTTTCTTTATCAATTAGGTGCGAATGACATTGGCAACTAAGAATTGATACATCATTGGTTATTGGTTCAAGTGTTCTATCAATATAGTCTTTTGATCCAATATTGAATAACATGATACATGCTGAAACACTTCCTTGAAGGATTTAAGTTGAATACGTTGACTCCATTAAGCACTGGTCTAACTACAGGATTGCATAGAGAATACATTGTGTGGTTGTCTTAGTCTTCTTGCAGGATTGCATAAGGATACTTCTCCTTGGAGGTTTCGACTTCCGAAGAAGTTAGAACAATGACCGAGGTGACATTGGGTCACTCTTCTTATTTATGCTTACTGGGAATTAGCCCTGCTAATTTACCCAGTAACATTTTTGGCGCCGTTGTCGGTGACGTTTTGAAAATCAAAGTGGTTTATCTGGAGTCATTGACATCCTTGGAAAAACGACATTTGGTAAGAAAATTGAGGTGAGTCTTTGATTGGTATTTTGAAAATATTGTTAAGGACTAATCTTGCAGATCTTACCTGGCAACTCCACTCATTTAAAGCGACTCCACTGGTTGATTCGGAACTTAGTCCCGATCGTCTCAAGTACGCCCTTGTTTTTTGGTACTTTGGTGAGATTTGTTAAGCTAACTTGGCAGGTCTCTCCTGGCGACTCCGACTGAAGAAAATAACAGAAGTACTCTACAAAGACAAGGAAACTGGGTGACATGGCTTCTTCTTGCAAAGAAGATGTTCCATTTTAATTCAAGGATCCTGATTATCCTACAGATGCAGAAAATGAGATAGCTTTTGCTCCTCTTGATTTGGAAAGATTTTCTGGGCATTTTGATGAGCTTCCAAAGATTTTTTGGTTCCCATTCGATTGTAGTCATGGAAAGGCTAGGGACCATGTTCAATGGTTCATGACAATGGCTGAAGAAAATCACGTAAAAAAGGAAGAAAGCCTTTACATGAGAACATTTATTCATCACCTGGGAGGAAAGCCTCTTGCTTGGTTGGTGGGCTTAGAAAAAGCGACAATATCATCGTTTGTTGAATTAATAGAAGCCTTCTGTAGCCACTAGGATCCTGAGCACTATGACAGATGGATGCCTTATGTTGAAGATGCAAAGAAGTTGTTCGGTGAAGAAATCCATGAAGATCAATTCTCAGAAGTTCTACTTGAAGAAATTATTGTTTAGGACCAGGAAAGTAAAGTAGTTACAGAAGATGAAGAACAAGAGGCCTCGGTTGAAGAAACTAAAGAATGTACAGAAATGGTAAGTGCTCCATATCCTCAAGTTACAGTTTCTTATGATATGTTGGCTCTCTTGGAAGAAAGTTACAGGTATGCGGAAAATGATGATTACTAGAAGTTCATTGGTCCACCGATGTACGATTCTTCAAGGCCTTGCAGCATCATAATAGACCGTCTCTCGAGTATATATATGGATGAAGAAGCTTGCTCTTCCTACAATGAAGAATGGACCAATCCCTTTTCCTTGCTAAAGGGTGCAGTGGTGCAAGATGTGATCCCTGTTGACAATGCTCTTGTGCAAAGCCTCTCAAGTATCTCTCAACTACATTCTCCAGGAGTTATTCAGCCATTTTTGTCCAGCATCGGTAAGTGTTCAATGATGTTTTCCAATCAAGACAATACAGGTATAAGGAAAGGTATGATCTTATTTTCACATTGTCATGATTTATATTGTTTATCTTTTCAATTAAAATGTGAAGGTTGTAGTCATGTAGTTGACAATTTTGAAATGACAAAGATCGTTAGGGATACTAACACGATAATTATAAAGAAGAACAATATGCATGTATTTCCAAGGGATTGTCCAAACAGGTTACAGCTGAGACGTGAAGATTCGCAAGGCCCACCTTCATAAGTGCTTTCTCTAATGGACAACCAAGCAATCTTGAAACAAATTTTGTCTTCAATGCATCAGCCAGATGGTCCATACATTAGTCCAGTGGAAGCTTGGATAAATGGGGCTTGTGAAAGAGATTCTTCACCATGGCAGTAGTATTTCATCTCTCGGCTCCCCGTAGCCAGCCAATCTGTTAAATTTTGAGCATTAATTCACAATACTCTAGGATCTTTACTGAGAGAATAACATGTACAATATATCAATGCATATCAACCATAACAAGCATGTTAATCATCATAAGAAGTAAAAGCATGAGAGACAATAGACACAGAGTTTCCGTGGGGAAAACCCTAAGGTGAAAAACTCCACAACTTCCTCAGAGATAGACAGAGCAATGGCTCAACCAAAGTACAAGAGATAGACTCCTCTTAGCAGCTGATCCTCCTCCTCACATGTGCGCCACTTTCCGAGTGAAGGAAGTGTGAGTTCTAAGTGATCCAAATAGAGATCTCTCGATCTCTATTTATACTTGTCCTGTTTGCCCAATAACCTTATGGGGCCGACTTGTCTAGCTAGATACAATAACTTCATATTACATTATATCGGGCCGACCCCTTACAAGGTGGTCTAATAACCCATCGGCAAATTAACACACTTGCGACACTTGTCAATACAAATGACAACACTTCCATATAGAGGAATAATACATCTCTATAGGGGTACAATAAATATATAGATGAAATACATTCCGAAGTTACATATACATCAACACTCCCTCTTAATTAGGAAGGTATTTCTCAACACAGATCATCTAGCATAAGTATTCTTCTCTGGATCATCGTCATCAATGCATCGTCCTCGAATCATCGTCAATGCTGCTGCTATCTCAATCAATCTCTGAATCTACTCGTCATAGGAAGTTCTACAGAGCCAGTCCTTTTTCATACTAGATGTAGGCCCACCACTTGTAGGTCTTCATCATCACTGGCCATACTGTGGAATCCTCAGGACTTATTACGTGCGTCACAAAACCTCGAAAGAGCATCCCAGGATGTTATGGGTACACAATTCCGACCTGTCGGATCTCCCAGGACACAAATTACATGTGACTGTCACAAAACCTTAAAAGAGTCTCTTAACTAGCAAGAACCCTAAAGAGAATCTGAGGACTTTTTCATCCTGTCCAAATCTCCAGGACTTATTACATGTGACCCCCACCACAAAACCTCGCAAGAGCATCCCAGGATGTTACGGGTACACAACTCCGACCTGTAGGATCTCCCAGGGCACAAATTACATGTGGTCATGGAAAAACCTCGAAAGAGCATCCCAGGATGTTACGAGTACGCAACTCCGACCTGAAGGATCTACCAGAGCGCTATTATATGCCATAGGACAAAACCTCGAAAGAGCATCCCAGGATGTTACGGGTACACAACTCCAACCTAAAGGATCTCCCAGGGCACTATTATATGTTCTCTCAGAGCAATGTCTCGAAAGAGCATCCCAAGCTATTACGGGTACACAACTCCGACCTATAGGATCTCCCAGACATGCTCATCTGCACAACCTGTTCCACGGCCATAGAGTATCATCCTGATACCCACCATACATCATCCTGATGTACACATGATCATCCTAATCATCATCACTGCATCGTCCTGATGCATGTCATCTGAAGCAACATCCTGAAGCTCGTCAACCATGATCATCCTGATCATACAATGCATCTACCTAATGCCTACCAAGTATCTACCTGATACATATCACCATACACAGTGTATCCACCTGATACATACATAGATACATGATCCACACAATGTATCTACCTGATACATATCAACATACATGATCTACCTGATCATACAACGTATCCACCTGATACAAATACAGATACATGGTCTAAGCATCCAACATGATGCGTACATACATAAATGATCCAACTGATCATATCCATCATCCAACATGATGCGTACATACATAAATGATCCAACTGATCATACAGAGCAGAAACTAAAACATCATCCTGATGCTCATCATCCAGCGCTTACATCCACAGCCATGTGAAGGATCTCCCTTCCACCATGCTAGGAATGGCTACAGCAAATGTCTCCATCACTTCTTCCTCGAAGTGTCGTCGATCTGAAAAACACCAAGCCTCTCTCTGAAGTACTCGAACTTCACTCTAGCTAGTGGCTTCGTCAACACATCTGCAATCTGCTCGTCCGTCGCAACATACAGGATCTTCACTGCTCCTCTCTGCACCATATCCCTGATATAGTGGTACTTGATCTCTATGTGTTTCGACCTGTCGTGGAACACCGAATTCTCAGACAGCTTCACACAACTCTGGTTGTCACATAAAATACTAGTAGTCTCTAGCGGGAGATCAAATAACTCTGACAGTAGCTTCCGAAGCCTCACTGCCTCACAACTAGCCAAACAGGCTGCAACATACTCTGCCTCGGCTGTACTCAATGCTACGCAGGACTGCTTCCTGCTAAACCAAGAGATCACACCTGATCCCATACTGAAGCAGCACCCAGATGTGTTCTTCCTATCTGCAACACTTCCTGCCCAGTCTGAATCAACATAACCCTGTAGGTTAAACTTTTGATTCGCATCATACTTGAGCCCATAATCAATTGTACCCTTCAGGTACCTCAAAATATGTTTTACAGCAACCAGGTGAACACTCTTCGGATCCGTCAGGAACTGGCTCAATGTGTTCACCACAAAGTAGATATCTGGTCTCGTGTTCATTAGGTACATCAAGGAACCAATCATCTGACGATACATAGAGACATCAACTGGCTCAGATGAAGCATCACATATAAGCTTCAGGTTCGATGCCATAGCTGTGGCCATGGCCTTGCAATCTATCATCCCGAACCTCTTCAGGATATCTACTGTATACTTCCCTTGTCCAAGGAAGATCCCATCTGCACTCTGCCACACCTCCATACCTAGAAAATGGTGCATCATCCCCAAGTCCTTCATATCGAACTCAGTAGCAAGCTTCCTCTTTGTATCGGCAATCAGTCTATCATCTCCTGTTACAAATAGGTCATCCACATATAGTAGTAGTATCACAGGATTTCCTTCCTCAACCTTGTAGTAAAGGTTGGAATCTGCTTTACTCTTGGTAAAGCCCAAACTAGATAGGAAACTGTCCATCCTACCATACCAAGTTCTGGGAGCTTGCTTCAAGCCATACAAGGCTTTCTTCAATTTGCACACATATGACTCCTTGTCCTGTGTTTCAAAACCGAGTGGTTGCTCCACATACACTTCCTCTTCAACTACACCATTCAAGAAAGCAGTCTTGACATCCATCAGGTGTATCTTCCATTTCATCACTGCAACCAGGGCAAGTACTGATCTGATGGAAGTGTACCTGGCTACAGGAAAAAAAGTTTCTTCATAATCTATTCCCTCTTTCTGAGAAAATCCACGAGCTACAAATCTTTCCTTGTATTTCTCTATGCTACCATCTGCAGCATGCTTAATCTTGTAAATCCATCTGGAAGTCACAACAGACTTCCCTTTAGGTCTTGGGACAACATCCCAAACATCATTCTTCATTATTGATTGGTATTCCTCGACCATGGTATCCTTCCATTCTTTCTTTTCCGCTGCTTCTTCATAACTGGAAGGTTCTTTGTTCATGATATCACAGAGTAAAGCAACATAGCTGGTATGTGATCTAGTTCTCTTTTTTGCTCTGTGTTCTTCTTCTGGAATGCCATATCTTTATGCATCTTGAATGAGCTCTCTAGCCCATGCAGGTTTCCTCTTGTGAGAATCCTTCTCATGAGGTGGATCTACAGGTTCTTGCGGATCTTCAATTTCATGATCAACATTTGGAATTGCTTCAGTCAAGGTAGTGTCTTGAAATCTAGTTTCCTTGGGTTCTTCATAATCTTCAACAGGTGTCTTCCTTGATTTGATGAATGCTGAGTTTTCATCAAATGTTACATCCCTGTTGACATCAATCTTCTTGAACCCTGGAAAGTATATTCTGTAAACCTTCGAGCTTTCACTGTAACCCACAAAGATACTCTTCTTTCCTGAAGGATCCAGCTTGGTCCTCTTTTCCTTTGGGACATGTGTATATACTAGACAACCAAATATTCTGAGATGGCTGACCTCAGGTTTTTTACTAGAGAAGACCTCTTATGGTGTCTTGTTGTCCAATATCTTGTGGGGTGTTCTGTTCTGCACATATACAGTTGTCCTAGCTGCTTCTGCCCATAGATGCATAGGTAGATCCTGGTCATGCAACATTGCCTGTGATGCTTCCATGATTGTTCTATTCTTTCTTTCTGCAACTCCATTCTGTTTTGGATTGTAAGGAGCAGTCAACTCCCTCTTAATCCCTGAATCACTGCATAGCTTCTTGAAGTCACTTGAAGTGAATTCTCCACCATTGTCGGATCTGAAAATCTTGATTCTCTTATCAGTTTGGTTCTCCATCAAGGTTTTGAATTCCTTGAACTTATCAAATACTTCATCTTTGTTCTTCAAGAAGTAAATCCAAGTCTTCCTGGAGAAGTCATCAATGAAAGAGACATAGTAAACATACCCACTCAGAGAACTTGATGACATCGGACCGCATACATCAGAATGGATGATTTCCAAGATACTTTTAGTCTTGCTTTCACTGCTTGGAAATGCCTTATTTATGTTCTTTCCTTTTGCACATCCTTTGCAAACACCTTCATGCTTGGTCTTGATTTCAGGAAGACCTTCTACAGCTTTACTTGCAATTGGTAATGCTCTGTAGTGCATATGTGCAAGTCTTCTATTCCAAAGTTCACTTGGCTCCATGGAATCATGCACCATGGCATGTTCAGGTTGTCCCTTCAATTTATACAAACCTCCCTCTTGTTTTCCAATTACCACTGCATCATCTATGGTCTTTCCCTTTGGCCACATTAGGACTTGGCCATCCACAAATGCAATCCTCATACCTTTTGCATCCAATGCAGATATGGAGAGAAGGTTTTTCTTGAGCCCAGGCACATAAAGCACTTCTTTCATCTTCAAAGACTTTCCAGAATCTAGGTTGTAGGAGGCTTCACCACTTCCTTTGATGGGGTATTGATAGTCATCCCCAAGTTTCACTTTATGGGGCGATTCATGTTCAGATAGATTTACAAAAGATTCTTTAAACCCAATCATGTGTTTGGAAGCCCCACTGTCAATAAGCCAATCATTACAACCATGAGAAATAGTATCTGTGAGAGCAGAGATTAGAACATACTCTTATTCGCTTGATGAATCATCATCACTTTCTGCTCTAGCCTTCTTCTTTGGAGGTTCATCATCTTCAGCAGCATGAGCATGGTACCTTCTTTTGTTGCCCTTCTTCTTCTTGTTGAAGTTGTTGTTGTTGTTGTTGTCCCTTTTGTTCTTAGGACATTCTGAAGCAAAGTGACCCTTCTCATTGCATGTGAAGCACCTTTGATCCTTCTTATTCTTTTGGTGATAGTGAGTGGATCTCTTCTGCTGAGAGTGCTCCTTTTTAGGCTTGCTTCTTTTGGTGTGAGCTGCGAGAGCTTGATCTTCACTACCCATCTTTTCTTCTCGTGCTACAAGCCTTGCTTCTTCTTGAGAGCATTCCTCCCACAACCTACTGAAAGAGATCAATTTCTTTCTTGCACAGATTCCTTGAATAAAGGAGTCCCATGACCTAGGTAGGCCATTCAGAGTGGTCATAACAACTTCACCATTGTCCACTAGTTCATCCACAGCTTCAAGTTGTTCCTTGATCTGAGAGACCTTGGAGAAGTAAGATTGAATGGTCTCTCCATTCAACATCTTGACCCATTTCAATTGATTCCGCAAAGTCATCTTCTGATTTATGTTCTTCCCTTCAAATAACTTGGTCAGGGAGTCAAACATCTCCTTGGGTGTCTTTAGAGATGACACATGTGGTATGAGATGGTCTTTGATAGAATCAACAATGATTCTCTTTGCCTTGACCAAGTTCTTCTTAGGCAAAACCTTAGGCTCTTCATCCTCTGGGATAGGGACCTCAGAGCTGATGTAGGAGTCCAATTCATTTTCTTCCAGGATTAACCCAATCCTATACTTCCAGGCTCGGAAGTTATCAGCCCCTTCAAGCTTATCCTCAAGCTTGGTGTGGTGAGACATCTTAAAGAGTACTTCAAATGGAAATAGAAAAGATTTAGGTCTTACCACTTGCTTTGCTAAAAACTGGATCTGGTCCCAGATTAGGGTTTGTCGAAAAAACCCTAAAAATTCAAAATGTGAATTTCAACTTTCTGAAAGGATAGAAAGATGCGCCTTGATGATATGATCAACCTGGTGTATTCAGAATTTGTGATCTGCAAGGCCTCACCCTTCATAAATGCCTTTTAGTCTTCTCGCGTTCACTAGGGAGGACCCTGAATTAGGGTTTGAGTTTCCCAGAGATTTACTCAGCCAAAAATCTCGATCCAAAGCTCTAAACTTTGATTTTTCCAAGGAGCTTCAAGCTATGTCTTCAGATTTCAGAAATTCTTATTTTTGTGGAAACCCTAATTGTTAGGGCCAAAACTAAAAATGCTCAGAATTGAATTCTGTTTGGACAGATAGATTCTCCTTGATGAGTAGAGTCAATCTACTATACTGCTTTTCCAAAATATGTGGAGAGAAACCAAATAAACAAGAAACCCTAGTTTCCATTACTGCACAATGTCTTCTTCTCAGGTTAGCTCTGATACCATGTTAAATTTTGACCATTAATTCACAATACTCTAGGATATTTACTAAGAGAATAACATGTATAGTATATGAATGCATATCAATCATAACAAGCATGTCAATCATCACAAGAAGCAAAAGCATGAGAGACAATAGACACAGAGTTTCCGTGAGGAAAACCCTAAGGTGAAAAACCCCAAAACTTCCTTAGAAATAGATAGAGCAATAGCTCAACCAAAGTACAAGAGATAGACTCCTCTTAGCAGTTGATCCTCCTCCTCACATGTGCGCCACTTTCCGAGTGAAGGAAGTGTGAGTTTTGAGTGATCCAAATAGAGATCTCCCAATCTCTATTTATACTTGTCCTGTTTGCCCAATAACATTATGGGGTCGACTTGTCTATCTAGGTACAATAACTTCATATTACATTATATCGGGCTGACCCCTTACAAGGTGGTCTAATAACCCATCGGCAAATTAACACACTTGCGACAATTGTCAATACAAATGACGACACTTCCGTATAGAGGAATAATACATCTCTATAGGGGTACAATAAATATATAGATGAAATACATTCCGAAGTTACATATACATCAACACAATCCTCGTCTTATATCATGATGGACTCCTTGGTACAGGTTTGTTTCCTGATTGATTAGGTTTTATCATGGATTCTATCCAAAGACAAAGGTAAGGCAACAGGTATGACTTGCTTACTCACATGGTTACATTGGTGGTATGATTTTACCTAGTCCTTTCTGCTTCCTCATGTTAGCGTAGGTAGGTAGGTTAGGCATATACTGTTATCTATGCATTGCATTTGACGTTCTTTATGTTGTCATAGGTTAATCATTTGTTTTTGCATTTATTTAGTCTTATTCGATGAACAAGGCAGGACGGAAGTGTCTACCTCTGGGTATTTTGATGTCCTCGGTCATTTGATGTGTGTGTAGGTCTACAAGTACCCAGATGATTCTTGGATTCTCGAGCACCCTCAGGAGGAGTACTCGTCCCGCAGTTGGAGCCAGTGTTACGATGGTACCAGCACCAGCGCGCCTATAAAGGTACCCCAGGGAGAGGGTGTATTTTTCTTAACCAGGAGGGATGTTTAGCCAGCTCATTCTGAGGTAGGGGCATGGCCAGACCCTCTGGCTTCTCTTCTGAAAGTAGTATGGCTTAATGGCATTGTTGACTGCCTCATGAAAGGGTTTGAAACCCTGAGGTTGGTGTCTGGGTATTCCAAGGGTGGGTCACTGGGTCACATGCCCCCCACCTTGTTTCAACACTCCAGCGGAAGTTGTTCTAGCGCTAAGACTCGTTCTTATCTTCCTGAGCACATCCAGCACCCTACTGGTCCTCTAGTTCAGCAATGCCCTCCCTAGTGGCCCTCCTTCAGAAGATGACATCATCCTCTTGGCAGATTATTTGATTGCTAAAAAGGGGGGTACGTTGAGGGTTTTCATCACTATTAGGGTTAGTTGGGGCATGACGACCCCCCCCCTATACAGTCTGGCCTTTCATTTCGTCAAATTTGGCCTTGTTTAGCCATTTTTGCTCAAGTAGGGGTCAAATATGGGAAAACACCCAAATTAACCACTACTTTGATTATTTTTATATTATTTTAATTCTAATTTTAAGTTGACATTTTTAATGTTAAATTTACCTTACTTTATGTAAACGTGAGTGTGAGATCATATAAATTAGATCTCCTCACTTCATTTTTAGACATGAATTTTTGGGATAAAATCATTATGTCTGCTATTTGCCCTAACTAGGGCTATTTGAAGGAAGTCACTCCTTGATGAAGGTTATTTTGCAAGCTTGAAGCATTTCTTGGAAGTTTTCTTCTTGTCCATGCCATTGCTAAGGTGAAGCTAGAGTTGTTTGCTTAACACATGCACTTGGAGGTATCTATACTTTTTTTGTTTGATGTCTCTATGTCAATTGTATGAAAGTGATGCTTGTTATGGTTGGATGGAAGCCATTATTGCTTCATCTTTTTCTTAATTTGCATGTCATTTTCGTCATTGGTCACCATTGCAATCAAGCTTGAGCTTTAGGTCTTCAAGCTTTGCTCGAGCTAGGCTTCCTCCACGAATCCTAGAGATTGTAGAGGTGAGCCCTAGTTGGCCAAGCTTGCCGAGTACCATCAAGGAGGATTTTCCTCATTGATGCCCTAGGTTCGGTGATTAGTATTATCTTTTGAAACCCTAGTTGTTCAACTACACACTAAACCTAAATTTGAGTTTGTACATGTGTAATTATTATCGTTAGTTTGATTTTAGTTAATTTATTTGAATTAGGCTAATTGTTATTTTCTGAATTTATATGTTGGTTAATATCATTTTATTTCTAAGTTATTTGATGTATTTTTTTTTATGTTAAAAAACTCTAAATTTTACTTTCAAAACCCTAGCTACGGTTTCCTAGTTCATTTTCCTTCCTTTCACGGCCCTCCTGACTCCACCAACCCGCAGCCCTCTTCTCGCGTCCACTCTCTCCCCCACCTTCGTTGCTCCAGCCCGAGCCTTCATCCGCGGCCTCTCCCATCGCGCGGCTGCTCTAAGCCCGCTACCCTGCAAACACCCGATCCAAGCCATTGCCTTCACATTCTCTACCCGAGCTTCCTTCCGTGTACCATCCCTCTCAGCCGGCTACCTCCTCGCTATCCAACCCGCGGCCTCCTTCACCACTCGCCGCAGTTTCATTTCCGCGGTGTCCCTGCGTTTTGCTGTTGCGTACTCCTCCCATATCCGCGCCCACGCTTCTCCTGGCCAGCTCAAGTCTCGGCCTTCCCTGAGCCTGCAACTCCCCTTCGCCAGCTTCCTCGTCCTCCTGTAGCCTGCGTTTCCCTTCTCTCCCTCTAATCCGCGGCCATCGCTTCCTCCTGGCTGCTCCTTCCCTTGTTCGCGGCCAGTCTTCTCTCCCTAATTCCGAACTCTCCCCTCTTGTCGCAGCCACCACCTCCGCGGGCCCCGTTTTGCTTCCATCTCCTGTAGCCTTCACCACAGTCCGTCCCGCTTTCACACAGGCCTGCCCTCTCGG
Source organism: Larix kaempferi (assembly GCA_027924585.1). Lineage (NCBI taxonomy): Eukaryota > Viridiplantae > Streptophyta > Pinopsida > Pinales > Pinaceae > Larix > Larix kaempferi. The sequence goes on from BSBM01000123.1 coordinate 3,850,497, forward strand.
GAAGCCCTCATGTGTGTGCCTTCACTCTTCTATACCTATAACACACAAAAATACAAGCGATAAAACAAGTTGGTTCGTATCTCATTTTGGCTTAAAATAAATTGATGTGTGTTAGGTGCATTTTTAAGAAAGGAAAAACATTATTGAATGCTTATTTTAATTATAATCATATTATATATTTAAAGCTTAACTTTGGTATTCACAATAGTCCATGTAACATTTTGGCTGATAATTCATGATTGATTGTGAGGGTCACCTATTAAATAATATTTGAGTGATTTTGGTCTACTTTGGATCAATGACTCATGTTTATTTTTAGTTGATGGACGGTTCGAGTTTACACTTTGAAAGTTGGTTAAGTTTTGAATGGTAAATAAATATAGTTGTACATAAAACATGTTTATGATCTTGGTAAAGTATATATGAGAATATGCATTCTCATTATCATGCTACACCTAACTAATGAAAGATATTTTTTTAATTATAACAAATGCATCTTTGGTTAATGGTGTGGGTTTATTGGCAATATAATCTTTTGATCCTACATTGGTATATATTTGTGATTTAGTTAATGATGGATTGCTTAGTTTCTTTATCAATTAGGTGGGAATGACATTGGCAACTAACAATTGATACATCATTGGTTATTGGTTCAAGTGTTCTGTCAGTATAGTCTTTTGATCCAATATTGAATAATATGATACATGCTGAAACACTTCCTTGAAGGATTTAAGTGGAATACGTTGACTCCATTAGGCACTGGTCTAACTACAGTATTGCATAGAGAAGACATTGTGTGGTTGCCTTAGTGTTCTTACAGGATTGCATAAGGATACTTCTCCTTGGAGGTTTCGACTTCTGAAGAAGTTAGAACAGTGACCGAGGTGACATTGGGTCACTCTTCTTATTTATGCTTACTGGGAATTAACCCTGCTAATTTACCTAGTAACAATGTGTACTCATACACCCTATGGATCTCTGCATGATCATATAAAATATCTAACATGTCCAGATAGATAAATAATAATAATCTGTAAATGATCAAATAATGTTGAAAACCACAAATCATCATCATAAACATGTAACCACTACATAGAACCATATGGTGACCTGTAATAGACCACATATCATCTCTATGCATCATCTGAGGTCTATCCACCTCATGTCCTGTAGCCGACTTTAGTCAAACTAGGTTTGACCAAGTCAACATGACCAATAATATGACCCAGACTAACATCAAACTGTTGTAAGTGTTAAAGGTTAAAACATGCTCTACAAATCATTCAAGTAACAATAATAACAAGAAGTAATCATTTCTCTGGCGATCTAATAACCAATTATAAAGTGTTATCAATATTTACTATGACTCAGACCAAACTTTCAAGACCATACTCACTTCATAGTTGTGACCAATTTGCTAGTGAAGGGTGAAGGTTGAAACTGAATGGGCTAGGCTAAAGGATGACTACTAACTTGACACTGTGACACTTTGGATATGGAAAAGGGGATACACACTCTAGCATATGTTGGATAAGCAGCAACATAGGGGATGGCAGTGTCTCACAAATGGGTAAGTTACTTTCAGAAATGCTTATTCACCTTGACAAATGCTCACAATCCATATCAAATACAAGTGAGGCCAGCAATCTTTTAGATACAACATTTAGGAACCATTGCTTTTTGGGCCTTTGAGTTTCCATAGCCCTTGATCTATGTGTGTTTAGAAACACATTGCATAGATTTACATTTATATAAGGCTTTATGCTCCACGTGTGTTAAAAAACAATTGTTACATGGGCTTTACATTTCACATTTCATTTCAAAGCCAGTTTCATTAGGCTTTCCTTGCATTCACTTGTGTTTAGAAACACTTGTTACATGAATGGGCTTTCATAAGATATACATTTCATTTCCATATACATTGTATTGATGGCAACGCTATCTGTTTCAGGTTTAGCCAACACAACTTAGGCAACTCAGAGTTGAGACACAATAAACAGGGAAGCTCATCCAACAAAGACGCTATAGCGGGGGAATGTCCTCCATGCCACTAGTCAAGTAGTAAGTCGGGATAATCAACAAACTGGAAGGTAATGGATGGGTGGAGACAATGAATAATGAGACCAACACTAGCAAGCCAAGGATGGTGGGAATGATCACCTCTATTCTCCCTAAGGAGGGTAAAACCAATGAGTATGAGTCAAGAACTTCTAAGTCTGAGTAAGGACAATATATATATAAAAATATACAACCAGGTCCACATATCTATATGATTGCCAGATCATGATACTAAATGCTAAGACATGTCACAAGAATGAGTATAAAAGCAATATAACCAAAACACACAATAATACCTGCTAGGTCATATACCTGTGCACAACAATCTGAACCATCATCTGTCCACTAAGACCCTGCTGCTGCAAATCTAGGCAAAATTGACTGCTCTGTAAATGGCTAAATGGCTACATCAGTCCTCAAATATGAGTGTTCTGAGACTTAGTCATGGCATGGGAATATACTGTTATCCATAATCAATATAGTGATCCATCATAGATGCTCATCTCAGCATCTCATATGTAAGGGAACTAGTTGAAAAGTGTATTGGAATCTAAAAAATAGAATATGGTAGCCCGGATACTATATATGTTATAACAGTTGTATTTTGACCTAGTCAAACATAGTTTATGATGTTGATTTATGGTCCCACATGCACCTATTGATGATTCCATATGTTGGATATATGTTCCAAATGATGATTGATGCAGTTGGTCAGTTTTATTATTATTTCCAGATCATCATATTTTACACTGTCCGGGTATGGTGGACCCTACAGATGACCCCCACAAGTTATCATGAGGTGTATGAGTACTCATCTCTAGTGGATTTGGGTATTCTGGATCCATTGAGACACTTATCTTTCAGTTCTGGGCACTCCTGGGCATGATTCTAGCAGTTATACACGTGTTGACAAGTTTGGGCACGCTGATCCAGCCTGTCCAGCAGAGGCATTGGAGGCCAGTCGTTTCCTAGGGAGCTACAGAGGAAGGGGGTGGTCCAGCCACTTGTTTTTACCATTAAACCCCCCTTCCAGATAGCTTGGTACACTCAATTTGACAATGCAGGCACCCTGGATAGCATTTTTGGTCAGTTTCGGGGTTTTCAGGAGGATTAAAAAATGGAATAAAAAGGTCATTGAGGAATTCGATTTGGGAAATTGAGGCAAGGTTTTGTCACTTGGTTTGCTCAGAGGTCATCCATGGTGTATGCCCCTTCTTCCAGATCAGTTGGCATCAATCAGTGGGGTCCACAGTGACTACAGGAGGTCTTTTACTGCATGTCTCTCTTAGATTATGGGGACAGGATTTGATCATTTATGTACTTGGACATGTCATAGAGTCATTTATCATGTTATTGTGCCATGGGGTCATGCTAGTGAAGGAGATTAATGCCTCATAGCCCCACCATATTCTCCTAGTCACTTGTCCATGTCTTATGTTGTGGCTCCATGCTATCAAGCCACCCCCATATATGACATCACCCTCCTTAGAGATATTTTATGTATGACGTCACCCTCTTTTTGGGTGATCCATGTGATATATTGTATTGGTTCATCTTAGCCATTGATTAGATTATTGTATCTTTTGATCTCAACCACTAGTTTTCAAAAGTGGTTTAGGGTTTTGGTCTTTCCCTCCTAGAAAAGGAGGAGACCCCCTCATTGTAAAATCATCTAGATGTTTTTGGCTATTGGCTATTGGAATAAAATCTATCTTTTGGAGTAAATGCTTGGATCTTGGAGTGGATGTTTGTTTTTATGATTGTAAATGATTTTGTCCATTGCACTGGAGGATATCTTGTAGCTATCTTGCATCTTTTGCCATAATTTTGATTTACAGGTGGAGAAGACGTCTTGGGAGGTGTTATCACCTATTTTGTACAAATAGTTGAACTTCCGATGAGTCGCCAGTTTATTGAACATGATTCATGTTCATCATCAGCATTCAAAAGTTCAGAAGTCAATTTCAGGGCAATTTTGCCCCATTTGTAATAACTGCATGTTCATACCCCCATGGGGAATTTGTAAAAAGTTGGTCTAAACGGGGTCCTTTTATAAAAAGACTCGGCTATTCGTAGGTTTAGCCATTTGGGGGATACTCTAGAGTGTTTTTTCCTTAGGAATTATGCACTACTCATCAGTTGCGTATAATCCCCAAGTTTTTCACTCAAACCTCCAAAGCTGGAGTATTTTCCATGATGGTCAAAACATAAGGTGGTTATTAGAGTCTTGTGTCTAGGATTTTTATGTGTTAACCATCTCAATTGAGTCATATGAACATGCACTAGGTCCCCTAGGAGTTTCGTTCCATTCTGACAAAAATAATTTTTTCATAAATTAGACCATTTTTTAATGGTTTAATTAAAAAAATTAAAAAAGGGATAAAAAACCTCATCCGAAGGCGAAATTGAGCATGGGGAGGTTCGTTTTGACGCTCGGAGCGTCCTCTTTACCCCAGTACCAACTTTTCTAAGGTTTCGGGCGATTACATCACCTCTGGAAGCAGTTTTTCATTTTTTTGGCATTTAGTGGCCATAAAATGACAAATTCACAAAAAGACAAAAAAATTAAAAAGTCAAAAAAATGTGATTTTTTAAACTTTGGAAAAGGCATGGAATATTTTTTTTGAGGGGTACGAATACATTACAAAGTAAACCATACCACTAAAGTCAAATTTCCAATTGATTTGAGATTGTACGGATCCGTACGGATCTTACCTTCACGTGGGCCCTTTGCTCCATTTCGAATTGGCTCACGAAATTGTTGATGTGGCAATCTTTTAATGGGTTGATGGATTAGCAATTAGTGAAAGGTGGGCGCCTTCCTAAATTGGTGGCCACCTCACGTGGTATTAATTCACTCAAACTCGAGTTTGTCTCCCTCATGAAGTTCACGCTTTACCTCATAGAGCTCGCGTCCTCCACATGGCCATCACACATTTGGTTGAAGGAGTTTTCAAGAAGGGATGGTGGGATCTTGGCTTATGTGGAAGCCATGTCATCCATTTACAACTACCACGAACTCGAGTTAGCTTGGTAATCAACACTCCAAGCTTGCCTTTGTTTGATATTCGATTCTGATTGATTGGACTATTGGCTCCCTCCATTGCCAATTCGAATTTGGGCTTAGTAAGCTTGTATTTTGTATATAAGGAGGGCATTGCCTCCTCTTTCTACATGGACTTTTAAGCAAAGAAACTCTGGAGATTTTGTAAGCTATTTTTAATAATAAAGTTGAGACTTTGGAGGTCAAAAACGTGGAGGCTCTTGGTGGCCATTGCTTCATCTTATAAATGAGGTGATATTGTTTTGCATTTGTATTTGAGATTATTAAGTTGTAGATCTTGCTTCAAGAGGGCTAACAATCTAGCACAAGTAAGCATGTATCTAGTTCTTTTCGCTTGAATACTCGTGTTTTTACATATATTGCACAAATGCTTAAGGTTCTTGCAGGTACATCTTCACTCCACATAAGGCTAAAGAGGTCTCATGCTTTATGGACTTGATAAAAAGAGGATCTAGCTCTTCCCCATCAATATTCAAACAAAATTTTACCTTGGTTACTGGTTCTTAAGGGTTTATTTCTTCAAACCTTCCACTTTCTCTTTGATTCTTTTGCCTTGAATTGCTAGCCTATTATCCTCTCTTCTTGCCATTTATCCGTCCTCCATCCTCTTCTTTCCCCATTCGTTTTTCCTCTTCTTCTCCTATTCATTTCCCTATTCCCTTACCATCTCCTGCTACTATCCGCTACCCATTTAGTTGACAGTCCGCAGCCTTTTAGGTCACTGTTTTGATCTCTTCTCATTCACTATATCGGTCTGACTTTTTGTACCATTCTCCAGCTCTGATTTTTGTCTTTCTTGTGCTCACCTTAGGTCCTTTCCCTCACTATTCACTGTCTGAAAAGAGGTGACCAGCAAGCTCACTGTCTGCTGCCCCAAGAAACTCAATCTTCTTCCTCTATCTTTCTGCCCCAATTCCACTCCTCTCGTCCACCTTCAAACAGCTCAAAAAACACACAAAAAGCTTGTTAAAGTTAGCATTAGTTAGTTACTTTCTTTTGTTAGTTGGTTAACTTGCATTCATGGTAAGATTTGAATCTAGTTTCCTTTATCAAATAAGTTTTCTATTTGCATTGTTAAATTTATTTCCTTTTCTAGTTTACAATCTTGCACCTAGTTTCAAATTTGGTTCTCTCATTTGGAATTTGTAGTGTGTTTTAGATCCCATAGTTTTATAAATCTAAGTCTTGCATTTGTTAAGTCAAAGTTTATAGGCTTAGATCTTTAAAAGTTTTGATTCTAAAGCTCATGATTTGAAAAGTAGCCTATAGGCATATCAAAAGTTTCATTCAAGGTCGTACTTCGTTTGAAAATTTGCTCTAGGATCTAGTTTATTCTTTCAAGTAAAAAAATTTCATGCTTAGATCTCATTTCGAAAAAGTCAAAATTTACATTTAAAGAGTGATTGGGCATATAGACTAGTTTGCTAGTTTCATATCTAGTTTCATTTCTAAGATTAGATCTTGGTTTTGTGCTTAGTTTCAAATATTTGATTTTCATTAACGTTTAATGGGTGTCTTGTAGAAAATTTGTTGAGCTTGTGTAGGTTTCTTCAAGAAGGAGAAATACTTGTGGAGACAAGGCTTAAAGAAAATCAAAAGTTAAATCCAAGGAGAAGACAAAAACGAAATTGCAAGACCAAAAATTTGTCTACCATAAGAAAGATCCAAAAATTTTCACTATCTTTTGTAATAGCTTATAAGAGCTAGCTTTGTTTTCCTAGTTACTTCATTCTCTTAAAGACCTTGCAAGGATCTAATTCCTAAGGCATTTGTAATAGCTTAAATAAAAGTTAAGTGGAGGAGTCCATTTTTTGGGTTTCTTCCCCATTTGGGGGAGAGTGTTGTGGTTGTTTAACTTAGATCTCTTATTTCATGCTTTAGAGTAGCTTAATATTTCATTTTTGTACTCTCTTCCAAGTTTTGACCAAGGCCACATAGTTTTGTGGTAGCCTCTCGTTCCCCCATTAGCCTCCTTGCCGAAGTTTCAGCTAGCTAGAAAGTCTCCAGGAATAGCGGTTCTGAGTGATCGACCTTGTTCGGAGGTAGATCCCACCTTTAGAATAAATCTTGTTTGGTAGAACATTAGATCTTTTCAGTTATTTTCAAGCATATCGTTGTACTTGTTGTTACCATCTTTTACTTTCATTCGTTTACAAAGCTTCATATTTATTTCTTCAAGTATTACAAACTGCTTCTTTTTTCATAAAATAAACAAAGCCGCTTGAACTTGGCCAAATCCAAGTCAAGAGTACTCTCTGTCGGAGAGCATCTTAAACTTGCATTTCCCCCCCTGCATTAGGCATATTAGATTAGAAAAGTCTCTTAAACTTTGGTCTTAAGACTAAGTCAAGAGCGCTCTCTATTGGAGAGTTGAACAGTGCTCTTTAATAATAAAATACTTCAACTCACCCTCCCTTTTAATTAATTTACTTTGGTCGATTGTTCAACACCCGTATGCTCTGCCAACCTAAAAAGGTTGGGCTAGTACTTGGAAAGGTGTTGGATTTGCTAATTTTACAAGCGATAATCTAAGTAAAAATTTTCCCTAATCCAAACCGGCGTTAAATACTAAGGTTGCTTCCTGAAACAGGTGGTGTCGAGAATCCACTGGTCAGACTCGAGGGTGGTTCAAACATTAGACACCTATCCTCTTGAATCTGGGTGCTCTCGACCTATCATCTAAGAGGTTGCCCATATTTTTCCCGTTTGGTTTAACTCTTTTGATATCCTTGTTTCTTAGCCTAATAATCAAGATCATTAAAATTTGTAATTTATCAAGATAATCTGCACAACGATCTCACGAACAGTACCTTTCAAGACCCACACATTCAGCATCACATCTTTATTATTATTTGACTCCATAAGGCACTGGTCTTTTAGAACTTATATTTTATCAAGACCATTTGTCCTTGTGGTTATTTTGTCTTGTGAATGCTTTATCTAATTATCAACTCTTGAAACATACTGTCATCTTGTTATCTCATTTAGCAACATGGATTGCATCTTATCTTGTTTATCACATTTATAATATTGGTCGCATCACAAAAAACTCCTAAACAACACCCATCCGCATCATAACATACACTTAAAACTTATAAAACATAAGAGCCTTAGTGAAACTCTTTGTAGGGAATACCCCCCTTGGCTTCGTTAGGAGTTTTCAGGTGACAGTACCTAACTCATTGCTTGCCCCCAAGGCCACACTTCTCCCCACTTCCAGTGAGGGAGACAGCTTTCGAAAGATTTATGCTGCTGGTGTGCAATTTGGCAGACAACAGGAGGAATGCGCATTGGTGGGGAGGCTTGCCCTGCAATTTCTTTCCAAATCGTGGATCAAACAAGGAGTGGTTTTGTCTTTGTACCAATCATTCTTTGCTTATCTATTTCTTGCTTGTATCTACCCTCATCTTGTTAAACTAATTGATGCTTTGTCTCCTTGGTTTTGACAGGTTATAGGGGCACACATGTGGGCTTGGACAAGACGTTTTGGAAATAGGGCTTCAAAATATTCCATTTAATCTTTGAAAAATTAATCCTCATCTCAACTAGCATTCATCTCATTATCCAAGTATGCTCTAAAGGTTAGTATTTTTCCTCCTTGGCTTATCCATGGTTTCTAGATCATAAAACCCTCATAATCAAAACCCTTGTAATTTTTATTTTTCAAATCTACTTGAATCTAGCATGCTTTTGGGGATAAAATTTAAGACCCCGCCTCTATAGCATCCACGACAATTCAGATCTATAGTTTGGTGGTGATTGGCCTCCATTTGACCCATTTCCCAAGGCATATTAGCCTCTCCAAGGCAATTCGCATTCCCTTGAAGAGGCTAGTTTGGCTACTTCCCAAACGTGGGTAGGTGAAATTTTTGTTGCATTGAATAGATCAACCCTTAAAACCTACCCCTAGTGCTTCACCTTGTGGGCCCCATTCCTCATTTTGAGGGTTGAGCCCCACTTGGGTCACTTGGTGATGCATTAGATCTATGGAGATCTAGCCATGGCATGTGTTTGACATTGAAAACCCACCTTGATATTCATCTCAACTATCCGAATCTATAAGTTGGTGGACATCCGACTCCATTTGCCCCTTGATCTAAGGCACTAATCCTCCTTGAGGCAAGTCGCACTCCTTAAGTAGGTGGCCTTTTGCTAGATCTCACATTTGGGTATTGCTAACTCTTTGTCAAATCCATAGATCTATGCCATAGCATACCCCTAGTACAATCTCATTTCATTTTTGACCTTGTGGACCCAACTTGGACCAATTTCCACTTTTTAAGGAGTGGGTCCCACTTGGCTAATTTCATGGTACTAAGTCATCTTTAGATCTAATTAATTGAACCTCATAAGTGGCCCTAGTCATTCATTGGTTAAAACACTTGTCACTCTTTAAGCCTCTTCAACCACACCTTAACCCTTGGGTCCACTTAACTCTCATAGATCTAACTCACCATTGATCTCCTTATTTCATCATACACATTTCCCTAGGAATCTTTGGGTTAGATAGTCTTCATTGATTGGCTAGTGTCTCCCCCTTGATCTCTATTAGTCTTGATCTAAAGCGAAGAGTGCCTCGGTTGACGTGACTCCCAGCTTGCATTGGGAATCGTGGCATCTCTTGGGTCACCTATTTATTTGTCCAACACCTCTACCATCCTTGATGGGATACCATTAGGGACAACTACAAGTTGTGTGATAACAGTACCATCGTAACACTGCACCTCTTCAAATCAGAAATCACTATTGCAAAGAGTCAACAACTCAAGCTCTAAACTCAGCTCTTCTTCATCAGTCTCATAATCTCCATCTTCATATTCAACCATCGGAAGGTCCACACATTGCTCTTCATCTTCTTCATAGTTTTCTAATAAGTAAGGAACCAACAGAATGCAACATCCATTTTATCTATGAAACATCCTCCATGCTCTGTAGTAGATAGAAACACTAAAGAAAAAGTAAATGATAGATCATATCCAATGTCTTATATATCTTATCAAGATTCTCCATGTGAATAGCCTGAATTGCAAAGGAAAAAAACTTCTTATCGGGATTGATTTGAAAATACATTGTACATGAAAATCGACTTGATCCTTCAACAATGGAGTCACTAGGTGAATACCAAAATTTTCAACAAAAGTAGTGTTGTTCGCCAAACTGCACACCAGCAGCGGAAATCTTTCGAAAGCTGTCTCCCTCACTGGGAAGTGGGGAGAGGTGTGGCCTTGGGGGCAAGCAATGAGCCAGGTATTGTCACCTGAATCCCATCTCCTCCGTTTAGGCTAACTCCTAACGAAGCCAAGGGGAGTAGTCCCTACAAAGAGTTTCACTAAAACTCTTGTGTTTTTTTAAGTGTTTTTGGTGAAATGATGCGGATGGGTGTTGTTTAGGAGTTTATTATGATGAGACAAGCACAAGATAACAAAGCAATCCACGTTGCTAAAATGAAATAACAAAACTAACAGTATACTTCAAGACTTGTGATCAAATAAAGCATTCACAACATGAAAATTAACACAAGGACAAATGGTCCTGATTAAGATATAAATTGTAAATACCAGTACCTTATGGAGTCACAGAAAAGATGATTGTGATGCTGAATGTGTCGGTCTTGAAAGAACACTGTTTGTGAGATCGTTATGAAGATTATCTTGGTAAATTGAATATTTTAATGGTCTTTGATTATTAAGGCTAAAACCAAGGATATCAAAAGAGTAGAACCTTAACCATGAACAAATACTGGCAACCTCTTAGATGATATGTCGGGAGCACCCAGATTGCAAAGAGGACAAGTGTACTTACGGCTTGACCGCCCTCGAGTCTGACAATGGATTCCCGGCACCACCTGTTTCAGGAAGCAACCTCAGTGATTTGATGCTGGTTTTGGTTTTGGATAAAGTTTTAATTACGTTATCACTTGTGAGTTTAGCAAGTCCTTCACCTTTCTGAGTACTAACCCAACCTTCGCACATTGGCAAAGCATACAGGTGTTGGACGATCAACCAAAGTAAATTAATTAAGGGGAAATGTGAGTTTGAAATATTTTAATTATTAAGAGCACTTGTTCAACCCTCCGACAGAGAGCGCTCTTGACTTAGTCTTAAGACCACAGTTCAAGAGACTTTCTACTTTAAAATGCCTAATGCAAGGGAAAATGCAAATCTATGATGCTCTCCGACAGAGAGTGCTCTTGACTTGGATTTAGCCAAGTTCAAGAGGCTTTGTTTATTTTATTGCAAGAAATAAAGCAGTTGTGATACTTGAAAAAGAAAGCTTAAAGTGACTGAAAGTAAAAGATAACGACTACAAGATATATAAGATGCTTGAAGATAACAGAAATCGAAATTTAGTGTTCTACCAACAGTTTTACTCTAAGGTGGGATCAACCTCCGAACAAGGTCAACCACTAGAACCGCTAGCACTTGAAAACTTCCAGCTAGCTGAAAGCTCTGCCAAGGAAACTAACGGAGAGAGAAGAGTAACCACAAAATTATGTGGTCCTGCCCTTGGAATGAAATCTCAAGGATACTACCTCAAGTCAAAACTTGGAAGAGAGTATGAAAAATAGAGATTACTCTAAAACGGAAAATGAGAGATCTAATCTAACCAATCACAACACTCTTCCCCAAATGGGGAAGAAAGCCAAAAAAGTGGAGGCCTCCTCCACTTGAAAAATTTATTAATCTTGTACAATTGCCTTGGGTTTTAAAACCTTGAAGGACTTTTGGAATGAAAATAAAGCTTGAAAAATTTAACTCAGCTCTTGATAGCTATTACAAAGGATAGTGAGTGACAGATTTGTATATTGGATCCTCCTTGTATTTGGTTTGAGTTATTGCTACTTTAGCTTGTATCTCTTTACTTCAAATTTTTCGAATCTTTTGCACTTCCAAAGTACCTACAAGAAAGCCAAAACTCAATGCACCCTTTAGTGTTAGAAAAATAAAACAAACCTTAAATCTAGGTCTATATTTAAAAAATGAGATCTAAAACATGGAAATACATAAAAAAATGGTTCAAAAAAAGCTAAGATGGGAAAACGGACCAGCGAACAAAAGTGGCTTAAAAATGCTAGAAATGAGATCTAAGACTTAAAAAATTTTAAGGAATTTTTATGAAAAATATTCTATCTTTCAAAATGGAAACTATAGTTAAGCAATGCAAGCTATACTAGTGTAGAAAAGTGATCTATAATGCTTCTAAAGCTGCCTTTTCCAATGCATGAAACTTGTATGAGATGCAAAAAACTTTGAGATCTAAATCTAACAAAATACTTTTGCAAAACTAAGAAAGAAATTACAATTAACTCTAACAATTCATTTTTGGAGTTTTGTGTGTTTTAGGGCTCTTTACGATGGACGAATGGAGCCTTGAAGACAAAGGTAAAATGGAAGATGAGCTTGGGAAGATGGGCAAAAACGAAATGGTTGAGAAGAGGATGGATTTAGGGCAAAACGAGTGGATGAATGGGAGAAAGGGCCAAATGAATGGGTGAGTGAAGCTAGTCAAAGTGGGGATGGGCTTGAAGAGGTAAGCAAGGTAACCAAGAAAGCCTTGAGAAGCTTGTTGATGGAGGAAGAGATCAAGACTCTTTAGAAGTGTTTCTTCTTTTGAGAAGAAGAGAAGACCTTGAAGACCTGCAAGACAGATTGATTAGATGCCAAGAACCACTGTTCAAGTAAAGAATGACTTAGTCTTTAATAAGTCTTTCTCCACCTTGGGAAACCCCTGCAAAAATCTTGTTATGAAACATGCAATAACCGAAAGATATATTTTTAATCAAAGCTAAAACATACATCTAATATTGAAATTGCATGATCAATTGACAAAATGAAAGAGATATTACCAATAGTGTGAAGAACATCCCAATTGCTCCAGCATGGACCTCCAAAGTCTAAACTTTATTCAATATTAAACAGATATTACAACAATATTTTGGCAGAGTGTTCATGCTCAAAATCTCCATGAAGAGAAAGCCCAAATGGCCTCTCTTATATAGCAAAGGCTAGCTATCAAAACCCTAATTCGAAATGGCATTGAAGAGAGCCAATAACATAGTCAAAAAATCAAATCCAATCAATTCCAGGACTTGGAGTGGAGCTCCAACCAATAACTAATGGACAAAACTCGAGTTTGAGAGTTAATGTAATCACACTCTCACTTAACCATTAAATGAACCTCCACATCACCAAAAACGAATTTGCATGAAGGTGGGCGAATTTCTCAACTTTAGATCACTCGCAGTGCTCCGAAACTGATCTGAATCAGGTGGGTGAAGATTCCAATCATCATAAATGCTTTTTGCCATGTCATTTTGACTTTTACTTTGATTAATTTGGCCTTTTTTGGAGAGATTTAAATTATCTCCAATTTATTATTTTTTTAATACTTTAATTAATATTTCTCATTTTTTTTTTTTTGAGAAAATATTAATTATGAGGCCGAATAATTGTCTGAAACTTCAGGTTAGCTGGTCCAGGGATCATGAATGATTTTTGGCTTAAGGTTGGAGCCTTCAATCATTGAATTCGGATCCTGGATGACTGGCATATTACAAATTGAAATTTCTCCATTTAAACTATAGAGAAATATATTAAAAATTTAAAATAATTAAAAACCCAAATTTCGACGGACCTGGTAAAAAATTTTCGAAATTTTTTCTGAGGATCCTAGAGACTTAGGACATGACCAAAAGCTATTCTAACAGTGTCTAGTAGGCTTATATACATTAGTTGAACTCTAATAAGCCCCCATGGCTAAAATTTTCAAAATCGGGCATTCCAACTTTGGAGGAAGCGGGAGAAAACCTCATCAATTATAGCTCAGCTATAGGCAAAGTATAATTGATAAGGGAAAAAACTCCCCGGAATACCTTAGTTGCTTAATCAAGTCATGGGGAACCGAGACACTTAGATCCTACTAGCACACTTTATTACAAACATGTTATCACATATATAGCAGCCGGGCTACCATACATTATTTTTCTGATTCCAGTATAATATTCAGCCAGTTCCCTTACATTGAGATGCTGAGATGAGCATCTATTTAGATCACTATAAGATTTGGACAGCAGTTGTATTCCCCATGCCATAACTAAGTCTCAGGACACTCAGAGAGATGACCAATGTAGCCATTATACCATTTGTACAAAGCAGTCAATAGTGCCCAGAGTTTCAGTAGCAGTTTCAGAGGACAGATGATGGTTCAGATGATGATCATTCAAGTATATGACTCAGCAACTATATCATAGTGTTGTGGTTATATTGCTTTTATATTTATTCTTATAGCATGTCTTAGCACTTAGTGTCATGATCTGGCGATCATATAGATATGTGGACATGGTTGATCTTATTATATATATTCTATTTGTCCCTACTCAGACTTAGAAGTTCACTATTCATACTCATTGGTTTTACCCTCCTTAGGGAGATTAGAGGTGACCATTCCACCATACCTTGGCTTGCTAGTGTTGGTTCCATTATTCATTGTCTTCATCCATCCATTACCTACCTTTTAGTTTATCTCCCTAACTTACTACTTGACTAGTGGCATGGAGGACTTTTCCCCACTATAGCCTCTGTATTGGATGAGCTTCTCTGTTTATTGTGTCTCGGCTCTGAGTTGGTGACAAAACTTACCTATGGTGAGTTGGATTTCCTTGTGAATTCCCCCTAGTCACTAAAGTTGTGTTGGCTAAACCTGAAACTTTTAGTGTTGCCATGAATACAAAATCTGGAAAATGAAATGTTATATCTTGTATGAAGAGCCCGTTCATGCAATGTGTTTTTAAACACACATGAATGAAAGGCAAGCCAAATGAAAATGGCTAAGAAATAAAATGTTATATCTTTTGTGAAATGTAAAATACCTAGGTAAACAAGCTGTCTATGACACACCTAGAAGTTCTTAGGTAAACAAGTGCCTTAAAAACACACCTGCAGCAAAAAGCCTAAATAAATGTAAATCTATGCAATGTGTTTATAAACATACATAGATCAAAGGCTATGGAAACTTCAGGCCCAAAAAGCAATGGAACTTAAATACTATATCTATATAATTGCGGGCCTCATTTGTATTATGGATTGTGTGCATCTGTTAAAGGTAAATAAACCCTCTTTGAACAACTCATCCATTTGTGAGATACCGCCATTCCCTGTGATGTTGCTCATTCAGTATATACTATGGTGTGTATTCCCTTTCCCATATCCAAAGTGTCACAACGTTAAGTCAGTCAAGTCATCCTTTATCCTAGCCAGTTTCTTTTAGCCTTCACCCTTCACTAGCAAATTGATCACAACTATGAAGTGAGTATGGTCCTGAAAGTCTAGTCTGAGCTATAATAATAATTAATGACATTATATATTTGGATTTAGATCGCTAGTTATGATTACTTTGTGTTATAATTGTTATTTGAATAAGTTGTAGAGCTTGCATTAACCTTTGACACTTTGCAACAACTTCTGATGACAGTCTGAGTTATATTTGGTCATATTGACTTGGTCAAACCTAGTTTGACCAAGGTCAATCACAAGACATGAGATGGTTGGACCTTGTGATGATATAGATAGATGATATATGGTCTATGCACATGTACATGATGGTTCTATGCATCAGAAACAGGTTTATGAGGATGATTTATGGTTTTCAGCATTTATTTATCATTTACAGATTATTATTATTTGACCTATTCCAGTATATTGGATATATTATATGATCGTGCAGAGATTCATATGGTGTATAAGTACACATCTTAGATAGATTTGGACCTTTTGAGTCCAATGAGACAGTCTGTTTTCGGTTCCGGGCAGTTACAGTGATGATTGAGCCTCAGTGGGCTATCCCAGTGCAGTTTTGGTCTGTCGGAGACCCTATCAGAGCAGAGATGATTTTTATCTGGTTGACCTAGGGCGTTGTGCTTGGAGGGGGTGGTCCAACCACTTGTTTTTACCATATTACCCCCCTCCCGGACATACAAGTGCCCTCACCTTGACAGCGCAGGCACTCAAGGAGGCAGTTTGGGGCAGTTACACGCTTCCCGAGGCATTTCAGGATTGGTAGAAATGGCTACAGAGGAATTCAATTTGGGCTACTGAGGCAAAGTTTTGGCATGGGATGATCAGTGATGATGAGTGGGATGTCTTCCACACCTTCTCTAGCAGTTTCAACTTCATCGGGACCCACATCCATCACTTATGGCATTTTCTGATAATTTCTGAGGCCTCCTAAGGCCCACGATTTGTCCATAGAGGCACAATTTGGTACTTTGATGACTATTTTATTATTATTGTGCTATGGGGATTGACCAAGGGTGTCTAAAATTACCCATTGGACCCACCATGAGCTAGTTGTTATATTTTGTCATCATGATTTGGTGGGATCCCCTCTCTTAGGGCGATTTTGTCCACTTATTGTTATATTTTATTAGTGATCCATGTATTTTATTCTTGAGCTCATCTCAACCATTAATTAGATCTTTTGATCTTTTAATCTTATCCACTCATTCAAAAAGTGGTTAGATTATGGACTCTCTCCCATCTATTTAAAGGAGAGAGCCTCTCATTGAAAAGGGGACTGGTGGCTCTGGATTATTGGAATAGAAAATTATTATTGCATCTATCTCTAGTGTTGGGTGAATGTTTTTGGTGTTCGTTCGTTGATTCTTCCTTTGCACTAAGTTATTGGAGATCTTGTCTTGCCATATTTTTGCACCATCTTTTTTTGCATCTACAGGTGGAGGCCGAATTCATCTAAGGAGGACGTATTGGTAGGGGAGGACCCTCCCTACCTCTTCTTTGGGTTTCTTCGTCGGTAACAAGGAGTATTACTGTCCCAAGACCTTCTATTTCATGTTACTATTGCACTTCGCTTGTATTTCCTCCATACTTGACCTTTCTCATTGAAATCGCTTTCCTTGGATTAACAGGTAGAGGAGGTCACACTTGTGGGCTAGGGCATCATTTCGGCAAGCAAAATCAACAATCTCTCATTTGATCTCTACAGGAGTCTTCCATAACAACAAGGCATCTCATTCACATCACTCAGGTATGATCTCAAGGTAATTTCTTTCCATGATCTATCCACTTGTCTAAAATACTTCAAACCCTAATTAATCAAAACCCCCATTTTTACATTTTTTCAGATCTACTAAGATCTAGTGGCTTCTTGGGTAAGACATTTAAACCCACCTCTATAGTATCCACTGCATCCCGGATCTATAGTTTGGTGAGGATTGGCCTTCATTTGACCCCCTTCCCAAACCAACTTAGCCTCTCCAAGTGAGGTCGCACTTCTTGGGGAAGGTGAGCTACCCTAGATACGGTACATGGGTAGTTGAGATTTCACTTGATATACAATCTACATATCTAATAACATACCCCCAGATTGTCACTTTTCTGATTTCTACCTTGTGGGCCCTATTCCACATTTTACGGGATTTAATCCCCATTTTGGACCACTTGGTATCTTAAAACTCAGATCTAGTAAGATCTAACCCTTGGATTGCCTTGATACTTTAGATCCACATTGTCACTTGATTAGCCTACTTGGATCTAAAGTTTGGATGCCATTGGACTTGTTTTGATCCCATTTACCCCACCTTTTACCCTCCTTGGGCAAAGTCGCACTTCTTGGGAAATTGGAGTTGGTCCACTTGTAGGACATGGGTACATGAGATTTTGGTGGATTTGGAACAAGTATACCTTGAAACCTAGGTCTAGTAGGTCACTTTGTGAAATCTTGCCTTGGGGATAGCATTCCTTGTTTTAAGGGATTGTGGTCCACTCAGGTTAAACCATGATCTATTTGATCTAGACACATCCATCCATCAAACCTTTAAAAGCCCAATTGTCTTATGCCATAGGGGTCATCAAACATAAGTTAAGCTTTTCTTGACTCCATTTATCCCAATTCCCAAGGCACTGATCTCTCTCCAAGTCAATTCGACTTTCCTAGATTGTTAGATTAACTTGTGGTTTGATCCTTGTTGGGTGGATTGAACCCTTGTGATGTTGTCATATCTCATGATCAAGCTTGTCACATGTACTAGTTAGCCCCAATTTAACCCCTAAACTACTCTGCATTGGACACGGTTCCCAAGGCAGTGGATTTTCTAATAATTGACTAGTACTTTAATCCTGGATCTCATTTCAAATATTATAAGTCACTCTCACATCAACAATGAACCAAAGCTATAATCATTGAACCCCTTACTTGTCTTGTGACTTCATCCTTACGTCTAGGATACACCATACACCTTACAATACTTCACTCATACTTAACTTTGATTTGGTGTTTTGGTTTGATCTCTCCTATCGGGAGTAGATCTGGGTCTCCCCCTTTGTTGTCTGGGCTAGATAGCATAAATTGAAGGTTGCCTCGAGTGGCGTGACAACCATCTATTGGAGGTCGAGGTGACCGTGGTTGCACCTTTTGAGTTTCCCTTCCTTATTGCCATCCATTAATGGATACATCCATAGGGGTAACTACAGTTTAAGTGATAACATTTTGGCGCCGCTGCCGGGGAGGGCATAGGCTTACCTTGGTTCAATATAGTAATCATCACTCACTCTCTCCTGCATTCTAAACGACACATATCTTGGTAGAAGAGTTTAAAAATCTACCTGGCGACTCCAAATCGTGACTCCGCTAAGGAGCGAGCTCATTTACATCCTTATAACACTAGAAGTAAGACAAATCTTAAACCATGACTCTGCTGGGAAGCGAACCCATGTATATAATCCACTAAGAATCCTAATAATTCGTAATGGACCCAGATCTTCGTCGAGATCTTGGAATGGACTCAAGAATTTTAAAAGATTTTATTGAAAGAAATTCGAGATTTAGGTATGAGGATAATTATCAAAATAATTATGGGTATGAAGCTGCATATCAAGATTCTTATGATACCTATCATTCACCTCATCCATCTAATAATTTTTCCCCAAATATCCCAAGTGAACCAATTAGAAAATATCAAACTCAGTCGAGGCTTTTGGTAAATGATCCTCGCCCAGCTCAAGCAACTAGAACTTTTAGGAAACCCAAGCCATCTCCTTTTGATTTTTCAGAAATATATGGGGCACCTCATCTTATGCCAAATGGATACATCAGGGGGTTGCCTCATTTTGATGGAAGTAATGGAACATCTATTGAAAGTCATTTGGATGCCCTCTGGGACCATATGGAATTTCTGGGTGCTGATGGTAAGGATGTCTATATGCGAGCCCTTGGTGCTTCCCTAGAAGGGGATGCCCGACTGTGATTTGATCATTTATCCCCAGGATCCGTCACTGGGTATGACATGTTCATGGATTTGTCAATAAATGAGTGGGGAGAAACAATTAATGAAGATATGGAAGAACAATTAGAAAATGAGTGTCTTGATGAAAATCAATTTGATGTAGATGATCAAAACACCAATAATGAATTAACTAATGATTGTCCTTATGAAAGTGATTCCCCTTTTCCTGAGCAAGTTGAGCCTCGTGAGGTCTTGTCCTCATTACCTGAAGAAGTCTCAGATGAAGAGGATGATTCCAATGATTTCCATCAAGAAGCATCCATAGTTGAGTCTTCCATTAGTGAATCTTTTGAAAATATTTTTGAGATCCCTTTTCATAATCCTTGTGTAATTGATGATTTTTCTGACCATGACACTGAAGAAGAAGAAAGTAGGGACAACAACCAAGTTTCTTTAGAAACCAATGATCATCCTGTTTTTAGAGATCAATTTTATGAAAATGATCAAATGGTTGTTAATCAGTTGGTCGATGCTATTCCTGATAAATTTAGTGATAAATCAATTGAAGAGAAATCTCACGATGGGGATGGGTTGGTGAATCAAACTAATCAAGAGTTTTCCTTAATCAAATCCTCAAACCAATATCTTAATGTTTTTGGGAAGCTTGGAAATAATCCTTCACTTAACTCATCCAATGTTCATAATTTTTCCAATTCAATTTTTAATCAAGATTATCTTTTTCAATTGTTGGGGTTGGGTGCTCGCAATAAGTTTTGTCATTTTTCTCAAAAATTTGGGTCAATCAATTTTCAATCCACCCCCCCATCCCAATTTTCTAAGTCTTCTTTGAATTTGTGGTCTGGTAAATCTTTGACTGTTGAAATTTTCAAACCAGAGTCTAAATATTGTCGCATAAATGGAGATACAGTGTTTTATTCTCCCTTTCAGTTATCTTTAACAAATAAAATTCTTAAATCTTCTTGGTGGCTGGAAGGGGTATATAAAGACCAATTTCATCGTTTCTCCATCCTTAAACAACAAGTGGGGCTAATCTCAATCTTAATTTTATTTCACAATTTATCCCTACTTGGTTTGTGCATCATTCCTGGAGCTCTCATAATTGAATGTCCTGGTCAGGTAGATGAGGAAAGTAATTTGAAACAAGGGGAGTCAAATTTGTTATCACATCTTTTCCCTCCATACATTTTGAATAATAACTTGCACAATTTTTATGATCTGATTAATATTCTAATGGAGTATGTTTACATTAATCAAGCTCCCCCTTTGCATGTTTTTATCTTGCACCATTCCCATGCTTTCTCAAATTTCAAACAAGTCAGGAATGTATTGATTGTTATTTCACTAAGTGTTAATCTAATCCTGATTTATTCTGTTAAAAAACATAAAGGAAGAATCATTAGTCAAATTGATGAATGGTTGCGCTGGATCTATGATTTTACCTAGCATTTGTGCTAACTGGTTAGTTTAGGGTAGGTAGGAACTGAATAAACCTGCTTGGGAAGTAGTTAGTTTTCCAGCCATTGAGTCTGGCACCTTTTGTTTGTTTTTTCTGAGCTCCTTTCGAAGCTCCTAGTTTAATTGAGTACCTGTCATTTTTCTTTTTCCTGCACAATAAATTTCAAATTTTGCAAATTATGTTAGTAGTTTAGATTTACTTTATGCATTTATATGTCTGTCATAGAATAGATTTTGTTTTCAGTTTGATTTTATATTTTTCCCATTCATGCTGCATGAGGTATTTTTTGATGTCTATGAATGCAGAAATAGGTGCAAAATAAAATAAAGAGCTGAAAGCAAAATGGTAGAGTGCTGGATCGAGGATTCAAGTAGCAGATTTCGAGGACCAGAGATTCTGAGGTTCTCAAGCGCTCTTTTCAGCAGAGCACTTGTCCCAGCCGGAGCCAGATGTTATCACATATATAGTAGCCAGGCCACCATACATTATTTTTCTGATTCCAGTACAATATTCAGCCAGTTCCCTTACATTGAGATGTTGAGATGAGCATCTATTTTGATCACTATCAGATTTGGACAACAGTTGTATTCCCCATGCCATGACCGAGTCTCAGGACACTCAGAGATATGACTGATGTAGCCATTATACCATTTGTACAGAGCAGTCAGTAGTGCCCAGAGTTTCAGTAGCAGTTTCAAAGGACAGATGATGGTTCAGACGATGAGCATTCAGGTATATGACTTAGCAGCTATATCATAGTGTTGTGGTTATATTGCTTTTATATTTATTCTTATAGCATGTCTTAGCACTTAGTGTCATGATCTGGCGATCATATAGATATGTGGACATGGTTGATCTTATTATATATATTCTATTTGTCCCTACTCAGACTTAGAAGTTCACTATTCATACTCATTGGTTTTACCCTCCTTAGGGAGATTAGAGGTGACCATTCCACCATACCTTGGCTTGCTAGTGTTGGCTCCATTATTCATTGTCTTCATCCATCCATTACCTACCTTTTAGTTTATCTACCTGACTTACTACTTGACTAGTGGCATGGAGGACTTTTCCCCACTATAGCCTCTGTATTGGATGAGCTTCCCTGTTTATTGTGTCTCGGCTCTGAGTTGATAACAAAACTTACCTATGGTGAGTTGGATTTCCTTGTGAATTCCCCCTAGTCACTAAAGTTGTGTTGGCTAAACCTGAAACTTTTAGTGTTGCCATGAATACAAAATATGGAAAATGAAATGTTATATCTTGTTTGAAGAGCCCGTTCATGCAATGCGTTTTTAAACACACATGAATGAAAGGCAAGCCAAATGAAAATGGCTAAGAAATAAAATGTTATATCTTTTGTGAAATGTAAAATACCTAGGTAAACAAGTTGTCTTGACACACTTAGAAGTGCTCAGGTAAACAAGTGCCTTAAAAACACACCTACAGCAAAAAGCCTAAATAAATGTAAATCTATGCAATGTGTTTATAAACATACATAGATCAAAGGCTATGGAAACTTCAAGCCCAAAAAGCAATGGAACTTAAATGCTATATCTAAATAACTGCTGGCCTCTTTGTATTATGGATTGTGCACATCTGTTAAAGGTAAATAAACCCTCTTTGAAAAACTCATCCATTTGTGAGACACCGCCATTCCCTATGCTGTTGCTCATTCAGTATATACTATGGTGTGTATTCCCTTTCCCATATCCAAAGTGTCACAACGTTAAGTCAGTCAAGTCATCCTTTAGCCTAGCCAGTTTATTTTAGCCTTCACCCTTCACTAGCAAATTGATCACAACTATGAAGTGAGTATGGTCCTGAAAGTCTAGTCTGAGTTATAATAATAATTAATGACATTATATATTTGGATTTAGATCGCTAGTTATGATTACTTTGTGTTATAATTGTTATTTGAATAATTTGTAGAGCTTGCATTAACCTTTGACACTTTGCAGCAGCTTCTGATGACAGTCTGAGTTATATTTGGTCATATTGACTTGGTCAAACCTAGTTTGACCAAGGTCAATCACAGGACATGAGATGGTTGGACCTTGTGATGATATAGATAGATGATATATGGTCTATGCACATGTACATGATGGTTCTATGCATCAGATACAGGTTTATGAGGATGATTTATGGTTTTCAGCATTTATTGATCATTTATAGATTATTATTATTTGACCTGTTCCGGTATATTGGATATATTATATGATCGTGCAGAGATTCATATGGTGTATGAGTACACATCTTAGATAGATTTGGACCTTCTGAGTCTAATGAGACAGTCTGTTTTCAGTTCCGGGCAGTTACAGTGATGATTGAGCCTCAGTGGGCTATCCCAGTGCAGTTTTGGTCTGTCGGAGACCCTGTCGGAGCAGAGATGATTTTTATCTGGTTGACCTAGGGCGCTGTGCTTGGAGGGGTTGGTCTAGCCACTAGTTTTTACCATATTACCCCCCTCCCGGACACATTGTTGCCCTCACCTTGACAGCGCAGGCACTCCAGGAGGCAGTTTGGGGCAGTTACACGCTTCCCGAGGCATTTCAAGATTGGTAGAAATGGCTACAGAGGAATTCGATTTGGGCTACTGAGGCAAAGTTTTGGCATGCGATGAACAATGATGATGAGTGGGATGTCTTCCACACCTTCTCCAGCAGTTTCAACTTCATAGGGACCCACATCCATCAATTATGGCATTTTCTGATGATTTCTAAGGCCCACGATTTGTCCATAGAGGCAGGATTTGGTACTTTGATGACTATTTTATTATTATTGTGCTATGGGGATTGACCAAGGGTGTCTAAAATTACCCCTTGGACCCACCATGAGCTAGTTGATATATTTTGTCATCATGATTTGGTGGGATCCCCTCTCCTAGGGAGATTTTGTCCACTTATTGTTATATTTTATTAGTGATCCATGTATTTTATTGTTGAGCTCATCTCGACCATTGATTAGATCTTTTGATCTTTTAATCTTAGCCACTCATTCAAAAAGTGGTTAGATTATGGACTCTCTCCCTCCTATTTAAAGGAGAGAGCCTCTCATTGTAAAGGGGACTGGTGGCTCTGGATTATTGGAATAGAAAATTATTATTGCATCTATCTCCAGTGTTGTGGTGAATGTTTTTGGTGTTCGTTCGTTGATTCTTCCTTTGCACTGAGTTATTGGAGATCTTGTCTTGCCATACTTTTGCACCATCTTTTTTTGCATCTACAGGTGGAGGCCGAATTCATCTGAGGATGTATTGGTAGGGGAGGACCCTCCCTACTTCTTCTTTGGGTTTCTTCGTCGGTAACAGGGAGTATTACTGTCCCAGGACCTTCTATTTCATGTTAGTATTGCACTTCGCTTGTATTTCCTCCATACTTGACCTTTCTCATTGAAATCGCTTTCCTTGGATTGATAGGTAGAGGAGGTCGCACTTGTGGGCTAGGGCATAATTTCGGCAAGCAAAATCAACAATCTCTCATTTGATCTCTGCGGGAGTCTTCCTCAATAACAAGGCATCTCATTCACATCACTCAGGTATGATCTCAAGGTAATTTCTTTCCATGATCTATCCACTTGTCTAAAATACTTCAAACCCTAATTAATCAAAACCCCCATTTTTACATTTTTTCAGATCTATTAAGATCTAGAGGCTTCTTGGGTAAGATTTAAAACCCACCTCTATAGTATCCACAGCATCCCGGATGTATAGTTTGGTGAGGATTGGCCTTCATTTGACCCCCTTCCCAAGCCAACTTAGCCTCTCCAAGTGAGGTCGCACTTCTTGGGGAAGGTGAGTTACCCTAGATCCAGTACATGGGTAGTTGAGATTTCACTTGATCTACAATCTACATATGCAATAACCTACCCCCAGATTGTCACTTCTTTTATTTCTACCTTGTGAGCCCTATTCCACATTTTAAGGGATTTAATCCCCATTTTGGACCACTTGGTATCTTAAAACTTAGATCTAGTAAGATCTAACCCTTGGATTGCCTTGATACTTTAGGTCCACATTGTCACTTGATTAGCCTACTTGGATCTAAAGTTTGGATGACATTGGACTTGTCTTGATCCCATTTACCCCACCTTTTACCCTCCTTGGGCAAAGTCGCACTTCTTGGGAGATTGGAGTTGGTCCACTTGTAGGACATGGGTACATGAGATTTTGGTGGATTTGGAACAAGCATACCTTGAAACCTAGGTCTAGTAGGTCACTTTGTGAAATCTTGCCTTGGGGATAGCATTCCTTGTTTTAAGGGATTGTGGTCCACTCAGGTTAAACCATGATCTATTTGATCTAGACACATCCATCCATCAAACCTTTAAAATCCCACTTGTCTTATGCCATAGGGGTCATCAAACCTAAGTTAATCTTTTCTTGACTCCATTTATCCCAATTCCCAAGGCACTGATCTCTCTCCAAGTCAATTCAACTTTCCTAGATTGTTGGATTAACTTGTGGTTTGATCCTTGTTGAGTGGATTGAACCCTTGTGATGTTGTCATATCTCATGATCAAGCTTGTCACATGTACTAGTTAGCCCCAATTTAACCCCTAAACTACTCTGCATTGGACACGGTTCCCAAGGCAGTGGATTTTCTAATAATTGACTAGTACTTTAATCCTGGATCTCATTTCAAATATTATAAGTCACTCTCACATCAACAATGAACCAAATCTATACTCATTGAACCCCTTACTTGTCTTGTGACTTCATCCTTAGGTCTAGGATACACGATACACCTTACAATACTTCACTCATACTTAACTTTGATTTGGTGTTTTGGTTTGATCTCTCCTGTCGGGAGTAGATATGGGTTTCCCCCTTTGTTGTCTCGGCTAGATAGCATAAAGTGAAGGTTGCCTCGACTGGTGTGACAACCATCTATTGGAGGTCGAGGTGATCATGGTTGCACCTTTTGAGTTTCCCTTCCCTATTGCCATCCATTAATGGATACATCCATAGGGGTAACTACAGTTTAGGTGATAACAAAACCCCATGGGGCCATGGTCATATCAACTAAAAACAAAAACTGGCTATCCAAAATTGGCTAACTGCTGCAATCTGAAACCCAGATACTCTGGAAGTGAACACTAATGTGTTCCAACACTGGCGGCTCAATAAGGTTTCAACTATTTGTACAAAATAGGTGATAACAAGTAGTATTCACCGATGTCATGTAGCCTTGAGGCTAGGTATCTGAAGGACCCTGGTTGTAGTCCCCAATAGTGATGCCAAACATTTCTGACTTGAAACTGGAATGAATTGAATGAAACATGTAGAAAAAGTGTTAATGTCACCTCACATAGTGCCTCTCACTTTAGGCTAGTGCTTGTTGGCATCGCGAGGGATCCCTAGTAAAACTTAGTGTTCCTAGAGGACATGTACCATAGGGTCAAGGGTGTGTGCCCCACACTTCCCACACCCTAGGGATAAAGGGGCACTTGGAAAAACGTTTTACCATACCCACCATTTTGCGAAATGCACAACAAAAC
Organism: Larix kaempferi; assembly: GCA_027924585.1. Classification (NCBI taxonomy): domain Eukaryota; kingdom Viridiplantae; phylum Streptophyta; class Pinopsida; order Pinales; family Pinaceae; genus Larix; species Larix kaempferi. Next base: position 3,876,834 of record BSBM01000123.1, read on the forward strand.
ATTTCGCCAATGTGTAGGACATATTTTGCGAAATGGAGGGTTTGTGGGTGCCCCCCTCCCAAAAATCAAGATGCATTTCACAAAATGGGAGGATTGTGGGAACCCCCTACCAAAAAGTGGGACTTTTGAGCATCCCCCTTGATTTTTTTTTCAATAAACCTAAAACTATAAAAAATTAAAAAACAGTTGAAAAAAACCAAAAAACCTAACTAACACTAAGCCTATTCCACTTTACTTTTTGGAATGATGAATTTGAATCAATATATTTCATTTATGATCCTGTTATAAGTTATAAATTCAAAAATATGTGCATGTATCATTGATTCAATGTGAAATACTCAAATACGATAAATTATAATAACAATGGTGATTGACGGATCGTGTTTGTATCATTTTGCCATTTCAAATTTAGCATTTACATTCTACAATGATGATTTTAGATGGGATGAATCATTATGTTGGGATAGGGACCCCGATTTCCCCCTTCCCCCATGAATTTCCCTAAAATTTGGGGGTGTCTCCACGCATCTCCCACATGCATTTCCCCGCTCCTGCGCTCCAGCATCCTAGAAACTTGTTGGAACATTGGTAAAACATAAGATTGGAAATTCAAATTTAAAGAAGTGATTGACACCTGAAATCCAATGGGCATGGAAATAAAGTAATTAAAAAGAAAGTTGATGCAGGAAACAATAATTGAAATCCAATCAACTCAGAATACTCTCAAGCCACTTAAAAAATTTAGTGAACACCTGTGAAATTTGTTGCCAATAAAGTGATCATCTTTATTACCAAAATTGTGGATACAAGGTCTAGTACAATAAATAAAAACACAAATCTTGAGGGGATATAGCATCACTTCACATCTCTCCCACACTAGTTAGGAATAGATACAATCACAATACATACATTAGGAGGCACCAACACCAAGCCTCTAATGAACTCTACAATCTAGCAAACAAGGGAGTAGAATGTAAAGCAAGGAATGAAAAAGCAAGGACTCAAGAGTAATTGATCCCCCTATATCTCTGAAATTCCCCTCTCTTATAGGTGAGAGTGGATCAAGACAACAAAAATAACAAAGAATATCTCAAGACAAAGAATAGGTGCCATGCAAGGTCACCTCAGAAAATCTAAATGCATGCTATAGCTATTTGAAAGATAGCACTTAGCTTTAGGTGGTTTGATCCTCATCCAAGTGCAACACCCAACATATGCAGAATGTTTGTCTTGAAAAATTAACATAAAGCTCCAAGTGGTGCACCCTACTTTTCGTGCAATAAAATCAATGAAAGAGGGAGAGAATCTCCTAGAAAATCATTGTAAACTGATGCATGAAAGTTTAAGAAGAGGGCAGATAAGTCAATTAAAATATAACCACAGGAATCTACCAAGAATAACGACCGGAACTTGCCAAGAATAATCTCCAAGTGAGGAGCACTAGTTAGGATAGAAATAGAAGCCACAAAACATGAAAAAATGCCATAAATAGATATAAGGAAGTTGCACCAGTTATGGAAAATATAATGGTAAATACTACCCAAAATAACCTTAATTAGTGTCCTTTATCTTTGCCAATAATAAACTACGTGAATCATAGATGAGTGTCAAATCAGTTCCCAAGTGGAGTGTCCACTTGTGGCTCGAAATAGATAAAATAAGTTCTAGAAAATGCACCAAGGATAAAATTCTCAAAAAGCACAATAGATAAGATTCATCTAGCCAAAAATATCTCCTCAAGGATTCATCCACCTGCTCCATTGGGTCAAGGTAACATGCACTCAAAGGTGAACATGGTCCATTTTCACACCTGAGCACCCTATCTTGCATGGAATAGCACGAGTGGAAGAGTAATTTAGCCCAAATTCCAAGATAAGAAAAACAAAACCATTGAACATACATGCACCCTCATGCATCCAAATATAGAGGTATCTATGTATAGAAGATTCATCCAAAACAATGTTGTCACACTCAGACTCGACAAAGACTAGGTCGGCCTGGGACTCAACAAGATTTGGTGACTCTGGAAAGTCTCAGCAAATAGAAAAAACTCAAAATATAGTAAATTTTCTGCACAAAAAATATACTAATGACATTTCTGAGCGTAACTACACTGCTTAGTGCAATATTTTGTAGAAATGTGTAAACAACAATACAACAGCTAGCAAGTGCCAAGCATTGTAGAATGACTACCTTGTATTTGTCAATCAGTAGGCTCCTAAAGTAATGAATGAAGATCAATGATATGATACCCTACCACAAGTATTTTTTGTGACTGTAATCTGCATATCATGTTTGTTTATTGTTATGCACTGGACCATTTTTAACAATAAACATAATTTTTGTTGTTCATAGAACCAAAGGTCTGGTAATAGCTTGAATATGATGCAAGCACAATCAATTGCATGAACAGTGAGGATGATGGCAACCAAAGACTGAAAGATATCCAAAAGCTTACAAATGGATGTATATCTGCAAATCCCTGATGGTAGTTTGTTGTTGAGACCACGGGCAGATGGATCTTCATGATGATGACAATGAATCATCCTACATTTGATATGGAATGAATTGCAGGTTGGAAAGACATAAAAATGGGCACAGGGGACAGAGAATGGGGGAGCTGCGCTAACCACAGAACTTCAAGAAATGCAATCTGTAGACAGCAAGCAATGGAAATCACAAGAAAATGCCCTCCAAAACTAGTTTGACAAGTATAATCGCACGTGCAAGTGAGCTCTTGGTCATTAAGTCGGACTTGTGAGTCTAGGTTTGAGACTCACAAGTCTGGGCGAGTCAGCCGAGTCTCTGTGATTCTGCCAAGCGAGTATTCGACCTAGCCATGACTCAGCAAGACTCGCGAGTCTTGGCCAAGTGAGACAACACTAATAAAAAATAGCAGGAAATTCATCCAAAGATAAAACAACTCCCAAACAGAGATCCTACAGTCGAACTCAACATGCATGCACCTACTAAAAAAAGCAATGCCTATAAATCAACTTGTCTAAAAATATAAAATTGCCTGAAATCAGAGAAACAACATATATGTGTGTGTGTGTGTATGTGTTTTTCACATTTTATGTATTTTTTAGTAAACTGGTTCAAAAACTGGTTTGCCGGCCGGTTTTAGTTCAGTCCCCATCTGACACTTCTCAACCAGTTGCAGTCTCAGTTCCGGTTTTTAATACTTTGCTAAAATTTGCAGTGAAGTCTAATGGAAAACCCCAGAATATGGCGTCCTTTGTCAATCTGAAGATGTTCTAAAAATAGAACTTGCTGTGATCTTGATCTTGAATAGAAAGATATGCTCATGAATGTGTCGATTATTAACACTGAATATGCATGAGAAAATTCAGTGTTGACATTGGCAATGAGTTGTCCAAGAGGGGAGATACATGACAGTCTAAAACTCGATGCAACAAAACAGAAAAATTAAGAAGTAATCAACTTATGCATGTATTGCTATGTTGTATTTGGGTTCATTAATGCATGTTTGACCACAAACAAAGGAACTTGTCAAACTTGCCAGAAAATTTAATGGGAAAAACATATTGAAGTGCGTAACAATTCAAATGTAATTTCACCTGTCCTTTTCAACAAGAACTACACTAGAAATGTCATCAGGAGATCTTCCAGATCGTATAAGGAGCTTCCTGCCAGCTTCACTCTGCAGTGCTTCAAATCTGAGGTTCCTGTTAATAAATCAAAATCTGGTTGGTTAGCGAGGATATAATTGTTAATATTTTAACAAAATACCAGAGCAAAAAAAAATCAAGTCTAAGACCAATTTGTGATAGAATTGTAGAAAATGAATTTAAAGAAAGAGCTATCCATATATTGGCAATACACCCTAAAATAAGTATATATACATCCAAATCATACCCTTCCCTGGCCCATAGAAATTTATGCATGCATTCTATAACTTGATAGTTTATAAAGACACACACACCATGTAAAATGTGATGACAAGGCATGCATAAATTTTATAAAGCTGCACAATGCCTACAAAAAAATTGCCAAAGAAAACCTTGTTTAGAATGAATTAACAAATAGATTTTCTCGTTATTATGACACATCACCAATGCCATAAAGAAGATGCCAATAAATCATTAGGCTTGAAGGTCAAGTGAAGTACATTACTAACCACCTTGTCACAATTGTTTCCTTTTAAACAAAATGAAATAGAAGCAAAGGATTAGGAATTCATTCGTTTTGAAGTACAAGACATTGAAAATTTGAAATTTGTATTAATGTTCACTATAGCCCAAAAATAGGTCAAAGGGGCTGGTGACTATAACAATAATAGACAAACAAAAGAACCTGCGGGTGGGTTCGGATCGGGGGGTGGCGGCTGTGCAAAATTGAAAAAACATGCCTAAAATGAGATGAAATGAAATGAAAAATGAATACAAGAGCAACAAAAAAAATGGCATAAACATAGGCTTACAAGGTTATCCCAAGATGGAAAACCCTATAAAGCTATGCTGCAAAAGTTATTGGAACATAGGAACAATGGAAATGTGGGTATGGGTGTTTGAAACACCCAGAAGCTTTGTCCAAATTTCCAGGAAACAACAGGTTGGGAACAGCAATAATATATACTTTAAAAAATAAGAATATGTCTTATATTTACAGAAAACATATTTACAATCATAAAACCAATGATCTTCATAACCTCTCCCAAAGAGGCAGAAATAAAAGCAAAGTTCTCAATGTGATGCAAAGATTGGGCATCTTAGCCCACGGGGCATAGAATAGACCAGTGTTATCAGACTCGCCAAAGACTCGGCGAGTCTAGCGAGTCTACACGAGTCTGCTGCGAAATGAGTACTTGACGGAGACTCAACTAGTAAACTCGCCACTCCGCCAGACTCAGCCAAACTCGCTAGAGACTCACCAAACTCGCCAGAGACTCTCCAAATACTCACCAGAGATGGTAATGTTAAATTCTTGAAGTAAAAGGATAGCCATTTTCTATCCTTTTACTTAAATTTTTAACATTACCATTAATTGTTTCAGGATGTTTGAGAGCAGTTCCAACCTCATCGGACTTCATATGCAAAAAGTAGAATTTTATATTCCATTCAAAATTCAACAGACTTAACAGTATTCAGGGTTTCAGGATTGCAACGTTTCCACCGGATTCTAATCATGTATGACGGTAGGGGATTGGCATTTAATCAAGCACATCAACCCCTCTATGTACCTCGATGTTGGTGGTGCTGATTGTTTAACTCCTTTGTCATGACCTTAGTAAAAATGTACCCTTCACTCAAGCAAAATTACTCATTAGGCACTTGAAACTTTTTCTACCTTTTTAATGCTTGGATTAGGAGGTTTCATAAAAAATGTAGGGTGTCAACTAATGTCCTCGGAGGATCAACTTTGAGATTCGAGACAGAGGCAAGGGCTAGAGCCTAGAAGTTGGGGGTTGTTATCACATATATAGTAGTCGGGCTACCATATTCTATTTTCAGATTCCAGTACACTTTTCAGCTAGTTCCCTTACATTTGAGATGCCGAGATGAGCATCTACAGTGGATCACAATTTGATTATGGACAATAGTATTATTCCCATGCCATGACTGAGTCTTAGGAAACTCAGATTTGAAGACTGATGTAGCCATTTAGCCATTTACAGAGTAGTTGGTATTGCCCAGAGTTGCAGCAGCAGGTTCTCAGAGGACAGATGATGGTTCAGGTTGGTTATTCATAGGTATATGACCCAGCAAGTATTATTTTGTGTTATGGTTATATTGATTTTATACTCATTTGTGTGACATGTCTTAGCATTTAGTATCATGATCTGGCAATCATATAGATATGTGGACCTGGTTGTATCATTTATTATATATATATATATATATATCCTCACTCAAACTTAGAAGTTCTTGACCCATACTCATTGGTTTTACCCTCCTTAGGGAGAATAGAGATGATCATTCCCACCATCCTTGGCTTGCTAGTGTTGGTCTCATTATTCATTGTCTCCACCCATCCATTACCTTCCAGTTTGTTGATTATCCCGACTTACTACTTGACTAATGACATGGAGGACCTTCCCCCACTATAGCCTCTTTGTTGGATGAGCTTCCCTGTTTTATTGTGTCTCGGCTCTAAGTTTCCTAAGTTGTGTTGGCTAAACCTGAAACAAATAGTAATACCATCAATACAGTGTATATGGAAATGATTTGTATATCTTATGAAAGCCCATTCATTTAACAAGTGTTTTTAAACACACGTGAATGCAAGGCAATCCTAATGAAATTGGCATTGAAATGTGAAATGTGAAATGTAAATCTATGTAACAAGTGTTTTTGAACACACGTAGATCATAAAGCCTTAATAAATGTAAATCCATGTAACAAGTGTTTTTGAACACACGTGGATCAAGGCCCAAAAAGCAATGGTTCTTAAAAGTTATATCTACATGATTGCTGGCCTCACTGTATTTGATGTGGATTGTAGGCATTTGTCAAGGTGAATAAGCACTTCTGAAGTAACTTACCCATTTGTGAGACACTACCATCCCCTATGTTATTGCTTGTCCAGCATATGCTAGAGTGTGTATCCCCTTTCCATTTCCAAAGTGTCACAATGTCAAGTTAGTAGTCATCCTTTATCCTAGCCTTTTGATTTTTAGCCTTCACCCTTCACTAGCAAATTGGTCACAACTATGAAGTGAGTATGGTCCTGAAAGTCTAGTCTGAGTCATAATAAATATTGAAAACTCTATATATTTGGTCGGTAGATCGCCAATGAAATGATTACTACTTGTTATAATTATCACTTGAATGATTTGTAGAGCATGTCTTAACCTCTAACACTTGCAGCAGTTTGATGTTAGCCTGGGTCATATTATTGGTCATGTTGACTTGGTCAAACCTAGTTTGACCAAAGTCAACTACAGGACATGAGGTGGATAGACCTCGGATGATGCAGATATATGATATGTGGTTTATTACAGGTCACCAGATGGTTCTATGCAGTGGTTACAGGTTTATGATGATGATTTGTGGTTTTCAGCATTATTTGATCATTTACAAATTATTATTATTTTATCTGTCTGGGCATATTGGATATTTTATATGATCATGCAGAGATCCATAGGGTGTATGAGTACACACCTTAGATAGATTTGGGCTCTGTGAGTCCAATGAGACAGTTGGCTTTCAATTCCGGGTAGTTACAGTGATGATTTTCCTCACTTTCCCATTTTGGTGCAGTTTTGCCATGTTAAATGGCCTGTAAGAGCAAAGAGATGATGTGACTGGTTTGCCTAGGGATCTGTATGAGGAGAGGGTGGTCCAGCCACTTGATTTTACCATTATAACGCCCTCCCAGAGAGCCTGGTGGGCTTCATTTGACAATGTAGGCACTCCAGGTATCAGTCTGGGCAGCTTCACAGTTACCGAGGCAGATTAAAAATGGTTAAATTGGCTACTGAGGAATTCGATTTGGGCTACTGAGGCAAGGAAATGGCATGGGATGAGTTTTGATGATGAGTGTGATGTCTTCCACCCCTTCTCCAGCAGTTTCAGCATTCAATGGGGCCCACACCCATCTCTTCGGCACATTTTATGAGTTTTTGGAGCCTTTGGAGGCTCACGACTTTCCCAGAGGGGCACAATTTGGTGCCTAGCTTGGTCATTAGATGTTATTGTGCCATGGGGACACACTAGGGGTATTAGATATTACCCCCTAGACCCACCATGAGCTTTATTCATGTTTATTTTATCATGTTGAGTGGGACCCCCTCTCCTAGGGCGATTTTGTCCATTGATATGTTATATTTTTGAGTTGATCCATGTACTTTATGTTGAGCTCATCTCAACCGTAGATTAGAACATTTTGATCTTTTAATCTTAGCCATCCATTCAAAAGGTGGTTAGGGTTTTGGTATCTCTCCATCCTATTTAAAGGAGAGAGCCTCTCATTGTAAAGGGACTTTTGCGTCTTGGTTTCTGGAATACAAATAATATTTTGCAAACCCTTGTTTATTGGATGTGGATGCTATAGATGTCGATTGAAACTGTTCTTCCTTTGCACTGAGAGTATTGTTGAAGATCCTTTGCATATTTTTCTCCACGTTTTTATCTACAGGTGAACTTGATTTGGCAAGGAGGGCGCATTGGTTGGGGAGACTCACCCTGCTATCTTCTTTTCTTTTCGTCAGTTACAGGGAATATTATTGTCTTAGTACCTCTTACTTCTTGTTTCTATGTTCATCATTTGTATTTCCTTCATTCTTGCATTTACTGATTGATCTTGTTGTCCTTGGTTTATCAGGAAGAGGAGGGCGCACTTGTGTAGCTGGGCAATTTGCACAAGCTAGGAAAATCTTCAATATCTCATTTGATCTTTGCGGGAACAATCCTCAGCATCATAGCAAACTATTCCAAGACTCGGGTACACTTGTGAGGTAAGATTTTAATTCTTCTAACCTACCCATCTATCAATTTTAATTAAAACCCTAAGTTAAATTCTTCTAAAAAATCCTTGGGTCAACAAACTTGGTTTACTAGCAAACCATTTCTGGGTTTTTGGTATCTGGCATATATCTAGGTGGGTTCTTCAAAACGTCACACTTGGAGGACTCCATAGGCCCAAACCCCAAGGCACTGGCTTCCTCAAACCCTCACGACTTTCCTTGACGGTCTGGTTTGCCGTCTGTTGGTTCATTCTCCCGAGCTTGTTGGTTTTAACACTATCAGATCTGTCTTACAAGCTGTGCTAGAAAGCCCCTAACCTCAAATTCTCTCTTTGGGTCACTTTCCCTGTTTTAAGGGTCACGTTTCCCAAGGCAGCTGAATTTGATCATTTTAAACTAGCACTTAAATCCTGGAATCATACCTAATTATAAAGTCACTGTGTGTTATCTATCTCTATCGGTTCACATCTTTCCTAAGCCTCCACAGTGGTCTAATATCCTTAATTCTAGGGTTCCATACCTATCACCCTACGTACTTCCTTTGATTGATTTGATCTGGTGATTCGGTTGATCTCTCCTGTCGGGAGTAGATCTGGGTCTCCCCCTTGCTATCTTGGCTTTGGTAGCAAAAGCGAAGAGTGCCTTGGTTGGCATGACAACCATCCATTTGGGAACTAGGGCTCTCTTGGTTCACCACTTTAGTTGTCTATTCCCTCTACCATCCATCTTGGATCCATCTATAGGGGAAACTACAAGATTGGTGATAACATTTTGGCACCGTTGACGGGGAGGTAGAGGCTTACCTTCAGTGTCTGCGAGTGTCCATGCGTTAATCCATATCTTATCGCATCCGGTATTTTGCCTTGGTGATTGCATTTCTAATTCCATAATTTGTTCAATCACCATCTTAATTCACTCATCTCACCTCTCCTATGACATATATCATTTCGGTGAATTACTTGTGTGGTTAACCTAGCGACTCCACCCCGCGACTCTACTACGGACCGTACCCAACGTATTAATCTTAAGTTCTAGAGTCATGCCTTGCATTAGAGAGAACTACTCAGAAAACGATATGATTATGAAAATGATGATTGAAATGGGCAAGCTAATTCAAAGTTTGTATGGCTTAGTTTTAAATCAGCAAAAGGAAAATATGAGACGTGATGAATATCTGCATAAATTATCTGAGAATGTGTATACCAACGATTACCCTCAAACAAGATCCATGAGGAATCCCTCAGATAACCAGGTAGTAACAAGGTCTCAAGCAAAAAATAATTTGAAAAATCAAGATAATAACAAACCTGTTATAAAAGAAACTTCTCCCGACCAAAGGAATATCATTTGTAAGGCTCCTTCGCAATCTCCCAAGGCTCCTCTTAAGGGTATCTTAAAGAATAACGATCAATCTCAGAAGATAACATCTCAAGAGACTAAAAAGACAATAAGTCCAAATCCTACTAGGCCTCAAAGCAAAGAACCAATGCAAAGAAAGCAAGTAAGTCTGCCTAACAAAGAAGTTTCTCTTGTAGTGCAAGAAAGTCTAAATACTAATATATTAGGAAAGCTCTATGGATCTTCAATCATTGTGTCTTTGAAAGAACTAATAGGCATCCCTTATGTTAGAGCACAAGTAATGAACTTACTGGGATTAAAAGCAAATGTTAAGGATCAAGGAAAGGCTTGTGATATAAAAATTGATCTAAGCAGCTGCTTCTCCAAACCTAATGTTCCAGTGCCTCTTGATCAATTACTAAAGATACCTTCCTTGTTTAATCAAGCTACTCAATTCTTCGGAATCAAACCCAAGACTAGAGCTCCTAAACAGTTAACAATAGGAGAAGACCCTCCAGTTATGATTCAAAGTGTAACTGGTAATGGTAGTGGTCATCCTCCTTTCTATATGGCTCTAGAAATAAACCAGTTGATTCTACACAATTGCATGTTGGACTCGGGAGCAGAGGTTAATATTATGCCACTCAAGGTAATGGAACAGCTAGAGCTAAAGCCATCTCGGCAATTTAAGAATGTGTGTGGGATGGACTCTAGACCTATTCGGTCAAAAGGGGTAATTGAAAATCTAAAGATGAAACTAGCAGCATATCCTGGAATTGAAATAAACATGAATTTTTTAGTTCTAGACATACCTGATGCATGGGGAATTTTATTATCAAGAGAATGCGCTGCTAAGTTGGGAGGGAGCATCCAAATGGGCCTGTCATATGCAACCATCCCTATCGGAGGAAATGCCTTTTATAAATTAATGAATGAAAAACCTATGACAGAGCATGTTGAAACTCCCGAGTATCTGTTTGAAGAAGCCATGCGCCCCTTGGATGGAGTTGGAAATTATATGGTGCTAGCAAATTATTGGGAAGAGCCTCGACAGCATCCTTTTCCTCCTAGCCAAGTTTGGAAGATGCATTTTGATGGAGCTAAGTCTCGGCATGGTGCAAGAGCTGGGATTGTTCTCACCTCTCCCTCTGGCGAAGAGAAATTATTCTCTTTTCGCCTTGAGTTTGAATGCACTAATAATGTGGCTTGAGTATGAAGCATTGCTTTTAGGATTAGAAGTTGCCCGAGATCAGAAAATCAAGTGTTTATGTGTTACAGGAGATTCAGATCTTATTGTATCCCAAGTTAAAAATCAATTTGTTGCCAAAAACAATAGACTTTGAGATTATAGAAACATTGTTTGGGATACTATTCAAATGTTTGATGCTTTCGCAATCAGAGCAATTCCAAGGGAGGAAAATGTTCTGGCTGATGCATTATCGGTAATAGCATGTACTTTTGAAATCCCAGATCACCTTAAAAAGGAGTGTAGAGTTGAAGTATTGTTCAGACCATCAGTTCCTGATAATGAAGACCATTGGCAAATATTCGATGATGATTCTCAAATCATTTCATTCCTGCAATGCACAGATGATTTTCAAAATTGCAGTGTTGATTTGGAAGATAGAGTAAATAATTTGTCTTTGCAATATGTTGATGTTATGAAGTTAGCAATCCCTCTAGAGAAGAATTTCAATAGGCATGATGAATATAAAGGTAAAAGAGCTGAACCAGTAGATGAGGTCATAGAGATCAACATCGGAACCCCAGTTTCTCCTAAAATGATTAAGATTGGAAAGAATGCCTCCCCAAAGGAAAGGAAAGCCATTGAGAATCTAATTAGAGAATATAAGGATGTCTTTCCTTGGACGTATGATGACCTCAAAACTTTTGATCATGAAATTATTGAGCATACTATCCCATTGAATGAAGGAGCTAAACCGTATCGACAAAAATTACGAAATGTTAATCCTAAATTGGCTCCCTTGATTAAGAAAGAACTTGAAAAAATGCTAGCTGCTGGAATCATCCGACCAGTTCGACATACTACTTGGGTATCAAATCCGGTAATTGTGAGAAAGAAAAGTGGTGAAATAAGGATATGCATAGATTTTCGAAATATAAATCAGGTATCTCTTAAAGATAATTACCCGTTGCCAAATATGGAAAATCTTTTGCAAAGTGTGACGGGGGATGGAATGTTGTCGATGTTAGATGGTTTTTCATGATATAATCAAGTGCGTATTAAAAAGGAAGATAGAGAAAAACAACTTTTACAACTCCATGGGGAACTTTCGAGTATATAAGAAAGCCATTCGGAATATTAAATGCTGGATCAACTTTTCAAAGAGCAATGGATCAAGCTTTTAATGACCTTATTGGAAAGATCATTGCTATTTATCAAGATGACCTAACAGTTTTCTCCAAAGAACGGGACGATCATGTAAAACACTTAAGGAAAGTTTTTTATAGATGTAGGAAGTTTGGTATATCTCTAAATCCGAAAAACACCACTTTTGGAATTGAGGAAGGTAAATTGTTGGGACATATCGTGTCTAAGGAAGGTATTAGAATTGACCCTGAACATGTCCAAGCCATTAATGCTATTGTTGCACCCCATAATGTTGCCTCTCTTCAATCTTTTTTCGGAAAAATAAACTTTGTCCAGAGTTTCATTCTGAATTTAGCAGAGTTAGCCAAACCTTTAAATGCTCTTTTGAAAAAAGATGTGAAATTTGTTTGGGATAAAACTTGCGAGCTATCATTCACCAAAATGAAGAAATCAATCTCAACTACTCTTGTCTTAGCTTGTCCTGATTACAGTAAAGAATTTATGATCTATTCATATGTTTTTGAAGATACCATCGCTGGAGTTTTGTTGCAAAAGAACAATGAGAATCATGAACAACCCATAGCTTTTATGAGTAAATACTTACGAGATGCTGAGCTGAAATACACCACTACTGAAAAACAAGCTTATGCCTTAGTCAAAGCCCTAAAACATTTTAGACACTATGTAGGATACTCTAAAATTAAGGCTTATGTGCCATACCAAGCAGTGAAGGATGTTTTATCACAAGCAGATGGTATAGGTATTACAGGAAATTGGATTTCACGAATCCAAGAATATGACTTGGAAATCAAACCCATCAAGATTGTGAAAGGACAAGAGTTGGCTCAACTTCTAACTAAGAAAGGAGGTAGTAGTGCAGTTAACACTGTAGGTGAACAAGTCCTTGCATCCTGAATATTGATGAAGAGCATGAATGGTATAAAGACATTATATATTTCTTGAGAAATTTATCTTGCCCTGATTACTTGGTAGATCATCAAAGGAGAGCTTTAAAGTTAAAGGTTGAAAAGTATGTTTTGACTCAAGATGGTCTGGGATGGAGAAATCCTGATGGGATAATCTTGAAATGTGTAAATCTTGAAGAATCAAAAGCCATCATAAAAGAAATGCATTCAGGGTTGTGTGGTGGACAGTATGCCCCAAGAACAACTGCAGCAAAAATCATGAGGGCAGGGTATTATTGGCCAACATTATTTAAAAAAGTGTATGCATATGTTAGAACTTGCCAAGAATGTCATTTTTTCTCTGGAAAACCAAGACTACCTGCTTTACCTTTGACCCCAGTTGTAGCTGAAGCACCTTTCCAGCAATGGGGTATGGATTTTGTGGGGCCTTTTAATGAAAACTCAAGTAATGGATATAAATACATGTTAACTTACACATATTACTTCACTCAGTGGGTTGAAGCTGTTCCACCTAAAAAGGCCACAACAGAAGTAGTGGTAAAAATTTTGGAAGAAAACATAGTGTCTAGGTATGGGTGTCCCTTAAAGTTAGCTACAGATAATGCCAAGGCTTTCAGTAAATTGGAAATGTCAACTTTCTGCATGAATCATGGAATTTCGCTATCTCATTCTTCAAACTATTATCCTCAGGGAAATGGTCTGGCAGAATCCAGCAATAAGAATTTGATTAGACTTTTAAAAAGGATGGTTGGTGAGAACAAAAGAAGTTGGGACACTAAGTTGAAATATGCATTGTGGGCTGATAGAACAACAGTTGAGAGAATAACAGGAAAATCGCCTTTGAATTGGTGTATGGACAAGATTGCAGGCTCCCGATCAATCTGCAAATCCCTGTGTATGAATTGTTGCAACAATGCACTATAGATAAAGAAGCAATGCAAGATAGAATTGACAAACTGGTAGAACTAGATGAGAAAATAAGGGATGCACTTGATAAAATGCTCATTGAACAAGAAAGGGTAAAAGGCACTTTCGATCAAAGTACTCAAAACGAAAATTTCGATGTTGGAGATGTGGTATTATTATGGGATAAGCATAAAGAGAAACCAAGAAACCATGCAAAGCTGGAAAGCTTGTGGATGGGGCCTTATAGAATAAACAGGTTGGCTAGGAAAGGGTCGTTTGTTCTTGAAACGTTGGATGGTGATGAAGTTGAATTGCCTGTGAATGGGAGGATGTTGAAACATTACTTCCCTCCTATCAATCTTGAATGACTTGCCCGGTAAGTTAGAGTAGGTAGGTCTGAATAAGCCTGCTTGGGCAGTAGTGTATTTTTTTCAGCCATTGAGTCTGGCACCTTTTGTCTTTTCTAAGCTCACTTTTGAAGCTCTTAGTGTAGTCCTGAGTACTTGCCATTTTCTTTTCCTACACAATAAAATTAAAACTTTTTCAAGTTATGTTAGTGGATTAGTTTCCTTTCAGCATTTTATTTTCCAGTACTGTTTTATTTTGATATTTATGTATATGCATGCAATGTTCTAACGACCGGTCTGTGAGTTTGGTATAGCTCTGGACATTTTGCAAATAGCAGGTGTCATTTTGGTAGCTGATGCAGAGCTAGAGTGCTGGATCGAAGATACGAGTACCAGGGTGTGAGGACCAGAGATTCTGAGGTTTTCAGGCGCTCTTTTCAGTAGAGCATTTGTCCCAACTGGAGCCAGATGTTATCACATATATTGTAGCCGGGATACCATATTCTATTTTCAGATTCCAGTACACTTTTCAGCCAGTTCCCTTACATTTGAGATGCCAAGATGAGCATCTACAGTGGATCACTATTTGATTATGGACAACAGTATTATTCCCATGCCATGACTGAGTTTCAGGAAACTTAGATTTGATGACAACAGTATTATGTTTTTATTGTGTTTGCCATCATATTCTAAGAGATTTACTTGCTTGTTTTTAGCAGGTCCAAGGAAAAAGAGGAGGAAGGTCTGGTGAAATTTCGCTAAAACTTGACAAAAACAACTTCAAAGGGACCCACTTTAGCAGTGTTTCAAAATTTCAGCTTGTAAGCACTTAGATCCAAGTCTAAAAGGACTAAGAGGAAGTTTTATTTGAGCATAAATTGTAAAATCATTAAACGAGAGCAGTGGGGTAACTAACACCCACATCCCATCCCCCCTGGGGGGATTTGTGTATTTTGTCAAATTTTGTGAGATTGCATTTTTCTAACCACACACATTCACACACTCATTATTGAATTGCAGGGTGTATAATTTCAGTTATATTTTGCAATTTAATCATTTCCATTTTGCAAAAGTAGAGTAGAAATAAAACCATCTTCGTCACCACGAAGTATGCTCTCACCTTCACCCAAAGGCAATTTTGCTGATTAGTGGAGGTTGATCAGAAAAGTGACGCATAAGATTGGCCATCCATATCTTTTCATTTGAATTTTCGTATTTCAATTTTCATAAGTCTCTTGAACTTAGTTGAAAAGCAAGTCAAGAGCGCTCTCTGTCGGAGGGTCAATGGTTACTTGCTTCAAATTGGAATAAATCATTTTCCTACACTGCGTATGCTCTACCCACCAGCAGTTCGTCTGAGCTGTGGGATACCAAAAGCAGTTGGAAGCACTCTTTAATTCTCGCATTTAACTTAATCAGTCACTTAATAAAATTAACTACCCACTAGATAGTGAAAATCAAGCACTTCGAAACTAGATTTTGTGTGGGCAAATTCTTCCTAGGGACGTTGGGTCGCTGTACTCTAACTTTGGGGCACCATTAGACTACATCCTTGTTGATGTAGTGTTGAACACACGCTCAGGACATTGGCAGTCCAACATGTCCTTGTACAGAGCCACCAATCTCTAGATTTCCGGACCTTTACGGTATCTCAACAGTTTCCCTTCTTTTCCCTAATCAAGATTCATTTTAATAATCTAAAATCAACCAAGAGACAATTGCACAACATTTACTTTTCCAACATTATCAATTTCACACTGTGTTTGACTCCATACGGCACTGGTCCTTGCACTATTTATTTGGTTATTATCAATATCAATTTATCGTGCATCTTTTATAATTTACAGTGGTTATTTGAACTTATGCTAGTGAAAGCTTTTTTAACTCTTGTTGCAATTACATCTTGAACCTTTTAATCAAAAACTCCTAAAAACATTAATAAATAACCCATCATTTAACTGGAAGACCCTAATAACCTTAGTAACTTTCCATAAGGACTACCCCCCTTGGATTTCGTTGGGATTTTTTCCTAAACGGAGGAGTCAAGAACCAAGTGACATACCTGACTCGAGACTTGCCACCAAGGGCACACCGAGCGGCAGCATAGGTTTCTGCTGCAACAAAGACAGTGTGTAATCCGGCGGCAACACTACCCTCAACCTCCAAACCTCCATCTCCATCTAGCCCCTAGAACCCTTCCCCGACCCCCAAAACTAAGATCATAAAGAACCCCCCCCCAAAAAAGGACCCCTCAAACAACCCCCAATTCCCCTCTTTATGCATAATTTTCCCAATTTTAATTTAATTAGAGGGAATTTATGCATGAGTGCCACATGGACTTCATGCACGTTACTTTTTTTCTAATCATACTTAATTAACTTAACTAAGTTTTATTCATTAATTCAACTTTATTATAATTTCTCTTTTTTTTCCTTATTTCTTATTTTTAAATAATATATACTTTATTTAATATTTCCTTATTAGCAAATCTAGGTTTAAGAATACTTAACTAATCTTAATTAAGTTTTTGGGTGTTACATACTTCCTTTAGGAAACTTCATCCCGAAATTATATTCCCCACAAAGATAGGATCACAACATTGAGTAGAATCACACACAGTACAATACTTAATTAATTAGTATAGTATATACATAATTAGTACTATTGTGAAGACAAAAACTCATGCGTGTCCAATATGCAAGAATTCTCCTTCTTCACTAATACAATCAGATGCCCTAATTTGCAACATACTCTTATTTAATTATCTAGGGTCTAATATGCAACCATTCATACAAGTTATGCATCATGCATTTCAAAAACATAACATAACATTAATAATAAACCAAAACCGACTCAATGAGGTATAAAGACATAACACATTCCCCCCCAAAACTCCCTCATTCCTTACTTACCCTCTCCCTGAGAATCATACCACCCAAGCAACCTCCATAACCCTCCACACCAACAATCCGGGTGGTCCCGCTGGCCATGGCACGGGCCCTCTACTGTAACCTGTTCGCGAACAATACAACAGACATTGGAAGCTTCACGGTTAGCATAATTGCTAAGCCGATCTATGGACCAAAATGGTACTAGGAATATGTCCAGACTCAGCAAGTATGGCCCTACACAAGAAAATGTGGGCTAGATGGAGTCGCAGGGGTGTGTCCAACACTACACCAAACTAGGATGTAGCCTAATGGGGCCCTGTGGTCATTTTCAAGTTGTTCCCGCTTTCTCTGTAATCTTTCCCCACACGAGGTAAAACCGATACACTGGATTTTCGTCTTGTGGAAGGTAAATTGCAAAATTTGTGTGATTAACTACTACTGGAAAGGAGTCTCTTTTTTATCATCCAATCACATACTCAAGCAAATCCCTTTATGTGACGGCAAGAGCATACTTCCGGAGAGCAATGCTGGGTTCGTTACTTTAACTTGCAAAAAGAAAGCAAAAAAGGGAAATGTAAATTAATTAATCCTAAAGTTGAGAATCTCTTTTCCCTTACTCGAGCAAGCTCTTTCGGTACTTTGGGAATGCACAGCTACAAGTTCGTTACTTTTTTGCAAAATGAAGTAGAAATCACTAATAGGAAATATTTATCATCTTTTTTAAACTTAAAAGTATACTTCCTATAGTGCGTGTGTGATTGTGTAAAAGAGAAAAAAAAAACTTTGTTAGAAAAAATCAAACCACAAAAAAATGTGAATCCCCCCAGGGGGGATGGGGTGTGGGTGTTGGGTAGCCGACTTGCTTTTTCTTTTTTTATCATGGATTTACAATAGTCTCTGAGAAATGCCTTAGATCTTTACAGAAATAGATCCAAAGGATTATAAAATGCCGAATGAAATGGGAATGCTCTGGATTGGCTAGAAACTTGATTTTTCACCCAAAATGCCTCAAAACCTGCTAAAAATATATAAAAAAACAGCAAACTAATTAGTGGCAAAAAATGCCCAAAATCAATTTAAAAGTGATTTGGGCAAGCTATAAAAATTACCGAAAAAATGCTATGTTAAACTAGATCTAAGAAAGCAAGTAACTAAAAGAAGTTGGCTTATGAAACCAACTTTCTTAGGGTCTTGCACAACCTTTAAAAGGAAGCCAATGAAGGCACTTAGATGCTAGATTTAAACTTTGATAAACAGTAAATCAATCTAAACCTACAAGCCTTGTAATATACTGAAATTTTGACTTGTAAAAGGAAAGACTGCTCAATACTAGATCTAGATTGTAAGATGAAACTTTTTAAAAGAGTTAGATCTAGAATGTTGAATCAAATCTACTTATGATATGACTCTAAGTTATAGATCTGAATACTTTGCTTAACAGAAAATAAATAAATAAAAGTTTTGAAGTTTTGAAGGAGAAAGAGATGAGCAGACTGGCTTGTTGCCAGAAAGATCAACCAAGAGACTTCTTGGTGGGATGCAGAGGTACAATGTCCTGAAGATGCTTGGAGATGGGAAGAAACAAACTAGATCACCCTTTCTTCCAAGCTAGGATACCTGAAAGCTAATCACACACTTGCACAAAATACCTGTGAGATCCAATAGTATATATGAAAGAGATTCAAAGAACATGCATATAAACTTATAAACATGTAAAATCTAGATCTCTAATCATATATATCTAAGAAGAAATTAGCAAATAA
Organism: Larix kaempferi; assembly: GCA_027924585.1. NCBI lineage: Eukaryota > Viridiplantae > Streptophyta > Pinopsida > Pinales > Pinaceae > Larix > Larix kaempferi. The sequence continues at coordinate 3,895,765 of BSBM01000123.1, forward strand.
ACTTACTTACTACCTCTTTCCTACCAACTAATAACAGCCCTACCAAGGTCGGATTCACAAAGCAAAGAAGCAACAAATATGAATAACACAGGTTACCTCAATGGAGCCATGACAATTTTCATCCACACATAGTAGCACCACACACTTAGCCTCCAAAGCTTCTCTTTATTCTCAAGCAAAATAATGATAGTACACAGTTACAATATGCAAGCCTTTCTCTCCCAAACTCTAACTAGTTTCAAAGAAGGAATGGCACTTGCTTTTATAGATCAATGAGAGAACTAGGGCACATGAGCTCCATAAGAGAGCAAGGGCGCATCACATGAGAGAATTATTGGCTTGATTGATATGATTGAGAGTTTAAGTGGGATTTTTGGGTGATGAGGTGGGCACCACCTCAACAAGAGGTGCGCCCCTTCTCCTTGTAAACCACTCCCAAGCAATGGAATGATGCCAAATCATGAAAGTCGCCCAATTAAAGGAGAAGTGCACCCCCATCTCAAGGAATAACTCGCCCTCCTCAGAGATTGACCCCAATCAAGCCGATCATGATTGATTTGGTCCTCAATCACCTCTGATTTGAAGTTCAGTTAACTCCGATCTCAATTAAGACAAGATTACATTAAATTAGGAACTTGATTTTCTCTCATCATTTATTATTTTTCTATTTTTTATTCACTTTTTTATTTTTTGAGAGAAAATCCACCTAAGTGATAAATAATCACTTAAACACTTAGGAAAAGTGGGGTTAGGGGTTTAATAGGTGCTCTGGGTTAGAAAACGAGCACCCCCATGGTGAATTTCACCTCCTCACCACACTTTTATTACACTTTTGGTTTTTCCAATTAAACTATTAAAAAATAGCCTAAGTTTACTGAAAAAAATTACTTTTTGCGAAACATAAAAAAACTTGGGGGGACCTAGAACATGTCCATAAGACTCAATATTAATGCCTAGCATGGTAATAAACATTGACACTTAGACTTTAATAACCTACTAAGGCCCAAGGACCAAGATGAATATTCCAACTTCGGAGGAGTAAGGTGAAAAACTCAAAAATTATACCTTGTTGACAAACAAATTATAATTGACAAGGAAAAAAACACCTTAGAATACCCGGATTGATGCCTAAGTCTATGGAAGCCAATTCTTTTACAAAACCATCATGCTGCGACATTTTATTACAATTCCCTGTAGGGCATGGACATGTGATTTTTATTAAAAAGGGCCAAGGTGGCCTACTAGGATTTCTGATCTTCTGAACTAGAACAAGTAAACTTGTTCTATCTTCGCAAGCTCACTTGAAACCATCTAAGTACAACTTAGCCGGTAACACCTCCCTTGGATTTTGTTTAGGAGTTGGCCTAAACAGAAGGAGTTGAGTGTTGTGGTGACAGTTGCACCCAACTCGTTGACTTGCCCCCAAGGCCGCTCTTAGTGAGTTGATATTTTTGTCACGTTCACTTGCGGATCTCAGTGGCAACACTTACATTGGTTATGCAGATATACAATACTACTGGTCCACCTAGGACACTCCTTAGCTACAATATAGCATCATGAAAAAGTTTCAAACATTCAGAGACATCAACGGAGAGATTCAGTGGATTCAGTGGATGTTGGCCCATTTTTGCATGTAGCCAATCCTATCGCTAAGAGACCTATCTGGCCATCTTTCATTGTACATGGGATTTGTGCATTCTGAGAACATATTTGGATACCCATTTGGCCATTTATCGATGTATATGGCACCCAATTAGTCACTACTGCCACATACCAGTCATTACGATAGGGTGGTGGATTCATTGCACAATGTTCTGCAATCCCACTTGGATGGTGCGCCACACTTGATGGAGCTAGCATTTGTTGGATATGCTTGCATGTGGCATTGCTAGATTTATTTTATATATTTTTTACTCTATCCTCTCAAGTTAGTTGAGGGATAGTGATTGTTTATGCATTCTTAGATTAAATCCAGGTTTTATGCTCAGATATTATTATTTTATTGGAGAAGATTTTGAGCTTCTTCTCTATATAAGAGAAGCTCCTCCTATTGTAAACTTTGCTAGACATTGTGGAGAGAATTCTTATGCTATTGTTTAGTACTCTTGATGCTTATGGATGGTTGATTGGAGCTCTCCATTGGATGTCTTTGATGCCTGATGCTTGGTCAATGGATGCCATCTTCAATTGTCCATGGTCTTGATAATAATCATGTGAGTTCTTTCCCTTATGTGTTGGATGCTTGCCATTGGAAGTGTTATTGTGTGCATGTTTCTCAATATTGGTTGTGTGTTGCTCTTAACCCTTGCTTGACAAATATCTCCTCAACGTAATTGGAAATATCTATGTTAGGGTTCCCCCATTGAAGATTTCTTAAATGGATCAAACTCTTAAGGAGTGGATTGGCTTTCAACCATTCAAACATACCTATTCTTTCATCACTAAAGTCTCCATAAGATCCTCAATTGACCCTGTTACCACCTAAATTTGCACTTTAGTGGACTTCAGTGAGCCGCCAATATTGCACAATTACTGTGTGCTCTTTCAGAGTTCATAAGTTCCAAGTTTGGCTTGTTCAGGGCCCCCTTTTTATTTTTTGTAATGCATGACCATGCCCCACGGGGTTTGTAATAAAGCGTGCTAGCATTGTGGTCTTTGAGTGACTCGGTTCCCTAGGACTTGACAACCAAAGAAGGTATTCTAAGGAGTTTTTTCCCTTGTCGATTATGCTTTGCCTTTAGCTGAGGATAATCGATGAGTTTTTCTCTTGCACCTCCAAAGCTGGAATGCCCAAAGAGGTGGTTAAGCCTTATGGGATTATTAGATTCCATTTTGTAACGTTTATAAACATGCTAGATGCTATATTTTTATCGTTTGGTCATGTATTAGGTCCCCCTGAAGTTTCAGTCGATTCCGAGAAAAATAATTTTTTCGCATTTTAAGCCATTTGTTAATGGTTTAAATGCAAATTTTCAAAAGGTGATAAAAAGTGTGATCCGGAGTCGGAATTTGGTGCAGGGATGCTCGTTTTCAAGCTCAAAGCGTCCTCTTTACCACGATACCCGGTTTTCTTATGTTTCGGGTGACCAAAACGTCCTGTGGAGCAATTTTTCCTATCAGAGCTACAGAATGGCACTTTAATGCTAAAAGAGCATCAAATTGCACCATAGCCAAAAATTAAAATATTAAAAAAAGGAATTTGGCACATGCCAAATGACATGGCATAAGCCAAATTAGATGTGCGACTACATCTAAAGAGCAAAGTATGGTAAAGTTTGATTTAAAAGTCAAAATGTGAATATTTATAAGTAAGGCCACACTCCACCTTCACGTGGGCCATCCTCTCCTCACGCCCGTACGGAATGGGAGTGTGATAAGACTTTTGAGTGGGCGCCTACCTCATTTTGAGGTGGCACATCCCACGTGGTTGGCTTCTATTCAAATATCCAACCAACCCCACCATCAAAGCGTGGAAGCATCTCACCTTCGCCCTCACCTTCACGTGGGCCATCTTCTCCTCACGGTCGTACGGATTTGATGGTTGTTAAGTTATTTAGTGGGGGCGGCTTACCTCTTATGAGGTGGCACAAGGCATGGATAGGTTTCTAAGTTAATCAACCAATCGCAGCCATCACATGAAAAGCTTTCGAAAGCATGGAAACATCAAGCCATCCTTTTCCTCACGCGTGAGCAGCCAGCTCCTTCAAACGGATGCTTCCATTTTTTAGTTGTTTTTTGCCAATGAGGAGGTGCATCTCCATTGGCTAAGAGCTTTCCTCACTCTACAATCAAGGTCCTTAGGGTTTTGCGCCCTAGGATGCTTTCCTTGTGCTATATATTGAGGAGCTTAGCTCCATTGTAAATCATCTGAAGGTGGAACCTCTGCTCTTGTCTATTGTGATATTCTTTTTGGTTATTGAGTAATAAAGGGATTTGGAGGCTACCCTGGTGTTGTCTGCAGTGTGTATTGTCATGTTCTTTGATCATCAATGAGGTAATATGTATCGTGGTTCATTCTAGTATATGTTGGGTATTTTCCTTTGTAAGGAAATTACTTTTTCATAAGGATAGTAAGCATTGCTTTGTAGAAATCTTACTATTGTGAGTGATATTAGAATGCTAGAGGTAATGATATTTCTTGTTTGAGTATGTTATTCCTTCTTATTTCTTTCAATTGTTCACACAAATCTCTTAATCCCCTTTGCTAGTGTTGACTCCATTTTGCAGGTAACTCAGGTTGAAGGAGCAGATGATCATGTTAGCTCTTCCTCATACTCAATAGGTACAAAACAAGGAATCTAATACTACCGGTGCATCAACAAGCAGACTCCATAGCCTATTTAGATGCTCATCCCCCAAGGGTCCCATTCTTTCGATCCAAACTTCTTCTACTATATTTGGTTATTGGTTACCTGTCTTAAGATTTACATTTTATCAAGCAAATCTAATTTTACAAATTTTCCTTTTCAAGTTTGTTTTATCGTAAAATCTAGAGTTCTTGATAGGAAAAGTTTGTCTGGTTGAAAAGTATATTTGGCTATTTTAAGAGCTTCCTATTGGCTGCCACAAAAGAGCAAGCCAAGATCCCAAGAAACGAACTTTCTAGTTTGTGGTCTTGGTTCATTTTTACTCGCTTTTCATTACTAATTTAGCTAGATTTCATTTTTTGCAATTTCTAGTATTGTCAACACTCTTAAAGTGTTTTGATTGTCATTTCTAACCAACTTTAGCTTGCTTGTCTGTTTTATGTTCTTAGCAGATTGGAGTTAAGAAACTCACAGAAAAGTCATCCTGAAGCTCCCAGAACCACCCTGTGAATTAGTTGTTCAAAGCATTGTTTCACTTTCACCTTTTTGTAAACTGACTTGTTCCCTATTCAATAAAGGGTAAGCAGTATCTCTTCAAAATTTAATCATTGTAATCATCAAAGAATAAAAAGAGCTCAGCAGGCAATTCCAACGCCTGACCCCAATTCCCCAGGGGGGATTCGCACCTTTTTCATTTTTTTTACTTTTTCGCAACATTTCTAATTTTTCAATTTAGATTAGTTTTATTTGAGCAGTAGTAATTAAATAACTCACTCAAGCACACAACGTCCTTCGAGGACTCATTTATCCGTTTTTATATGCGTATGTGTTTTATTCAATCATACAACTATTCTTAAAATCTGACTCTAAAATTAACCCCTTGCTCTACCGAAGTACTCCATCACTTTGTGGTGCAAGGAAAAGATATTCTTGGGTTGTAGTTTAGTTAATCATCCACTCACACATTTTAATAAAACAAACCACGCCCCAATCCCAAAGTATGCTCTTGGTCGTTGCAGCTTAGTCGGAACAGCTGGACCAATCATAAACGGGTGCAAGGTACTTAGTTTTAATAGGAAAATCCATTAGAACCAAATTCTAAGAACTCGGGAGGTTGCATGGGCGGAAACTACAGAGTCAGCAGGCTACTATTAAGCAGGTTCATCCTCGCCTGGTTGGACACTTGGTAAAGCTGCTAAAGCACTCAGTTCGAAGGTTAGGTTTCTTTTGGGACAAACCAAGAATTAACTCACTCCTTAATCCACTCATTTAATAATATTAAAATCTACCAACTGAGACACTGTAATACTTTCACCGATACCACAGAAGCAACCCTACATAGCAACAATCGCACGCATTTCACATTCTCGGCACTGATCTTTAAATTTTTCTTTTGTTTAAGTTAATCTTTACAAATGTCATGAATGGTGTTGTATCTTAAAAGTTGTGGGTTTTAATTTCATATTGCAGTGACTTGTGGTTTATTGTTAAGTGATTTCATCATAACTCCTAGAATAGATTTTTACTTCTGTTATAGATTAAAAGCCTTAGTTTATTTTTCATAGGGACCACCCCCCTTGGCTTCGCTAGGAGTAAGCCTAGATGGAGGAGTCAAGTAATCAGGTGACAGCACTTGACTGTCACTTGCCCCCAAGGACACACCAAGCAGCTTGAAGGTTTCCTGCCGCGTCCCCCCAGGTTTGTATTAGGTGACAACATTTTGGCGTCGTTGCCGGGGATAAACCTTTCTATTCCCGGGTCACGACTTTGTGTTTTCTCCTCTTTTCTTTTGCTTTGTTTGATGAGTGTTTAGAGTAGACCTTTATTCTTTCATCTGGCGACTCCACTAACCCTTTTCCTTTTTATAAAATTTCAAAGTAAAACAAAAAATAGTTTTGTGACAATTTTTAATGCATATTTTTATTCTCACATGGCAACTCCATTGAAGGGGCAAAACCCTTGTATCTCATAGATTTGTCGAGACTGGTTGTGTGTAGATGAGCCCATGCGACACAGTAAACTTAAAAGCTCATCATTCTGACAACTCCCCTGATTCAGTACCAGATGTTCTCCATGATCACTTCAGAATGACATTGCTTAATTCCTAAATGGATGATGAAAGAAAAGAGTATGGTGCCAAGATCGCCACTACGTTTCATCCCATTGATTTTTCAGTTATTCTGGGTTTTCCAAATGAAGATTTTGACCCGAGTGAGGTGTTTGAATATACCCCAGACTTTTATGGAAATGGTGATTTAGCTGTTTTGCACATCACATTTGTCCTCAGTGTTATGGTTAAGGCCAACATTCTTCATGATGACAGTAGGATGGAAATATTTGCTTGTACTTTGTATGATGATGCTTATGATTGGTTCTTTTAGAAGCTTCCGAATAAATGCATTTCCTCACTAGCAAATTTCTTCGATATTTTTCACAAGCGGTGGCATGATGATGACAGTGATATAGAAAAGATTATGGCCGTGTTTTCAACAAAAGGAGCACATGAGGAGCCCTTAATTGAAGATATTAGCAAAGACCCCTCTCAAATGGATATAAGAAAGTACATTGAGGATGCGGGTTGTTCTCAAGTTTATTCCACTAGTGATGATCACATGGGTATTCCAGAATTTCCACTAGAAGAAGCCATTATGGAAGTTGATGAAGAAACTCTTAAGCAACCATTGATGGAAGATGTTATTGAAGAACCTCTTCATATTGCCATGAGGAAAAACATTGAAGAGTTGGAGCTATCTCAACATCATTTCAAAGAGGATGATGACACTTGTAATTCGCATCTACGTTCAGAAGAAACCAGTACAGAGACTTATAGAGAAATTTACGACGAAGACCGTATTGTGTATGATAATACTCCTCTTTACTCTCCACATGGTAATGAAGTTAGGGAAATCTTGTTCTCCTGTAAACATTTTGAAGATGAGCCTTGTAAAGAAATTTATTATGACCATGAGGAAGACAGATATAGCCAGGGACATGATACAAATAGTGAAAAATCATCCATCTTTGCCAAATATACCTATGATGATTACTGGACATACATTGAGAAACCCATTTTTGATGTATCTAGAGAGGGGAGTGTGCATTCAGAAATCTTGGGAGAGCTTGATATAAAAGAGGAGCATGCATGTGCTTCATGTGATCAGTCAGAACCAAACATGAGTACTAGTAATGAAGACCCGGAGGTGCTATGCATTGAAGATTCAGATGGGACTCAGTCAATTGAACGTCAGTCACAACCTTCATCTTCACATTCAAAGTTCTCTTATGATTTGGAGCAGCCTGGGGCTTGTGTTACTACAGAGGTTTTTCATTCGATAATCCCTCTAAGGAAGTATGGTGGTGTGGTTGATCTACCCCATCCAACAGATTTATACATCAGTCCTATCCAATCTTGGATAGAACCAGCCTACAAAAATACCTGCCAGTTGAGGAAACAATTTGATGATATTCTGCATGGTTATGATCTCCCATCCAACCCACCCATCCTCAATTTTTTCGCAGGTTTTCATTTTGTGAATAAGGTATCCTTGTTTTGGCTAGTAACCAAACATAAGGTGAAAAAATTTTATACTCATAAAATGTTAAGATGGCTGCATTGGATTTATCATTTTACTTAGCATTTTGATTATGTTATGCTTAGAGTAGGAAATAAGCTCTTTGAAGTGAGCATTTACTTTTTGCATTTCCTTTTATTAGTTAGTTTTTTTCCTTTTTGAATAAAGTAACTTATGGTTCATTGGTTTCTTACAAACACATGTGCTACTGAAAGGTTTTCTTGTCAAGTTGAGATGTTTTTATAGGTCATAGAAACCGGAGATTCTGATGTTCTCATATGCTCTCCTTGCCTTAAGACTAGATCAAGCACACGTCTTGCAGTTGGAGCCAGATGTTACCACCTAAAGTTGCACTTTAGTGGACTTCAGTGAGCTGCCAGTATTGCACAATTACTAGTACTCTTTCAGAGTTCAGAAGTTCCAAGTTTGGCCTGTTCATGGCCCCATTTTTTTTTGTAATGCATGACCATGCCCCACGGGGTTTGTAATAAAGCGTGCTAGCATGGTGGTCTTTGAGTGACTTGGTTCCCTAGGACTTGACAACCAAAGAAGGTATTCCAAGGAGTTTTTTCTCTTGTCGATTATGCTATGCCTTTAGCCAAGTATAATCGATGAGTTTTTCTCCTGCACCTCCAAAGCTAGAATGCCCAAAGTGGTGGTTAATCCTTAGGGGATTATTAGAGTCCATTTTGTAACGTTTATAAACATGCTAGATGCTAAATTTTTATCGTTTAGTCATGTACTAGGTCCCCCTGAAGTTCAGTCGATTCCAAGAATAATAATTTTTTCGCATTTTAAGCCATTTTTTAATGGTTTAAATGAAAATTTTCAAAAGGTGATAAAAGTGTGATCCGGAATAGGAATTTGGCGCAGGGATGCTTGTTTTCAAGCTCAGAGCATCCTCTTTACTCTGGTACCCAGGTTTCCTATGTTTCGGGTGAACAAAACGTCCCGTGGAGCAGTTTTTCATATCAGAGCTACAGAATGGCATTTTAATGCTAAAAGAGCATCAAATTGCACCATAGCCAAAAATTAAAATATTAAAAAAAAAAGAATTTGGCATGGCATAAGTCAAATTAGATGGGCGACTACATCTAAAGAGCAAAGTATGGTAAAGTTTGATTTAAAAGTCAAAATGTGAATATTTATAAGTAAGGCCACGCTCCACCTTCACGTGGGCCATCCTCTCCTCACGGTCGTACGGAATGGGAGTGTGATAAGACTTTTGAGTGGGGGCCTAACTCATTATGAGGTGGTACAACCCACGTGGTTGTCTTCTATTCAAATATCCAACCAACCCCACCATCAAAGCGTGGAAGCATCTCACCTTCGCCCTCACCTTCACGTGGGCCATCTTCTCCTCACGGTCGTACGGATTTGATGGTTGTTAAGTTATATAGTGGGGGCGGCTTACCTATTATGAGGTGGCACAAGGCATGGATAGGTTTATAAGTTAATCAACCAATCGCAGCCACCACATGAAAAGCTTTCGAAAGCATGGAAACATCAAGCCATCCTTTTCCTCACGCGTGAGCAGCCAGCTCCTTCAAACGGCTACTTCCATTTTTTAGTTGTTTTTTGCCAATGAGGAGGTGCATCTCCATTGGCTGAGAGCTTTCCTCACTCTACAATCAAGGTCCTTAGGGTTTTGCGCCCTAGGATGCTTTCCTTGTGCTATATATTGAGGAGCTTAGCTCCATTGTAAATCATCTGAAGGTGGAACCTCTGCTCTTGTCTATTGTGATATTCTTTTTGGTTATTGAGTAATAAAAGGATTTGGAGGCTACCCTGGTGTTGTCTGCGGTGTGTATTGTCATGTTCTTTGATCATCAATGAGGTAATCTGTATCGTGGTTCATTCTAGTATATGTTGGGTATTTTCCTTTGTAAGGAAATTACTTTCCAGAGCTTTGCTTTTACAGAGATCAGCTATGATGAGCATATTCATTTGAGATCACTTATGGATCAGAGCAGTATATGTATCAGATATTGATTAGACCTTGTGCCAAGGCTGAGTCTTAAGAGTTTAGATTTGATGACCGATGTGACCCTTTGTTCCATACAGTTCTAGTTCAGTGCCCAGTTGTATTATTGCAGCAGTGTTTCAGTTATTTATGGATGATTATTATGATGTGATGTGACCTGTGGACTTGTGATTATTAGTACTGGATTATTATCTTGTTGTTTTAGTCACCTTCATAGCATTGACTTGGTATATGATTCATGATGTGGCAGTACTATTAAATAATGAAATGAAATATCTTGGATGATGTTATAAATATAAATTGGATGTATTACTTGCACACTAAGGTTTTCTGACAAATACCCATTGGTTTCATTACCCTCATATGAGCATAAACATGGTCTTTCTTGACATCTGTGTCTGCAAGCTTAGGCACCACATTCACTTGACTCCATCCATCCATGACCTTCCTTATTTGGCTTTCACCCTAACTTGCCTTCTTGACTTTTTGATATGGAGGACTTCCCCATTTCTACCTCTGTGTTGGACCGCATCCATGTTTGTTTTGTGTCTCGGCTCTGAGTTGGTGACAGAACTTGCCATTGGTGAGTTGGATTGTATGCCTAAATCATTCTGGTCGGTTGCCCCGATGTTTGGCATTGTGCAGAACTCCCCCTAGTCACTTGAGTTGTTGTTGGCTAAAACTGAAAGCACATGTACTACCTATATTGGAAATGTATTATGAAATCCTGTGAACTTAAAATTCTATAATGTGTTTCTTAACACATGTGAATAAAGGCTATAGCAATGAACTGCTAAAATACCCCGCGAAGGGTAAAAAAAGGTCCAAAAAGCAATGGCTAAATAAATTCTATATCTAAATATTATTGACCTCATGATTATAAATATGCCCCAGATGCAAGCTGCGATTAGTTGTGCTTCTTAGCGCATGTGAAATACCAGAGGGTTCATATAGGCCAAAAAGGACATGGAAATGAAATGAATGATCCTAATGAACCTGGATCAGCTTGATGTATACATGATGCCTAAGTTGAATAAGCACTCTCTAAACAACTTATCCATTTGTGAGGCACAACCCTTCCCTTTGTTATTTTGTCCAGCATAGAGTGTAGCTTCCCCTTTCCCCGTCCAAAGTATCACTTAGTTGAGTTTGGTCAAGTCATCCCTTTTTCCTAGCCTTCTTCTTAGCCTTCACCCTTTGCTAGCAGTTAGGCCATGTCCGTTGAATGAGTATGTCTTTAAAGCTTCTGTGCAAGTAAATTATAAATAACATTGATATATACATATGTATTAACTGCCACTAAAAGATGTTTGTACTTTAATTTAAGTCGTGAATGTGATTAAAGGAACATGTCTTAGTCTATTGCTATAATCTAGTCTTTGGTTGTATTTTGACCTAGTCAAACATAGTTTGACCATGGTCATTCTTGGGATCCGTGATGAGATGGACCACTTGTGCTTGTGGATGATGATTTGTGGTCCCACATACAACTATTGATGATTCCATATGTTGGACATATGCTTCTAATGATGATTGATGCATTTGGTCAATTTATTATTATTTCCAAATCATCATATTTTACATTGTCCGAGTATGGTGGACCCTACAGTTGACCCCACAGGTTAACCCATGGTGTATGAGTACTCATTTCTAGTAGATTTGGGTCTTCTGAATCCATTGAGACACTTATCTTTCAGTTCTGGGCACTTATGATGATGATAGTAGCAGTTATCCACATGTTGACCAGTTTGGGCATGCTGATCCAGCCTATCTAGCAAAGGCCCTGGAGGCCAGTCGTTTCCTAGGGAGCTACAGAGGAAGGGGGTGGTCCAGCCACTTGTTTTTACCATTATATTCCCCTTTCGGACATCTTGGTACCTTCATTTTGACAGCGCAGGCACTCTGGATGGCAGTTTGGGGCACTTTCAGGGTTTTCAAGAGGATTAAAAAATGGAATTAAAGGGTCACTGAGGAATTCGATTTGGGCAATTGAGGCATGGTTTTAGCACTTGGTCTTCTCAGAGGTCATCCATGGTGAACCCCCCTTCTCTCAAATTAGTTGGAATCAGTCAGTGGGGTCCACAGTGGTTACAGGAGGACTTTTACTGCTTGTCTCTCTCAGTTTTGGAGATAGGATTTTGATCATTTGTGTTATTTGGACATGTCATAGTCCTATTATTTTATATTATTGTGCCATGGGGACGAGCTAGTGAAGGATTGATACCTCCTAGCCACACCATGTGTCTTTTAAGTCTTGTCCATGTCATATATGGTGGGCCCATGTTACTTAGCCCCCTTTGAGTCATGACGTCACCCTCCTTAGAGACTTTTGAGGCATGACGTCACCCTCCTTTTGAGTGTTCCATGTGATATATTGTTAGGCTCATCTTAGCCATTGATTATTATGTTGTATCTTTTGATCTCAACCACTAGTTTCAAAAAGTGGTTTTGTGGTTTAGGGTTTTAGTCTTTATTATCCTATGAAAGGAGGAGACCCCCCTCTTGTAAAAGCTATCTAGAGATTTTTGGCTCTTAGCTATTGGAATAAAAATACTTTCTTGGGCATCTTGGATCTTGGAGTTGGAATGCTTGTGGTGATTGTAAATGCTTCTTCCTCTGCACTGACATACATTGATGGCCATCTTGGATTTTATCTTCAACTAACAATTTTTGCAGGCAAAGAAGACGTCTTGGGGCAATTTGCATTGGTGGGGAGGCCTACCCTACTCGTTTCAACAAGTCGTTTTGGGTGACAGGGAGTTGCTTTGTCTTTGTACCAACAATTTCATGTTTCTTCATCTCTTTTCTTGCATCTACTTCCATTCTTGATTGATTGATTGATCTTTGTGTCCTTGATTGACAGGAATAGGGAGGTCGATTTGGTTGAAGGAGACAAAACATTGGCAAGAAGGGCTTCATCAAGTTTGCCATTTGATATTTGTGAGAAGTATTCCTTGTCACAAGCCTCTTCCAGATATGTTCCATGAGGTATGATATTATTCTATCCTATCCATCTACTTTCTTAGATCACAAAACTCTCATTGATTAAAACCCTCATTTTTATATTTTTCTAGATCTGCTTGGATCTAGCTTGGCTTTGGGGATAATATTTAAAACCCACCTCTATAGCATCCACGACAATTCGGATCTATAGTTTGGTGGTGATTGGCCTCCATTTGACCCATTTCCCAAGGCACCTAGCCCTCCTTGAGGCAATTCGCATTCCTTGAGGAGAGCTAGTGGGGCTAGTTCCAAGTTGTGGGTAGGTGAGATCCCATTTGATTTGCATAGATCCACCTTGATAACGTACCCCTAGTGCTTCACCTCTTTGATTTTTGCCTTGTGGGCCCCATTCCTCATTTTGAGGGTTGAGCCCCACTTGGGTCATTGGGTGATGCATTTTAAATATTAGATCTATGAAGATCTAGCTCATATTGGGGCATGCCATTTCAAACCCACCTTGATAATTGCCTAAACTACCCCGATCTATGCTTTAGTTAAATTTAGACTCCATTTTCCCTCTCAAATCAAGGCACTAATATCCGCTCGGTAAATTGCACTCCTTGGGGTTAGTGTTCTTTGTTAGATCCCATATGTGGGTGTTTCCTATTTCATCCTAGATCCATAGATCTATATCATTGCATGCCCCTTAGTGCCATCTCACCCCTAATTTGATCTTGTGGGCCCCATTTGGACCTGTTATCACACAACTTGTAGTTGCCCCTAGAGGTATCCCATCCGGGACGGTAGAGGAGCTAGGCAACTAAAGAGGTGACCTAAGAGATGCCACGGTTCCCAATGCAATGTGGGAGTCACGTCAACCGAGGCACTCTTCGCTTTAAGTCAGGGTATGACCAGACCAAGGGGGAGACCCTAATACCCCAATCACAGTTGATTGGACCCAAGCAAAGGTTTCAAAGGATGAATAAATGATAAGTTACGGAAAACAATGCAAGGCTAAGTGGACCTAATGTTTGAGGTATGGTTGAAGGTGGTATCATGGATAGTTAATGTTTCAATCTATGTATGGTTTAGGCCACTTGATGGGGTATGATTATTAAGTATAGTACCGTGTGTTTACACAAGTGGGTCTTGTTGCCTTGGGAAGTGTGAAATGGTTCTAGAAAGACCCACAAGATGAAGTTAAGTGTGAAGATGGTACTATAGGCTAGATCTAGGTTAGATCTACAAGTTAGAGTTGGTTCTAGGATTACCCATGTGCTAGATCTAGGGTTTGACACTAATCCCAAGAAGTGCGCCTTGCTTGGAGAAGGACTAGTGCCTTGTTGGATGGGCTAATGGAGTCAAGAAGGATGTCAAAGTGTAGATCGGGACACCTAGAAGCCAAGTCAAGTGGTTTGGATGAGATCCAATGGTTGGATCTTGCTAGATCTAGGTTTTTAGGTGATAACCAAAAGTGGACCACAATTCCTTAAAACAAGGAATGCAATCCCCAAGGTGGATCGGGACAAAAGAATAGTCTAGACCTAGGTTTCAAGGCATGGGCATTCCAAATCCACCAAAATATCCAACACCCACTTCCTAGAAGTGGTCCAACTCAAAACTCCCAAGGGGTGCGACTTTCTCAAGGAGAGGCAAAAGAGGGGTTTGGTGGATCAAACCAAGTCCAATGGCCACCAAAAAGTAGATCCGGGATGCTAGTACCCCGATCTATGCATGTTCAAAGTTTCAAGTGAATCAAATGGGTAGATCTTAGTAGATCTAAGTTTTAAGTTACCAATGAGGTCAAAAGGGGGTTTCAACCCCTCAAAACATGGAGAGATGTCCACAAGGTAGTTTTCACCAAAGTAAGGATATGGGTATGTGTAATTAAGTGTCTAGTTGTCAAATCAAGCGGGATCTCACATACCCATGTACTAGATCTAGCCCAACAAGCCTCCCTCAAGGAAGTGCGCTTTAGGTCAAGGAGAGCTTTTTGTCTTAGAAAATGGGTCAATTCTTAGCCAATCACCACCAAACTATAGATCCAACTAGGGGTGGATGCTATAGAGGTGGGTTTTCAATATCTTTTCAAAATGAGGGCTAGATCTAAGTAGATCTAAGAAATACAAAAATTGGGGTTTTGATTTAATTAGGGTTTTATGACCAATGGAGATAGAATGGATGAAAGAGGCACATACCTTGTAGATCTTACCTCAATTTGCTTATGGCCACCTTGCAAGTTGATAGCATTCTCCTATGTTTATATTCAAGAGTGAGATCCAAGTGCTCCAACCAAATCTCCCTTCTCCAAGATAGCCAAATCGTCCTCCTCCTACAAGACAAGATCAAAGAAACAAGTCAAGCAAGATGATTATGAAAATGGTAGAAAGATGTAATAGAAAGCATCAACTATGTCACAAAGATACAATAATGATACTCCCTGTCACAAGATCAACCCAAGAGAGAATATGTGGATCCCTCCAACAATAACCCTCCAAAAGTCGCCCTCCTCTCTCCAATTCGACTTTCCTGTCAAAAGGTTAGCAAAAACACATAGATCCACAATGATACATAGAAGAGATACTTTATATTCAATATGCAAGAGAATCCACAAGCCAAGAGAGATGTGCTCCACAAAAAATCTTCTATTCCAATATTCCAGAGCTCCAAAGGTGAGCTTTACAATGGGGGGTCTCCTCCTTATATAGGATAATAAAGACCAAAACCCTATACCACTCTACAATACTACATCAAATGAGTGGTTGAGATTATAAGATCTCATCATACAATCAATGGCTAGGATGAATCCATAACATAATATCACATGGATCACTCAACATAACAATAGCGCCCTCACTAAATGGTACAATGAGGGTGACGTCATCCCATAAGAGGGGTATAAAGTACAATAATCCACCTCATGATGACTAGGACAAGATAAAATAAGCACATGGTGGGGCTAGGAGGTATAAATCCTTGCTAGCTCACCCCAAGGCACAATAAAATAATAAAATATGCCCAATATAATGATAATGACCAAAACTGTCCTCAGAATCCATGATAGTCAAGCAGTAAATGTCCTCCTGTGATCAATCTGGAGATACCCACATGGTGAAAACTGACTGGAAGATAGTGAGATCACCCTGGAAGACCTCTGTGAAAACCAAATGCCAAAACCTTGCCTCAATTGCCCAAATCGATTTCCTCAGTGACCACTTTATCCCATTTTTTAACTGCCTCGGGAACTGTGAAAGTGCCAAAACTGCCTCCTAGGGTGCTAGCGCTGTCAAACTGAGCCCACCAGGCTCTCCGGGAGGGGGGATAAATGGTAAAAACAAGTGGCTGGACCACCCCCTCCATCATCAGCGCCCTAGGTGAACCGGCCTCTCGGGGCCCCTGCTGCTCAGGCTGGGAAATCAGCCCCAAATCTGGTCAACAAGTGTAAAACTGCATCAATCACTGTCAGAAGTGCCCGGATCTGAAAGATAAGTGTCTCAATGGATCCAGAAGACCCAAATCCACTAGGAATGAGTACTCATACACCCTGGGTTGCCCTAATGGGCCAGCTGTAGGGTCCACCATATATGGACAATGTATAATCTGCTGATCTGTAATGATAATAACCTGCTGAACTGGATCAAACATCATCTGTATCATATGTCCATCATATAATATCATCATCAAACATGTGGGACCATAAATCATCATCAATAATCATCCATACATGGTCCACATCATCACGGATCCCAAGAATATATATAATCAAGGATAAATCACATCAGTAGACTAAGACAATGCTTTTTTAATCATTTCATAGCTAAGCTCAAAGTACAAATTCCATTCAGTGGCATTAATTATATTAACATATTCCGTGGTTATAATAAATCACTTGCACCATAGTTCAAATGACAAACTCACCCATTGGACATGGTCAAACTGCTAGTGAAGGATGAAGGCTAGGCAGCAAGGTTGGGCCAAGGGTGTGACTTGTCTAACTCAACTCAAAAATACTTTGGACTGGGAGAGGGGGAAGCTACAAACTCTGTGTTGGACAAAAGAACACGGGGAATGGCTGTGCCTCACAGATGGATAAGTTGTTTAGAGAGTGCTTATTCAACTTAGGCATCATGTCTACATCAAGTTGATCCAAGTTCATTAGGATCATTCAATTTATTTCCATGGCCTTTTTGGCCTACATAACCCTTCGGATTTCAGATGTGCTGAGAAGCACAACTAGTTGCAGCTTGCATCCAGGGCATGTTTTTCATATTTTCACAAGGTCAGCAATTGTTTAGATATAGCTTTTAAGAACTATTGCTTTTTGGACCTTTCTTTATACTCTTCGAGGAGTATTTTTTTAGCTTTTCATTGCTCTTGCCCTCTTTTTGTTTCCATGGGCGAATTTATTTAATTTCCACAGGTAGAACATGAGCTTTCAGTTTTAGCCAACAACATCTCAAGTGACTAGGGGGAGTTCGAGCCAAGGCCTACAATCCAACTCACCAAAGGCAAGTTCTGTCACCAACTCAGAGCCGAGACACTGAATAAACAGGGATGCGGTCCAAACACAGAGGTAGAAAAATGGGGAAGTCCTCAGCATCAGAAAGTCAAATAAGACAAGTCAGGGTTTAAAGTCAAACAGGAAGGTCATGTATGGATGGAGACAAGTGGATATGGAGCCTACACTAGCAGACAAAAGGTGTCGGGAAAGACCATGTCTATGTAAGGTGAAATACCAGTAAGTTTTGTTAGATGACCTAAGAGTGCAAGCAATTGTCCATTTTAAGGTTTACAGTTCATTTTAAATATTTTGCCACATCAGGAATAATATACCAAGCACATGCTATAATCATGATTAAATCAACAAGCTAATAATCCACAGTCAGTGAGAACAATATCCATAGATCATACAACATCATCATAATAGCAATCATCATGCATCATCTGAAACACTGCTGAAGTAAATCTCTAGGCACTGAACTGAAACTGTAATGGGAAAAGTGGTCACATCAGTCATCAAATCTGAACTCTCAAGGCTCAGCCTTGACACAAGGTCATACAATCTGAATAATGTACTGCTCTGATCATGAGTGATCCAATATATGTAGCCATGCTCTGGAATAAATGAAGCTCTGGAATGTGCAGATATCTGCTGTACAAGAATAGTAGCCCTGCTACTATGGTGTGATAACAGGACCATTTCCCACTTTTTAAGGAGTGGGCCCCACTTGTGTATTTTCATGGTACTAGATCTATCCATTTTGAGCTTCATAAGTGGCCCTAGTCATTCATTGGTTGAAACACTCGTCATCTCCTAAGCCTCTTCAACCATACTTAAACTCTTGGGTCCACTTAATCTAACTCACTTATTGGTTTCCGTAACCCAACTTACGCATTTCCCTAGGAACCTTTGGGTTAGCTAATCTTCATTGATTGGCTAGGGTCTCCCCCTTGGTCTTGATTCATCTTGATCTAAAGTGAAGAGTACCTCGGTTATGGTGACACCCAACTTGCATTGGGAACCGTTGCATCTCTTGGGTCACCTCTTTAGTTGTCCATCTCCTTTATCATCCCGGATGGGATACCTTTAGGGACAACTACAAGTTGTGTGATAACAGTTTCTTTTGGGCCAAACCAAGAATTAACCCACTCCTTAATCCACTCATTTAATAATCTTAAAATCTACCAACTGAGACACTGCAATACTTTCACCAAGACCACAGAAGCAACCCTACACAGCAACAATCGCACGCATTTCACATTCTCGGCACTGATCTTTAAATTTTTCTTTTGTTTAAAACTTTAAGTTAATCTTTACAAATGTCATGAATGGTGTTGTATCTTAAAAGCTGTGGGTTTTAATTTCATATTGCATTGACTTGTGGTTTATTGTTAAGTGATTTCATCATAACTCTTAGAATAGACTTTTACTTCTGTTATAGATTAAAAGCCTTAGTTTATTTTTCATGGGGACCACCCCCCTTGGCTTCCCTAGGAGTAAGCCTAGACGGAGGAGTTGAGTAATCAGGTGACAGCACTTGACTCTCACTTGCCCCCAAGGACACACCGTGCGGCTTGAAGGTTTCCTGCCACGTCCCCCCAGGTTTGTATTAGGCGGCAACAGACCCCATTTGCCCAACTTGGATTTTCTAGGAACTAGTCACATCTTTTATGCCAATTTAAATTTCATTTCATCTTTTTGTTTTTGTTTTAAGTATATATGGAAATTTCTGTCATTTACATACATTAAATCAGCCCTAAAACACTAAATTGCATGGTGGATTTGTACTTATTCATTGGCTGGAAAATTATCTTAAAATCTGCTCTGTTATGCTATTCAAGTCTTCCCAATAACAGAATTAATGCAACCATTTAAAGGCTGATTTGCTGGGTTAAATATTTCAGCTTAGTAAGTGATTTAAAATCCCTAAATCTACCCTAGTTTTATCCCTATTTGCAATTCATTTCTAATCTAAACAAGAGTTAAAACATTCTATTATAACAAATCTAGTTTGCTGGTTCGAGAGATATTATTTGTAAGTTTATAACAGCAATTAATTAATTAATTCAGATCTAGAAATTAAGGGTATTTTCACATACATTAATCAACTCTCAAACCTTAATTATGCATTACTAAGACATCACAAAACATATCTGAATGTAAGCATTTAATATCAACTTAGTTTATAGTTGGAAATCATTCATAGTTAATGTGCAAATAGTAATCTAGATCATCCTGGAATTATAATTTATATCTATCTTTAAATTTTGTTGCTAATAGGGAAGACCCCCATGTGTTGGATTACCAAACCTAAAGCGAGGGAAGTAGTTTTTTAGGTGACAGTGGCAACTCTTCCTAGTTACGCTTGAGCTTAGAACCTAGTGAAGACTTTGCACTAAGGGGTGTTAATTTAGGTGATAACACAACCTAGACACTGGAGTGAGGATATAGTGTTTACGGACCACTATGCTAAAGACCTTGCACATGGGTGTAGGTGTTTCCATGAAAAATAGTTAAATGATTGTAAACAAACCTTTTTGCCACAGCTTAGAACTCTTGTTCCTTGCAATATGTTTTTGCAATGCCATATTTCAGAGAACATACTATTAAAAGTAGAAATGATGTGCAGCAAAGACTGAAATTACAAAATTATGTTATTCATGATCATGATTAATACTCATCAATGTTGAATTAGAATCGATTATGAAGATATTTTTTCACATTAAGCCATCAGGTATACATATATTATGTGGCTGATTAGTCCGTCTTGACAAGGGTTCTATAAGAATAATCCATTCTTTTCATTTGGATAAGTAAACAACAAACATAAGATACACTTAAATATAATTTAACTATCAAACATTCAAACAATAAAGAGTTGTGCATAAGGTATTAAGATCAGCAAGAAATAAATACGTACTTTTTAGTATCATTGTCATGCACAAACTTTACACCTCCATTGCACAAATTGCATACTCCTGAAATAAACGAAAATTGTTTGTATAACAATGACATGAGAAACATATTCATGAAATGCAAAGAGCTGTGATGAAATACTCACGAGTAACTAATGCATATGCAATGTATAAAGGTGAGGCTTTTGTTGATAATTGTGTAGATATTTCTTATGCAAAAGAAATAGTAATGTATAGATAAGAATAAGAATGCATAGGTTTTTATGAGTATACAAACTATTAGGATACAATACAGTAGGGTAATGACTATGTTTGAAAAGAGCTTTTTCTTTTATAATAATGCTGCAAGCTCCATACATGGAGAGCTGCAGACCAAAGGGAATACCCAAATAACGTATGCTCCCCGAGCTTTATAATCTTTCATTTATGATTCAGCCAAAAAACCTCACGTTTGGAGTAACCTCAATCTTCTGCTTGTCGAGAAGGCTATGAATGTTAATAGAAATCTAGTAGCAAGGCACCTTATTACTCCTTGTCTCTTTCCCTCTCTAGTGGACTATAAAACACTTGTGAAGGTACTTAGAAGTTTTCTAGAGAGAAAGCAAAGTCGGGAAAAAGGGATTACTTTGGTGGCTTGGGATATTTGCACTTTAGCAAGGGACTAGGTGGGGAATGGACATCCCTGACATAAGAGCTCAAGGAGCTGTTCTCACTAGTAAATGGATGGTACATGCAGTAGAGGAGGATGCATTTTGGAATCTTTTATTATGTCATCTAATCCAACATGCGCAACATATTTAGGGTCTTAAAGGCCCCTTTCAGCAATATGACATAATAAATAATGCTAAGGACTTCTTGCTTTTAGGTTCAACTCCACTTAAAACAGTGTGGGTTTAGGGAAAATAGTATCTAACTTTATCACATGGCAATTTGAGGGGCCACGGGATGCCTGTGATCTTGTATTAAGACCTATTTGGATGTTTCACTCTCCAAGAGGTCAGCTTGGTCTCTCAACTGTGTATGTTGGTAAATGATTGGCCACAATGGGCTTTTTCTATTGGAGGGATTCGTGGAACCATGAGCACCAACAATGGTATGCTTGGCATGATCTTAGCCAATCCCAAAATTTAAATAGTCAAGCGAACATGTTTATGAGAGCATTTGTGAAATGATTCATGAGAGGTTTCCTTTTTAAAGTGAAACACCATGGATCAAGTCCTATGATATATCTAAAGGTATTGGATGTGGAATAGTGGAAATCCCTTGTATATCTTTGTGGAAAAGGAATCTAAAAAGGTCGGATCCATTGGTAAGGGGCGAGGAGTTTTTCTCCATTGGGAAAGGTTTAATTCCTGTGAGGGATTTTCCTAGAACCTTGGGGTCACCTTGAGGTAGTGGTCAAACATGTGGTTGCATCTAGAGAGATTATATTAAATGATCTCATGACCGGTGCACAAGAAAGTGGATCAAAGGCCACCCCCATGTCCTTTAAATTTAAATAGCCCAAGGGGTTAGCTTAGTTAGTTGTCACCAATATTGTTGGGCATTTAGCTAGTTCCATGCCAATAGGTGCCTAGTTTAAATCCTCTTGGGTGAGGTGCACTAGTCCACAACACTGAAGCACCACTCACAAGTACTCGCGAATCTCCACGAGTCATCCCCGACAACGCGTACTCGCGAGAGACTCGGGACCAAGACTCGGTAAAATCGGAAAACTCAGCAGAAATCACGGACTCGGGACGCACTCATTCAAACTCGGCTGGACTCGCCACGGATGCACGATAAAGCCCGCAAATAAAATCCCGCGAACAGGGATTTTAGAAGGAAACGAGCCCGCGGGGAAGCTATAAGGTGGTCGTGTTTTGTTAGTGGTCGAGGTTGAAGTCGTGTTAGTCGAGGGCGAGGTTCACTCCTGGACACGGCACTGTTTTGCTCATCGCCACCAGTCAAGGTCGAGCTCACCCCCACAGTTCGAGGTCGAGCTCACTACTCGCGAAGGTTCGAACTCGCGGTTGAGGTCACCGTCACCACTTTGCATTGTTCGAGCTCGCCAGTGTTCGCGTTTGAGGTCGAGCTCGCGGTTAAGGACCGAGATCACAGCTCTGCATCACCAGCTCGATGCTGGACCAACAGCTCCAGCCTCCACCGTTCAGCTCAGCTCAGCTCGACGTTGCTCCATGTTAGTAACCTATACTGAAACTATATGGTTCAATTTAAACTATATTGTTCAAATGTAATCTCTATGGTTCAGATTTAATTAAAAATTTTAAAATGCAATTTTTTTTTGTTTATAATTGTTAATTATTATTTAAAATTCATTTTTATTTTTATTTTTTTGTTTATACATTATTAAAATTTAAAACAATGTTACAAAGTTGGGTTTAAAATTTTTAAAATGCAATTTTTTTTTGGTTTATAATTTTTTTTTTAGATGCAATTTTTTTTTAAATTTTTTTGTTTATAAAATATTAAAACTAAATTCCAAACATAGCATTTTTTTTAATTTTAATTTTTTGGTTATAGTTTAAACTTTAAATTCTTATTAAAAATTTTTAAATGCATTTTTTTGTTTATAAAATAAAAATATTATTTAAAATGCATTTTACAAAAAAAATCGTTTATAAATTATTAAACTGATTTTTTTTAATTTTTATTTTCTTGGTTATAGTTTAGAACTTTATATTCTTATTAAAAAATTTAAAATGCAAATTTGTTTCTATAAATTATTGTTTAAGTTCTAAAATGCAATTTACAAAAAAAATCTTTTATAAATTATTAGACCAAGCTATAATTATAAATTATAAAATTTTAATTTAAAAAAAAATGTTATACATTATTACATTATAACATTTTTTGAATTTTTGGTTATAAATTATAACTTATAGTTATAAAATTATAAATTATTAACTTCATTTAAAATGCAAATTTTTTTAATTTTTTTGGTTATAGATTATTAAAATTTTAAATTATAGCAATGCCTTTAATTTTTGGGGGGTTTTATATTATTAAATTATAAATTTTTAAGTTTAATTTAAAAGTTAATTAATTTTAATTTTATAAGTTTTTTTATGGGCAATGGCCAGTGGCTTCCCAATGACTGAGTATCTCAGCCACACAGGGACTGTGGGCTGAGATATTCAGCCACAGGGCAGCCACCTGCCATTTTCCATAACAAAAAAATATAAATTTAAAATAAAACAATGGTATAAAAAAGATAATAATCAATGCTTTTTTTTTAATTTTTTTAATTTTTTTGTTATAAATCTAAATTTAGTTTCTTAGAACATTAATATAGAACATATTATTTTTTGGAATCCAAATTTCATGGCACCTAAGCCTAGAAGGCCTCTTGATCCGGCATGGAGATATTGTGTTCGGGCAAATCCCAATGATGACCACAAAAAATGATTGTGTTATGTCGTATATTCATAGTTTATCATGTTTATGAGACAATGTTATGAAGCATAAATTGTAGTTTTATAGCTTATATAGATTGTAAATGCTTTTAACCTCTTTTTTGTGCCCAAAATGTACAATATTTTTATTTTTTTTCCTAATTGCCGAGTCTGTCCCGAGTCTTTCCTGAGTTTTTCCCGAGTCTACGAGTCATATGCCAGTCGATTCCGAGTCGTGCAACATTGGTCCACAGCAACAAGTTTACTAGAGATGCCATCCACAAACGTGGGCAAGCATCACTTGGGTTTCCCCACAAGGATTTCCTTGGAAAACAAATATGTGCTTACAACTAAATATTATCATCCATTATAGCTACAAATAACAATAGCTAGTGGTGTGGTGAAGAGAAAAACACACCAAGATCCAAAGGTTCAAGTTGGTTATATGCAACCATTAAACAACTAGTTACTGATGAAGAGGAGTGCAACACCATACAATGACAATTGAACCACTACATTAGTGAAAACCATGCATTTATTCATGTCCTTGCAATTAGAGATCAAGAGAAAATGTCTTCTCTCAAGTGGTGGAACATGTATATTAGTTCTTCCCCATAGCTGCAGCCTGCAACATTTGGCAATGCAAGTGTTTTTCATGGGTGGCGGAAGAAGTGTTCACAATCTGTATTTGCTTCTTTGTGTATGATGCTCTTCCTTGATGTATTTTTCTCTACCTACCTTTGATATTGTAGGGAAAATTGTGATTCCAATGGGATCTGTTATGCCTCTGCAATTTTCAACGTTCCAGCAGGTCGTTGGTAGAGGAGGGCTAAAAGGCCAAGTGTGGGGCTCTCTGCTTATGGTTGGCCATGACCGGGCCCCTTGGTATTACTCTTGGAAGTACTATGGCTTAGTGGCATTTCTAACTTCCCCTTATGGGGATTTTAGTCATCGGGTTGGTGTCTGAGGCTTCTAGGTGTGGACCATTGGGTCACATGACGACCATCCTTATATCTTTTGAGGGGGACAATGCTTCATCTAGGGAAGTCATCCCTAAGTCCACCACCCCTCTCACACCCCACTTGGACCTTCTCTGCAACTGATTTTACCCTCTCTAACCAAATCGACCCCTTGATCTCTTCACAATTGATCAAGCCTCAAGCTAAGGCAAGGGGGATGCTGAGGGACTTTATTCATCATTCTGGGGTTAGTAGGGGCATAACATCCTCCTTAGGATCACTCCTGCAATCACAGTGAGGCCTTGGCTTGCTTATTTTAGTATATTTTATTATTTTATGTTGGTTTTAGGGCTTAGTCTCTAACATGTGGGTGACATGCCCTAATTTTGTCTTATTTTGGAATATTTTAATATTATATTGTTTTAATTTGAAATTGACATGTAGGATTGATAAAAAAATCAAAATCTTGTGCTAAAATGGATATAAATATCCATTCATTTGTCATTTGTAAAGCACAAGACTTGGGATCAAATTTCATTATGTTACTCTTTTACCCTTCTTGGGCTCTCTAAAGTGATGCACACCTCTTGGATGACTTTCTCTTTTGCTTGAAGTGTAAATTGAAGTATCTTCTAGGGTTTCTATGCACATGCAAGGTTGATGCTAGCATTGTTGGACTAACACAAGCTCAAGGATTGATTTTCTTGGTAAAGTTGGTGAGCTTTGATGATTGAATGGTTGTTGTAATGCTGCAGATTTCCTAATCTAGGGCTTCTTATCAGCCTTTAGTCAACTTTTGCATGGTAGAAAACGTCCCTTTGAGGGATTTTTCTCTTGTTTGGGCCTTGGATCTCTACTTTTTGCCTAAACTAGGCTCCTCCAACAAACCCTAAAGGTTGTTGTTGGATGCCCTAGTTTGGAAGAGAGGAGAAATTATTCCAAGAGGGAGGCTGGTCATCATCCCTCATGCCCATGGGTTTAAAGTAATTCTTCAAAAAACCCTAAGTGTTGTCATTTTTATCGAATTTCAGTATTTCATGTTTAAATTTATGCATTTGCATGGTTAGTTAGGGTTAGATTAGGTCTGCATATTGTAAAATCAAAAACCCTAAAAAATTATAAAAATCAAAAAAATCAAAATTTCTTGCAATATTTTAGGCCCTAAAATCTGGGCACCCTAAAATTTCGGGCCCTAAGATTTCGCTGTGCGTTTTGACCCTAAAATTTCATCCCTAAAAATCCGGGTCCTAAAAATTCGGGTCTTCATTTTAGCCTTGGATTCCATAAGGGCTGAACCTTGTAACAGCTGATGTAGCTGCTAGGTCATCCCCCTTCCCTTATTGCATACCTCGGTCTCCTTCAAGAGGGCCTTCTTGTGCCCTAGCGACCTTGATTGGGTGATTTGCAAGCCCTTTAGGGCTGGTCTCATTACAGCTGCCCTTGTCACAGTTGTGACAGCCTAAATATCAGACCACATTGCTCCTTAAGGCAGAGTTAAACCAACACTTTGATATCCACTCTCCCCTCTTAATGATTGTGGGATTATTAACAAGTTTAGGGCAGCCAATGATATGATCTACAGTTGCAATTTTAAGTGATCCTTTGCTATAATATACTTGAAAGTTGAGTTACCTTAAAGTGTGGATTTTGGGAATTGTTTACTTACATTGTGGTTGGTTATTAGCTAATGTTGGATGGTTATGTTCAGACCACAAATTAGAAGTGTATACTGAAATGTATGACTGTCATTACTGCTGATTGATGACAATAAGTACTGATGTTTAATACTGTTAGCAACTGGCATATATGCACATTGTTTTATGATGGTCACAGTGTTGATCATTGATGCTAATGTTAATATTGGCATGCTCTACTTATATGTGGTTTTTATCCTTGAAGTATACTGCTGATAAAGTCTAATTTCATGTTGGTATGTACTGCTCCCAAGGCTGATATTCTCTAGTAGTAACACATATTCACAATCTTTCACTGGTACAAATGCACATGATGTCCAATGCATGATGATTGGTTAATTATAGCAACCATTCTGCTGGTGATTTCTTTACAACTCTACGTTACAGTGATGCCTGATTACTAGTATAAGATCCTTTTAATAGTAGACTATAGCAGTCATACTTTACCAGTGCCTTTATGACTGGTATAATCCGGTGAATACTGAATTTTAGTTCTAGTGATATCTCTGCATTGAAGAGATCCACTTACAGTGATCTTGAACTATACTTCTGATATATCATTTCGACTGGTTGTCTACACTTACACTTATACCTAAAGGGTCAATACAGTACTGATATGCTTCCATATTATTTGTTGATGGGACAATTGCCTAATTGAAATAATTCCTCAATAGGTCTAGTGGACTTTCTTCATTTATTTCTTGACTCCATTAAAGACACTGATCTTTGCTATAAGGTGGTTGGAGGCGTTTGCAATTGTGTTGGCAGGTACATTAAAGGGCTCTCCTCTTGGGACAACACTAGATCCCGAAGAAGTTAAGAGATTGGACAAGGTGGCAGTAGTCCAAGCCTCTTCAATGATTGCCATTCACTAGCATAAGGCTGCAATCGTTGCCACAACTTACCTTGCTAGTTTGAACAGTAAAAGGATCCATATTATCATCACTCTGCAATGTCCCACAAAGATGCCTCTCACACAAGTATATGAACAGAAGGGTTTAACTCAAGACAACCATGGCTACATATAAATTTAGTGGTTCCACCCCTTCTACTCCCATCAAGTTTTGTCACATACTTCTAGAAGGGTGTTGAGCAAGTTTTCCTTTTACCTTCACTATCACCTTCATCTTCTTCCCCCCCTTCCAAACCTTCTGCATGTGCATAAAATTGGTCACTGTGAGCACTTCCTAGTCTTACCCCCCATGCTTATTCCCCACCAACATCATGACAATAAAAAGTGAAAGGACAGCATTTTCACCTACAATAGAATGAGTAAGAAGAAGGAATGGGAAAGAGTAGGGCATGAAAATAAACCCACAAACAAACAATACAAAATACTAGAGAATGGGATTTGGGATTACCTCTTCAACTCTCTAACTATTAGCAGAATTAGAATGTGACTATGACAGCCTTTGGTCTCTCCTCCAAACTGCCACAAATTTGCCTTCCTCAAAACCCGACAAAAAGACTTCAAGCTACCCACTCCAAACAAACAAAAACCTAGTCAAAGATGAATGAAATGATGGAAGAGAGTGATGAAGAAGTGTTTACTATGCATGTGTGTGCTTATCCTAAGTCATGGGGCCTTTCCACGGGCCCCGCATTGTCAAAAAAAGAGGGAATGTTTCTACCACTTCCTCAGTGCCCAGGAGTGTGGGCCTTTTCCAAGGATCATGGAGAGAGTGGGTGTAGAGCATGGCAAATGATGGTCAAAGCAAGGTGGGAGTGGGCTCAGAGAGGGACGACTCCCACAAGCCAAAAAGCATCATATAAGGCTTGGGAATTCAATCCTAGAGAGAATTGATTGGGAGTGCGATTCCAAAGCAAGAGTTCCCCCAAAACAAAATCTTTTGGTATCCCTACTTTGTATTACCCCCCATATTGCATATGGTTAACTCTTATGATTTCAATCACAATATATGATTTGCAGCATGGTACCTATTACTCCTCAATTTGCAAAAGGAATAGTCTGAGGATTGAAGACGATGGTGAACCAAAGAGTTGTAGTTGCAAGGCTTCTACAAGAAAAAAATTCATCAATTGATCATCATTGTATCAGTTTGTTCGTGGTCATGTTGTAAAATATTGTAAAACGTGAGATAACAGTTGTAATTGTATGTAATGGGCCAATCTACAATGTATATCTATAGCCCAAATATGACAGTTGTACTAGGCAAGTGACTCATGAGTGTTTATTTTATTGAGAAAGGTTTAGATTCTTGTAGTCCAAATATTTCGAAGTTTTTTCACACAACAAAATCCTCCAAAGTTGTGAGCACGTTCTAGTACACCTATCCTAGTTGTAGGGATTCTTAGCACTTAGGTATTATCATACATCTCGCATTAAGTCGCTATGGAAATGTGTCAAGCCAGTCTTAGTTAGGTTAGAATCTTTAGAAGTCCCTCTTGCACATGGTCACTTTATTATTAAGGTGAGTTGGTGGTTAAACATAAGTTGGATGGTTAGAGGTGCCTTTCCCCAGCTCAAATGTTGGGCTTAATATATTTTTTGTCAAAAACCTTTTAAAACCCAATTTCCCTTTCATCATGTTATACCCTCAACATATTTTTATGTAATCACATATATCCATGCAAGCCACTTGGATACGCTCCTATCCTAGCACTAAGCATTGTTTTACCTTCCATATGTCACATGGGCCTCTCCCAGCTTCTCTTAACCTCCTAAAGACCCAAATGACCTTTCCTAAGTGTGGATCGCCCCTCTTTCTCCTTCCCATGTGTGGTTCATACCATCATTTATCCTCCTTTCATCCCCATGTGTGAGGATGTCCCTCCTTTTCCTCCAACACATGAACCTTTTAGTCTTTTTCCTAACCATTTGTCACATCGTTTGATGACCTAGTTGGGTTCAAACATACTTTTGACCTCACACATGCCATTTTCAAGAGAAAGTTCACCTTCTAAGCAAATCGTCCCATCCTATTCCCTCCTTTGAGCAATTTTCCTTCCCTCTTTTTGACTTGTCAAATTGTTTGTTGAAACCGCCTCATTACTTTATTGATTTTTCGATCATGTCAAGAAGAAGAAATGCCTAGTTTACTTGGTTCTAGAAATGGCTAGAAGTTAGATTAAATGATCCTTCATAGAATCAAGGATGACTCGCTTGACCTTGGCCAACTTCTTGTTATGATCTACCAACAATGCAATGTCGGTGGGATCTCCAACTACTTTCTCAACAAAGTCCCACAGATCATGCTCCTCCAACAATATCTTTACCTAACACTTCCATGAGATGAAGTTGGAGGGACCTGTTATCACACAACTTGTAGTTGCCCCTAGTGGTATCCCATCCGGGACGGTAGAGGAGATAGGCAACTAAAGAGGTGACCCAAGAGATGCCACGGTTCCCAATGCAGGGTGGGAGTCACGTCAACTGAGGCACTCTTCGCTTTAGGTCAAGGTGAAACAAGACCTAGAGGAAGACCCTATAACCAATCACAGTTGATTGGACCCAAACAAAGGTTTCTAAGGATAAGTAAGTGAAGAGTTACGGAAACCAATGCAAGGTTGAGTGGACCTAGATGTTAAAGTATGGTTGAAGGTGATTTGGGAGATTGTTAGTGTTTCAACCGATGTATGATTTAGGCCACATAATTAGGTATAATGATAAGGTACATCACCATATGCTACACAAGTGCATCCTACTTTCTTGGGATGTGTGAGATGGCTTTAAGTGGACCCATAAGGTGAAGCTAAGGGATGAAATTGGTACTATAGGTTATGTAATGAGTAGATCTATGGATCTAAGTTAATTTTAGGAGTACCCATGTACCGGATCTGAGGTTTGACACAATTCCCAAGGAGTGCGACTTGCTTTGAGGAGGACTAGTGCCTTCTTGGATGGGCTAATGGGGTCAAAAGGTATGTTAAAGTGTAGATCAGGACACCTAGAGGTCAAGTCAAGTACGCTAATTGAGATAGAATGGTTGGATCTTGCTAGATCTAGGTTTTCATGAAATGACCCTAAGTGGACCACAATCCCTTGAAACAAGGAATGCTACCCCCAAGGCAGATCGTCACAAAATGATACTCTAGACCTAGGTTTCAAGGTATGGCCTTTCCAAATCCACAAAAATCTCAACCACCCACTTCCTCAAAGTGGGCAAACTCACTCACCCAAGGGAGTGCGACCTTGCTCAAGGAGGGCTAAAAGAGGGGTTAAGTGGACCAAATCAAGTCCAATGGCCACCAAACTGTAGATCCAAGTAGCTTATGCACCGATCTATGTGGATCTAGAAAATCATGTCAATCTAAGGGTTAGATCTTACTAGATCTGAGTTTTAAGGTGCCAAGAAATTCAAAAGGGGTTTTAATCCCTTAAAACGTGGAATGATGCCCACAAGGTAGAAATCACCAAAGTAACAGTCTGGGGGTAGGTTATCAAATGTGTAGATTGCAAATCAAGTGGGATCTCACCTACCCATGTGCTAGATCTAGCCAAAACAAGCCTCTCCAAGGAAGTGCGATTTGGTTCAAGAGGGCTTTTTGCCTTGAAAAGTGTGTCAATTTTAACCCAATCACCACCAAACTATAGATCCCACTAGGGGTGGATGGTATAGAGGTGGTTTCTTAATATCTCTTCAAAAGAAAGGCTAGATCTAAGTAGATCTAAGAAAAACCAAAAATAAGGGTTTTAATCAATTAGGGTTTTTATGATCTAGAAATTATGGATGATTCAAGGAAGAAGAAGATCATACCTTTGGAGCATACCTGGATGAAGAGATGAATGCTAGTTGAGGCGAGGATTACTTTTGCCAAAGATCAAATGGAGAATTGTTGAATCCCTCTTGCCAAATCGATTTTTCCAAGCCACATATGAGTCCCTCTAACCTGTCAAAACCAAGGGGCAAAGCATCAATCAGTTTAACATGTTGAAGGTAGATACAAGCAAGAGAGAGATAAGCAAAGAATAGTTGGCACAAAGACAAAACTACTCCTTGTTTAACCAAAACGTCTTCCTCCAAGCTTGAAGGGCAAGCCTCCCCACCAATTCGCACTTGTCAAAAACGTCCTCTTAACCTGTAAAAAGATATGGCAAATATGCAAGATAGCTACAATAGATCCTCCAGTGCAATGGACAAAAGCATTTACAATCGAAACAACCAACATCCACTCCAATCCAAGCATGTACTCCAAAAGATAGAAATTTTATTCCAAGAGCCAAGAGCCAAAAATCTCTAGATGATTTTACAATGAGAGGCTCCCTCCTTAAATAGGATGGGGAGAGAGTACAATCCTAACCACTTTTTACATGAGTGGCTAAGATTAAAAGATCAAAATATCTAATCAACGGCTAATAATAAATCATAACAATACATCACATGGATCACCCAATACAATGGTGACGTCCCCACTAAATGGTACAAAAGGAGGATGACGTCATCCACTAGAGGGGTAAAAGTACAAAAATCCACCTCATAATGACTAGGACATGACAAAATAAGCACATGGTGGGGCTAGGAGGCATCAATCCTTACTAGCTCATCCCCAAGGCACAATAAAATAATAAAATATGTCCAAGATAATATAAATGATCAAATCTGTCCTCAAAATCTGTGACAGACAAGCAGTAAAAGACCTCCTGTGATCGATGTGGGCATACCCACATGGTGAAAACTGGCTGGAAGATAGTGAGATCACCCTGGAAGACCTCTGTGAAAACCAAATGCCAAAACCTTGCCTCAATTTCCCAAATCGAATTCCTCAGTGACCACTTTATCCCATTTTTTAACTACCTCGGTAACTGTGAAAGTGCCAAAACTACCTCCTAGGGCATATGCGCTGTCCATCTGAGCCCACCAGGCTCTCCAGAAGGGGGGGTAAATGGTAAAAACAAGTGGCTGGACCACCCCCTCCTCATACAGCGCCCTAGGTTAACTGGCCTCTCATGGCCCCTACTACTCAGGCTGGGAAATCAGCCCCAAATCTGGTCAACAAGTGTAAAACTGCATCAATCACTGTCAGAAGTGCCCGGAACTGAAAGATAAGTGTCTCACTGAATCCAGAAGACCCAAATCCACTAGGAATGTGTACTCATACACCATGGGTTGCCCTAATGGGCCAGCTGTAGGGTCCACCATATATGGACAATGCATAATCTGCTGATCTGAAGTAGTAAATAAAACTGCTGAACTGCATCAATCATCATCTGCATCATATGTCCATCATATGATCTCATCATCAAGTATGTGGGACCATGAATCATCATCAATAAGCATATATATATATATGGCCCACATCATCACGGATCCCAAGAATATACAACCAAGGATAAATCACATCAGTAGACTAAGACATGTTTCTCTAATCATTCTCACAGCCAAGCTCAAAGTATAACATCCATTCAGTGGCATTAATCAAGTTAGCATATTCTTTTGTTATATAAAATTACTTGCACAATAGTTCAGATGACAAACTCACCCATTGGACATGGTCAAACTGCTAGTGAAGGATGAAGGCTAGGAACAAGGTTGGGCCAAGGGGTTGACTTGTCTAACTTAACTCAAAAATACTTTGGACTGGGAGAAGGGGGAAGCTACAAACTCTGTGCTGGACAAAATAACACGGGGGATGGCTGTGCCTCACAAATGGATAAGTTGTTCAGAGAGTGTTTATTCAACTTAGGCATCATGTCTACACCAAGTTGATCCAGGTTCATTAGGATCATTCAATTTCACTTCATGGCCTTTTTGGCCTACATAACCCTTCGGATCTCAGGTGTGCTGATAAGCACAACTAGTTGCAGCTTGCATCCAGGGCATGTTTTCAAATACATATAAGGTCAGCAATTGTTTAGATATAACTTTTAAGAACCATTGCTTTTTGGACCTTTCTTATACTCTTCGAGGAGTATTTTTTTAGCTGTTCATCGCTCTTGCCCTTTTTAGTTTCCATGGGCGAATTTATAAGTTTCCATAGGTAGAACATGAGCTTTCAGTTTTAGCCAACAACATCTCAAGTGACTAGGGGGAGTTCGAGCCAATGCCAAACATCGGGACAACCGACCAGAATGATTTAGGCCTACAATCCAACTCACCAAAGGCAAGTTTTGTCACCAACTTAGAGTCGAGACACTGAATATACAGGGATGCGGTCCAAACACAGAGGTAGAAAAATGGGGAAGTCCTCAGTATCAGAAAGTCAAATGAGATAGATCAAGGTATAAAGTCAAATAGGAATTTCATGTATGGATGGAGTCGAGTGAATATGGAGCCTACACTAGCAGACAACTGGTGTCAGGAAAGACCATATCTATGTAAGGTGAAAAACCAGTGGGTTTTGTTAAATGACCTAAATGTGCAAGCAATTGTCCATTTTATGATCTATAGTTCATTTTAAACAGTTTGCCACATCAGGAATAATATACCAAGCAGATGCTATGAACATGACTAAATTAACAAGATAATAATCCACAGTCAGTGATAACATATCCACAGATCATACAACATCATCATAGTAATAATCATCATGCACCATCTGAAACACTACTGCAATATATCTCTAAGCACTGAACTGAAACTGTATGGGATAAAGGGTCACATCGGTCATCAAATCTGAACTCTCAAGGCTCAGCCTTGACATAAGTCTGAATAATATACTGCTATGATCATGAGCGATCCAAAATATATATAGCCATGCTCTGAATAATGGAAGCTCTGGAATGTGCAGATATCTGTTGAACAAGGATAGTAGACCTGCTACTATAGTGTGATAACAGGACCTTCCAATTTGTCTTCATATATGAGACTAAATGTAGTCATACCGTTGTACTAGAATATTCTACTAAACAAAACTAATCAACAATTTAAAACAAAAAAACAAAAAAGCAACCTTATCATAGGTCCATTGTGTTTTTTGCAAGCACAAATCACGAGCATCTCATGCCTGAAACCTCCTAACAACCCCCTCTCACGAATAGCAACCCTACTATCCATTCAAGGATACCCTAGAAGGTTTCAACAAACTGCTCTGATACCATGTTGAAATTCCTCGACACATGGTAACAACCCTAGGCTGATTTCTAACCTACCTACTTAGGAAAACTGAAAATTAAAATCTCTATCAAAACTGCAATCTGATTTTTATTAAGAACTGAAACACATCAAGCTGAAGAA
This sequence comes from Larix kaempferi, assembly GCA_027924585.1. Lineage (NCBI taxonomy): Eukaryota > Viridiplantae > Streptophyta > Pinopsida > Pinales > Pinaceae > Larix > Larix kaempferi. The sequence goes on from BSBM01000123.1 coordinate 3,930,170, forward strand.
AGCAGCAGTAAGCACACAAATCTAAAAATCAAATCACATCACTATTTATTAATCTTGAAAATAGGAATTACACTGAAAGATTCAAACTCTACCTTTGCCTTCTCTTTTATAAATTGAGAAGAAGAATAGGTATTGTTGTCGTCGGAGACACACCTAGGGGTAAAACGCAGCAGAAATCTTCAAGCTGCTCGATGTGTCCTTGGGGGTGTTACCGCCAGATCGCGCACCTGGTTAATGCAACAGAAATCTATGCTACTGCTCGGTGCGCCCTTGGGGGCAAGTCTCGATTCAAGGATGTCACCTGATCTTGACTCCTCCGTTTAGGCAACTCCTAACCGAATCCAAGGGGGGTAGTCCCTATGGAAAGTTTCTAAGGCTTATTAGAATGTTTCTGGTAAATTTAATTAAGGATGTTTTTAGGAGTTTTGATTACAAAGTCCAAGTTCGTTTGCAAAATAGTTTTAAGGAAATGATTTCACTAACAGAGAATAAAATGACCACCAATATAATAAAGATAACACAACAAGTTATTGATATTAAGCAAAATAATGAATAGTGTTGTTGTGGACCAGTGCCAAATGGAGTCAATACATATATAAAAGATGCTGTTGAAAGGAAAGGTTTTGCAAATTTCTCTTGGTTGATTTTAAATTATTAATGATTTAAAATTTGTTAAGGGAAAGGGGAAACTCCCGAGATACCATGAGGTACAGAGAGCAATGTCTGGAAATTGAGGGAAGGTGGCTCCTCACGAAGACGTGTGGGATGGAATGGAATCTCTAAGGTGGTGTTCAACATTACACCAACAAGGGTGTAGCCTAACTGTGCCCTGAGGTCGTCTCCCAGCTGTTCCTGCTTTTTCTAAGAAATTTGCCCACGCAAAACTCAACTATCGTAGTGTCGGATTTTCACTATGTGAGGGGTTGTTACTTTTATTATGATGAGTTGTTAATTAGATGTGAAAACTTTAAAGAGTGGCTACAATTCTTTCTGATTTCCCACAGGACTAGGCAAATTGCCCGCAAGGGGAAAGAGCATACTTTGACTTGAAGACCAAATGTTTATTCCGGTTTATGCTTTGAAAATAAAATGCTAAAGGAAAAACAGAAAGATATGAAGCACCGGATCTATGTGTCATTTTTCTGATCAACCACCACTAATCAGCAATGCCTTTGTGTGGTGGTGAGAGCATAATTCATGGCAACGAGATCGATGTTATTTCTAAATTGCTTTTGCGAAATGAAAAATGACAAATTATGAAATAAATCAAGTATACAGTCCTGCAGTGAATGTGGTTTGTGTGCTTTGTGTTCCGTCAGAAAAAATTATACCACAAAACTTGACACTGCGAATCCCCCCAGGGGGGATGGGGTGTGGGCGTTGTGTAGCCCACTTGCTCTCGTTTAAAAATATAACAATACTTGCTCAAGGAAAGCCTCTTAGTCCATTTAACTTGGATCTAAGGGCTTACAAAGTTCTAGAAATGATATACAAGTGAAAGGGGGTCCACGGAGAGTCTTTTTTGCACTTTCTGACAAAAATTCGTCAAAAAATCTTCCTCTTTTCTCTTGGACCTGCTAAAAACCAGCAAATTAAAATTGCAAGTTTTAGTGAGTTAAACATATAGAAATACATAAAAATTTACAAAGCTCATACTTGGAAAAAATTGTGAAACTTTTGAGAGCAATTACAAGTATGGAAAAATTAAATCTAGATCTAGTTTTTTGAAGTGAAAATGAAGCTATTCTAGATCTGATTTTTATGCTAGATAAAAGAAGATGTTTGATTTTGCATAAATATAAATCTATCTTTTACTAAGCTTCAACAACAAGTAACCAATAGTTATTTGAAGAAAAAGAGAGATAAAAGACTCAAACCCTCAAGCTCAAGCTTGATATGGGAAGAAAATGAAGAGGAGGAAGTTGTTGACCAAAAGCTTGTAGATCCGAAGCTTTGAATATGATGGAGAGTGGGTGGAAGCAACCTAGCTCCAAACTCCCTTCACCTTGAGGCTTCCTGCAAAGCTTACACAATTCTCACACAAGCAAGATTAAATCTAGTATGTTCATCAATCAAAACCAAGAGAATAATCGTACAACCAAATACTAATATTACTCTTTGAAATCTTGAAAGCATGCTCATAAACAAACAAATTGACAACCGCAAATGCTTGTTCTACAATAGCTAGATCTAAACATTAACTTGCATAAAAGAATAAAGCCTAGAAAGATATCACCTCGACCAAAATAACACATGCATGGAACAAGAGCCACAATCGACCTCCAAAGTCTTCAATCTTATTACTTAAATGAATTTCACACATTAGAGGAGCAGAGGTTCCATGTCTTCATATCCCATCGAAATAGCATGAGATACCTCACTTTTATAGAGTTGAGAGAGGGAGGGGTGACTTCAAGAGGAGGGGGGCGCATCCCTTGAGAAGAGGATCTCAAATCCAAGTTAATCCTTGGTTGATCCCTCAAATCGTGTGAAGGGGAGTGAGTGGACTGCCACCTAAGGAGGGTGCCCCCACTCAAGCATTGGGATTATCTCCCATTCAATAGATGGCTGCCACACGCTTCGGTTACATGTGCCACCCTCCTTCACGTGAAGCATGATGGAGGGCGCATCACTTTATGAGATCTACTCAAACTCCTTGTGATTCCACCTTTCAAACATGTGCTTTATTTCCTAAATCAAGTCGCCCTCCATGTTGGACAAATTTCCAACTCATTTGGAACATGCAAATTGCCTTTTTAATATATATTTTTTGATATTTTGGTGCAATTTGTCGCATCATTAGCATTAAAATGCCATTCTGTCAACCCGATAGGGAAAAATGCTTTGAATGATAATTTAATCATCCGAAACATAGGGAGACTAGGTCCCAAGGTAAAGAGAATGCTCTGAGTGTGAATACGAGCATCCCCACTCCAAAATCCGCCTCCAGACCATACTTTTATTACAATTTGAAATTTTCCATTTAAACCAATAAAAAATAGTCTAATTTTACGGAAGAAAAAAATTTGTCGTAATGAACTCAAACTTCTAGGGGACCTAATGCATGTCCATACGACTTATTATTGATGGCTAGCATGTTAAAAATACATAGACACATAGGATTTAATAACCTCCTAAGGTTCGACCACCATTGAAAATACTCCAGCTTTGGATGTGTGAGTGAAAAACTCAGGAATTATACGCCACTGAAATGCAACGCATAATTCCTAAGGAAAAAACACTCTAGAGTATTCCCTTGACAGCTAAATCTAAGGTAGGACAAGCCTTTTACAAAAGTATCATGCTTAGACCAACTTATTACAATTCCCCCATGGAGGACTAGACATGCAAAATTTACAAAGGGCCAAAAATTTGACCTGATGAACTTCTGAAATCTGGCATTGAACAATGTAAGTTGTTCAAGTCTTCTGAGGTTCACAAGGAGTCCACCTAAGTTGTACTACAACTTAGGTGGTAACATCTGGCTCCAACTGCGGGACATGTGCTCGATCTGGCCTTCAGGCAAGGAGAGGATGCGAGAACATCAGAATCTCCGGTTTCTATAACCTGTAAGAACATCTTAGCTTTGACAAGAAAAAACCCTTAGTAGCACAAGTTTTATGAAAACGCCAATGAACCACCAATTGTATTTATTTGAAAAATGAAACTAAGAAAAAATCCTAAGTACGTGTTATCACACAAACTCTAGTTACTTAAAGAGGGATATCCCAACAGGGACGGTAGAGGATGAGCAACCAGGAAGGTGTAACCAACAATAGCCAGGTCCTTTGTCCAAGGGACAGAAGTCACACCGGACAAGGCTACAGTCACTTTAGACAAGGCTCAAAGCCAAGTCAAGAAGAGACCCACTCAACCGGTGAAGGTTGAGATTCAATAATCAGACACCCTAAACCCAAAAGATAATCAAAACAATAAGCAAGATGGATGAATGAAGGCGAGATTACTTCCAGCCTAGTAGAATCGGGATCCTGAAATGAGAAGATAGTCTATGGGAGATGAAATCAGATCCGATAAAAAAGTATAATGATGAACGATTGGAAGATCTTAAGGCTGGAATCTAAATCAGAAAATAGAAAATGACTAGAAGAGTGGCTGAATATTCTGCCTATGGGGCAATGAAGCATATGGTGACTACTCAAGCATGGCAGAAACAAATTAAGCAATTTAAACACGTCTTCTAGTGATTATATAGTGTTTGATTGGCTGATTTAGAAATGGAAAAATGGACCAGCAAGAAGTGAAGTAAACAGCCCTAGGGGAATGGGTTAAGCAGTGGATAAATGGACCTAGGGCAGTGAAAAATAGGCGTTTAAACACACTTCCAGCTACTGATACTTGATATCCAAAGGTAAAAAGACGTTATAAAACAGATTATCAAGTACCCATAACCTGGAAATTGACCCAGAGGCGTGATTGGCAGTTTTGCCCAGGTAGGGCGAAATCAATGATGGACTAGTGCCTGGTTCTATGGGCATATGGAGTCGAAATGCAATGAAATTTTAGATATGGCTATTTAATAACATTTCATTAGCGGGTTTTAAAGAACTAAGAGTTTTGACGGTTGAAAATGAAGATATTGATTTTTAGAGGTTTTATTATGTTTTTGCAGCTTAACATTTACAAGAAAATGAGAACAAGAGAGATCAGCAATGATTGCCTACCTGAAACAAAGGAGATGAAGGGTTTGATGAAGAAACGAATGCTGGATGCCAAATGTTGAGCAGCAGTGCCTTTCCCTTATGCGTTTTGGAGCAGCTAGTTGTCCAAGTGCGCCCCTGTACCTGCCAAAGAGAGACACAAATCAGTAACTGAGGCAAATAACAAGGAAATACAAGCAAATAACAACAAATAATGAAGGAAAGCAAGATAATAACATAAGTTTTACTTCCCTTTTGCAGAAATCCGGAGAGAAAACCCAACGTGGAGCTACTGGCTCAATGGCGCCTCTCTCTAGTGGTCAATTTCACCTGCAAGTTAGCTTAGACAAGAAAAGAAATGGGAATAGCTCACTATTACTCAACAATACTCCAGCAATACACCAATAATCCACATCAAAACACTCCACAACACATATGCACAAGGAGGTGAAGAAATGTCTCTCAAGAGCTCAATAGCAAATCTAAAAAATGTCAAGAAGCAGTACAATGGAGAGAGTCCATTCTCTTATAGAGATGGCTCAAACTCAAAATAGGTTTCCGCCCAAAATGGAGGGTTGAGATCAATCCCCAACCATCAAAATCGAGTGGTGGAGATGGCTCTATGGAGGGGGGTGCGAATTGCCCCAAGAGAAGTGCACATGTGGAGGAGAGGGGACCCAAGTGGGGTCCATACAACACAAGGAACCATGTTGGGGGGTGTCTATATGGGGTTTTATCCCCCCAACACTATACATATGGTCCCACATACAACAAAACCATGAAATCGAATTTGCCAAGGTGGAGAAAAACGCCCCTCATGGGCAATTCGACCTCTAGTGTGAGTTGTCCAATGGAGGGCCCCACAATGCCCAAATACATTGCCAAACATTACCATTTTACCTTAGAGATTACCTTTACCTTTTCCAACCATCGATTTTGCCATTTGCCTATAGTTGCCCTATTCAAATTCTGATTTTCCATGTAATTTTTGCTGGTTTATATGGCTGAAGCTGAAAATTGGGCTTTTGACCCACTTTTATTGCCCGGATTGCCGAATCGTCTGCTGCAATGTGATCATGGACCCCAAAAGTAGTAGGGATGACCACTCGAACGACCCCGATCCATCACTTTGGCATTATTTGCCCAATATCCATAATTTTTAATTAAAACAAGTCAAAGTTGACCAATAATAATTAAAAATTTCTCAAATGATTCAGTATTTTGCAATTCTGACACTTGCATGCTCATATGGGATCCCTGTAGATAATAATTGATCGAAATCGAAATTCTGATCGCAACATTTTTTTGGGCCCATTTTTGGCCTAGTCAACTCAGTTCAACCAAGTCAAATCTTTCAACAATAGTGCTAGCTGAATACCTGTATGCAAGCACGAAGTGACAAGGCTCAATTATACAAGTTAGTACATTACTAAGCAATATAATGATAACATGGTGATCAAAAATACATTAAATCCCGAGATAATATAAGGCCCTGGTGAAGTGGGCCCACCACCTCCAAAAGACTAAAATGCTATGCACATTTATAGAATTGACCACTTTGCTGACTTTAGGTGATGTGGACAACAAGGCAAAGGACATGGGAAGACAAGGATGAAGATCATGTGACCCTTTGGACAACTCGGGAAAGGGGGGTCCACTGAGGTAAGTATGCCATGACAAAACACGGGGAAGGGCGATGCCTCACAAATGGGTATAGTGCAGGGAAACCACCACTAGATATCTAACAAGTATCTCACAACTCACATCCGTATCCGAAGACTCCGTGAGGTTCTTTTCTAGAGCCGCCAAACTGGGTGTCCGACAAACCGTAACTTGAGACTCTAGGGGGCAATCTTGAGCTTGTCCCTTGCTCCCTCTCACCTCCTTGTCCTGCGGGACTAGGTGAGGAATAACCACTACAAATGCTGACATGTATGGATGACCTGAATCCATGTGTGTTCATAAACACATTGCATGGATTTTACAATGAGTTTCATACTTAGCCCTTTTTTGGCTAGATTTTACATTTACAACATAATGGCCTTTTTAGCCAGATTTACATTTCATTTCTTCATTTACATCAAGGCCCTCTTGGGCTACATACATATCTCAAAAGATATAAACATGGTGCTCATACTGCAAAGGTAATGGGGGTGAGCAATACATGCTTCAATGACCAATGGGGAACACCCGGTGAGGCTACACAATCCTAATTGCATTGCAACATCGGGGGCAACCGACAGGAGCAAATCCCAGGTCTAACCGTGTATCTCACACACTAAAGAGCCGAGGCACAATAAACAAGGAATCATGGCAAACTCAAAGATCAGTGGGGAAAGGGGTCCTCGGGATCACAAATCAGAATCCAAGTCGGGAGCAAGTATCATGGATGAGTCGAATGGATGGGGAAAGTGATAATGGAGCTAAAGTCAGATACCGAGAGGGGCTAAGTGATCAAGTCTATGCCAAGTATAGAGGACATGACTCAGCGTGCATATACATAAGTCTAACCGGAGGGGTGGACTGACATCATCAAGGGCCCAACCACATCATATAATAGCTAGATCACCAAATATATCATCTCATGCAAAGTTAGTGTACTAACAAGTATAAATAAGTCTAATCTACAACATGAGCAATAATCACCAAATGCAATACCTGCTGCACCATATACCTGCTGCTACTGAACCTGTCTCTGAGTTGGATCTCTGCTGAATCCGAGCATATAATAAACCAGCAATGTACTGTGATAATATCGATCAGAACAAGACTAGGCAACTATCTCAAATGGGCTTGTGTCAAAGCCTAGCAAGGAAAGGTGACCCTGTGGTAGATGGTAAGTGACAATGTGTGGACAATACAATAAATCATCTGTCCCCACTGATATATTTGCTCGAGGCAATCTGAACAAAACTGTGTGCCTCCTCTGAAGGCATCCGATCTCTGATCTGGAAAAAAAAAGTATAGTACGGTCCTTGACCATACAATCTGCAGCATGGTAGCTCCAGCTAACATGGATGTGATAATAGTACGCAAAGGAAAATACTGAATATGAATGCATAAAGTAAAAATGCTCACTTTGAGGAGCTTATTTTTCCTACTCTAAGCACATCATAAAAACTGCTAAGTAAAATGAAAAATCCAATGTAGCCATCTTAACATTTCACTAATTTTAGAGTTTTTGGCCTTGCGTTTGGTTAGCAGCCAAACCAAGGAAAAATTATTCAAGAAATGCAAACCTGTGTAAAAATTTTGGATGGGAAGGCTGGATGGGAGATCATATTTATGTAATGTCATTGAACTGCTTCCCAAATTGGCAAGTCCTCCCACAGGCTTCTTATATCCATGACTGGATAGGACTGATAAAAAAATTTGAATGACGAGGCAGATTAACCACTTCATCATATTGTTCAACAGGACTTATCGGATGATAGCTCTTTGTGTAAGCTGCAAGCCACTCCAAATCATAAGGAATCTCTGCACATGAAGACGACGGCTGAGACTAATCTTCAATTGATCATATCTGATATGACTCTTCACAGCACTGCTTCTCTAAGTCATCATTGTTGATACTCATGCAAGGCTCTGACTATTCATATGAACAAACAACATGTGATTTTTCCATGTCCACATGTTCCAAAGTCTCAAAACCCACGCTCCCTTCTCTTGATATATCAAAAATGGGACTTCCAATTTTTTTCTGAATGAACAGTACTTTCCCTAGAGATATCATAAATGGGGTTTTTAATGAAACCACCAAAGTGATCAGACTCAACATCCTCTTCTATGTCATAGATGGGATTTTCCATGAATGTCCAACAATCATCAACAATATCTATGTCACTCATGAGGGACTCTTCGTCACTTATATCACGATATAGGATATATCTGTCCTCTTCATGCTCATAATCCTCCTCCTCAGAAAAAAGGTCATAAGGAAGTAAACCTTCCAAGCCTCCATCATCATACACATTACAAACTTCATCCTGGATTTTTATATGGGCTTCTGTAATGGTTTCTTGTGAAGGTGGATCAGGAGTACAAATGTGCTCATTATCATTGAAATAAACTTGAGAAAACTCCCAATCTTCAATGTCTTTGTTATGGTGGTGTTATCACCTATTTTGTACAAATAGTTGAACTTTCGATGAGCCGCCAATTTATTGAACATGATTCATGTTCATCATCAGCATTCAGAAGTTCAGAAGTCAATTTCAGGGCAATTTTGCCCCATTTGTAATAACTGCATGTTCATACCCCCATGGGGAAAATGTAAAAAGTTGGTCTAAACGGGGTCCTTTTATAAAAGACTCGGCTATCCGTAGGTTTAGCCATTTGGGGGATACTCTAGAGTGTTTTTTCCTTAGAGATTATGTGCTACTCATCAGTGGCGTATAATCCCTGAGTTTTTCACTCAACCCTCCAAAGCTGGAGTATTTTCCATGGTGGTCAAAACCTAAGGTGGTTATTAGAGTCTTGTGTCTAGGATTTTTTACGTGTTAGCCACATCGATTGAGTCGTATGAACATGCACTAGGTCCCCTAGGAGTTTCGTTCCATTCCGGCAAAAATAATTTTTTCATAAAATTAGACCATTTTTTAATGGTTTAATTAAAAAATTTCAAGAAGTGATAAAAACCTCATCCGGAGGCGGAATTGGGCGTGGGGAGGCTCGTCTTGACGCTCAGAGCATCCTCTTCACCTTGGCACCCTCGTTCTTCAGTTTCCGGGCAGTTACATCACCCCAGGAGCAATTTTTGCTAAAAATGCATCATTTTGGCATTTAATTGCCAAAAAATGACAATATGCACTATGTCCAAAAATTCAAATAAGTCAAAAATCATCCAAATTTTGATTTTTAAAAGGTTGGATATTATTTTCATAAAGTGTACGACCCACATAAAAGATATAAAGCACATGCTTAAACCAAAGTTTGATTAAATTTCGAATTTGTCAAATGGGGATGACGTGAGCATGGTTTGGCCGTACGGCTCCTTCATGAAGCCCACGATTTGATGATTTGGCGACAGGTGAATGGGTTGTTGAAGTTTTAGGCGCCTTCCTCAATTGATGGCCACCTCACAGCTCGGCTTTCAACACCCCCATACATGTTCCCTACATCAACTCACGCATTAACTCTTGGAAAGTCACGCATATCCATTCAAAGCCTCACGTATTTGCTTTGGCTCACGTCAATATTTACTTGGAGCTCGAATCTACCATGTGGCAAGCACACAATGGATTGTTGGGTGGGAAATAAATGATAGGGTAGGCGCCTTTCCACCTCATGGCTTGGCTCCTATCTAGACTCATTCCATATCCCACTAATCTCTCATACAATAAACCTTGAAGGCTCGTGTGTGTCTCTATTGGAGCTCGAGTATCACACATGGCAGCTTTTTGTTCGTTGGGTGATATTAACAATGAAGGATGGGGGGCGCCTTGCCAAGGTGGAGGCCACCTCCCCATTCACACCAACCAGCAACTCGAGATAGTAATTGGATTATCTCTCCAAGCTTGTGATTCGATTGGGAAATTGGCTTTCTTTGATACCAATTCGTTTTAGGGTTTTGGTAGTGTGTTTTGTTATTTAAGAGAAGCATTTTAGCTCTCTTATGATGGATTCATGTGCAAAGAAACTCTGGTGAAAATTGTAAGCACTCTCTTGTTTAATAAAATATTTTCGACTTTGGAGGTCACTTGCATTGGCTCTTGGCATTGTGTCTTCATTCTATGATGAAGTAATATCTCTTTCACCCTACTCCTTGATTTCAAATTTCGATTATTGTATGCTTATTGAAGACTAACAATCTAGTACTTAGGCTTCTAATCGAATTTGTTGTTGGTTGTTTGTGTCTTCAGGGATTGCATCTAGTAGAAGTTTTTGGCATCTAATACCTTCACTATGCAGGAACTCCATTGTTGATGATTTTTGTTTGCAGGGTTCAAGCGTTTCTAATCTTTCTAGCCTCGTCCATCAACACAAAAAACTTTCATTTAAACATTGGTTACTTGGATCTATGAGCTTCTCTCTTCTAGCTCTCTCGTTTTCTCTTTGAATCCCTTTTTACTTGACTTGCTAGCCCTTTTCTTTTAGCCTTCTTCTTCCCTAGATCTTCCTAGCTTTCGTTTTGGTTGCCCTTTCTCCTCATTTTTTGACTGTCCCTTCTCGCTGCTGCCCATTGCCAGCACTCATTTTCTGCCTATTGTGTGCATTTTGCAGCAGTCCTTGTTCTCTGATTGGCTGCCTTCTTTATCCCTGTTTGGCTGTCTTCTCCATCCCTCATCCTCTCCCTTTCGTCCATTCTCTAGATCTACCTTCCTCCCTTTCGCTGCTGCTACCTCTCTTTACTGCTGCTATTTTCTTACTGCTGCTATCTTTGTTCTTTGCTGCCCCTTCTTTCATTTTTGCAGCCATTCTCCCACTTCATTGGCTGCCCCATCTTCTTGTTTTTGGACTGTTTTGGCCTCCCAAAATTGCCTAAAAACAGTCTCGAATAGTGTGCCCTAGCTGCCCCCTCTTTCCCTTCTCTTTCACTGCTGCTTTCCACTATCATTGGCTGCCCCATCCTCTCTTTCTTGGACTGTCCCATTCGTCCACCTTCCAAAATCACAACAAAGCATAAAAAAACGAAAACTTGTTAAGTATTAGAGTTAGCTAGTTGCATTTTCTCTTGAAAAGTTAGTAGTTAGATTTCATTTATTTGCATTAGCATTGTTATATCTCATAGATTCTTTTGTTTGCATCTAGATCTCTTTACAAAGTTGCATTTCATTGTAAGTAGTTAAACTTTAGTATCTAGTTTCTTTTCTCTTGCAAGTTTAGATCTAGTTTAGTTTCAAAGATTGTTTTGTCTTTCTAATACTAAAGGGTGCCTTGAGTGAACTTTGTTGCAGGTACTTGAGGGAGAAAAGATCTTTGGAAGTTTTGAAGAAGGGAGATCCAAGCTAAACAAAACATCAAAGGGCCATAAGGACAATCCAAAACATGAAAACATCATTTGTTATCCTTTGTAAAAGCAATTAAAGGCTTGTTTCAATTTGTTTTCCAAGTTCTATTATTCTCTCGAAAGACCTTTTAAGGATTTTTCCTAAGGCAATTGTAACCCAAGTAATAAAAAGGCTAGGTGGGATAGTGCCTCCCACACTTAGTTTCTCCTTCCCCATTTGGGGAAGTTTGTTCATGCATGATTAGATTAGTCTTACTTTCAGTCCTTAGATTAAAATCTACTTTCTGTACTTAGATAAATTCTCTTCCAAGCCTTCGACCGGAAGTTGTATCCTTGGGATCCCATCCCAAGGGCAGGACCACATAATTTGTGGTTACTCTTCCTTCCCCGTCGGTTTCCTTGGTAGAGCTTTCAGCTAGCTGGAGGTTCTCAAGTGCAGGCGGTTCTAGCGGTTGATCCTGTTTCGGGGATCAATCCCACCTAGTAGATTAATTTTGTGTGGTAGAACACTAGATTTGTTTATCTTGCAGGCATTATCGTTAGTGATAATTTATATCTTGTGATCATTAATATTGCTTGAAATCTGCTTCAATCTGAGATATACTGCTACTTTTTGTTTCTTAAAATAAACCAAAGTCTCTTGAACTTGGCCAAATCCAAGTCAAGAGCACCCTCTGTCGGAGGGCATTTTAGTTTCTTGCATTTCCCTGCATTAGGCATTGTTAATCTAGCAAGTCTCTTGAACTGTGGTCATAAGACCGAGTCAAGAGCGCTCTCTGTCGGAGAGTTGAACAAGGTTTCTTAATAATAAAAAATTTCACTCATACACCCCCTAATTAATTTATCTTGGTTTGTCCTACACCCGTATGCTCTGCCAACCGGAAACGGTTGGGCTAGTACTCAGAAAGGTGGAAGACTTGATAATTTACGATCGATAACTTAATTAAAATCTTTACCCAAAACCTCAACCAAGGCAAAATATTGTTCTTCCCACGAGAGGTGGCGCCGGGAATCCACTGTCAGACTCAGGGGCGGTTCAAACATTGGACACCTATCCTTTTTGAATCTGGGTGCTTCCGACAGGTCACTTAGGGTTGCCAGTATTTTTCTTGGGCAAGGTTCCACCATCTTTTGATACCTTTGGTCTTATCCTAATAATTAAGACAACTAAAACTTTGAATTTACCAAGATAAGCTGCATAACGTTCTCACAAACTTTCAATTCAAGCACTTGTACCAAGTTTTCACAGCTCACATTTAATTTTTTGACTCCATAAGGCACTGGTCCTTCATCTTATATTCTGTTTGCTTAAATATCAATATTGGAGTATCTGCTTATATTTATGTGAAGTGATCTGCTTATTGTCCAAGTGTATCTTTCATCTTGTGTTTTCAACGTGGATTGCGTTATCTTGTTTTATCTTCAAGCTTTATATATTGTCTCTCATTTCAAAAAACTCCTAAACAACACCCATCCGCATCACTACATCAAAAAACACTAAAATACACAAAGAGCCTTAGACAACTCTTTTTTAGGGACTACCCCCCTTGGCTTCGTTAGGAGTTTGCCTAAACGGAGGAGCTGGGATTCAGGTGACAGTACCTGGCTCATTGCTTGCCCCCAAGGCCACACCTCTCCCCACTTTCCAGTGAGGGAGACAGCTTTCAAAAGGTTTCTGCTGCTGGTGTGCAGTTTGGCGGACAACATCTTTGGCGCCGTTGCCGGGGACAAATCTTTTTGTTCCTGGACGACCTTAGTTTTTTCTAGTTTTTACCTTTTTGATAGATTCTCAATCTATCTGGCGACTCCACTGCCCTTTTTTCCTTTTTGGTAGTTTTTTAGTTTAATCACTCTCAGAAATTAGACTTGAAACCACCTGGCGACTCCACTGTCAATTAACACCTCAAGGTATTCGACTAGAAGAAACTCTGAAGGTTTACTTAGTTTTATCCCAGAACCTGAAAAGGTTTATAGGAGAAGACTGAACAAGCTAGCTTCTCGTAAAATCCTTGAAGAACTTAGGTCTCAGTCTATTTCTGACATCCATAGTCTTTTTCAAGAAAATAACTTAGAAAATTTTGAAAACAGCAATAATTGTTTTTCCGATACAATGGGTGATTTTTTCGCTCCCCTCAACATTGCTCAGATAGCAGGTCAACCACATGATCTTCCAGATAAGGCCATCGACAAACTTCCCACCTTTACCGGCACTGATGCCGTTACTGCTGCACAGCACCTCACTGCTTTCTCAAGAATAAAAAGTGGATATGTTAGGGATGTTGCTCACAGACATGAGGATGTATACATGAAGTTGTTTGCCTTATCCTTAGAAGGAGATGCTGGTGACTGGTTCATCAGCTTGCCAACCAACTCCTTTGCCACCTTGGCTGATTTTTCAACTGCTTTCACCAACAAGTATGGTGAGAGAAAAGAGCCCCGTCATCAACTTGCTGCTCTAACAAACATCAAAAGAAGTGAAATGGAAACCATGGAAGATTTCAACAAGAAGTTCACCGATTTATACAATGCAATCCCTACAGATTACAAGCCAACTCCACATACTATACTGATTTACTACATTGAAGCTTTTAGTGGGGAAATGCAATATGAACTTAGAGACAAAGAGCCCACCACTTTGTTAGAAGCACAGACAATGGCAACTAAGATAGATAAAAACATGCAGTCTTCTGGTAAGGCAAATTTTCCTGGTTATTCGAGAGCTCAAACTCCATTGAAATCAATTGAGCCTAAAGATAAAGAGCCTGCAAATGAAATAGCTGCTTATGAGAAGAAACTCATTGATATGGCTGAAAGAATGGAGAAGATGGAACAAGAGCACCTTTCCCAAATAAAAGAAATGCAAAATCAGGTTATCAATATTGAAAGAACTCAACCTCAACCACCTACTAGGGTCTTTGCTGCAAAACCAAATTGGCAGAAGAAAATGCCCAATCATGAACAGAGGCCTCCTAACCAATTAGAGGTTGCTAACATGGTTGAATCATATAGACCATTTTGTAGGCCATGCGAATATTTCCACGAGGAATCTCATTGCTACCATGCATGCTATATTCAAGAGCATGGTTTTCCTGAAGGTTGTGGTCCTAGCGCACCAACAAGTGAGCCTGAATTCATTAATAATGTGGGGGACATCTATGGCATTCCCAGGGTTGAACCTTACACACCATTCTGTAGGGCATGCCAAGAATTCCATGAAGAAGACACTTGTCACCTTGCATGCTATATCCAAAAGCATGGTTTCCCTGAAGGGTTGGTTTGTTGGTCAGTTTTCATCAAGTGAGCCTGAGTGCATAAACTATGTAAATGACTTTTATGATTTTCCCGAAGATAGTGGGAACCAATTGGGTCAACCTATTACAGAAAATATAACATTTTCCCATCAAATTCCTGATAATCCTATCGTAGAGATTTATCAAATACCGAATATTGTTGAAGACCCTCCTCATGCCATCGAAACAAAAGACACTTTGGAGTGGGAAGTTTTTCAAGACTACTTCAGTGATGATGAACATTTATGTACTCCTGACCCGTCTCTAGAAGAAACCATTACAGATATCAACATTCATAAAGAAATCCATGAAAGTTGCAGAATGTGTGATAACACTCCCATTTGTTCTCCACATGGCAGTGAATATTCAGAAATTTTGGTCCCTTGTGATATTTTTGAAACACATATGTTTGAAGAAGATTGTTATGAAGTTGAGGATGATAGGTGTTGCCGCCTGGTTCCACACCTGGGAAAATGCAGCAAAAGTCTTCAAGCTGCTGGTGTGGCCTTGGGGGCAAGTCAGAGTCAAGTGCTGTCACTTGGGACTCGACTCCTCCGTCTAGGATTTCCTAGCGAAGCCAAGGGGGGTAGACCCTAAAAATTAAAAGAAAACTAAAGCCTCTAATCTAGGAGTTAGAAAAAATACTTTTGCAACCAAGACAGACAACATATACCCTTTTCAAATAAAGAACATCATTTATCATTTACTCCCATTTAGAATAATCATCATTTCAACTGCATACTAGTCAACAATAAAATGAAATTTGCATCAGGACCAGTGCCTTGCTATGGAGTCAAATAACAAATGCATAGACAGAAAAAGTAAATGTTGTGGAGTGTTCTTGGTTTATTTTAAAATTTAATGTGATGGTGATCTTTTTTATTAAGGCTGGTGGGTTCCCGATATACGCAAGGTACGGGGGAACATGTCCGGAAATTTGAAGCGTGGCTTCCCTCTCAGGCTTTAGGCTGGATCGGAGTCTCGAGGAGGTGTTCAGATGCTATACCAACGAGGGCAAGCCTAACGGTTTCCAAGAGGTCGCTATCCAGTTTTATCCCAAGCATTCTGGGAAATTTGCCCACGACAACAAATTGCGTGTTGTGCCGGATTTTCACAAAAGGGGTTTTTTATTGGGGTGGTGTTAAGCCCTATTACTAGTCATCCACTCCTTTCTGGTGTGTACCAACTGGATCAGACTAAGCTGCAAGTTGGCCACAGAGCATACGGGAGAAGACCTTGGTATATTTTATAAAATTTTAAGAACCCAAATTTTATCTTTTTATAACCCCAAGAGTCTCTTTTCAGGCATGCATTTCGGGCAAGCCCTCATACAAAACCCTACTTCGGGAAAGCAAGGGGGGCGTTATGAGTTTGTAAAAAAATGTGAAAAGCTAGGTTGTGAGTGAACTTGTGGCCCGCCAGTGGAACGGACCAACAAGGTTTATTTTAATCCTAATTTATTTTATTTAATGCCGGAAAACAAAGAAATAAACTACTCTAACATTCACGCCATGAAAATGAGACGACACAGGCCACCCCTGGGGGGATGGGGTATGGGCGCTGGCTAGCCCACTTGCTCTCGTTTAAAGATGTTTACAATGATATAGAGAAGTGCCCCAAGTCTACTTAATGTGACTTGGTGGCTTACAAAAATATGGAAAAATATGACCGGTTTTGAAAAATGTGGAAATTTGTCTTCCGGGTCGCCTGGATGCTCGAAATTTTGCCAGCACTTCCTCCTACCTGCTCATCTTTTGCTGCAAACCAGCAAGCAATAATTAGTACAAGATGCCCAAAAACACTTTAAGAGTGTCTTTGGAACACCTCCTAAAAACCCAAAAAAAACTAAGTTAAAAACTAAGTAAAAATGACAAAAATAACCAAGTAAAACAAGCTATGGGGCTTGTCTACTTGGGATCTTTGCTAGCCCTTTAATGGCTGCAAATTTCAAGCTCTATGGCAGCCAGATAAAACTTTGCAATCAGATCTAATACTTCTTTAGAAAAAAATTTGAAAGATTTCGACAACTTAAACTAGTTTTTTTGAAAAGAAAGTACTAGTAAATCATAAAATTTGATTTCTTTATAAATGAGAGAGAGAGAGATGGAACAAATCCTTGTCGAAAATCGAAGCTCTGAAGATGGTTCAGTGATGTTTGAAGGGACTATATCTGCAAAAAATGATTAGTAAAAGAGCGGAAACAAACAAGATCCTGCTTTTTTGCCAACTCAAGAAGACACCTGCACATCACAGATCTCACCAAACAAAAGATTAAGTGTAGATAAATGTACTCATAAGAAACTAAGCTGCTACAAATAAACAAATTTGACAAACAACTTATCTCATAGATGAGCACATCACACCCTTGAAGAATAAGACTTATGCACAAGTCACCTTGGGAAAGAAATCAAGATACTTCATCCACATGTAACCAAAACACCACAAGCTGACCTCCAAAGTCTTCTTTTATTCAAAATGATAAAACTATTACAATCATAAGTCAGCTGCTCCAAATCTCACTAGTGAACAATGGAGAGCAAGCTTCAATTTATAGAGGAAACAAGGAGGGAGGGCGCACTTAGTGAGGGAGTGAGAGGTGGAGTGGTGGCACAAATGGGGGAGGGGATAGGGCTGCCCACTCCACCTATTTAGCTGCCCCATATGCAGCACCAAAGGTGCCCATGCAGCAGCACAAAGCATGCTGCCCATTCCCCAACACGTGGGCTGCCAAAATAGCAAGTGCGCCCTCTCATCAAGTGAAGTGCGCCCCTCCCTTTAGCACGAGTTTCTCCTTGTTTGGGGCTGCCAAAATGGCACAAAATCAGCCCACTGTACTCCTATAACCAAGCTGGTCGAAATCAGACCCCAAAATCTCTCCAAAAATTAAATACTTTTTTATGTCATTTTCCCATTTTTCTATTTTTTTATGACTTTTTTGGGATTTTTTGATTTTTTTGATTTTGACCAAAGTAGAAGCACCCAAACATTAGGAAAAGTGGGTTTAGGGGTTTAGGGGGTACTCTGAGTTAGAAAACGAGTACCCCTAAGGCAAAAAATACCTCCAAACGCCCTAGATAGGCCAATTACAAAATTTTTAATTGGACCATTAAAAAAATGGCCCAATTTACGGAAAATTTAAAACTTGCCGAAAATTAAAAAAAACACCTAGGGGGACTTAGACATGTCCATATGACTCAAAATTAACGCCTAGCATGTTCATATACATTGACCCATAGACTCTAATAATTCCCTAAGGCCCGTCAGTCTCCCCAGGCATTCCAGCTTTGGAGGAGCAGGAGAAAAACCAATTAATTATGGAATGCAGTGATGCAAAACATAATAGATAGGTGAAAAAACTCCTTGGAATACCTGACTTGGCCAAAAAGTCCTAAGGAACCGAGTCTTTTACACAACACCATGCTAGCACGTTTTATTACAAACCCCGCAGGGCCATGGACATGTGGAAACAAAAATAAAAAATGGGGGCCTTTAAAAGGCCAGCTGGACATCAAATCACCAAAATTGAACATGTGTCATGTTCCACTTTGCCCGCTCGCTTGATAATCCAACCAAGTGCAACTTAGTTGGCAACATCTGGCTCCAACTGCGGGACGTGTGCTCGATCTGATTCAATCAAATAGAGTATGCGAGAATCCAAGAATCTCTGGTTCCTGCCACAAAATTAAAATGCATCAGTCCCATATTTTTGCCAAATGAAACATACGTTGCAACATTTATTTCCAAGCAAAACTAAAGTAAGTAAATGAAACTAATATACATCAATAATATACAAAACATAATGTACAAAAATGCAAGGCAAAGGTTTAGAGATGGCCCTGCTATCAATCTGCCCCCGTGGGCATTAGGAAATCTTCTTTGAAAAACAGCTTGAGATGTTGCCCATTGACTGGGAGAGTCAACCTTTCTCCATCCATAGTGCAAAGGAAGAAAGAATTAACCCCTGCTGGTTCAGCTATAATATATGGTCCTGTTATCACACAACTTGTAGTTGCCCCTAGAGGTATCCCATCCGGGACGGTAGAGGAGACAGGCAACTAAAGAGGTGACCCAAGAGATGCCACGGTTCCCAATGCAATGTGGGAGTCACGTCAACCGAGGCACTCTTCGCTTTAGGTCAAGGTATAACTAGACCAAGGGGGAGACCCTATACCCCAATCACAGTTGATTGGACCTAAACAAAGGTTTCTAAGGGTAGGTAAATGATGAGTTACGGAAACCAATGCAAGGCTAAGTGGACCTAAAGGTTAAGGTATGGTTGAAGGTGGTGTGATGGATAATAAGTGTTTCAACCTATAAATGGTTTAGGTCACATGATGGGGTATGATTACTAGGTATAGTACCAATGTGTTTGCACAAATGGGTCTAGTTCCTTGGGAAGTGTGAAATGGTTCTAGATGGACCCACAAGGTGAAGTTAGGTGTGAGGGTGGTACTATAGGTTAGATCTAGGATAAATTTATAAGTTGGAGTTGGTTCTAGGATTACCCATGTGCTAGATCTAGGGTTGGACACTAATCCCAAGAAGTGCGCCTTGCTTGGAGAAGGACTAGTGCCTTGTTTAGTGGGCTAATGGAGTCAAGAAAGATGTCAAAGTGTAGATCGGGACACCTAGAAGCCAAGTCAAGTGAAATGGATGTGATCCAATGGTTAGGTCTTACTAGATCTAGGTTTTTGAGTGATGACCAAAAGTGGACCACAATTCCTTAAAACAAGGAATGCAATCCCCAAGGTAGATCGGGGCAAAAGGATAGTCTAGACCTAGGTTTCAAGGCATGGGCATTCCAAATCTACGAAAATCTCCAACACCCACTTCCTAGAAGTGGTCCAACTCAAAATTTCCAAGGGGTGCGACTTGCTCAAGGAGAGGCAAAAAGTGGGTTTGGTGGACCATGCCAAGTCCAATGGCCACCAAAGTGTAGATCCGGGGTGCTAGTACCCCGATCTATGTTCCTTCAAAGTTTCAAATGAATCCAATGGGTAGATCTTGGTAGATCTAGGTTTTAAGGTGCCAAGAAGGTCAAAAGGGGGGTTTCAACCCCTCAAAACATGGAGAGATGTCCACAAGGTAGTTTTCACCAAAGTAAGGATATGGGTATGTGTTATCAAGTGTCTAGTTGTCAAATCAAGCGGGATCTCACATACCCATGTGCTAGATCTAGCCCAACAAGCCTCTCTCAAGGAAGTGCGCTTTAGGTCAAGGAGAGCTTTTTGTCTTAGAAAATGGGTCAATTCTTAGCCAATCACCACCAAATTATAGATCCAACTAGGGGTGGATGCTATAGAGGTGGGTTTTCAATATCTTTTCAAATTGAGGGCTAGATCTAAGTAGATCTAAGAAATACCAAAAACAAGGGTTTTAATTTGATTAGGGTTTTTGTGATCTAGAAATTATGGAAGATTCAAGGAAGAGAAGATCATACCTCTTGGGACATACCTGGATGAAGAGATGAATGCTAGTTGAGACGAGGATTACTTTGCCAAAGATCAAATGGAGAATTGTTGAAGCCCTCTTGCCAAATCGATTTTTCCAAGCCACATGAGATTCCTTCTAACCTGTCAAGCCAAGGAGCAAAGCATCAATTAGTTTAACAAATTGAAGGTAGATGCAAACAAGAGAGAGAAAAACATAGAATAGTTGACACAAAGGCAAAACCACTCCCTGTCAAACCCAAAACGACTTCTTCCAAGCTTGAAGGGCAAGCCTCCCCACCAATTCGCACTTGTCAAAGTCGCCCTCTCAACCTGCAAATAAAGTATGGCAAATACGCAAGAAAGCTACAAAAGATCCTCCAGTGCAATGGACAATAGCATTTACAATCGAAACAACCAACATCCACTCCAATCCAAGCATGTACTCCAAAAGATAGAAATTTTATTCCAAGAGCCAAGAGCCAAAAATCTCTAGATGATTTTACAATGAGGGGGTCTCCTCCTTATATAGGATAATAAAGACCAAAACCCTAGATCTCAAAACCACTTTTTGAAATGAGTGGTTGAGATTAAAAGATCTCACAACATAATCAATGGCTAAGATGAATCCATAACATAATATCACATGGATCACTCAACATAACAATAGCGCCCTCAATAAATGGTACAATAGAGGGTGACGTCATCCCACAAGAGGGGTATAAAGTACAATAATCCACCTCATGATGACTAGGACATGATAAAATAAGCACATGGTGGGGCTAGGAGGTATAAATCCTTGCTAGCTCACCCCAAGGCACAATGAAATAATAAAAATATGTCCAATATAATAATAATGACCAAAACTGTCCTCAGAATCCATGACAGTCGAGCAGTAAATGTCCTCCTGTGATCAATCTGGAGATACCCACATGGTGAAAAATGACTGGAAGATAGTGAGATCAACCTGGAAGACCTCTGTGAAAACCAAATGCCAAAACCTTGCCTCAATTGCCCAAATCGATTTCCTCAGTGACCACTTTATCCCATTTTTTAACTGCCTCGGGAACTGTGAAAGTGCCAAAACTGCCTCCTAGGGTGCTAGCGCTGTCCATCTGAGCCCACCAGGCTCTCCGGGAGGGGGGATAAATGGTAATAACAAGTGGCTGGACCACCCCCTCCATCATCAGCGCCCTAGGTGAACTGGCCTCTCGGGGCCCCTGCTGCTCAGGCTGGGAAATCAGCCCCAAATCTGGTCAACAAGTGTAAAACTGCATCAATCACTGCCAGAAGTGCCCGGAACTGAAAGATAAGTGTCTCAATGGATCCAGAAGACCCAAATCCACTAGGAATGAGTACTCATACACCCTGGGTTGCCCTAATGGGCCAGCTGTAGGGTCCACCATATATGGACAATGTATAATCTGCTGATCTGTAATAATAATAACCTGCTGAACTGGATCAAACATCATCTGTATCATATGTCCATCATATGACATCATCATCAAACATGTGGGACCATAAATCATCACCAATAATCATCATACATGGTCCACATCATCACGGATCCCAAGAATATATATAATCAAGGATAAACCACATCAGTAGACTAAGACAATGCTTCTTTAATCACTTCATAGCTAAGCTCAAAGTATAAATTCCATTCAGTGGCATTAATTAAGTTAACATATTCCGTGATAATATAAAATTACTTGCACCCTAGTTCAAATGACAAACTTACCCATTGGACATGGTCAAACTGCTAGTGAAGGATGAAGGCTAGGAGCAAGGTTGGGCCAAGGGTTTGACTTGTCTAACTTAACTCAAAAATACTTTGGACTGGGAGAAGGGGGAAGCTACAAACTCTGTGCTGGACAAAAGAACACGGGGGATGGCTGTGCCTCACAAATGGATAAGTTGTTTAGAGAGTGCTTATTCAACTTTAGGCACCATGTCTACATCAAGTTGATCCAAGTTCATTAGGATCATTCAATTTATTTCCATGGCCTTTTTGGCCTACATAACCCTTCGGATTTCAGATGTGCTGAGAAGCACAACTAGTTGCAGCTTGCATCCAGGGCATGTTTTTTTATATATTCACAAGGTCAGCAATTGTTTAGATATAGCTTTTAAGAACTATTGCTTTTTGGACCTTTCTTTATACTCTTCGAGGAGTATTTTTAGCTTTTCATTGCTCTTGCCCTTTTTTTGTTTCCATGGGCGAATTTATTTAGTTTCCACAGGTAGAACATGAGCTTTCAGTTTTAGCCAACAACATCTCAAGTGACTAGGGGGAGTTCGAGCCAAGGCCTACAATCCAACTCACCAAAGGCAAGTTCTGTCACCAACTCAGAGCCGAGACACTGAATAAACAGGGATGCGGTCCAAACACAGAGGTAGAAAAATGGGGAAGTCCTCAGTATCAGAAAGTCAAATAAGACAAGTCAGGGTTTAAAGTCAAACAGGAAGGTCATGTATGGATGGAGACAAGTGGATATGGAGCCTACACTAGCAGACAACAGGTGTCGGGAAAGACCATGTCTATGTAAGGTGAAATACCAGTAAGTTTTGTTAGATGACCTAAAAGTGCAAGCAATTGTCCATTTTAAGGTTTACAGTTCATTTTAAATAGTTTGCCACATCAGGAATAATATACCAAGCACATGCTATAATCATGACTAAATCAACAAGCTAATAATCCACTGTCAGTGAGAACATATCCATAGATCATACAACATCATCATAATAGCAATCATCATGCATCATCTGAAACACTGCTGAAGTACATCTCTAGGCACTGAACTGAAACTGTAATGGGATAAGTGGTCACATCAGTCATCCAAACTGAACTCTCAAGGCTCAGCCTTGACACAAGGTCATATACAAATCTGAATAATATACTGCTCTGATCATGAGTGATCCATAATATATAGCCATGCTCTGGAATAAATGAAGCTCTGGAGTGTGCAGATATCTGCTGTACAAGAATAGTAGCCCTGCTACTATGGTGTGATAACATCTGGCTCCGGCTGGGACAAGTGCTCTAAGGGAGAGAGCGCTTGAGAACCTCAGAATCTCTGGTCTCGAACTGCTCTGCATCAATCTTCAATCCAGCACTGCACCACCCTTGCTTTCAGCTTTCATCTTGCACCTGTTCCTGCTCTCACAAAAACTAGAATACCATCATGGAGCATGTATGGGATAAAAATAAAATAAAACTGAAATGAAATCTAATCTAAAACATAAACTGAAATGCATCAAAATATAAACATAACTAACCATGGCATATATTATTCATTTATCATTTTTATTTACTGTGCAGGAGGAAGAGAGAAATTCTTCAAACAGGTAAACTTGCACAGGCAGCCAACAATAAAAAAAAATGACAACTAAAATTTCTTAAATGCATGCAGGAGGAGCAACAAGCTTAGGAAGGAGCAAGACTCAACTCAGGCAGAAGAAGAAAAACGGGACCATACTCGGCACACAGAAAAAGAAAAATCACACAAATCCTACTGCTCAAGTGAACTTATTCAGAACCTACCTAATCTAAACATGCAAGGCAAGGCAAGGAAGGTCAGGGATAATAATCCCTTAGCTCCCTTTGATTGATAGGGAGTAAGATGCGTTGGCCAGTCCCAGTGGTGAGAAAACACATCTCATCAATGCAGCGCTCAATAGTAAGTGGTCCAACCCAAAAGTCACCTGATCCCCTAGATCGTATATAGAATAAATCATTAGGTATTACGACCTTATCACCAATTTTGAACTTTTGATGATTCACAGATTGAGGGATGACTTCAATAACATGTTCAGGAAAAGGTTGGATATCAGAGGTGCATTGAGGTTGAGGTGTAACTATATTTGAATTCCTATTGGGAGGAATTTCATCAAATCTGGGAGGTCCACCGTCTAAAGGTACAACTATGCTACCAATCAATACTTCTCCTATAATTCTCCTAGGAGGACTTTCTTCTAGTGGGTGTATGATATTCTTTGGTGTTTCCCCTATGGTCAAAACTTTAGCTTGGGTTAGGGGTGGAGGGCTTTGATTTTCACTACTTCTGCTACTACCTTCTCCTGATGGGATAGGCATAATCATGTTTTCTAAGAGTTCCAGATGGTCAGCAGGAATGGGAATATGAACTGTGCTAGGTGCATTGTGATCCCTCATATCCAAAGGTGTTGGTGAAGAATAAGGTGTGTCTGTGGAATCCATCTCCTCTTCACCACTAGGTAACTCACTAGGTAGGAGGAAACTAGGGTAATAAGGGGGTAAGTGTGAGTCAGTGGCTTCTTCTTGAAAAAGGGCTAGATTGTTCAAAGAAAAGTCTTCCTCAGGGGCATCATGGATCAAGGCATGTTCTTGCCGACTCATAGAGTTGTCATTCACCTGCCTCAAAACCCCATCCTCCAAGGACAAATGGGACAAATGATCAGGCATATCCGAAAAGTGATAATCAACTAGTTCTTCATCACTCTCCTCAGGTGAGGGGAGGTGTGTTCCTTCATTGTTATTTGTCCAAGGAGTGATGTGAGGTAAGCCTTGTCTTCCTCTTTCTGTGTTAAGGTCAACTAGGAAAAGCCATTCATGTACAGTCCTGGGTATATACTCACCCCTTCTAATTTGATCAAAGTTACCCTCCGAAGTGTTTAGTTGAATGGGAGGTGCAGGTTGGTCAATGTTTGGCCCTACATTATTGGGTTGGTTCGAGGTCCTAAGGTTTTCGGACACTTGAATGGACTGAGGGTCAACTTCAATAATTCTTTCTTCTACCATACTAGGATCATCATCATGACCACCCATGACCATAAAGATACCCTCCGGTAATAACTCACCCTCACCAAAAGTGTTTCTCACGCCATCCTCATAATTCTCAAGATGTCCATCATAAAATGGCTCCCGATACACCCTAACCAAAGACCCATCAGAGTTGGGGATGGTAGCATATGATAAGTCCATCTGAAGATGTCCCCCTAGCCCAGCGGACCACTTCCTACAAAGGAGCATGCCATAGGCTGGTGGGAGATCTATAACTACTATATCCATAAGCATAGATATGTCGGGGCATGAAAACAGGTCAGCTCTCAGGTTTTTGATCAAGCCGAAAACTTTGACTGGTTTAGAGTCAATTCCACAAACGTTCCCATAAGGTCTAGTTATTTTTAATCCCATAGCTTCCATGACTTGTAAAGGCATCACATTCATGGAGGCACCAGAATCCAACATACAGTTATGAAGGAGGAGATCACCTATGCGCAGTGTAAGGTAAAATGGTTGATGACCCCCATTCTTCCTCTCATACAAGGCAGTTTGGATGTTAATGGGAGGGTCATCCTCTTCCTCAACCACATCACAAGGTGCTGGGTTTTGAGAAGATGGATCCTCACCACTAGTCGTGGCAGTCTCAGGGATACTCTCGAAAAACTCTACCACTTGCTCCTTTATGGAAGGGATTTTCATTAACTCAGTGAGTGGAATGTTATGCATAACTTTGTCTAACTCTCTTTCGATATTGATATCAAAGTCATACTCAGACAAAGGGATTGGTTCACTCACTGGATTAGGCAACTCTTTGTTTTTCTTTTCACTAAAAGGGGTAGGCTTTGGGCCATCCTTTCTTCGTTGATAAGTTTTAAAAGGAGTTTGGTCATTGTTAACTTGTTCAGTAGCATAGATGGGACCACTAGGGTTTGTTTCTTCTATGGTGTTTTCTTCATGATCAATCAGGATTCTTCCGAAGTTTTTGTCAAATCTTAAGTCATCAACCCAATTAATGTTCTTTGGAGAATCCGGAGTATCATCACCATGGGTGGTATACTCAGGATCTTCCAACTTTTGCTCTTCAGACCAGTTTATGATAGGAGGTTCTTGATTCATAGGGTTTCTTCTATCTCCTTCATTAGGTTTCTTTTGTTGATTCCAATAAGGTTTAGGACCATAGGGCTGCCTATATCTATCCCCTTCTCTGTTTTTGGCTAGGTCCCTAGTTAGGAGGGTTAAGTTTTTCATCATTTCATGCATACTCTCCATCATTTCATTTGGATCTTTGCTAGGTTCCTTACTTTTCTTAAACTTAGGCTCAGATCTAGAGGAAGAAGGTCCACTAATTAGGTCAAAGAAGTTTTGTTTTCCCATGGAGGCAGCATTTGCCTCAGCTTTCTTGGCATTGTCTTGGGCTTCCTTCAAATTATTAGGGTCTTTGTCCTTTAGGTGGTAACCCAGGTAACCTTCATAAGCATTAAGGTAATGAATCAAGATGGCTTGGTCAAGGGGTCTTATGTTACTTGGGATGTTGGCAACAGTCCTATCGAAGCGTTGGTTAAACTCATGGACAGACTCATTCTCTTTCTTTTTGATGTCAAAAAGTTGGTGTAAAAGGAAACGCCCATCTAACTTGACTGACCACTCTTGCTTGAGTTTATCGGTGAATACATCATATCCATTGATTGATGATGCAAGCAAGCGGTCAAACCATTTGCGAGCATCACCCTCCAAGGATGCAAAGAGACCCCTAATAAACACATCCTCCTTTTCAGCCCCATATGCTTCCATATGAGCCCAAACATTGTCTATGTGGTCCTCGATAGAGGTGGCACAGTTGCCATTAAATTTCGGGATCTTTTCAAAGTACTTGTCTGGCATACTATGGGGAGCACCCAAGATCTGAGAAAAGTCTAAGGGAGAAGCTCTAGCCTTATGACCAAAAGCACGAGCAACAGGAGGGTTGTTTTGGTTGTTGATACCGGAGTTTGACTGACCTTGTCCTGCCATTGGATTGATTGGGCTTGAACTAGAGTTGTGATTAGGTGATAAAGGAGGAACCGGATTGAACAAAGGGGATCCTAAGATACGGTTTGGGGAACCTGAGTTAACAAGTTTCCACAAGAAATTAGTTGATTGGGTTTTAGGATCTCTTTTGTGATATGTGAGTGGGGTTCCTTCCAAATGATTTGATTTACCTCGCGTGTTGTAAGGATGACTATGAGCTCGCTCCTCAGCGGAGTCACGATTAGGAGTCGCCAGGTAGATTTTTAAGCTCTACTACCAAGAGGTATGTCGTTTAAAGTGCATAAAGGTAGTGAGACACAAAGGTGTGTTGAACCAAGGTAGGCCCCTACCTCCCCGGCAACGGCGCCAAAAAATGTTAATGTTGGCAAAGAGAACGGGAGTAGAGGTTTGAAAAATATATGTCGAACCAGGGTAGGCCTCTACCTTCCCCGGCAACGGCGCCAAAAATGTTAATGTTGGCAAAGAGAACGGGAGTAGAGGTTTGAAAAATATATGTCGAACCAGGGTAGGCCTCTACCTTCCCCGGCAACGGCGCCAAAAATGTTAATGTTGGCAAAGAGAACGGGAGTAGAGGTTTGAAAAATATATGTCGAACCAGGGTAGGCCTCTACCTTCCCCGGCAACGGCGCCAAAAATGTTATCACACAACTTGTAGTTGCCCCTAGAGGTATCCCATCCGGGACGGTAGAGGAGACAGGCAACTAAAGAGGTGACCCAAGAGATGCCACGGTTCCCAATGCAATGTGGGAGTCACGTCAACCGAGGCACTCTTCGCTTTAGGTCAAGGTATAACTAGACCAAGGGGGAGACCCTATACCCCAATCACAGTTGATTGGACCTAAACAAAGGTTTCTAAGGGTAGGTAAATGATGAGTTACGGAAACCAATGCAAGGCTAAGTGGACCTAAAGGTTAAGGTATGGTTGAAGGTGGTGTGATGGATAATAAGTGTTTCAACCTATGAATGGTTTAGGCCACATGATGGGGTATGATTACTAGGTATAGTACCAATGTGTTTGCACAAATGGGTCTAGTTTCTTGGGAAGTGTGAAATGGTTCTAGATGGACCCACAAGGTGAAGTTAGGTGTGAGGGTGGTACTATAGGTTAGATCTAGGATAAATTTATAAGTTGGAGTTGGTTCTAGGATTACCCATGTGCTAGATCTAGGGTTGGACACTAATCCCAAGAAGTGCGCCTTGCTTGGAGAAGGACTAGTGCCTTGTTTAGTGGGCTAATGGAGTCAAGAAAGATGTCAAAGTGTAGATCGGGACACCTAGAAGCCAAGTCAAGTGAAATGGATGTGATCCAATGGTTAGGTCTTACTAGATCTAGGTTTTTAAGTGATGACCAAAAGTGGACCACAATTCCTTAAAACAAGGAATGCAATCCCCAAGGTAGATCGGGGAAAAAGGATAGTCTAGACCTAGGTTTCAAGGCATGGGCATTCCAAATCTACGAAAATCTCCAACACCCACTTCCTAGAAGTGGTCCAACTCAAAACTCCCAAGGGGTGCGACTTTCTCAAGGAGAGGCAAAAAGTGGGTTTGGTGGACCATGCCAAGTCCAATGGCCACCAAAGTGTAGATCCGGGGTGCTAGTACCCCGATCTATGTTCCTTCAAAGTTTCAAATGAATCCAATGGGTAGATCTTGGTAGATCTAGGTTTTAAGGTGCCAAGAAGGTCAAAGGGGGGTTTCAACCCCTCAAAACATGGAGAGATGTCCACAAGGTAGTTTTCACCAAAGTAAGGATATGGGTATGTGTTATCAAGTGTCTAGTTGTCAAATCAAGCGGGATCTCACATACCCATGTGCTAAATCTAGCCCAACAAGCCTCTCTCAAGGAAGTGCGCTTTAGGTCAAGGAGAGCTTTTTGTCTTAGAAAATGGGTCAATTCTTAGCCAATCACCACCAAATTATAGATCCAACTAGGGGTGGATGCTATAGAGGTGGGTTTTCAATATCTTTTCAAATTGAGGGCTAGATCTAAGTAGATCTAAGAAATACCAAAAACAAGGGTTTTAATTTGATTAGGGTTTTTGTGATCTAGAAATTATGGAAGATTCAAGGAAGAGAAGATCATACCTCTTGGGACATACCTGGATGAAGAGATGAATGCTAGTTGAGACGAGGATTACTTTGCCAAAGATCAAATGGAGAATTGTTGAAGCCCTCTTGCCAAATCGATTTTTCCAAGCCACATGAGATTCCTTCTAACCTGTCAAGCCAAGGAGCAAAGCATCAATTAGTTTAACAAATTGAAGGTAGATGCAAACAAGAGAGAGAAAAACATAGAATAGTTGACACAAAGGCAAAACCACTCCCTGTCAAACCCAAAACGACTTCTTCCAAGCTTGAAGGGCAAGCCTCCCCACCAATTCGCACTTGTCAAAGTCGCCCTCTCAACCTGCAAATAAAGTATGGCAAATACGCAAGAAAGCTACAAAAGATCCTCCAGTGCAATGGACAATAGCATTTACAATCGAAACAACCAACATCCACTCCAATCCAAGCATGTACTCCAAAAGATAGAAATTTTATTCCAAGAGCCAAGAGCCAAAAATCTCTAGATGATTTTACAATGAGGGGGTCTCCTCCTTATATAGGATAATAAAGACCAAAACCCTAGATCTCAAAACCACTTTTTGAAATGAGTGGTTGAGATTAAAAGATCTCACAACATAATCAATGGCTAAGATGAATCCATAACATAATATCACATGGATCACTCAACATAACAATAGCGCCCTCAATAAATGGTACAATAGAGGGTGACGTCATCCCACAAGAGGGGTATAAAGTACAATAATCCACCTCATGATGACTAGGACATGATAAAATAAGCACATGGTGGGGCTAGGAGGTATAAATCCTTGCTAGCTCACCCCAAGGCACAATGAAATAATAAAAATATGTCCAATATAATAATAATGACCAAAACTGTCCTCAGAATCCATGACAGTCGAGCAGTAAATGTCCTCCTGTGATCAATCTGGAGATACCCACATGGTGAAAAATGACTGGAAGATAGTGAGATCAACCTGGAAGACCTCTGTGAAAACCAAATGCCAAAACCTTGCCTCAATTGCCCAAATCGATTTCCTCAGTGACCACTTTATCCCATTTTTTAACTGCCTCGGGAACTGTGAAAGTGCCAAAACTGCCTCCTAGGGTGCTAGCGCTGTCCATCTGAGCCCACCAGGCTCTCCGGGAGGGGGGATAAATGGTAATAACAAGTGGCTGGACCACCCCCTCCATCATCAGCGCCCTAGGTGAACTGGCCTCTCGGGGCCCCTGCTGCTCAGGCTGGGAAATCAGCCCCAAATCTGGTCAACAAGTGTAAAACTGCATCAATCACTGCCAGAAGTGCCCGGAACTGAAAGATAAGTGTCTCAATGGATCCAGAAGACCCAAATCCACTAGGAATGAGTACTCATACACCCTGGGTTGCCCTAATGGGCCAGCTGTAGGGTCCACCATATATGGACAATGTATAATCTGCTGATCTGTAATAATAATAACCTGCTGAACTGGATCAAACATCATCTGTATCATATGTCCATCATATGACATCATCATCAAACATGTGGGACCATAAATCATCACCAATAATCATCATACATGGTCCACATCATCACGGATCCCAAGAATATATATAATCAAGGATAAACCACATCAGTAGACTAAGACAATGCTTCTTTAATCACTTCATAGCTAAGCTCAAAGTATAAATTCCATTCAGTGGCATTAATTAAGTTAACATATTCCGTGATAATATAAAATTACTTGCACCCTAGTTCAAATGACAAACTTACCCATTGGACATGGTCAAACTGCTAGTGAAGGATGAAGGCTAGGAGCAAGGTTGGGCCAAGGGTTTGACTTGTCTAACTTAACTCAAAAATACTTTGGACTGGGAGAAGGGGGAAGCTACAAACTCTGTGCTGGACAAAAGAACACGGGGGATGGCTGTGCCTCACAAATGGATAAGTTGTTTAGAGAGTGCTTATTCAACTTTAGGCACCATGTCTACATCAAGTTGATCCAAGTTCATTAGGATCATTCAATTTATTTCCATGGCCTTTTTGGCCTACATAACCCTTCGGATTTCAGATGTGCTGAGAAGCACAACTAGTTGCAGCTTGCATCCAGGGCATGTTTTTTTATATATTCACAAGGTCAGCAATTGTTTAGATATAGCTTTTAAGAACTATTGCTTTTTGGACCTTTCTTTATACTCTTCGAGGAGTATTTTTAGCTTTTCATTGCTCTTGCCCTTTTTTTGTTTCCATGGGCGAATTTATTTAGTTTCCACAGGTAGAACATGAGCTTTCAGTTTTAGCCAACAACATCTCAAGTGACTAGGGGGAGTTCGAGCCAAGGCCTACAATCCAACTCACCAAAGGCAAGTTCTGTCACCAACTCAGAGCCGAGACACTGAATAAACAGGGATGCGGTCCAAACACAGAGGTAGAAAAATGGGGAAGTCCTCAGTATCAGAAAGTCAAATAAGACAAGTCAGGGTTTAAAGTCAAACAGGAAGGTCATGTATGGATGGAGACAAGTGGATATGGAGCCTACACTAGCAGACAACAGGTGTCGGGAAAGACCATGTCTATGTAAGGTGAAATACCAGTAAGTTTTGTTAGATGACCTAAAAGTGCAAGCAATTGTCCATTTTAAGGTTTACAGTTCATTTTAAATAGTTTGCCACATCAG
Source organism: Larix kaempferi (assembly GCA_027924585.1). Lineage (NCBI taxonomy): Eukaryota > Viridiplantae > Streptophyta > Pinopsida > Pinales > Pinaceae > Larix > Larix kaempferi. Next base: position 3,962,008 of record BSBM01000123.1, read on the forward strand.
GAATAATATACCAAGCACATGCTATAATCATGACTAAATCAACAAGCTAATAATCCACTGTCAGTGAGAACATATCCATAGATCATACAACATCATCATAATAGCAATCATCATGCATCATCTGAAACACTGCTGAAGTACATCTCTAGGCACTGAACTGAAACTGTAATGGGATAAGTGGTCACATCAGTCATCCAAACTGAACTCTCAAGGCTCAGCCTTGACACAAGGTCATATACAAATCTGAATAATATACTGCTCTGATCATGAGTGATCCATAATATATAGCCATGCTCTGGAATAAATGAAGCTCTGGAGTGTGCAGATATCTGCTGTACAAGAATAGTAGCCCTGCTACTATGGTGTGATAACATCTGGCTCCGGCTGGGACAAGTGCTCTAAGGGAGAGAGCGCTTGAGAACCTCAGAATCTCTGGTCTCGAACTGCTCTGCATCAATCTTCAATCCAGCACTGCACCACCCTTGCTTTCAGCTTTCATCTTGCACCTGTTCCTGCTCTCACAAAAACTAGAATACCATCATGGAGCATGTATGGGATAAAAATAAAATAAAACTGAAATGAAATCTAATCTAAAACATAAACTGAAATGCATCAAAATATAAACATAACTAACCATGGCATATATTATTCATTTATCATTTTTATTTACTGTGCAGGAGGAAGAGAGAAATTCTTCAAACAGGTAAACTTGCACAGGCAGCCAACAATAAAAAAAAATGACAACTAAAATTTCTTAAATGCATGCAGGAGGAGCAACAAGCTTAGGAAGGAGCAAGACTCAACTCAGGCAGAAGAAGAAAAACGGGACCATACTCGGCACACAGAAAAAGAAAAATCACACAAATCCTACTGCTCAAGTGAGCTTATTCAGAACCTACCTAATCTAAACATGCAAGGCAAGGCAAGGAAGGTCAGGGATAATAATCCCTTAGCTCCCTTTGATTGATAGGGAGTAAGATGCGTTGGCCAGTCCCAGTGGTGAGAAAACACATCTCATCAATGCAGCGCTCAATAGTAAGTGGTCCAACCCAAAAGTCACCTGATCCCCTAGATCGTATATAGAATAAATCATTAGGTATTACGACCTTATCACCAATTTTGAACTTTTGATGATTCACAGATTGAGGGATGACTTCAATAACATGTTCAGGAAAAGGTTGGATATCAGAGGTGCATTGAGGTTGAGGTGTAACTATATTTGAATTCCTATTGGGAGGAATTTCATCAAATCTGGGAGGTCCACCGTCTAAAGGTACAACTATGCTACCAATCAATACTTCTCCTATAATTCTCCTAGGAGGACTTTCTTCTAGTGGGTGTATGATATTCTTTGGTGTTTCCCCTATGGTCAAAACTTTAGCTTGGGTTAGGGGTGGAGGGCTTTGATTTTCACTACTTCTGCTACTACCTTCTCCTGATGGGATAGGCATAATCATGTTTTCTAAGAGTTCCAGATGGTCAGCAGGAATGGGAATATGAACTGTGCTAGGTGCATTGTGATCCCTCATATCCAAAGGTGTTGGTGAAGAATAAGGTGTGTCTGTGGAATCCATCTCCTCTTCACCACTAGGTAACTCACTAGGTAGGAGGAAACTAGGGTAATAAGGGGGTAAGTGTGAGTCAGTGGCTTCTTCTTGAAAAAGGGCTAGATTGTTCAAAGAAAAGTCTTCCTCAGGGGCATCATGGATCAAGGCATGTTCTTGCCGACTCATAGAGTTGTCATTCACCTGCCTCAAAACCCCATCCTCCAAGGACAAATGGGACAAATGATCAGGCATATCCGAAAAGTGATAATCAACTAGTTCTTCATCACTCTCCTCAGGTGAGGGGAGGTGTGTTCCTTCATTGTTATTTGTCCAAGGAGTGATGTGAGGTAAGCCTTGTCTTCCTCTTTCTGTGTTAAGGTCAACTAGGAAAAGCCATTCATGTACAGTCCTGGGTATATACTCACCCCTTCTAATTTGATCAAAGTTACCCTCCGAAGTGTTTAGTTGAATGGGAGGTGCAGGTTGGTCAATGTTTGGCCCTACATTATTGGGTTGGTTCGAGGTCCTAAGGTTTTCGGACACTTGAATGGACTGAGGGTCAACTTCAATAATTCTTTCTTCTACCATACTAGGATCATCATCATGACCACCCATGACCATAAAGATACCCTCCGGTAATAACTCACCCTCACCAAAAGTGTTTCTCACGCCATCCTCATAATTCTCAAGATGTCCATCATAAAATGGCTCCCGATACACCCTAACCAAAGACCCATCAGAGTTGGGGATGGTAGCATATGATAAGTCCATCTGAAGATGTCCCCCTAGCCCAGCGGACCACTTCCTACAAAGGAGCATGCCATAGGCTGGTGGGAGATCTATAACTACTATATCCATAAGCATAGATATGTCGGGGCATGAAAACAGGTCAGCTCTCAGGTTTTTGATCAAGCCGAAAACTTTGACTGGTTTAGAGTCAATTCCACAAACGTTCCCATAAGGTCTAGTTATTTTTAATCCCATAGCTTCCATGACTTGTAAAGGCATCACATTCATGGAGGCACCAGAATCCAACATACAGTTATGAAGGAGGAGATCACCTATGCGCAGTGTAAGGTAAAATGGTTGATGACCCCCATTCTTCCTCTCATACAAGGCAGTTTGGATGTTAATGGGAGGGTCATCCTCTTCCTCAACCACATCACAAGGTGCTGGGTTTTGAGAAGATGGATCCTCACCACTAGTCGTGGCAGTCTCAGGGATACTCTCGAAAAACTCTACCACTTGCTCCTTTATGGAAGGGATTTTCATTAACTCAGTGAGTGGAATGTTATGCATAACTTTGTCTAACTCTCTTTCGATATTGATATCAAAGTCATACTCAGACAAAGGGATTGGTTCACTCACTGGATTAGGCAACTCTTTGTTTTTCTTTTCACTAAAAGGGGTAGGCTTTGGGCCATCCTTTCTTCGTTGATAAGTTTTAAAAGGAGTTTGGTCATTGTTAACTTGTTCAGTAGCATAGATGGGACCACTAGGGTTTGTTTCTTCTATGGTGTTTTCTTCATGATCAATCAGGATTCTTCCGAAGTTTTTGTCAAATCTTAAGTCATCAACCCAATTAATGTTCTTTGGAGAATCCGGAGTATCATCACCATGGGTGGTATACTCAGGATCTTCCAACTTTTGCTCTTCAGACCAGTTTATGATAGGAGGTTCTTGATTCATAGGGTTTCTTCTATCTCCTTCATTAGGTTTCTTTTGTTGATTCCAATAAGGTTTAGGACCATAGGGCTGCCTATATCTATCCCCTTCTCTGTTTTTGGCTAGGTCCCTAGTTAGGAGGGTTAAGTTTTTCATCATTTCATGCATACTCTCCATCATTTCATTTGGATCTTTGCTAGGTTCCTTACTTTTCTTAAACTTAGGCTCAGATCTAGAGGAAGAAGGTCCACTAATTAGGTCAAAGAAGTTTTGTTTTCCCATGGAGGCAGCATTTGCCTCAGCTTTCTTGGCATTGTCTTGGGCTTCCTTCAAATTATTAGGGTCTTTGTCCTTTAGGTGGTAACCCAGGTAACCTTCATAAGCATTAAGGTAATGAATCAAGATGGCTTGGTCAAGGGGTCTTATGTTACTTGGGATGTTGGCAACAGTCCTATCGAAGCGTTGGTTAAACTCATGGACAGACTCATTCTCTTTCTTTTTGATGTCAAAAAGTTGGTGTAAAAGGAAACGCCCATCTAACTTGACTGACCACTCTTGCTTGAGTTTATCGGTGAATACATCATATCCATTGATTGATGATGCAAGCAAGCGGTCAAACCATTTGCGAGCATCACCCTCCAAGGATGCAAAGAGACCCCTAATAAACACATCCTCCTTTTCAGCCCCATATGCTTCCATATGAGCCCAAACATTGTCTATGTGGTCCTCGATAGAGGTGGCACAGTTGCCATTAAATTTCGGGATCTTTTCAAAGTACTTGTCTGGCATACTATGGGGAGCACCCAAGATCTGAGAAAAGTCTAAGGGAGAAGCTCTAGCCTTATGACCAAAAGCACGAGCAACAGGAGGGTTGTTTTGGTTGTTGATACCGGAGTTTGACTGACCTTGTCCTGCCATTGGATTGATTGGGCTTGAACTAGAGTTGTGATTAGGTGATAAAGGAGGAACCGGATTGAACAAAGGGGATCCTAAGATACGGTTTGGGGAACCTGAGTTAACAAGTTTCCACAAGAAATTAGTTGATTGGGTTTTAGGATCTCTTTTGTGATATGTGAGTGGGGTTCCTTCCAAATGATTTGATTTACCTCGCGTGTTGTAAGGATGACTATGAGCTCGCTCCTCAGCGGAGTCACGATTAGGAGTCGCCAGGTAGATTTTTAAGCTCTACTACCAAGAGGTATGTCGTTTAAAGTGCATAAAGGTAGTGAGACACAAAGGTGTGTTGAACCAAGGTAGGCCCCTACCTCCCCGGCAACGGCGCCAAAAAATGTTAATGTTGGCAAAGAGAACGGGAGTAGAGGTTTGAAAAATATATGTCGAACCAGGGTAGGCCTCTACCTTCCCCGGCAACGGCGCCAAAAATGTTAATGTTGGCAAAGAGAACGGGAGTAGAGGTTTGAAAAATATATGTCGAACCAGGGTAGGCCTCTACCTTCCCCGGCAACGGCGCCAAAAATGTTAATGTTGGCAAAGAGAACGGGAGTAGAGGTTTGAAAAATATATGTCGAACCAGGGTAGGCCTCTACCTTCCCCGGCAACGGCGCCAAAAATGTTATCACACAACTTGTAGTTGCCCCTAGAGGTATCCCATCCGGGACGGTAGAGGAGACAGGCAACTAAAGAGGTGACCCAAGAGATGCCACGGTTCCCAATGCAATGTGGGAGTCACGTCAACCGAGGCACTCTTCGCTTTAGGTCAAGGTATAACTAGACCAAGGGGGAGACCCTATACCCCAATCACAGTTGATTGGACCTAAACAAAGGTTTCTAAGGGTAGGTAAATGATGAGTTACGGAAACCAATGCAAGGCTAAGTGGACCTAAAGGTTAAGGTATGGTTGAAGGTGGTGTGATGGATAATAAGTGTTTCAACCTATGAATGGTTTAGGCCACATGATGGGGTATGATTACTAGGTATAGTACCAATGTGTTTGCACAAATGGGTCTAGTTTCTTGGGAAGTGTGAAATGGTTCTAGATGGACCCACAAGGTGAAGTTAGGTGTGAGGGTGGTACTATAGGTTAGATCTAGGATAAATTTATAAGTTGGAGTTGGTTCTAGGATTACCCATGTGCTAGATCTAGGGTTGGACACTAATCCCAAGAAGTGCGCCTTGCTTGGAGAAGGACTAGTGCCTTGTTTAGTGGGCTAATGGAGTCAAGAAAGATGTCAAAGTGTAGATCGGGACACCTAGAAGCCAAGTCAAGTGAAATGGATGTGATCCAATGGTTAGGTCTTACTAGATCTAGGTTTTTAAGTGATGACCAAAAGTGGACCACAATTCCTTAAAACAAGGAATGCAATCCCCAAGGTAGATCGGGGCAAAAGGATAGTCTAGACCTAGGTTTCAAGGCATGGGCATTCCAAATCTACGAAAATCTCCAACACCCACTTCCTAGAAGTGGTCCAACTCAAAACTCCCAAGGGGTGCGACTTTCTCAAGGAGAGGCAAAAAGTGGGTTTGGTGGACCATGCCAAGTCCAATGGCCACCAAAGTGTAGATCCGGGGTGCTAGTACCCCGATCTATGTTCCTTCAAAGTTTCAAATGAATCCAATGGGTAGATCTTGGTAGATCTAGGTTTTAAGGTGCCAAGAAGGTCAAAGGGGGGTTTCAACCCCTCAAAACATGGAGAGATGTCCACAAGGTAGTTTTCACCAAAGTAAGGATATGGGTATGTGTTATCAAGTGTCTAGTTGTCAAATCAAGCGGGATCTCACATACCCATGTGCTAAATCTAGCCCAACAAGCCTCTCTCAAGGAAGTGCGCTTTAGGTCAAGGAGAGCTTTTTGTCTTAGAAAATGGGTCAATTCTTAGCCAATCACCACCAAATTATAGATCCAACTAGGGGTGGATGCTATAGAGGTGGGTTTTCAATATCTTTTCAAATTGAGGGCTAGATCTAAGTAGATCTAAGAAATACCAAAAACAAGGGTTTTAATTTGATTAGGGTTTTTGTGATCTAGAAATTATGGAAGATTCAAGGAAGAGAAGATCATACCTCTTGGGACATACCTGGATGAAGAGATGAATGCTAGTTGAGACGAGGATTACTTTGCCAAAGATCAAATGGAGAATTGTTGAAGCCCTCTTGCCAAATCGATTTTTCCAAGCCACATGAGATTCCTTCTAACCTGTCAAGCCAAGGAGCAAAGCATCAATTAGTTTAACAAATTGAAGGTAGATGCAAACAAGAGAGAGAAAAACATAGAATAGTTGACACAAAGGCAAAACCACTCCCTGTCAAACCCAAAACGACTTCTTCCAAGCTTGAAGGGCAAGCCTCCCCACCAATTCGCACTTGTCAAAGTCGCCCTCTCAACCTGCAAATAAAGTATGGCAAATACGCAAGAAAGCTACAAAAGATCCTCCAGTGCAATGGACAATAGCATTTACAATCGAAACAACCAACATCCACTCCAATCCAAGCATGTACTCCAAAAGATAGAAATTTTATTCCAAGAGCCAAGAGCCAAAAATCTCTAGATGATTTTACAATGAGGGGGTCTCCTCCTTATATAGGATAATAAAGACCAAAACCCTAGATCTCAAAACCACTTTTTGAAATGAGTGGTTGAGATTAAAAGATCTCACAACATAATCAATGGCTAAGATGAATCCATAACATAATATCACATGGATCACTCAACATAACAATAGCGCCCTCAATAAATGGTACAATAGAGGGTGACGTCATCCCACAAGAGGGGTATAAAGTACAATAATCCACCTCATGATGACTAGGACATGATAAAATAAGCACATGGTGGGGCTAGGAGGTATAAATCCTTGCTAGCTCACCCCAAGGCACAATGAAATAATAAAAATATGTCCAATATAATAATAATGACCAAAACTGTCCTCAGAATCCATGACAGTCGAGCAGTAAATGTCCTCCTGTGATCAATCTGGAGATACCCACATGGTGAAAAATGACTGGAAGATAGTGAGATCAACCTGGAAGACCTCTGTGAAAACCAAATGCCAAAACCTTGCCTCAATTGCCCAAATCGATTTCCTCAGTGACCACTTTATCCCATTTTTTAACTGCCTCGGGAACTGTGAAAGTGCCAAAACTGCCTCCTAGGGTGCTAGCGCTGTCCATCTGAGCCCACCAGGCTCTCCGGGAGGGGGGATAAATGGTAATAACAAGTGGCTGGACCACCCCCTCCATCATCAGCGCCCTAGGTGAACTGGCCTCTCGGGGCCCCTGCTGCTCAGGCTGGGAAATCAGCCCCAAATCTGGTCAACAAGTGTAAAACTGCATCAATCACTGCCAGAAGTGCCCGGAACTGAAAGATAAGTGTCTCAATGGATCCAGAAGACCCAAATCCACTAGGAATGAGTACTCATACACCCTGGGTTGCCCTAATGGGCCAGCTGTAGGGTCCACCATATATGGACAATGTATAATCTGCTGATCTGTAATAATAATAACCTGCTGAACTGGATCAAACATCATCTGTATCATATGTCCATCATATGACATCATCATCAAACATGTGGGACCATAAATCATCACCAATAATCATCATACATGGTCCACATCATCACGGATCCCAAGAATATATATAATCAAGGATAAACCACATCAGTAGACTAAGACAATGCTTCTTTAATCACTTCATAGCTAAGCTCAAAGTATAAATTCCATTCAGTGGCATTAATTAAGTTAACATATTCCGTGATAATATAAAATTACTTGCACCCTAGTTCAAATGACAAACTTACCCATTGGACATGGTCAAACTGCTAGTGAAGGATGAAGGCTAGGAGCAAGGTTGGGCCAAGGGTTTGACTTGTCTAACTTAACTCAAAAATACTTTGGACTGGGAGAAGGGGGAAGCTACAAACTCTGTGCTGGACAAAAGAACACGGGGGATGGCTGTGCCTCACAAATGGATAAGTTGTTTAGAGAGTGCTTATTCAACTTTAGGCACCATGTCTACATCAAGTTGATCCAAGTTCATTAGGATCATTCAATTTATTTCCATGGCCTTTTTGGCCTACATAACCCTTCGGATTTCAGATGTGCTGAGAAGCACAACTAGTTGCAGCTTGCATCCAGGGCATGTTTTTTTATATATTCACAAGGTCAGCAATTGTTTAGATATAGCTTTTAAGAACTATTGCTTTTTGGACCTTTCTTTATACTCTTCGAGGAGTATTTTTAGCTTTTCATTGCTCTTGCCCTTTTTTTGTTTCCATGGGCGAATTTATTTAGTTTCCACAGGTAGAACATGAGCTTTCAGTTTTAGCCAACAACATCTCAAGTGACTAGGGGGAGTTCGAGCCAAGGCCTACAATCCAACTCACCAAAGGCAAGTTCTGTCACCAACTCAGAGCCGAGACACTGAATAAACAGGGATGCGGTCCAAACACAGAGGTAGAAAAATGGGGAAGTCCTCAGTATCAGAAAGTCAAATAAGACAAGTCAGGGTTTAAAGTCAAACAGGAAGGTCATGTATGGATGGAGACAAGTGGATATGGAGCCTACACTAGCAGACAACAGGTGTCGGGAAAGACCATGTCTATGTAAGGTGAAATACCAGTAAGTTTTGTTAGATGACCTAAAAGTGCAAGCAATTGTCCATTTTAAGGTTTACAGTTCATTTTAAATAGTTTGCCACATCAGGAATAATATACCAAGCACATGCTATAATCATGACTAAATCAACAAGCTAATAATCCACTGTCAGTGAGAACATATCCATAGATCATACAACATCATCATAATAGCAATCATCATGCATCATCTGAAACACTGCTGAAGTACATCTCTAGGCACTGAACTGAAACTGTAATGGGATAAGTGGTCACATCAGTCATCCAAACTGAACTCTCAAGGCTCAGCCTTGACACAAGGTCATATACAAATCTGAATAATATACTGCTCTGATCATGAGTGATCCATAATATATAGCCATGCTCTGGAATAAATGAAGCTCTGGAGTGTGCAGATATCTGCTGTACAAGAATAGTAGCCCTGCTACTATGGTGTGATAACATCTGGCTCCGGCTGGGACAAGTGCTCTAAGGGAGAGAGCGCTTGAGAACCTCAGAATCTCTGGTCTCGAACTGCTCTGCATCAATCTTCAATCCAGCACTGCACCACCCTTGCTTTCAGCTTTCATCTTGCACCTGTTCCTGCTCTCACAAAAACTAGAATACCATCATGGAGCATGTATGGGATAAAAATAAAATAAAACTGAAATGAAATCTAATCTAAAACATAAACTGAAATGCATCAAAATATAAACATAACTAACCATGGCATATATTATTCATTTATCATTTTTATTTACTGTGCAGGAGGAAGAGAGAAATTCTTCAAACAGGTAAACTTGCACAGGCAGCCAACAATAAAAAAAAATGACAACTAAAATTTCTTAAATGCATGCAGGAGGAGCAACAAGCTTAGGAAGGAGCAAGACTCAACTCAGGCAGAAGAAGAAAAACGGGACCATACTCGGCACACAGAAAAAGAAAAATCACACAAATCCTACTGCTCAAGTGAGCTTATTCAGAACCTACCTAATCTAAACATGCAAGGCAAGGCAAGGAAGGTCAGGGATAATAATCCCTTAGCTCCCTTTGATTGATAGGGAGTAAGATGCGTTGGCCAGTCCCAGTGGTGAGAAAACACATCTCATCAATGCAGCGCTCAATAGTAAGTGGTCCAACCCAAAAGTCACCTGATCCCCTAGATCGTATATAGAATAAATCATTAGGTATTACGACCTTATCACCAATTTTGAACTTTTGATGATTCACAGATTGAGGGATGACTTCAATAACATGTTCAGGAAAAGGTTGGATATCAGAGGTGCATTGAGGTTGAGGTGTAACTATATTTGAATTCCTATTGGGAGGAATTTCATCAAATCTGGGAGGTCCACCGTCTAAAGGTACAACTATGCTACCAATCAATACTTCTCCTATAATTCTCCTAGGAGGACTTTCTTCTAGTGGGTGTATGATATTCTTTGGTGTTTCCCCTATGGTCAAAACTTTAGCTTGGGTTAGGGGTGGAGGGCTTTGATTTTCACTACTTCTGCTACTACCTTCTCCTGATGGGATAGGCATAATCATGTTTTCTAAGAGTTCCAGATGGTCAGCAGGAATGGGAATATGAACTGTGCTAGGTGCATTGTGATCCCTCATATCCAAAGGTGTTGGTGAAGAATAAGGTGTGTCTGTGGAATCCATCTCCTCTTCACCACTAGGTAACTCACTAGGTAGGAGGAAACTAGGGTAATAAGGGGGTAAGTGTGAGTCAGTGGCTTCTTCTTGAAAAAGGGCTAGATTGTTCAAAGAAAAGTCTTCCTCAGGGGCATCATGGATCAAGGCATGTTCTTGCCGACTCATAGAGTTGTCATTCACCTGCCTCAAAACCCCATCCTCCAAGGACAAATGGGACAAATGATCAGGCATATCCGAAAAGTGATAATCAACTAGTTCTTCATCACTCTCCTCAGGTGAGGGGAGGTGTGTTCCTTCATTGTTATTTGTCCAAGGAGTGATGTGAGGTAAGCCTTGTCTTCCTCTTTCTGTGTTAAGGTCAACTAGGAAAAGCCATTCATGTACAGTCCTGGGTATATACTCACCCCTTCTAATTTGATCAAAGTTACCCTCCGAAGTGTTTAGTTGAATGGGAGGTGCAGGTTGGTCAATGTTTGGCCCTACATTATTGGGTTGGTTCGAGGTCCTAAGGTTTTCGGACACTTGAATGGACTGAGGGTCAACTTCAATAATTCTTTCTTCTACCATACTAGGATCATCATCATGACCACCCATGACCATAAAGATACCCTCCGGTAATAACTCACCCTCACCAAAAGTGTTTCTCACGCCATCCTCATAATTCTCAAGATGTCCATCATAAAATGGCTCCCGATACACCCTAACCAAAGACCCATCAGAGTTGGGGATGGTAGCATATGATAAGTCCATCTGAAGATGTCCCCCTAGCCCAGCGGACCACTTCCTACAAAGGAGCATGCCATAGGCTGGTGGGAGATCTATAACTACTATATCCATAAGCATAGATATGTCGGGGCATGAAAACAGGTCAGCTCTCAGGTTTTTGATCAAGCCGAAAACTTTGACTGGTTTAGAGTCAATTCCACAAACGTTCCCATAAGGTCTAGTTATTTTTAATCCCATAGCTTCCATGACTTGTAAAGGCATCACATTCATGGAGGCACCAGAATCCAACATACAGTTATGAAGGAGGAGATCACCTATGCGCAGTGTAAGGTAAAATGGTTGATGACCCCCATTCTTCCTCTCATACAAGGCAGTTTGGATGTTAATGGGAGGGTCATCCTCTTCCTCACCCACATCACAAGGTGCTGGGTTTTGAGAAGATGGATCCTCACCACTAGTCGTGGCAGTCTCAGGGATACTCTCGAAAAACTCTACCACTTGCTCCTTTATGGAAGGGATTTTCATTAACTCAGTGAGTGGAATGTTATGCATAACTTTGTCTAACTCTCTTTCGATATTGATATCAAAGTCATACTCAGACAAAGGGATTGGTTCACTCACTGGATTAGGCAACTCTTTGTTTTTCTTTTCACTAAAAGGGGTAGGCTTTGGGCCATCCTTTCTTCGTTGATAAGTTTTAAAAGGAGTTTGGTCATTGTTAACTTGTTCAGTAGCATAGATGGGACCACTAGGGTTTGTTTCTTCTATGGTGTTTTCTTCATGATCAATCAGGATTCTTCCGAAGTTTTTGTCAAATCTTAAGTCATCAACCCAATTAATGTTCTTTGGAGAATCCGGAGTATCATCACCATGGGTGGTATACTCAGGATCTTCCAACTTTTGCTCTTCAGACCAGTTTATGATAGGAGGTTCTTGATTCATAGGGTTTCTTCTATCTCCTTCATTAGGTTTCTTTTGTTGATTCCAATAAGGTTTAGGACCATAGGGCTGCCTATATCTATCCCCTTCTCTGTTTTTGGCTAGGTCCCTAGTTAGGAGGGTTAAGTTTTTCATCATTTCATGCATACTCTCCATCATTTCATTTGGATCTTTGCTAGGTTCCTTACTTTTCTTAAACTTAGGCTCAGATCTAGAGGAAGAAGGTCCACTAATTAGGTCAAAGAAGTTTTGTTTTCCCATGGAGGCAGCATTTGCCTCAGCTTTCTTGGCATTGTCTTGGGCTTCCTTCAAATTATTAGGGTCTTTGTCCTTTAGGTGGTAACCCAGGTAACCTTCATAAGCATTAAGGTAATGAATCAAGATGGCTTGGTCAAGGGGTCTTATGTTACTTGGGATGTTGGCAACAGTCCTATCGAAGCGTTGGTTAAACTCATGGACAGACTCATTCTCTTTCTTTTTGATGTCAAAAAGTTGGTGTAAAAGGAAACGCCCATCTAACTTGACTGACCACTCTTGCTTGAGTTTATCGGTGAATACATCATATCCATTGATTGATGATGCAAGCAAGCGGTCAAACCATTTGCGAGCATCACCCTCCAAGGATGCAAAGAGACCCCTAATAAACACATCCTCCTTTTCAGCCCCATATGCTTCCATATGAGCCCAAACATTGTCTATGTGGTCCTCGATAGAGGTGGCACAGTTGCCATTAAATTTCGGGATCTTTTCAAAGTACTTGTCTGGCATACTATGGGGAGCACCCAAGATCTGAGAAAAGTCTAAGGGAGAAGCTCTAGCCTTATGACCAAAAGCACGAGCAACAGGAGGGTTGTTTTGGTTGTTGATACCGGAGTTTGACTGACCTTGTCCTGCCATTGGATTGATTGGGCTTGAACTAGAGTTGTGATTAGGTGATAAAGGAGGAACCGGATTGAACAAAGGGGATCCTAAGATACGGTTTGGGGAACCTGAGTTAACAAGTTTCCACAAGAAATTAGTTGATTGGGTTTTAGGATCTCTTTTGTGATATGTGAGTGGGGTTCCTTCCAAATGATTTGATTTACCTCGCGTGTTGTAAGGATGACTATGAGCTCGCTCCTCAGCGGAGTCACGATTAGGAGTCGCCAGGTAGATTTTTAAGCTCTACTACCAAGAGGTATGTCGTTTAAAGTGCATAAAGGTAGTGAGACACAAAGGTGTGTTGAACCAAGGTAGGCCCCTACCTCCCCGGCAACGGCGCCAAAAAATGTTAATGTTGGCAAAGAGAACGGGAGTAGAGGTTTGAAAAATATATGTCGAACCAGGGTAGGCCTCTACCTTCCCCGGCAACGGCGCCAAAAATGTTAATGTTGGCAAAGAGAACGGGAGTAGAGGTTTGAAAAATATATGTCGAACCAGGGTAGGCCTCTACCTTCCCCGGCAACGGCGCCAAAAATGTTAATGTTGGCAAAGAGAACGGGAGTAGAGGTTTGAAAAATATATGTCGAACCAGGGTAGGCCTCTACCTTCCCCGGCAACGGCGCCAAAAATGTTATCACACAACTTGTAGTTGCCCCTAGAGGTATCCCATCCGGGACGGTAGAGGAGACAGGCAACTAAAGAGGTGACCCAAGAGATGCCACGGTTCCCAATGCAATGTGGGAGTCACGTCAACCGAGGCACTCTTCGCTTTAGGTCAAGGTATAACTAGACCAAGGGGGAGACCCTATACCCCAATCACAGTTGATTGGACCTAAACAAAGGTTTCTAAGGGTAGGTAAATGATGAGTTACGGAAACCAATGCAAGGCTAAGTGGACCTAAAGGTTAAGGTATGGTTGAAGGTGGTGTGATGGATAATAAGTGTTTCAACCTATGAATGGTTTAGGCCACATGATGGGGTATGATTACTAGGTATAGTACCAATGTGTTTGCACAAATGGGTCTAGTTTCTTGGGAAGTGTGAAATGGTTCTAGATGGACCCACAAGGTGAAGTTAGGTGTGAGGGTGGTACTATAGGTTAGATCTAGGATAAATTTATAAGTTGGAGTTGGTTCTAGGATTACCCATGTGCTAGATCTAGGGTTGGACACTAATCCCAAGAAGTGCGCCTTGCTTGGAGAAGGACTAGTGCCTTGTTTAGTGGGCTAATGGAGTCAAGAAAGATGTCAAAGTGTAGATCGGGACACCTAGAAGCCAAGTCAAGTGAAATGGATGTGATCCAATGGTTAGGTCTTACTAGATCTAGGTTTTTAAGTGATGACCAAAAGTGGACCACAATTCCTTAAAACAAGGAATGCAATCCCCAAGGTAGATCGGGGCAAAAGGATAGTCTAGACCTAGGTTTCAAGGCATGGGCATTCCAAATCTACGAAAATCTCCAACACCCACTTCCTAGAAGTGGTCCAACTCAAAACTCCCAAGGGGTGCGACTTTCTCAAGGAGAGGCAAAAAGTGGGTTTGGTGGACCATGCCAAGTCCAATGGCCACCAAAGTGTAGATCCGGGGTGCTAGTACCCCGATCTATGTTCCTTCAAAGTTTCAAATGAATCCAATGGGTAGATCTTGGTAGATCTAGGTTTTAAGGTGCCAAGAAGGTCAAAGGGGGGTTTCAACCCCTCAAAACATGGAGAGATGTCCACAAGGTAGTTTTCACCAAAGTAAGGATATGGGTATGTGTTATCAAGTGTCTAGTTGTCAAATCAAGCGGGATCTCACATACCCATGTGCTAAATCTAGCCCAACAAGCCTCTCTCAAGGAAGTGCGCTTTAGGTCAAGGAGAGCTTTTTGTCTTAGAAAATGGGTCAATTCTTAGCCAATCACCACCAAATTATAGATCCAACTAGGGGTGGATGCTATAGAGGTGGGTTTTCAATATCTTTTCAAATTGAGGGCTAGATCTAAGTAGATCTAAGAAATACCAAAAACAAGGGTTTTAATTTGATTAGGGTTTTTGTGATCTAGAAATTATGGAAGATTCAAGGAAGAGAAGATCATACCTCTTGGGACATACCTGGATGAAGAGATGAATGCTAGTTGAGACGAGGATTACTTTGCCAAAGATCAAATGGAGAATTGTTGAAGCCCTCTTGCCAAATCGATTTTTCCAAGCCACATGAGATTCCTTCTAACCTGTCAAGCCAAGGAGCAAAGCATCAATTAGTTTAACAAATTGAAGGTAGATGCAAACAAGAGAGAGAAAAACATAGAATAGTTGACACAAAGGCAAAACCACTCCCTGTCAAACCCAAAACGACTTCTTCCAAGCTTGAAGGGCAAGCCTCCCCACCAATTCGCACTTGTCAAAGTCGCCCTCTCAACCTGCAAATAAAGTATGGCAAATACGCAAGAAAGCTACAAAAGATCCTCCAGTGCAATGGACAATAGCATTTACAATCGAAACAACCAACATCCACTCCAATCCAAGCATGTACTCCAAAAGATAGAAATTTTATTCCAAGAGCCAAGAGCCAAAAATCTCTAGATGATTTTACAATGAGGGGGTCTCCTCCTTATATAGGATAATAAAGACCAAAACCCTAGATCTCAAAACCACTTTTTGAAATGAGTGGTTGAGATTAAAAGATCTCACAACATAATCAATGGCTAAGATGAATCCATAACATAATATCACATGGATCACTCAACATAACAATAGCGCCCTCAATAAATGGTACAATAGAGGGTGACGTCATCCCACAAGAGGGGTATAAAGTACAATAATCCACCTCATGATGACTAGGACATGATAAAATAAGCACATGGTGGGGCTAGGAGGTATAAATCCTTGCTAGCTCACCCCAAGGCACAATGAAATAATAAAAATATGTCCAATATAATAATAATGACCAAAACTGTCCTCAGAATCCATGACAGTCGAGCAGTAAATGTCCTCCTGTGATCAATCTGGAGATACCCACATGGTGAAAAATGACTGGAAGATAGTGAGATCAACCTGGAAGACCTCTGTGAAAACCAAATGCCAAAACCTTGCCTCAATTGCCCAAATCGATTTCCTCAGTGACCACTTTATCCCATTTTTTAACTGCCTCGGGAACTGTGAAAGTGCCAAAACTGCCTCCTAGGGTGCTAGCGCTGTCCATCTGAGCCCACCAGGCTCTCCGGGAGGGGGGATAAATGGTAATAACAAGTGGCTGGACCACCCCCTCCATCATCAGCGCCCTAGGTGAACTGGCCTCTCGGGGCCCCTGCTGCTCAGGCTGGGAAATCAGCCCCAAATCTGGTCAACAAGTGTAAAACTGCATCAATCACTGCCAGAAGTGCCCGGAACTGAAAGATAAGTGTCTCAATGGATCCAGAAGACCCAAATCCACTAGGAATGAGTACTCATACACCCTGGGTTGCCCTAATGGGCCAGCTGTAGGGTCCACCATATATGGACAATGTATAATCTGCTGATCTGTAATAATAATAACCTGCTGAACTGGATCAAACATCATCTGTATCATATGTCCATCATATGACATCATCATCAAACATGTGGGACCATAAATCATCACCAATAATCATCATACATGGTCCACATCATCACGGATCCCAAGAATATATATAATCAAGGATAAACCACATCAGTAGACTAAGACAATGCTTCTTTAATCACTTCATAGCTAAGCTCAAAGTATAAATTCCATTCAGTGGCATTAATTAAGTTAACATATTCCGTGATAATATAAAATTACTTGCACCCTAGTTCAAATGACAAACTTACCCATTGGACATGGTCAAACTGCTAGTGAAGGATGAAGGCTAGGAGCAAGGTTGGGCCAAGGGTTTGACTTGTCTAACTTAACTCAAAAATACTTTGGACTGGGAGAAGGGGGAAGCTACAAACTCTGTGCTGGACAAAAGAACACGGGGGATGGCTGTGCCTCACAAATGGATAAGTTGTTTAGAGAGTGCTTATTCAACTTTAGGCACCATGTCTACATCAAGTTGATCCAAGTTCATTAGGATCATTCAATTTATTTCCATGGCCTTTTTGGCCTACATAACCCTTCGGATTTCAGATGTGCTGAGAAGCACAACTAGTTGCAGCTTGCATCCAGGGCATGTTTTTTTATATATTCACAAGGTCAGCAATTGTTTAGATATAGCTTTTAAGAACTATTGCTTTTTGGACCTTTCTTTATACTCTTCGAGGAGTATTTTTAGCTTTTCATTGCTCTTGCCCTTTTTTTGTTTCCATGGGCGAATTTATTTAGTTTCCACAGGTAGAACATGAGCTTTCAGTTTTAGCCAACAACATCTCAAGTGACTAGGGGGAGTTCGAGCCAAGGCCTACAATCCAACTCACCAAAGGCAAGTTCTGTCACCAACTCAGAGCCGAGACACTGAATAAACAGGGATGCGGTCCAAACACAGAGGTAGAAAAATGGGGAAGTCCTCAGTATCAGAAAGTCAAATAAGACAAGTCAGGGTTTAAAGTCAAACAGGAAGGTCATGTATGGATGGAGACAAGTGGATATGGAGCCTACACTAGCAGACAACAGGTGTCGGGAAAGACCATGTCTATGTAAGGTGAAATACCAGTAAGTTTTGTTAGATGACCTAAAAGTGCAAGCAATTGTCCATTTTAAGGTTTACAGTTCATTTTAAATAGTTTGCCACATCAGGAATAATATACCAAGCACATGCTATAATCATGACTAAATCAACAAGCTAATAATCCACTGTCAGTGAGAACATATCCATAGATCATACAACATCATCATAATAGCAATCATCATGCATCATCTGAAACACTGCTGAAGTACATCTCTAGGCACTGAACTGAAACTGTAATGGGATAAGTGGTCACATCAGTCATCCAAACTGAACTCTCAAGGCTCAGCCTTGACACAAGGTCATATACAAATCTGAATAATATACTGCTCTGATCATGAGTGATCCATAATATATAGCCATGCTCTGGAATAAATGAAGCTCTGGAGTGTGCAGATATCTGCTGTACAAGAATAGTAGCCCTGCTACTATGGTGTGATAACAGCACCCCAAACCTAGTTATAATGTGATTTTCAAGAAAGTCCATAACTACTTTATCAGTGGCATACTTAGTAGGGATTGCTTCCACCCACTTGGTGAAATAATCGGTGGCAGTTAGGATCCAGGTATATCCATTGCTTGAGTTTTCCTTAAACTGACCGATAAAATCAAGACCCCATTGTTGGAAAGGGGCTTGAACAACTACTGGCTCAAGAGGTAAAGTTGCCAATTTCTGTTTCCCAGTGAACAACTGACATTGGGGACAAGATCTGACAAACTTGTGCACATCAGCAAATAAAGTGGGCCAATAGTAACCTGATCTGAGGATCTTGTGGGCTGTGGTGTCTGCTGCATAATGCCCACCACAAAATCCAGTATGAAACTCAACCAGAAGTTTTTTGGAATCTGGTTCATCAACACATCTAAGAACTAAGCCATCAGGATTTCTCCAACCTAATCCATTTTTAGTTATGCAATACTTAGTGGCTTTGAGTCTTAGAGACCTTCTTTTGTGACCAACAAGATGTTCAGGACAAGTAAAATTGTTAAGAAGGTAGATAATGTCGGAATACCATTGAGTTTGACTTAATCTTTGAAGCTCTTCAGATATGACAGGCGCTGACTCATTATTTTGACAAATCATTCCTACAGCTTTCTCATTACTTTCTGTCATCATGCGTGCAAGACCTTGACCTTTGATTAATTTGGTAGGTTTTATCTCCAAGTCATACTCTTGTATTTTGGACACCCATTTTCCCCTTATACCAAGGCAATCCTGTTGAGCTAATATATCTTTAACAGCAGTATGAGGAACATAACCCACAACCTTGGAATACCCAATATATATCCTGAAATGTTTCAAAGACTTAACAAGGGCATAAGCCTGTTTCTCCATTATAGTATATTTAAGCTCTGAATTTTGTAAAGCTTTACTAAAGAATGCTATGGGTTGTTCTTGGCCTTGGTCATTCTTTTGAAGTAAGACTCCGGCAACAGTATGCTCTGAAGCAAAGGAAAAAATTTGGAAATCTTTAGAATAATTAGGGCTTATCAACACAGGGGCTCTAGATATGGCATCCTTGATACCTGCAAAAGCTTCTCTTCCTTGCTTACTCCACTCAAACTTAGCATCTTTTTTGAGTAAGAGTTGTAAAGGCTTCATTAGCTCAGCTAGATTTGGAATAAATCTTCTAATGAAATTAATCTGGCCATTGAAGGATTGGAGAGCTTTGACATTGGTGGGGATAGGAACCCTTTTAATGGCCTCAACTCTTTCAGGATCAATTTTTACACCATCCTTAGTGATAACATGCCCTAACAGTTTGCCCTCATCAACACAAAGCACAGATTTAGCTGGATTTAAAGATATGCCATACTTTCTGCATCTCTCAAAAACCTTTCTAAGATGGCCAACATGATCTGATCTTTCTTTGCTATACACTGTTAAATCATCCTGATATATTTCAATAATTTTACCAATCAATCCATTAAAAGCAACATCCATAGCACGTTGAAAGGTAGCACCAGCATTAGTAAGACCAAAAGGCATTCTAAGGTACATGAAAGTGCCCCAAGGTGTGGTAAAAGTAGTTTTATGTTGATCCTCTTTGTTGACTAGCACTTGGTTATATCCTGAAAACCCATCAAGAAAAGACATCAAGCCTGATCCAGTCACTTTCTGAAGTAAAGTGTCCATGCTTGGCAAAGGATAGTTATCTTTTAGGCATGCCCAGTTCAAGTTTCTAAAATCAATACACAATCTGATATCCCCATTCTTTTTTCTAACCACCACCAAGTTAGAACACCAAGAAGAATGTCTTGTTGGAGTAATGATGCCTGTTGCCAACATCTTTTGGAGTTCTTTGTAAACCATAGGAGCCAACTTGGGGTTTATTCGTCTCAGTTTTTGGCGAAAAGGCTTGATACCTGGTTTAAAAGGGATTGTATGTTGAAAAATATCATCACGATAAGCCTTAAGTTCATCATAGCTGAAAGCAAATATATCCCTATATTCATAGATTAAGTCAATCAAGGCTCTTCTCTCTTCTTGAGATATTCCCTTTCCAATTTTTATCATCTTTGGTTCCTTCTCAGTTCCTATGTTTACTTCAATATACTCCCCTGGTTTTATTGAACCCTTTTTTCTTTTATGGCCATCTTGCCTGTCAAAAAGCTGCTCTAACCGGGTGATGCCCTTGGGAATTTTGTTCCTAGGTTGGTCCTCTTCTTCAGGATAATCTTTACCTTCTTCCTTATAAGTGATTTTACAATCAGAAAATTCTTGAAGGTTATGGATGAAGTTGAGAATTTGCTTGTCACTATCAAACACTTGCCAATGATCTATGTTGTCAGGGATTAAAGGTCTAAAGTTGATTTCAAATTTCCCATTCCCCTTTAATATTTCCTCAGTTGGTTGAAGTGTAGAAGCTGCCACAACTAGTTCATCTGCCTCAATGTTTTCTTCTCTAGGAATTGCCATAATATTTAAAGCATCAAACCACTCCATAGTATCCCAGACAGCATTCCTATACTGTTTCAACCTTCGACTTTTGCAAGCAAATATATTTTTAACTTGGGAAACCACTAAGTCAGAATCACCTTTAATAGATAAAATTTTAATCCCCATATCTTTGGCGATTTCTAAACCTTGCAAAAGGGCTTCATACTCAGCCACATTTTTGATGCATCAAACTCAAGTCTGAAAGCAAATTTGAAGGTTTGTTTAGAAGGAGAAGTTATGACAATTCCAGCTCCTTTTCCATATCTTGAAGATGCCCCATCAAAACTCATCCTCCATACCCCATCCTTCTTTTCATCTTTGGATGCTTCTTTAAAAGGTGCTATGAAATTTGAACATATAGAATAGTTTCCAAAGTTGTCAGTTTGATGCACAAATTCATTGGCCAGATTCTGTGGGTCTTCAACATGGAGTTTTCTAGCTTGTTCATTGTATAGCTTAACAGTTGTATGTTCTGATGCAGGGATAGTAGCATATGACCAATCCATCCTTATGTCTCCCCCTAAAGATGCAGCCCACTTTCTAGATAAAAGCATTCCCCAATTGTCTGGTACATCAATTACTACGACATCCATGGTTAAATGGACATCAGGATACTTGGCCAACCTAACAGGTAGATTTATAATTATACCAATAGTATCAACTTCCCTTGAATCCATGGCACACACATTGTGATAGGGTCTAGTTGTCTTTAAGCCCAATTGATCCATAACTCTTTTGGTCATAACATTTGAGGAAGCACCAGAGTCCAACATGCAATTGTGCACAAGCATATTATTGACAAGCAAGGAGACATAGAAGGGAGGGTGGTCTTCCTTGTGAGGGTCCACACTATGCAAAATAATCGGGTCATCTTTATGGTTAGGCTCTTCTCTAGTCTGGTTAAGATTAACTATCTCTGAGTCCATAGGAGCCTTGCCTTTTTCATGTTGAGGATGATCTATTACTTTCATAAGATTTTCTTTCAAGCTTGGGATTTTGATAAGGTCAGTAACAAGAACAGGAATCTTTGCGGAAGATAACCATTGAGCCAAATCGACATGAAGACTTTCAGAGTTGGAAGAAGGTGTTACCTTAGGGATATTCTGATTTGAGTTTGAGGTTCCAATATTCTTCTTTCTTTGATATGTTAGGCCTTTGAACTTTGACATCTCAAGAATCTTCTCTGGTGGAGGCATCTCACCAAATCTAAGGGTAGCTTTATCTTTCAAGTCCTGGCTGTAACATCTAGCTTGTTCCCAAGTTTCCTTAGAGACCGGGTGAGTTTGACCCACAATATTGATATATTCAGGCTGGTTTTCAGGCTCGCTTGCTAATCTGACACTGCTACTGGCTTCTGACGGATTCTGTTCCATTGACCATTTAAATATAGCACAAGTAGACTCTTCATGGAAACTATCACATGCCCTACAAAAGGGAGGAATTTCTTCTGAAAGAGTATTTACAGTTTCCAAAGGATTTGGGGTCCTCTGATCTTGAAATGGAACTTTTCTCTGATATTGAGGCCTAGGAGCATATTGGGGCTTAGGCACATACTGATTTGAGACTTGGTGGTTTTGAGATCTTTCAATGGAGATCAACCTGTTCTGTATGGCGGTCATGTTGGAGGCTTGATTTGTAACAGCTTCTTTTAAGAGTTGGGCAATTTCTTTCAAAGGTTCCTTTGAAGAATCCTTGATCTCAGTGCTAATGGTTTTATCTTTACTCTCGCTTTGCTTCATAGGAACATTGGCCCTTGTGAAACCAGGAAGATGAGACTTGCCACAATTTAACATGTTCTTATCAATTTTCTCGGCCAATTCCATGGCCTTCTTTAGATCGGCAGGTTCTTTATCAGCTAATTGATATTTCAACTCCCCACTAAAAGCTTCCATGTAGTAAATGAGGATGGAATTATCAGGTGGCTTGATATCAGCATGAAGTCTACCCACAATTTCATTGAATTTGTTGTTGAATTCTTCCATTGTCTCATTTTCATTTTTCTTAGTGTTGGTCAAGGCAGCTAGAAGGTAGCGGTCTTCTTTGATGTCCCCCCACTTGGCCAAGAAAGCAGTTTCAATTTCTTTGTAGGTCTTGTACTTGTCAGCTTCCAACTTGTTAAACCATTCATAAGCATTTTCTTCCAAAGATAAAGCAAACAACTTCATTTTTACATCTTCATGCTTGGCACCTAAGCACCACTTGTCAAAACAATGGCAAAAACGAGTTATATGGGATTTAGCACTAATAGCATTATTTCCTTGAAAAGATGGCAACTTATCAATGGCTTTTTCAGGGATATCATGAGGGTAACCAACTATAGCAGTAAAATCATAAGGACCAAACTCAGCCATTTCAACAATAAGATTATTCAAATTATTTTCTGTGAATAAAAGGTGAATATCAGAAATTGACTGAGAACCAAGATCCTCAAGGGTTTTTCGAGAAGATAACTTGCTTTTCCTTCTATGATAGACCTTTTCAGGCTCAGGAAAGAACTGAAGCAAGTTCTGAGGATTCCTTCTTGTAAAACGCCTTGGTAGATTTATTGACAGTGGAGTCGCCAGATGTTCTTAGTCAATTTAAAAAATTCACTACATACATCAAACAAAGCGAAAACAAAAAAGGAAAACTCAAAAGTCGTATTCCGGGAATAGAAAGACTTATCCCCGGCAGCGGCGCCAAAATGTTGCCGCCTGGTTCCACACCTGGGAAAATGCAGCAAAAGTCTTCAAGCTGCTGGTGTGGCCTTGGGGGCAAGTCAGAGTCAAGTGCTGTCACTTGGGACTCGACTCCTCCGTCTAGGCTTTCCTAGCGAAGCCAAGGGGGGTAGACCCTAAAAATTAAAAGAAAACTAAAGCCTCTAATCTAGGAGTTAGAAAAAATACTTTTGCAACCAAGACAGACAACATATACCCTTTTCAAATAAAGAACATCATTTATCATTTACTCCCATTTAGAATAATCATCATTTCAACTGCATACTAGTCAACAATAAAATGAAATTTGCATCAGGACCAGTGCCTTGCTATGGAGTCAAATAACAAATGCATAGACAGAAAAAGTAAATGTTGTGGAGTGTTCTTGGTTTATTTTAAAATTTAATGTGATGGTGATCTTTTTTATTAAGGCTGGTGGGTTCCCGATATACGCAAGGTACGGGGGAACATGTCCGGAAATTTGAAGCGTGGCTTCCCTCTCAGGCTTTAGGCTGGATCGGAGTCTCGAGGAGGTGTTCAGATGCTATACCAACGAGGGCAAGCCTAACGGTTTCCAAGAGGTCGCTATCCAGTTTTATCCCAAGCCTTCTGGGAAATTTGCCCACGACAACAAATTGCGTGTTGTGCCGGATTTTCACAAAAGGGGTTTTTTATTGGGGTGGTGTTAAGCCCTATTACTAGTCATCCACTCCTTTCTGGTGTGTACCAACTGGATCAGACTAAGCTGCAAGTTGGCCACAGAGCATACGGGAGAAGACCTTAGTATATTTTATAAAATTTTAAGAACCCAAATTTTATCTTTTTATAACCCCAAGAGTCTCTTTTCAGGCATGCATTTCGGGCAAGCCCTCATACAAAACCCTACTTCGGGAAAGCAAGGGGGGCGTTATGAGTTTGTAAAAAAATGTGAAAAGCTAGGTTGTGAGTGAACTTGTGGCCCGCCAGTGGAACGGACCAACAAGGTTTATTTTAATCCTAATTTATTTTATTTAATGCCGGAAAACAAAGAAATAAACTACTCTAACATTCACGCCATGAAAATGAGACGACACAGGCCACCCCTGGGGGGATGGGGTATGGGCGCTGGCTAGCCCACTTGCTCTCGTTTAAAGATGTTTACAATGATATAGAGAAGTGCCCCAAGTCTACTTAATGTGACTTGGTGGCTTACAAAAATATGGAAAAATATGACCGGTTTTGAAAAATGTGGAAATTTGTCTTCCGGGTCGCCTGGATGCTCGAAATTTTGCCAGCACTTCCTCCTACCTGCTCATCTTTTGCTGCAAACCAGCAAGCAATAATTAGTACAAGATGCCCAAAAACACTTTAAGAGTGTCTTTGGAACACCTCCTAAAAACCCAAAAAAAACTAAGTTAAAAACTAAGTAAAAATGACAAAAATAACCAAGTAAAACAAGCTATGGGGCTTGTCTACTTGGGATCTTTGCTAGCCCTTTAATGGCTGCAAATTTCAAGCTCTATGGCAGCCAGATAAAACTTTGCAATCAGATCTAATACTTCTTTAGAAAAAAATTTGAAAGATTTCGACAACTTAAACTAGTTTTTTTGAAAAGAAAGTACTAGTAAATCATAAAATTTGATTTCTTTATAAATGAGAGAGAGAGAGATGGAACAAATCCTTGTCGAAAATCGAAGCTCTGAAGATGGTTCAGTGATGTTTGAAGGGACTATATCTGCAAAAAATGATTAGTAAAAGAGCGGAAACAAACAAGATCCTGCTTTTTTGCCAACTCAAGAAGACACCTGCACATCACAGATCTCACCAAACAAAAGATTAAGTGTAGATAAATGTACTCATAAGAAACTAAGCTGCTACAAATAAACAAATTTGACAAACAACTTATCTCATAGATGAGCACATCACACCCTTGAAGAATAAGACTTATGCACAAGTCACCTTGGGAAAGAAATCAAGATACTTCATCCACATGTAACCAAAACACCACAAGCTGACCTCCAAAGTCTTCTTTTATTCAAAATGATAAAACTATTACAATCATAAGTCAGCTGCTCCAAATCTCACTAGTGAACAATGGAGAGCAAGCTTCAATTTATAGAGGAAACAAGGAGGGAGGGCGCACTTAGTGAGGGAGTGAGAGGTGGAGTGGTGGCACAAATGGGGGAGGGGATAGGGCTGCCCACTCCACCTATTTAGCTGCCCCATATGCAGCACCAAAGGTGCCCATGCAGCAGCACAAAGCATGCTGCCCATTCCCCAACACGTGGGCTGCCAAAATAGCAAGTGCGCCCTCTCATCAAGTGAAGTGCGCCCCTCCCTTTAGCACGAGTTTCTCCTTGTTTGGGGCTGCCAAAATGGCACAAAATCAGCCCACTGTACTCCTATAACCAAGCTGGTCGAAATCAGACCCCAAAATCTCTCCAAAAATTAAATACTTTTTTATGTCATTTTCCCATTTTTCTATTTTTTTATGACTTTTTTGGGATTTTTTGATTTTTTTGATTTTGACCAAAGTAGAAGCACCCAAACATTAGGAAAAGTGGGTTTAGGGGTTTAGGGGGTACTCTGAGTTAGAAAACGAGTACCCCTAAGGCAAAAAATACCTCCAAACGCCCCAGATAGGCCAATTACAAAATTTTTAATTGGACCATTAAAAAAATGGCCCAATTTACGGAAAATTTAAAACTTGCCGAAAATTAAAAAAAACACCTAGGGGGACTTAGACATGTCCATATGACTCAAAATTAACGCCTAGCATGTTCATATACATTGACCCATAGACTCTAATAATTCCCTAAGGCCCGTCAGTCTCCCCAGGCATTCCAGCTTTGGAGGAGCAGGAGAAAAACCAATTAATTATGGAATGCAGTAATGCAAAACATAATAGATAGGTGAAAAAACTCCTTGGAATACCTGACTTGGCCAAAAAGTCCTAAGGAACCGAGTCTTTTACACAACACCATGCTAGCACGTTTTATTACAAACCCCGCAGGGCCATGGACATGTGGAAACAAAAATAAAAAATGGGGGCCTTTAAAAGGCCAGCTGGACATCAAATCACCAAAATTGAACATGTGTCATGTTCCACTTTGCCCGCTCGCTTGATAATCCAACCAAGTGCAACTTAGTTGGCAACAATAGGCATAGCTTAAAGGTTGACATAAGTGATGATGAATCCATCATGGATGACATAGATATTGGAAATGATGAATGGACCTTTTTAGAGAACCCTATCTATGGCATATCTAAAGAAGTTAATAATGAACGAGATTCCTTTGGAAATTTTGTTGACAATCCCACTTATGAGCATGAGGATACATGTGGCCAGGAATATGGTAAAATTCATGAAAACTCCCCCATATTTGACAAAAATGTGGATTTTGAGCAGTTAAAAATAGAGGAAGAGCATGTGATTTTTTCATATGAGCAGTTAGAGCCACACATGAGTATCAACAAGGATGAAAAGCAGTACAATGAAGGGCCGGATTGGGTAAAGTCAGTTGAGCATATGTATCAGGCATCGAAAATCCTTTGTATATTAGGACATTTCGAGGCTTGCACTTTCATGGAAAATTATTTTCAGAAGAGCCTCTTGGAGGAATATGATAAGGTACCAGAATTGCCTTGTCATCTTGAATTTCATCACCCTATCCTGTTCTGGATAGAGGGTGCCTGCAGGAAGATTTCTTACTATATTGGGGAGCACTTCAAATATTTATTACATACTCATATTTCCCCATCCACCCCCCCCTTTCAGAAGATCCAAGCAGGTTTGCACTTTCTGATAAGTATGCCCTTGTCTTGGCTGGTAACCAAAGACAAGGTAAAAATTTGTTTTTTCATTAATCACATGCTTAAATGGTTACATTGGATTTCTGATTATACTTAACATGTTCTTTTTGTATTATGTTAGAATAGGAAAGAATAAAGCTTTTTGCATACCTTTAGATTTCTTAGAATTTATTTCAAGAAATGAAGTATAGTTGATTTTTCATTTTGGTTTTTCCATAACACATGTGCTACTGAAGGTTTCCTGTCAAGTTGAGATGTTTTTACAAGTTATATATATAACTCAGAGATTCTGGTGTTCTCGTATTCTCTCCTTGCATGAATTCCAGATCGAGCACACGTCCCACAGTTGGAGCCAGATGTTATCACCTATTTTGTACAAATAGTTGAACTTTCGATGAGCCGCTAATTTATTGAACATGATTCATGTTCATCATCAGCATTCAGAAGTTCAGGAGTCAATTTCAGGGCAATTTTGCCCCATTTGTAATAACTGCATGTTCATACCCCCATGGGGAAAATGTAAAAAGTTGGTCTAAACGGGGTCCTTTTATAAAAGACTCGGCTATCCGTAGGTTTAGCCATTTGGGGGATACTCTAGAGTGTTTTTTCCTTAGAGATTATGCGCTACTCATCAGTGGCGTATAATCCCTGAGTTTTTCACTCAACCCTCCAAAGCTGGAGTATTTTCCATGGTGGTCAAAACCTAAGGTGGTTATTAGAGACTTGTGTCTAGGATTTTTTACGTGTTAGCCACATCGATTGAGTCGTATGAACATGCACTAGGTCCCCTAGGAGTTTCGTTCCATTCCGGCAAAAATAATTTTTTCATAAAATTAGACCATTTTTTAATGGTTTAATTAAAAAATTTCAAGAAGTGATAAAAACCTCATCCGGAGGCGGAATTGGGCGTGGGGAGGCTCGTCTTGACGCTCAGAGCATCCTCTTCACCTTGGCACCCTCGTTCTTCAGTTTCCGGGCAGTTACATCACCCCAGGAGCAATTTTTGCTAAAAATGCATCATTTTGGCATTTAATTGCCAAAAAATGACAATATGCACTATGTCCAAAAATTCAAATAAGTCAAAAATCATCCAAATTTTGATTTTTAAAAGGTTGGATATTATTTTCATAAAGTGTACGACCCACATAAAAGATATAAAGCACATGCTTAAACCAAAGTTTGATTAAATTTCGAATTTGTCAAATGGGGATGACGTGAGCATGGTTTGGCCGTACGGCTCCTTCATGAAGCCCACGATTTGATGATTTGGCGACAGGTGAATGGGTTGTTGAAGTTTTAGGCGCCTTCCTCAATTGATGGCCACCTCACAGCTCGGCTTTCAACACCCCCATACATGTTCCCTACATCAACTCACGCATTAACTCTTGGAAAGTCACGCATATCCATTCAAAGCCTCACGTATTTGCTTTGGCTCACGTCAATATTTACTTGGAGCTCGAATCTACCATGTGGCAAGCACACAATGGATTGTTGGGTGAGAAATAAATGATAGGGTAGGCGCCTTTCCACCTCATGGCTTGGCTCCTATCTAGACTCATTCCATATCCCACTAATCTCTCATACAATAAACCTTGAAGGCTCGCGTGTGTCTCTATTGGAGCTCGAGTATCACACATGGCAGCCTTTTGTTCGTTGGGTGATATTAACAATGAAGGATGGGGGGCGCCTTGCCAAGGTGGAGGCCACCTCCCCATTCACACCAACCAGCAACTCGAGATAGTAATTGGATTATCTCTCCAAGCTTGTGATTCGATTGGGAAATTGGCTTTCTTTGATACCAATTCGTTTTAGGGTTTTGGTAGTGTGTTTTGTTATTTAAGAGAAGCATTTTAGCTCTCTTATGATGGATTCATGTGCAAAGAAACTCTGGTGAAAATTGTAAGCACTCTCTTGTTTAATAAAATATTTTCGACTTTGGAGGTCACTTGCATTGGCTCTTGGCATTGTGTCTTCATTCTATGATGAAGTAATATCTCTTTCACCCTACTCCTTGATTTCAAATTTCGATTATTGTATGCTTATTGAAGACTAACAATCTAGTACTTAGGCTTCTAATCGAATTTGTTGTTGGTTGTTTGTGTCTTCAGGGATTGCATCTAGTAGAAGTTTTTGGCATCTAATACCTTCACTATGCAGGAACTCCATTGTTGATGATTTTTGTTTGCAGGGTTCAAGCGTTTCTAATCTTTCTAGCCTCGTCCATCAACACAAAAAACTTTAATTTAAACATTGGTTACTTGGATCTATGAGCTTCTCTCTTCTAGCTCTCTCGTTTTCTCTTTGAATCCCTTTTTACTTGACTTGCTAGCCCTTTTCTTTTAGCCTTCTTCTTCCCTAGATCTTCCTAACTTTCGTTTTGGTTGCCCTTTCTCCTCATTTTTTGACTGTCCCTTCTCGCTGCTGCCCATTGCCAGCACTCATTTTCTACCTATTGTGTGCATTTTGCAGCAGTCCTTGTTCTCTGATTGGCTGCCTTCTTTATCCCTGTTTGGCTGTCTTCTCCATCCCTCATCCTCTCCCTTTCATCCATTCTCTAGCTCTACCTTCCTCCCTTTCGCTGCTGCTACCTCTCTTTACTGCTGCTATTTTCTTACTGCTGCTATCTTTGTTCTTTGCTGCCCCTTCTTTCATTTTTGCAGCCATTCTCCCACTTCATTGGCTGCCCCATCTTCTTGTTTTTGGACTGTTTTGGCCTCCCAAAATTGCCTAAAAACAGTCTCGAATAGTGTGCCCTAGCTGCCCCCTCTTTCCCTTCTCTTTCACTGCTGCTTTCCACTATCATTGGCTGCCCCATACTCTCTTTCTTGGACTGTCCCATTCGTCCACCTTCCAAAATCACAACAAAGCATAAAAAAACGAAAACTTGTTAAGTATTAGAGTTAGCTAGTTGCATTTTCTCTTGAAAAGTTAGTTGGTAGATTTCATTTATTTGCATTAGCATTGTTATATCTCATAGATTCTTTTGTTTGCATCTAGATCTCTTTACAAAGTTGCATTTCATTGTAAGTAGTTAAACTTTAGTATCTAGTTTCTTTTCTCTTGCAAGTTTAGATCTAGTTTAGTTTCAAAGATTGTTTTGTCTTTCTAATACTAAAGGGTGCCTTGAGTGAACTTTGTTGCAGGTACTTTGAGGGAGAAAAGATCTTTGGAAGTTTTGAAGAAGGGAGATCCAAGCTAAACAAAACATCAAAGGGCCATAAGGACAATCCAAAACATGAAAACATCATTTGTTATCCTTTGTAAAAGCAATTAAAGGCTTGTTTCAATTTGTTTTCCAAGTTCTATTATTCTCTCGAAAGACCTTTTAAGGATTTTTCCTAAGGCAATTGTAACCCAAGTAATAAAAAGGCTAGGTGGGATAGTGCCTCCCACACTTAGTTTCTCCTTCCCCATTTGGGGAAGTTTGTTCATGCATGATTAGATTAGTCTTACTTTCAGTCCTTAGATTAAAATCTGCTTTCTGTACTTAGATAAATTCTCTTCCAAGCCTTCGACCGGAAGTTGTATCCTTGGGATCCCATCCCAAGGGCAGGACCACATAATTTGTGGTTACTCTTCCTTCCCCGACGGTTTCCTTGGTAGAGCTTTCAGCTAGCTGGAGGTTCTCAAGTGCAGGCGGTTCTAGCGGTTGATCCTTTTTCGGGGATCAATCCCACCTAGTAGATTAATTTTGTGTGGTAGAACACTAGATTTGTTTATCTTGCAGGCATTATCGTTAGTGATAATTTATATCTTGTGATCATTAATATTGCTTGAAATCTGCTTCAATCTGAGATATACTGCTACTTTTTGTTTCTTAAAATAAACCAAAGTCTCTTGAACTTGGCCAAATCCAAGTCAAGAGCACCCTCTGTCGGAGGGCATTTTAGTTTCTTGCATTTCCCTGCATTAGGCATTGTTAATCTAGCAAGTCTCTTGAACTGTGGTCATAAGACCGAGTCAAGAGCGCTCTCTATCGGAGAGTTGAACAAGGTTTCTTAATAATAAAAAATTTCACTCATACACCCCCTAATTAATTTATCTTGGTTTGTCCTACACCCGTATGCTCTGCCAACCGGAAACGGTTGGGCTAGTACTCAGAAAGGTGGAAGACTTGATAATTTACGATCGATAACTTAATTAAAATCTTTACCCAAAACCTCAACCAAGGCAAAATACTGTTCTTCCCACGAGAGGTGGCGCCGGGAATCCACTGTCAGACTCAGGGGCGGTTCAAACATTGGACACCTATCCTTTTTGAATCTGGGTACTTCCGACAGGTCACTTAGGGTTGCCAGTATTTTTCTTGGGCAAGGTTCCACCATCTTTTGATACCTTTGGTCTTATCCTAATAATCAAGACAACTAAAACTTTGAATTTACCAAGATAAGCTGCATAACGTTCTCACAAACTTTCAATTCAAGCACTTGTACCAAGTTTTCACAGCTCACATTTAATTTTTTGACTCCATAAGGCACTGGTCCTTCATCTTATATTCTGTTTGCTTAAATATCAATATTGGAGTATCTGCTTATATTTATGTGAAGTGATCTGCTTATTGTCCAAGTGTATCTTTCATCTTGTGTTTTCAACGTGGATTGCGTTATCTTGTTTTATCTTCAAGCTTTATATATTGTCTCTCATTTCAAAAAACTCCTAAACAACACCCATCCGCATCACTACATCAAAAAACACTAAAATACACAAAGAGCCTTAGACAACTCTTTTTTAGGGACTACCCCCCTTGGCTTCGTTAGGAGTTTGCCTAAACGGAGGAGCTGGGATTCAGGTGACAGTACCTGGCTCATTGCTTGCCCCCAAGGCCACACCTCTCCCCACTTTCCAGTGAGGGAGACAACTTTCAAAAGGTTTCTGCTGCTGGTGTGCAGTTTGGCGGACAACAGGTGGCATGAGGAGGGTCTTCAATATCTTCACTGAATGGTTCGTCATGCCCATCCTCAATGGGATCAACATGAATCTTTGAAAAAAGAGTGCCATACATCATGTTGACATTGGGTAGCTCAGTCTCTTCAACAGGGTTATCATGAATTTCTTTAATAAGGTCATGTTGTGCTCGATGGAAAGAGAAACATGTAAATTTCCCCTTATAACCCAGCTAGGACTAAAAGCATGCAATTAATTACTTTCAATCACCCAAGGGTTTCTTCACTCATAAATTTGCAGCGGAAATAAAACACTAAGAGATATACCAATCATTCACACCAATAGAAACAACACAATATTTTCGGGTATAAACCCCCGGAAAAACCCAAGATGGGAAAACCGGTGCAGCAGTAGGAGAAATATTTTATTAGAAAATATGGAGCTCTTTTACAAATCAGAAATTCGATTTTCAGCCAACAATGGCAAAATCGAAACACATAAAACAACTGAGAAAAACCTATGGGGTTGGCACGGTAACCGAGGCAGCTGAAGCTGTTGTACGGCCTACTAAACGGCCCTGCTGCTGCAATTATCTCCACCTCTTTCTGCTCTCTCTCTCTCTCTGCTAATTCGAGTGTCTTTTCTGAATCTTACTCCTCCGTCTTCTTCGTAAAACTTTCTCTCTCCCAAATCTGCTCTCTCAATCTCTGTCGGAATGAATGTGTGTCCTCTCAACCAATTGACCTTTCCTTTATAACTCAATGCTAAGCGAATAACCTAATCTCACTATCGATCAATGGATGAGATCCTCCGGTGAGATCTGTTATCAACTGATTTGTACAATAGTTGAAACCTTATTGAGCCGCCAGTGTTGGAACACATCAATGTTCACTTCCAGAGTATCTGGGTTTCATTATATTTGGGTCTAGCCAGTTTTTGTTTTTTAGTCGACATGACCATGGCCCCGTGGGGGTTTTGTATCAAAGTGTGCTAGTAGGGTCTGAGTGGCTCGGTTCCCCATGACTGGATTAAACAACTAAGGTATTCCAGGGAGTTTTTTCACCGTCAGATTATACTTTGCTTCAGGTGAGATATAATCTCTTGGTTTTTCTCCCTCTTCCTCCAAAGCTGGAATGCCCGATTTTGGAAATTTGGCCATGGGGGGTTATTAGGGTCCAACTATAATGTATAAACCTACTAGACACTATTAGAATAGGTTTTGGTCATGTCCTATCTCTAGGACCCCCAGAAAAAATTTCAAAAAAAGTTTTACCGGACGCGTCGAAATTGGGGTTTTTAATTTTTAATTATTTTAATTAAATTTCTCTATAGTTTAAATAGAGAAATTTGGGTCTGTAATTATGTCAGTCATCCGGGGTACGAACTTAGTGTTTGATGGCTCGTTTCATAAGCCAAAAATCACACATGACCCATGGAGCAGCTAAACCCAATTTTCGGATGTCAATTCAGCCTCATAATTAATATTTTCTCTAAAAAGTCATTTACAGAGAAATTATTAATTAAAATAATAAAATTGAATATTTTGGAGATAATCCAAATCTCTCCAAAATTAATCAATTTGATTAAAACAAAGGGCTAAATGACATGGCAATGAGCATTTAGGAAGATTCCAATCAACTCCAAGCACTCCCAGTCATCCATCCAGTCACCAGATCATTATCCTCTCAAGAAAATTCGCCCTCTCCATGTAAAAAATTGATTTGTTGAAGTGTCACTTGATGTTTGGGTTGGTGGTTTTTGTATTTATGTAGAGGAGGGCGCCCTCATGACTCACCTTATCCACCAAAGCTTGGCTCCCTTTGTGATTCGAGCTACACCTACTAGCTACCACGTGTTTTCCCAACAACTAATTCGCATACCCTACCTTCCTCACGTCAATCTCCATTAAACTCGAGTTTAAGCCTTGTTGTAATGTGGTGATTGGTGTCCAAGCTCCACCCATGCGAGTTAGTACCTACCCAATGCCACTTACCATTTCCATGTTAACTAGCCCCTCCACATGTCTCCACACAACCCACTCGCATATCTACTAGATGCTCATGTCAATCCTCTTGTGCCCTCACGTGGAGCTTAGTTAGGGTGTGTTTATTGGTCACATATCATTGATTGACTTGGCTCCCATCTAAAACTCGAGTTAGTGCCTACCTTTGGCCACTTGCCATCCTTTAAACTAACTCGCAACCTACCACTCCTCAACTCGTGTTTCTCCACATGGATCACACCCTTCCTTGTTGTAGCTTGCCCATTCGTTGGTTGTTACTTCCCATGCCATCTACCACTCGAGTTTGCCACCTATTCGCCCTTACCAACCTCAAACTCGACTCTATCTTGTGCCAAGCCAATAATTGATTGGGATTCGATCTCCATGCTCATTACTAATTCGACCTAGGGTTTAGGCTTAGTTTTCTAGTGTGTTTTACTATAAAGAGAGGCCCATTAGGGGTTATTATCTCATGGAGACTTTGATGCAAGATTACTCTGCACAAATTTGTAATATGCTTTGGCTTAATATTTTCAATAAAGATTTCGACTTTGGAGGTCCATGAGCTTTCAATCTTTGGTGTGAATTCATCTCTTGTTGAGGTGACATCTTCTCTAAACCCATCTCTTGATTATGCATAGTATTTGATCAATGGCTAGCTTGTGAGGACTATTTTTAGTACAATAGAGTAACCATTTATAATTTAAGTTGGTTATTTATGCATAGTTTATCAAGATCTAAATGGACATGAGTAGTTGGTTATACAAATTGTTGATCTAATCTTGATATTTCTAGCATACTAGCATTGTTGATCTCACGTGTTGGTTGAGTGGTTTGGGTTGTGATTAGGTGTTGCTCAAAGTGAAGAGGGTTAAGAGCTCGGTTGCATCAAGCCCTTGTTCATCTTCAAGTTTTGGCCTAACACTTTGTGGTTGCAGGATCTGCAATAATCTCAAGATCTTTTCATCTTAAGAAAGCTAGGAAGAGCTCTTCTCAGGTTTCTCATCAACAAAAAACTCTACTTTTAAAAACCTTGTTACTTTAGGCTTCTCTTCTTCAAGCCTTCTCATTTGCTCCTTGAAACCCTTTTGTACTTGCATTCTAAGCCATTTCTAGCCCCTCTAGCCTTGATCCGAGATTATTCTTGTCTTCAAGCCATAGATTAGTTTTCCATAAGGTTGAAGTTCCTTCAACCTTGGGGAATAACTTGGGATTTGTTCCCTTGTGCTCTCTTCAACACTCGTTGTCGGCGTATCACCGGTTAACCGGAGGATTCCCAAGGCGGTGTTTCTACCATCCCAAGTGTTCCACTTGTAGCCCTTTGCCCTTGTCTTGTTTTTTCATCCTCCTTTGCCCTAGTTTTTCCCCTCTCTCATTCGCCTTTGTCTCCTAGCTTCTCCCTTTCCCTCCTTTCGTCCTACCTCTCTTTGCCTTAGATCTTTTTAGCTTTCTCTTATCGCTTTAGCCCATTCGTTTTTGCCCCACTCCTTAGCTACATCCTCCCTTCTCGTCCATCCTCTCAGTGACCTAAAAACACAACAAAAAACAAACAAAAACTTGATAGTGGTTAAAATCTAGTCATCATCTAGTCTCATTTATCTTGTTAGTGGTAGATCTTGCACTTGTTTGTTAGCATCGTTAGCTTTGTGTTCTCTTAGCTTGCATTTCAAAGCTCATATTAGGAATCTAATCCTTGCATTTTAAGTAGTTTATTTGAACATATAGGGAAGTGATAGGTTGCATGTAGCTTCTAGTTGTTTACAAGCTCTTACATCTTTCAAAAGATAGAAATTTTGCACAAAAAATATTTAAATTTTTTATACTTTAGATCTCTTTTTTAGCACATTTTAAGAGTTTGTTGTTCGCTGGTCCGTTTCGCCATAGTTAAGATTTCATGTTAAAATCTCATGCATTTTCCACTTTAGAGTCAATCTTTTGAATCTAGACTCAACTAGTTTCCAATTGGTTTTATTTTGCTAATGGTTAATGGGTGCCTTGTTGAGATGTTCTGATCTTATGTAGGTCATTTGAGAGAAAGATATTTGATAGGTCTTGAAGCAAAGAAATCAAGGCAAAACCACAAGAACGCCATAAGGAGTGATTAGAATTACAAAATCTTGTTATCCTTTGTAATAAGCTTATAAGAGCTAGCCTTGTTTTTCCATTTACTTCATTTCTCGAAAGACCTTGTGAGGTTTTAAACCCAAGGCATTTGTAATCACTTAATAAAAGTTTCAAGTGGAGGAGGCCTCCATTTTTTGGTCTTCTTCCCCATTTGGGGAAGAGTGTTGGGTCTTGTGGATTGATTTAGCTTAGATTTATGATTTCATGCTCTTAGATTAGTATTTTGCTTCAATAAGTCATTTAAAGTTATCTTCCATATTTACTTACCCCCATGCTCTCTCGAGTAGGGTCTTTGACCTGAAAGAGATTCTTGGGTAGTTTAGCTTTATTTTTTGCATTTATTATTATCTTGTCTCTCTTCCAAAGCCTTCGACCGGAAGTTGTATCCTTGAGATTTTGTCTCAAGGGCAGGACCACATAATTTGTGGTTACTCTTCCTTCCCCGTCGGTTTCCTTGGCAGAGCTTTCAGCTAGCTGGAGGTTCTCAAGTGCAGGCGGTTCTAGTGGTTGATCTTGTTCGGAGATCAATCCCACCTAGTAGATTAAAGTTTGTGTCGTAGAATACTAGATTTACTCAGTTTTATTTTATTTCGCAAATATTATTGTTAGTAGTATTCATATCTTGTTGATCAGTACTATTGTTTAAATCTTGTTTCAAGTTAAGATATACTGCTTTTACAATTCATTTGCCTCTTTAAAATAAACCAAAGTCTCTTGAACTTGGCCAAATCCAAGTCAAGAGCACCCTCTATCGGAGGGCATTTTAGTTTCTTGCATTTCCCTGCATTAGGCATTGTTAATATAGCAAGTCTCTTGAACTGTGGTCATAAGACCAAGTCAAGAGCGCTCTCTGTCGGAAAGTTGAACAAAGTTTTCTAATAAATAAAAATTTCCACTCATACACCCCTTAATTAATTTATCTTGGTTTCTGTCCTACACCCGTATGCTCTGCCAACCTGAAAAGGTTGGGCTAGTACTCAGAAAGGTGGAAGACTTGTTAATCTACAAGCGAAAATCTAATTAAAATTTTTACCCCCATAACCAACCAATCCGGAGTTGATCGATAAGATAATTTCAGTGGGTAATCTCTTAGTGAGGGCGCCGGGATTCCATGTTCAGCCTCTAGTTTGCTGGCTTGCATTGCGCGGCCTGGCTAGAGCACTGGGTGGCTCGACAGGTCCTTGAACGGAGGCACTTGATATTGTCTTTTCCGGACTTTCTCTTG
This sequence comes from Larix kaempferi, assembly GCA_027924585.1. NCBI lineage: Eukaryota > Viridiplantae > Streptophyta > Pinopsida > Pinales > Pinaceae > Larix > Larix kaempferi. The sequence goes on from BSBM01000123.1 coordinate 3,999,335, forward strand.
AATACCCTTGGTTTTAGCCCTAATAATCAAGACAATTAAAACTTTGAATTTACCAAGATAAGCTGCACAACGTTCTCACAAACTTTCCATTTCAAGCACTTGTGTCAAGTTTACAATCACTTTTATTTTCTGACTCCATAAGGCACTGGTCCTTCATCTTATATTTTGCTTGCTTAAGTATCAACATTGGAGTATTTGCTTATATGTACGTGAAGTGATCTACTTATTGCCAAAGTGTATCTTGCATCTTGTATTTGCAACGTGGATTGCACTATCTTGTTTTATTTTCAAATATTGTATTGTCTCTCATCTCAAAAAACTCCTAAACAACACCCATCCGCATCACTACATCAAAAAACACTAAAATACACAAAGAGCCTTAGTGAAACTCTCTTTTAGGGACTACCCCCCTTGGCTTCGTTAGGAGTTTGCCTAAACGGAGGAGCTGGGATTCAGGTGACAGTACCTGGCTCATTGCTTGCCCCCAAGGCCACACCTCTCTCACTTGTAGTGAAGAGACAGCTTTCGAAAGATTTCCGCTGCTGGTGTGCATATTGGCGGACAACATCTTTGGCGCCGCTGCCGGGGACAAATCTTTTTGTTCCTGGACGACCTTAGTTTTTTCTAGTTTTTACCTTTTTGATAGATTCTCAATCTATCTGGCGACTCCACTGCCCCTTTTTTTTTTTTTGGTAGTTTTTTAGTTTAATCACTCTCAGAAATTAGACTTGAAACCACCTGGCGACTCCATTGTCAATTAACACCTCAAGGTATTCGACTAGAAGAAACTCTGAAGGCTTGCTTAGTTTTATCCCAGAACCTGAAAAGGTTTATAGGAGAAGACTGAACAAGCTAGCTTCTCGTAAAATCCTTGAAGAACTTAGGTCTCAGTCTATTTCTGACATCCATAGTCTTTTTCAAGAAAATAACTTAGAAAATTCTGAAAATTTTGAAAACAGTAATAATTGTTTTTCCGATACAATGGGTGATTTTTTCGCTCCCCTCAACATTGCTCAGATAGCAGGTCAACCACATGATCTTCCAGATAAGGCCATCGACAAACTTCCCACCTTTACCGGCATTGATGCTGTTACTGCTGCACATCACCTTATTGCTTTCTCAAAAATAAAAGGTGGATATGTCAGGGATGCTGCTCACAGACATGAGGATGTATACATGAAGTTGTTTGCCTTATCCTTAGATGGGGCTGCTGGTGACTGGTTCATCGGCTTGCCAGCCAACTCCTTTGCCACCTTAGCTGAGTTTTCAACTGGTTTCACCAACAAGTATGGTGAGAAAAAAGAGCCCCGTCATCAACTTGCTGCTCTAACAAACATCAAAAGAAGTGAGATAGAAACCATGGAAGAGTTCAACAAGAAGTTCACTGATTTATACAATGCAATCCCTACAGATTACAAGCCAACTCCACATACTATACTGGTTTACTACATTGAAGCTTTAAGTGGAGAGATGCAGTATCAACTTAGGGATAAAGAACCTGCTACTTTGTTAGAAGCACAGACAATGGCAACTAAGATTGATAGAAACATGCAATCCTCTGGGAAGTCAAATCTACCTGGTTATTCAAGAGCTCAAACTCCTTTGAAAACAACTGAGCCTAAAGGTAAAGATCCTTTGGATGCTTTGAAAGAATCATATGAGAAAAAGATGATGGATATGTGTGAGAGGATGGAAAGAGCTGAGCAGAAACATGTAGCCCAAATGAAGGAAGTACAAAACAAGATAATAAACATGGAAAGGGCACAAGTCCAACGAGTTCAGCAAGTTCAACAAACTCAACCAATTCAGAGAAATTACCCTCCCAAAAATAACTGGCAAAAGAAAGCTCCCGAAAATGAAAAGAGGCCTCCAACTCAGATAGAGGCTGCCAACGCAAATGAGGTGTACATCCCATTTTGCAGAGCTTGCAAGGATTTCCATGAGGAATTCGCTTGCTATTTTGCAAACTATGTACAAGAACATGGTTATCCTGAAGGGGAGGGTACCAGTAATCCAACATCAAGCGAGCCTGAATACATAAATGTTGTAGGAGATATCCGCAATATTCCCAAAGAAAACTGGAAACATGCTGAGAATGAGCCAGACAATATGACAAAAAACCTTGGAGGAAGACCATCAAATGAACAGCTACAAAATATGCATAGATTTAAAGGGGTTGGATACCAAAGAAGATCAAATCCTGCACCTGCTATACAACCTCCCAAGGTAATTATTCCAAATGATTCAACAGATTCTAGTAAGTTAAATTTTGATTGGAATAATTGGTTCAATACTACTAAGGTACCTATACCCATAAATGAACTCTATAAGATTCCTGGTCAAAAGGAAAAGTTGTTGAAAACATTAGAAGCACCTATTCCTGCATGTATTACCAAGCCTAGTCCACCCACTCCTCTCACTCCTCAGACTCCTAAGAAGGTCACTTTTTCGGACAATGTGGAAGAACCTTCAACCAGCTGTGAATCAACTTATGAGGACCCTCCTATAATCTTGCATACTAGGGATACAAGAAGAGAAGCTCACCCTCCTTTCTACATATCATTGATGATAGGTGACCTTCTTCTACACAATTGTATGCTGGATTCAGGATCCGGTGCAAGCTTAATGACCAAAAGGGTTATGCAACATCTCAACTTAAGAACCACCAGGCCCTACCAAAATGTATGTGCCATGGATTCTAGACCCGTTAAGGTTGAAGGGATGATAGAGAATGTTCCTGTAAGGTTGGCCAAATACCCGGACATCCATATCTCCTGGATATCCTTGTCATAGATGTACCAGATAGATGGGGTATGCTACTCTCTAGAAAGTGGGGTGCAACCTTGGGTGGTTCTATACAGTTGGATTGGTCTTATGCAACAGTCCCTGCCTCTGAAGACTCACTTGTAAAATTACACACTGAAAAGGAAAGGAGATACCATGTGGAAAATCCTGATAGACCTTCAAATGAGTTTGTCTGCCATGTCGGTGAGATAGGAGATATTCAAATCAATTCCACCTTCTTAGATCCCGTTCATAAGGAAATGAAAGACAAAAAGGTTGATGGATTGTGGAAAATGGAATTTGATGGTGCCTTTTCTAAATCTGGCAAAGGTGCTGGTATAGTCCTAATATCACCTGAGGAGAAAGTTTTCTACTTTGCTTTCAGACTTGAGTTTGAAGCTACGAACAATGTTGCAGAGTATGAGGCACTCTTACTAGGCATAGAGATTGTTAAAGACATGAAGATCAAAATGCTTAGTATCAAGGGAGATTCTGATTTAGTGGTACAACAGATCAAGGGTAATTTTGCATGCCATTGTAAAAGACTTAAAAGATATAGGAATGCAGTGTGGGACACCATGGAATATTTTGATGCACTAAACATAAAAGCAGTCCATAGGGAAGAGAACAGTATGGCAGATAGGTTAGCTGTTGCAGCATCTACCCTCCAGCCGTCAGAAGAAATGTTGAAAGGAGATTGTACCCTTGAGATCAATTATAGGCCATCTGTCCCGGACAACATGAACCATTGGCAGGTTTTCAAAGATGATGAACAAATTCTAAGATTCATAAATAACTTAGATGAGTTTGCCAACTTCAACGTTAATGAACAAGAAGAAGGCAAGCAGTATAAAGATGAAAGCCAACCCATGAACCCAATTTCACGTGGTTTCACTAAATTAGAGAACATCTTTGATAGGCATGACGGGAAGAAAAACAGCATTGACCAGATGAAGCCAGGAGATTACATTGAGGTAAACATTGGGACGGAAACAGATCCAAAAATCATAAAAATTGGAAAAGGAACATCAGAAAAAGAAAGAAATGCACTAATAAACCTTGTCAAAGAGTTTAGAGATATATTTGCCTTTACTTATGATGAGTTGAAGGCCTATAGGGAAGATGTGTTCCAACATACCATTCCCCTTAAACCGGAAATGCAAAATGCCAAGCCTTTCCGCCAAAAACTAAGGCAAATAAATCCTAAGTTGGCCCCTATTATCAAAAGAGAGCTAGAAAAGATGTTAGCAGCAGGCATTATAGCTCCTACCCGACACACTTCATGGTGCTCCAACTTAGTTGTCGTCAGAAAGAAGAATGGAAGTATCAGAATATGCATTGATTTCAGGAACCTTAACATGGCATGCCAGAAAGACAATTATCCACTTCCCAACATGGAGACCCTCCTCCAACGGGTCACTGGATCTAACATGATGTCAATGCTTGATGGATTTTCAGGATACAACCAGGTTGTTATCAAAGAAGAGGATAAACATAAAACTGCTTTTACAACCCCTTGGGGAACCTTTGAATATCTGAGAATGCCCTTTGGCCTTACAAATGCAGGAACTACTTTCCAAAGGGCCATGGATTATGCTTTCAAGGAATTAATAGGAAAAATCATCGAGATATACCAAGATGATTTAACTGTCTTTTCAAAGGAAAGATCCAGCCATGTTGATCACTTAAGAAAAGTTTTTGAACAATGCAGAGAATATGGTATTTCCCTAAATCCGGCAAAGTCTGTATTAGGCATCGAAGAGGGAAAACTCTTAGGGCATATTATAAACAAGGACGGGGTCAAGATCGACCCTGAAAGAGTTGAAGCCATCAAGAAGATACCTCTCCCTAAAAATGTGAAGGGCCTTCAATCTTTTAATGGTCACATAAACTTTATCAGAAGATTTATTCCAAACCTTGCTGAGTTGATGAAACCCATGCAGCGGTTACTTAAAAAAGATGCTAAGTTTGTGTGGACTGATGATGGGAAAGAAGCTTTCAACATTATTAAAGATGCTATTACTAGGTCACCTGTGTTGGTTAGTCCAGATTATACCAAAGATTTCATGATTTTCTCTTTTGCTTCTGAGGATACTATAGCTAGGGTTTTGCTCCAAAAGAACTTCGAAGGGTTCAAGCAACCAATCACATTCATGAGCAGGGCTTTACAAAATTCAGAATTGAAGTACACCATAATGGAAAAACAGGCTTATGCCTTGGTTAAATCCTTAAAACATTTTAGAACATATATTGGCTACAATAAGGTTATAGGTTATGTTCCCCATGCTGCAGTAAAAGACATCCTATCCCAACAGGATTGCTTAGGAACAAGAGGCACATGGGTATCCAAGATCCAAGAATATGACTTGGAAATAAAACCTACTAAACTTATCAAAGGACAGGGCCTAGCCAAAATGTTAACCCAGAAAAATGAGGAAGCCATTGACATAAACTGTACAGATCAGCCTGATTGTCCACGTATGACACCTGCCTTGCGGGAGTTAGATATCCATTGGTATTCTGATGTTATATATTTCCTCTTACATATGACTTGCCCTGATCACCTTAAAGGACACAAGCGAAGGGCACTAAGACTAAAAGCTGCTAGATATTGCCTTACTCAAGAAGGCTTGGGTTGGAGAAGCCCTGATGGGGTTATCCTTAGATGTGTCCATGAACAAGATTCTAAAAAGATCTTGATTGACCTTCACTCAGGATTTTGTGGAGGACACTATGCAGCGAATACAATTGCTCACAAAATCCTTAGAGCTGGATATTATTGGCCAACCATATTTGCCGATGTGTACAAACATGTCAAGTTTTGCCAAGAATGTCAACTATTCACAGGAAAGCCTAAGCTGGCCGCCTTACCCCTCAACCCGGTTGTTGTCATTGCCCCTTTCCAACAATGGGGTCTTGATTTTATTGGTAAATTTAAAGATAACTCTAGCAATGGATTTTGCTGGATTCTAACAGCAACTGATTATTTCACCAAGTGGGTAGAGGCCATTCCCACCAAGACGGCTACCGAGAAGGTTGTTATGGATTTTATTGAAGATAAAATCATCACTCGATTTGGCACCCCTTTGAAGATAACTACTGACAATGCCAAAGCTTTCAGTTCAACAGAAATGACTGATTTCTGTTTCAAATATGGCATTGTTCTATCTCACTCTTCCGACTATTATCCACAAGGTAATGGCCTTGCTGAATCCTCAAACAAGAACCTGATGACTATCCTTAAGAAAACTGTTGGTGACAACAAAAGATCCTAGGATAGCAAGATCAAATATGCCCTTTGGGCGGACAGAATCACAAAGAAAAACTCCACTGGAAAGTCCCCCTTTGAACTTGTTTATGGCATCACAGCAACATTACCTCTTAGCATGCAGATCCCAATCTTCAGAATGCTAACTGATTATGACTCTGAGAAGTTAGAGTTGGAAGATAGGGCTAACCAAATCATCGAGCTTGATGAAAACAGAAGAAATTCCTTGGACAAAATGTTGAGACAAAAGGAGAGTATGAAAGCCACATTTGATAAGTCAGCCAAGCCAAGAGCCTTTCAAGAAGGGGACACTGTTCTATTATGGGACAAAAGAAGGGAGAAACCTGGGAAGCATGGGAAATTCGACAGCCTTTGGAAAGGTCCTTTTATTATACGCTGCCAAGTTGGAGATAATTCTTTCGGCGGCAACACTATGGAAGGAGAAATACTGCCTCTTCCTATAAATGGGCAACATTTGAAGCCCTTTTACCGGAACAACATACAAGATGACCAAGGGGTCATCTCAGGACTTCCCTAAACTCTTATCTTTGTACTTTATGTATCATTATTTCTGTATCATAGTGTATTTTTGTACTGTAGTTCATATATATGCTGAAAAAGAAAAGATTTCCATTTTTTGTACTTTAAATTTGAAAAGAAAAGGCAAAAAATAGTTTCATATTTGATATTTCATTTTGGCATTATTTATCATGTACATGGGAACTAAGACACTTCTCTTTCTATGCAGGAAAATGATATTCTGGGATTCTCGAACACCTTCTTTGACTCCTAGATCAAGCAAGTGTCCGTCCCGCAGTTGGAGCCAGATGTTATCAACTGATTTGTACAATAGTTGAAACCTTATTGAGCCACCAGTGTTGGAACACATCAGTGTTCACTTCCAGAGTATCTGGGTTTCATTATATTTGGGTCTAGCCAGTTTTTGTTTTTTAGTCGACATGACCATGGCCCCATGGGGGTTTTGTATCAAAGTGTGCTAGTAGGGTCTGAGTGGCTCGGTTCCCCATGACTGGATTAAACAACTAAGGTATTCCAGGGATTTTTTTCACCGTCAGATTATACTTTGCTTCAGGCGAGATATAATCTCTTGGTTTTTCTCCCGCTTCCTCCAAAGCTGGAATGCCCGATTTTGGAAATTTGGCCATGGGGGGTTATTAGGGTCCAACTATAATGTATAAACCTACTAGACACTATTAGAATAGGTTTTGGTCATGTCCTAGGTCTCTAGGACCCCCAGAAAAAAATTTCGAAAAAAATTTTACCGAACGCGTCGAAATTGGGGTTTTTAATTTTTAATTATTTTAATTAAATTTCTCTATAATTTAAATAGAGAAATTTGGATCTGTAATTATGTCAGTCATCCGGGGTCTGAACTTAGTGTTTGATGGCTTGTTTCATAAGCCAAAAATCACACATGACCCATGGAGCAGCTAAACCCAACTTTCGGATGTCAATTCAGCCTCATAATTAATATTTTCTCTGAAAAGTCATTTACAGAGAAATTATTAATTAAAATAATAAAATTGAATATTTTGGAGATAATCCAAATCTCTCCAAAATTAATCAATTTGATTAAAACAAAGGGCTAAATGACATGGCAATGAGCATTTAGGAAGATTCCAATCAACTCCAAGCACTACCAGTCATCCATCCAGTCACCAAATCATTATCCTCTCAAGAAAATTCGCCCTCTCCATTTAAAAAATCGATTTGTTGAAGTGTCACTTGATGTTTGGGTTGGTGGTTTTTGTATTTATGTAGAGGAGGGCGCCCTCATGACTCACCTTATCCACCAAAGCTTGGCTCCCTTTGTGATTCGAGCTACACCTACTAGCTACCACGTGTTTTCCCCACAACTAATTCGCATACCCTACCTTCCTCACGTCAATCTCCATTAAACTCGAGTTTAAGCCTTGTTGTAATGTGGTGATTGGTGTCCAAGCTCCACCCATGCGAGTTAGTACCTACCCAATGCCACTTACCATTTCCATGTTAACTAGCCCCTCCACATGTCTCCACACAACCCACTCGCATATCTACTAGATGCTCATGTCAATCCTCTTGTGCCCTCACGTGGAGCTTAGTTAGGGTGTGTTTATTGGTCACATATCATTGATTGACTTGGCTCCCATCTAAAACTCGAGTTAGTGCCTACCTTTGGCCACTTGCCATTCTTTAAACTAACTCGCAACCTACCACTCCTCAACTCGTGTATCTCCACATGGATCACACCCTTCCTTGTTGTAGCTTGCCCATTCGTTGGTTGTTACTTCCCATGCCATCTACCACTCGAGTTTGCCACCTATTCGCCCTTACCAACCTCAAACTCGACTCTATCTTGTGCCAAGCCACTAATTGATTGGGATTCGACCTCCATGCTCATTACTAATTCGACCTAGGGTTTAGGCTTAGTTTTCTAGTGTGTTTTACTATAAAGAGAGGCCCATTAGGGGTTATTATCTCATGGAGACTTTGATGCAAGATTACTCTGCACAAATTTGTAATATGCTTTGGCTTAATATTTTCAATAAAGATTTCGACTTTGGAGGTCCATGAGCTTTCAATCTTTGGTGTGAATTCATCTCTTGTTGAGGTGACATCTTCTCTAAACCCATCTCTTGATTCTGCATAGTATTTGATCAATGGCTAGCTTGTGAGGACTATTTTTAGTACAATAGAGTAACCATTTATAATTTAAGTTGGTTATTTATGCATAGTTTATCAAGATCTAAATGGACATGAGTAGTTGGTTATACAAATTGTTGATCTAATCCTGATATTTCTAGCATACTAGCATTGTTGATCTCACTTGTTGGTTGAGTGGTTTGGGTTGTGATTAGGTGTTGCTCAAAGTGAAGAGGGGTAAGAGCTCGGTTGCATCAAGCCCTTGTTCATCTTCAAGTTTTGGCCTAACACTTTGCGGTTGCAGGATCTGCAATAATCTCAAGATCTTTTCATCTTAAGAAAGCTAGGAAGAGCTCTTCTCAGGTTTCTCATCAACAAAAAACTCTACTTTTAAAAACCTTGTTGCTTTAGGCTTCTCTTCTTCAAGCCTTCTCATTTGCTCCTTGAAACCCTTTTGTACTTGCATGCTAAGCCCTTTCTAGCCCCTCTAGCCTTGATCCGAGATTATTCTTGTCTTCAAGCCATAGATTAGTTTGCCATAAGGTTGAAGTTCCTTCAACCTTGGGGAATAACTTGGGATTTGTTCCCTTGTGCTCTCTTCAACACTCGTTGTCGGCGTATCACCAGTTAACCGGAGGATTTCCAAAGCAGTGTTTCTACCATCCCAAGTGTTCCACTTGTAGCCCTTTGCCCTTGTCTTGTTTTTTCATCCTCCTTTGCCCTAGTTTTTCCCCTCTCTCATTCGCCTTTGTCTCCTAGTTTCTCCCTTTCCCTCCTTTTGTCCTACCTCTCTTTGCCTTAGATCTTTTTAGCTTTCTCTTATCGCTTTAGCCCATTTGTTTTTGCCCCACTCCTTAGCTACATCCTCCCTTCTCGTCCATCCTCTCAGTGACCTAAAAACACAACAAAAAACAAACAAAAACTTGATAGTGGTTAAAATCTAGTCATCATCTAGTCTCATTTATCTTGTTAGTGGTAGATCTTGCACTTGTTTGTTAGCATTGTTACCTTTGTGTTCTCTTAGCTTGCATTTCAAAGCTCATATTAGGAATCTAATCCTTGCATTTTAAGTAGTTTATTTGAACATATAGGGAAGTGATAGGTTGCATGTAGCTTCTAGTTGTTTACAAGCTCTTACATCTTTCAAAAGATAGAAATTTTGCACAAAAAATATTTAAATTTTTTATACTTTAGATCTCTTTTTTAGCACATTTTAAGAGTTTGTTGTTCGTTGGTCCATTTCGCCATAGTTAAGATTTCATGTTAAAATCTCATGCATTTTCCACTTTAGAGTCAATCTTTTGAATCTAGACTCAACTAGTTTCCAATTGGTTTTATTTTGCTAATGGTTAATGGGTGCCTTGTTGAGATGTTCTGATCTTATGTAGGTCATTTGAGAGAAAGATATTTGATAGGTCTTGAAGCAAAGAAATCAAGGCAAAACCACAAGAACGCCATAAGGAGTGATTAGAATTACAAAATCTTGTTATCCTTTGTAATAAGCTTATAAGAGCTAGCCTTGTTTTTCCATTTACTTCATTTCTCGAAAGACCTTGTGAGGTTTTAAACCCAAGGCATTTGTAATCACTTAATAAAAGTTTCAAGTGGAGGAGGCCTCCACTTTTTGGTCTTCTTCCCCATTTGGGGAAGAGTGTTGGGTCTTGTGGATTGATTTAGCTTAGATTTATGATTTCATGCTCTTAGATTAGTATTTTGCTTCAATAAGTCATTTAAAGTTATCTTCCATATTTACTTACCCCCATGCTCTCTCGAGTAGGGTCTTTGACCTGAAAGAGATTCTTGGGTAGTTTAGCTTTATTTTTTGCATTTATTATTATCTTGTCTCTCTTCCAAAGCCTTCGACCGGAAGTTGTATCCTTGAGATTTTGTCTCAAGGGCAGGACCACATAATTTGTGGTTACTCTTCCTTCCCCGTCGGTTTCCTTGGCAAAGCTTTTAGCTAGCTGGAGGTTCTCAAGTGCAGGCGGTTCTAGTGGTTGATCTTGTTCGGAGATCAATCCCACCTAGTAGATTAAAGTTTGTGTGGTAGAATACTAGATTTACTCAGTTTTATTTTATTTCGCAAATATTATTGTTAGTAGTATTCATATCTTGTTGATCAGTACTATTGTTTAAATCTTGTTTCAAGTTAAGATATACTGCTTTTACAATTCATTTGCCTCTTTAAAATAAACCAAAGTCTCTTGAACTTGGCCAAATCCAAGTCAAGAGCACCCTCTATTGAAGGGCATTATAGTTTCTTGCATTTCCCTGCATTAGGCATTGTTAATATAGCAAGTCTCTTGAACTGTGGTCATAAGACCAAGTCAAGAGCGCTCTCTGTCGGAAAGTTGAACAAGGTTTTCTAATAAATAAAAATTTCCACTCATACACCCCTTAATTAATTTATCTTGGTTTCTGTCCTACACCCGTATGCTCTGCCAACCTGAAAAGGTTGGGCTAGTACTCAGAAAGGTGGAAGACTTGTTAATCTACAAGCGAAAATCTAATTAAAATTTTCACCCCCATAACCAACCAATCCGGAGTTGATCGATAAGATAATTTCAGTGGGTAATCTCTTAGTGAGGGCGTCGAGATTCCATGTTCAGCCTCTAGTTTGCTGGCTTGCATTGCGCGGCCTGGCTAGAGCACTGGGTGGCCCTACAGGTCCTTGAACGGAGGCACTTGATATTGTCTTTTCCGGACTTTCTCTTGAATACCCTTGGTTTTAGCCCTAATAATCAAGACAATTAAAACTTTGAATTTACCAAGATAAGCTGCACAACGTTCTCACAAACTTTCCATTTCAAGCACTTGTGTCAAGTTTACAATCACTTTTATTTTCTGACTCCATAAGGCACTGGTCCTTCATCTTATATTTTGCTTGCTTAAGTATCAACATTGGAGTATTTGCTTATATGTATGTGAAGTGATCTACGTATTGCCCAAGTGTATCTTGCATCTTGTATTTGCAACGTGGATTGCACTATCTTGTTTTATTTTCAAATATTGTATTGTCTCTCATCTCAAAAAACTCCTAAACAACACCCATCCGCATCACTACATCAAAAACACTTAAATACACAAAGAGCCTTAGTGAAACTCTCTTTTAGGGACTACCCCCCTTGGCTTCGTTAGGAGTTTGCCTAAACGGAGGAGCTGGGATTCAGGTGACAGTACCTGGCTCATTGCTTGCCTCCAAGGCCACACCTCTCTCACTTGTAGTGAAGAGACAGCTTTCGAAGGATTTCCGCTGCTGGTGTGCATATTGGCGGGACAACAAGATCAATGGCCAAGATTAGATCTTGCCATTCACTTTAATTTTTCGCTCATACTTTATAAAAAGTAATTTCATTAAGTCAATAATGAAATAGATCACTTTAATTAATTTTCCCAAGTAAATTTAGGAAAAGTTAATTAAATACATTTTATTGACTTCTTCAATTTTTGTCTTCTACATGCAAGGACACATGTATGTAGGAAGACCTTCCTCAGCTGTCATAATCTAACACTCCCTCTCAACGAGGAAGGGATTCGGTAACAACCCCAACTTGTCTCTGAACTTCACAAACTTGAGTTTGCAAAGTGCCTTGGTGAATATGTCTGCCACTTGCTCATCTGTCTGAATGTACTCCAACCGAATGGTTCCTCTCTGAACACAATCTCTGAGGAAGTGATACCGGATGTCAATGTGTTTACTCCTGTCATGGAACACTGGATTCTCAGAAAGGTTGATACCACTTTGGTTATCACAGTGAACTATAGTAGTCTCTATCTCACTCTCGAATAATCCTAAGAGCAACTTCCTCAGCCACATCCCCTCACATGCAACCATGTTGGCTGCCATGTACTCAGACTCAGCTGAGCTCAATGCATGCTTAAGTGTGCACTAGTTTCATCATTGGGTCATCCTCAAGATCTCATACATTCATTAGTATAATCTCAATACTATCAAAACATTATAATCCTATAATCTTAACATGTATGGTCATGATCATTTCATACACAGGTAATTTATCACAAGCGTTAGTATTCAAGGTTTCAGGGAGTAATTCTTTTACTCATGCATATTCTTATTTGACCATAGGACTCTTCTAGTTTGTCATATCATTAATCAAACTAAGAAGCATAATATGCATAAACCCGTGATTACTCAAACTTATAACTTCATGAATAATCATTATCAATCATACAAAAGTATACTTATATAAGATCCTAACACACAAGGTAAGATTCTAACTCGATATAGGAAAACATACATGGATTATCATGCTTGCTAGTTATGTCTAACATACCCAAACAATGTCTTCTTTGTTCTCTTCAATGATTTAGAGACCTTGTGCTAGTAACCTGCATATCTCATAAGTTAAGCATTGTAGAACCAAATTATACATACCTCGTAAGTAGAGCTTCTATGTGATCAATGACTATGGATGAGTCTTTGTCTTCATGTCACCATGGTCATATATTCTTGATCTAGAACTTGATTTGTCTTTCTTGATGTACCTTTCATGTTAGCGGACAACATCATCCTCATACAACACCACAGTGCATTAGTACAATCATAAGTGTCATAACCATAATCAACGAATGTCTTCTATCATTAACATGCATTCATACTCTAACTAAGGTGATTAGACAAGTCTAAAATTAATCATGATTGTACTAACCTCAATAATATGAATACAAACATATCATGAACTTAATCATTAGATAAATGAAACAAATTTCAAAACATACATGCATCTCCTCAAGTCATACCTGTCAAGATTGCTTGTAGTCTTTTCTAGAAGGGTAAAACCCTAATCATACAAGGTCGATCACTTGTAAACATATTATATAGGTTCATGGTGCTAGGATGATAGAATACCAATCCCATTTAACCTCCTTCATCGCTTCCCTATGAGTCTTCCAACCTTGCTAGGTTTCTTCTTTTTGGAAACCCTAATTTTCAATCTCCTTCCTTCCACAACATTTTGATAAAAGATTAAAATCTATGATGAATGGATTCCAAATCCATTTTCAAAGTTTACAATGTTGCATCAGGTGTCTCCAACATTGTATCAGGTCCTTCCATACCTAAAAACTGAAAACCCTAAGTGAGAGCTTCTTCCTCCTCGTCTTTGATTTCCTCCGTTGAACCATTTCAGATGTGCCATAGTGTTTCTGGTGTATCTCTGAAATTTCAGATCCTCAGGGTCTAAAACTTCGACCTGTGGTAGAATGACTTGTCATCTTTCCAACCCCACAGGTTTGAGATTCATTGGATTCCTCATGAGAGAGATATGATCATTTTCCCAACATGACCTGTTTATGGGATGAAACAGCATAGCGAACTTGTACGGAGTGCCACGTGTCATTGTTTCAACTTCGGCCTTTGATACTAGCACCTGTGAAACTACAGTCCATGCCCTAACTGTCACTTTTTACAGAATTCCATTTCGAGCTTCCTAGCCCGAGATATGACCCTTTTACCTAGGTCACCTGTTTAGGGATTCATTCTGGAAGAGGCAGAAACCCTAACTTGTACTGATCATATCTCAGAAAGTACAACGAATATGAGGCTGAAACTCAGACACAAGGTACATGAACATGTCATCTTCGGCCTGTCGAAGTTTCAGATCCTGAACCTTCGCCAAAAGTTATTTATAGCAAAAGTTCCACAATGACTAGGCTTTGCTAGACAAAGCCCTAACTTTCAAATTGTCGCAAGTGAAACAAGTGTCGTAAGTGCCATACATTGCCTTCCTTCAGGCTAGCTCTGATACCATGTTAAGATTCAATATGCTAAGATAGATAACATCAGTATTCAATTCAATTTCACAACAATAGCATATACATGATCACTGAAAGAATAACAAGCACAGCATAAACACAAGAGACACAAATTTATCCTGGGAAACCCTCATGGGGTAGAAAACCCAACAAAATTATTTTCCCAAGGCTCAAACTTTCAAAATCGGGCATTCCAGCTTTGGAGGAAGCGAGAGAAAACCTCGTCAATTATTACTCGGCTATAGGCAAAGCATAATTGACAAGGGCAAAAAACTCCCTCGAATGCCTTAGTTGATAGTCAAGTCATGGGGAACCGAGTCACTCAAAACCCTACTAGCACACTTATTACAAACCCCATGGGGCCATGGTCATTTCAGCAGAAAAATAAAACTGGCTAGCCAAAATTGGCTAATTATTGCAAACTGAACCCCTGATACTCTGGAAGTGAACATTGATCATGTTCAAACACTAGCAACTCAATGGAGGATCAACTATTGTACAAAATAGTTGATAACACACCTCACTTAGTTGAATCCATTTGCATCACTTTATCATTATTTTTAGTCCTTCTGAGGTTTAGTCCCCAGCCTGTTGGTGACAAACCCTAAATTCAAGTTATTTTATCTTTTAGTAAGGTAGGCTCTAAAAAACTCAAAAAGACTAGGACGCTTCATATAAATAGGTTCTCCTACTCTCATTTGTAAACAAGAAAAAGGTTCAAATATGATCTTTTTACTTTTTCTCTTGGTCTATTAGAACTTCTAAGGCATGCACACCTCTCTTTTTGGCATAATTTTCTTATGATGAAGGTTGGATGATGAAATTTCTAGGGTTTTGCTATCTCTCAAGGTTGATCCATTGAATGGTTGTTATAACTCAAGGCTAAGGGAAGACCTAAGACCTCTCTATTGCTCTTTTCTTGGTGGATGTTGATAAGATCTTTTAATTTTCTTGCATCTTGTCAATCTTGTTTGAGGAGACTTTCCTCTTGAAGGAGCTCTCCATAGTAGGGCCTTGGAATTCATTGTTTGCTCTAATTAGGCTAACGCTACTTTGACCTATCTAGGGTTACTAGTCTTTGCCCTAATTGGTAAATCTTGAACATCCAAATTGAGAAGAGACATTAACCTTGATCTCTTATTGCCCTAGGGTTAAGGAACAAGGTCTAACCCCTTCTCTTATTCAAGTTTTTTATCAAATTCCTATTATATATATTACAAAAAATACAAAAAAATATAATATTTGGAAAAACCCTAAAATGTAGAAAATTCATATCTCAAAAAATATCATGAATTTTGGAATTGTGCTCCGATGGAAAAGTGCACCCTAGTAGGTTTCCTAGTGGTTCCTCAAGGATGTCCCTTTCTTGTGGTTGGATTGAGAACTATACCGTGTTTTGTGTTATCTAGGGCATTTTTTAGATCTGGTATAGCAAATACAACAGGTACATCAGTCAAATCAGCAAGCTTTGAAGGCCTAAAAAAGTAAGGAAAAGGCCTAGGATTGACCCCTAGGGGGTTGGACATCCATTGGAAATTTTTAAGTGGGTCCATTATCTATTTGAGTGTTGGTTAGGGCTTAAACTAGATCTGGTTAAGCACTTTCAGATCTGGTTTAGGGATTCCTTTCACCCTATTGCGGCATGTTACTTGCTCTAACCCTCAAGGTACCTGTTATATAGTAAGTTGGCATTGTTTTGGTTGGTTTTCATCCATTTTCTGAAGTCTTATTCGCTGCTGTAATTTCATAACAGCAGTAAGATATTGAAGTTACCTATCTTGACATTCATAGTAAACTGTTGTAACTCCTCCCTCTCACCTAGTGTCATTGTATGTTTCATTGCTTCGACTCCATAAGGCACTAGTCTTGGCCAAGAGGTTGCTTGGGAAGGGTATTTGTGTTGTTGGAGTGATTATAGATATCATTCACCGATAGCAGGGACTCCCCCTTGGCCTTAGGAATTGACCTAAAGTGTTGAGAAGCTAGGCTTTGGTGACATAGGGTGCTAGCTTCTCCCTTGCTTACCCCTCATTGCACCGGGATCTGTGACCTCGATCAAGGGTGCTAATTTGAGCAGTAACATTTTTTTGCATCATTGCCAGGGACTCAAAGGAAAAGTGATGACAATCCATTGCAGGTCTTCCCGAGTCTAGCTCATTCATTTCCGGCAAGATCAACATTGGGTGCAAGGAAAGTCTAGGTAAGTTTTTGTTTTGTACCTTGATAAGATTATTGCTAAAGGACTAATCCTGCAGGTCTTATCTGGTGACTCTGATTCAAGAAAATCAAAATAGGTACTCGACAAGGATAAACCCTCGAGGTAAGGTTATCTTCGCCCCTGAGCCTGAGCTTATTTATAGAAGAAGAAGACATCGTCACCAGGTAAGGGAGGTAAGCAACCATCGATCTTTTGGAGCTTTATCATATAGCCATCGTCTTTTTAATATTATTGGTACAATGGCCACTCTTTATTGAACACACAGAATTATGGTGGTAAAAATCCTCAATGAGGGTGAAAATTCCACTCTCAATAATGCATTGTATTCTAGGGTGTGTTTATTAATGATAGAGAAATACTATAACCACAGTTACCACACATTGTGATAGATTTTCTCACCATCAAAATATATATCACTGATACTTATCCTCTTATCCTCATGCATGCAATTCCTTGCATGTAGGTCCTCATGCCAAATATAGTCTGACATAAACACTTGTCTCTTGCATGTCTTCCGCACACTTAGTAACATGCCCATGGCATGGCAAGTGGGAATTATATTTCCAACATTATTCAGATAAGTATCTCTTTCTCTGTCAAAAGCTTTGAATTTGCTATTTACCATAAAAAATGAAGGTTTCAGTTACAGATCCTTGTATTTTCAGCGGTCGGTCAAAATCATATTGAAATGAACAACAGTTAATTTATTAACAAATATCCAACATAAGAATGACAGTAAACAAAAATCCATATAGGACAAATATATAATTGAATAATGAATAGATGATACAATGCCATGTGATGGTGTACTTATATGCGTTGACTGGTCACTATGGTTGACAGGTCATGTCCTTTAATTAGGTCATATCCCTTAGTTAGGATATGTATTTTCATTAATTATTATTTATTTATATATTTATTGATGTCTGTTTATATGTATTTATGTTCATTACTTCTATGTTTCCTGTTACTTCCTTGCTGTGTATTCTTTGTTTCTCTGCTTGTGTATGAGGGCTTTCACCTATCGTTGTGGTGTAAGAGTGTATCTGCTGTAAGAAAATATTGTTCCCAAGTGTTACTTTTCCTCTATGTGAGAGAGCATAATAATCAGAAAAAACTGTTGAGAGATAAAAAATCTATCAGTTTACTTTCATCAACCAGTGTTTGTAAAATGTGATGAATTTGGCCGTGAAATTTGTTCTATCAGAAATTTGTTATTTCATATATTGAAAGTCCGTTCTTTGCTAGCAAACAAGTTATAGCCATTTGAAGTTGGCCTACTAAAGCTAGAAATTCAGAATATGTCTCCACTGTTATGAGGCAATTCTTGATAATCACTTGAACAGTCTTTGAATTGCAACTATCCAGTGTCCATCATGTTATTGAAATAGATAAAATAAGAATAGAGGAGGGCCTTAAAGTTGTTGAGGTACTGTAAAAGTTGGTGCTGTTTTCAGACACCCCCGCTCCCCTTCAAAATAATTAAGACCAAAAAATTGAAAATGTGACCAACCTCCATAAATCATCATACGGCAGATCCTATTTACCACTGAAACCATTGAGCTGAATGATGGCATATATGACGATTGCAAACTTCTCATGTGTCTGAAAAAGCAATAAAGCCTGAATATTTAGGCAAATGGGCTTTACCAGGTCTGTTAACAGGTTTTAAATACATGGAGACATTTTCCATGCATTTGTGATAGAACCCATGACCTACAGTCCTTAAATGGGTGACTGCACAAACTGATTTTACAAGAATAATTTATGTCTTGGCCTCTGTTTGTGTTGTTTTATAGAATGCATGTTTCAAGGCCAAAGAAGTTCGTTTTCCAAGCTCTATTCAATAATTGTAAAAGCATTTGCCACTCAAGACGTTCAATCTTACTCTGGAAAAATATAGTAGCATCTCTATTCTGTCAATAAGTTGTGAATTTGAAACAACTAAAGCAGAGAAATCTGATAATAACAGAGCAATGAAACAATACCG
Organism: Larix kaempferi; assembly: GCA_027924585.1. NCBI lineage: Eukaryota > Viridiplantae > Streptophyta > Pinopsida > Pinales > Pinaceae > Larix > Larix kaempferi. Next base: position 4,018,016 of record BSBM01000123.1, read on the forward strand.
TCAAATAACATAATGGGTCTGAAGTCGTTGGCAAAGAAAGAATCTGAGTTAGAATTTGCCTTCTCCTCGTCAACCTGAGAAAAGATAGCCGAGCATCTAATATTGACACTATTAAATCGCATGCTGATGATGTTTTTAGCTGACAGAGGAGCTGCACCAATTGGGAATGGGGTGGTTAATTTTTGCTTTGAATTGATAATATTGGTTGTGTATTGGGAACAAGGCACGCGAGGCGTGAGTAGAGACAGAGTGGCCATGCTTGCGCTGGCAAAACCAGCCATGGCAGCAAAATTACGAATGAGATTCCGTATGAAAGAGTTCCATAAATCTATTATGTGAGGGGAATGATTTTGTGGTGGTCATATTTCACTCGAATTTTAATTTTCGATCAAATATACGTTAATTCTTTTTCACAGCCATCGAGAATGACTGGGCAACATGAACCATAATGAAGTTCAAATTTGAAATCTTATCTTGCACATATTTTAATTGTATTTAGTGAAAACGTTTGTAACAAAATAATTAAAAAAATTCAGGTTTATTCATAAAATAAAAAAATTATGGAAATTACTTAAAAAAAAATGTATGTTGATTCATAAAATAAAATATTATAAAAAGTAATTAAAAAATAGATGTTCGTTTATAAAATAAAAACATAAACCTGTTTAAGATTGATCTATGTTAATTTTAAATTTACTTTTTTTTTTAAGTATCTTATAATGTTATCAATTTTATTTGTGAAATAATATTTATAATATCTTAAAAGGAATACTAATATCTTACTTCATATTTGATGTTAGATGGGATATATTGTTTTGTTGTCATTAGCTTTGAAAAAATGAAAAAATAATGGATAAGAATTTAGGTTATGGGAAGTTTTGGAACATGTTTTTTTAAGATTAAATGTTAATAATTTAATATGTAATATATAATCATTAAATAAAGTTGTTTAGTGCATTTAGTTAAGGTTTCAAATTTCAATATTTTAAATCAATAATTCAAACCATAATTCAAACCATGGTTGTTAAATCCAAAATTTGCTTAATTGCAATCTCAAATTTTAATGATTCAAAGTGGTAGCTTCATTTAAACTATGGCTTAAGAATTCTTTTCTTTCTTAAAATTTCTTTAACTTTAAGATTGAAATTGCAATCTCAATAGAGAGTAGCCTATCAAATTGAGAGACGCACATGAGATGATCTTAAAGCAACCCTTGTCAAGCATACATTTTTAAGTTTGTTTATATATATCTCATTTATTTGCCATAACTTGTGGAATATTTTGCTAATTTTTATTATTTTAACAATATTAATATTATTGAGTCTTTTAATCAAATTCACATTTTTCTTCAACTCAATTAAATGAAATTATTCAATATATACTTTATGAGGTGTTTACTGTTAATTTGCAAAACATACAAATAAAATAAATATTGGATGTTGCACAATTAAAACTTATTTTTCAAATAAGTTTCAATATAATATATAAAAATGTGTAGTAAGTATTTACCAAACCTATGATGAGATGATTTAGTTGATTTGGTAAATTTATCAATGTTTTTCAATAGTCTTTTTCTCCAATGCAACTTTTCCAATTTAGAGATTCCAATATAAATAAATAGTTGACTCATTAGTAAGAAATCAAAAATTTGATTAAGAGTTTGACTCAGGCATTAAAACTCTCGTAATCATAATAGAATTGCACATTGAAATGGTTCAATTTATAAGATTTTAAAAACTAAAATTTACAAGTTTGAGCTTTCATGATATAGAAAGAAAGTTTGAAAGAAAAAGAAAAAGAGGAAATAGCTTGTGAGCTATTTTAATGATTTATATTAATTAATGAAAGGGTGTAAACTTCGGTTTGGTTTAATTGTCAAGATGAAGGAAAGCGTTTTGAGAAAAAGATGGGAGTCCAGGGGAACATATCGAGCATCCAATGTTCTTTCATATCAAATTTGAGTCGTTTTTCTCCTCAGGCGGTTGTACACGTAAGGATTTTCTAAGACGCGTTTTTTAGACATTGGTCTTTTATTGTTTTCATTTTGGTTAGATAACTTTCCATTGAGGAGACTTTAGGGTTTACACTAGGTGGGTCCTCCCACTCGAGCATTCACTCTTCCTTGAGATAAGATCAGAGGAGTGTTTCTTCTCTCACAGTTGGATGCACTAGCCCATTTTGGATTGTTTAGTCAAAGTGTTAGGTGAACTCGTGATTTTTAGCTAAGATGGAGGGTGAATGGGTGCATTTGAAAGATGATATAGAAGCTTTAATGGATATGAAAAAAGATGAGGTTTGGGCACGAGAAGGGGTATTCAAATCTAATGTGGAATATTTGATGCAACTCCAAAAGGCTTGTGGTTCCAGAGGACAAGATGGTTGTTAGTACATGATTTCAGGTTCTAACACTCATAAAACATGTGGTGGATTAACAGAGGTGGTTAGTGGTGTGGTGGACATGGTGGATGAAATATTTGAGGGAGAGGTCAACATCGGTTGTACTATCCATGTTCATCCATTTAATAAGGTTCTTGGGAATGTGAAAGTGGATGCAAATGTATTGGATCCATGCTCCTCCAATCTTTCTTTTGGCTCATAGAAGGAACTTGTTATGGTAGAGACAAAAAACCCTAAGCTTCAGAGTTCAAATAATGGAAGGGGATTGGTTCGAGTGGGAAGAGGAAAGAGGCAATTGAAATTTTGAAAGGCACGTTTAAATCATCACAAAGCGGTTTTAGGCAAATATATAGGGTTGGAGGAAGTGAATTCACTATTTGTTTTGGCATTAGCGAGTAAGTTTGGGTACTAGTCATTGGGGAGGAAGGACATTGGTAGATGGGTGAAAGATGCTAGGATCCAATCTTGGGCTATTCTCCATTGATTCATATATTGTTAAAGTGTTGGTATTGTTTTCAGTTTAGATCAGAACAGGATGTTACTCGGATTCTAAAGGGAGTTTGGATTTGTGGAAAGGGTAATTTGCTGCTAAAAGCATGGCATAGCAAAGGATAACATTTAGCTTTGTCGCATTTGGGTACTGTTACCAGGGTTTCTTCTTGAACTTTGGAATATAAATGCCTTTAAAGTTTTAGGGAATGAGCTTGGGTGTTTTTTATTTGTTGAGGATAGTGTGCTTAAAGGGGAAGATAAGGGAATGAGAAGCATGCTAGTTGAGATTGATATGAGTCTTGATTTGCTGGAAGAAATCATTGAATGTCGTGGAAAGACCATTAATAAAAAACTAGACTATTGGTTCTTGCCTTTTAGATGTTTATCGTGTTAGAATGTTGGGCACCTAAATCATGAATGTCCATGGAATATTGTGGATGGTTTGGGGAATTCTAAGGATGATTATGAAAACTATAAGGAGGGGGAGGAAGTTACTTTAAAGGAAGGATATTGGAGTGGCAAAGGAGTTTGTGATGACTCTCAGCAGGAAATACTTCATGCAAATCACCAATCGGCCCTGAAACACTCATTAATGGGTAAATTAAAACATTGCTCTCCCTCTTTGTTCCATTCATTAAATAAAAAGGAAATAGACTTTATTCTGGGAGGTTTGATGTCGAAGGGGAGGGAAAGTCTAAGAAATTTTTTGGTGGATGTTCAGTATAAGAGTTGAAAAAGGGAGCATTGGAAAATATTTTTCCTATTATACCTTACAAATCCCCTCATTGCTATGAAGATCTAGGACCTGCGGGTTCTTCTTTGGGTCACGATCAAGATTCTCGTTTGATGAATCCAGAATTGGAGCAGTTAGGTATTTTTTATGATAGGTTTAATTTAAATTGTAATGCTAGGAGAACAGATTATGTATTGACTGAAATTGGTCTTAATAATTATGAAGCGGGTGTTATTATTAGTGGGGGTGTTTTTTTCTCAAAATCCTGTTGAATTTGTGGAGAAGTCGAGTTCTCTTTATGAAGAAATGGGAAATAAAAGTTTAGAAGGGTTTTTTTTAGATAAGGAAGATCTTCCTTTATCCATATCTAGGAATCATGTTAACCCTGATACAATATTAAAAGTCCTGAATAGGGGGATTTGTCAAATTGTATGATTAAAGAGTCGTGTGCTTGTTTTGAGGAGGAAAAATCACAGGTTGTAAATGAGGTAATTACTACTAGTATGGTTCCATCATATAAGGATGTGCTCAAAAAATCCCCACTTCAGGTCTATAAGGGAATAGAACCAAAGATAGTAAAGGAGACAAATGGAAAAAATACAGTGGGTGAAATATGTAATCTTTATTTAGTAAAGGAGAAGGAAAAAGAAAAAGTAAAAGAGGAAACATAGGACAAAAAAGGTGATGTTCAAGGGGGATTGGCAATGAATGTTGAGCCAGTAAAAACCAGGAGGGCACTTAGAGAACAAAAGGCCCTCAAAAGTACTAATCAATTATTATTATCTCATTGAATGTAATGGGAGTGGGGGGGCTCCTAAATTGCTTGCCCTTCGAATATTGTTTGAATTGGTTCAACCGGATGTGATACTAATACAACAAACAATAGTTTATGGCACTAAGGCTCAAGAAATTTTTGCAAAAATATTTGTGGGATGGGAATTATGTACTATAGATGCAATTGTTCAATCAAGGGGACTATTTTCGGTAAGGAATGCTCTTGTGACTAATTTTGCACCTTACATGTCCTCCATAGGGATACTAATGGAAGGAACTTCAAAGGATTTGGATTAGTCGCTCAAATTGATCAATTACAAGCCCTATAATAATAGAAGATAGTTTTGGGATGAAGTGGCGGAGGAAGGAATTCTAAAAGAGCCTAATTTAATTTTGGGGGGTGATTTAAACTTCACTATGGAAACAAGGGAAGTATGGGGCACTCGTCCTAGAATTGACCCTCTGATGGATTATTTTAATCAGTTATTTCAAAAAACTAATTTGTTATATGTTATGCCAGGTCCTCTTATGCCTACCTGGAGGAATGGAAGATTGGATGAATCAGGTGTTGCAAAGCGCATTGACAGGTCTTTTTTTTGTTTCTTATTTTTAATTTCAGAGGACTTATCAGATTTTGTAGACAAATATCGATCTTGGATAGTGAACATTCTGATATCGGATCATATGCTAGTGATTCTTCAAATGGAATCGGGAAATGAAAGGAACAAGTATCCTTTTAAGTTTAATCATGAATGGATTAAGGATAGGGATTTTATAGAATTAATCAAGGAGCATTGGGCCTCTACCAATATGAGGGAGGAGGAATCTTATGATTTATTTTGTTAATAAGCTGAAATCTATCAAATCTATGGTAATAAAGTGGGAAAGAGAGAAAAAGAAAGCACTCAAGGAAGAAGTGATGTCTATTGAAGGGAAAATTGATGGTGTTTTTCATAGTAACGCTTCAGGAATACTATCGAGCAGGATAAGAATAGAGTGGTATCTTTAGATGAACGAAAGAAAACTTGTTGAATCCGAAGGAGGAAACATGGTGTTTAAAAAGCAGGCAATCTGGATAATATCCCAAGAGATCAAAATTTTAAAAAAAATCATCATTATGCAGAGCACATAAGGAACATTAACACTACATGGGAATTACAGAACAATGGAGGGAATTTTTTTTCACCAAAAGAGTTAGAGGAGGCAGTTGTAATTCATTTTTAGGTCATTTTTAAGGATCCAGGAACTTCTTCAATTATTAGTCAAATGGAAGTCTTGCAATGCTTTCCCAGGTTCTTTTCTCCAAATGAAGGGAAGAGTATAACTAATCCTATTAGTTTTAGATCAAAAAAATATTATCAGGTTTTTCCAAATAAAAAAGTATGGGTCTGGATGGGTGGATAGTGGAAATTCTTTTGGAATTCTCTGATATACTTGGTCGTGGATTATTAGAGGTGGTAGAAGAGTCAAGAATACAAGGAAAGGTGAGTGGATCATTGACTGCTACTTTTATAACATTGATCCCTAAAAACCAAATATGGGATCTTTTAATGATTCCAGGCCCCTTTCACATTGTAATTTGGTTTACAAATTTATATCTAAGGTGTTAGCTAATAGAATCAAGCAAATTCTCTCCATTTAATATCAAAAGAACAATTTGGATTTCTAGACAATAGACAAATTATGGATGTTATTAGGGTATTCTAGGAGAGAGTCTTCATAGTCTAAAAGTAAAAAAGTTGAAAGCTACGGTTTTAAAGTTAGATTTAGTAAAGGCTTAGTATAGAGTTAATTGGGATTTTCTAAGATTGGTTTTACTACAAATTGGCCTTAGTTTGGAGGCTACTAATTGGATTATGGGATGTGCTTGTTCTGCAAATTTTGTCATTCTTGTTAATGGAGCACCAACAGATTTCTTTAAGAGTTCCAAAGGACTTAGACAAGGTTGTCCATTGTCCCCTCTACATTTCCTTTTAAGTGTTGAAGGATTTAGTAGAATGGTAGAGAAGGCAAAGCTTGAAGGGAGTCTGGAAGGTGTAAATATCTCTACTACTATAAGAATCACTCATTTTTTGTTTGTAGAGGATGTCTTACTGTTTGGAAGAGGAAATCTAAGAGAATGGCATGTTTTTAAGGATATTTTGGACACATTTTTTGAAGCTACAAGTATGGTTGCAAGTGATTCTAATCCTTGTTTTATGGAGTGGGGAGGGATGAGGATACTTTAAATCATGTTAGGAGCTTGTTTCCCTTTAATATAGATTCACTTGATATTGGTATTAAATATTTGGAATATTATCTGAAAACCAATAACTATCTTAAAAAGGATTGGATGCAGCTTGGGAAAAAGCTGGAGAAGAGGATTGGGAATTGGTGCTATAGGTGGCTTTCTCTTGGAGGGAGATTGATATTGGTAGAATCAGTTCTAGAAAATATTCATGTATATTGGTTATCATTGGAAAAAATACCTAGAACCATTTTGGACAAGATAATACAACACTGCTTTAGTTTCCTATAGGCTTGGAGTAAGAAAAAAGAAGGGTTTCACCTAGTAAATTGGAAAAGGATAGCCAGGCCTAAAAAACAAGGTGGTTGGGGTCTAAAAAATATTTTCTATTTTGGTCAGGCTTTAGCTACAAAAAGTATTTGGAGGGGTTTATTCAATGTTTGGTTTATGGAGTGATGTTATTAAAGAGAAATACTTAAAACAGCTTTCTATTATTGAATGTATAAGAACAATAAGAAACAAGATTCCCTTCAAGTATTTGGAGATGTCTAATAAATTCCTTTCATATTTTGGGGAAGTGGTTAGCTTGGAGACCTGGGAATGGTCAGTGTATTAAATTAGGGGAGGACCTTTTTGTTGGTAGAGCTGATAGTTATAAATTATCCCACGATTTGGTAATTATATTAATAAGTAAAGGGATTCAGGTCTTAGCTCAAGAGGGTGTTATTGATTTGAGAAATTATGGATGCCAAAGATGGAAGTAGGTTGGAGAATTGGAGCTATAGGGAAAATATGAAGAAAAAGGGAATGGGTATATTCTTGGCCTTCGACATGTTGGAATTCATCTGACAAATGAAGTTGACATAATTGTTTGGTCACGGAATGAAAAAAATGGACAGGTAATTGCCAATCTTGCATATGAAGCTGCTATGTTTTCTTCTGACAAAGATGAAACTAAATGGTGGTTTACCTCTCTCTGGAAAATTAAACTGTTGAACTAGCTTGCTCTAGAGAACAAGATACTAACTTGAGAAAATTTGATGAAGAGGGGAGGACAATGGCCAAATATTTGTATTTTGTGCATCAAGGAGGATGAAACAGATGATCACTTATTGGTCCATTGTGAATTTACAAAACTTGTATGGAGAATGTAAGAAAAGAACTAAAGATCACATATCAATGGGCATCTCAAACCTTTGAATTAAGATTTTATCGTCGGATAATGGATGCAAATAACTGGAAAGAGATTACTTGTTTCATTAGCTGTGATATATGGAAACATAGGAATGGGATTTTGTTTGAAGATAAGAGAAAAAATGTTATGAGAGTCACATTAAATGCCATTGGTTCTTTTTATGAATATCATAAATAAAAGAGAAACATAAATGCAAGAGCAACAACAGATCTTTGTTTTATCATCCAAATGCCAATTGGATTCTTTGATGGGGCTTCACAAGATGATGGTGCTAGGTGTGGAGTGGGTATTGTTGTTAGGGAAAAGTCCTTATAGTAGGGGAAGACTACAAATGTACTAAGGGGTAATAGATAGACACATAGAGCTTTGCATATGTTGCTATTAACAAATAGGATCAAAGTTCAGGGAAAATGTACCTTGTTTATGACGGTCGGTCCAAGCTTTTCTCCCTCGATCTCTGCCGCAACAAACCTGCAAAACACACACAAACCCTCCTCAAACCAGTTTGACTATAAATAAATATTGATATTAACAAATGACATAACATCAAATTATAATCAAAGTAAAATAAACATTAACACTTTTATTGGGAAAGGAAGAGTGTCTCAATCTTTTATTGTCAAAGAATGCAGTAAGTAAAAATGTTATACCTGACTCTGCATCAAGCACCTTCACAACCAGGCCCTAGGTTCCTGCTCCTCTCTCTTGACTTGGAATTCCTTCAGCATAAAAATAGCTCTATCCAAATTGTTTCTTTCTCATGCCCTCCCCTTGTATTTATAACAAGGAAAGGAGGATTGGTTCGAAAGATGGTTGAATTGGGAAGTTGGGGAAGTTGGAATACCTGAATCAACTAATCCCAATTCGTATTATTAATATATTTTTTCAACTTTTCTTAAGATACCTGTGACGATGACATCTAGCACCATGCGAGTGACTCATGACTTACTAGCTTAGCATTTCGTGGGTGCAACTTTTAGTTGATACCCGCGGGTTGTCAATATAGAGACGCATGGGTGACCCATGCTATGTCAAGTATAAAGGTCGTGGTTTTATACTGAAATTGTCAGAAAAATAAGTTTTTAAGATGAATATGGTGGGGTTCAACTCCTAAATCATCTAAGGCCAAGTAAGCTCTTCCATCCATAGTGTCATTTTGTGTGACCGACGAGGCAATGTGGTCACGAACGCAAAAGTGCTAATTTGATCGATAACAGATGCCCCCTAATGTGTGAGGTTAGAGGGAAACGATGGTCGAAATACATTACAATCCAAGTCAGAGGAGAAGCAAGGAAACCATAGGACAAAGTCACAAAAGTAGCTGAAACAAAAACAAAGTCAGCGAGCAATTACAATCATGACATCAGGAGATGTTCAGAAGAATATAATCTCCAATACATAACTGAAATATGTATATATCATGTCCATTGAAACACAAGCGTGGATCCATGTCAAACAGGATATCATAGCCATAACAAAAAACTGGATCTATGTCTCATCAAGAGCCAAAAATGAGTGTGGATCAGTCTTGTGCAACTTGGGAAATAACAAACTGTTATGATGTTATCATAGGCCCAAGGTCTTCATCCAAACCGTCAAAGTACGAATCCTAACCATGCGAATAAAATGAGCTGAGGTCAAACATGGAGGATATCATTTAATTACCGGTCAATGATGTAAGCCGTTAACAAACGCGAGGGCACCCACCATTAATGAAAATGGGGCCCAAAGCACCTAGTACATTCTAACAAGTGCAAATAAAGGATGTTGAGGTCGAACACTTGAAGAATCCATCGAGTAGGATACATTGATGTATTCCCACTACTCAATAGTGAGGGAAATTTCCACTGATGACTGCAACCCCCAAGGTACTACCGATAACTCTAAACTTCATTCCCAGAGAAAAATGAGTTGAATTCAATGGGAAGAAGTCCGTTGGAAGGGAGACCTTAAGGCATACTCCATCATCCAACACGAGGATCAATCAGAAAATTGAGTTGATCTAGAGTAGGACTGAGTACATGATGAAACAAAATGACACCAAGGAATAATCGACACATGAGATCAAGGTAACTGCAGAATGACCGACAGAGGTTGTATCCTTGAACAATGAGCATGACACAAGAGTGACTTAGGCAGCTTTTAACATAACGAGACCATGATATAAATCTGCAATGTAAGAGACATTGATAGATTCTCCATATGATTGGAAGAGTAACCAATCGGAGGAGTAAAAACTCTGAGACCAGGCTCATCCTCAGGTCAAAAACTAAAACCCAACTGTTTGATAAACTCAAAAGGTGCTTTGTTCAATGATATGACTGATTTGCTTCCTTTAAACTGAAAAAGATGTTTGACATACGTCCCTTCCCTTTTCTCTTTTTATTAAAGAATATCCTTCTTGTTGGTTTTAATGAGTCCAAGAAAGCAAACTCTATAGTCCTTCTTCATTTTTAAAGCAAGCTCGAAGAAAGAGGGAGAAGACTACTTGATACAAGTCCAACCATGTGTATTTTAACAAGTCCATGGGAGGGAAACTCAATATCTTCTTCATTTTTTAATGAGTTTGAAGAAGAGATAGACTAGTACCCGATATACTAATCCATGGATTTTAATATCAAGCTTGGATCTGTTCATGCTCGTCGGTTTTTTCAATTTTAAGGAGTCTAAAAAACTTAAACAATAACTCCATACACCTACTTGCGGATTTTAATATTGAGCCCAAGTTGGTTTGTGCTCGCCGGTGTTTCATATTTAAGGAGTCTGAAAAACTTAAACAAGAATTCCCTATACTTAATCATGGATTTCACACCGAGCTCGAGTTAGTGAATGCTCGCTTGGTGTTTTCGTGTTTCAAAAGTCTGAAAACCCTAAAGAAGACTCCTAAAAAGACATTAGTCTCCTCACTGGAAAAATTGTAAAACAATGAGAGAAGAACTCTTCTAGCCACGTATGACTAGAGTATACCTTTTTCGTAACTAATCCACGAAGGTCCGGAAAAGGGGTAAACTTATACCTAAGTGGATTTATGTTCACTTTCTTTAACAAGTTTGAACAAAACAAGCATACTCAACGATCTTGTTTGATTTTAAAGAGTATAACAAGGGCTTAAAAAGACTTTATAGGTTCTAGGGAACTGTGTTCCTTGACCTTGTCAAATGAAGAAACTCTCGATATAATGGGGACAACTGGATTAGTTAAGACATGATCCAAAGAGATTTTCATTATGACATAAGATGACATGAAGTATTGTACTAAAATGACGTATCATAAGGAAAATCAAACCTTTATAGACCACCGTTTATGAGAAATGTTGCTTCGGACTTCACCTAATCAAAGAAACTTAAAAAGTGCACTAGTTGATTAAATAAAGTTTAAAAACAAATTTGAAACTATGTCAAAATGATAAAAGTGGGTAAAAATTAAAATTAACTTTTTATAAATAGTCTAAAAAATGTAAACAAAACTCACAATTCCTTTGTTGGAGAAAAAGGGGGAAAAGAGCCTTCTAATTCAAACGTTCGTAGCTTACAAACCGGGTCACCAAATCGGATTCCGCCACTTGCAAGTAAGTGATCTCTCCTTCTACATTCAATTCAAACCATTGTTTTTAATTTTTGTTGGTTATTTTTTTTAATTAAGTTTTAAATTTTAGGGCCTTGTACCCGTGAGTTTCCCTCTGTCAAACTCGCACATACGTGAAAAATGCGCGCGTCTGGTAGAGACATACCCACGGGTACCCGCCTCTGTGTAATAGGTACAGTCGCGGGTGCCACCGTTTAAAAAGAAAAAAACTAAAACTAAAGGTTGAAATGGTTGAATGAATGTAGGTATGGTGCTAACATGGAGGGAAAGGGAGCATGAGGATATGGATAGGCAAGATATGGGACATCCATTGACACTAAATACATTAAGAATATGTGGCTTACTAAAAAAAATTTGAACTGCCAGCATGAGAGCACAAACACAATTGCTCCAAATGATTGTTAACTATTGGGATGCAAACCAAGGAGTGTTTGATCTCCAGGGAGAGATACTTGAACTCACCATTGATGACTTCTATTTCATAACAGGTTTGTCCCGTAGAGGGGAAGTGGTAAACCTGAAAGGTACATTCAGAGGGGTGGGTGCCGTGTCAATACAAGATTATATCAACACCTACTGTCTTCCAGGTACTGAGAAAAGTGGCAGCCAAGTCCCTATTGGCTCCATTGCGAGCTTCCCTTTGAAATTCATCCTGAGTACTCTAAACAAGATTGGAGATGGGGATGCACAACACTTGGATTCGAGGAACTATATGGATATTGGTGTTGAGTGCTTACGGGGTGTAGTATTCGACTGGTGTTTGGGTATTCTGGTGAGCATGAAACAATAACTGACTGAGTGTAAGATAGGAAAGAAGAAAAAATTTGGATATGGTAGCATCTTATGTTCTTTCTTCTTTGAGAGGGTTCCCGCCCAGAGTCCGGGAGTGGTCCTACCAGTTCTCAATCCTCATGATCCATTGATGACTCGATGGGGAGACATCTTCTTACGCCAGGGTGGTGGCGAGACGAGTCTCTCATATGCTGATGAGGTCTATTTATCCTGGTGGGGCCGTCAGGTGCCGTATCTCGAGCAATTTCCCTATGCTGGTATGGATTTCCGCGGATATCTTGAGCTCTCTCTACCTCCAGGATTAGCCTGGGGAGAGATGGGTAAGACATGCTTATACTTTTGATTTTATTTCATTTTTATGTTTTTTATGTATATAATTTTTATAATGATTTAGAGTATTGACAGCGTGATTTATGCAAATGTGGGACTTGTGCGGCCTGAGGGACATCCTCGTACATTTACACGTCCGACTGAGCCTGGAGCAGCTAATGCCTTGCTAGTGGGTATAGAGGGTAAGATGAGTCTGCTGACTCATGATATCCTGACCTACAAGATCGAGCGAATTCCACTCGATATGTAGGAGAATGTTGTGGGTGTGCCCCCAACATGGATTAGGTTACTTAGGAAAGTAGCCTGACTCATCATCTATTACAGAGAGGTTGTAGCAGAGTTGGCAGAGGCCCCTCCTTCTCCATAGGGAGAAAGACATATGTATATTTTTTAGGCCTTTTGAGCCCAGTTTTGTATATTGAAATGACATTGCGACATACTATTGACCCAAACTCATATTTTTTGATACAGATATATACAGTACCGATTTTATATAGATGTGTTTCTTGTCTTTATGTGGATGCTTAATGTGATTGTGTATGGCAAAGATGCCAGTCTAGAATGTAATTTTCATATGAGTCAACTAATGCATTTAAATTTCCTGAAATGTGTTGAAATGTGATAAACTCAAAATGTCTTTCAAGTAACCTGATCCGTAAGAAATGACAAAGCAAAACAAGATCCCGAACTCTATAGTCACCCATCAACTAAAGTACAACTAACTGCGAGTCGAGTCGTACCTCCAAATGTGAAATGACGTGATAAATAGCGTCTCAGAGCAACTCAATGACTGCACTATACTCAGCTACATTGTTCATCGTAGGGCCTAATAAAGCACCTCCCGAAGACACGAGTTGGCCATACGGTGAGTAGATAACCCAAGCCGGTGAAGCCAACTAATGGGTGTGGCGGCTAGCGCCATCCGCGAATCCTATAAAGCACTCAGTTGTCATTTGAAACCACAAACCAGAAGACACATAAGATGCACAAAAATCAATCAAAAGAAAACACTAACTCTACAAACATGTACAGTTATAATACAAGAAAAAACACAGAGGCCTAAGCATAATGCTTTTTCAGGTGGAGCCCGTTTCTAGGCTCACGTAACCTAAAGGATCTACGCCTGACATCTTCTTGTAATACTAGGAAAAGACGTCATGAAAAGGGTTGGTGTACAAAGTTATCTCATCAGGAGAACAGTTTGCTCTAATAAAAATGTTTTCCACAACGCCAGGTTTAGTGGAGATATCAATCGGTATGGTTTTCGATATTTTTGCCATGTTACTTTCAGCATAAATCGTTTGCGTATAAGGAGTGATGGACAAATCAATATCACCACCAAGCCTCAATGAAAACTCACCATTCTCTATCTTGTCTAGATCGGGAAGGAAATAGGCGCTGTGATGCATGTGTTCCCATGGATGATCTAGTCCTACCATGGCTTACAAAATAGCCTCATCAGAGGGAAAAACAATATCCATACAATCAAAAGAGTGGATGGAGTTGATTGACCATGCAGGTGCATAGTCTATATTTGACTCTGTGGAGACGGATGGAGTCGAGATATAATCTGCTGCAGCATCTTGTGTTGCTTGGTAAGCTATTTCTGTAACAGATAAGGGAACAATGGGTTCTTGCTGAGTGGGAAGAATCCAAGGATCAATTGTTCGACTAACGGTGAAGATTTCCCGAGACAAAGTGTCGGAAGTACTCGCAGAAACTATGTAGTTTACAGGAGAAGGTAGGCCAAATGTTCCCATCAGTGATGAATACATGCCTACTCCCAAACTCTCACTAGGTGGGTGATTCTGATCAATCAAAGGGATCGTCGAATCCGATGAAGCATTGTTGTTTTTCCGAGTAAACGAAAGTTGATCAACTGTGATGATCTTGGCTTCATGCGGGAACATGAGTACTCGAAAAACGGACGATGGAAGAGCTTGCATAGCATAATTCCAGCTCCTTCCTAACAACAAATTGTATTCAAGAGGAGCATCCAAAACTTCAACCTCCACATACACTAACTTACCGGCAAGTCCAACTTCGAACGCGGGAAAGAATCCATGTGGGCGGAATGATCTCCTGTCAAAATCCGTAAGTATAGTGTTGGAAGGGACTAACTCAGGCGAGCCAAGGGATTTCCAACAGGATATTGACATTACACACGTAGATGCGCCTTCATCTACAACTGTCGTCCAATGGTTTTGGGGCCATGGACTACTTCAATTTGGAAGGCCATGTGATACGGTAACCGGGGTTTGATGTTTGGCATATCAAACTGTGCACGCATACTTGAAGAATCCATGCTCCCGATGGCCGATAGAAGTGCATTCTGTTGTAAAGGGAAGCTTTGCAAGACTTCTAATGTGGATATTGCACAAGGAGTTTGGGCCAGATCCTCTATGATAGAGTAGTTAGGAGAGGCGCGCACGTTAGGGTTGTGCGTAGCTATTTTGTTGACACCCTTAGGTATCTTCGTTATAGAATTTGTTGGTCTCTCAATGTGAAGAGGAGCGGATGACTTGGGAACATCCTTATCTTTTTGCGGCGATTCCGAGTTATAATTCCTGGCTCTTGTTTGTGGAAACATGTGTGAGTTAATCATAGCGATAAATGATTGATCAGATGACAAGGCACGAGGAGTGCCCTCGACATTGGAGTTTCCAAAAGCTGAGCCTTGTCCATGAGGGAATGGGTCCTTTAGGACAACTAGTTTCTTTTCACGTAACAGCTTCTGGGCTTCTTCCATAAGAGGGCATTGGTGGGTAAGGTGATTGTCTTTGCAAAGTTTGCAAGGAAACTTGACCTTGTTTTTCTCTTTATTTCCCTCCTCGACATTTTCTGTATTCTTGGGATTTGGATGGTTCCCCTCCCCTTTCTTTCCCTTATTTTTGTTGTTGTTGGGTTGCCAAGAACCCTTTTGGTTTGTCTGCACCTGTTGTACATATTTTGTCTTAGAAGGGGAGGTTGCAACCGAAGTTGCTTCAGCAGCAAACTACTTCACAGAAAGTGCATGCACTTGTTTTGTTAAAGCTTCAAGTTCTGATGAATCTGCTGAACCAACAATGCCATCGGCATGCGGTCCAGGATTAGGTTTGCCAAGATCTATATTAGATCTCGGTGTGTCCGGAATGATCTCATAAAGAATCCCAGATTGAGCATAAACTAGGTCAAGCTGTTGGGTTCTCAGGATTGCTTCTTCCTCAGAACTTACCCCAGAAGTTGCGACATCCTTAGAAATATAAGGAAGGAGTGATTTCAAATACCACTCTAAAAGGAACTCTAGAGGAATCTCAGCCTTGATGAGTCTATTCCGTCTTCGCCACTCCTGAATATGGTCAGATAAGTGAGAGGCTTTGTTCTTCCTGAAAGTGGAAAGAAGTTCTGTACCAGCATCATACTGGATAGGAAGTTGGAAATGGTTCAAAAATATTGTCGCTAGGTCCCAAAAGTTGTCGTATGCAACAACGAGCAGTTCAATGTACCACTTGGATGCGACACTAGTTAATGTCCTTGAAAGAGTCTCAACCTAATGGAATCGTCATTAAGTGAGTTGGAAGGGAACCACAAATGAAAGGTTGTAACATGGTCGCTAGGGTCTTCCCCAGTCTTACCTTCGAACTTCGAAATGTCTGAGGGAAGCTTGGTTGGGATGGGTGGCCATGCCGAGTGATGTCGCACCGGATCGTTAGTCAGTTTGGAAAGATATGGAAATTTCAAGGTTTCCAGAAAGGGAAAACGAGGTCTCACCGATGGCATCTAATTAAAAGGAGTTTGGTAGGGGGAACCACCCAAAACCTGACTCATATACTGTTGGTTGGGATTTCACCCGACCATCGGTTGTGAAGTAAATGCATTATTAAAGCTGCTCCAACTGTAGGCTAGGGGATTGCTTCCTTGTGGATTGTTCCATTTTGGTTGGGTATAAGCACCCCCGAAATGTGGGTTGACAAATTTGTTACTACCCTCTCCACCAAATAGTGAAAAGAGAGTACTCCCTACAGGTATATTCGAAGTTTGTACATTGGATGGATGCACATTAAAACCTGTGAAGGGGTTGAACCCCCATGTATATGTAATGGAAGAAGTAGGCATTGAACCTACAAAAGGTACCGAAGGAGCTATGTGCCCCATGAACCAAGGAAATCCATGACTAAAAGGAGTAGACTGAGGGTTAGCCTGGAATTGTTGTACAAAAGGGGAAGATGTGAACGATATCGATGGTACTCCTGAAAAAGGGACACTGGATGGTCCAATAGTAGAACCAAAAGAACTGGATGCAGTCTTAGATTGAGAGCCAGACGATCCTAAGGGTCTAGTATTGAAATTAAATGAAGTGCTTGGAGTAGCAGTAGCTTGCAATGAGCTTGGTATCGATGCATGTGTAAATAGAGGAGAAAAACCTCCTGACATGATAACTATTGTAGGAGTATGTGGAACTCCTGAAACATCCCCTATGTTTTTCATGAATGGACCAGGTGTAAATCGATACACACTTAACTCTGGAAGACCTAGAGAAACTACACTTACTAAAAAGGGATCGTTGGGTCCAATTAAAGGACTATTGAAAGGCATGGAAAAATATTGAGTTGTCAAGTCTTCAATCTCTAAGGGTTCCTGAACTGATTGATATTGAGAGATCAGATGAGGTTCTCTGGGTGGTTCAGTTGTTCCTATAAGTTCGTAAGAACCACGAGAGTCTGTTCTCCGTCGCTATGGTGGCAGTGGAGGATCCACTATAAATGGAGTAAGGTTTTGCAACCTTCGGGACCTTCTAAGAGGTTGGTCCTCCACAATTGTGTGAAAAATATACTAAGTAATTATCCTAGGGGCCAATAATAACTAGGAGAAAACAACATACCACTAAAAAATGCCCTAAAGTGATCCAAACTAGGCAAACAAAGATAATACTCTCAAAAGTAATTATGGGATGATGAGGGCCTAGAACAAACTAGTAGAATATCGAAGGTCAGTTACACGATGTCCACATACATATTCTATGGGTGCAAACATTTGAATCACCAAACCGCCCTCCCTGAATTACTGTAGAGGGTTACCTCCCATGTCTGTCCTAGGTGCGGTGGAAATATCCTTACACTATACCTGTGTAGAGCCTAAAGTCAGGGTACTAAAGGCTACCACAAATATAGAAAGATCCCGAGGGGACAGTTGTCGGTCCATCCAAAACGCATGGGAAGGGTAGCAAAGCCCAAAATCCAATAGTAATCAAGGCACTAATGGACCCCTGTACGCGAATCAGCCCTGGTGTATGCTCGAATGAAAAGTGGGGGGGTATCCCCAACAATTTCACCCTCACACGACCTCGTGCTTAACTCTGGTTTGAGTAGAGCTTCCCAGAATACTTCTATAAAAGTGGATTTACCTAAATGACAGTTTGCACTACGATTTGAGATTTGATAATCTTGGATAGTTAAAGTGTGTTCTAATCCAAGATCCTAGCCTAAGCTAGTTGATGTATGGGTAACCTAAAAAGAAATGTTACTAATAAATTTTAAGTTAATTTCTTTTTAAAGGCTATTGTTTACTGAAACGATCGTGCAATGTGTGATTTGGTTACAATTGGAAATAAAGTGCATATAAAATATAAAAATTTCACAATTGTGCTTTCCGCTTTTCTTTCAAAACTGAAAATCAAAGTAAACCTAAGCATAAAAGTTCTTTTATTATTATTATTTTCAAAGACAATGGAACTAACAACTATAACTACTTTGAAAAATAAATGACAAATCTTGCAATAAAAAGGGAAGTTCTTTTGTTTTTCAAATTTGATCTTTTCTTTAGCTACAAAAGAAATACAAATGAATAATGAACCAACAAGACTTATCAAGAGTGCAAGTAAAGGAAGATGACCCGAACCAAAACAAATAGACCTACAACAAGATCAACAAAGACTGATCCAACTAGTTGCTTTTGAAAAGTAACTAAACCTTTGGAACAAGATGCCAATAAAGAAGACTGATGTGTAAGATGGAAAAACAAAGACCCCTATGCAGAGATCAAACTGCTCCTGAACACCAGTAATAAAAAAGAAACAAGTACTCGCCAAACAAAAATGGGCTAGCAGGCTAGGGTAACTTTACCAACACAAAAACTCAAAGAGAAACTCTTCAAAAGGTTTAAGACAGATTCAAAGCACCCAAACCCAGGTCCAGTGTGTATCAAATCAGAGAAGGACTTCCAAAGCCACAGACAAACCTCCCTGAGATCAAACCCTAGATAAAAAAGGAAAAACCCGTGACCCTGATATGCAACAACACGCGGTGGACCCGTGAGTATATATACTAGCAACTCGTGGTTAGGGAAGAAAGTTCACGACTGTATATACAGACAGGCCGTGGGTGGGCCTTAAAAACCTCCCAAAAAAAAGAAATGAAAACCTAAAGAGCCACTGAACCAAACTCAAACACTAAAAGGCCTATAAAAGGATGTGAAATGAACTCAGATAAAACACAGAAATGCTTAACATGTGCCAAAAAAACAAAGCAAATCCAAAATCAGACCAAAACCCCAATATCAAACCCTAAAGCAAGAGTTCAAATCTTCGAAGAAACTCGTGACTGTATACACTAACAACTTGTAGGTGCAACTGAAAAACCGCGGGTAGCACAATGTGCAACTCACGCGTGTAACAAAAAGTATGCGCCTGTATCTACAAGAAACACGCGGGTAGGTTCTAATAGAAGGAAAAGAAAAAATTTGCAAACCACACCAGGCTGAGTCAAACACAAAGGATTTAAAAAGAAACCCTAAAGACCTCTAAAGAGACTCAAGAAGTTATAAAAACTGAAGAAACCTAACAAGGATCCCCAAAGCAGAAAAAACAAAAAGGTATTCCCCAATGAAGTCGTCAGTTCTGTTGTTAGGGAAAAGTCCTTATAGTAGGGGAAGACTACCAACGTACTAAGGGGTGACAGATAGACACATAGAGCTTTGCATATGTTTCTATAAACAAATAGGATCAAAGTTCAGAGAAAATGTACCTTATTTATGACGGTCAGTCCAAGCTTTTCTCCCTCGATCTCTGCCGCAACAAACCTGGAAAACACACACAAACCCTCCTCAAACCAGTTTGACTATAAATAAATATTGATATTAACAAATGACATAACATCAAATTATAATCAAAGGACAATAAACATTAACACTTTTATTGGGAAAGGAAGAGTGTCTCAATCTTTTATTGTCAAAGAATGCAGCAAGTACAAATGTTATACCTGACTCTGCATCAAGCACCTTTGCAACCAGGCCCTAGGTTCCTTCTCCTCTCTCTTGACTTGGAATTACTTCAGCATAACAATAGCTCTCTCCAAATTGTTTATTTCTCATGCCCTCCCCTTGTATTTATAACAAGGAAAGGAGGATTGGTTCGAAAGATGGTTGAATTGGGAAGTTGGGGAAGTTGGAATACCTGACTCAACTAATCCCAATTCGTATTCTTACTATATTTTTTCAACTTTTCTTAATATACTTACAACCATGACATCTAGCACCATACGCTTGACTCACAACATACTAGCTTAGCAGTTCGCGGGTACAAATTTTAGTTGATACCCGTGGGTTGTCAATATATAGACCCGTGGGTGACCCGCGCTATGTCAAGTATAAAGGTTGTGGTTTGATACTAAAATTGTCAGAAAAAAATAAGTTTTTAAGCTGAAGATGGTGGGGTTCAGCTCCTAAATCATCTAAGGCCAAGTAAGCTCTTTCATCCATAGTGTCCTTTTGTGTGACCGATAGGGCAATGTGGTCGCGGACGGAGAAGTGCTAGTTTGACCGATAACAGGTATGCTTCTGAAATTGAGTGGTTCACATTTCTTCAAGCTTCGAATGGGCTATGGCATGGGAACAAATACCAGAGGAGAACTTCTAGGATTGTGGGGACTTTTATTTTTTGCACAAACTAAACATATTTCTAAATTGTAGGTTGTTAGAGATTCCAAAGTGATTATAGATTGGGTATTATATAATTTCCAATTGTAGGTGGTTCTATTGGATGGATGGAAAGAAAAAATTCAAAGACTACAGGAAGCATTTATAAATCTCCATTTCAACATGTTTATAGAGAGTTCAATATTGAAGTAGATGCTCTCTCAAAACAAGCTCTGAATTTGGTAGACAGATCAATCCACTTTGAAGAATTTAAGGATTCAAGAATGGTGTCTCAAGGCACACTTTCTATATTCTGATAGGTGTGACGATCCCTATCACTAACACCCAAAACATGCCTGATAATTATTTTTTAATATATAAGTACATGTATGCAGATAAAAAAGCATACACATATATGCATGCACATAGACACTTGAAAGCATACATAGCTACTCAAGTCTCTATGTTCCATCAACACCCATGTGACTATCAAAATCATATTGGCTCATTATTGGACTTGCAGTCCACTACCAGACTCGCTAATTCTAGTAACTACCAGAATGACCTAATAGTATTTTGTCAAGGTCAATCGTGGTAAAAGATAACTTTGGTTGGTGAAAAACCATATTGACCCATCAAGGATCAAAACCGAGATCTCGGTTTTTTATGTGGGAGGGAGAAGCCACCTCAACCAATGAGCCATTTCACCTATAGGAATTCATGTCATTGTGACCAGCTTCCATTCCTCAACACAACCATGGATCCACCCTTCACAACAAGACCTCAGGCCACCATGACATCAATGCCTAGAATTTCCATTGAGATAATTCCCAAAACCATTCTCCATATCACCGGTCATTGTTAACAGGTAAGACCACCCAACCTCCACCAAGAAATGAGCAGAAAATGGTATGGTTTACAGGTTACAATTTTTTCGCAGGTAGCTTGTACCATCCAATTCTCTCAAACCATAATTTTCCACTTTCGTAAGGTAACAATGGAATGTAGGTAACGAAATTTCCTCATGCATCCTTTAGTTTTGTTGAATGGGACTGTAGACCCACATGGGATCTCTCCCAAGAGACCCACCACTTAACATTCAATGCCCACCTAAGACCCACTTAGTCTCTAAGCATGGTTTAAGGATTAATAACATGGTTTAACACTTAAACATATAAAGTACATTTTTGCTTTTTAATTAGACCAAGGTCGTGTGCTTTACCTCATAGGACTTCTTCACAACCCCCTTACTCTCACTAGCGAATTCATGGTTCCCCATCTCTTTTCAGTGTTCCGCCTCATATGCATCCAACTATATTTTAATTATGGAATTGTTCATGTACATAATAATATGTTTCGGCCTCTAGGCAATTTGACTTCATATTTTCATCATATACCATTAAAAACCAAGGGTATTACAATAGGGGTTTGAAAAAGCTTTGGATTTGATAAATGTAATTAGATATATGTGATTATCATATTGCTTACCTTGCTCGCGTGTTTGGTGGATATATAATATGGTTTTTTATGGCTGATTTTTTTTGTTTTTTGTCATTACTAGAAGATTATATATGTCTTTATAGTGGCTTGTTCACTTATAGTGTTGGTGAACTATAGTTAATAGAGTCTTTAGTAAGTGGGTGGTGGTCGATTTAAGACAACGAGAATGACTGAATATTAGTTGCAATGTATGGGAGGTATTGTGCTAGAAATATGGGTTGGAGAACAATGAATTTAGACATGTTAGTTACTATGGATTGTCTTTATTGTATACTCTAGTCCAATTCTAGCTCATAATTAGATTCACTCTACAAAATACTTGAGATACTACCATATTGGCAACAATGAATCTATTATATGACAACTTTCTTAATTAAACACTTGCACAAAAGAAAGTATGCACAATTTATGTAGCAATAAAGATGAACAAAAAATAGTCAATAAAATGAATCTTTGATCGCAACAAGTTGATTAAATATGGAGAAGGTTTTGGAAACCTTTCAATTTAGTTGCAAAAAATAAGAATGACTCTATGTTGCTTTCAACACAAAAAACAATAATGCATTGTTGTTTATTTTAGCATTATGGTATATATAGAGGTTGCTATGGTTTCAAGTAATTAAGGAACCTTTAACACTTTGGCCTATCCTTCAAAACCAATTTTGCTATTAAATTAAAAACTTGTTTAATAATTATTGTATTATAATAACAAATTGTAAAATTGTAAAAAATTTTAAGTATTATAAATCAATAATAATGATTTATTTATTAACAATTTACAAAAGTTTTTTTTTTATAAAATAAATAAAAATTAAAAATTAAGACTAAAGCTTAAATAATATAATTTAATTATTAATCTTTTTGAAAAAATTATAATTAAACTTAATAATAATATTAATCTTAATAATTAAAAACTAAAATTTATATATAACCATTAATAGTTAAAATAATTATTAAGCAAAAACATAGTTATAAATACTCATATGATTATTGATAACAATTATTATTAGTTAAAATAAGGTTTTTAGTAATCAAATTTTAATGGATAATTAAAAATCTAAACTAATTATTAATTATTATTAAAAATCTAAACTAATTATTAATTTTTAATCCATGATCAAATAAACATTACTCTAAAAAATAACAAAAAAAATTAAATTTTAAATTAAAGTTTCTTTCAAACTTTTAATAACTATTAACTCAACAATTGGAACATAAATTCTAAATAATTAATAATACCAATAATACCATTAAACTGCCAATTGAAATCTTTAAAAAATTAATTCTTTAAAAAATTAATTAATTAATAACCTTACATCTATCAATGGCTAATTTCCATACCTAAGTTAACCTGGGATCATTTTTCTCCTTATGATGAGCCCTACTTTGTGGCTCGAAACGTCGAGAAGTTTAACTACCTAACGCAGTCTCCTTCTGATCTTCAACTACCACTGCGTAACAACCATGAACAACATGGTTTCAAGTGTTAAGAACATAAAATAATATATAATATCTTCTTCTTCTTCTTCTTTTAACTAGGGGAATCGACAAATTAGGACTGGGCTGGTACTCGCGTGACACGGGGTCCAGGGATCCAATCCCGGTACCACTATACCCCTAGGTGCCCACAATAGCCCGCAAGCATGGGACACAAGTAAGCCCAGGTGTGATTTGAACTCGTGACCTCTGTTTACAACATAAGACTTCATATCAAGCGAATCGCCAATGAGCCACACCCGTGTGGGCAATATATAATATCTTATTAAACAAATAAATATATAATAAAAGAAAGTAGTTTAAACACATAATTAAATAATTAGATAAATAATTAATCAAATAAGAAAGAGATGTACCTTTCCATTGAAAAGGCACATCGACACCATATTTAAATGGTCCACCAATTGTAATTTTTAATCATTGATTAATAATATTTATTCATTCATTTTTATTCAATTTCATTTAATAATATTTATTCATTCATTTTTATTCATTTTAATCATCAATTAATAATATTTATTCATTCATTTTTATTCAAATTCAGTTGCAATATCTGATATCAGAACGAGCATTATTGTTACTACTTGAAGTCAAAGACTATTGCTCGATAGACATCTATCTCTCACAACCACCTCCACATCTCCAAACCCTGCTACTCCAACCTCCATTTCTCCCTCTTGCCCACCACCCCACCACCCCCACACATCGTTCCAACTCCTTTGTCTACTCCCAATCTCCCTTGCACCCTTCACTTCCCATCTCCTTCTACCCATCTCCCTCTTGGCCACTTTTCCCCTCTGTGACTCTTCATTCCTCACACGCCTTCTCAACCCTCATGCAGTTGTCTCATCTCCCATACTCCCCCCTTCATCTTCCCCACACCCAACACTCCCTAAACTCTCGTGCCATCCCTCTTAGATAAAGGGTAGTAAAAAAGAAGTTAAATCGGGAGGGCATATGTAGCTTCTTGGAAAATAAACATTTTAGTAATGGTACATACTTGTGTAATGTTGATACAATATAATTTAGGATAGTGCTAGTTGTGCCAATTTGTCCTAGTGTTATTTTTATTATTTGTGTGCATGCGCAATACACATGCACACGAAGAGCGTATCCAAGAGCGCGACTCACATGAACAATATATATTATCATAATATGTTTCAATATTATTAGGATTATGTGTTGTGCCTAATACATATCTTTCATTATAATCCTTATATTAAAGCAAATTTCAATAGTTCTTAGCTTTTATTCATTTTAATTCACTATTGTATTGAATATTATATTATATACAAAGTGGATCTTTCACTATGAGATTCATATGATTTAGGCACTTATCTAGGGTTTGAATGGTTATATCACAAAGATTCATATGATTTAGGCACTTATCTAGGGTTTGAATGGTTATATCACAACTTTATCTTACATTTGAATGACATATCTTTGCAATATTCTATTGAGAGGTGACATACCTTTGTGCTTGTTAAGATAGATTTTTAGAATTGCATACGGTATACAATGCCTATATTTTATTATGAAGTTTAAACTAAAACAATTTAATAGTGTTCATATTGCATTCAATTTTGCATAGTATTTGGGATACAAAAATTCAGACACCACTATGCCACAATACATTGGAAATGATGTTATAGTATATCAAAGTTTAATTTTTTTTATGGTTGAACTAACATGAATAAGGTGTTTTCTTGAGTACATGAATAAGGTGTCTTTCTTGAGTTTTAAACTTGAGTTATTTGTGAAAAATTGTATTGTAACAAAAGTTAAAAATATTACATGATAAAAGTTTTTTTTACAATTTATGTTAAATATAAGGACTTATTTAGAAAAAAATCACACACTCTCCACATGGAGGGTACTATAGACCACCCCTATGTGATTTGCAAAGATTTTATAGACCTCACCATCTCTAGGGAGTTGTGAGATATGCAAGGATGGTGTGGATTACATGACCTTTAGCGAGGTGTGGGGATCTCACACAACCCATGGGGAAGGAAAAGCTGTTGCATCCCTCGTGCATGAAAATTGTGAATCTGTGCATTATTCCTTGTGTTAAATTAAATAAGTTTAAACACAACAAAGAATTTACCTTAAGACGTGGACATGTTCACACAAGTAGTTTAATTACGTTAAGAGTGATAATGAATCTAATTTACATAATAGTTGAAATGTCTTAGCATTGTGTTCAGTTTAATAAACCCCCACCAAATAATTTGGTATGATTATCAAACTTATTATTGTTGACTTAGTAAATAGGAAATAAGTACTTGAAATGTATGTTAATTTCACTTACCACTTGTTTTTTGTCATCTATTATTTTCCAAATATTTGTGTCATTTTCCAACTCAACCCATAAATATAATACAAGGTAGGGACATGTTGTGACCTCCTAGGTCACATTGCTTTTCATGAAAGACTTTCTTTACAGTCTTTCAATATGTTTCTAAAAAGTTTTTAAATATTTAAATAATAAAGGTTTATTAACGCAAACAAAAAATAAAATAAGAGGAAAAATGAGCACAACTTTTTCATTAATATACAAAGAAATCTCAAGTGACGTGGTTCGGCTTGGTCTAAGTCGAATACCATCATTCGTGAGTCATTAGGGTCTATCGCACCTATGGCGGATAACAATAATTTCCTCTGTGTTGGACAGTTCTTTAGGACTTCCAAGGCAGACATAGCAGCGGGGGACTGCGCTAGATCTTCTACAATATTATAATTTGAGGCGGCACAAGCGTTAGGATTGTTGTTGATCCATCGTAGTGGGAAGCGAGGGGCTTTAGGGGCCCCATCACCGTGTGACGGGGGTATGCGTAATGACCTATCTGTGGGAAGAGCGTTAGCAACAGTATCAACGGGGGTGGTTTCGGGGTTGGGTCCATATTGATTTCGAAGTGTTTGGAGATTGATGTCGGTTGATGACATCATGAGGAGATGATGGGTACTCGAATCCGTCGGTTGGTTTGTCTGTGTAGCATATGTGATTTGCTGAGATGGTTGTGCGGTTCCTTGAGGGGGAGCCAATGGTTGAGTATTTACCACTCCTTGCGTAGGCAAGGGATTTTGCAGCACCATGGGAGGTGGAAGGGGGTTGGGTTGTGTGGGAGGAGCAACCTGTCCTTGGCGTTGGGTGTCATCTATCCAAAGTTGACGGGCATGCTCCAAATGTGGGCAATTGTGTGTGTAGTGGCCGTAGACCCCACATATGGAACAAGGGTGATTTGTTCGTAGATTGGGATTCTTTCCCTTACGAGGTGGTCTGTCAGGGTTTTGGTAAGGTGGGGTGGCATTGTTGTTATTTTGTGGGTTTGGTTTTTGACCGCCTGGATCCTGGGGTTGGTTGTTCCTACAGTTACGTCCTCTCCCTCTGTTATGTTGGCCTTGTTGGTTGCGTTGAGCAAAATGATTTTGTTGTGGGTGTTGTTGGGCATAAACTTTCCCTTGGGGGTTGGGACGGTTTTGTGGTTGAGCAGGTGAGGGTGCCTGTTGAGGGTAGTAACCGGGCTATTCTTGAGGCTGAGCTGGTACTGGTGGGCTCGACAATGGGTGATAAACTGGAGGAGCTTGTGGTTGCACAAGTGGGGCTTGCGGGGGATAGTAAGCCGGTTGAACTTGTGAATGTGCGGGTGGAGTCGAATGGTGATAAAAAGTGGACTGTCCCGCAGGGGGATTATAAGGTGGGGGTGCATGGCCATAACACTGTTGTGGGCATGATGGTCCATGAGTATGAGGAGGTCAAATGACTGGGGCGTACAATGTAGTCGCTCTAGAATGGGACGTGGCACATGAGAGATCAGGGCCACTAGTAGTAGGCATAGTCGTGTACGATTGGGTACGTGATGCCACATGTCCGATGATGCCGTCGGTGACATGGGATGATCCCAGTGCATCGCTACAAGAGGAGTCTACACGAGGGGCTTCGAGTAGGATAGAGTATAGGTAGCCGGATTGGGCGTAAATAAGATCAAATTGTTGGGCTTTGAGGATGGCTTCTTCCTCGGACTGAGGTTGCTCGGATGCCACATCCTTTGCGATGGTTGGTATGAGAGACTCCAAGAACCAGTCTAAGAAAATACGGTCGTCCAACTTGATCTCACATAAAGTACGCCGTTTACACCACTCATGGATGTGTTCCGTGATGTGGGTAGTCGTATTCTGTCTACAAGAAAAGAGGATCTCTACACCAGCATCGTAATGATCGAGTAGCTGGAAGAATTGCAGGAAAGTGGAGGCAAGGGATGTAAATGTAAGATGAGTGCCATGAGGTTGGTCAATATACCACTTAGCTGCCGCTCTAACAAGGGTTCGTTGTAGTAATCGGAGGTGGATGGAGTCGTCCACGATGGAGTTAGAGGAACACCATAAGTGGAAAGACATGATATGATTTTGGGGGTCTTCCCCCCCCTTCCCTCGAATTTGGGTATGTCCAAAAGGAGTTTGGTGGGCATAGGAGGCCACGTGGGATCATGTCATATGGGATTGTTAGTCAATCTAGCCAATTCGGGGAGGTTAAGACTGGCCATGAATGGAAAACTAGGAGGAAGATGTGTCGGGGGTGGCAGGGGGAGTGTGTTTGTCATGGCATAAATGGTGTGGGGAAACAGTATGGGCCATAACGGCAATGGTGGGGCCACTGCCCCTGATGTGTGGGGAAACGTTATGGGCCATAGCGGAAATGGTGGGCCCGCTGCCCCCAATGTGTGGGGAAACGATATGGGCCATAGCGGAAATGGTGGGGTCGCTTCCCCCGATGTGTGGGAAATGATATGGGCCATAGCGGAAATGGTGGGGTCACTGCCCCCAAAGTGTGCGGCAACGGTATGGGCCATGGCGGAAATGGTGGGGCCGTTGCCCCCAAGTATGCTACCAGTCACTAGTGGATTTGTATTGGTGACCAATCCACTGCCCATAGGGATGGATGTGGTGGCGGGAATTTTAGGTGTGGGGTCTATAGATGGCATGACAGGGATGGATGTTGATGTGGTAGCCGGGTGAGTGGTGGATCCTCCGCCAACCATCCCACCAAAAAAGGGGTTGGACGTCATACCATCCAAGGGGCTAGATGGAGCAGTGTATGTGTTGTATTCCGATTTCGAGTCGAATGCGCTATAAGGAGCAACCGGATCAGGTGACGAGGCTCTATGTTTATGGTGAGGAGAGCCAAGTAAACCGTGTTGCGGGGGTTGGCCCTGTTGGTGCCGAGACTGCCTTTGGGACTCAATGATGATGATGAGGGTATTCCGGGTGAGATGTGGTGAGTGAAAGGATCAAAAATATTAGTGCAACTATGTGTTCACAAGGAGAGCATAAAAAATATGGCACTCAGGCCAACAACAATGCTCAAAACGCTTGTTGTAACAGTTGTGCTACAACAAACGAAGCAGCAATAAAAATGGTTAGAATACCAACAGAAAAGGCCCCTAAAAAATGAAAAAGGTATACTCACTAGACTCAGGGGAGGTAAGGGAGCATGCAAACGCCTAACTAAAAGGTATTCTAGCTCAAACCAGACGTATCCTCTGCAGGGTGATGAAATCCCAGTCAGACAATACAACAAGCAGAACCAAATGGATAAGGATATCCCCCCTACCGGGAGGGACATCGAGTACAAGAATCCTAGAAGAATGGATACTAAGATACCCCGTTCATGACACGTCCAGAAAGGTGAATCTGCGGCTCCAGTCCTATCACTGTGTGGGCCTAAAAGGAACACCACACGCAGACAACGAGTAGGTATCCTTCGGTTACTGAATGGATAGCGGTATTCCACTCAGGCCTCCGGAACTAGTCTCGCCATTTCGACCTTCCTAAGGGAGAGGCATTTCTGACAAATTGGTCGTAACTGTGCCAAAAAATACTAAGGGATTTTGGTACCCTAAAGGACAACCACTATGTCTCAAGTGTAGATGACAAAGGGGTGTTGTTTGGACACTTATCCCCACTGTCCTACCTAACTACAATGTTCTTTTTGTGTTCCCCAAGTGGGGTTAAATGTTGGTTGAGTTAAGTAGTTTTTTAGGGCTCACTTGAGTTAGGTGACAAAGTGTGTGCACTAATAATATTGGCATCTAACTAGCAGGTAAAAAAGATGACATTTAAATGCTAGAAAAATGAAAAAATGTTGGAAGCAAGTTGCCTGAAATTTTTTTTTTAAACAACTAAAATAGTGAAAATTGAAAAATTAGAGCGCGGCTATGGGGCCGCTCTGTGCGGTGTGCATCGCGAGTTTCGGGTCGGTTTGTGCGGTGTGCGGAATTAGCGCTCCGGGAAATGCGGTGTGTAGCACAAGTTTTAGGCCGGTTTTTGCGGTGTGCAGCACGGGATTAGCGCACCGGGCAATGCGGTGTGCAGCACAAGTTTCGGGCTAGTTTGTGTGGTGTGCAGTACGGGTTTCGGGCCAGGTAGTGCGGTGAGCAGCGCTGGTTTCAGGGGGGGTTATGCGATGTGCAGCGCATGAAGCGGACGGAGGCACTATGGGGAGCAACGCGCAGGGCTGTGGAAACGGTGCGGTGTGTAGCGCTCAGTGTAATAGGGTATCTGCGGTGGAGGCCACAGAGATGGCAAGGGACTGAGCGGCAGGGGCCACAGTAAGGAGTGGGTAGACGGCGGCGCCGCTCGTGAGCCGAGTCGGGACCACGGGATGACTTGTGCAGACCACGGTGTGGGTGCTCACAAGGAGAGGTAAGGGGTGGTTTGAAACCGCGTGAAGGTGTCAGGAGGGTGTGATGTGGCCCGCGGTAAGACGCAGAAAATCCGCGCTAAAGAACATAGCAAAGGGCTAAAGAGCCGAGCTGTAAACTGTGTAAAAATGGTGAACAACCACAGTGTGGACTGCAGCTGTGGGAAAATAAGAAGCGGTTTTCTGCATGAAAAACGATGCAAACTGGTTGCAGCCGCACAGAAAAACTCGCAGGCCTATAACTAAGCGGATAAAACCGAAAAACAAAACTTTTAACAGATAAAAATAAAAACGAAAACTGTCAGAGATAGGTTCAGACAGCGGAGTCACCAAACTGTGGCGGAGGTTTACACCCATGCTCGTGCAAAAGGGCACCTACTAAGCAAGGAACCCTTAGTAGCAGGTCAATGGAAAACAATAAAAACTATCTAAGCATGAAAACCATAAACAATCTAAACTAGCATGTGCATAAGATAAAAAATGATTTCAAAACATGGAATAACAAACTTTCAGAACAAGATAACAAAGAATCTTTTAACCTTTTGTATTAATGGGCAAGATAGGGCTTGCAAAGAATTTACCTCGAAGAACGAGGCTGTTGAAGATCTGACGATGGTACAGTGTGCTTCGGAGTTACTTTGGTTCTGTACTCTCCTCCTCAATGCTTCGGTGGTGGCTAAAGCTTCTATCTTATGGGAGGCCAAAGCTAAAAAGGTGAATGGCTATGGTTTAGACAAAAAATTTAGCAGCATAAGGGTAGAGTAGGTGAGGGTTTTTGAAATGAGGGGCCTCTACCCCCTTTTATAGATTTGGATTAGGGTTTTAGGGCTATTTAGGGTTTTTGCCCTCTTTTTTTCTTTTTTGATTTTGTTTTGAGTTTATTCCCAATTATTTTGATTTTTGGGAAACGTGACCCGCTTTTCGGGTTTTGGTATGTTTCTAAAGGATTTTTAAAATATTTTGGTACCCATTTGTGTTAGTTTTTCAGAATTTACTTCAATCTGATCTAGGATCTTAACTAAGAGAACAACATGTACAACATATCTACAGCATATCAATCATGGACACAATAATGCTAGCACATAAGAGACACAGAGTTTACCTGGGGAAAACCATAAAGGTGAAAAACCCCAATAACTTCCTAAAAGATAGATAGAGCAATGATACAACCCAAGCATAAGAGATAGACATCTCCTAGCAGTAGCTTCTCCTCCTCCACAAGTGCGCCACTCTCCAAAGAGTGTGTGTGAGAATATAATGATTAAATAGAGTGCCTCCCGCACTCTATTTATACTTGACTTGACTTGCCTAATAACCTTTACTAGGTCGGCCTTAACTTAACCACATAACATAAAGATGATTGGGCCGACCCCCAATAGGGTGGTCTAATAACCCTTTGACCCACATGGCCGACCCCCAATAGGGTGGTCTAATAACCCTTTGACCCACATGACTTATACAGGGCCGACCGCAACAAGGTGGTCTCATAACCCATCAAGTATAAGTTATGACACTTACAATATAAATGGCGACACTTCTGTATAGAAGAATAATAACATCTCTATAGGAATACAATATACATATATGTGAAATGCATTCTGAATTTACATATACATCAACACTCCCTCTTAACTAGGAAGGTATTTCTCGACACAGGTCTTCTAGGACAAGTCTTCTTCTCTGGATCATCATCAGCGAATCATCGTCCTTGAATCATCGTCATCATCATTGTTGCTGCTATCTCAATCTGTCACGTCCCCATCTTGACCCTATCACATTAAAATTGTAAATGATGTAATCTTGGTATATAATCGTGGTGAGGAGCTCAAGGACAAGGCCCCACCATCGATTTATTGATGCATATGGTGTACATGCTAGCCCGACACAATGGAATTGAAAATATCATGTAAATATGCATTTAATAAAATACCCACAACTAGCTATGCAATGCAACAAGAGATGGGGGCATGATTTTACAAGGAATTGGGGGGGGGAAACATTCAAACCCTTGGAGCCAATCAAGTCAAGCCAAGTGTCAATGAGAGAACCCATCAAACCCTCAACTACCCATGTTGACTTTTGTACCCAATCATTGATTTCTCCCGAGAGTTGGTTGAGGTAGTTAATGCATTGGGGAATGAAAGGTATCGCTGTCCAATTTTGGGTATGGGCAAGCCACCCTGCATGGGAAATCGCATTTTTGCTTCTTGGGAAAAAAAAGAGCCATGAATTGCTCCCCAAGCCATTATCTATCAACCAGTTTCTCTCCCTCAAGAGTTTTGGAGCTACCTGGGCGTTTTCCAGCCATGTTTTCCTGTGTTTTCCTTCATCCTTAGCTGGGAGAAGGGCGTTTTTGTGTTGTATACCAGTGGGGAAGAAGGGGAGTGGAATTGGGGTTCCATAGAGATAATTTGGCTATTGAATGCTCAGTTAGTTGGGGAAGAAATCCTTTTCCTCCCTAGGATTGTTTCTCCCCATCCCATAATCCTTTTTTGGCTGAAAACGAATTGGGGAAAACCCATGACCATCCTGTTTTAAATCCCATTGTTAAATGTGTATCCCTGCCCAATGATTGTGCTTGCTATGTGAGAAAAGAGTATGTTGGGGTATGGGTTATGGGTATTCATTTCTTTGGCTTGAGCTTGAGAGTAAGCATACAGGGTTTAGATGTAGCCCGATAAACCCAACTGTGGACTGGCTTGGCTAAGATGAAATGAGTAATTGGCTATGAATGAGCTGGAATGTCCCCTTTTCTTTTTAGAAATCATGCCCAGCTCGGGGGTGGTCTCTGAGTGCTGAAAGAATACAGGCTGGGCAGAGACCTACGGTTGGGTGGAACGTTGCAGCGACATAGCTAGTTGTCTGGGACAATTTTGAAATGAAGATAAGTATCTGATGTGTATTTACTTCTGCAATGTTTAATTTGATGAACATATTGATATGTTGTATGCATATAAAATGGTGTGTGTATGATGTTTTAATTCCGCTGTGCATACTTGCTTGATTGCATCTGCACACTCTTGCTTTTAATTGTATGAATCTAATGAATGGGATGAGTTTTTATGAAAATCCCCATAGATTGGCATCATGTTCCATCCCTTGCCTTGGATGGATGGGTGGGTACGTGACACAATCAATCTCCAATCTACTTGTCATAGGAAGTTCTACAGAGCTAGTCCTTTTTCATACTAGATGTAGGCCCACCACCTGCAGGTCTTCATCATCACTAGCCATACTGTGGAATCCTCAAGACTTATTACGTGAGTCAACAAAACCTCGAAAGAGCATCCCAGGACTGATTACGAGCACACATCTCAACCTATCATATCTCCCAAGACCTTTTACATGCTACTGAACAAACTGCACACGACCACAAAGTATCATCCTGATACTCATGATCATCATTCACGAATCACAACCCAGATGCACATCACACAGCACTTACATCTATGCCATGGGAGAACACATCTACAACCATGTGAGAATGGCACATCACTTATATCGTAGCCATGGGAGAACACATCTACAATCATGCTCAAATGGCCTAGCACTTATATCACACCCATGGGAGAACACATCTACAACCATGCTCGAATGGCCCCATCACTTATATCGCAGCCATGGGAGAACACATCTACAACCATGCTCGAATGGCCCCAGCACTTATATCGCAACCATGGGAGAACACATCTACAACCATGCTTGAATGGACCCAACACTTATATCGCAGCCATGGGAGAACACATCTACAACCATGCTCGAATGGCCCTGGCAATTACATCACGACCATGGGAGAACACATCTGCCACCATGTCGGAAAAGCCTAGCGATTACATCGCGACAATGGGAGAACACATCTACAACCATGTCCGAAAAGCTCATGTGCATCTGTGTCTTCGAAACTCATCACACATAATCCAACTGATTATGTAATGTATCCACCTGATACATGTCATCACATATGATCATCTTGATCATCATCACTGCATCGTCTAGAGTATTGTCCTGATACTCATCACACATGATCATACTGATCATCGTCACTGCATCGTCCTGATGCATTTCATCTGGAGCAACATCCTGAAGCTCGTCATCCATGATCATCCTGATCATACAATGCATCCACCTGATGCATACCAAGTATCTACCTGATACATATCATCATACATGATCCACCTGATCATACAATGTATCCACCTGATATATATCAACATACATGATCAACCTGATCATACAATCGTATCCACCTGATACATATACAGATACATGGTCCAAGCATCCAACATAATGGATATATACATACATATAAATGATCCAACTGATCATATCGAGCAGAAACTATAACATCATCCTGATGCTCATCATCCAGCGCTTACATCCATAGCCATGTGAAGGATCCTCCTTCCACCATGCTTGGAATGGCTTCATCAAATGTCTCCATCACTTCTTCCTCGAAGTGTCATCGATCTGAAGAACACCAAGCCTCTCTCTGAAGTACTTGAACTTCACTCTGGCTAGTGGTTTCGTTAGTACATCTGCAATCTGCTCATCCGTCGCAACATACAGGAGGGTCACTGCTCCTCTCTGCACCATATCCCTGATATAGTGATATTTGATCTCAATTTGCTTCGACTTGTCGTGAAACACTGGGTTCTCATACAGCTTCACACAACACTGGTTGTCACAAAAGATACCAGTAGCCTCCAACGGGAGATCAAATAACTCAGACAGTAGCTTCTGGAGCCATACTGCCTCGCAACTAGCCGAACATGCTGCAACATACTCTGCTTCGACTGTACTCAGTGCTATGCAAGATTGCTTCCTGCTAAACTAAGAGATCACACCTGATCCCATACTGAAGCAACACCCAGATGTACTCTTCCTATCTGCAGCACTGCCTGCCCAATCTGAATCAACATAACCCTGCAGGTTAAACTTTTGATTTGCATCATACTTGAGCCCATAGTCAATCGTACCCTTCAGGTACCTCAGAATATGTTTTACAGCAACCAGGTGAACACCTCTGGAATCCGTCAAGAACTGGCTCAATGTGTTCACCGCAAAGCAAATATTTGGTCTAGTGTTCGTCATGTACATCAAGGACCCAATCATCTAACGATACACAGTGACATCAATTGGATCAAATGAAGCATCACACAGAAGCTTCAGGTTCGATGCCATAGGTGTGGCCATGGCCTTGCAGTCCATCATCCCGAACCTCTTCAGTATCTCTACTGCATACTTCCCTTGTCCAATGAAGATTCCATCTGCACTCTGCCACACCTCCATGCCTAGAAAATAGTGCATCATCCACAGGTTCTTCATCTCAAACTCGACAGCAAGCTTTCGCCGCGTGTCGGCAATCAATCTATCCTCACCTGTAACAAACAGGTTATCCACATACAAAAGTAGTATCACTGGATTGCCTTCCTCAACCTTGTAGTAAAGGTTGGAATCCGCTTTACTCTTGGTAAAGCCCAAATTGGATAGAAAGCTGTCTATCCTACCATACCAAGTTCTGCACATATATGACTTCCCGTCATGTGTCTCAAAACCAAGTGGCTGCTCTACATACACTTCCTCTTCAACTACACCATTCAAGAAAGCTGTCTTGACATCCATAGGGTGTATCTTCCATTTCATCACTGCAACCAGGGAAAGTACTGATCTGATGGAAGTGTACCTGGCTACAGGAGCAAAAGTCTATTCCCTCTTTCTGAGAGAAGCCACGAGGTACAAACCTTGCTTTGTATTTTTCTATGCTACCATCTGCGGCATGCTTGATTTTATAGATCCACTTGGAAGTAACAACAGACTTTCCTTTTGGTTTTGGGACTGCATCCCAACCATCATTCTTCATGATCGACTGGTACTCCTCGATCATGGCATTCTTCCTGAATCCTGAGAACTTCAATATTTTTAATATCTTCAATAGATAACTTTTTGTGTTGAACAAATGTTGCAGTCCTTCTTTTGTAGGCGATGGTATACGATATTTCCTACAAAACAAGTTAAATTGCATGATTAGAAAACATCTCATAGTTTTCACAACAAATTCTTATACATAAATAAATATGTCATACAGTCATGCAATTATCTTAGCCAATGCTTCAATACAACATTTATCCATATCCCGTAACTTTCTAGATGCCTTCCAATCTATACCAGAACATTGTTAAGAGTGTGCACAACTCCCAACATGTCATCAAAGAGGTTTCATTCTAGATAAGTAGAAATGGAATGTTGTACAGTCCCATAGTCCAATTACCCATGTATATTAGTAGTATACTGTTCATCAATGCAACTATTCTAATATACACAACCTAATTCTAGGAACATCAGTATATACATTATTGAACAGTATTATTTAAACAATCAAATATGCAAGAAATGATAATTCAAATACTTATCTTTGTTTGTTTGTTGGGTGGACTCCCTATGAATCTTTTCAACTCCATTCGGATGTGGATTGTGAGAAGTGGTCGACTCCCTCTAAATATCTGCATTCTTGCAGAAACTACTGGAGTGTGCTCCCTCTTGATCTTTGCTTCCTGGATTACCTGTCCTTGAACTTATATCCATCCTCGATCACTATGCATGCTTACAAGTATCATTATTGTGATATCCTCGAGATCTCATACATAATCATACATTTATTAGTATATTCTCAATACTATCAAAACACAATAATCTTAAGCATGTATAGTCATGATCATTTCAAACAGAAATAATAAGCATTAGTATTCAAGGACTCTTATGGTTAGTCATATCATAAATTAAGGTAAGAAACATAATATGCCTACACCCGTGATTACTCAAACCTATACTTTCATGACTCTTTTGGTTAGTCATATCATCAATTAAGGCAAGAAACATAATATGCATACACCCATGATTACTCAAACCTATTAATAATCATTATCAATCATGCCATGTATACTTATATAAGAGATTCTAACACAAGGTAGGATTCTAACTTGATATAGAAAAAACATACCTGGATTAATATGTTAGTTAGTTATTGTCTAACATACCCACATGATGTCTTCTTGTTCTCTTAAGTGACTTGTGCTAGTAACTTGCATATCTCGTAGGTTAACCAAGTTATACATACCTCGTAAGTAGATCTTCTATGTGATCCATGGCAATAGATGAACCTTTGTCTTCATGTCACCATGGTCATATGTTCTTGAACTAGAACATGATTTGTCTTTCTTGATGTACCTTTCATGTTAGTGGACAACATCAACCTCATACAACATCACAATGCATTAGTACAATCATAAGTGTCAAAAACCCTAATCAATGAATATCTTCTATCATGCATTCATAATTTTATTAAGGTGATACGACGAGTCTAAAATTAACCAAGATTGTACTAACCGTAATAATATGAAGACAAACATATCATAAACTTAATTATGAACAAAATTCGAAACATACCTGTATGAGTCATACCTGTCAAGATTGCTTGTAATCTTCTTATGTAAGGCCTCAGCCTCATCTCCCTCTGAAACATGAACTTCTTCACTTATGCAGGTGACCAATCCATTCTCTTCTAGGATTAACCCAATCCACTTGATTTGCAGGAACTGGATCTGGAGCTGGATTAGGGTTTGTTAGAGAAACCCTAAAAATTCAAACTTTGAATTTCAAACTTATGAAAGGATAGAAAGATGCGCCTTGATGAGCTGATCAAGCCGATATATTCAGAATTTGAAAACTGCAAAGTTTCACCCCTCAAATTTGCCTTTGAAACTTCTGGATTCACTGGACATGACCCCAGACTAGGGTTTGATAAATCCCACCCTTCTTCCCAATCAAAAGGTTCGATCCAAAGCTCTAAGCTTCTATTTTTCCGAGGAGCTTCCAGCGGTGGTCACAGATTTCAAAAATTTCCATTTTTGCAGATGCCCTAATTTTCCACTTTTCCGATCAAAGTCCCGAACTAGGGTCTGATCAAGCCCAGCCTTCTGCCCAACCAAAAATTCTGATCTTGGTCTCTAAATTTTGATTTTAATGAGTAGCATTCATCCGTGGTCTCCGATTACAAAAATTCCATCTTTCTCCGAAACCCTAAATTCCCAAAGCCATGAATGAAGGTGCTCAAAAAGAATTTTGTTTTGACAGAAATATGTACCTGATTGTTTCTGGTGTAACTCTGAACTTTCCAATCCACAGGGTCTAAAAATTCTCCCTATGGTATCCTGACCTGTCATATTTCCCACCCCATAGGTCTTACCTCAATTTGATTCTCTGAGAGAGAGTTATGCCAAGTGTCGCAACGTGACCTGTTTATGGGATAAAACATGAGAGTGAACTTGTACGGCGTGCCAGGTGTCATTGGTTCAGTTTCAGCCTCTAAAAAAGTTACCTGAGAAAGTACAGTCCGTGCGCTACCTATCACTTTTTACGAAATTTCATTTGGAGCTTCCTAGCCCAAGTTATGACATTTGTTCCTAGGTCACCTATTTATGACTCAGATCTGGAAGAGGCAGAAACCCTAGATTGTACAGATTATAAAACACAAAGTAAAATGAATTAGAAGTTTTTCTTTGGATACAAGGTACATGGGGATCTAATATTCGACATGTAAAAGTTTCAGATCTGAAACCTTCTCCAAAATGGACTTATAGCGAAAGTTCTACGATGACTGGTTTTTGCTATATCAAGCCCTAACATCGTAAGTGCAACAAATGTCATACATGCCATACCATGCCTTCTTTCAGGATAGCTCTGATACCATGTTAGTTTTTTAGAATTTACTTCAATATGATCTAGGATCTTAACTGAGAGAACAACATGTACATCATATCTACAGCATATCAATCATGGACACAATAATGCAAGCACACAAGAGACACAGAGTTTACCTGGGGAAAACCATAAAGGTGAAAAACCCAATAACTTCCTAAAAGATAGATAGAGCAATGATACAACCCAATCATAAGAGATAGACATCTCCTAGCAGTAGCTTCTCCTCCTCCACAAGTGCGCCACTATCCAAAGAGTGTGTGTGAGAATAGAATGATCAAATAGAGTGCCTCCCGCACTCTATTTATACTTGACTTGACTTGCCTAATAACCTTTACTAGGTCGGCCTTAACTTAACCACATAACATAAAGCTAACTGGGCCGACCCCCAATAGGGTGGTCTAATAACCCTTTGACCCACATGGTCGACCCCCAATAGGGTGGTCTAATAACCCTTTGACCCACATGACCTATATAGGGCCGACCCCAACAAGGTGGTCTAATAACCCATCAAGTATAAGTTACGACACTTACCATATAAATGGCGACACTTCTGTATAGAGGAATAATAACATCTCTATAGGAATACAATATACATATATGTGAAATACATTCCGAAGTTACATATACATCAACAATTTTGGTTTTCTAAGGTTTTGGAGGCTAGATTGATGGGAATTTTGGTCAACAGGGGTATGTGTCTACAGGAATGAGTTGGTCAGTACCATGTATCTCTTGCAAGAGGCTAGTGTTCCTTGAGGTTCAATGTTTTCAGGCATTATCTCTTCCTGTAGACACATACCCCTGTTGACCAAAAAAGTACTCACCAGTTGTCAGATCCCTTTTCGTTCAAAAGGAGTTGGGAGAAAGAAGGGGAAATTGGGTTATTGCTCTTCAAGAATATGACTTAGAATTTAAACCAGTCACTATCATTAAAGGACAAAGGCCTATGTAAATTGCTCACTGAACATCCAATTGATGAAGAACGGGATTGGAAGAATGAAGCCGAGTTGAATTCAGTCGAAGTATCTCCCATTTTCACAGCTCCTTAATCATGGTATAGGGATTTAGTGCATTATTTGCAACAAGGATACCTACCAGAACATTGGAGTTCGAAGCAAAGTAGGGCACTCCATTTAAAATCAGCAGCTTATCAGATCATTGACGGAATACTTTTCAGAAAAAAAAAAAAAAAAAAAAAAAAAAAAAAAAAAAAAAAAAAAAAAAAATAAAAAAAAAAAAAAAAAAAAAAAAAAAAAAATAAATAAATAAATAAATAAATAAATAATAAAAAATAAAAAAAAAAAAAAATAAAAAAAAATAAAATAAAAAAAAATAAAATTATGATGGAATTTTTCTCAGATGTCTAGAAAAGGAGGATGCAGGTAAAGTCATCAAAGAGTTACACGATGGCCCTGCTGGTGGACATTATTCAGGGAAGACAACAGCTCACAAAATACTGAGAGCGGGGTATTACTGGCCCACTTTATTTCGAGATGCCCATACTTATGCACGGAACTGTGATGTGTGGCAAAGAAGTGTTGGGAAATTACCTAAGGCAACAGGACCCTTGCATCCGGTTATCATCTCAGAACCTTTCGAACAGTGGGGTATAGATGTTATCGGAGAGATAAAGCCAAATTCTTCTCTGCAACATCGATACATCCTGGCAGCCACTGATTATTTCACTAGATGGATAGAGGCTGCCCCATTGCGCAAGATCAATGAAGATGCAGTCATTAGTTTCTTGAAAGAGAACATCATAACCAGGTTTGGGGTTCCAATTTCCCTGGTATTTGATAATGCCACTTATTTATCGTCTTTTAAAATAAATGAATTTGTTTATGAAAGGGGAATTAAATTGTATTATTCGGCCAATTACTACCCCGAGGGAAATGGACTAGTTGAGTCTTCGAACAAAAACCTCATCTGAATTCTCAAGAAGACTGTGATTGAAAATCGACGAAGTTGGCATATAGCTCTCCCAAATTCCTTATGGGCAGATAGGGTGACTCCAAAGAATGCATTAGGGGTTTCCCCTTACACACTTGTCTATGGAAAGGAAGCCATCCTCCCTCCCAACATCTTACTTCCATCCTTGCAATTTTCCCAAGCCTCTCGAGGGTCTAGTAGTCAAGTTTTACAATCCAGGATTGACACCCTGCTTCAACTTGAAGAAGCCCGGCAGAAAGCCAAGAACCAATTCCACCAACACCAAGATATAGTCAAAAGATGGTTCGCTAAAAGGAAGTCCGATAAAAGAAGTTTTGAAGTAGGAGATTTAGTTCTAAAATGGGACCATCATCACGAAGGCAAGGGAATGCACATGAAATTCCAACACTTATGGGTAGGCCCTTACCAAATTTCTGCAAAGCTCGGCCCATCCACTTACAAGCTAACAGACCTCTAGGGAGAGGAAGTAGCCCTTCCCCTCAACGGCCTCGCCTTGAAACAATACTTTGCATAGTCTCGTTGAGGTTTTCTGTACATAAATAAAGGCTTTGTTATTTTTCTTTTTACTTTTTACTTTAGTCCCTTGTTTTCTGTTTGTTTCAGCCAAGTTGTCCTCTTTTCTGAATATTTGATTTTTCCCTTTCCCCTTTCCTTTGTATAGTTTTCCCGCTAGCCCTGCAATTGGGCCTTTCATGAAGATAGATCTCTCAAGAAATCTCACAACTCATGAAGTTGGAAATGTACCCTCAAAATAAATTTTATCTATGCATTTTGGCTTTGCTGATTGTTTTCCAGAATGAAGAGATCCTATTCTGTTGGTCGCATTAACCCCTGTTTAATAGCAGAAATTCATGATTATCTTTATCACTATCTTCGGGCTCCATCCACCCTCACATTTATGAGCGTCTCAAGAAGATTGATGTAGTTAGACCCACGGAAAGGAAGCACATCTCAAAGGCATAGAGTATTAAAATGACTCCATGCTGCAAATCTAAAGCCAAAAGAGATTATAATCAAGTCTGTTTTCCAGAAAATCTCACCTCCATTAAAGCATGGCTGAGAACAATAAAGACTTTTAATTTAAGTAGCCACACCAAAATTCCCGGTATAGTTCTTCTCCATCCGTGAGCATGAGAAACCAAGAAAATATCATGCTCACACAAAAGGACATCAATGGATTGAAGAACTCAGGAAAATGGCTAAGTCTTGAAGAATTTTTTATGGAATACTCACACGACAAAAGTCGCTAATTAAAGAACATCCAAAAGGATGCAAGAAGCATGGGAATGAGGAACAAGAGAATATTGTCTATGAGATGTTGTTACAATCCTGTGGAGTCCGATGACAGTGGTCATCTGAAATATGGATCTTCTAAGAATGAACTCCATATTTTGGCCCTTGGATAGTTTTAAGGATGTCTTTATCAAAGCTCCCCTTTCCTAATGACCAACGGATGAAGTGATCACTTCCTTCGTGGAAATTCGAACGCTCAAGCCGACTGTTGCACATAAGGTGAGCAACTTTTAAAATTTCCTATGGACGAGAGAG
Source organism: Larix kaempferi (assembly GCA_027924585.1). Lineage (NCBI taxonomy): Eukaryota > Viridiplantae > Streptophyta > Pinopsida > Pinales > Pinaceae > Larix > Larix kaempferi. The sequence goes on from BSBM01000123.1 coordinate 4,060,383, forward strand.
AGTTTTTCAGAGATCTATGTTCGACAGCGATTCACCAATTGTTGTTGCTGCAACATCCTTCCCCAAAATTTTAAAGGTATTTGGGGCCCCTCCTTCTGCACGTTTTGTAGCAAGTGTTTTCCTTGTCTTTCAGGCTTATTTTTTCTCTTTAACCTGGCAAAATTTCAACACTTGCTTCCCAAAAATTTTCTCAATTATTTTTTCTAAGGAAAAGTCACGTTTTCTCTTCAGCGCAATTTTTAGCCTTAACTCATTTGCTTTAGCGCAAATATTGAGCATAACTCGTCCGTCCTTTGGCGCAATTGCTAATGCTAAATATTCCGTTTGGCGCATTTGATAATTGTAACTCTTCCACTTGGCGCAAATGTTGAATATAAGTCAGCCGACCCCTTTTGCAAATATTAGACCTTTTACCATTCGACGCGAAATTTTTGACTATAAGTTGGCAATGTTATGATCGTCGCTTTGGCGTAAAGTTTTATTTTGGGGCGTGTGCAACCACGGAGTTGGTAGGGTCATGAATGTTCCCATGTTTTGTTTTAAATGCACAAGTTCTTGAGCCCCGTGCTCATAATCCTGATCCTGACCATTCGCGCCAAGGCCACATAAAACCCACAGGAGCTTGTAGAGCTTGTTGGCATTTGCGTCTATTGTTTCTCATGATTTTCAACTGTGAAGTGCTAGTTGTAACTGTGAATTAGTTGATCATTTTGTTAAAACAACCTCCCATGTTCTGAAGTCATTGGCATATTCTGAATTGTTTCATAATTGTTTTGCTAATGCTTGAAAGTCATCTAGTTAAAGCCAACTCTATCATGATTTATTTTACAAATCTGTGGGAAGCTTTGCAATTTTTGCTAATTTCTACATAACTCTGTCATGATTTCTTTTACAAATCTATAGGAAGCTTTGCAATTTTTGCTAATTTCTACATACTCCTTATTTGTACTGCTTCGTTCACTGCAGGTTTTTCATGCATAGAAGGTCTGCAAGGAAGAAGGAGCAGCACAGGTCAAATCATATTTGCGCAAGCATGAGATTGCATCAAAGGCAACAATGTCTGTTCGGAGCAAAATTATCTTGAAAAGGATCAGTTAATGGGCCACACATATCCAAAGTGTAGATGTCCAAGCATCCACAAGCGAGCCAGTTGGTGGGGATGAGTCAGCAAGCCATCAAAAGGAAGCCAAATAAAATAGATAAACCATCATAATTCGTGTTTGTCTTAGTGTGAGAAAAGGCTGAATTTCCTTTATTGTATAAATGCTTTAGAAGACAGCTGACTCTGATTATGTCTTATATGGAAGGCTCTCCACGAATCTGTGGGTTTTGTAATTGTGCACTAAAGGACAAATTAGAAGGTTCTAGAGTTTAGGGCGCACCTGTCAGCTCAAGCAGCAATTTGTAAATTTATAAATAGAAGAATAGAAGAGGAACAGAGGACTTTTTGTAGGTGAATGAAATTTCTTCCTTGTACGTGAACTACTTTGCTACTTGCTCCAAGAATTGGATTTTGCCTAATGAAAGCCTGGGAGAAGGCGATTTTTCCTGGACGATGTGTCAAGTGTGTGTTGGATTATTCCTGTATCATTTACATATTGTTGTGAGATCATTCTTTGCTATCAAGAATTGTTTCTATGTGATGAATGCTCTTACATTTTCCTGTGCAAATTTGTTTATCTCAAATGAGTAATGGAATGTATTAAATAATTTGAAGTTATCTTCAATATCTGTCATATTCTGTTGTAGGCACATCTTTATGATTAAATGGATATCTGTGTGATCTTTAGGTGTTTCTTGCAGTTTATTACTCATCTCTACAGTTTGCTCCTTGCAAGGAATATAGGTTAAATTTGCTTATACAGTTTTAGATTAATTTAGATTAGCTACCTGCATTTAGCTTAGGGCACTTGCATTTCATCTTTAAAATAAAATACATAAACAGTGGATCGGGCTGCAACCGGTGCAAATATCAAGAATATTTAAATCTTACGATAGCCGGAACCGTTAACTGGATGGATTCCCCACACCAAACGGTGGGCGATCTAATTGGGCTTGCTTACTGGGGAGAATCCCTTTCTGATTGATGCTGCGATTTTCAGGGCATCAACAAAGTGGTGACAAGTTCACAATCGATTATCATACACAAAAAATGAGATAATGCCTTGAACAAAGAATCATAATTAGTAAGCATCAATCTAGAACAATCAATTAATCATCATAATCAGGTATGATTTTTTTTCTTTCAGATAGCATTCTAGAGTTACCACTATTATTTTCTCGATGTCATTTAGACCTGGATAGAGTCATTTTGTGCTCAAAATATTCTGCAAACCTAATGGGCTTTCCCCTTCTTTTAGCCCCAAATTTCATTTTGTGCTCAAAATTTTATTTGGCGTGAGAGTTAGGATAACCTTACAAGCATGTAGGAAAGCAAATTTATCCCTTAATTCTTGTAAATTAATATCTACAACACTCAAAGGATCCTTTCCTACCCATGTGAAGAAATCCTAGCCCATTCTTATATGGAGGTCCAATCAAGTGGTGCGAAGCAATCCCAACCCTTGCTTGTACAGAGGGCCAATCATAACCAATATGGTTTGCACATTCATTAATTAAACATTGAAATCAATAGTTGGCCTTTATATTGAAAGGCAATAAGCCAATTGATCTTGGTTTTGAAAGGTATTATTAGGCCATTTGTTGGCCTCCCTATAGATGGTGTGAGGGAGGGTGGTTGTGGGAGTACCTAATAAATAGTAAATCATTTTTTCCAATTCTATCTATCTATAAGATATGCAATGATATTATTATAATCTGAGGGTGAATCATACACAATAGGCCATACCATAATCCCATATAGAGGCAAGATGTTGTTGCTACCCAATTTTAAGGAGTGGATATTATTATGATTTCCTCTCCCTTTGGTCGAGTGCCTAAATATGCTCTTTCACATATACTAAAGTTATTTATATCATGCAATATGGAGGAAGGTAGTATTTGTGCCCAAATTTGTGTAGAAGTTGGGACAAAGGGTGGAAGAAATACATCTTGACTTGGAAGGGTGGATTCATTTATTTCTAACATTGCTCCCTTTTTAATGCCATAAATGCCACAAATATGGGCATTTTTTTCAAGACCTCCTATCAAAGGAAATAAGCAAGAGAAGAACAACCCATGCCATAGGTGAGCATCAAAGAAGAAGAAGGAAGCAACATACAACCTCCCCCTACAATAGTAAGAATCAATATCATGCTCTCACTAGCAAATTAAGATAATGAAAAAACAAGTGAAATGCTCTCAAAGGGGAGTGTTACACAATATTTTCCACCCTTGATGATGATAGACATAATTGAATTTAAAGACACCTTTAGTGCACTTAATTGCATAAAAGGAGGAATCCTATATCTTAATTGCAAAATATGTGCAATCCCATTGCTTAATTGCATAAAAAGAGGAACTATAATACCCCCAATTTTGACTTGGAATGCATTTAATCAAAACTATGTCGGATGATGTAAATATGTTAGTATGCATTCCTAGTGTGGAGCTCAAGTCCAAGGCCCAACTAGTGAATGGATACGCATGTATGATGTATATAATTTTATTTGGACCATATGATTGGCTTATCATGCCAATTCAAAATGTATGTAAACATTATGTTGAAAATTAATAAAATAGTCCAAGATGGTTGTGTAAAGAGCACTAGAGGGGCTATGATTCCATCAAAGAGGAAGAGGAAAGGGAGGCTATGGGGAAAATAAATCCTATGTTGCCAAGTGTCAACCTTAGAACTCATCCAAAATCTTCCATGTGGCTTAAAAGAGCCAATTACCTTCTCTTGACTATTAAACCCAATCATTGAATGCATATGTGAGGTTGGTGGGAAAAGACACTTCATGTATTTATTGAAGCAGGGGGGTTGTGACAGTTATGTCAGTTGTCAGGAGTCCTATTTCTTCTATGGTCAGAAGCTATATCAGTTGTCTTTTCACCCTTACCTCATATCCTTGAAGTCAACACTCTTTTGATCATTCTACTCATGCATGTTTCTACACTACGTAGAGTTTTCCATTGCTATTGATGATAATTACCAAACTGTGTTTAACCCCAAAAATTCGAATTTTGAGACATAGATACATTTTTTGAAGGGAAAATAGATGGTTGTAGGTGAGCATGGAGGTTGGTCAAGCTAGGAACCTTTACCCATTGAGATCTGCTACTTTTGGATGCTTGAGAAGCCATGGATTAATGTTGCAATAGGTTCTCCATTAGCCTACAACATATTGGACTCTTACTGCACACACTGGTATGTGCTGTAAGGGTTGGATTTCCTGAGGGAATTGTGGATCAGTGAAGGGAAATGTCTTCATTTTGTTGTGTGGTGTAGTTGGCAGGAGTTCCATGGTTGTGAAGGCTTAGTGAGACACTTGTAGAGCTCTACTGGAGCTTTTGACTAAGCATATAGAGCAAACTGGGTTAAGGGCTTAGAGAAAGAAGCATGTAAGTGTTTCCTTTTCCCTGGTGGCCTCATAGCCCAGCTTGGGGGTGGCATCTTAGCATAAAGAGTATATTCTAGACAGAGTGCCTATAGTTGGGTGGAAAATCACTCTTACACAGCCAATTGCTTGGATCTTCTTTGCTTAAAGATAAGTATTCTTATGTATTTGATGTGCAATGATTTTTATTTGTATTCATGTGATAATTGTGTGTGTGGATTGAGTTTATTCCGATGTGTGTTTTTATTTCCATGTCTGCACGTGCATTTTATATGTTATCAATTCATAATTATGGTTAAGGGGTGAAATATTGAGGCCTCGATTTAATCAATGTCCCCTCTGCTGGTCGGATTACATAGTGGTATCCGATATTTTGGTTGTAATACTGTAGCTGTATGGACCGTAAAAGAAGAGTTACATGTAGAAATCAGAGAACATCTCTATGAAATATGGGTACTGACAAGAGACAGATAAGGGGCCAAACATAACTTTGCAATAGTCCCTTTGTTCCCAAATTAAAAATTTCATACAAATTCAAAAATTTAATATTTTTGTAATTATAAGTGTGCTACACCCATGCCACGTGGATGGGTGACATGGAGGATACACATGGGCCAGAAGGCATGATGTGGAATTGCCACATTGGACCCATGCGTAGAAGGTTTCCGAGGATGAAGTGCGGGGAGGACAAATATTTGATCATCGAGTGATAGGGCGGATCAACGATTAAATTTGATAGCGCATAGGCAAATTGTGCAGTGGTTAATAGTGGGTGGATGAAGATCTGATCGTTGGATAAAGGGGAAGATCGACGGTTGGGGATCACTGGGCCTTGGGAACATGCATGGTGCTTAATGGTAGGAGGGAAGAGACTTGATTGTCGAATCATATGGAAGATCGATGACCAAGACTCATAGTGCATCAGTGACATGCATGGTGGTTAATTTGGGGCGAGCAGCGCATTGTGCCAAAACCGCTTAGGGTGCATGTCAGTTTTTTATTGAAAACGCCTCCCCGAGATCCTTTTTCCAAAACTGCTTCACAAGGGCATGTTACCGATTTTGGTAATGGGAAAACCACCCATGCCTGAGGTCAATTGCTATGGTGGTGTGGTGGTCTGGTGGCAGGCGGAATGTGACATGTTTGTGTCACAAGGTGACTGTTAAGACCTGTCAGACACATCGGTAGGGATGTGTTAGGCCACATTAAGACCTTTCCAGGTTAGCGAAAATCAACAATGAACTTGTGTGCCAAATTGCGTGAAATTGAATCATTTACAACAAAAAAAGAGGGCGATGCCCTTGACCCACCTTGCAACAACGAAGGACGCCAGGGGGCAAGCCCCCTTAACCCCCGTTTTCCTTCTTTTTATCAATAAATTTGGATATGGGGTTTAGCATGGACCATTAAGGAAACATAAATTTTGGTCATATTTTGGATGGTGAGGGGGTGTTACAGAAATGCAGAATTTTTCTAAGTATGGAAGACGTGGAAAAATATAAAATTAGTGAATTCTAGAATTTTATAGCAGGTGACTAGAGCATCAACTTGGAGAACTGAAAATTGTCGATTATTCTTGGTCATGCATACTATCTAATACAATAGAGAATTTGTTGTGGTTATCCATAGTTGATATTTTATAGGTGTCTGAATTTGTCCTCTAGGGTTAAATGCACCTACAGGAAAAGTGCAAAATTTGAGCCAAATTGACAATTTTCAAGGACTGTAACTTTGTGCTCAGAATTCAAAATTGAGCATATTTATATTCGTTGGAAAATTTTTCCAATGGGGAACAATTTTACAGAGTTAAATTATGAATTGGTGATTCATATGATTCTATAATTTGATCATAAAAGTACATGTAGCCATAATTGACAAAAACTGTCAATATGGGTATTTTCCAGAATACATGAAAATTGATTTTTTATCTTGTAATAAATCTAACAAATGTGTTTATATCAATATTTTTATAGATTCAGATTTATATCAATGACTATTAAAGGGTCAATAGTGAGTATAATGTAGTTGAGAAACCTCTGATATTGGTTGGGACAAGAAGGTCATCATCATGGATGATGCACAAGATCCTTATGAAGTTGAGGCAAATGCAATGGGAGAGAATATACAGATTAAGAATGAAGAGATAAAATCTAATGGTATAAGAAGCCAAGTGACTCCCCAGACATTGTAGAAACCATGAGGAACCTAAGGGTGGAGTTACAGAGTTGTAGAGCAGATAATGAGAGGCTACTTAGAGGTCAAGGTGATCAAAATCAACTAAATGCAACTATGTTTCAAAGTCCGACAGATATTCAAAGGAGGATTAACTCTAAACATCACTCTAAAAATCAAGAGAAGAGTGGGAGTACCTCAAGGAGGCATTCCCACAAGAGGCCCCATAATTTAAGAAGAGTTTCTAGAGGCAGGTCATATACTCCATAAATCTCTTCTAGTGAGTCACCTGACTCTAAGGATTCCACTGAAGGATCAAGCTCTTCATCTCATAGGAAGAAGAGAGAGAGGTATTTAAAGAAAAACTCGCACGAAGATTTTAGGAAGTCCAAACCTCCTACATTTGATGGTGAGATAAAATCTAGTCAAGAAGTTGAGGCTTGGTTTCATGGGATGAGGAAGTATTTCCAAGTCCAAGACTACTCATGGAATTTGAAAGCGAGAGTGGCTATATTCAATCTGAATGGAAGAGAATCTATATGGTGGGATCACCTTAGGAAAGTGAAGAAGATAAATGAAAGGAATATTGTTTGGAATCAATTCAAGAAATACTTCAAGCAAAAGTACCTCTCTAATAGGTATGGTGATGGAAAAATTAAAGAATTCAATGAGTTGAAATTGGGCCAAATGACTATGAAGGAATATGCAAATAATTTTTTGGAGCTGCTGAGATATGCCAAGTATATCAGAGATGATGAAGTCAAAATTCATCGTTTTCTAAGTGGGTTGCCTCAATCCTACAAAGATAGAATTGAGTTTGATGAACCTCAAACTCTATATGAGACCATAAGAAAGGCCAAGTGTTGTTATGATCAAGCCAAAAGCAAGCAATATTTCCATAAGGCATGGAAGGACAAGAAGAATGAGAAGTTTGAGCAAAGGAAGAAGGGGTTCAAGCCTCCTGATTTCACAAATCAGCCAAGGTAGCCACCACAAGTTGTGACAAATCCAACTAGGATGATGGGAGACAAGCCAAGAGAGACACTTCAATGTTTGGGATGTGTAGAGCACCATTTGCTCAGCTATTAAGCAGGTAAGCATTCGAAGCTCACTTATGCATATTCCAAGACACTCACTAATCCAACGATAAAAAGCATTTGAAGTTTGAGATATTCCCATTATCATGATTCACGGGATTGGATTTTGGTTATCATTGTTTGACGATACATATCTAAAATCATCTCAATTTTGGTGAGTTGGTTTGGAATCCTCTAGGATTTAGATGTTTAATAATATGAAGTTATTGGTAGCTGAAAAAGGTTAACGAATTTTTGTTTTCAAATTGGATAAAAATGATATTAAGGTTGTAGGCAAACATGAACATTAAACAGCAAGAACAATGGATTCATATCCTAATTCCAAATAAAATAAATGATTTATGTTGAAGTGGCCCATTTGCAATGTTGTGTCTTTTCAAAAATTTGAGGATTTGTTATACCTTATGAATCCATATGGATATAGGGTTACTTCCTAAACATGTAACCATTGCACCAAATATATTTTTTGCTTTCAATTGAAGACATATCCAATGAACCTCCAACCTCTAGAGTTTCATGGAAAGGGATTCAATAACTAAACACAGTTTTCAATTAATGACTGTAGCATCAAGATTTTGGTCATTGTGCTCATAAAGGATCCCTTCATTCTATTTGGTATAGTTTGAAGGTGTCAGAATGTTTTTTTTTGGTATTTATGTGAATTCCCAATTTGAATTACTGGATCTAAGTGGGAACATTGGAATTTGGAACATAACTATTTATCAATAATTAGTTAACTAAATAAATAGTGTTTTCAAGTGTAGTTTGAAGGTATTATTATTATTCTATTGGGTATAGTTTGAAGGTGTTAGAATGTGTTTTTCTAGGTATTTATGTGGATGCCCAATTTGAATTATTGGATATAAGTGGGAGCATTGGAACACAACCCTTTATCGATAATTAATTCTTTGAATAAACAATGTATTTTGGGCATCGTTTGAAGGTATTATTATTATGATTAGTTAATACCCAATCCAAGATACTGGTTTTAATCTAAGTCAGTCATCAATTTGGGAAGTTGTTTGTTCTGGACTTTCATAGAGGTTTTTGCTTGTCTAGTTGATTTCAAGCATGGCAGTCCGGACTTCCAATCGCATTTACTTGTCCATGGAAAATGTTTGGTTCATAAAAAAATATAAAAATGGTATATATTTGGTCTATTCAAATATTTAAGCATGACATATATTTGGTTCATTCATTAAATTATTCACTTTTGATTTTGATTTCAGATTCGATCTCGTCCAGAGATCGCTTTGGTGTATTTATTAGATTGTTTTGGTGCATTTTTTCATAGAGGAAAATTATATAATCAAAAATATGTCGAAATCTCAAATAAAAATGTAAACAATTTTGGCAGTAATGAATTGCATAAAACATAAAGTGCAATGCATGAAAAATCCAGGACTATCATCAAATTTCCGTTTGACAGGTAGAGTGGTTTTGAAATTCCAGGCCTGGTTGCAACAGTACTAGAATAGTTAGGATAAGTAGGGAATCCCTTCCATGATGAAAAGAATTGCTAGTAGGTCGGTTGTATTTAATGTTAATTAATAGTTTTGGTGAAAAATGAAATAATAGTCAAATCAAATTTTGATTAAGAGTGTTGACCTGTAGACACTCGTTAGTATCTAATTATGCTTATGAAGGCACAAAACTCAAAAGGGTAATTTTAATTTGGAATGCTTGCAATCCAATATTAACGCGATCACTCTTAGTTGAAAAATTCATTACTAACAAATGGCTCATGACTAGGAAAAAAAAAGGGAACCTTTCCTTATCATTATGGCAGGAGGGTGAGAAGAAAGGAAAATGTAGCTTTATGTATCTTATTTAGCTTTATCTAGGAAAGACTATTCATTTATGCAAGGATCGGTTGGAAAGTCTAACTAAAGTTCTATTGAATCAATTATAAAATGATAATTTGGATGACTAGGTATATTCCCTCACCTCATTTTGTTATTCTGGTTTAGCAGCATATTCAAAATTGAATAAATTCTTGTGTTTTTACACCTATGCCCTACCTGGCCTTTCCTTTCCCACTAAGTAGTATCTATATGGACATACTCTTGCCCCTTCCCCTTCCTTCTCTATTGATTTATGCATTTGCTAGTCTCATAAAGGCAAGTAATTGTTTCAAAATTGAAACCTAATTTGACTAACCAAACACTTCCAACGGGATAGTAATGTCTATACATGGTGGGTTACTTTCCCGGATGAATAGAGAGAGGCAAAGGGACAGGCCTCGAATTTGACGTTGCGTGAGATGTGTTAAGCAAACTAAAATGCATTTTACAAGTAAGTTTGGATGATACACGTCAATGTCTATATGTATGAAAAAATCAGGACCGTCAATTTGACGTCCAGTTGTATCCACCACCGATCGTAAATGTCAGTACCTGCAAGCATGACACTTGACAAGTTAGCACTGCAACCATAGTACCAGAGGCAAATTGTATGTTAATTCCAATTGCCACATCGGATTGTCCATGGAACTTGGAGGGCTGGTATGGTGGCACTTGGCATGGTTTTGAAACTTGAGGTGCTAGTGTAGTTAACATCGGTGCCATAGCGTTAATGGAATTACTGGCTCAGAGAGTCCAACCTTTGTAGCTGGTAGCTAGTATTTGTAGGTTGTAGCCTATCTGATATGAATTGAGTTTGAGGCTTTATTGTTCTCCCTTCAGCTTCCTGATGTGTCAGAGGCAATTCCATTGTCTGTGACTCTGCTCTATTCACCAAGTAAGCTCCCTCCGCGGCTCCTCCATGATTCTAAAATCCCTTCAACTCCCCTCTTGGTCGAAAGCTTTCCCAATAGGGTATAATCGTCATGTTAGATTCTCATATATTTCTCACCTAGACAGATGCATATTCCCAGGATTGAACCTTGTGCCCACAAAATCCTATCTCAACGGCAGGTACCCACTATCACCATTGCATTTTATTCTTGTTTCTCTTCCTTGTGGCTAATTGGATGTGTGTTTTAATAATAGGGTTTTTGTTGCAATCTTATGAGAGATAAAAGATTGGAATTTGTGGGCACTTGAGGGTTGTCGAGGAAGTTGGAGAAGAGCTGAGATCTGGATTTTGGAGACCAAGGAAAGGAGGTTCCATCATTTTGGTTCTCACAAAGCATAAGCTATTAAGCAGGTAAGCATTCGAAGCTCACTTATGCATATTCCACGACTCTCACTAATCCAACAGCTAAAAGCATTTGAAGTTCAATATATTCCCATTATCGCAATTCATGGGATTCAATTTTGCGATTCATGGGATTCAATTTTATTTACCATTGTTCGAGGATACATATCTAAAATCATCTCAGTGTTGGAGAGTTGGGTTGGAATTCTATAGGATTTAGATGTTTAAGAATATGAAGTTACTTGTAGCTAAAAAATGTTAACAAATTTTTGTTTTCAAATTGGACAAAAATGATAATAAGGCTATAGGAAAATCCGAACATTAAACAACAAGAACAGTGGATTCATATACCGAATCCAAATAAAATAAATTATTTATGTTGAAGTGGTCCATTTGCAATGTTGCGTCTTGTAAAAAAATTGATGATTTTGTATACCTTGTGAATATACATGGATTTAGGGTTACTTCCTAAACATCTAACTATTGCACCAAATATCTCTTTTGTTTTTCAATTGAATACATATCCAAGGAAAGCTCTAACCTCTAGAGTTTTGTGGCAAAGGATTCAACATCTAAATGTAGTTTTCAATTAACGACTGTTGCATCAAGAATTCGGCCTTTGTGCTACAAGAGGATCCATTCAATCTATTGGGTATAATTTGAAGGTGTTAGAATGCATTTTTTTGGTATTTTTGTGCATGCCCAATTTGGAATACTGGATTTAAGTGGGAGCATTGGAATTTGGAACATAATTATTTATCATTAATTAGTTAACTAAATAAATAGTGTTTTTCGGGTGTAGTTTGGAGGTATTATTATTATTCTATTGGGTATAATTTGAAGGTGTTAGAATGTTTTTTTATGGGTATTTATGTGAATGCCCAATTGGAAATCATTGGATCTAGGTGGGAGCATAGGAATATAACCCTTTAACAATAATTAGGTCTTTGAATAAACAAATCATTTTGGGTGTCATTTGAAGGTATTATTATTATTATTGGTGAATACCAAATCCAAGTTACTGGATTTAATCTAAGTATGTCATCAATTTGGGCAGTTGTTTGTTCCGGACTTGCACAGAGGTTTTTGCTTCTGCAAGTGCTTTCAAGCATGGTGCTGAGGACTTCCAATCACATTTACTTGTACATGGAAAATGTTTGTTTCATTAAAAAAATTAAACGTGGAATATATTTGGTCCATTCAATGATTTAAACATGACATATATCTAGTTCATTCAATAAACTATTCACTTCCGATTTTGATTTCAGAGTCGATCTCGCCCATAGATTGTTTTGGTGTATTTATTTATTTTTAATAGAGGAAAATAAAAATAAAAATGTAAACGATTTTGACAGTCATGAATTTGCATCAAACATAAAGCTAAAGTCATGAAAAATCCAAAATCGTCATCAAATTTCCATTTGAAAAGCATACTAGATTTGAAATTCTAGGCCTGGTTGCATCAATACTAGAATAGTTGGGCCCGACGAGGAATCCCTTCCATGAAGAAAAGCATCGCTAGTTGGATAGTTGTGTTTAATGTTAATTAATATTTTTGTTGAAAATTGAAATAACAGTCATATCAAATTATGATTATGAATATTGACATGTAGACACCCAATAATCTTATTGTGATTCCAAAGGTAAAAATCTCAAAAGGGTAATTTTTAATTTGGAACGCTTGCAATCCAATATTAAGGCGATCCCTCTTAGTTGCAAAAGTTGTTACTAATAAATGGCTCTTGACTAGGAAAACAAAGGGAACCTTCCTTTATCATTATGACAGGAGGGTGAGAAGAAAGAGAAAAGTAGCTTTTTTAATCTTATTTAGCTTTATCTGGGCAAGACTATTCATTTATACATGGATCACTTGGAGAGTCTAAGTAAAGGTCACATGTATCAATTACAAAATGACAATTTGGATGACTAGGTGGATTCCCCCACCTCATTTGGTTATTATTGTATAATTGTTTCCATATTCAAAATTGAATAAATCCTTGTGTTTTTACACCTATTCCCTACCTAGCCTTGCCTTTCCCACTACGTACTATCTATCTAGCTACGCTCTTGCCCCTGCCCCTTATTTATACATTTGCTAGTGTAATAAAGGCAAGTAATCATTTCAAAATTGAAACTTGAATTGATTAACAAACACTTCCACCAGAAAGGTAAAGTCTACACATGGTGGGTTACTTTCCCGAACAAACAGAGAGAGGGAAATGGTCAGTCTTGGAATTTGACGCCGTGTGAAACATATTGAGAAAACTAAATCATATTTGACACGTAATATTGGATGATACGCGTCAATGTATATGAAAGAAAGAAAGAAAGAGATTTTAACGTCCGCGAGGCTAAAGATAGCCTATGGGACAAACTATCTTTCCCACTGACTTTTGCATTTCCACCCTTTTCCTGTCAAGCTTGATGATGAGTTCCCCCAGTTTCACCACGGGGGAACTCAAAATTAGGACCATCAATTTACGTCCAATTGTATCCACCACCCTTCGTAAATTCTAGTGCCTGCGAGCGTGGCACTTGAAAAGTTAGCACTGTGATCGTAGTACTATAGGAAGACTGTATGTTAATGTCAACTTCCACATCGAATTGGCCATGGCACTTAGCAGGTTGATATGATGGCACTTGGAATGGTTTTGAAATTCGAGGAGCTAGTGCAGTTAACGTTGGTGCCATAGCATTAATGGAATTAATGGCTCAGAGATTACAACCTTGGTTGTTGATAGCTAGTAGTTGTAGGTTGCAACTTGTTGGTTGTGACTCGCGTTTGAGGATTTACCATTCTCCCTTCAGCTTCATGTCATATTAGAGGTAGAGCCATCGTGTGTGACTCTGCTCTATTCACTGAGTAATCTCCCTTCGCGGATCCTCCATGATTCTAAGATCCCTTTGGCTCCCCTCCATGTCAAAATCTCTGTAGGTTGTAACTTGTTGGTTGTGACTTAAGTTTGAGGCTCTACCATTCTCCCTTTAGCTTCAGGTTATATTAGAGGTAGATCCATCGTCTGTGACTCTGATCTATTCACTGATTAATCTCCCCCTGCGGCTCCTCCATGATTCTAAGATCCCTCTGGCTCCCCTCCAGGTCAAAATCTTTCCCAATAGGGTATAATTGTCACATCAGAGTCTCAATTGTTTCTCTCCTAGTAATACACATCTGCCCAAAATTGAACCTCATGCGTGGAAAATCCTATCTCAACGTCAGGTACCCACTACCTACCACTCCATTTCATTCTTGTTTCTCTTCCTTGTGACCAATTTCCTGTGTGTTTTAACCATAGGGTTTTTGTTCTAGTCTTACGAGAGATAACAGGTTGGAAGTTGTGGGAAATTGATGGTGGTCGTGGAAGTTGGAGAAGTGAAGAGACCTAGATTTTGGAGTCTAGTGGAAGGAGGTTCTGTTATTTCGGTTCTCACCAAGCATAAGCCATTAACCAAGTAATCATTTGAATCTCATTTTTGCAAATTCCAAGACACTCACTAACCCAATGGCTAAAATCATTTGAAGCTCAATATATTCCCATTATCACGATTCATGGGATTAGATTTTTGTTATCACTGTTCAAGGATACATATCTAAAATCATCTCAGTTTTGGTGAATTGGGTTGGAATCCTCTAGGATTTATATATTTAAGAAATGAAGTTATTGGTAGGTGAAAAAGGTTAACGAATTTTTGTTTTCAAATTGGATCGAAATGATAATAAGGTTGTAGGAAAACCAGAACATTAAACAACAAGAACAATGGATTCATATCATAATTCCAAATAAAATAAATTATTTATGTTGAAGTGGCCCATTTGCAATGTTGTATCTTGACAAAAAATTGATGATTTTTTAGACCTTCTGAATCCATATGGATTTAGGGTTACTTCCTAAACATGTAACCATTGCACCAAATATATTTTTTGTTTTTCACTTGAATAGATATCCAAGGAAACCTCTAACCTCTAGATCTGTGTGGCAAAGGATTCAACAACTAAATGTGGTTTTCAATTAACGATTGTAGCATTAGGAATTCGGCCATGTGCTAGTAGATCCGTTCATTCTATTGGGTATAATTTGAAGGTGTTAGAATGTATTTTTTTTGGTATTTACGTGAATGCCCAATTTGAATTACTGTATCTAATTGGGAGCATTAGAATTTGGAACATAACTATTTTTCAATAATCAGTTAACTCAATAAATAGTGTTTTTCGAGTATAGTTTGAAGGTATTATTATTATTATTCTATCGGGTATAGTTTGAAGGTGTTAGAATGTGTTTTTCTGGTTATTTATGTGAATGCCCAATTTGAATTACTGGATCTAAGTGGGAGCATTGGAACATAACCCTTTATCAATAATTAGTTCTTTGAATAAACAATGTGTTTTGGGTGTCGTTTGAAGGTATTATTATTATGATTGGTGAATACACAATCCAAGTTATTGGATTATTCTAAGTTCGTCATCAACTGGGTAGTTGTTTGTTCTGGACTTTCACAGAGGATTTTGCTTTTGCATCTTATTTTAAGCATGGCAATGATGACTTCTAGTCACTTTTACTTGTCCATGGAAAATGTCTGGTTCATTAAAAAAATTAAACATGGCATATATTTGGTCTATTCAAAGATTTAAACATGACATATATTTGGTTCATTTAATAAATTATTCACTTCTGATTTTGATTTTGGAGTCAATATCACCCATAGATTGTTTTGGTGTAGTTATTTTTTAAATAGAGGAAAATTATATAATCAAAATTAATCTGAAATCTCAAATAAAAATGTAAACAATTTTGGCAGTCATGGATTTGAATAAAACGTAAAGCGAAAGGCATGAAAAATACGAGACCATCATTAAATTTTTGGTTAGTAGGTAGAGTAGATTTGAAATTCCAAGCATGCTTGCATCAGTACTAGAATAGTTAGGCTCAACGGGGAATCCCTTACATGATGAAAAACATCTCTAGTTGTATGGTTGTGTTTAATGTTAACTAATAGTTTTGGTGAAATTTGAAATAACAGTCAAATCAAATTATGATTTTAAGTATTGACCTGTAGACACTCGTTAGTATATAATTGCGCTTCCGAAGGTACAAAACTCAAAAGGGTAATTTTAATTTGGAACACTTTCAATCCAATATAAATGTGATCCCTGTTAGTTGCAAAATTTGTTACTAACAAATGGCTCATGACTAGGAAAACAAAGGGAACCTTCCTTTATCATTATGACAGGAGGGTGAGAAGAAAGGGAAAAGTAGCTTACTATATCTTATTTAGCTCTATTTGGGCGAGATTATTCATTTATGCAAGAATCACCTAGGGATTCTAACTAAAGGTCACCTAGATCAATTGCAAAATGACAATTTGGTTGACTAGGTGGATTCCCCTACCTCATTTGGTTATTCTTGTTTAGTTGTATCCATATTCAAAATTGAATCAATTCTTGTGTTTTTACACCTATGCCCTACCTAACCTTGCCTTTCGTGCTAAGTACTATCTATCAGGCTATGTTATCGCCCCTACCCCTTCCTTCGCTATTAATTTATATTTTTGCTAGTGTCGTAGAGGCAAGTAATCATTTCAAAATTGAAACTTGAATTGACTAAATAAACACTCCGACCATGAAGGTAAATTCTACACATGGTGGGTTACTTTCTCGAACAAACAGAGAGAGGGAAAGGGCCAGGCCTAGAATTTGAGGTTGTGTGATATGTATTGAGAAAACTAAATCATATTTGACACACAATATTGGATGATACACGTCAATTTATACCTGTATGAAAAAATAAGGATCGTCAATTTGATGTCCAGTTGTATCTACCACCCGTCATAAATGCTAGTACCTACAAGCATGGTAATTGAAAAGTTAGCACTGTGACCGAAGTACCAGAGGCAGATTCTATGTTAATTCCAATTTCCACATCAAATTTTCCATTGCACTTGTCAGGCTGGTATGATGGCACTTGGCACAGTTTTGAAACTCGAAGAGATAGTGCAGTTAACATTGGTGCAATAGTTTTAATGGAATTAATGGTTTAGAGATTCTGGCCTTGGTAGTTGGTAGCTAGTAGTTGTATACTACATCCTATTGGTTGCGACATGAGTTTGAGGATCTATTATTCTCCCTTCATCTTTAAGTTGTATCAGAGGTAGAGCCACTGTTTACAACTTTTTTTGTTCACTAATTAAGCTCCCTCTGTAGCTCCTCTACGATTCTAAGATCCCTCCAACTCCCCTCTTGATCGAAAGCTTTCCAGTAGGGTATAATCATCATGTCAGAGTCTCATATGTTTCTGTCCCGGTGAGATGCCTTTTCCCAGGATTGAACTCCATGCCTGTCAAATCCTATGTCAACAACAGATACCCACTACCCACCATTCCATTTCATTCTTGTTTCTCTTCCTTGTGGCCAATTGGTTGTCTATTTTAACAATAGGTTTTTCTTGTAGTCTTACAAGAGATAACAGGTTGGAATTTTTGGGCACTTGAATTTGGCCATGGAAGTTGGAGAATCATGGATACCAATATTTTGCATTCTATTGGAAGGAGGTTCTGTCATTTCAATTATCACCAAGCATAAGCTATTAAGTAGGTAAGCATTCGAAGCTCACTTATGCATATTTCAAGATACTTACTAATCCAATGGCTAAAAGCATTCGAAATTTGAGATATTTCCATTATCACGATTCATGGGATTCAATTTTGGTTATCACTTTTCAAGGATCCATATCTAAAATTGTCCCCGTTTTGGCGAGTTGGGTTAGAATCCTCTAGGATTTAAATGTTTAAGAATATGAAGTTATTGGTAGCTAAAAAATGTTAACAAAATTTTGTTTTCAAATTGGATAAAAATGATAATAAGTTCATTGGAAAACTGGAACATAGAACAACAAGAACAATGGATTCATATCCCAATTCCAAATAAAATAAATGATTTATGTTGAAGTGGCCCATTCCCAATGTTGCTTCTTGTCAAAATTTTAACGAATTTTTATACCTTCCTAATCCATATGGATTTAGGGTTACTTCCTAAACATGTAACCATTGTACCAAATATATTTTTTGTGTTTTAGTTGAGTACATATCCAAGGGAACCTCTAGATTTTCGTGGAAAATGATTCAACAACTAAGTGCAGTTTTCAATTAACGATTGTAGCCTCGGTAATTCGGCCTCTATGCTGGTAGAGGATCCATTCATTCTATTGGGTATAGTTTGGAGGTGTGTTGTAGGCACAACAGATCCCATGTTTTATCCAAAATATGGGAGCCCCAATTTCACATCAAAGAGTAACTTAATCAATTTCGAGGTTGTTCATCCTGTTTGCCATTCATTTTGCTGCCTCTGATTTAATTTAATTAGGTTAGTAGTTTTTTTTCCTTCTCAAAGTTTATGCATTTTTAGTGTGTTTTGCTGAAATTGCGAAAATAAATCTTTTGTTAAAATTTTCGATCCTTCCGCAACCCACAAATGTGGATTGCGGATGCTTTAGTTTGCACGTGAAGTTTTTCTTTCCGCAACCTGCAATTGCGTATTGCGGGATGCAGAAAGGTTATTTTTAAACAAATAAAGAGTAGTTTATACTCCTGCAACCCGCAATTGCGGGATGCGGGAGTGGTTTTTACCTCGCATTGTGTTTCATGTTCAGCAACTCGCAACCCGCATTGCGGATTGCGGAAGGGTGTATGTGTTTATAAATAATGAATGCCCGCACTTGGCATCCCGCATCTCGTATCCCGACCGTTGATATATGATGATCCGACGGCCTTGATTGCATCTCGCAAAATTATTTGAATTTTTTATTTTTCGTTCTTTGGTCGTTGTTTCCAAGTGTTAATATGGTTTTCGTTTGTGTTATGCTTGATCAGACTGAAAATATTTGAATCCAATGATTGCTTGATGATCAAAACTCTGAGATTTAATTGTTAATCACATGTGTTATTATGTAAATCTATCTGATCTTACGCCAAATTTCAATTGATGCATGATTGACTGATATTGCACTCCCAAATATGATAATTGCAACCTGCACATCGTAGACATGCAATCATGCCAGTTAGTTATACTCAATCGTTGTCAAATCCTGTGGTTTTATTTCCTATAAGGGTTTCTATGACTAATTTGTTGGTTTATGATGATATATGCAAACTCTTGATTGATATTTTAATATCTCTACTAACAATTGCATGCTGTAAGTAAAATGCAGAGATATTGTAGCATTTTTGTCAAGCATTTTGTTGATAAAGAGCCTCAGCCAGTGGAATACTATGAACTTGTTCCTGCACCATTGACGCTAATGTTTCTGATGACAGCACAGATAGTGAAGAGGAAGATGGTGAGATTCAATTTACATATGACCGACTCATTTTCAACAAGCAGAAGAAGGGTGATAAAGAATGGGATGATCAAGATAATACAATTGTTCGGGACTTAATCATCATTTTGCCACCTTTGGTTCCCGCAATTCCTCTCAAGGATGATTTGTTAGTTGATTTTTCGATCTTTGAAGATATGTTTGGTCCTCGCGAATCCAGGGAAGATGTCACAGTTCCCTTTCCAGCTACCATAAATAGCTTATGATCTATCTAGATCCTCCTTAACTTACAACAAGACGCTCTCAAAACATATGGTGCAATCTTTCTGAAACTATATGATGCCCAGTTTGGGATTCGAATTGGTCTATTATTCCTATGTATAAGTATTGTTAGATGTTTGGGCCAAGGGGCATCCTTTTCTTGGCTATTTTAGGATAATTTAGTTTGAATTATCCCTGCTCTGTGGGAGATTCGATCTTGAATAATTATTTTGTAACTATTATTTAAGGGGTTTTAGATCTCACAATAGGGGTTGGATGGATAGGGGACAGAATCGCCACAAGAGACTGGAGATGCTCTGTTATTGCAGACTATGTAATGTTTTGCAGGCCTTAATACACAATCAGTTTTCTTGAGCTACCTCTTTTGTTATAATTTGTCAAATGTCTTTGATGGATTGTGATTTTGCTTCAACACATTTATTAATACTGTTTATTATTTGCAATCAGTGACCTGCATTGATCTATAGTTCAAATTTCTCTCAACTCATGATCTGTGTAATTGATGTTTTAAATGAATGTCTTTATCTAAAACATTTTATCTATTTATGCAAATGATTCACAAAAAGCATTAAGTTAATGTTAATTTGTCAATTAACATTCCAGATATAGGATAATCTTGTATGCTCTTAATTCTTAATCTATTGTTGGTTGAATGTCTTTAACTGATTATATCTTAAGCTACTGAGTCAAGATCCAGTTTTGCATGTCTATTAAATTGGTGAAAAGATTTAGTAATTTTCAAATCAAGTTGTCATGTGCACAAACAAATCATCTCTTTTAGAATAGGCCTAACTTAGATTAGATTTCTTTCAAAGTTATACTAACTCTTAGGATTAGTAAAACTCTTTTTTTCCTCATAGGAAGACAGATCCTTCCTAGGATCAAACACTCACAAGTTCCAGCGGAGGCCTTTGTATACATGGGTGCTAACAACACCAAACAGCTCGAGGATAGGGTAATACTTGCGTAGGATTATCTAAAGCCTTTGGCTGGGTTTTCATCCCCTGTTGTTTGCCTTGGACACCATTCCAGCACCTACACACCCGAGGCATCAATAAGGTGTTAGAATGCATTTTTTTTAGTATTTATGTGAATGGCCAATTTGAATTATTGGATCTAAGCGGGAACACTGGAATTTGGAACGTAACTATTTATCAATAATTAGTTAACTAAATAAATAGTGTTTTTCAGGTGTAGTTTGAAGGTATTATTATTATTCTATTGGGTATCGTTTGAAGGTGTTAGAATGTGTTTTTCTGGGCATTTATGTAAATGCCCAATTTGAATTATTGGATCTAAGTGGGAGCGTTGGAACATAACCCTTTATCAATAATTAGTTCTATTAATAAACAATATGTTTTGGGTGTCATTTGAAGGAGTTTATTATGATTGGTGAATACCCAATCCAAGTTACTGGATTTAATCTAAGTCCATCATCAATTTGGACAATTTTTTGTTCTGTACTTTCACAGAGGGTTTTACTTGTGCGGATGATTTCAAACATGGCAGTGAGGACTTCCAGTCGTATTTACTTGTCCATAAATGTCTAGTTCATTAAAAAAATTAAACATGGCATTTTGATGGTCATGAATTTGCATAAAACGTAAACCGAAAGGCATAAAAAATCCAAGACTGCCATCAAATTTCCGTTTGATAGGAAAATAGGTTTGAAATTCCAAGCCTACATGCATCCTCCCCTTCCCCGCTTTCTTGATTCTCAAAAGCTACGGAATGTGATTTATTTAATGAAAAGGCTAATGGAGCCATTAAAGAGCATAACCCGCCATGTAGGAACATTTTGGAAGCCATCCGGGAATCCTCTAACGCTTAGTCAGTTCTGATTCCAGGCCAACAAATATATAGGTGGAATAAAGCTAGAGATGGTACTGAGGTAAGGAATGGAGAGGAGAACCATTTGACAGGAGCAACGAAAGGGCCTCCAGCCACAACAAATAAATGCATTAAAACCAAATACTCCAGGGTAAGGATGGTTGTAGGTCATGATGTGAAGATGAGCGAGATTCAGAAAATGATGGAGTGTGCACTTGTTGGCAATTTTTTTGGGGAAAAAGTGTGGCAAAAAGTCATTATAATCTTGGATTAAGCACAATCGAGGGGAAAAGATAGGATACATTTCTTCCTTATTTGGTCAAGATAAAGGTTGAATTGTTTTATTTTAACTATAAAAATGATGCAGAAAAAATCCTAGCACAAGACTAAGTATGGGGTCCTTCACGCTTGTTCCTAAAAAAGTGGGATCCCTCTTTCAACCCCTCAAGGGAAATTTTTCCCATTCAAAAATCTGGGTTCTTCTCCTAGGCCTTTCTTGGATATTGTAGCAGAAGGAAATTATAGAAAATCTAGGCAATGCACTAGGAAGATTCATTAAACTGAAAGATTAGTGGGAGTCGAGGAAGGAAAATAGGATGGAAAAAATGATTGTCGAACTAGACATTAAAGGTGGTATGGTATCAATTGACATAATTTGGGGGGATTGGTGTTTCTCTCAGAAGTAATACTATTGGAACATCTCATTTCACTACTACAACTATTGGGAGGTCGGGCATGTGAAGTATTAGAGATAAGGGAAAGGAAGACGTTCAACAAATTATGGATTAGAAAGGGAAGGTTAGTCATGGAGTAGCAATTAAATCCCTGGGTGCAAGAAGTTTTGAAAGGAGAAGTCAGTCTAAAGGGAGGAGTTTCAGTAACAACCTCTATCATGGAAGGATATTAGAAAATTAGGGTCAATATTTCAGAGGTGGCACAGTCTGGGAACTGGCAGGTGGTTCAGAAATAACTCTAGTGGAATGTGAGGAGTTTGAAATCCAAGGACAGGAAAGTGCTCTACTTCCAGAAAGTGCATTGTGATGCAAGAGCATTCATACTAGCAAAATAAATGGAAAGGAAATAAGGGGGTAGATCGTAGCCATCTGTGACATAGAGAACCATAGGGGTGCACACCAGGGTGGAGGACCACCAATGACAAAGATTTACTTTCCAAAAACAATCGCAACCATTGACAACAAGGAGGATCTTGTGATGCTTTCCATCAAGAAAATTTACACCAACGACTAGGATGAAGCAGACTTAACACAAGTCAATGGCTCATATTTAATCTAGAAAATACATGCAAATTTTCAATTTTGACATTTATGTCATCCCGTGAATAGTTTTACGGAAAAATGGATGACGGATTAAGTTTGATTTGGCCATAAATGAAGGGGTTGTGTGAAACCATTTGAGGAAGGCCACTTCATTTTCCTTAAGACCATAAAATCTTGAAATTAAATAATTAAGAAAGGTTATAGTATTTTTTTTACGGTATGGTTAATTAAAGAAAAACATTAATGTGAAGATTTTTTGGGGGGAAAAGAGGCGAAGAAGCTTGGAGAGGAAGATAGAGAAGGGGGGATGGAAGTTTTTGCAATAAAAAAAACGGAAAGAGGTTGACAAAGAAGAAAGGGAGAAGGCAGAGAAACCAAGAAGAAAATTTAATGGGTTTAATTTTTTTATGAATGTAAACCTTGCTTGAGACTGACACTGGGAGGGAAATTTTAAAGTGTTAATTTCCATTGTAATTGTGATAATTATAGTTTTCCCAAGGCTTGTAAATGGATATTGTAATTTCTGAGTTTAATAGAAAGAAGAGAAATTAAATGGATTCATTTGTTTAATGTAATGGTTGATGTGTTAATTTAAATTGAGCTATGTACTTTGATATTTGCATCCCTGTAGTGTTCTAGTTGTGTTTGAATCATGCAGGTTTGCACCAAGTTTGGTATCAGAGCAGGAGTGTCCTGCTGAAGGGAACAATTCTAGCTGGGAGAAAAGTTTGGTAGAATTGTTCTAGGAAAATTTTACAGTTCCAGCAGAGAGATTTGTTGAATAGAACTATGAGGAGGGTAATTTGAGCAAAGGAAATAATGGCAAATAGAGGAGGATTTCATGTGAATTGGAGAGGTAGGAGGCAATGTGGTGCTGCTACAGATGATATGACTTATTCATTAAGAGTTAAGATGCCATAGAAACAATTTAGAGGAGAGGAATCACAACTGAAGCTCACAATGTGAGTGAAGAAGAAGTGGAAGCTGAGAATCCACAGGAAGAAGTTGAGGCAGCTAAAGGCCCAAAATAAAGAATTATCAAGGCCCTAATTGATTTGAGAGGAAAACCCAAAATGGAAACACCTACCTATTCAAGAAGTAAGAACCTAGAAGAGCCTACTAACTGGGTTAGAGATATGGAAAAATTCTTTGGCATGGAGCATATTGAGGACCCTAAAAAGTGAAGATGGATTGTATGAAGTTGAAGGGACATGCATCCTTATGGTGGGATCCTGTGCAGCTTGAAATAAAAAGAAAAGGAAAAGATAAAATCAGGATTTGGGATAGAATGGTAGCTAAGTTGAAAGGTAAATTTGTTCCTACTGATTATACTCTAAATTTATATAGGAAGTTACAGAATCTTAGGCAAAAATAAATGACTGTTTTTTTTTCAATGTGGTTCACGGCCTTTGTAGTTCGCTACTTTCATGGATCTAAGCCAAGGGAGGCCACCCGAAGGGGCCTCACCCTTGTCATCATTCCAACGGTTCCTAACCCCAAAAGACCCAAATAATTGAACCCCTGACCTCGACCTTGTGTTGTCTTGGTACCGAAAGATCCAACCAACTAAGCTATCCCTCAGGGATAAAAAATAAATGATTGTTAAGGACTACACAGGAGAATTTTATAGGTTGTCTATTAGATCTAAGCACAGTGATGAATGAGATGAAGTTGTAGCAAGGTATAGTAATGGATTGAGATATACCATACAAGATGAATTGAGTATTGTATGAATTAGGATAGTGGGATAAGCATACCAACTTGCTTTAAAAGCAGCAGAGAAATTGTCCAAGAAGAATTCAGTTTCTAGATGGAAAGTAGTTGTCATAGGCAGGGGCTAAACATCTCAGGAAGAGGACAAAGCAGTGGAACTAAGGTGGAATAAAGTAGAAGTGAAAAGGATACAACCCAAGAATTTAGAATAAATAATGATTCCTATAGAGGAAGAGGGAATTATAGAGGAAATACAAACCCCAGAGGTAGAGGAGCTGGGAGGTCACCACTGATTTGCTACAAGTGTCAAACACCATGACACAAAGCCTATGGATGTCTTGAAATCCTGCACACTATCAAGAGGCCAAAAACTAGGACCCATGTTGCTCAAGTAGCTGAAAGCAAAGTTGTATCTATAGCCGGGGATAATATGGATGTAGATCAACCAAAAGCTGGAGAGAGCTTGATCTTCAGAAGAATCCTATTTAAACCAGAAAACTAGTCCATGATAAAAGAACCATACCAAAGGAAGTCCATCTTTAAGACTAGATGCAAAATTGGAGGTAAGTCTTCCTCTTTAATTTATATGGAGGGAGTAATGAAAATCTAGTGTCAACAAAATTTATAGAGAAATTAAAATTGAATTGCAGACCACACCCTCGGGTTTATAGAGTCTCTTGGTTGCAAAAAGGGAACCATGTCACTGTTTACCAAAAGTGTTTAATTAATTTTAAGACTAGAAACTATCATGATAATGTGATATGTGATGTAGTACCGATGGATGATTTCAATATGCTACTAGGTAGACCTTGGCAGTATGATAGAAAAATGATGTATGATGGAGTAAAGAATACTTTTCTAATTAAAAAGAATGGAAGACCAACTTTGATCATGCCTTTGAAGGATGAAAAAGGAGAAAGCAAAAATAACCATCTAATAGGAGGATAATGTTATGTTCAGCTAAATCATTTCTAAAAGAAGAAAGAAAGGTCAATTTGTTGTTTTTCTCTTATACTTAAAGGTTTGAGCCTAGATGAAAAAGGGGTTGATATTCCAATAGAAGTGCAAGGAATGTTATCTAAATTCAAGGGAATTATTTCAGAAAGATGCCAAAAGGATTTTCTCCTATGAGAAGCATTTCTCATTAAACTGACCTCATTCCCAGATCTAGTTTGAAAAACAAATCACCACACAGAATGACACTAGTTAAAAATGAAGAATCAAATAGGCAAGTGCATGAGCTATTGGAAAGAGGGTTGATTAGGGATAGTTTGATCCCATGTGAAGTACCTAATGTACTTGCACCTAAGAAAGGAGGAGAATGGATAATATGCATTGATTCTAGAGCTATCAACTTAATAACCATTAGGTATAGGTTTCCCTTACCAAGAATGGATGACCTCATGGATTTCTTGAGTGGAGCAAGATATTTTACTAAAATTGATTTAAAGAGGGGATATCATCAAATAATAATTTTTGAAGGAGATGAGTGGAAAACAACTTTTATGAAAAAAGAAGGACTTTTTGAATGGTTGGTTATGCCATTTGGTTTAACAAATGCTCCAAGTACTTTTATGAGGCTAATGAACGAAGTGTTGAAGCCTTATCTTGGAAAATTTGTCGTAGTTTACTTAGATGACATTATGATTTTCAACAAGACAAAAGAGGAACATATTAAACATTTGAGACAAGTATTAGAAAGGTTGAAACAAGATAAGTTGCTTATAAATATGCAAAAGTGTACTTTCATGAAGGAGGAGTTAGTATTTCTTGGGTTTGTCATTTCCTAAGAAGGCTTAAAATGGATCTTGAAAAATTTAAAGCAATATTGGAATGGCATGTTCGTAAGAGTACATTTGAAGTGTGAAGTTTCCATGGATTGGCTAGCTTTTACAGGAAGTTCATAAATAACTTTAGTGGCATATGTGCACCATTGACCGCTTGCAGGAGGAAAGGAGAATTCAAGTAGAGTGATCTTGCACAAAGAGTATTTGAGATATTGAAGGATAAGGTTATTGATAGACCAGTTTTGGCCTTGCCAAAATTTGACAAAGTCTTCCAAGTTGATTGTGATGCTAGTGGGACAACTGTTGGAGCAGTAATCTGTTACGGAGAAAAACTTCCTATGGCTTGGGGTAGACCACAACAGACAGATGAATACCAGAAACCAACTCAATTCCCAATGCAATGCTATATAAATGTAAATGCTAAGATGTGGATGAATGACCAACCTTCAACCGGACGTTCGAAATAGATCCTCGGTGAGCTTTCAAATCTCTACACTTGAACCTGCAGCTTAGTCTCAACAACAAATACAAGCAAGTGCATATAATATATGAAATATATTAGCATAAACACTAGCATGGTCCATGATATAATAAGAAAATGTAATCCAATATTAATAAACAACCATTCACAAGATCAATTGGACGAGAAAATGAGTATTTCTATTAATGTAAACAAGAAGTACATGATACAACCTCTTGCCGGCAACTCATCTGAACCGAGAACTAGGTCCCTCCACTTGTGTCTCCACCACTTCAATCCCCCATGAAATGGAAAACTCAAACTATGAAGGAGTTTGGTGGGTGAACATAAGAGGTTCACAACAACAAGGATCAATGGATGTAGACTCAAGTTATGGCAAAAATCCAATAGAGTTTCGATGCTCTCTCTTTCTCCTCCCATGTACCATAAGAGCTCAATATATAGCCTTCCAAAGGTAGGTGAAAGGTTGAATCGAGTCGTTTCGGGATACATGGAGGGCCAAAGGTCACCCTATGACCGCTTTTTGGAGTAAAAATAGAGTTTTTTATTGTAAATTACCATTTAACTCGATGTGCGTGGGATGTAGTGGGACAGCATACGCATGCGTGAGTTGCAGCAAAGCAACTCGCGTACAGGAACAAAAATGGGGAAAACTGGGTTCCTAAAGGGCATAAAGTGGTTCTGAGTCAGTCAAATGAATAACAGAGGCCAAATTGTATAAATTCTCACAAGGTGGAAAAATACGTTGTAACAAATGCCCCCTAATGTGTGAGGTCAGAGAAGGTACTATGATGGCCGAAATACATTATAAATCTCAGAAGTGGAGTGATGGAAACACAAATGGAAGGAGTATCCCACTCGTCATAATAAAATGATCTCTCTGAATATATATCGGTACAATACATAGCAATATGATACAATGGCCATGAATAGGCAGTATATAATGAATACATGTCATAAGTGGTCATAGCCATGACCTAGTAAGATATGGTCTCCTGCTAAAGAGGAAACAACTGATGCAAATTGAAGGTACAAACTGTTGGTGTATGAGATTGATCTCTCATAAGCATAATCACAATCACCAGTAGCATACTGAATGCCACTGAAGTCTGGGGTCTTCTACACAAATCATTTGCGGTGCATGCCCTTATCAAGCGAATAAAGGTGCTGATGTCGAACCTGATGTGGCATCGTCTGATTACCGGCCATTGACGTATACCGTTAAAAGACATGAGATAACCCACTAATAATGAAAATGGGCATCAAGGCGCATAATACATTCATCAAAGTGTGAATAAAGGTGTTGAGGTCGAACACTCTGACGAATCCATCGATCAGGAGGCATTGATGAATCCCCAACTGTCGATGGCGAGAGAAACTACCACTAAGGATTGCAATCATCAAGGTACTCAATGGACTCTAAGTCTCAATTCCAGAATAAATGGGTTGGGGTCGACGGAATGAAACTCCCTGGAAGGAGGGCATTAATGAATCCCCCATCATCCAACACGAGGTAATCAGCTACACTAGAATATTTGGAAGAACTCGGACAAACAAATCGGACTATATGGGATGGCCGACATGTAATAGTCAAGAGATATGAGGAGTCGCCGACTCTGGTTTCAATACTTCCTTTGAACAAGAGCATGAGCAGATGGATAGACTAGAGCAGCATAGACTCAATGACTAGATGATGATAATACTTTGCAATGCAGGAGGCATCAACAAAGGCTCCATAATGACTGGAAGCTTAACCAGTCGGTGGAGTAATATCTGAGAAATGAGTACAGCTCCTAAGGTCCTACTAATGTCCTTACTCATAATGAATGGAGTGCAAATGAATGCTCTGTTCAAAGGTGACACGACAGCTGCCAATAAGAGGTAGTAAATATTTTCCTGTCCGGCTTTTTCAGTTATATGATTTTTTTGGTCTTTTTCATATTAGGAAAGCTTGAAAAAGAATAAAATTGCTTATAGTACAACAAGTGAGGGAACGAGTGTCAAGTGCAAGAAAAAAAATTTCAGGAAATGGAACATACCTATGATCAATGCAAGGAAGCATGTGCAAGATGTGGACACTCGGGGGGGTGTTCCCTCAAGGTAAAGGGTCATCAAGTTGTGAAAGATAACTGGAGGCTCTGCTTGGCTCGAAAGGTAACGTGCTCAGGCACAGGCTAATAACTATGAAAAGCGGGACCAGCACAAGGCTCAAAGGAAAGCAGGATGATGCAGTGCAATCAGAAATCAACATAAATGGGGAGTCCTCATGGGAGATGGCTAGAATAAACTGAAGTAGAGTATGAGTCTTCATCATGATGTCATGACGTAACTACAAAGGACTCCCAATCCTAAGGAGAAACAACGGCGTGGGTACCAAAAGACATAAAAGGATCTAACTAGGGCACCCATGGTCGGACAATCCCTACCTCCAAATAACGACACTTCTAAAGCAGCATAGAGGCTCTGTGTCGGTTAAAAAGCAGGGTCGCACCTAAGGTTAATGAATGTGGGCATAAGGTCAAATGAAAAAATGCAGGAGAAATGACGTCCTAACCTATATTCTAGGTGTAGAAAATACCTGCCGAAGGAGCAAAACGGTTGAAAAATCCACTCTCGTCGGAAAAAATTGTTCAAAAAGGCACTTTACAACTTCATATTAGTCTAAAACAGCTCAAAACAGCAAAAACTATAGGAAAGTGGGTTTAAAAAATTATAAATAGTAAAAAGAAATTACTTTTACCATTCCATTTTCACTTTTTACCCACCATAGTGTTTTTTGGTTAGTTTTTACCCTCGATCTTCAGCTACAGATTCTGGGAGCTATGGGCGTTGGATTCACGAACTGTCTGGATCAGGTTGGTAGTCTCATCCCCCTATTCATTTCCATGGTTTTTATTTTAGTTTTTAGTGGTCAAAATTTTATCTTTTGCCATAGGTTACACCCATAACTTGCTATACGCGGGCTAATTCTATACGGGTCGCGTGGAGGGCTTTATGTGCGCGGTCAACGCGTGCATTGACCGCGTATATGCACCACTATGTACAGAGTAGCCTGCGCACAGCGCCGTGGGTTGAGTTTTGAAACACATGGGAACTAAAAATGCATTGTTTTTTTCCTCCAGGATGGTCCTAGAATGGAGAGAGAGAGAACATGATGTTGTTGATGAGCATGTACGCCAATATTTACCTGCACAACAAGCGTTACAAGCATGTGTCCTGTACAAATTATGGAGCACGGGCGGTTTGAGGGCCCAAAACCAGTTGCTCGCTCACTTGGTCAACTAGTGGGATGTAGAAGCACAACATTTCGATCTAGATGAGCAACCACTTCCATTGGAGGTGGAAGATATATACTTTATTAATGGATTGTCCCACCAAGGGGAGACAACGAGTCTTAGGTATCGTAGCGTGGGGGGAGGAATCACTATCAGTGATTACATCGACAGGTATTGCATCGCTGGCACCCAAAAGGTGGGTAGTCAGGTCCCCATAGAGGCTATATCAATCCTAAGCATGAAGATCATAGTACTCACCCTCGGTAGGATTACAGGATCGGCTGCACTTCATCAGGCTTCGAGGCCTATGATATTCTATGCAGCAGAGTGCATGAGACCAACGGTGTACGACTGGTGCACAACATTGCTGACTACTATGAAGAGTCATCTAACGGAGTACAAGATGGGACAGGAAAAGAACTTCGGGTTTGGCAGTATCTTATGCAGATTTTTCTTTGAGAGAGTACCGGGCTTGAGCCTGAGGGTTGAAGTCCCTCCGCATGGTCTTCGAGATCCCGCCCAGACCCGGTGGGAATAGGTATTGACACAACAGGGTGGTGGCCGACAGGCTTCGCCATATTCATAGGAGTTCTTTCACTGGTGGGAATGATAGATCATCGCCATTGATGACTACCCATATGAGGGGATAAACTACTGCGAAGACAAAGACATGTCGCTCCCTCCAGGGGCTGTGTTCGGAGACATAGGTATGACTACTCTTTTTAGGTTTTGTGTATTTAATTTTTTGGATTTTTTATTATAAGTGAATGCAAAAATATTTTTGGTGTGGTATCATATATTAATGGGTGACTGTTTGCTCGCAGATATGGGTCCGCGAAGACCTAAGGGTTTCCCACAACACCGTTGCAGAGGCAGAGGAGGTGAGGTAGTAGGTGCAGCGACAGAGCGCACACTGGAGATGGTACGGGTCAACCTGACCCGCATGACAGCCAGAGTACCGATCATAGAGGTAGAGCATCTCCCGGAGGAGATGCAGCAACATGTTGTAGGGGTACTGCGTACCTGGGTGCGGCTACTGCGGCGTATAGCCAATTCCCGTACACTATTATATTCAGACTCATCCAACTCAGGAGGCTAGATCTCCCCGCAGGGCATAGATGCCATGGGGTCTCACTATTTTTGTATCGGACTGTATATTTTTGAGAGCTACGGGCTCCAGTTTTGTATTATGACACCACGTTTTGACATATTATTAATGAAAAAATTATGATTCTTCGGTTCTATTATTGTGTATGTACAAGTGTATGGATGAATGTTTATTTGTGTGCTTCATTTATGGATGTGGAAAATGCCAATCTAGGACATAATTAGCATATGCATCAATTACATGATTAAAACGTCTCAGAACATGAATATACGTAATGAAAACAAAATGACGCTCCAAGAGTCTTACCCTTAAGAACCTCCTTAGTAACGTAGGATCCCTCACACAGTATTGGTCATTCAACTGAGACACAACCAGTTGCGCATCCAGGCGGAATTCTAAATACTGGATACCATGCGAAATCGCATCACGAAGTAACTCGATAACATCACTATACTCGGCCACATTGTTGGATGTAGGATCGAGACAAGCACCTCCCGAAGACACAATCTGATGGTTGGGCAAGTAAATAACCCACGCAATAGAAGAAAATATCTACGTATGACGACTAGCTCCATCCACGAATCCCAAGAACAATGGAGATTCCGCTGACATCTGTCAACCAAATGAAAGCGAATCAGTAGACTCGAAAAATCAAAAGAAAACTAAACTATGTACAGAAGTAACTATACCATAGTATACAAAAGTATCAGCTCAAGCTAGAAGCTCAAGCATAATACCGCTTGAGGTAGAGCCCATTTCTAGGCTCCTTCAAGGCGATCCCCTCGTAGTCTTCTAGCTCATAAGATCCTTTCTCCAGGACACGCCTCACAACGTAAGGATCGTGCCACATGGGGTTGAACTTTCCTGCCCCCAGGGGTTCCTTAGCTTGATCATATAGGAGGGCCAAGTCACCTTTAGCATATTTCCAGACACGGATAGACCTATCATATTGAACCTTAACACGATGTTTGTTAGCATCAATTGCTACGACGGCATCCCGATGCTGCTCGTCAAGTTGCTCGAGGTAGACTAGACATTGCTCTACTTCTGAAGTGTCAGGTAGGAGCTCTATAGCTATTTTCAAGGAATGGATTCTGCATTCAATCGGCAAGATAGACTCCACACCATGAACTAGCTGAAATGGTGAGAAACCGGTGGAAGTATTTACTGCGGTTGGATACGCCCAAAAAGCATGATATAACATAATGTTCCAATTTCTCTTGCTTTGTCGAATGGTTCGTTGGAGAATGGTCTTTAAGGACTTATTTACTACCTTGACCTAACCATTCGCTTGGGGATAATATGAAGAGGAATGATCTTGTTTAAACCCAAGCTTGAGTGACAAATCCTCCATCATATGGTTTTGGAAGTGACTTCCATGGTCAGTGACAATCACCTTCCGGATACCGAATCGAGCTATAATCTGAATGAATACGAATTAGGATGTTGTAGCACCATCAGCTTTAACGATCAACATGGCCTCAACCCATTTGGTAAAATAATCAACGGCCACTATGATATGGTGATGCCCCCCAGCAGAAGCTGGATTGTAATCCATGAAATCTACCCCCCACTTGGTGAAAGGACCGACGATGACAACTGGATGTAAAGGATTAGGGTGCGAGCGCATGTTCCGAGTGAACACCTGGAAAGGGTGACATCTCTTCACAGCATTTACACAATCTTTGAAGATCGTAGGCCAAAAATATCCCACTCGCAAGATACGTTGGGTTGTCGCAAGCCCAGATAAGTGACCACCACACGCTCCGCTATGACAATCATTAATCACTAAATCCGCTTCTTCATGAGTTAAGCAATGACAAAGAACAGAGTCTTTTCCTCGGCGATGAAAATTTTCACCGACGATGACATAATATTTAGCGTGATGTCCCACACGTCGTCACTCATCTCGCGAATAGTGCGAAGGGAACTGCATAGTTTGGAGATATATAATGATATCCCCATACCAAGGGTCTGTTGACGAGATAAGAAATAAATGTTCATCCACAAATGAGTCTTCATGGACTACTTCTGTCACATACCCCAATTTTGTAAAAAATTATGTAATCATTTTATTATATTCCTGAGACATTATGTTAAATTTAATGCTAAGTAGGAATTGATGACTCAGCAGAGTCATTAGAAATGGAATGTAAATCAGAATATTTTATTATTAATAAATAAATTATGGAGACAACAGCAATGGGAGAGCTGTTAAAAGAGGTTACTGGTCAAACTGGTGGATGGAACTAGGTGGAAAGGAAAAAGACAAGTGGCAGCTTCCTCAAACATTTCCTAAGTTGCAGGTGGCAAATTCCCTATATTTGGGGTCATGATTCCCCAAGAAAGTGGAATCTGAGCAGGTGGCTCATTAATGACAGTTAACCCAACAAATACCTAGGCAATCTTTTAAATAGTACTCAATGAACTGAGCTGAGGGTTCAACATTTTTCTGGAGGGAGAATACATTCAGGTGAATGCTATTCAGGAGTCCCATTGAGGAAGAGGGAAATACAGTAAGGAAGTTGTTTGAGAGGGATGCTGCAGTAACTTGGTTCTAGTTTAGCTATTTTGGCTGAGTGAATTGTTTTGCTGCACCTAGTGCCAGCCAGGGAGACTGTAGCAGCATTGAAGCTGTTACTCCAGAACCTCAGTGAAACTTGGACAGGAGGGTTCACAGGACCGAGCCCGAAGGCGAGGGAGAAGTGCCCAGCTAGGGTTCAATCAACTTTATATATCACCAATACTCGGTCCAAAAGACACCACGTAGCACCCAAATATATTTCCATGCAGTGGGTCAAGGATCAATGTTCAACGACGAGTTTTAAATCATTGGTGTTTCAATTAAAATCGTAGTGTGGGTACATTACAATCAAAGGATAATCAAATGTGAATATTGTCATATGGTCGAGACCCATAATTCTTTACACCCACTATAAAGTCCATGTTAAACAATGCCTTTGAAGATGCATAATGAACTTAATTACTTTGCCCTACAAACAACGAAATTATGCATTATCCATAATAATCAAGGTTACGGTGAGACTTTCATCATTGCTATAGAAATAAAGATCTTAGCATGAGTAATAGAATTATTCATGGTGATCCATAAAGGTTGAAGTAGCACTATTTCTATGTTATCCTTTTTACAATAAAAACAATAGGATAAACCCTCAAATCTTACATGGTATAAATTAAACTTTGACTTAATGATTCATGTTATATAACCATTGTTAAAAAAACTCAGTCTTGAAATATTCTAGATATAAAGATAGTGCTTTGCATTATGAAAGTTATATGGATAAGGGTGTAATGCGAGTTATAAGTGATTTCAGAACAATAATTTCCACATACCTAGTCTCATGGGAAGAGACAACAGTTATGGCGTCTCTTCTAAGTCTCTAAGATAAGGGTGGCAATGTTGAGTAACTCATAGTTCTAAATACTTTAACAATCATAGAATTAGGTTTAGTTTCTTACGCTAAACAAATTCTGGAAATGTTAAAAAGGAGACATGTAACTTTTACAGGATATCTGTAATTGTTTGAGACAAGCAAAGCATATTTTTCTTTGGGTACCTTTAGATCCTTACATTTGAATGATGCATATCAAATATTATAATTATAAAACATGACTTGATACAATAATAATGGAGGAGTAAAGATTGAACTGAATTATGAAAATTCTGTCATACTCTAAAGCTCTAGTTAAGAAATTCATGCATATGAATAGTTATTTTCTTTCTAGAAATTCCATTTCTTAAACAGTTAGATCAGCAGGAGGTCATAGGATAAAGGCTACCTGTAAACATTTGATAACATGGCTATCATGCTTAGATTTTATACTGAAAGATATGGTACAGCTATTTGAAATATATTACTGATAAAATTAAATGCAACAACCTGCACCTTACCTGTGTATCTGTAAGAGAAAGACAATTTGATGCGTTAGCTCAGAAGCTAAGTAAGCCCAGTCTGTTATGGCAACCCCCCCCTTTGTGATTGCAAAAAAAAAAACAGAAAAACAATCAGTAACGGAAAAAGAAACCCATATCAAAATTTAAGTATAATAACAGATACTTCAGACACTTTTACGATCACATAAGCTGACAAACAGTTAAATGACTGCATTTAATAACATTAATTGCTATTTTTAAAAAATTTAAATTTTTTTTGGAAATTTTGGGTTTTGACAACTTCCTCAACAAGTCTCGGGAAATCCGACATCAATTCAATGAAAGCCAATGACTTCACCAAATCAAAATCAAGATCAAATTCTTGAAGGATGACAATCCATTTATTATATTTCCCCCCAATTATGCGTGGTGAGAGCACAAATTGAAACGGATTGACATGCACTATAACGTTGGTCTTCCTAAGAAAAATATAATGTTGTAATCATTGGACTGCATGAACAGTCGCAAGGGCCAATTTCTCAATGTGAGAGTATCTCAGCTCAACATCTATGATATTTCTACTAGGATAATATATAACATGCTCCTGAAGCACATCATCCGCCTGAACTAAGACCATTCCAATCATCTCCTGAGATGCGACCACATAAAGAAAAAAATATCTTGCAAAGTCGGGTGGGCTAAGAAGAGGGGCCAATACCAAGGCTTTCTTCAAAGCATCGAAGGACTGTTGGGCTCACTCATCCCAGATAAAGGGGTGTCCTTCTTCAATAATCGCGCGAAACCCTTAGTAAGATTGGCATAATTCACGATAAAACGGTGCAGGAAAGTGGCTCTCCCTTGGAGGCTCTGAAGTTGAATCAAGTTGCACGGGGGAGGCAATCGAAGTATTGCCGCAACCTTTAAAGGATCAACTCGAATACCCTCTTTGGAAACTACAAACCCTAGAAGGCGACTGATTTTCACAACAAAGATGCACTTGTTGGGATTCAAAAGAATCTTATAGCACCGGCATCTTTCGAAAATAAGGCATAGGTGACTGGGGTGATCAAATCTCTTACGAGAGTGACCAGGAAGATCATCCAGATAAGCCTCCACTATGCGCTTAAGGTCATGAAAGGCATAGGTCATGGCACGCTGAAAAGTAGCTCTGGTGTTTTTAAGGCCGAAGGGTATCTTCCAGTATGAAAAGGTACCCCGAGGACATATAAATGTGGTCTTATGTTGATATTCGGGTTTAATCTGGATCTGATTGTAACCTGAAAAACCGTCCATGAATGAAAACACTTCGCTTCCCGCACATGCATCCAAGGTTAGATCTATGAATGGAGTTGGAAAGTTATCCTTAGGACATGCTCGATTCAAATCTCTAAAATCGATACATACACGGATGGTTCCCTGCTTCTTATCCATAGGAACGGGATTGGATACCCATTCGATAATGGGAACCGGGTAGATGAAACCATCTTTGAGCAGCTTCTCTACCTCTGCCTTGATCACGTCTTCCTTCCTAGGATTCACAGCATGAAAACGTTGTTGAATAGGCTTAACATTGGGATAAGTCTTAATTTCATGCTCGACAATACTAGGGTCTATACCTGGCATCTCCTCATAAGACCAGGAAAAAACATCCCGAAATTCTTTGAAAAGCTCGGTGTAAATGCGGATTTCCTCGGGGGAACAATCGGCACCGATGCAATCATTCTCAATCTTTCCAGGAGTGCGAGAGATGTTGATCTAAATGGTTGGGGAAAGGATTCACACCTAATCCTAGTTACTCGTCAAGCAAGAGAGCTTATCAACAAGTTGAGCCTCATATTCATGAGCTTGAGTAAAATTGTCAAGTCTTTGAATATCATTAGCGATTGAACCTGGGTAGGGTCAATATTATGAAACCCATGACATAGAACATAGGCTTCAGCTTGATTGTTCATCACGGTCCTAAGTCCCCAAGCATATTTAATTTCTAGTTTTCATCTAGGATCAATGAAACCAAGATACCCCTTGTAATTAAGAAACGTTTTAAAAAAAACAACCTAAAATATTTCATACTCCATAAATTATTTCAAAACAACCTAAAATATTTCATACTCCATAAATTATTTCAAAACAACCTAAAACATGTCATACCACGTAAAAGTCAACAAATAAAAACATAAAATTTAAATATGTCGTCTCCCTTAGACCACTAGCATTCAAGTCAGGACATTGACGAAGGATATATCCAATATTCACAAACTTGGAAGTCACAGTGGTGAAGTCTCCAATATTAATAAGCTTGATTCCAAGAGATGATGGAAAAGGTAAACTCAAAATTAAGAAATAATTGAACGTTAACAACTTCACGCTTTAGTAGCTTTATATTCATTTTGCATCTAGCTTCTTGAATTGGGTATCAAATGGGATGCCCCGCAGTAGTTGTCCTTGCACTCTGTTCAATTAGGAACTCTATTGGCAGCTTGTGTCCACTAAACTTGTTATTGTTGAATGGGTAGCCTAAGGGGTTGAGCATCGAATGTTCAATAGCCAAATACAATACTCACTTTTATTTTCAAAAATAGAGTTAAAACAAAGAAGATAAAAGTGATTAAGGTCAATGTAGCAAAAGCAAAAAAGGTGCAACAAAAATAAAAAAGCCAAACAAAAATAACCATGAAAAGATTGTGAATTTCAACAAGTGTTCAAAAATCAACGTTTGTATTAGTTGTTGATTGGATTTAGAGACGGATTCAACAGACCACTGGAAGAACGATATCTGTGGTGAAGATAGGCTTCTAAAACAGAGTTGAAATGAAGCACATGGAACTAATATAAACCCATGCAAAGAAAATAAAACACAAAAATGAATGCAAACAGCAAAAGTACAAGCTTTCGAAGTGTACATATATTCTACACAATTTTACCATTTGATACATTATTCGATGCAATTTTACAATTTCATATTTACAAGAGTACATATGGATGTACCAAACTAAACGTTTTTGTTTTGGAAGTTCCATGGAAAATTTATATTAAAATACAAAAATAAGTACACGCAAAGAAAGTCTGAGAGCCTGTTGAAGCCCCGGTTATGTAGGTTGTTAGAATATTGTCCAAGGCTAGCAACAGAGGGTGAAAACCCAATCTGAAAGGCTTCAAAAATCTCTACGCAAGAGCAGTTCTATCCCCAGACGGTTTGGTGTAGTTAACTCCCACGGATATAAAGGCCTCCGCTGGCACTTATGGGGTTTGATCCTGAAAGGATATGTCTTCTTGTGAGGGGAGATCAAAGTGTCCTAAATCTAGAAAAGAATCTATCTTAAAAGAAATCTAATCTAAAGAAAGTGCTTTGTTGATATGCAGGATAACTTGATTTGAAAATTTAATAAGGTTGTTCACCAGTTTGACAGAAATGTGAAAATGGATCTTTTCTTATTACTACAAAATACAATCAGACAATAAAAATTAAATGATAGTAGTTTAAAGATTAGACACATACAAGATTATCCTGTAGTTGAAATGCTAATTGAAAAATTAACATTAATTTAATAATTTATGTTAATCATTTGCAGAAATAGATAACTGTTTTAAATAAATAAATTCACTTAAAACATAAATACACACATATCATCAATTGAGACAAATCTAAACCGTAGATCAATGCATGGGTTATTGATTGCAAAAAAAATTAAACAATATTCATTAATAAGCTGAAGTGAAAATCAACATTCATCAAACAAATTTGATAAATTGACAAAAGAGGAATTAAGAGAAAACTAACTATATTAGCTCGAAATTGCAAGAAATTACAATCTCTTCATTAATCAGA
This sequence comes from Larix kaempferi, assembly GCA_027924585.1. NCBI lineage: Eukaryota > Viridiplantae > Streptophyta > Pinopsida > Pinales > Pinaceae > Larix > Larix kaempferi. Next base: position 4,099,072 of record BSBM01000123.1, read on the forward strand.
GTATCTCCAGTCTTCTTTTGCGGATTTTATCCCCCCACCCTCAATGAGACCTCTACCCTTTAAATAATAATTACAAAATAGTCACAAAAGATAAGGTTCCCATAAAACAGGGATTGCAAAAATCAACTAATATAAGAATAATCAAGGGCAGCTTGCCACTTGGTCCAAACTCCTAACAACTCATCAATATCTGGATAATTGGCTTACTTGAGTCCCAATTGGGCATCACACGTAAAGGAATTCATCTCATTCTTTTCCAAATTATGCCAAGTGCGCAGGAAAATATGGATCTTGCCTTCCAAGCTGACAGGTTGCCTTATGAACTTGTCAACCTCTGCAATATGGATGTGCTCAAGCTACTGGATTTGTTCCTTGACTTTCTCGCATATGGTCTCAACCTATTCAATCATCAACTTCGGTGGGAAAGTATTCTTAATGAGATCCATGGTAGGAAATTGCAGGATGACCATAATATTATCAATAGCATACCACCTTCTACCACAGATGGCCTGTGCCTTTTTTACTATTTCATCCACCATATCAAGGACATTCTTCCAGGCATTCAAAGAAGTCCCGACTCTTCTAATATTGAAGTTGTCGAACACGAGAATGTCATCTAGTTTCTCTTTGATGTACCTCTTCCAATCGAAAACGTCATTGATAGCCTTGGAAGCTTGTTGCCTCTTGTCCATCTGCTGCTCAAGGATGACATACATTCTTTCAAAAACACTATGGGATTCCTTAATTTCATTCAGGCAACTGAATAACTCAGCTAAGAGTTTACGATGCTCTTCATTTACTTGATTAGCCAAATCCCTAAACTCTTCCTGAGAAAACGTAGAAAAGGGAGGAGTGGTTGCACTTGCAGTTGCATCCCTCAGTTGTTGTTCAAATATCTCTATCTTCTCCATATTTGCAGTGTTTAGGATTTGTGCATCCTGCAGTTCAACTTGAAGAGAAGTATTATGTTCCTGCATCTCTTTGAGTTGTTTTTCATGCTGACTTCTTAATTCATGAATCTGAGATTCATGTTCCTCATTAACCTTGGCCAGCTGCTCCTGAAGCTTCTTTAATTCTTCCTTTATCATGTCAATTTCTTTATTCAGTGAGGTCCTTGAATCGAAGTTGGCTCCTGCAAATGCTCCCATAGCTGCAGCAGTATCCAATGCTTCCTGCTGGATATCATCATATTGTTTGGTCCAAATAACTTGATTAGGAAAAGGTGTCTGCAACACGCTTTGATCTCTGCTTCTCTTGTTGCCTTTCTTCACCACTGCCTTAGTTGATTTGCTATAAAAATATTCTCCAAGGGAGACCACAATATCCTCTTCACAAACAACTATCAACTCAGTAGAAGATGTAGCTACATGTCATGTTGCAACTAGTGGAGCTGTCTGTATAACATTAGTACTTGGAATGGGCATGGTGATTTGAGCAATAGGGATAGAAGAAATGGCAGAGATAGTAGAAGTGGAAGGTTCGGGAATGGAAGAAGTAGTTAAAGAGACAACTTCAGGAAGAGAAATAGGAACAAAAGTAACTGATGGTACAGAGGTTAAAGAAGTAGTAGAAGTGATAGCCTCTAAAGGTGAAGTAGGAGGAATAGTTGATGATGGTTGCATAGAAACAATTGGAAACTGGATCTCTGTAACTTTTAGAGGTGAAGTGGTGAGTGGAACTGACAAGGTTGGAAGTGAATTAGGGATGGAGGTTAGCACAACAAATAATTGAGATATGGTAGAGGGTGGAAGTGAGATAGATGGTTGAGTTTCCATAATTGGCTGTGAAATAGCTGCAAATGTGGTAAATATCTCAGCTAATGTAGCTAATGGGAAAGAAATATTATCCAATTACACAAGAGGGAGCTCACTTGAAGTAAGTGGCAGTGTGGAAACTAATGCAGCGAGAGTGGTGATGAATTCTGGAAAGTGATCATCAGGAATAGGGTCATCCATCGTTATGTTGTCAAGTAAATTTGTAACAGCCTGGGAGACCTCTGTGACTTCTTGTCCAACAGGCACAGCAAGAAAAAAAGAGCTTGCTGGAATCCTTTCATCTTCCACGTCACTGTCTTCAATATTCAAAGTAGGAATATGAGATGTAGGAGTCTAAGTTTTATGTCTCTTGGCTAGGTTACTCACAACAATCGCTTGAGTATCACTGATTGGTTTGACTACAACAACCACTTGGGTATCAAGTACCGAAGTCATTGTGCCAATTTCTTTTTAAGCTACTCAGATGTTTGAATCAATCTTTTGTATTCTGCAATTGGTTTCAATTTTGCAGCATCCTCCATAAGGCCCTTACCTTTGCCTTCATCTGGATAGGTTAACATGAGTGGAGCAGTTGCTTTCAGTGCTTCCTTTTCTTCCCTGTATTTTCTAGTTCGCTCTGCAAGTTGTAACTCCATCCTCCTATAACTCAAAACATTAGCTTTGAGTTCCTCTTGGTACTAGAGAATGCAGCTCTGTTCCTCTTTAGTTTTATCCCTCACCAGGAATTCAGAGAAGAAATTCACTCCCAGATAAATGGAGTCATCGGGGATATCTTCATGAGCATATTTTGTCTTCATGTGTTCTTGTTTGAAGTGAGCATCAAGGAATTCTTTGGGGTCATGCACCCTTTTGGGAGCAAATCCCAATTTCAAAGAAGCAATCCTCTTCCCCAGTACTGCAGCCCAAGTTGAAGCTGGAATGACCAAAGGCCCAAGATTCAGGGGGAATTTAGGCCATCCCCTTCTCTTAGGTTCAGTAAACTTAAGAAATACCCCATCTGTTACAGTCTAGAAGGATATCTCTTCAAGTATCATCATGTCTGGGACTACCCTTGGTAGAAAATGCATTGTATTGCTTCCTCAAATTTTGACATAAGAAAAATATTCTCCCATATACCAATCACCAAGTGTAGGGATTAAAGTTTTGGCATTGGGAGAAAAAGCAGGTGCATCTTCCTTGAATATTTGTTGATAGATGGCGCCAAAGAAATGGTTACAGATATCATATAGGAAAGGAACAAAGTTGCTCTCCCACAAGGCTGAATAGTAAATGTGGACTAGAGGTGATGACAAGGTCCAATTCCATCCCATGGAGGGGTACTGGAATTCTGAGCAGAATATATCAATTACATAGGCAGAATAAAAGAAAAGTGGCTTCTTTGGTGTTTTTTGATATCGCTCAATAGTTGTCTTTAATTCAGATGACAAGATTGAAGCACAGGAGAATGAATCCCTCATTGTAAGGACATGATGGGCTACAGGTGCCCATTCAGATTTCAACACTGAACAATTCAGAAGAACATAAAGCTTGCAAAGCATGGCTGCCAAAAGGGAATAGGGTTCCCTGAACCATGAAATCGGGTATGATTTATCAGCTTTGGGCATGAAATTTTCCGGTTTATTCATCCAAGACTTCACCATTTCATAAAAATTATACCTAGTCTTAGCAGATTCCAAGAATGCAACATTAAGAGGTTAGATGTCTGGTTTAAGGGAATATGCTCTGGAGAAAACCTCAGGGCGAAAGGTGGCCAATTGAGACCCTGGGCTATTGCAAAGGAACGGTCCTCAGGGTTCGCATGGTCAAGAATCCATTTAACTGCTTCTATGTAGGGGAGAATGGTAGGTCTAGTAGCTATGGCATGCAACTATGAATCCCTAATTTTCTCATAAGTGGGCCGATCATTTTGGATGTCTGACGGGTCATCATTATAAAAAATGGCGTAAATTTTAGACCAACCAATTTGGTAAGTCTCAGAAACTTTGTCACTGGTATCGGCAAGGATGCCGAAGTTGGGGTCTTTGTTCAACAAGTCTTTCTGAGTTGTTTTGGAGCGGGTTTTTTGTGACATGTTGAAAAAACTGGAAATTTCTGATAAATAAATAAACAAAAATAAAAAAATAATTCAAAAATGGTAAAAACCAGTAAACAAAAAATAAGAAAAAGACATAAAACCGACCTGTGAGTGATGAAAACGACAGAAAACAACCCTGGTAAAATACGTGGTAAAAATCTTCGTAACGGGTAAATTCTTCGAAAATTAAAATGATAAAAGAAAATAGAAAAAATCAACATATTTATCAATTTCATCGGGTAAAATCTGGGCCGCAGGATTAAAATAGATTGACGACTGAAATCTAATTAAGCGGGATGCGGAAAGAGAGTTGCGAGCGTTTATTTTGCAAATATATACATCCTTTCCGAAATCCGCAATCCACAATTGCGGGTTGCAGGTTGCGGAATCGCAACTCTAAGTATTAACAAACCAAAAGTTTCTGCAATCTACAATCCGCAATTGCGGGTTGCAGAAACGTAAACAACACTATTTAACATAATGACCCTTCCGCAATCCGCAATCTACAATTGCGGGTTACGGGTTGTGGAAAAGCAAGACGCAAATTTATTGTTCAAACACTTTCCACAATCCGCAACCCGCAATTGCGGGTTGTGGAAAAGCAAGACGCGAATTTATTGTTCAAACACTTTCCGCAATTGCGGGTTGCGGAAACGCAACATGCAAAACTATTTGAGAGTCTTCCCACAATCCGCAATCCGCAATTGCAGGTTGCAGAAACGCAACGTGCAAAAGTATTTGAGAGTCTTCCCGCAATCCGCAATTGTGGGTTGCGGGTGCAAAAGACCACAATTATTGAAAAACAATTCCGGATCCGCATTGCGGATTGTGAGTTGCAGAACGAAAATGTTTCAAAACCGAAAACCAAGCTTCCGCAATCTGCATTGCGGATTGCGGGTTGTGGAAAGAGCTAACTTTTTGGGAAAATAAAAGCTTTCCGCAACTCACAAAAAACACGCAAAAACCCAAGGAATTTTCAAAGGGAAAATTACTAACTAAATCGAATAATGGAAAAGCAATAAAAGCATGATGAAAAACCCCAAAATTACCATGGAATTTAAACATGAACTTTGCATACAAAAATTTGGGGATCCCATGTTTTCATTAAAACATGGGGTCTGTTGTACCTACAATAGAGCCCAGATAGGCTGCTCACTGAACCAAAACAAACAATACATCATTGTGGTATGATTGCATAAGCCCCTATAGATGGAGGTTTGTTGAACCAGTTTGAGTATGAAATTATTACAAAAAGCCTTAAAAGGAATCTAGTCAAAAAGCTACTTGAAATATCAAAACTGTAGAGATTGTCCAAAATTCTAACTGTCCCATGGACCAAGTACCACATGTTAATCCATATGCAACTAAAAACAGATCAGCAGAGAAGGAAAAAACCGTTTGAGTTACTCAGACTTGTAGACAAAGTATGCTTTGTTCGGGAGCTCCTCAATGATTGGGCAATGGCATAGGTACTATCAGGAATTGGTTTTGCTGGCAAAGGATCAATCTTCATAAAAATGGAGAGATTCACCATACGTTTGTTGTCAGCATGCTTACGCTTGACTCCGCTGGTCAAAGCTATGTTTTTTTTGTCCACTGGCTATTGAATGACCTTGTCAGGCTGGGTTCCTTGCTACACCGATAGCTTGGAAACTTGTGAGGCAGTCGGAGAGCGAGACGAGTGCAGATTTGGCACAGGAACAGGTTATGGAGAAGGGGTTGGAGAGTTCCCTTGCGAGAAATATTGAGTCTATAGGAGAAGTTGGACCAAAGAATTCTTGACCAGCCCGTAATGTCTTCTCCTTACACGAGCTCTTTGACTGTCCAATTGCGGTAAGACCAATTCTTCCTCCCAATCGTCCAGAATATTTCACGGGTGGTGAGGTATCAAATTTGTCATAACCATTGTCCGCTAAACCCCCATGGTCGTGACGGCCATGACATCCTCTACCTCTGCCACCTTGGCGGGGAACGGCACGAAGCTTCGAGCCATTGCACAAATTTTGCCTTCACTAATAACCAAATGAGGCTTGGAAAGATCCCAAACAACCCATAGGTCCTGGGCACTCAAAATGAGGCCAAATTCAACTGGAGCAGCACCGCACTAGACGTGAGAAAAACTTCCAAAATTCGCAGAGTGGAAAGAAAGGTTGGCTTGCTAAAACGTGATGCATAAAATCTAGAATTCTTCCCGCTTAATGGCAGATTTATGGCCTCCTGAGGGGCCATTAACTCGCACAGGGATTTCATCATTGTCCCAATACACCCAACAGCTCGACGTAGATCAGAGAGGACCGACTTCATAAATGAGTTCAACATTGAAATGAGAAGCTCTTAAATGAGCTTGGCTAGAGTTTCTAGGAGCATCTGCCTAGAGGGCGGTTGTGGCCTCCATGTCGGTTGTCTCATGCGTTGTCATTTCACTTGCGTTTGGGGAGTGGTAATATGCTTTAGCACGATCGAAACAATCCTTCTTGACCATGGTATCAAGAAGCTGAGTGGGATTTAGATCGTTGATGGAATGAATGCTCAGGACACCTTCGTTGGCTAGTCGATCAGCTACAGCATTGGCTTTTCCTCTGATATGTTGAAAGGTGATGGCTCCCAACATTGGAAGGAATTCAGCTAGGCGGGATAGACTGAAGTTGAGCCTCCAAATTGGTGATGGCATGTTGACACGAGACCCATTCTAAATTTTCTTGGCCAGAGACACAATTAACTGAGAATCCCCTTCGATCACTAAAGGGAGAAGGGACCGCTTAATGGCGGTTTGCATCCCATGGATGAGAGCTTCCAATTCAACTGCATTGTTGCTGTCATGGCCAAGATTCCCAAAGTAAAGGAAGGTAATCATGTCGAGGTTGTTCCTGAGCACTCCCTCGCACCCAACTGGCCCGGGATTTCCTTTAGATGCCTCATCAAAATTTAGTTTGTAAAATCCCCTGGGCGAACAAGTCCATTGATCAAGGCTTGTGGCAAGGTTAGCTCTAGGAATAGGATTAGCTTGGTTAGGGAGGGGAGCCAAATCCCAATTTTGCATTATTGCAGCCTCAAAATGATTGGCTTTATATTCTTGTTCTCCCGAGGTGCTGAGATGGAGCATTTCCAACATAAGTAGCCCAAATTGCCTCCTATGTTCTGGCTTTGTCTTCAAAGATTCTTTGATTGCGTTCCTTGCAAATTTTTCAAACAACAAATCTCGGGATGAGAGCCCAAAGCCGATTGAGAATGATATTTTGGAGAGGCTTGTCATTCCAGTTCTAAATGTTTTGACTCGTGTTATTGTGGACCCGATCCGTTCTTTTGCACAAGGTGGCTATTTTATCCCAAAGGATGCTAGAAAAGGGACATGAATCCAGCAAATGGTTCATATTTTCTTCCTGAATTTGGCAGAACACACATTTTGATGGGTCACACATCCCTCTTTTGATGAGGTTGTCCCAAGTTAGGAAGCATTTATGGATAACCAACCATAAAAAGATTGAGACTTTTGGCCAAGTTTTCATATTCCATATTTCGCCCAAATAGGATCTCTTTGCTCCTTGTTTTATGTGGTATGCAGCGAGTAGGCTTCATTGACCGTGAAGGAGTCAACAGGTTTATAGCCCCACCTAATGATGTCGGGTTCCTGCTGGCATTTGATTTTACGTTTATGCAGCTCCTGCCAAATTCTATCCATGTCATCATTGTTCATAGGTATCTCCCATCCCTTAGGATACTTCCACGCCCTGAAATCTTGCTCAGCAGTTTCCAGCCAGAAATCCTTCACTAATATTTTGTTAGAGCCTTAGATGTAATCATGAAGGTTCGGGATTTGGAAGAGACTATCCAGGCTGGGCATATGCTACCACAAGTTTGTCCAAAAGTGGTCGAAACCTCCACTTCTAATCTCCCAAAAAATATTGTGTTGTACCAGGTTTCTTTGAGTTCGTTGCGTCCCATATAAGTGACCCCTGGGTGGAGAGGTTGTAACGAATGATTTCTGGTGGGTCCCAATTCTAAGCATAATTTTGATTCCATAGCTGAGCCCAAGGAGTCGAGATTTTTGTTGCCCAATTCCACTAGATTTTTGCACTAGGGACTTCATTATTTTTTTTAGGGTCTCACAATCCTAGGTCGCCCTCCCACTTGGGTTTGTAGATAGTGTCCCATTTGATGTGGTGCTTGTCACCTCCCCATAGAAAGGTGTGTTCCAGATTCCTTATTGTTTTTAGTACCCATTTTGGAGCTGCCAGAATGGAAAAGAGATACAATGGCATAGCCTGCAAAACCTGATTTGATTAGTACTAGTAGCCCAGCCAAGTTAAGGGAGCAGAAAGTCCACGAAGAGAGTTTTTGTTCCAGTTTATCAAGAAGCTCTCTCCAGGAGGAGTTTTTAATAGTTGTATCCATCAAAGGGGCACCCAAGTATTTAGGCAAAAGAGAGGCAATGGAAAAGCCCAAGATTCTTGCAATGTTTCTTTGAGTGATAGCAGGGGTGTTAAAGAAGAAAATATGGGACTTGTCAAGATTAATGGTGGTACTAGAGGCTTCAGAGAAGAATTTGAGGATGCGACTAAGATTCTTGGCTTCTTGGACTGAGGGATGACCCAAGAGTAGATTGTCATCAACAAATTGTTGGTGCGTGAGAGGGGATCCTTCGTGCAGAGCAATACCTTTGAGTTGGCCGAAAGAGCAATCTAATTTGAACATGCGACCAAGGCCTTCGGCCATAAGGATGAAAAGAAAGGGGGAGAATGGATCTCCTTGATGAATTGCCCTAGAGGAGGAAAAGGTAGTGAAGGGGGAACCATTCACAAGTACAAAGAAGAAGGGGGTGGAGATAAGTGAGAGGATCCAATTAGTCCATGAGGAAGAAAATCCAAAGGCAAGGAGGATTTTCTCAATATAGTCCCAACTGAATTTATCAAAGGCTTTGGAGAGGTCCAGCTTAAGGAGCAGACCAGGATTTTTGGTGGTTTTCAAAGAGTGTATAACTTCATGAGCTAGAATGATGGCGTCGAGGATTTTCCTACCCTCCACATAGCCAGTTTGTTCCGGAGAAATGAGGAGGGGAAGGAGGGGTTCGAGGCGATTAGCTATCACTTTAGAGATGACTTTATACAGAACATTGCAAAGGGAAATAGGTCTATACTTACTTGTGGAGGCATCATTTTCTTCTTTAGGAATGAGTGTGAGGAAAGTAGCGTTGAGTGTTGAGAGTACCCATTGCTTTCGGCGAAATTCCTCAACCACCTGCCAAACTTCATATTTTAGTACATCCCAATAGTGATGAAAGAAATCTATAGTAAAACCATCTGAGCCCGGGCCTTTCCTTCATCCATTTGATGTACAATTGATTCCATTTCCAGGAGGGTGATAGGTTGCATGAGATTTGCATTATGCTCGACAGTTATGAGAGTAGGGATGTGATTGACTACCTGATCAATGGCATTGGATCTGTCGGGTGTATCTTCTGAGAGTACATCCCTGTAGAAGGATACGAGTTCTTGCTCAATTTCTTCATGAGTTTCCACTCTAGTACCATCAGATTTCTTAAGAGCACTAATCCTGTTGTGCATCCTATGTTGTATAGTAAAACGATGGAAGAAGGTAGACTTGCATTCCCCTTATTTCAACCAGTTGATTCAGGATTTTTGTTTCCAGAGGATTTCCTCTTGCTTGCAACAGTCTTCTATTTGAGATTTTATCTCCTCCTTTTTGTTTCTTTCCTCAGTATGTCCTTCCTTTATGATCTGTTGTTGTAGGGTTTCCATGTCTTGATCGAGCACTGTTTGGCGATGAAGATATTACCGAATTTGTTTTTGTTCCAGTCCTTCATATTCTACTTGAGACACTTACGTTTCTATTAAAGTATTAACATTTTGTAGGAGCCTGAGATTTGGAAGCTTTTCCACCAGTTTTCTATTGTCTCATGAAACTCGGGCTGAGTTATCCAAAAAAAAATCAAATATGAACGGTCTTTGTTATGAGTTTCTTTTCCCATGCCAATTTAGAATTATGGGCCAATGGTCTGAGCCAGCCACCGACAACACCGTAGCTATGAAATTTTTCCCAGATTCTAAGATGTCTTCAGAGATTAGAATGTGATCCAACTTAGAGGCAATTTGATTTATGCCTCCACGGCGGTTGTTCCAGGTGAAGAGGCCATTGGTAGTTTCCATGTAAACCAGTCGATTGTTAGGTCTATAAATGCTTTGAAGCTTTCATCTTCCTGAGAGAGGGTCCGACATCCTCCTTTTTTCTCTCCAAGAGATGTGATCATGTTAAAGCCCCCAGCTAAAATACAACACTGATTTGAGTGGGTATTGTTGGGATATTCCTATACTCCATCCTAGTCCTACCAGCATTATCCATTTTTGCATTTTCAGTCATGCATGCAGTCATGAATTTGCATGAATGCATGCATGCAATTGCATGCATCCCAGTCATCAGTCCCGGCACCTAGCCCTCAGTTAGCTAGCCCCAAGAGCTTCTTTCTGATCAGTTTTAGCCCTCCTAGTGCTTAGTACGCCCTGCATGCAATTGCATGCATCCCAGGTGCCTTCTCTCACCTACCACTCAGTTGCACTTCAGTTAGTTGAGTTATCTTTAGTTCTTTCCTTGATTTAAGGCTAGACTGACTCTCAACTGACTGTATCACTTCGATGGACCTCCAGTGAGACTATACTTCCCATTCTGACTCCAGTTAGCTCCTCATGCGCCCTCCACTGAGCCTCCTTCATTCAATTAGTTCCTCCATGTGCCAGTTACACCTACCACACTTAGTTAGACTTAGTTTGACATCTAGTTGACAGTTACTTGTGCATTGATGACTCCACTGATGATGACGAGGACTCCTAGTTGTGCTTTGATGACTCTCTATTGATCTGATGATCAATCCATGAAGGCTAATTCTAATTGCCACCTTGGCATTCGAATCCTCTCACCATTGTATTATTTATTTGTCCATATTGTGATTAATGAATTAGTGTGTGATGTTATTTTGCTTCTATCTGAGTTCTATTGTATCATAATTATGTTGCTCCTTTACACTGCATGACCACTCTTCTTCTATTTTCCTGCTTAATATTAATCTTTCTTGTGAGGTATACATCAACTCTTAGATCTGTTGTGAGGATTTTCACAGGTATGCATGTACCAGTCTAGGTAGTCTAGAAGATTAAGCTTATGTTCTGCGAGCTGGGGTCCATAGACATTCATGAGATGTCCGTGGAAATTGGTTCCTAGAACATGATAGGAACAAGAGATAGAGTTTTTGTAGCAAGAAAATCGTTAAGGCTTACGTCTTGAGGGTTCCAAACTATGGCCAGCCCCCCTAAGGCTCCATTGGAATCTACTGCTACAGCATTGGTTCCTTTCCAGAGACGCACCATGAGGGTCTCCAAATAACTGCTATTGCATTTGGTTTCTTCAATAAGGATCATTGAAGGCTTATCTTGTTAAACTTTTCGACGCAACATTTTTTGTTTGGTGATACCATTAATGCCTCTTAAATTCCAACAAATGATCTTCAATGAGAAATGGGAAAATTAGAGGGAAAGAATTATGTAAGTTGGGCATATTGCCCTGATTCAATGAGCTTAGTACCTAAAGCATTAATCCTCTACAGATATGTTCTTTTTCCACGTTTCTTAGGGTCCTTGGGGATTTTCTTATGTTCTTTTTGTGGAAGATTTTGAATGTCAAGTTTGGATTTGGCTCTAGCTTTTGGCAAAATCTTCTTTGAGAAGATGAATCTGCTTGGACGAGATGGCATTGTAGGCTTTGCGTCGACAGGCTTCCTCCATTTCTAGGAGATCCAGTTCTCCTAGATCCAGGTCACTCATATCTTCGTCCATGGTTTCCTATGGATATGGGTTTTTCAAAGATTAAGGGGTGTCTAGTGCAATTATCAAAGCTGAAGAAGAGGGATCTTGCTGCTCTTGATTGGGGTTTGTATCTAAATCTTTGTGAAGCTTTTTATTTTGTGGTTGAACCTCTACACACTGAGCTTCCAAGTCCTTTGGTTGTTCCGAGAGAATATCAAAGTTGTTGTTGGTAGTGGCGATAGTTGCTTTGCTTACCGTGGAATTTTTCCAAACTTGTTTGCGCCTGGTGGGTACTTTTTAAATCCTTCTCCGTCAATGTTCTGTGTCTTTTCTGATATGGGGTTGTTTAGAGGGAAATCTATGTATAAATGGCAATGTTCATGACATTTCCAACATCTGAAGGAGACATGTTCATGGTCGACCGGTTGAATCCATTCCAGATCTTCATGCACAAGGCATAGTGAGTCCGGTAGAGCTTTAGCAATATGCATGTAAGCACAGATTCTTGCATATGAAGTATATTTGTTTGCTCTGGTTTGATCGGCTATTTTAACGAACTCTCCTAAGGAATTTCCAATTTCCTAAAGGGTTTCATCATCCCAGTAGTCTTAAGGGTGTTGGAATATTTTATATTCCTTGGAAGGTAATAATGTCTTTGTATTATGTCGGAAGATATCCTCAATCTTATGTAAGAGAGTAATACATTATATCCCATATTCATTATGGTAAAATATACTCTTGATATTCATTATTATATAAAGAGATGTTATTATGGAGAATTATATTATCCCACATGTAATATTTGAGAGAAATTCCTCCTCATCTCTTGGTATATAATAAAGTCAAGGGAGTCATTCACATCCATCCATCCATTGTGGATCATATATTCATGATATTTCTATACTATATTGGGGTTATTGGCATTGCTCTCTTGTAAGCTTGAGGGAGATATTCTGGAGATAATAGAAGACTACCTTCCCGTGGAGGTAGCCCAATTGGGTGAACCACGTATTGCTGGTGTACTATTTTTCTTTGTTCTCTTTTTTGTGCTTATTGTTGATATATTATTGTTTTGCATAGATAGGTAAGCTAGTTTAGCTAGATCCGTATCGCTGACAGGGTATCAGAGCTTGTTACTATGATCTAGCACCTTCTATTGCTTTCAAAACAATATTTTATCATTTGGCCATTGTTTATTTCTTGTAGATTTGCTTTCTATCTGGTAGCCATTAGGCTTCTCTTCAGATCTGGGCATGTTTCTACAGTTTTTTTTTTCTAACCCCAACCTTGTTGTGTAGATTTTTTTTTTGCAGAAATTTTTCAAGGGTTTCTTGATGTTATTTTGGTAGATATGGATTCTCCTCAAGGAGATCTATCTTCCGGTTGTCAAAACAGTATTTTTCGTCCAACTTTGGTAGACTTTGTGCAGGTTTCCGTCTTCAACAGATTCAACACTTTTTTCAGCCTTAAATTGGACACTTGCAACTTTTCTTCGAAGAACCTGCGGTTACCCACGACTGTTCCTACTGCAAACCGACGAATACACTGCAAAGTCGCGGCTTTTTAGTGCGCAAACCCGCGTATGCTTCGGCATACTCGCGACTGTTCCACTTCCAAACCCATGTTTACTTCAATTTATTCGCAACCCTTCTTGTGCCAAACTCGTGAATGCTTTGGAAGAACCGTGACTTTACAGTACAGAGACCCACGAGTAGCCACAACTCCATTCCACCGCAACCCACGAGTAACCGTGACCCTTAGTGTGCGAAACCCGCCAGTATCTGTGTTTGTTCGCGAGTTTTTTGTTGGCAGACCCGTGAGTGACTTTTCTTGGCACTTGTAATATCCCAAATTGATATTTTTCTCTTTTTTATGATGTTCTGTTTGTTTGCTAGTAGTCTTATGCCACGATGTAGGGAAGGAGTATGAAAGTATGCACTGATCTAAGCATGCATGCACTTGCATGCAGATTTATGACCCAAATAATCAGAAATGTTATAAAATAGGAAAGAAAGCTATGCATGTACGTACCATCAGATAGATCGGTCGATGTACATCAATATAGGTCCAGCATGCAAGAATTGTGCCGAAGGATGAAGGAGATAAGGACTGCTTCTCCTCTAATATTGCGCCCTTGATAATAATGCGCCCTCCTCAATGATAATATGGAAGGATGACTGATATGCTCACAAAATAGGACACCGAAAGGAGTGTGTTGGGGTAATAGTAGATGGAGGCTGCATGCAAGTCGTACAACAACTCCTGATACTAAAATGTGAATACCTCCTAGAGAAAGTCTCCCATGCAGAGGAAGACATCCTATAAAGGATGTAGTTGCTGATAACTAGCTCGAATGTCCAAGTAAGAAGCCCTTCTTCCAAGGGAAGAGTAATAGTGATGATGTGAGAAGAATGGAGCCAACATGCATAAGAATGGACCCTGTAGCCTATGATGCGAATGGAAGTGTCCTTGAGCAATGCGCTCATGCAAGGAGGGTGAATCCCTCAATCCTATAAATAACTCAAATCCTGAAGTAACTGAAGAATAGAACCTGATGACGAAGCGATACTAAATTTGAATGATCCAACCTGATGATGACTAGGGCAGATAGATTTCGCTGCCGAAATACACCAGTTAGCTGAGTGCATGCACGCAACCCCAACTTAGCTCACTGAGCTCTCCAATTCGAATCCACAAAATCAATAATCATATAAGCCCCCCTTCCTTACTAGCTTTACCTTTCTTTTATAACATTCACTTGTCAGACCTAACTTTTGACCTAATTAAGTCACTTTACCTTCTAATTCACAGTTGACTTGCATGCAGTGCTCTGGAGACTCAATCAGTGCATGCATCATGAAATAATGCTCAGATGTCATGATACAGGTAGCCTCCAGCTCCGGTGGCCCCTGTTTATCTACTGTTGATCTAATAACCATGCTAAAGATCCTCTGAATGTGTATATGGCATCAATCCTCAGCAAATTCCACTATAGTTGAAAAGGGAACATTACAGCACTTTCAAAGGGTTGTAAGTAAAATTTTTATTTATCTTTACTATTGTTTTTCTCACTGTGTTTCTACAAATTCAGATCAGTACGGTAAAGTATTTGAGTTTTCTGTTATTCATCTTTTTGCATTTAAGTTTTGCTTCTAATCATGTTTATTAAGAGATTATTTCTTGTTCTTAGTATATATTTGTCTCACATTCATATATGGAAACATTGTCATTTTTTAAAGGGCATGGATCTCTAGTATTTTGTTATGATGATAGCGATAAACCATCTAATGCTTAATACTTTTAACAAGATACTTAATAACTAATTTATTTTTTTGATCATATTTAATCATGTTGATTTCTAATCATGTCATGTTTATAAAAACAATTTTATAAGAACAATCTTATATGTGTTATCTTGTAATCATTATTTGCTCTATTTATGAGTTATTGCTTACCTATGTGTAAAAGCAATTACATTAATTTTTTTATAGGGAATCCCTTTATGATCATTATCTGCTCTTGCTAATTAAATTCTTGAGTAAATTCAATTTTTTTGAATCTATGTGATATCATATTTTTTGACTTGTTATAAGTTCTTTAGTTGGGATAGAGTTTCTTTCTCGTGTATTGCAAATATTGGGATATAGTTTCTACATGGAAGCATTGACATTTCCAGGCATTTCATCTCTTGCATATTTACAGTGTTAACGAGAAATGAACCCATGATTAAGACCATTACTGACTTGTCATTTCATAATTTTTTATATGTGATATCAGGAGTAGATCATAATTTGATATATGTTGATCATAAATTGATATATGTTGATCATATTAAATTTTCATATATATCATGTCATGTTAATTTTGATCATCTTTTACTCAATATTTATATGGCTTTGAGCAATCTTATAATCTTGAAATATTTGTCATAGCCACATTGTTTTTGTTGCAATGGGATTTCTATTCTTATGATTACAGAGGTTATTTTGTTCTTACATGTCTCTAACATTCATATATGGAAGCATTGACATTTGTTTCTTGTCTCTAACGTTCATATATTGAACCATTGACATTTTCAAGGCATTCATCTCTTGCATATTAACATAATGCTAATAAAAAATGCAACCATGCTTAAGATTAGTTGTTTGATGACTAATTTTTTTCATATATTTAAGTGAAATCTTGGGCTCACTATTTATATGTTGTGGCTATTTATATGTTGTGGCTAACACTTTATGTGTAAAAGTAACTTCATTTTTCTTAAATGAGCAAGTTCATCTTTTATTTGATCATATTATGTTGCCATCTTTTTATATGATATTTGCTAACATTTGGTTATAGGCATTTTCATTTTTGAATGAGCAATTTGTTTTATGATCTTTATATACTTTAATCTTCGAAGTTCTTGTGCAGATAAGTTCTATTTTTATGTTCCAATCATATTCCAGAAATAAAAGAAGCCAACATGGATCTAGTAGCCATGTTGGCTTCTCTTTATATCTGGGCACCTTGCTGTTGGATTGAGTCACATGTTCTTGACATCTGTTGGATCTAGTAGCCATAAACGCTTCTCTTTAGATCTGGGCATCTTGTTGTTTGTATTTAATCGTACAACCTAGTTCGTGTGCAATTTCATGGTTCATTGAGAAGCGGGTGTTCTTCATCAAATCCCATTAACCGAAGCGCTCTTCTTATTTGCAGTTTTGGTTCCTTCCTTCCTTTGTTAGTGGGCTTTTCTCTCAACCATTATTAAGGGGGAGTGTTGGAATATTTTATATTCCTTGGAAGTAATAATGTTTTTTGTATTATGTCGAAAGATATCCACAATCTTATGTAAAAGAGTAATACATTATATCTCATATTCATTATGGTAAAATATACTATTAATATTCATTATTATATAAAGAGATGTTATTATGGAGAATTATATTATCCCACATATAATATGTAAATAATTCTTCCTCATCTTTTGGTATATAATAGAGTCAAGGGAGTCCTTCACATCCATCCATCCATTGTGGAACATATATTCATGATTTTTTTATATTGTATTGGGGTTATTGGCATTGCTCTCTTGTAAGCTTGGGAAAGATATTCTGATGATAATACAAGACCACCTTCACGTGGACGTAGCCCAATTGGGTAAACCACATATATCTGGTGTACTCTTTTCTCTTGTTCTCTTTTTTGTGCTTATTATTGATATATTATTGTTTTGCATCCATAGGTAAGTTAGTTTAACTAGATCCATATCTCTGACAAAGGGGGGGAGTACAATCGGATCCATAACGGAGCCAGAGTAAAATCTTCATTGTTTGGGTTGAATCTTTCCACCCAGTTGCGCATGAATAAACTGGCAGAGTTGAAAAAATAAGGTCCATCATCCACAACTTTGTTCTTGTCTTCAGTTCTAGAGAATATAACTGTAAATAAGCCTTTGGAACCAAGTTGAAGAGCAAAGTGGGCAACGGGCTTCCATTTTGAGGCAATCCAACCCATCGATGCTTTTTCAGTAGGTCACATTCCAATGAATTTACATATGCATGTTCGCTCATATATTGAATCCTGGCATTAATTCTTGTAGGAGGAATTTCAATGCGTGGACGAGCAACATATTTAGCTATACAAGTTTTGGTTTTCTTTGTACCTTCATCTGCAATGGGATCATCAGGCAACGGCTCGTTGATCGTTTCTTTTTCCTCGTCTTGTTGCGGCTGAGGCTTATTCGCATCTTTGTTGCTTAGCTAGGTTTGTACAGAGTCCATGATGACGTCTATATCAAAATGGGGGGGAAATCCTGCTCTGCCCACCGTAGAGGCCACGACTCTGGCAAGAGCAAAGCAGGGCAGTAACAGGTTCAGGACAAAGACAATTCAAAGATTAGGGTTTCAAGAGGTCAGGGGCAAAATCCAAAAGCATTCTCCTCAAAGCGATTGCTCACTAAAAAAGGTCAACATATTCAAAGAATAAAAACATTATGCTCAACATATTCAAAGAATAAAAACAATCAGACATAATGTTCATATTCCTCATTATGACACTACCGAGCATATATTATCTATTTGCCAAATTACAATACGTTTACCTAGTCGACCTCTCCTCGTGATCTTCTCCCACCAATCAAACCACCACGTCGACATATACACCATAAATATTACAATTTCATTGTCTACACAAATTGCTCTTTCAACTCCAGCAATGTGTACTCGTCACTCTTCGCTTCTTACCGGAATAAACTTTCAACGACTGTATTCCACCTCTTTGAATCATTCCATGCTAAGATGTTTGATAGAAAAAATATAAGACCACACCCTCATTAAACCTTTCAAAACGGTGATGTTTGGTGGACAAAATATTAGAGCACACCCTCGTTAAACCTTCCGAAACGATGATGTTTGGTGTACAAAAGATTGTAAAACCAATTAACATCAAACAATTAAAATAACCTTCAAAAGCAAACTTCTTATTTTTCCTTTCCTTTTCCCTTTTTATAAGGTAGAATTACTCACAACAAGAATGCCATTCCACTTAGTTAGAAGTGACTTCAAACTCTACAGCGATATTAAACGTTGCACATAAATTACTTGTACACTAGGATGTTGAATGAGAATTACATGGGCACCTGGCAATTGTTGCATGGGACTTCACATTAACTAATCATACACACACAATAAACAGAATAGAAATAGTTGCAGAATGTTAGGAGAGGCACACATTAAATACACTCGTGTGTATGTGTATATATATATGACAAAATAGTGAGCACCAATTTTATTTATTATTACAAATGTATCAAAAATTCAAATGAAATCTATTGTAGATTACCAAACTGTCAATCTTCTGCATGTCTTTACAGAATGATTTAACTGATACAAAATGAGACGATCAACCATTGTCACAATTCCCCGCTACACATACACAAAATATGTAAAGGCGTGTAACTAGTATGAAGAATTCATCTCAACCATAATTACCAAGTTCGAATTCAAAAGTTCAGTTCGATAAAAAATAAAATGAGTGAAGAAATTTTAATTCAAATTTCTTTTGTCAATACACCTCTTAAATCAGCATTAGTGGACAGCCCAATATTTATAACAAAGAAAAATTATATTTTAAACTTTCAAATTACACAGCTTGATTTAATAAGCATAAATCAATTTGGATTTTAAGCTTGATTTAAGCAGACACCCAGGAAACTTGATTTGAATTTGGAATTTGAACGCTACTCAAACAGACCCGAGCAGCTACGTTTACACAGACGGCAATTGAATTTTGGACAGCTATTCAAGTAGACACTCAGGCAGCTCGGTTGACACAGACAACGATTGAATTTTGGACACCAAGGCAATTTGCCCAAGCTGAATGAATCGGATTAAACTTTGTAATCAGCCAGACGTATCGTATTCCCAATTTTTTGTATTAATGGACCTGATTCAGCCGAATTTGGTAGCTATGATCTCAACCAATAAATATTTTTAAAAAATTCTCTATAAAATGTTTGAATTTAGCAGGCCTGGGACACCCTTCCCAAGATCCAAGTACACCGTCTCGTACATGGGCATGTGGTAAAATAGGCTCTGGTGTTTGACTTCATCAGATTCAGATTTTATTCCTCTAAAATCAAGCATCCCAATTGGGAAGTCAAGATTTCGAATCTTTTAACATGCAAAGCATAACTGATTAGGATTTTAAGCTTGATTTAAGCACACACCCAGGAAACTTTATTTGAATTTGGAATTTGAACGCTATTCAAACAGACACCCGAGCAGCTACGTTTACACAGACAGCAATTCAGGCTGACACCCAGGCAGCTCGGTTTACAGACAACAATTGAATTTTGACACCAAGGTAATTTGCCCAAGCTGGACGAATCTGATTAAACTTTGTGATCAGCCAGACGTATCGTATTTCCATTTTTTTGTATTAATGGACCTGATTCAGCCGAATTTGGTAGCTATGATCTGAACCAATAAATCTTTTTTAAAAATTCTCTATACAATGTTCGAATATAGCAGGCCTAGGACACCCTTCCCAAGATCCAAGTACACCGTCTCCTACATAAGCATATGGTAAAATAGGCTCTGGTATTTGACTTCATTAAATTCGGATTTTATTCCTCTAAAATCAAGCATCACATTTGGGATGTCAAGATTTCCAATCTTATAGCATGCAAAGCATAACTGATTCTCTAAAACTAATTGATAACACAGGCCACGTGTGGAAAACATGGATAATCAACATAACAAATCACCATACATTGCAGAGTATTCTAAAGTTTAAACATGCATCCAACATTGGCATGCTGCAATACGATTTCATCTTGCTAGAGCATTATCGACCCATACTGCCCATCCACTAGAACCAACAAACATTGTACATTATGTTACCATACGTAGTAAGAAAGAGATGGTAAAAATATTTTCAAAGAGAGGCACATTACTTTAACTGAAAAACTGAAAATTGTAGATTACACGTGAATTTTTAACCCGTGAACCTATCGACATAGTCAATTATTTACCACACCAAAGTAGGATATAATGAAGATTACAATCACGTCCTAGTCACTTTCATGTAAAATTTGAAGCTAACTTCCACAAATCATCACCAAAATTAACAAAGCCATTGCACCGTCGCCAGATATTAGTCTTTTGAAATACAAATCTAGGTAAACAGCAGCCATTGAAAACAATATTAAAATATAGAATAATTATCTTCCAACAAAGAAATATAACAAATGTTGATGCTTCAATCGGTACAAGAAAAGTAAAGTTATCAACCCTTTTGCATCGGAATGAAAGCTGATATATATGTACTTTATGCATCCTGATATGAAAATCAGGCACATTGCAGAACAAGCCACTGGGGAAAGCATATAAGTTGTTTAATCACACTGAGTTGTGTTAACAGTAATCAAACACACTATAGCATCCCCTACAGAACCAAAAAAAACAAACTGGTTTTATGATACAGTAATTAATACTCAATAACCCAGGGGTCCAGAGTATGCAATATTAGAAAATACTTGTGACAGTTCTTCCTAAAGGCACAAACTGAACAAGTGTGTACCTTATAATTATATTACACAGTGGCCGCATGATAATCAGTAATCCAGCGATCCAACAGATGTAATTGCAGAACTTAAATTACGAGAATCCTGCCTAGTGACATAATCCTCTGAACTACTGCTTGCTTGTCGTTGTGTTGGAAATGAGCTCAATAGTTCCAAACCTTCCTGAGTCATTTGCTGCACCTCTGGAGGAGACAGTATTTTAATAAACCAGACATTACTAACGAACTCCCTGAAAGGACAAGCTTAAATCAGAACATATTAATAAGCTTGCATGACCAGACTGACCAGAGAATGAGAACAAAACATGTCAATAAACTATCAGTGTACAAACAAAAACAATACAATTTAGGTAAAAATTAACTGAACTTGATGAATATCTATATCTAGCTTTCTCAAAAACAGTAGGCATAAACATACTCCCAAGGATCGTCGCCAAGGAGAAGGGCATCCTTCTCCTTGTCAACAAATACAAGCTGCCAGCCTGATCTTAGAGGGTCCTCAAGCTGGCCTTCGTCCAGGCCAAACATGCGGGCAAGTTCACTGCGCAGCTCTGGATAGCTGCTGAAGCGTGAGATATCAAGAGATCTCCCGACTGACCCTTGCTTGTAAACCTGTCATAATAGCAAAACTTGTTCACAGTTTATTCACAAGAAAATGAAAACTACAAGAAGCAAGGGGAAGATGTCAGAGCAGGAAACTAACCTTTATAAAGGTTCTTGCAGGTGCATTCATCTGTCCCAAATTTTCGTTGGGTGGTAAAAGTCCACTTTCATCTAAACATGCAGAAGCACTGATGTCTGAATTCAATGAAATATTGGAACCAGAAGCACAAGGAGGCGCACTCAAATAATTAGAAACACTAAATTGCATGACTCCATCAGTACTGCTACCAACATTCCTCATGTTCGACACTGTATTAGGAACAATCAAAGATGAGGAATCTATGTTGACGCCAAATAGGAGGTGGCTCTGAGGATCAGACTGAATTCCTTCCTGCTCTGGAGGGCATTCTCTTGATGTGAATTGAGATAATGACACTGGCATAGATGACGTTGGAATATTAGACTGGCCAAGAGATTCTGTTTGGGGCACAACACATTGACCTCCAGAAGACAGATGTTCAACTTGTCCACCTGGATGACAGGGGACCAAATTATTTGATAACAGTTTCTGAACCCATGAAGTAGAGGAAATTTGGCAATCACGGGGCATACCATGCCCTGCTAACATTCCTGTGGGCTGATGTGCAACAGAGCTTGTGCTGGGCAAGCTCAAATAATTGGAATTTTCTCCTCCAGACGAAGAGCCTAATATATTTTGAAGAGTAGATATACTTGGAATCGTCATAGCCGATGAAAGATTTCCATTGGAATCTGCAAACATTGGTTTTGGACACATGGACGACGGCAATGTTATTGCTGGTTGAGATTGAGATGAAGGCAGTTGAGACAAGGCACCTCCAACATTTGGAACCTGAAATGATTGTTGGCATTGCTGTTGCTCAGACAATGGTTGCTGCTGTTCATTAAAACAATGCTGCAGTTGTTGTTGCAAAAGATGATGCTGAGATGAGTTTTGCTGTAACTGATGCTGAAGAAGATGATTTTGCGGGGATTGCTCCTGTAAGTTCTGAGCTTGCTGCTGAAGGATATTCTGTTGCGGCGGCTGTTGTTGCTGAAATATATGTCTCTGTAACTGGGGACTTGACCTACATTGAAACTGTTGAGATTGCAAATGATGCTGCTGTTGAAACTGCAAGAGCTGTTTGGAAGGATCAACACTTCTCATTTCCTGCAAGGCTGCAGCAGCCATTGCTTGGTACACATCTGGTTGCATCCCTAGCAAAGAGGAATCAAATCTCGGTTGCATCCAATGATTCATGCCCATTCCTTGGAAATTCAGAGCCTGAACACCTCGATCCCCACAATCGTCTCTCATCCACATGAAAGGTGTGTTTATGCCACCATCATCCTCCTTAATACCTGCATTAAATAGAAACCATTTTAACCATTGTCACGTAACATATAAAAATTAAAATAGTGTACAAAAAGCAGTATGCCAAAGCAAATGCATCAATACAAACACAAACAGTTATAAAGTAAAAGTTAAAACAGCAAAGCAAAAGCAATAATACAAACACAAACAGTAATAAAGAAGAACAGTACTATGCCAAGCAAAAGTATTTATCAAACACAAGATAAAGCCTATAAAAGCAATAGATAACAAAATCCTAGCTTAAAATATTGAAACCACGCCCAGTTTTAAAACAAGCAGTTCAATTAATTGATTACGAGCTCATGATGATTTGCATACCATGCTAGTCATATGCAACTTCAAGCAATCAATACTCAGGTACATAAAAACAACTACCCAATCTACTGTACAAGGAAGCAAGGCTAACAGTCCTGTCAAATGCAAAGTGATTAGTTGTACAAAGAAAGCAGTCCTTAGCAATTATCATTCTGAGTCCAAAACAATACCTACTACCATGCAACAAGCACCATATTTAATTTCTGCAAACTTTCAAATTTCAAATGGATTGCATATTATAGGGGCATGGTTTTACGCAAATCATGGGGTTAATGAAAAGGTATGCTTACAATCTATACAAGAGGAAGGTATGCTTACAATCTATACAAGAGGATCAACACAAACAAGCTAGGTTAAGTTGTCATTCTACTAAATAGAATCATTGTTTGCATCCTAAAGCCATCATATAAAAGAAAATAATACGGGATCCATCCCTAATTAGAAAACCTCTCAACCTAAAATTGGCTTCACTGAATATATCTCAGGGAAGCAGGTCCCTTGGCAAAACACAGCCTTAATGGAAGAATGATGCCATGGGAGGACTTTGGTCTACTTTATGGTTGACTAGGCAACCCTAATCAAAATCATGATATTGAAGGAGCCATTTATTAGACTTCCAATACAAATATAAATAATTCGTATTCTTTCTAAGAAGGTTCACATTAAATGTCAAGTGACCAACATCTTATATTAGTGATAAGTTAGTAGTTGGCCAATTATGACAAGTTCGTGGAATTGAAAAATTATATGAACACATAAAAGTGTATTAGAGACATTGTAACTTGATTCCAACATATGAATCACATTTCTCTCTTTGCCACATGTATATGTTTATGCCTCTGTTACCAGAAATGTGACGGGGATCCTCGTTTTGCTAAAGAAACGCTGTAAACGAGATGGAAAACGCTGTTTTTTACGGCCGTTCTTGTTTTTAGGCATGAGAAACCGTTTCGGGAGAAACCATGGAGAACGCTGATCGTTTCTTCCTATGTTTTTCAGTTATCCACTCCGTTTGTATGAGTATGGAGAGTATGGGACGAGCAATGAAGGCTTTCCGGGATTAACAATATCCTTATCTTCAGAACCACGAATATCAGGCAGAGTGAACCGCTAGCAGAGCGGTCTCTTCGAGTAATGGAAATCTCTTCGAACTTCGAGGAGGCGGAAATTAATATTAGCAGGTGCTCCTTGAACAAACCACGCTAAGACTCACGTTGCAATAAAATTAGATGGATGAGCATAAAGTTTGTTAAGTTTTAATTGACTGATAGATAAGTAAGCATAAAATAGTTCATTTTAGGTGAGCATGAGCATGTATTTTTCATTATGATAATTTAACTTAAACATAAAACGAGGTGAGAGGATAAAATCACATCTTATTACGAGTTGTGTTATCAGTGTTTATGAGTATAATTATTCTAAATTCTAATTGGTCTAAATTCAAAACTTATTTTTCTATTTAGTAGTATTATTTTTTCTCTCTCCTTGTTTCTTATATGCAAGAAACCTTCTGACTGTGCTTCTCGTTCCTTTCTCGTTTCTCGTTTCGTTTCCCGTTTCTCGTTACTGGTAACATAGGTTTATGCTTCTCTAAGTTAGAGAAAAAATAGAAACAAGTGTAGTTTATGAAATTTCAACGACATGAAAATGTGAATATCCAAAATCTAACAAGAGGAAATGACAAATTTTAAAAAATAGATATTTTCTTAATAGCAAAATATTAAGAAAAAATAAAAAGTTAAGCATAGCCAAATATCTAATAAGATATGCATTATCTATTAAATTAAATATTTAGTATTGCATTGTGAAAAGTTTGTGTGAATCTCATAGGATAGGTTAGATGTAGAAAAATATAAAATAAGCCAGAGAAAATTCATTTATTTGTCAAAAATTGAGGACAATAAACTTAGGGTCATAATCATCATCAGCATTTGCAACTTAGATACACAATCTTTCATTAAAAAATAGAATTTATCTTTTAAGCTATTATTCTTTCTTCCTATTTGCAATTTGTGTTTCTTAGATTGTAGGGACATTACACTACCCAAGTCAATGGTTACGGAGGAAAAAACACCTCATCTAAGAAGAAACAATTTGGAAGCGCATTGATTTCCCCCAAAATATGCCACTTACTCTCCTTATATGTGGCCTACAGCATTAGTTATGCAGTTGAGAATACCTTGCAGTGATCAAGAATGAAGAAAAGATGTTAAAGATGGAATAAAATACATAAGAAGTAGCCTTTTTTTGTTTTAATCTTTCATTCAAAATATAATATGTTTTTTGTTATTATTATTTCTTTTTATTTGAAATGTTTATTGCTTGGTATGTAGGGGTGTTGTAGGTGTTACCGTGCAAACTAGCAGGTATAAATAAAGCCCCAAACATCGCTACTAGTCCGTAGTAACCAGGAGGGGTTACCCACTATCACCTTAATAACCACCCCTGTGCACTTTCGATTGGCTCTTCTCCAACCCGAGGGGGCGTCCCTAGCATAGGATTGCTATGTTATGGCAATGAGGGCACAAGCTGGTTTGGTAAAGATAGCCTTAGCAAAATGGGGTTTGGAGTTTTTAGGGTTTTTTGAATAGGTGATGGAGAGACCAATGATAAGTGCCAATATCCAACTACGGCAATTGAGTCAAGGTGAATCAAATGGCATGTGAGGACAAGAAGAATACCCTTCAAGAGTTGGTCTACTTCCTTCCAAGATTAGGGATTGAGACTAGGGAAATTAGTCACTTACCAATGAGGATAAACAATGGACTTCAAGGTCTACAAGAGGGAGCTCCAAGGGAAGAAGATCCGTAGCCACCCAAGATCAACTATTGGAGGAAGATCCCTAGCCACCCAAGATCAACTATGGAGAAGGTAAATACCTCGAAACCCTCGCCAAGGGAGCTAATGTTATGCAAGACAAGGTCAAAACACTTACCCAAACCAACAAAGGAGAATGTGCGAGCCAAGAGCCCAAGACTCCCTCCTTCCAAGAGTTTTCAACAACTATTCTTTGGATCAACTTTGAGAGGTCTGTAGAGGCCTCAAACATTCCACCATTAACCCTTAAGCACAAACAATAGAAAAAAGAAGTAAAGGTCTCAAGAATTGACAACACTTTCACCACATAGCTAAGTTGCCAAGAAACATGGGTGCGAGGATGGGCGTGGGGACAAGGACACCACTTTTTGAAACAGGGAAATTGGGTACGTCGAGGGTTCTATATATATATATATATGGAATTTAAATCATTTTCACTGTACATATATATTCAGGTGAATCCATATGAATCCAAACCATTATGCACAAATATGCAAAGTTTCTCATGTATATAGCAAGTGTGCATACAAATTAAAAAACATCGAGTGCAATCCATATCTGACCCAAAATACATTAACAAAGAAGCTAAATGGCCTATAGATTCCAAAAGACTTCAAGCTACAACAAATAATTACATAACAAAATCATTGCCTATATTGGGATCCTATTCATCACACCCTATGCCCCCTCCTCTGGGCTCTAGCCCTTTCCTCTACCTCGAATCTCGTAGTTGATCCTCCAAGGACATTAGTCAACACCCTACAGTTTTGATGAAACTTCATTCTCCAAGCCAACCTTGTGCAGCCAGGATTGGGCCTCATGTGTTGAGGTAGGGAGCCTGAGTTGGACTCAAGAACTTTGAGTAGATTCTTGAGTTGGACTCAAGGATGACTAAGCCTTCAATCGTAAAAGATTATTCCTCATGTGTTGAGGTAAATGCTTTGGTGTATCTAAGTGATGATGTTGTAAACTCTTGTTGGACAAGGCTCAAGACTTGTGTGTCAAGTCAGATTCTCATGTGGACCTCTAGTTATAGAGGTAGATGCTTTGGGTGTTGGAGTATTAATGTTGTGTGATGTATTACTAACCATGGTCATTGATGGCTATTAAGTCTCCTTTAGAGACTGACCACCTCTAGAGTGAATTACTTTAGTATATGATCATTTGGTCTGAGAGTAATATAATATGATCAGAGCATTCAACAAATCTTCCAAGTATAATATGATATGATAGATAATTAAAGTTAACACATATTGACCATGTAGTAAAGATAAGAGATAAAGATAAATGCATAGAGGAAAAGAGAATTCGAATTGCTCATGAGATGACTAAGTGAACTCGAATTGTTAAACTTAAGTTAAAGCCACAATGTATGTCTCAGTTAATGAAAGAACTCACAGTGTTCACTATAAGTAAATCAATCGACATGATTTAAGTTAATGATAGATATCTAAGTGTTAATAAAGAAGATCTAGTTAACTAAGTGTTATTGCATGACAACACTTATGTTAAACTAAAAGACGACACTTGAGTTGCGACACTTGCATGACGACACTTAAGTTAGCCACCTAACTAAGTGGGCAAGCTTTCAATTAAGGGGCGAGTTCATCCTAAGAATTAGTTCAGCGAGTTAATACACTGCATGAGAAGTGGGGCACACTTCTTCATGCAAGTTTGATACATTCAGATGGAGAGCGAGTTCATCATGAAGTCAAAAGATAAAAATAGAAGTTGATGATGTGAAGAATATATAAATATGTTATACAGGATTGTTGAATTCAATGTGAAGCGAATTCTCTTCTCCCTTGAAGGCAAGTCGCTTCTCTTTGTGCAAGGTATTATTCTTGCTTGTTATTAATGTGTCGGGCACATTGCAAGTTGATACAGTTGATCTCTATTCTCTATTGCTCAGTATTCTCTCTTATCTAGCAATTGGCGTGTCGAATGCAATATGTTATTTTGTAAAAGACATTCTCTGCTATCTATCATAATTATCCTCTAAAGATTTGTTGGGATTTTCATCCTCATTGTTTTGAGGATTTCCCCAGGGTACATCTGTGATTGAATGGTTCATTGATTCAAATATAATCAGCATTTCCGCACTCAAAGTTTTAAAGTTCAAAGCTCATCATATTTGCTCAAAATTTAACAGGTACGAGGTATCTGATACGTGGGTATGGGTATCTGGTACAGATATGCATACCCTGCCCTTTGCTACGGGTACCCATGCTACTTAGCCACATAGAAAGGACCCCTAACATCATAAATGCACAAAAGAAAGATATGTCGATCAAGCTCTGAAAGAGAGACAGCTCTGAAAGTCCAACCTTGAAAATAAAATGAGGAAGTAGCTCTCTATTTGGCCCCTAACCAAGGGGAAATGCTTCCAACAAGCAAGGATCAAATCGTTGGTGATGATGCCACATGGCCTCCGAGAGAATATGATACAAGAAATCTCCACAAGAACAACTCAAAGCCCTCTCCAAAGGATTCCTCAACAACTTCTTGTCCACCAAGTAATCTCCAAAAGGGGGTTTGAAGCCCATCAATGTGTCCACTTTAAAACCTTAGAAAACTTCCAGCGAACAAAGAATGCCCACTTAGTACCAACTGTTCCTTCAACTTGCCCACGAGGCAACCAACCAAGCCACCAAGGAAACAAGGAGGGAGGAGGTCCATATGCAAGATAAACCAAAATGAAGCCTTCAAGGGCTTCTCCAAGGTGGGCACACCAAACAATAGGTCATTCCACCCAAAAAACATGTATATCTAACCTTCAATTCAAATTCATTAACTTTCCTCTCAAGGGTGCACTAGACTAAGGAAAAGTAGACTCATTGGCTAACATTACATTTAAAGGCAGAAAGCAAAGAGTCCATCCTCCAAGGCTAACGTTATCCACTTTTGACCATGCAACAGGTAGACCATCCCTACTACAGTTGTGGCTTGAGGCTTCTTGCAACCTAGGGCAAAGGAGGAGGGCACACCCTCCTCTCTTGGCTGGGGTCGAGCTGAGACCTATTTTAAGGTTGCGACATGCTTCAAATGTTATGAAACCTCATCAACAAGGTCGACCACCTTGCAAACAGGTTAGTGATACCTCTAGAATATTGATACAATGAGGCTGAGATGACATCCAAAGGCAGAGAAATAGTGGCGGCATGTTCCATGTCTTCTAGACTAATATACACAGTCTTACGGATGTTGGTTAACTCACGGCAAATCCAAAACGTTACCCTCAAACATTAATCATGATGGGTGGCTTATACTTCCAGATCTGGAACATTTTCCTCTTACTGCTGGTCAACACGAATATGAGTACTTTTTAGCTGAAAATAGAGGGTAAATGCCTATCACCATAGTTGCATACTACTTTACAAGGTTGTTGCTACAGGAAACGTCTTCGAAAAATGCATGGAATTTGAATTGGCTTGCTAAAGGTTTCCTCTGATGCAAAGTGCCCAAAACAACCTCAAGCCTACCTGGAATCAAATTGAAGGATGTTTGTTGCTTCTTTAGGGCACAACTAGGGTTGTTGTAGGTGACCATATCCACCCTAAGAGAGGGTTAACTTGGTTGTTCATGATCTACAATAGAACCTCCATATGCAACCCTATATCATCATCCATGGTGAGCAAGCATCGTTGAACCGAATCACAAGGGATCTCATCAAAAATAGGTTTTCCAAAGTCCAAAATTTACACTTCCCTCACTAGCAAAGTCATATATGGGCTCTCCAATAAATTTCCAATAATCCACATCCATACTAATACCATTATGAGAAAATAGCACATCATCATATAAATGGCAACCATCTTAATTAACAAAAAGATCGTCAAAACTTATCGTCCTTAAAAGATTCATCACCAAGAGTGAAGGAGAGAGAAAGTAGCACCAAACCCTCATCACAAGGAGAACAGGGAGAAGCATCAACCACATCTACAATATTCTCTTCAATGAGCATTGGCTCTTCAACAAGAGCTTCATCATTTTCTTCTTGATTTTCATTAATTTCTTTGACAAAATCTTCTTGTTGTTGTTCCAAATCTGGGACAACACCTTGCTGGAAATTCTCAAGGATTTCCTCTTGGATATCTTCTTCTACCTATGAAGGGCCAACTAAATCTTCAACAAATTCTTCATCAAGATTAGGATCCCATCTCTTGCAAAATGTCTTGAGAAAATTTACAAGTGAAAGTATTCCCTTATTAGAAAACCCCTCATACCAATCTTCTACATCCTTGTTATCGCTCAAAAGAGAAATCGAGAACATCTTCATTTTAACATCCTCATGGACCACATCTAATTTTGAAAGAGCTTCCGTGAATAATGCAATATGCGACTTAATTGAGTCCTCGTACCCACGAAATTTTGGGATACACTTATTCCAATCATCATCGCGAAAATGATTTGGATATCCCTAAAATCCAATGGATTAAACCAATAGAGCAGCCATGGCAGCTCAAGAAATGCCATATCACTTTCCAACCTTCAAACTTGAAGCACATAATCTGAAAAATACATGAAATCATAACTCATACCGATATCAAAATGGTGGACAAGCAAAGGTGAACTTAAAATACCTACAAATGTTGCTTCCTTCACTCTACAAACAACAGGTCTTCAAAATCTACAAGAACAAGGGCTTCGTCCCTTCATGGAGTCACTATGTGAGAAAAGAAATTTGCAATAATATCCTCCCACAAAATATCAAGAAGCTTTAATCTTTGAAGCTCCAGAAAAAGGGCTTTGTCCCCAACAACGATGCCAAAAATGTTACTATGCAAACTAGGTGTAATTAAAGCCCCAAAGATCACTACCAATCCACAGTATCCACAAGGTGTTACCCACTGTCACCTCAATAACCACCCCTACGCAATTCCGGTTGGCACTTTTCCAACTCGAGGGGTTGTCCCTAGGATAGGATTGCTAGGCTATGGCAATGATGACACAACGTGATTTGGAAGAGATAGATTTAGCAAAATAAGGTTTGGAGATTTTAGGGTTTTTGGAATAGGTGATGGAGAGACCAAACATCGATGCCAATATCCAACTAGGGCAATGGAGTTAAGGTGAATCAAATGGCAAGTGAGACCAAGAAGAATACCCTTCAAGAATTGGTCTACTTCCTTCAAAGATTAAGGGTGGAGACTAGGGAAATTAGTCACTTACCCAACGAGGAGAAAGTTAGAAACAATGGACTTCAAGGTCTACAAGAGGGATCTCCAATGGAGGATGATCCACAACCACTCACGACCAACTATGGAGAAGGTAAATACCTTGAAACCCTTGCCAAGGGAACCAATGATATGTGACACAAGGTCAAAACAATTACCCAAACCAACAAAGGAGAATGTGTGAACCAAGAGCCCAAGAAGCCCTCCTTACAACAGTTATCAAAAACATCGAGATGTTAGTAGAAGCCTTGAACATTCCACCATTAACCCTTAAGCACAAACAATAGAACCAAGAAGAAAAGGTCTCCAGAATTAATAACACTTTCATCACATAGAAAGAACCTGTAACACCACAAATGCACAAAAGAAAGATATATCATTCAAGCAACAAAAGAGAGAGAGATCTCAAAGTCCAACCATGAAAATGAAATGAGGAAGTAGCTCTCTATTTATATGAGAGGCTAAACTTTCTTATATAATAAAACATTAATTGTTTTCAATTTATCCTATGGTGAGGTAAAATAATACAAAATCCCCACTTAGCAACAAAGAGGTCATGTTTTCTACTCTTCTTGTTGGTTTTCAAATATTTCCCAATATCTAAGACTATATAATCTAGTGAGATCCTTTATGCTGGCCAAATATGGTCATGGGCGGGGATTACCTATGGTGCCTTGGTACCATTGCCCTCTACCTAAATAAGATTGTAAGCTTTGACCTATTGATATCTACACAATTGGAAATTTTTAGTAGCTAAATGGGTGGTCGAGAGGCTTGATGTTAATGTACTCTAGAAGTGTTGTTGATTATACGATACTTCATCGCAACCATATCAATAAAGCTCTTGGGTGATTTTCCAAATGTGTTATTACTTGATCCACTAAATATTTCAAATCTCAAGGCTCATGTGTTCTTAATTGCATTTCGAGGGGATGAAAGCATTTGGCTTATCAATTTCCATAAGACATTTCAAGGGTCAAAAGCAAATGGAGTCTTTCTTTTTTACTCATCCAAACATGGACAATCAGGGCCAATACGTTTTAGACATTCGTTACTTTCAAGCTGGAAAATTTAGTAAGAATGACCCCTTTGACGAACAAGTTCTTTAGGACATCTAACAACTTGGGCAAGACATCTTTTAAGCTCTCATAGACTCCCTATCAAGGAGTTATAGTGGCCTAATATTGTGAAAGACTTGCCCAAGATTAATGGCACGAAAATTGAGTCAAAATGTCTCCTCAGTCTGACAAGTTATTTAGGACAACTATCGACTTGTACAAAAGCCCTTTCAAGCACAAATAGACTCATTGTCAAGGAGTTACAGTGGCTTATGGTTGTAGAAGATTTTCCCAAGATGGTTGGTGCCTTGCATGGCCCCGTCTAGAGGGATTGATTGTGGGCCGATGATAATCATTTTTTTAGTAAGGTAGCAAAACTTATACTTATTCATGCCTTGGGGAAATATATTCAACCCCATTTTGAATAGGTGATGTGGAAACTTCAATAGCAAGAAGAAGTTGAAAATGGAGCTCAATAAAGTCTAGCCATATAAGATACCACATAAGCTCAAGGTGTGTGTGGCGTTGTTAATAAATCAGGCTTTACCCTCTAAATCTATACTGCCTAAAATTGACTTGATAACGAACAAATACCACAAGATTGGAAAGCTCAAGTTGGTCAACCTCATGTTTTGGGAGCATCTCTTCTCTAGACAAAGTAGAGATACAATGCAAAATAATTTTTTAATCGCTTCCAGCATGTCATTTTCAATGTTGCTTTGTGATTGTTCGAAAATTTCTAGAAATTTCAAATTCAGAAATTTTACCTCTTAAAGAAGTTTCCTAGATCTTAACCTTGTGAATTCAACCTTGGGGTTGCTGTGAAATTCAAAACAAAACAACGACAACAAACAATATTTCAATCCTTCACAACACCAAACTTCTACGCAATCCAAGAAAGAAAATGTTATGATAAAGTTGTAACCCTTTACATCAATCTTATCATGCATAAACAAGGTTAACCCTTATTTACAATAATAAAACAGCCTTTATCTTCTTCAATTATAATAATGTTGAATCACTTAATATAATTGCCCTTAATTTACATCAATTCAACAAGACATATAAAGCTAGAAATTGTGTATCAAGCAAAGCATAGATGTATCAAAATCAAATCTACTATTTACACAAGTATTGGACAATTGAAAGCATCATTAAGATGCCCAAGATGAAGTTCATGTAAATACCATAGCTTTATGACAAAGGTACTAAAATCCACTTACTCTCCAAAACCATAGCAGGGAAAACAATGAAAACCCTAGCTCAACCAACGAGATCCAACAAGAATGAATCACTAAAGCAAGTCCTCTTCTTCTTTTTCACCAAATACAACCTAGGGTTTCATCTTAAAACCTTAATCTTTGAATCTCCAAGGGAAGAAACCCTAGATCTAATCTTCAATATGGTCCAAGAAGATAAAGAAACCCTAGCAATTCCAAGGCAGAGAGAGATCACACACATGAATATATACAAGAGATAGGATGCCTAGTGTGCTTCTCGTTGTCATATCCCTAACAAGCTCAGAAACCGGATTCGTAGGAAACCCCCTCCGTGTCCCGAATCGACCGAATCGGACACGATTCAATATGAATTCGAGTCCGATTCGACTTTACTTCGAATCCGAAATCGGGACACGTTTTAAAAACGAATCGGACATGAATTTATAGCATGTCCTGACTGTCGGACACGTACCCAAAAAACAGGACACGTTTTTGGCGGAAAAAGGCGTCCGGGTTCACTTAAAAACAAAATTTTGCCTTTCTTTTTGTCATTTGCAAGGAAGCATTTGGTTGAGAGTGAGTTGTACATGCAAGTGGAGGAGATTTGAAGGAGATTTGAAGGCTATCCATTGTTTCCAAGCGATTCCAAGTGCATTCCGGTGGATTTGTGGAGAGGATTGCAAGCTCAACCATCACACAAGAAAAGGAATGTCTCAATCAGCTAGGGCAGTAGGGGGCAAAGGAGAAGGAGAAATGCACCATCTAGGGCCTCCCCTCCTATTCCACCAAGCACAAGCAGTTATCCTCCTCCGTCAAGTGCTCCATCGGTTGCTAGTGGAGCTCATTCTATGGCTCCACTTAACCCTGTTTTAGCAAGACAACAAGCCCAAGAAAAAAAATACCCTTTGTGGAAGTATGTGACAAGGAAAGACGGACCCGGGGCAAAAAGCTTGGTGGGGGAGGCAATGTGTCTTGGAGATGCAATTTTTGCAAGCATGAGTTCATGAGCACATATTTCCGAGTTAAGGGCCATTTGTTGGCCCTTCCTTCTTGTGGGATTTCTTCATGCAAAGCGGTGACTATTCACCAAAGGAGGGATATGGAAAGAGAGGATCATGTTGGCTTAGGTAAGGTGGCAGCAGCAAGCCAGAAAAAAGAGGATGATCCTCTTCCATTCTTGAGGAAGTCCTCTAGCACCAAGCCTCCATTTCCACCTAGCATTCATGGGCGTGGGCATGGGGATACTTATCAAACAAGAAAGAGGCAATCTACAGGTTGTCCAATGGATAGGATTTTCCAAAAAGATGCACGAGAAGAGGTAGACCTTACTATTGCATTTTTCTTCTACCTGAACTTCATTTCATTCAATGTTGCACGATCACCATTGTATTTTGAGATGGTTAAAACTATCTTGGAACGAGCTCCAAATGGTTATGTGCCTCCTGGTTCAGAGAAGCTTAGAACCACACTATTGGTTAAAGCAAAGAAGGAGGTAGATAAAATTCTTGAGCAAATTAGATCAACATGGCCCTCATCCGGTGTGAGTATTGTTTCTGATGTATGGACGGATCCCACATGCCATCCACTCATCAATTTCATGGTATGTTCCCAAGATGGACCATTGTTCTTAAAAGCGGTGGATGCTCTTGGGGAATACAAGGATGCACAATTTATGGGTGATTTATTCATCAAAACCATTGAAGAAGTAGGTGTTGAGTCGTGTGTACAAATCATCACGGACAATGCACCTGTTTGCAAGGCTGCTGGCATGATCATGGAAGCTAAATATCCACATGTATGTTCATTTTGGACACCTTTCATTTCTAATTTGCTCATTGTTTGAATTTGGTCATTGCAATGTTAGTGTTGTAGAGTCATTGATACATGCTTTTATTGCTCTTACAGGTTTTTTGGACACCTTGCATTGTCCATTCCTTGAATTTAGCACTGAAAGCCATTGCTTCGGATGTGGCATGGATTGACAACCTTATTGAGGATGCACGCCATATCCGTAACTTTGTACAAAACCACACAAATGCCTTCACCATCTACAAACAGTATACACAGCTTTCATTGTTGAAGATTGCAGATACTCGATTTGCTTCCTCATTCATCATGCTCAAGAGGTTGAGGGAGGTCAAAACCGCTCTTGGGTCCATGGTGATTTCAGATTTTTGGGCTTTTTGGAGAAAGACGGATCAGGCTGCTTCACAAAAGGTGAAGGACTTGGTGTTAAATGATGGTTGGTGGGACATGGTGGATCTTACTATTAAGATCATGGAGCCAATCATTTCTTTCTTGCGGTTTACAGACACGGACCAGCCCATCCTAACAGAGGTTTATGAGGGGTGGGATTCAATGATTGAGTCCATGAGGTCCATTGTCATGGAGAATGAGTGTCCCGAGTATGGGACATCAGCAGAGAACTTATGGACCATTATTCGGGATATTCTTATCTCCAAGTGGGATAAGAATTGCACACCTTTGCAGTGCTTGGCCCACTCCTTGAACCCCAAGTTCTACACTCAGGAGTGGCTCACTGGTGGATCAGGGGCCTCACACAGAGTCCCTCCTCACATGGATGCAAAGATTGCAAATGGGAGGAAGATAGCACTTAGACGGCTATTTCAGGATAGAGACATGCTTGAGGAGGTGGAGGATGGCTTTGTATATTTTTCCACTGGCTCTGGGAGATTTGGAGGCTATGATGTGCTTAGAGATAGGGAGGGTAAGAAACCCTATGCTTGGTGGGCAACTCATGGGGCAACATCCCCTATTCTACAGAAGTTAGCCTTCAGGGTCATCTCTCAAGTTACATCATCCTCTTGTTGTGAGAGGAATTGGAGCACATATGGGAACTTGTACAGTGTGAAGAAGAGCAGGCTTGAACAGTTCAGGGTAGAGTCGATGGTGTATGTGCACTCCAACCTTCGTCTTATTTACAGGAAGAGGGAGGAGTGGGTGAAGGGAAAGACAAAGATGTGGGATGTCTTTCCTGATGATATGGGTTTGGACAGCAGTATTGAGTTGGCATTAGAAAACATCCATCTTAATGATCCAATGCTAGAGCCGGTCACTTTTGATGATAGTGATCATATAGAGGGGTCATCCTCCACAGCAGCAGATTCAGATCATCAGATGGGTAGAGAGGAGGAGGGGGAGGAGGATGAGGATGAGGATCAAGGCAGTGGCAATGATGAGTATGTTGATTCAGGCATGGAGGAGGACTACTGACATATGGGATTCTCCCATCTTGATCCACCCCTTTTTGTATTTACTATTAGTCTATTTGGCATTTGCCAGTGCCCAGTGGCATTCCGACATATATGTATACATTTTGATTTTGATGACTTAATGAGAAATATGGTTCCGACATGCATCTATGTGTCTGATGTCTCATTGTGATTTGTGAATGACAAATGTGAAATGTGTTGTGATTCATGAATCGTGATTTGTGAATGACAATGTGTAATCATAATCATTAAGGTGTTTTTATTCTAATTTCTACTGAATATTTGTAAATGTTCTAGTTTCTAAATATTTTTGGATCTATATGTCTATATTTTTAAATTTTAATATATTTTTAAAAAATATATATATGTATATAAAACGTGTCCTACCTGTCCTGATTCCGGGGGTCACCGTGTCCGTGTCGAACTCTCGTATTTTCGTGTCCTACGTGTCTCGTGTCCCCATGTCAGGTGACTTAGCTAACAAGAGTGAATACGAATGATGAGTGATCATCACAGATGTCTCCTTCACAAGTATCTCACCCTTGTATCTCACAATTATCAAGCTCCAATTAAAGACATCCTCTTCAAACCAATGTTATCAAAACTAAACTAGTCATTGAACTGACAGAGCCAAAAAATCTAAACCAACCAAAACCAGAAAAAGAAAAAAATAAATAAATAAATAAACGAACCAAAAAGTCTGTCAACCGAAAAAATAAATAAAATATTTAGATTTTGAAAAAAAAATATTCATGTGCATCCCATAAGAATCCAAACAATTATACACAAATATGCAAACTTTCTCATGTATATAGAAAGTAAGAGTGCAGCATATAACTAAAATCACATAAGTGTAATCTATATCAGACCCAAAATACATAAATAAAGAGGCTCTAAATGGCATCTAGAGTCCAAAAAACCGGTGGTCAGACTCGGACTCTAAAAATACTCGGGCTGTCCTGGGACTCAGCAGACTTGGTGACTCGGATAAGACTCGGCAAAGACTCGACAAATATGAAAAAATTAAAAATGTGGTAACTTTTAAGCACAAAAAACATAGATAATGACATTTCTAATCCATGTAAGTTATAAAAACAATAAATAAATTACAATTAGTTTAAAAATTAAAACAAAACTCAATTAAAAAAAAATACTTAATTAAATATTTAAAACAAAACTTAATTTAAAAGTTAAAACATGACTTAATTAAAAATTAAAAATTTAAAAATACATAAATATTTAAACTTTAAAACTTTAATCTTTAAAAACATTATTTTAAATTAAAATTTGAAAATTAAAAATTTTTTTTTTTTTTTTTCATTATGTATGTATCTCGGAGCCCGATTGGGCCTTTTGGCAGCCTATGGAGGTTGCCTACACGCCTACACGGCCGTGTAGGCAGCCTCCACAGGCTGCCAAAAGGCCCAATAGGGCCGCAACCTGATAGTAGATACATAAAAAAACAAGCCAACGTGGAACAGGAATACCCGTCGAGCGTTCCCGCCAAAAACAAGCCAACATGGAACAGAGTGGGGCTTTCCGACAGGTGATACGAACTCGCGAGTTCCGGCGAGTATCTACGAGTAGGGCGAGTTCCAGCGAGTATCTACGAGTAGGGCGAGTTCCGACGAGTAGGGCGAGTTCCGACGAGTAGGGCGAGTCACGAGTTTGGGCAGCGAGTTTGTCGCGAGTAACCGGTCTGGCTGCCACTTGGGCAAACTGGGCCAGACTCGCGAGTCTTTGTCGAGTCTAACTACACTGCAAAAAACTTCAAAACTTCATGCTACAACAAATAGCTACATATCATCAAAATCATTGTCTATATTGGGTTCTTATTCATCAATAGCACCTTGTGCCCCCACATCTAGGCTCTGGCCCTTGCCTCTATCTCGAATCTCAAAGTTGATCCTCGAAGGACATTAGTCAACACCCTACAATTTTGATGAAACCTCGTAATCCAGGAAATAAGAAAAGGTAGAAAAAACTTTGCATGCCTAATAAGTAATTTTGCTTGAGTGAAGGGTACATTTTTACTAAGGTCATGAAAAAGGAGTTAAACAATTAGCACCATCAACATCGAGGTACGTAGAGGGGTTGATGTGCTTGATTAAATGCCAATACCCTACCCTCGTACATGATAGAATCCATTAGAAACATTGCAACCCTGAAACCCTGAACACTGTTACGTTTGTTGGATTGTGAAGTCCGATGAGGTTGGAACCACTCTCAAATATTTTGAAACAATTAATGGTAATGTTAAAAATTGAAGTAAAAGGATATAAAATGAAAGTTAGGCAAATGTCACTTTTACGTTAAGAATTTAATATTACCATTTACTATTACTCATAATTATTGTTTAGATTATGTTAGATTAGATTAGAGTGGGGTTTTTTGTGTTCTTTTTAATTTGCATTTTATGGGCCCACGACCGCAGTTGTACGACATCATACATGACAGACTGATTCAGTACCAAATAAGCCATTTCCGGTCTAGGAAGGTGGTTCAAACCATTGGAGGGCTAAAACCAGTCGTGCCAAGCAATTTTGCATGGACAAGACTGGCTCTGATAACACTACTCCAAACATCATAATTCCTCCTAAGGTTTCCTCGTGAACCATAAAGACTTCCTCCAAAAACACAAGTACAAAGTAAAGACTACAACGATGATGACCAATGAAAGGACTCTATATATATGAGAGGAAAGGGAGGCTAACAATGCACCACTTCCCTTACAAACAAGCTACAATAATCACACGTAGACTCACACAAGTAGAGAGATACACTCCAAGGATACACATGTCAAGTTGAAGTTGATGTCGTACACAATAAGGGATCCAAGTTGATGTAACTACACAAGGTGTGTCCACACTCCACCACAATCCAATACAGACTCTATCGCTCTTGAGCCATGTACTCAACTCGGTCCACTCCCTCTGCATGAACACTATCAAAACAAGGCTTTCACAAACCAACTCTAAGCCTCAATACAAGAATCCAAGCTACTCGATGTTGTCTAAAGCTTGATATCCTCCTCCAAGATGCACAACGTTCCTCCTCCTCAGTAGGGCATTCTCCGAACAAGCAAACCTTTCCATGTGGCCATCTTAAAGGACTTTCCCCAAGTTGTTAAGAGAACTCCAATGCACTAGGGTAGAAATCCAAGCAAGCATCAATTTGAGGTCAAGCAACCCTTGAGTAAGCCATCGCCAGTGTGAAAATCCAACACGAACCAACTTGCATGTGCAAATCCATCTTGAACCATCCAGGTGGATAAACATACACCATGTACCCCAAATCTCATGAATCACCACATACATGGTATAAACACTCTTAGAGTAACCCGAAGATAACATATTCTATTTCCCTTGTCTTCGATCCCTATTTCAAAGGGAAAAAGAGAACAATAAAGTTGGCATTAAATTACTTGAAAATTAGATTACCACACCTTTGATATTTTAGATTTAATTAAGAAATTATTTTGATTCAAATAATTGCATACAAGCCTTGAAATGTTTTGAAATGTGCAATATTTGTCTGGATGAGCACACAGATGCCAACCCTACAAGTAATTCCACAAATAGATATTGTTGATATGAAATACATATCCATTTTCACACCTCATAAACATGCAATACAATTCATGGTTCATTTAAAAATGCTATTTTAAACTGGAATCCACTAATGCCTTGTGAATATTTAGAGAAGGATTATATTCTTGACAAAAATCTAGAATGTTTTATCATTGACAAAGCTGATGAAGATGACAGGCCTTGTGAATATTGCTCTTCAAATACATGGGATTCCCAACCTGCATAAGACTTGGATGTGAAAAGGTTTTAGAGGAGGAAGAGAACGTTTCTAACAAAGACAGTGATTCTAGCACAGCTTGGTCTTTTAATCATGTGGAACCAATCATATCCGATATTGTTTCTCATATGCATTCCCATTCCTTTTGTTTGTGAGCATAATGAGGATTCAAAAGTAGTTGAAAATGTTGTTGAAGATCGAAAAACCCAATGAATACATTCCTCTTTCCACAAACCGTATTTCTGATTTGGGGAAAGCACACTTTTATGAAATCCATAAATCTAGTCAAGATGTTATTTTTACTACAAAATCCCTTTCTCCTAATGAAGCAGCTCAAGTGGAAGAAGAGGATGTGCAACAAATCAACTATGGAGACTTGAATCAGCATCAGATTTTATCACCATTTTTGTGACAACATTGTTGATTCAAGAAGAAAAATTTGATGAGATATCCCTGCATTGGCTAGGAAATCGTATGGGTCATCCAAAAGATTATTATTTTTACAGGACATAAATAATTGTAACCACTAATTTCTACGAGCTATAGAATGAGCATAACAATTTGGTAATGATCACACAATATGATTTCATTCCTATATTTGAATGTCAATTTAATCATTGCTTGGATACCAACATTCATCATGATCATGTGCAATCCTGGCTTTTCTGCTTTTTTTATTAAGTAGTTATAAACCATGTTCTGAACTACAACCAACATCCTTGCTGGGATGTTTCACAATCAAGGATATGACAACATATTTGCAAATCAGCAGACTTCATGATTGGCTTCACCGGAGATATGACTATGTTCATTGCATTCAAAGGATCAATCTTTTATGTCAAATGATGTATTGTTCATTCAAGTATATCCTACCCAATCGTGCTAAGTGTAATGTGTTGATTTCTAAAATAAAATAAAATAAGATGGAAAGAGAGATACAAAATAATGAAAAGAAAAAGAAAAGTTCAAATTTTATGGTGAATAGAAATATAAGAGTCGAATAAGTTCCAAGACCAAAGTCATCTCCAATGTCATGTTGAGTCTCATAATGATTTGACTCTAACTGGTCCCAAGTTCACTTCAATTCCGGAGTTCTAGAATTCTCACCATACTGTAGAGAAATTATTTCCACAAAATAGAACTAATGCTATCAGTCAGACTGAACTTCCTCGAAAACTTCATCTTAATCGATTTTGCATTGACAATTTATGGATACTCTAGAATGGACTTTCTGTTAGAACTAATGTTATCAATCACACTGAACTTCCTCAAAAACTTCATCTTAATCGATTTTGCATTGCCAATATATGGATACTATAGAATGGACTTTCTCAAAAAGTTCTTCCATTCAACATCAGTTGTTCATGGATACACTACAATATGAACTTGTCAGTAAAGGTTCATCATTGATTCGTGGATACAATAGGACAACATAGCTCATGGTTTCTTGCATGAGCTCTTCATAGCAGTGTTTTCAAAGCTCAGTTCATGCCCACACTAGTACAAAGTTGACAATTTTTTTGGGTTCAACATGTTCACCGTGATTGCATGCCACATGCAATATTTGATACATGCAAGCCGAGATAGGAGCCCTTAAAATGGTAGTTTTGGTTTTCTAAGATTTGCTTTTTACTTAACTTTCTATTTTTAACAGGTCCATATTTTGAAAACTAGTGATATTTTTTGGATATATTTTATACAGAAGGGCATGGACATCATTTTGTAGTGATTACATGGGGATGTGTCCTGAAGTGTCGGGGGTGAGCCACCCACACTCCCCATGCCCCTGTGACAAGGAGACTCCAT
Organism: Larix kaempferi; assembly: GCA_027924585.1. Classification (NCBI taxonomy): domain Eukaryota; kingdom Viridiplantae; phylum Streptophyta; class Pinopsida; order Pinales; family Pinaceae; genus Larix; species Larix kaempferi. Next base: position 4,141,230 of record BSBM01000123.1, read on the forward strand.
GTGAAACATTTCCCCCCACCTACACAGGAATTTTTTTCCATTAATTTTTATTTTAACAGTATCACTTGGTACTATTCAAAAACTAAATCTATGTATTTAATATTTTATATTGCACAATGATGAATGTCCATCAAATGAATTGCTATTATTGGGATTTTTATTTTAATAATTTTAGAGATGTCCGCCTGTCCCCAAGAATTTTCCTAAAATTTAGGAGGTGTCTCCACACATCCCCAATATGTGTTTCCTTATTCCGACTTCCTTAAAACTTGGGGGAGCAATGCAGTTTTGGTGGTGATTAGAAAAAAAAAAAAGTGTTTTCTGCGTTTTTTCTTTTCCAAAGGATGATCATATTCTTAGATACACTTAGTGTTGGACAGCATGCCTGCAAATTTTGGTGGTTAGTAGACAACATAAATTTTTATGCTTTTCACTTTTCCTAATAAAGAAGGTGCTTCAAGTCCCCCTCCTAGAAAGCGAAGATGGGTTCCAAATTTCAGAGAATTATGAGTCTTGTATTTCATGATACAACCTATTTTTACCAACCATAATATGCTCTTTTGACCAGATTTGGCATGCACTTTTTGATGGCCCGATTCTATGTTTCGATCCAGATCAGGTGTGCCCTTGTTATGGGCGGGTGTCATCATCACAGAATCGAAGGAGTGTACCCACCACTTTAGAGGATTCATGGAGGATGAATAATTGGTTGACACATTGCATTTATCCTTGACTAGTGAGTAAAAGCATATGCTATCTTTGATGGGGAGAGGGAACTTCATTTGGACTCCACTTGGATGCATTATTTGTAGATTCCCTCCTATCCTTGGCATGGTTTTCCTTTTTGTCCTATCTTCTCCAACTGGGGAGCTTTCTTCCTTTTCTAAGATGCTTTCTAAAAGCAAAGCTTAGTTTTTTTCTTTTTTCTTCTCTCTTCTCATCTTCTCCTGCCTATAAATAAATCTGCAAGCAAAGCACTTAGGAGGCAATGATCAATGTCTTTATCCTTCCATCTTCTTGCTTACATTTTGTTCACTTGAGATTCACAAGTTCAGGCAAAAGCTTTTGTTACTGTATTGAGATGAGATTCCCACGTGCACTGTCATGGTTCTAGTTCGACCGTTGTGAGGAGACTGAAAAAGTCTTGGCATGATTACTTTTAACACCCAGAGTCTTTGACTGTGTTCATTAAACATTTGAGTCAACTTACGAGAAACTTTGTTCTTTCTACAACTCTCGGTAATAAGGATCCAATTAGCATCTTCTGCCAACAAATACAAACATACTAGAATGAGAGAATTCTATTTTTTGCATAGCGATTACTTGTTTAAATGTTTGCTTCGGAAATTCATGAACTTTTGATGTTCAAATAATTTTGTTTACCTTACAAGATTTCTATTTCAATCACTCCATTAACCAAGGATAAGGAACTTGTCACTTCAAAAACATAATTGTTTTGTAAGCCTCATAAGCCAAAATGAATAATCCTTTTTTTTCAAACTTCATGGCAGATTTGTTAAGGGAATTTAGTTCACTGTTCTAAAATTTCAGTAGCAGACACAAGGGGAAATTATAGCAAATTTATGAATTTTCCAGCTTAACAGGCACAATCATAAATTCAATGTTTAAGCTCGTTGATTTCACAACTTATTTGGAGGCTTCTCATTTTATTACTGCATAATAGCATTTTCTTTTTGCAAATTTAGGTCAAGGCAAAAGGACTGAATGAGGCAACTTTGGCTCTTATCCTACAGTTATCTGGACTCCATTTTTTTGTCTTTTCAAGGAAGCAATCTCCAGATGATAACATCTACATGTCTAGATATACCAGCATAGATCCATCTTAAACCTGGATCTATCAAGCACCGAGAGGGATCCAATTTCTTGAGGTGTAATTTTTTTAACAGAAAGAAAAAATTTACACCTCAAGAAATTGGATCCCTTGCGGTGCTTGATAGATACAGGTCTAAGATGGATCCATGCTGGTTCTAATTTTTTTATTTATGAGCCAACATGAATTTTTTTAATTATTTTTTTGTTTTTGGTTACATTACGTTATGTTACGTAACAGTATCTCCCCCATACTGGGCTGTAGAGCACCTCGCTATTCTTGATGCAAATATTTGTATTCTAGTCTGTCAGAAAGATCTGACAAAATAGGTGCAGTCCATATCCTGGTTGAAGGAAAAAGCTCAGGCTCGTCAGAACACTAGTCATTACATTAAAATCTCTACTTCCTTTTCAACAAATTTATATTTCAGCAGAGAAAGCATTCAAACATTCTCTTAAACAAAGTTGACTTGAACATATACTGCACTCCAAGTAATCAGGGAAACCCATTAAAAGGGAAAGTGCTGCTTAAAAGAAAATTAAGATTGTCAACAGCTAAACCTCAATGATGCAATTTTAACTGAGCACTACAAGGAACCAACACCATTCAAAAGAGCAATACCCTAAATATAATTTGAATTGCATTTTCCTTTTAGAAAAATATCTTGGCCACACAGCATTGACAAAAATTTAAGAAGATGAAATAATAATTACTAGTACAGAAGGAATATTACCAATCCCTGAGTATTGAAGGAAGAAATATGAAAAGGAAGCCCATCAAAAGTTAGTTGAGATGAGGAATTCCTTACCATGAAGCGATGTCATTCCCTGTGGCCAAGGGCGTTTCAATCTAAGAGGGTAGGGTGACGAATACATGGGAAATGTTGTCAAAGGTTCAATCTCCCAAAGAGATACACGTGGTTGTCTTTCACCAGCAGTCGACTCGTCCCAACCAACCTAAACTTGCATAAATTGTCCAATGTTATCAACCTTTGAAAAGTTGGTTCAATCTCCCATAGACATACAATGCTATTTTAAGCAAAATAATTAACAACATCTTCACTGCAACAATGTAAACCATAAACCACAAATAATCATTTTACTTTCCATCATTTGTAAAAGTTTGATGTACATATTTAGGATTTATCATAAACATAATCACAAGAAATCTATAAGTTTGAATCAGGAAGGCTTTGAAACTTCCAGGTTCCACAATCAGTCATTATCTAGATTCCAAAAAATGCAGTCCTAGTTATTGAATTCAAAATATGTCTACTGGTATCATACAAACCGTAAACCACACAATAATCATTTTGTGCTTAGCAGCATTAGCAAATAAGTCATGTAAAGAATTAGAATTTGCCAAAAGAATAATCTCACCTAAACTTGCAGTCTGGAATGTGTTGAATTGACAATACGCATTTAATAGTACAGGCACAACAAGCATTACATGAAATATCTCTTGGTTGTGATATATGTATGTTTTGGAAGCAAGAATTGAAGGTTGTTTGTTATGTATGTAAGTACGTGTTTTTAATGCCCTTTTTATAATGTTATATGTATTATATATACATTGACAATTTGACTATTGTATCATAACACATTCCTCCCTCTCATAATGAGATGCGATGGTCTCAGTTTTAACAAAGCCAACCATGATAAAAAAAAAAGTTATCCCAGCTGGTCTTCTGGGGTTATTCAATTTGCCAGTTGTGCTTGTTATCCCTCATAATGCATGAGGTCACTTCAGTAAGTTAAGTCACATTTCCAGTTGCATGGTACAGATATGAGATATATCTGATTCAATGGGCCTATGATGCATCATTAATTTGTTGAAGGGTCTATTTAATGGATGGACAAATTCTCCCTGGCATTACCCATATGACCTGATTATCTAGCTGTTGTGGCAGTTAGGTGTCTATTGACCGGTTCTGCTTGTTTGTCGGACAGATGTGTGATCTCTAGAGGAGCTGTTTAGTGCAAAGATTCTGGCTTAGCCCTTCGAGTTAGGAGCACCATTGATGATTCAATGATGTCTTATTCACAGTGTTCGAGATAGTGGTATCCCGGGATGTCCTCCATGTTCAGATGCCTAACTTGGAGGTACACTTACTGTATAGGCATCAGGAGGAGGTAGTGGGTGAGATGCACTCTACCAGATGGCATGAATCCAATGGGGGATGCATGCGGACCTTTCTGGGTGATTTGCCTCATGCATGCAGACTTTTTAATTAAAATGCATGCAAAAAGTGACTTTTTGCATGCACTCATATTAGGTTTTTGGTAAACCTAATTGATCAGTGAGATGTTATAAGGAAGCAAGAGGTCACCGGCAAAGGTTACTCAGCAGACTTATCAGAGAGAGATCAGTTTGGAGTGAGGGCGACTTGTGCATGCAGAGTGGGCGAATTTCTGAGAGAAAGAGGAGCTTCTACAGGAGGGACAGTGAGGGGATCTAAGCTAGATCAGTCCTCACTTGATCACAGGCACCTGTCTGCCATTGACTGTGGGCTGAGAGCGCATCATAGAGGAGATTCTTCAGTGTTTTCAGTTTGGGAGACTTTCTTGAGAGAGGGTGGCGCACTTCCTGAGGAGAGGAGGTCGTTGTGGATCCGGATTGAGGATTGAGCAGGTGAGACTTCCGGAGTAGGTCTTCCTCGGTGATTGAGGAAGAACTGTGACAATCAAATATCAGATTGACTGAGATATGACTGAGGGCGACTTTCCAGTGTTGGAGGAGGGGCACACATTTCCATGCAGAGAGAGGGGCGCACATTTCCATGCAGACTGCAGGCCTTCATCTTTGACAGAGCAGATCAGGGCTGAAGGTGAGAGAGGTGGTACAGGCAGAGATAGACTTGCAGAGATATCCAGATCCGGACAGACAGCAGGGGCGAATTTCCTATGTGCATGCATCAGCTTTTGCATGCAGATCTAGGGTTTTGATACCCATCAGGTTCAACTGCATTCTTCTGAAGTTTTGTATGTATTTATCTTCTTCTTACTTTGCTCTGGGCTAGAGAAAGAAGAAAGTCCCCATCGGAGCTGGTTTTCCCCATTGGGGTTTCCAGGATATATTGTGAGTTTACATGTGTGTTTGTTGTTTTATTGGTTGAAGTGTTAAGAGATCTGGTAGTATTTTTGTCTAAAGTCTTTACAGGTTATTAACTTATTTCGGCTTATGGAGAATCAAATCATTGAGATCTCAGGGTTTCCAAAGCGAGTAGTGACCTCTGGATAACACTAACACACAATTCACCAATAGCACCTCGTTCTGGTATGATGGCATGATGGATACATATATGAGCACTTCACCTGGGTATTCTCAGTTGATATGTGGGTGGATAGAGTTAACTGAAGGTTTGTCTCCTATGTTGCAGGAAATGCCCCCCGGTCCCCACGACGTTTCGCGCTGGAAATGCATGTCATATGGCGCGGAAACGTGTTTCCATATGGATGGGCGCATTTCCTTATAGATGAAAATGCATCTTATGTCTACGGATAAGAGTTTCCAATACGGATCGTGTCCATACGGCTGTGTTTCCCCAGAAAAACACTCTCGTATGCTTTAAAATTTTGTTTTTTAATTTAAAAGGTTATTTTCTAATTAAAATCTACGTTACCAGATCTGTGGGCCCTAGGTCATGTGGATCCGTGGATCCCTGGTTCAGATATGGATTCAGATCTTCCCAGGATCCGCTTTTGAAGGTATACCTCATCAAAATTACAAAGGACGTTGAAGCTTAGACAGTATAGCATTCACTGCTTACGAATGGAAGAAGGGTGGAGTCGCTTGGTGAATCATGGCTGTTGGTCCCAAACTTTCTATCAATCATAAATTCACGAGTAATAGTTGGCAATCTTTTAATTATTTGCATTGGGGATGACATTGGGTCTACAAGTTGCCGCAGCTAGCATGAGCAGCCTGCATGAAGCGAGAGCTCGAAGGCACTCCTTTCACCTCATCATGAGCGGTCGCACAAAATCATTGCCTCGTGGTCTTAGCCTAAAGCAGTTCAATATCTCTACCGTCTATGTAAAACACCAGAATTGTTTCGGTCTCCCCTTGACTATGTTTATTTAGTTAAGGTGTATACTATATAGACAAATATTACACCAATTATTTGCATATACCTGGCATTTTAACTTTTAGTAAAATAATTAATGTCCTATATTAATTATTAATTCTAAGTAATATATAATAATTACATGTGTAAGTGTAATTGTCATGGCTATGTAATTTAATGTTATTTTGATTTTTTAAATTTTTTTATACAAGTTAAATATTTAAAAAAATTCTATTTTAAATTTTATATAAATTTTATTTTCAAAATGATAAAAATATATTTATATTGTTTGTACTTGCCATTTCCTCACCGTATCTGGATCATGGCTTTTAAAAAACTCGGCGGAACTGGATCCGGATTCTGATCCTGGTAACTTAGATTAAAATGAGATGTCTAGAAGAGTCCAAAACAGCCAGAAAACGGAGCCCCAGAACGCCCACTGGAAGGGGACTAGTCATGCAGAGAAAATGAAGTGAAATTATGTACCAATGGAATATGAAGTGAGAAAAGTCAAAAGATGAGAAGTTGTACCTATCCAAATAATTAATTTTCCAACTCATTCTGTTCATGTTTCAATGCAGCAGAAGAAAATCTTTGTGTATACAATCCACAAAATTTTCTATAAGCAAGCTGGAAAAAGTAAATGAGCATTAAAAACAACACTTGTGTTCCATCTCTCAGAAGTTTGTACTTAATAGTACAAAATTTGACTTTAATTTTGTGCAAATCAGTATATACAATCCTGCAATCAATTTTTTATTTTTTACAACATATCATTTTTCCACTGAATGCAACTACCGCGACTCCTACAAAGGATATGTAGAATAAAGTTTCTCACGAATTATTACTAAAACCCTATAGCTCTTGCCCTCAGATTTATGCACAGGAAGGCGTCTCTATGGCACCAATACTGAGATCCTTCGAGTATAGATCTTGTCCTATGTTTCTATGTAAGTATGTTAGTGACAGGTAACTTTTATAGCTAATCTGTAAGAAGGTCAAATATAACCACTAACTTTGTAAACTTTGTCTTGTTAATAAGCTTTCCACTTCACTAGAGAATTAAGATACAAAGGCAACAATAACAAACAAATTTTACAAGGCTTTTTGAACCAACACTTGTATACAAGTCAAGAAACACCCAATAGCAGGAACATTGGATTTTACAACGGCATTCCTTTACATTTTATCTTTGCAATAATAGCCCCTTTACTGAAATGCCACAACCATTTCTACATGCAAATTACATGATGGACAGACTCCCCATTAAATTCATACCCTAAAACAAAAATATATATTCCAAATTTTAATGCAATGCTGCCAACTATACAATAATAGAAGGTGTCCTACACATTAAGGATCCCCTCACATAATGTAAGTATCTTCTCTGATCTTAGTATTTACTATTTAATGGCAAATTATTCCTTGTGAGGTTTTATAACAAACACACAAGGAACTCATCAGGTCAATTTGGCCATCAACACATTCATGGCGAAAGAAAACAAAATTTGAAATAGTAAACCCCATAATTAACTATGTCAATCCACCATCAACCAAAATCTTATTTACAACAAAGGGCAGTCCAGCATTATCATTTTATCGCAGATGACTAAAAAGAACATTTGACACAGGAAATGGATGCAACAATAGATATAGTGAACAATAATAAATATAAAAATAGACCTATAAAACCTATCAATGGGATGATCCAAGTACTAAGGAGTATCATTTCTAATATTCACCTTTTATATTTACCTAACAAAAATTGTGATCACAAGTCAGTCATGCATGAGAGAGAAATAATTTAATGATATCGTGATGTTCCCCACGTAACTGAAATTCAAGAGTGTATAACAAAATGCTAATATATTTCCTTTCTTGAAACTATTTATCTATTTTTCATATGCTATACCTTAACAGAACGCCAATGTGAATTTGGCCATCGAACCTGATCCAAGTCACTTATGCCAGTTATGGTGCCCATATATCTGCAAGAAGCATATAATATATTTTAACAGAAATTTTGGACATGTGATATGTAAGTAAACTCACAGATGAATAGAAACAGACGAGGAAAACATCAACAGAAGAAAACCAATCGGGAGCACTCCAAACAAACAAAAAGTAAGAAAACAGTGAGTAATCATGCGAAAGGCCTAGAAGATGTAGAAAAAATTGCAAAATTAGATTTCAAAAATATACAATTAATAATGACAGTACCATTTAGAAAAGCTACATTGTCTGCTATAAAATACAAACGGCTAATTCTCTATTGATCCAACTCTAATACCAATAGTTTACAATAAAATACTCAAGCAATGAGTAGTATTTCCACTTAGTTGAAGTCTCAGGGTACAACATATTTTCTTTTGATGACTGCAATCCAGAGTATTGTCAGAAAAAACCTACAGTGCTTGACAATTAATCATTCATGTCAACTTATCTACAAACATAATACGTTTTTCCATTTGCCAACATTAAATTCTTTACAAGCATTAAATAAACAATCAACAGAGATGTTGGCCATTCTGAACTGTCTCAAACTAAGCAGCATCTTGACCAGTCTACTGTCTATTGAAGCCCCTTTCTCCTTATATTAATCATGTTCACCCTAGCATCACGCAAAAGGTACTCCATTGCAGAACTGAAGAATGGAAACACATTGGTACGAGATCCACCTATAGATGATCCAGGATCCATATTCCTTAAACCCGAATCTGCTAGGGATACTTTCCTGGTTTCAAAGCACCCAAAGATCTGCTCAAGATCTATTTCCATCTTGCCAGAAACCTCAAACCAGCAGATCCTCCAAAATAAAACCATTTAAAACAAATCAATAAAATTAAAAAGGAGAGGAATGGAACCCAAAAGCCCAAACTTTTCCCCATAAAATAACCGCTCCTGATATCTTAAAACACACAAATCTGAGGTATTCCTATCAATGTGTATTTCTGTGGTTACGACTGCAATTTGCAATGAAATTTAATAGAATATATGAATTGTCTAGGTTTATGGATGGTTTGCTAAACAATATAATATGTATAACATTTCAACATAGCAGGATCTTGACATTTCAAAAGACTAGCAAATACAATCCAGATCTGGATCAATGCCAGTTTCCATGCATCTCAGTATAAACATTAACGAACTAAACAAATAACAACGATATTATGTAATGGTTCAAAATTACGATTCTCCTATGGCAAATGGAAATGTCTCCTGCTAGACTTCAGGGTGCTAATGGAATCAACTTTCCAAGTAGTGAAGCAGACCACAAAGCAAGATACTCCGCACTTCGTTACGCTTTGGGTGGAAATCCCCAATATAGAAGTCGATCAACATGTTCGAAGTTCTAATACCTTTGACTTCAGCAAAAGAACTTTAGTCGGGAAGTTTATGGACAACGGGTCATCCCCAAAGACTTTATCAAGTAGGTTGAAGACTAAGTTGCCAGGGTACCCGTACCTGGGGATAGGGTACGTGTACCCGTACCGGGTACCCATACCCGGTACTTGGGTACTCGTAAGGTACGTCTCCTACCGTACCCTGTTGTACCCCATACTGGCTCCACATACCCGAGACTCCATTATAAAAAAAGGGGTACTTATAGGCAAGATGGTACGCCATACCCCGTGTTTGGGTACTCCGTACCCCATGTTTGGGTACTCCGGGGGTACGACCAACTCAATAAAATGCAATCCGCTGGGGAAAATGTAATGACCCCCAACCAAATCTAAACTATTTTTTCGCTAACTGTGTATGGAGTTTGGTTCAAGACTTGTATCAAACACTTTGCAACACTGTTCAAATTCCACTGAATATTGTCCATATCTGGTAGACTGATTTTGCATTGATTTACAGTGAATGTTTTTATGGTTTTATGTTCAGGACTCATGGAACATAATTTAACTACCAAATCTGCACATAAAAATTATACATATGTATTTAACAGTGAGAAATACACTCACATCAATCGAGGAATGTATTTGCAATTTTTAATTGCCTGTAACAGCAGTACAAATAGGAGGTCTGAGTTCGAGAGTTTGTTACAGCTGCTTGGTACAATGATTTATCAAATTTTATGTAACTTCCAGTATTCCAATTGATATCTACTGAGTCTATGATTTATCAAAATTTATGTTTTAAATTTTCAATGTGAATGTTCATTGTTCAATGAATCATTGAATTTAGAATTATGAATCATGATTCATGATTCATAATTTATGGAGATATCTGAAATATGATGTGACTGTGACATATATATATATACATATACACAGTAACCTCGACATAACCAAGTACCCTGTTTCAAAAAGTGGCGTCCCCGTCCCCGTCCCCACGTTTCTTGGCAACTTAGGTTGAAGATATGTTATTATCCTCTCATCAATGTTGTTTATATCCAGCTCGGTACCATGGAAAGTGTTATTTCACCTTTCCATTTAATCAAGAAGAAGATAGCGACCAAACTTTCTAGGGAGGTCCTTTGTTTATGGGCTCAAGTGGACTGTAGATTTTGATCCTTAGAAGGAAACCCCAATGATCTGATTTGGGTAAGGACTTCGTGTCTCCCTCTCTATGTATGGAGGATAGAAACCCTAACCTCTATCGAAAACACCATAAGTAATCTCTCAATGCAATATGCAATAGAAGCTAACAATCACGTTTACTCTTACACAAGACTCTACATTAAGGTAAATCTCTAAAATCGTTGAGGTAGTGGTCACACTCAAGAACAAGGATTGATGATATACTTGCAAGCAAGACCATGAAGAGATTCCATTCAAGAGCAACCAATGTCAAAAGAATGACAAATTTGCGAAGGATTGTGCTTAAAATCAAAGCTAAACAACACAAAACAAGAAATGTTGGATGTTGGTTATAAAATTTCAATAATTGTCAGCGGTGGCTTGTTGGGTCAATGAAAGCAAGAATCTAATATAGCCCCCAAAAAGGTTCAAGTCCTACCAAGTGACATGTTTGTGCTTGTGCTAACCCCAATGGATGCACACCAGCACTCGCAACAACAATTGTGCCAGTTAAAGTCCATCGCAACTTGGACAAAATAGGATTCACCCCATATGCACAACAAGAAATTAAACTTAAAATTTATATAAAAAATCCTTCTAATGGAAAGGCAAACAACATAACATGGAAAGAAAACGGAAAGAAAATTGCAACACAAGGAAACATCCCCAAAAGGAGATATATTAATTTAATTCCTATGGGGTGCTTGCAAAAGAATAGAAAAAAGCAGTGTTACACGGGGACGCGTTCCCTAGGGTTGGGGGCGCGCCCCCCTCGCTCCCCGCGCCCCGGGGATTTGGGGGCTCGTAGCGAAACGTTTCCCCTCGTCCCCAATTTGGAGAAACTTCAGGAAACGCATGGGGGAGCTCGCCCCCTATTTTGAATCGCGCACCGATGAAGTGGGGGGCGCTTAGGCGCTCATTCCTTACTAGAGTTGTTCAGTAGTAATGGTAATATTAAATTCTTAAAGTAAAAGTGGTATTTTCCTTATCTTTCATTTTCTATCCTTTTACTTAAATTTTTAACATTACCATTAATTGTTTCAGGATGTTTGAGAGTGGTTCCAACCTTATCGGAGTTCATATGCAAAAAGTAGAATTTTTAGATTCCATTCATAATTCAACAGACTTAACAGTTTTCAGGATTTCAGGATTGCAACGTTTCCACTGGATTCTATCATGTATGAGGTTAAGGGATTGGCATTTAATCAAGCGCATCAACCTCTCTATGTACCTTGATGTTGGTGGTGTTGATTGTTGAACTTCTCTATCATGACCTTAATCAAAATGTTCCCTTTAGTCAAGCAAAAATCACTTATTAAGCATGGGAATTTTTTTTCTAATTCTACCTTATTTTAATGCTTGATTTAGGAAGTTTCATCAAAATTGTAGTGCGTTGAGTAATGTCCCTCGAGGATCAACTTCGAAATTCAAGGTAGAGGCAACAACTAAGAGCCTAGAGGAGGGGGGCACAAGGTGTTATTGATGAATAGGATCCCATTATAGGATTAGTAGTTCACTCCTACATAATTGTATGTTGGACTTGAAAGCCTTAAATAATGTGATTTCCTCTAGAATCATGAAGAAATAGGATCCTCAAGTCACAGTTCCCCATTACAACATCTATGCCATGGATTCACACAATGTTGAAGTGTATTGAATCATTGAAGAATTAGACTGTATTTACAGGGAGCAGCTTAAATTGTATTTACACGTGATGAATTGTTGTTGCTGGTATTTAAAACCTCTATATTTTTTATAATTTTTATGACCTTAACGCCCCCCCGTCCCCCTCGAATTTCCCTAAAATTTGGGGGTGGTCTCCACACGTCCCCAATGTGCGTTTCCCCGCTCCCACGCTCCCGCGTCCCGGAAACTTGGGGGAACATTGGAAAAAAGAACAACATGAACAAGAAAAACCTATACAAACAACTCAAAAGATTAAAAACCCAAAATTGAAAAGTTCCTCTCAAACCCCTGTGAAAGTCAATTCGACAAGAAATAGAGAATAATCAACAAAATCACAAAGATATAGAAACATATAATGTAGCCAATAGTGAATAAGAGAAGAGACATCCAATGAGGACTTCAAAGATGAAGACTTGACACATCACCAACAACTAGATGAACTTCCAATCTTAAAGAATAAAGAGACTTGCAATAACTGAAAGTGAATCCTAGCCAAACAATGAAATCCAACGACTCAACCCTAAATCACAAAATAAGCACAAAAATCAATCTCTACTGGAAGAATGAGACCAAGGAACATCAGACTCCAAAGATGAGGCCCTAGGCGATCAAATTGCACATATATAAGCCTAGGACATAAAATCTAAATTTGTTAAGCAATTAAAATCATATGCTATTGCACTATATAGGGCTAGGAAGTAGGATCATGAAAAATGTTATACATATTTTTGTAGAGAAGAATATATTATGGCGGCCTCACTAAAAAAACTGAATTTAGACAAAATCGTTCTCTTGCTGAAAATCATTTGCTGGAAATAAGTCGAGCTTCGATAAATAATGCCAACAAAGCCTTGTGATGCATAGGATCATAGCAATCCTTTGGATCCTCGACTTCCCAACCTAGATTACAATATTGAGTATAACTATTAAACATTGGATAGAACCGTGCTTCAAGCAAAATGATGCCAATTAGCAACTGCTATGCTTTAAAGTTTTAACAACTCAATAGAGAAACAGTTGTGAGGGATTTCAATATGCTCTATAGTCAGTCACTGAAAACAAAAAGAAATGTAGTTAAAAAATCCCTACAGGGACACTCTAGAAGGGATTGTGCAATTGAATTAGGTGCTTGATATATAACAAGCCAAATAAAGGGAAATTGCACCTAGACCAACAAAAGGACATATGAAACATCATTGTTTGAGCTTTCAAACAAATTCTTCGTTCATGAAACCCCCTTGAAAGATGATACATCTTTTATTATGATATTATTAATTATATTTTAGACAATAAGCCAATTACTGTGAACATCATTGAACCCTTAAACTTAAGTCCCATCTTGAACAAATCCAATCCTAATTGTTTTATCTAGAGGGCTTTGAAGATTTAGTTTATTAATCCTAGAATACCCCTTATCAATGGTTGGGATCATCCTCGTATATCTTGGAAATAGCGATAAAAGGTCAAAAGAAGAGGAGAATGTCACAGATCGACTTTAGAGAGAAAGCATGGGTAATTTAAGCTTTAGGCTTCACAAAACCTAACAGAAAATATATTTACCGGGTTATATAGACGCGTTAACACCCCAAGAGACTCTACATGGAAAGAAACTAAATCATGCACAATAAGCAAAAAAAACACATGAGATTGAAATGAATTTAGATTTGATTTAAGCAAGCTAACATAGACAATAACATTTTCATTGGATGGTGAATGCAAGTAATATTATGGAAATGACAATGATTTTGGCTTCATCCTTGAAGACTTTATTAAAAAATAAAGTAATATTCATACACACAATTTAAGGATCTCTATACAAAATCCCCACCTAGGAGGCAAAAAGCTCAAGAAAAATACTAGATAGTATTACTCGCATACACTACGAATCATATTTTTGGCTATGCAGTAATTTGTTGTTTATGTTATAACCATAAAGGAGAATCTTCCAAAAGAAATCGGATAAAGCTTCATGGGTCGATGGCTTCTAAAAAACTTAAGACAAGAAAATGGCCACACTATTAAAGATGATCTCTTGGGTAGATTAAAAAGTGAAAAAGGAAGCACAACTCATCCTTAATGGAATCTATTCCAAAATAATAACAAAAACTTTTCCAACTTCTCTCATTCGATCCTATCTCTCGATGCAACTCTTCCCACAAGATTTTGAGAAAGTTCCTAGCAAACGGACTCACGATCTATAATCCCGTACCTATAAAACAAGAAGGCATCATCCTGAAGAGACATATTTCTAACAATGTAATTCTAACCTAACATATTATGCAGTGACTTAATTTGTCATTACCAAAATCTGTGTTGTAGTTTATTAATCTCAAGAGTTTCAATCCAACTCTAGGATATCTTCAGGAGTCGAAAAGACTCTCAACATAGTTGTACCTCATAACCAAGTATTAACTAGTCATTTTCTCTAACATCCAACAAATGACCACAAAAGTAGGTCAATGGGACTATTTGGTAACATGATGTCAATACAAAGTGCCAACACTAAGGTGGCTCCTAAATAAATATAAAGCAAGATGTGGAACTCTAACCTAAATCCAAAAAGAGATAACAATAAAGATGGAGAGCAAACCCAGAAGAGATAAGTACAAAGAGAGTTGATACCAAAGAAAGATATACAAAGAGAGTGGGTCTAGGAATTGTGATATGGAGATTATGTCATGGTGCGTTGGAAGCACTAGAGGCATCTCTCTAACAGAGAAAGATATACAAAGAGAGTGGGTCTAGGAATTGTGATACAAAAATGGAGATTATGTCATGGTGCACTGGAAGCACTAGAGGCATCTCTCCTAACATCCGAACCCGTATGAAGAAATCTCAAGATAATAATATGTCAGAAATAAGAACTGGAAGAACTAAAAGAAGAGCTATAATGGATAGTGTGTCGCCGTTGAGGATGGGGAAACTCTTGTTGTGATCTAGACGTAGTTGAGCGACTGTTGGGGTAGGGTCGAAGCTGGCCACATTGCTGGGGACGGATGG
Organism: Larix kaempferi; assembly: GCA_027924585.1. Taxonomy (NCBI): domain Eukaryota; kingdom Viridiplantae; phylum Streptophyta; class Pinopsida; order Pinales; family Pinaceae; genus Larix; species Larix kaempferi. The sequence continues at coordinate 4,156,339 of BSBM01000123.1, forward strand.
ATGTAGAGGTGGTCTATCATGTCCTAACTGATTTGGAGTCAAAAACAGTATCGACCTCTCCCAATCTCTTGGTGCCCCTAGAAGAGGGGAGCACCGAAAAGAAGGAAGTAATCTGCTAAGCCAACCTACATAATCAAAGAGAGATACACCAATAATGTTGGGTGTTAATATTCATTTACGAGTTTTGTAAACTATGAACAAGAGGTCTCTAGGCATCACTTAGTTTAGCACTATCATCATGATTAATATTATTTGGATGTAGCTTAGTTTCCGAGGTTTCTATTATCTTCCTTTTGGTGTAATTTCCTTCCTTCACGATGATTTTTTCATTCACTAAGCACATAAAAGGACTAGTTGTGGGCATGCTCAACTAGGGCCGATATTTTGATTCTATCATCTCCCATATCAACACAATGCTCTTTAATCCTTACATGACTGGATCTACCTATCTCACCAATGTACAATTTGTCGCATGAACAAGCAATTGTGTAAGCCCCTTTGTATAAAGTAGGGCTTGGTGGGTTTTTTGTTGAACCAACTATTCTGCCAATTGTATTCAAGGGGAAGAAAGCCATAGCTATGTTTACCTTCTTTAGGTTTTTTTGCTAGTTTGTCTGTTGTCCTTTGGATATAGGGTAGAATAATTTGCATACCTCTTTCTTCTTGATCTCGTGCGAGGTCCTTTTCTTGCTTTTTCAATAGCTCTCTCAAATTGCTTCCTTTCATACCCATTCTTCCTAAATACCTTCAACAAATGATTTAATTCGTGTTCAATATGATCTTCATCAAATATTCTCATGGCCCTATCACCAATTTATTAATAACACCATGTTTTTGGGTTAGGAAGTGAAGTGATTTCCCATGAAGATATCTATTAATACGTGTCTTCTTTCCATATGATTGTTGTGTCAAGGAGCCATCATCTTTTTTAGGCGATAGAAAATCCAAAAAGTGTATGCTACTCTCATCAACTATTTCTATTGTGAACTTGATGTTCTCAGTTTAATTGTTCAAGTGATTGAAGAACTCTTCTAAGGTCTCCTATCCATGGGGCCATATTATATTAATATCAATCACATACTGCTTCCACAGTTTGGGTTTAAACGGTGAGGCTGCCAAGGTTAATATTAATTATGATGATCTTGATAAACAACGTGATGTTTGGAGGCCTCTAGTTCATAGTTTGTAAAACTCGCAAAGAAATATTAACCCCCAACATTAATAGAATTTTTCTCTCTAATTATGCAAGTCGACTCATTCTTGTAGAGGGAAAATGACTTATTAATACTTGGGCATGAAACATAGCTATGGTGAGTCTTTTTCACTCCCGAAGATGATCCTGGAGCAAGATTGAAATTGTTGAGATTAATAAATTGTAACGCAGATTCCAATTATGAGAAATATAATTCTAGTTCAAGAAGTTATGCATTTCAAGAATAGGGCAAAAAGGAAGACACTAGTCATTAAACTCAACAAGGTCGATGCTTTTCAAATAAAACAATTATTTTCTTTTTGAATTTGTGTGCATGTTTGTATGTCATCATAATGAAAACATGGATAAAGCTTCTAATTTCAACCACTAGATTGTTCTGTTATTATATAGGAGACTAGAACCATTTTGTATAGATTTTGAGTGGGTTTTGGCTATCACCTTTCTTCTATTTCTTCATAAAAGCACTTGAAGCATTTGGAAGGACACTTGACAAAGAGAGGACATTAGGTTGAATACACAAAAATAAAATTGCACGAGGTGTTAAATCCTTAACTTGTTCACTATTTGTTAATTACTAATCCTTCTTGCAAGAGTTTCAATGATATTATACCAAAGAATCAATAAAGTTTGAATTTATTTTTTTTGGCTTTTACAAGAAACACTAACATTTCAAAGTGTAATATTTATGTTATAATTAAGTCACCGAACACGTCCATATCCGCACAGGTGTCCCGTGGGGTCGTGTCCAACACAACCACGGCTTCAACACGTGTTTTTTTGTGTCCCTATTCCCAAACACAAAAAAACACGTCCCCAACACGTGTTGAAGCCGTGTCCCGAACTTGTCAAGGCCATCCTCCACACCAGCAGCATGAGGGTTAGGGTAGCGATGAGTTTGTTGATTCATGCATGGAGGAGGATTATTGACATATGAGATTCTTCCATCTTGATCTCATCTATGATCTACCCATTTTTGTATTTACTATTTACTACTACTAGTTTCCATTGGCATTTCGACATCTAGGTAATACATTTTGATTTTGATGACTTAATGACAAATACGGTTTCGACATCTTGAGCTATCATCTTTGTGTCTCATTAAAACGTTTCCTCTGTGTCCTGATTCTAGCGGTCACCGTGTCCATGTTGGACACTCTTATTTTCGTGTCCTCCATGTCCCGTGTCCTCGTGTCAGGTGACTTAGGTTATAAACAACACAATCTCTCAAATTCTCGATTTCCAAATAAGTTATTCTCACAGGAATCTCTCTTATCATGGACTTCAACTTTGTTTCTCTCGTCTATCTTCCTTAGTCAAGAACTCTATTTTCCTAATCAAGTCGAGAAACAAAATCACTTGCTTGAATTTGACGGAACTTCCTAATGAACATTGTCTATATAGCATTGCCTCTACAAACGTCTTGATCTTAAAACCCTTTCAAATTTTATGAAGGAGCTAACGAAAACTATTAGAATCTTTTTATGGCAAGGAGGAAAACGCAAAGCAAAAAGAAATTTTTGCTAATTGTCCAAGAAAATGATCAAGATTCCATTAAAGAAACAAGGTCTTGGTTTAAAAAAATTAAGAAACCAAAAACTCAAGAATGTGCATTTTCATTAGATCTAAGCTAGCATGGAAAAATATTAAATATCTCATGGAATCATAGCCCTCGACATTAAATACTTGAAAGTAAGTAACAAAGTTCAAACATCAAATCAAAGGTTCTCCCATTTAGAAAGCATTGAAGAAAACTACAAAATTAATTACTTAGAAACTCTATCGTAACCCACAAATTGACCAGCGTATTTTGGTTTGGAAAGGTAAAATTCAGAGCAATGCCCTAAAGAAAACTTTATATGGAAATGAGGAATACACAAGGCAAAAGGGAAATTTAATTGATTGTGTAGAAAAAAGGTCAAGCTTCCATTAAAGAAAGGAAAACTTGGTTTAAAAAAAACAAACAAACCAAAAAATCAAGCATGTGCATTTTCATCAAAGCCAAGCTAGCATGGAAAAAGATGACATCTCCCAGCATAGGGTGGAAGCATAGTTCTCGACGTTAAATACTTGGAAGAAAGTAACAAAGTTCAAACCAATGTCATCAGGTTTGGATCACTCATCGAATTGATAGAGCCAAAAAATCTGAACCATAGCAAAATGGAAAAAAAATGGACCAAAAAAACGATCGACCAAAAACTTTATAAAATAATCAAATTAAAAAAAAAAAAAAAAATTCATGTGCATCCATATGAATCCAAACCAATTTACACAAATATTCAAAAAATCTCATGTATTTAGCAAGTAAGGGTGCATATAGCCAACATAGCACCGAGTGCAATTCATCCCTAAACCTAAATACATCGACAAAGAGGCTCTAAATGGCCTCTAGAGTCCAAAAATAAGCATAGTACCAATCAATAACTATAGTCTACTGTCTACAATCAGATCCTATGGTACTACTAGTCTAGACTCTAATTGTACATAGTAGACACCCTACAAGTTTGATGAAACCTCCTAATCCAAGCACTAAAAAAAGATAGAAAAAACTTCACATGCCTAATAAGTGATTTTGCTTTAATGTAGGGTACTTTTTTACTAAGGTCGTGACAAAGGAGTAAAACAATCAACACCACCAACAACGAGGTACATAGAGGGGTTGATGCGATTGATTAAATGCATATGCCCTATTCTCATACATGATAGAATCCAATGGAAACCTTACAATATGAAACCCTGAATACTGTTAAGTCTATTGAATTCTAAATGAGATCTAAAATTCTACTTTTTGCATATGAAGTGCGAAGAGGTTGAAACTGTTAATGTAATTGTAACTTCAAAAGATATTCACTAGTAATTTATATTGTATTTATTAGTATATTTTATTTGTACCTACACAGAGATGTTTATTCCTCCGGTCGGGGATGTCATTATTACATTTGGTCATGTAAAGTCATTGAGGTAAATCCTCCATTGTAAGTCGAGGCAATAGATCCCCCAAGAGTCAGTTAGAATAGGGTTATTGAATCCCCTAGAGAAGTCGGCCCAATCAGATACAACTGGGGCAGACCTAGTAAGTGAAAAGGTCAAGTGAAAGATAAAGTATAAATAGAGAGTGGGGCTCTCTCATTTGGATATCACAGTCACTCACAAGTTCGCATAAGTAAGAGAGAGGACAAGTTCGCATAGGAGGAGAAGAAGAGGCGCTGCAAAAGACCATCTTTATTTTGGGGATTTTACTTTTGACATTGTATTGGTGACTATTATATCTCTGAGGAAGTTGCGGGGTTTTCTCCTTTATGGTTTCCCCAAAGAAATTCTTTGTGTCTATTGTGTTATGCTGTGCATGTTATTCTTTCAGTAAGATCCTAGATAAATATTGCCTAAAAGTAGAAAATCTAACATGGTATCAGAGCTAACCTGAAAAGAAGACACTATGCAGCTACGGAAGCTAGGGCTTCTTAATTTTTGGACTTTTCTCCACAGATCATCAACGAAAAGAGGCTAGGCTAACTCCCCTAAGGAGGGCGCATCTTCCAGTCAAATCAAAAGTTGATTCTGAGAATTACATTTTTTGGCCCATCACTATTGCCGGACGAAAACTAGGGCATCAGATATTTTGGGTTTTTGTTCACTGATTTGGGGAAGTGAGTACATTGTGCAACTTGCCTTGAGGAGGCACATCTATCTGTCCAATTACAAGTTCCAAATTCCAAGTTTGAAAAATTATATCCACCCCGTGAGACGAACTCTAACAAAAGGAAGCCAGCATGGGTACGAGAGGCAATACAAGATGCAGAGAGGTATGGCGCTCCAAAGGGGATGCATAGAGAAAGCAAGAGACCTAGGCCATACTCCAGTTATGTAGCCCTGTTGTGCCACATTATTGACAAAGAACCTTCCAACTATGAGGAAGCGACAGAAAAGAAAGAATGGAAGGATGCCATGATCGAGGAGTACCAGTCGATTATGAAGAATGATGTTTGGGATGTAGTTCCGAGACGAGAAGGGAAGACTGTTGTGACTTCCAAGTGGATCTACAAGATCAAGCATGCTACAGATGGCAGCATAGAGAAACACAAGGCAAGGTTTGTTGCACGTGGCTTCTCCCAGAAGGAAGGCATAGATTATGAGGGAGACATTTGCACCTGTAGCCAAATACACTTCCATCATATCAGTACTTGCATTGGCTGCAGTGATGAAATGGAAGGTACACCAGATGGATGTCAAGACAGCGTTCTTGAATGGTGTAGTAGAAGAGGAAGTGTATGGTGGAGCAGCCACTCGGATTTGAGACACATGACAGGTAGACTCGTGTGTGCAAATTGAAGAAGGCCTTGTACGGATTGAAACAGGCACCCAGGACGTGGTACGACAGGATGGATATTTTCCTAATGAGCTTGGGCTTTACCAAGAGTAAAGCAGATTCCATCCTTTACTACAAGGTTGAAGCGGGAAATCTAGTGATACTTCTACTCTATGTAGATGACCTGTTTATAACAGGAGAGGATGGGCTCATTGCGAATACGAAGAGGAAGCTTGCCGCAGAGTTCGAAATGAAGGACCTGGGTATGATGCATTATTTCTTAGGCATGGAGGTGTGGCAGAATGCAGATGGGATCTTCCCTGGACAAGGGAAGTATGTAGTGGAGATTCTGAAGAGATTCGGAATGATGGACTGCAAGGCTATGGCCACACCCATGGCATCAAACTTGAAGCTACTATGCGATGCTTCATCAGAGTAAGTTGATGCCACGATGTATCGTCAGATGATTGGGTCATTGATGTACCTGACGAATACGAGACCTGACATATGCTTTGTTGTGAACACATTGAGCCAGTTCTTGATGGATCTGAGACAAGTTCACCTGGTTGCTACAAAGTATATATTGAGGTACCTGAAGGGTACAGTTGATTATGGGCTTAGGAATGACATGAATCAAAAGATTAACCAGCAGGGTTTTGTTGATTCGGATTGGGCAGGCAGTGCCGCAAATAGGAAGAGCACTTCGGGATGTTGCTTCAGTATGGGATCCGGTATGATCTCTTGGTTTAGCAAGAAGTGGTCCTGCGTGGCACTGAGTACAACCGAAGCAGAGTATGTTGCAGCTTGGTCGGTTATTTATGAGGCTGTATGGCTTAGGAAGCTACTGTCTGATTTGTTTGATCCACAGCTAGAGGCGACTTGTATATTCTGTGACAACCAGAGTTGTGTGAAGTTGTCCGAGAACCATGTGTTCCGTGACAACTCGAAGCATATTGAGATTAAGTATCACTATATCAGGGATATTGTGCAGAGAGGAGCAGTGAAGCTCCAGTATATTGCGACGGACGAGCAAATAGCCAATGTGTTGACCAAGCCGCTAGCCAGAGTGAAGTTCGAGTACTTCAGAGAGAAGTTTGGTGTTCTTCAGATCAAGGTTCCTTCCAAGAGGAAGTGATGAAAGTAGAAGCGCTCAAAAAGTGCGCTACGCATTCGCTTCCGATCCGGAGCGATGGTCGCTCCCTCATCGCTCCCGAGGTAAGACAGGGAGCAATTTTTCTCACCCCGAAGCGCGCTCCCAAAAATCGCTATGTATCGGAAGCGAAAGAGCACGCTTTAAAAAAGCTCTGTTATCGCTCCCGATAGAGCTCTCGTGGAACTCCGCGGATTGAAGAAGAGTGGGAGTTTTTTTGGGTTTTGGGGGAAGTTTGCTAGGGCTATAAAGCTCTCCCCCACTTCATTTCACTTCATTGTTGCCATTTCATTCACCATTGCAAGGGTTTGAGGAGCTTGGAGTGCATTTGGAGATTTTGCAAGAAGATTGGACTCTTGGAGAGCTTGGAGGAGAGATTGAAGGGTGCCATTTGTGAACGCTTGGAGGGGAGATTGAAGGCTTCCATAAGCTTCAAGGCTTCAAGCCTTCAAGCACCATTGGAGAGCCAAAGAGGTAGGCTCTAAACTCATCCTTTCTTTTGGCTTGAAATTAAATGCTTGTTACTTGTATGTTTTCTTCTCCTACTCTTTCCCATTCCTTCTCCCTCAATCTACTGCAGGCAAAGGGTTACTATTTGAACTTAATGTTTGAAACTTTGAAAGTTTGAACCTCTACAAGCACGATGATCATGGTTATTCCAATGTGGCTTCTCTTTTTGGTTCCATTGTTTGTTATGATGGTGTTGATTGGAAACCAGAGGAGAAATGATGGAGAGGATGAACAAGTGGGTAGTGGCGCATATCATGGAGAGGAGGGAGAGGGAGAGGATAGTGATGATGATGAAAGGAAAAACAAAGAGAACCACACACCCTTGTGGAAATATGACACAAAGCTTGGAGGAGGGAAAGGGGTTGGAACCACAAAATTTGCATGCCCCCATTGTAGAGTAACATTCACAAGTTCATATACCCGTGTGAGAAAGCATTTATGTGGGGTTATGCCATGGGATGAAAAAAAGACTATAGGAATCAAAACTTGTACTGAAGTGCCATCAAAAGACAGAGCCAAATATAAGAGGGTAGAGGAGGAAGCACAATACCAAACCAAAAAATCAAAGGTTGAACAGGAGACCTCAAGCTTACATAGAGGATTCAGTGCTCGAACCCCATCGACCCATGGTAGTGGATCCGTTGTCATGCCTGCAAGTTCAAGGCATAGAACAATATCAGATTTCCTTGACCAAGGTGGTAGGGATGACGTGGATGCAAAAGTGTTATCGTTTCTCTATGCATGTGGTATACCATTCCATGTTCTTCGCTCCCCTTATTGGCATGAAATGATAGAAGCCATCCATTCTGCACCTAAAGGAAATAGGAGCCCTGGGTATGACAAAGCTAGAACCGTAGGTCTTGACAAGGAAAAAGCCAAGATCCAAAATGCTTTCGGGCAATTCACAAATGCTTGGAATGAATATGGGGTTTCCATTGTATCTGATGGTTAGACAAATATAGAGGGAAAGCCATTGATAAATATTATTGGGGTGTCTACTAGTGGTGCAATCTTCCTTTCATCCCATGACTACTCTGATCGCTTCAAGACCGGCACCATTATTGCAGAAGCCTTAATTAAAACCATTGACTCTATTGGGCCATACAATGTCATACAAGTCATTACCGATAATGCTGCTAATTGTAAGGTGGCGGGAGCAATCATTGAGGATAGATACCCCAACATATTTCAGTTTGGGTGTTTGGTTCACACATTGAACCTTTTGATGCATGACATTATCAAGATGAAGGAACATGATTATAAATGGATTGGTTCATTGTACAAGAAAGACAAGTTCATGATAAGATTCATTACCAATCATAGTCATGCCCACCACATTTTCCGCAATCACTCAAAGTTGGAGCTATTGAAGATTGCAAAGACTAGATTTGCTAGTTATTACCTCACCTTCAAGCGCCTTTTGAAGGTAAGAGAGGCATTGGCTAATATGGCATCAAGTGACTCATGGCTGGTTATGAAAGACAGGGCTACATCCGCATCTGACAGGCGAGATTTTCAGGAGGTGGAGGACACCATTCTTGATGATCAGTTTTGGGCAAGTGTAAGGTATGTTTTGAATTTCACCAAGCCCATTTATCACATGATTCGGTTTGCAGATACTAATGAGCCAGTAATTGGGGAGGTGTATGAGCAAATGGATAGCATGCTAGGCCAAATAAAAGATATTGTTGAGCCAAAAGATGCCATCTTGTATGATAATATTCGCAAAAATGTGGTCAAAAGGTGGGAAAATCTTCATGTTCCACTCCATGCCTTAGCCTATGTCCTTGCACCCAAATATTATTCTCAATCTTGGTTGGCCAAACCAGTACCTGGGGGTGGGATCAGGAAAAAACCCCACATAGATCCAGAGGTATGGAATGGGTACATGCAACCATTACATAAGTTGGTCCCTGATGAAGAGGAAAGTGCCATATTGTGTGCTCAATTGAGTAAATATCTTAGTCGACATGGGGTGTTTGGTACTTTGCATGCAAACAAAGATCGAGAAAGGATTCCTCCTATCGAGTGGTAGAATATGGATGGCTCCGTCGCCACACAGTTGCATAAATTGGCCATTAAAGTGCTTTCACAGGTGGTTAATAGTTCTTTTGCAAAGAGGTGATGGAGCACCTATAGCTATATCCACAATGTGAAAAGAAACAACCTAAATGATAACCATGCAAAAATCTTGGTTTTTGTACACTACAACTTGAGATTGTTGTCTCATTATTGTGAGCGGACCAAAAGTGATAAAACATTTGTCTCTTGGGACAGCAACCCGAAGGAGGATAATTTGGAGGATGGAGCCATGGTTTTAGAGCGCTTGGAAGATGAATTGTTGGATGATGATGATATTATTGTTAACCGTGTAGCAACAACAAAGATGCCACCTCCCTCCAGTAGTAGTTTTCCACGTCCACTTCCAGTTCCAGCAACAATCCCAAATGTATCGGTTTTTTCCTATAGCTTCACAACCTCCATTGTTTCGTGGGGGTTGTGTAGCTATTGGACGTGGTTCACGACCACTTCTAGTTCCACCTACTGAGGATGAGCATCCTGATACTACTGCTAGCAATGCTCATAGATCACAGGAAAAGAAATTAGAAGTTTCCCGTGGCAAAAGGAAATATTAGTACTTGTCTTTTTCTAGATTTTCAGTACTTTGCATTTTGCAAATTGTACCTATTGACTCTTTAATATTTCTTATAGTCAATTTTGAAGACATTATATGGAAATTAAGTTTGATGTTTGAACTTTGAAGTTCATTGCTTTGTGAAATTGAATCGTTTCATTTCATGGTTGAACACTTGAACTTGATCATTTTATGTTCTCTGTTATAGTTTGGTAACTTGGTTACAAGAATTATGAGTTTGATGATTGATCATTGATCATTTGATGGGTCATGCCAAAATTACAAATGTTATATAATGAAAATGGTTGATGCTAGGGTTTATGATTTGATGATTTGATGATTTGATCATGATGACAATGTTATAAGCTATAGGTTATAACTTATAACTACTAGATGATTGATGTTATATAGTTTAATCCATGTTTTTATGTTTTTTGTAACTAATTCAACATTCTGCATGGTTTTGTTCACATATATGCATCAAAATATATAAGAAATATATATTATATAAGAAACGCTCATGAAACGCTTCCAACCCGGAAGCTTTTGAAAATTTTGTTTTCGCTTCGCTCCCGCTTCCTGCTTCGGATGGCGTAGTAGCCTGAAAAAATTAATGGTACTGATAAAAATTTAAGTAAAAGGATACAAAATGAAAGATAAGGAGAATGCCACTTTGACTTTAATAATTAAATATTACCATTTAATGTTACTAATGATTACTAAGGCTAGGTTTTTTGCTATTAGTGTAGGCCTTTTTCTGTTCTTAAAAAAAAAAAAATTAGGGACAAGAGCCACGACTGTACGACGCAGTACAGAACCGGTCATTTTGATACGGAACCAGTCGGTCAGGTGAAAATAGGCTTGTTCTTGTACAGAACCGATTGATTCGATATGGACTAGCCATTTCCGGTTCAAGGTGACGGTTCAAACCGATTGGGTGCTTAAACTGGTCAAACCGACCGGTTTTGCCAGAACCAGACCAATTCTAATAACATTGGTTCAAACATCAAATTGTGATCTTAGTTCAAAAATTCTCCCATATATAAAAATCATTGAAGAACATTACCAAATTAATTTCTTACAAACTCTATTGGAACCCACTAATTGGCAAAGCTTATTTTGGTTTTGAAATCTAAAAATAGGAGCGATCCCCTTTAGGGAGTATTCAAAAACTCTAGAACATAATATTTTGGTGAAAAAGGGTGTAAACAAGCTCTTGAGCCTTCGTTGTTGGAAGGAAGTATTGAAATCTCCCGCTAATTTTGTTCATCTCACTACTCCCTCCACGGAGGACTTTGAGATGTTGTTATCGTTATAGAGGGAAGACTATGGGATATTTCTTTGTCTATTGATAATAATTCAATGAAAGCAAGCTAACCATTACTCACATCAAAGATTCCACAACACGATCTATTAAAAGGTTAAAGAGAATCAAATTTGGTGATTATTTTCTCTCCTTGACCAACACTTTCTTTTGGTTGTTCACAACCAAGAAGCTAATAGCGGATAATAATCTTAAGAAAACAAGAATTGGTGCACCATCTAGGTGACCCCTTTATCTCTTAGAATAAGAAACTTTGAGTGTCGCTTTCATTTTTTGGAAGTGCACCAATTATGAGGAAAAGGAAATCAATTAGATGCAAAAATAAGACGTCAATAGTTGGATCACTAAAGAAACCCTTCCAAGAATTACCTTTGAAAAAAGAGCAATCCAAAGATATTTTTTCATGAAACATCCATCTCTTAGTTTTGGGCAAGGCATATAGGTAGAGCTAGGGCAAGGAATCTCATTATCAACCCTGGGAGATTGTGCAATTCCTAGAGGGCAATGTTTTGGACATATCTACAAATAATGTCATTGAAGCAAGTAGCCTTCTCAATGAGCTTAAACTAGCAAGTAAGCAAGAAATGTGTTCATGAAGTGCTACAGTATCTCACTAGAGAGTAATGCACATAAAATGGTAAAGGGCATTACTAACAACTTGCACGTAGTGTTTATTCATTATGGACTTTCTAAGCATAATTCAAAGACTATTGGGAGGTCTTCCAAGAGGATGGATGATTCTTCTAAAAATGATTCTGAATCTATAATATCTTGAAGGTCTTCAAAAGATTTTTCATACAACCACGATAAGGATGATGAGGATGTTAATATCGGTATGCTTTCTTCTTCCCTTGTTTTTAAAAGAGAATTAATTGAAAATGTTTGGGATGAGTCTCTCCAAAATATTGATATGCCTTCCTTTCATTCTACCTCTAAGGATGAGGAAGGGGAGAATTATAACAGGGTTTATGAACCTCATGATTTGATCATATTTATGACACCAAACACGAGGAGCAAACTTTAGACCCTGAAATAATAACTTTCGTCGTCCATTTTTCTGAATTTGAAGCTGAGTAGCGTATAAAATATAAAGAACGACTTTTGATTCAAGAAGAGCGTGATTTTCCTTGTAGTGTGGAGGTGATAATGGTTGTTATTTCCAAACAATAAAGAGCTTTGTCGATTTGGTATTGTATTCTCAATCTAATTTTATTTCAGCAACAATTTTTGAGACTAGCTCCACTTAGGCTATGGATGTTATGGTGACCCAATTGACCAAAGAGCTTACGATTTATTTTGGAGGTAAACAAAGAAGAACTATTGATTTTACACAGTCTTAAGTATTAGTAATTAATCACGCTATGAGTTGTTGTCAGTGGCATATTTGTTTTCTCTAGTTGTTGAAAACATGAAGACATTCTATAGAATGGATCAATTGGATCATTGGTTACATTGGAGGTTGGATTATGATGAACAATCCCATTGTATTCACTAGGCACATGCCTTGCTTCATTGGCTTTTGAGTATGTCGATCAATCATGACTCCCATTAGTTAGGATAGGTTCGTTTTCAAAAACGGGGTGTGTTATTTGTGATTTGCAAAAAAAAGGTATTAGGTCTAGGTTTTGAGTTGGTACTTTGGTTTTAAATTTGAGTTTGTTTTCCTTTCAAATTTGGTTTGTTTTAGTTTTCAAGAATCGTCTTTTATGACACAAGAGTTCATTGTGATTGGTAAAAAATTGTAAGAATCCTTATCCATGTCTCTTGGTCTATTCACATGTAGAATTGAACTTTTTTGAAGACATGGTCAAAGTTTTACTTGGGACTCGAGAAAAAAGTTGGTCTTGGCATTACGTGTTGGATATCTATGTTTAATCTAGAAGTTCAAATGTTTTGTCTTTAGCCAACTGGGAGTCTAGCTGAGTCAAATCAAGTTATAGGGTCACATATGAGCTGAGAGATATGAATCTATGACTAGTTTCTAGGTTGTGCTCTTCAAAATTTACATCAACATCTGGAGTTTTAGGATTCTCAACATGTAAGACTTTAGTATTCATTGTAGAACTGTTATCGCTACCTCCTATTGTTAGTCACATGATTGTATCTATCTTTGACTACTATGGGAAAGAGATCTTATGTAATGACTTTACATCCCCTCGATATTTGGGGTTTTCTGTTATACACTGGAACTTGCATTCACAGTTTTGCTAATAGAGATCATCAACTTCTTGGCAACTAATTTCATAAGTGTTCATTGAATTTTGTAAGTGGTTTGATATTATCGATGTTTATTTGCCTTGGGCATATCACATACCTAACCAACTCTCTTTTATTACTTTTTTCCCACAACCATTCGACTTAAGGCACTGATTACTTAATTAAACTTGGATTTCTAATATCAAGTTTTACCAGTGTTTTAAAAACCATCAAACTGAAATAGATACTAGCCAATTTGGTTAGTTCAACTTTAAAGAATAACAAAACCAATCAATGACCAATTTTATATTGAACCAATCAAATCATGTGGCTCAATTGGTTATGCTCTGGACCGACATGAGCACAACTATAGCAAAAAAATGGAACAATAGTGCTAACCAAAAAAATCCCTAACACAATGTTATATAAGAACCCCACCTACTTTGCAAGAAACATGTCCCCCCTTGTACTATTATCGTACCATGCTTGAAACACGAAGATGCGTTTGGTATGGCCGCAAAACGTGTTTCAGGCTGTACCACCTCGTTTCACGTGTAGAAAATGCGGATGGTACAGCCTGAAATGTGTTTCATGGCCATACCCGCTTCCGTCCGACACATTTCACCCACGACTCGAGGCTTTTCCAACCCAAAAAAGATCTCAACCTCTTAAGTAATTTGTTAAGTTGTTTTTAATGGGTTAATGATGGTTTAGGAAACATCTAGAAACCTCCAAAAGTCAATTTTTTTTACAGAAGTAGGATTTCACCTCATTCCTCTCACACTGTCATTTGAGCAAGAGAGGGTTCCTTAAGGAAGCCAATTTGAACTCAATCTACTACAACACTGTGCAAATCGACTTGAGGATCATTCAAGGGTGATTTGGGATGCTGTTTGAGTAAGGATTTGTTCGCACGTAGAGGGAGGGATCGTTTTTTGGTTACTACAGCATCAGAGATAGCTTTTTTGGGCAGCTTCAGCCATCTATTTTTCTTGTTTTGCGGTGTTTTGAGGCAGCTCCAATTACAACAAGGTCGTTTGTGGTGAGCTGCAAGTATTCTTGAAGTTTTCTGATAGGGTTTTGATGTTTTCCATTTGGTTTCTGCTTCCATTATAAAAACTAATGTTGATATGTTTTCTCATATTTTGCAACAGTAATGCCTACCAACGAAGCTTCTTTTCCCCCATTGCCTAAGCCCAACAAGAGGGGTGACTATTACCCTCTATGCAGGTATGTTCAAAAGATTTCAAGAATTCTAGGTGGTGGCTCATGGAAATGGCGTTGCACTCTCTGCAATGGCCTATATAATGGCTCTTACCCAAGAGTGAGGGCACATTTTTTGCATGAAATTGGAAAAGAAATGTATAGTTGCATGACAACAAATGACCCGGTAGAAAGGAGGAAGTATGAGAATGAACAGCAAGAGGCTAATCGGTTTAAAAGAAGACATGATCATCTTACTAATGCCGCTCCTCAAGCCCTAACCATGGAGCCAAGGATTGCGCAGGAAGCAAGGAAGAGGAAGGCAGCTCAAACCAAGGGACAAGCATCAAAAAACAATAAAAGTCCTACTCCTTCAATTCAAGAGAGTAGGATAGCTAAACTAGTGAATGTTCAAGAGAGGGAAGAAGTTGAAACAACAGTGGCTAGAGCCATTTATGCTTGGCATATCCCTTTCAATGTGGTTCGGTCTCCTTACTGGCAAGACATGGTGAGGGCAATTAACACAGCTCCTAAAGTGTTCACGGGGTCCAACTATGAAATAGTCTGAACTGATCTGCTAAAAAAGGAGGAGCTTTTGGAGGATATTCTGTCACCTATTTGTGCTTCATGGGGTAGCTCTGGTGTTACCATTGTCGCAAATGGATGGACAGACACTAGGTGCAGGCCATTGATAAATATCATTGCCACTTCACCAAAAGGAGAAATGTTCCTAAAGACTAAAGATCGTTCAGGGGAGGTAAAGCATGCTCCTTTCATTGCTGATGTGATAATGAAAGTTATTGAGCAAATAGAGCCTAGTAAGTTGGTGCAGGTTATCACAGATAATGCACCAGTTTGGAAAGTTGTGGGTCTAATTATTGAGAGTAGGTATGATCACATTTTTTGGACACCATGCATTGTCCATAATCTAAATTTGATCTTAGAAGAGATTGACAACAAAGTTCCATGGATAAAGGAACTCATAGGGCAAGCAAAAGAGATGGTTAAATTCATCACCAACCACCACCAGTCTCGAGCAATATTTCGAGAATACTCCGAATTAGAGTTGTTGAAACAAGATTTGCCTCCAACTTCATCATGTTGTGTCGCCTTGTGGAAGTTAAGCAACCATTAGTTTCTATGGTGGTGAGTCAACTTTGGGTTGGGTGGAGATAAGCAAATTCAGAGCGGGGAACTATGGTGCATAGATTGTGCATTGATAGGTAGTGGTGGAGCAAGATAGATTTCTTGCTCAAGTTCATAGGCCCCGCGTTTGAGCTTCTCCACAGTGCTAACAAAGACCAACCTTTCTTGGGAAGAGGTGTATATGATGGCATGGACATGGTTGAGAAAACTATGGAAATAATTTCATAGGAGTGTACTCAACTTTTATTTGTTGGTGCTCAATTTGTTGATTTAGTGCAGAAAATCATGCTTGAGAGGTGGAACAACTTCAACACTCCACGTCAGACTTTAGCACATGCCTTGAACCTAAGATTCTATGATGAAGACCTCATTGCTCAAAGCAATGGGAAGAGTAAGGGCACCACATAAGGATAGAGAGGTGGTCAATGGAGTGAAAAATGCTCTTAAGATAATGTTTCCAACTCATCTACACATGTAGGTGAAGGAAGAATTTGCTACTTTTGTTGTAGGATTTGATGATTATTCAGACATATCAGCTTTTGATGAAAGAAGCACACCATAAATCCAGTTAGGTGGTGGATTTGTCATGGAGGAAATGGTGTATATTTCCAAACCCTTGTCATTCGTATTCTTTCACAACTAGCAAGCTCTACTACATCAACAGAAAGAAATTGGAGCACCTATGGTTTATTCCTTCTGTGAAACGCAACATGTTGGGTTCAAAAAAGGTTGAGGATCTTGTTTATGTGCACTCCAACCTTCGCCTCACATCTCGTAAAGGTCCAGAATATAGCTCCGAGCCTTCTAAAGATCAAGATGTGGATCCAAAAACTACTGACTTGGAAATCTATCTTGTTGCATTGAATATTGATCAACCTAAAAGTGGAGTTGGAATTTATTCCTCCAATCCACAGTCCACTGTTGAGCATGCCTCTTGTTCCAATTTTGAGGAAGACTATGATGACCAAGATGATGACTATTGGTCTTTGACTCTTTGTGTCTTTAGCTTTACTAGCTTATCTCATGATTTAGTTTTATGTTGATTGTTCACATTTTGATATATGTAGCATTGTAGCCTCATACATAAAGGCTGATTTTGAAATTTTGAATATATATTGTATTGCCAAGGTTGTTTGTGGATATTACTACTTGGAAACTTGCATTATGTAATCATCTATGACAATTATTAATGGTATAGAAATGGAGTGATAGACTTAAGAGTAAATATGATGTTAGATGTTTGAAATTATGATTTATCACTTGACATTTATGTTTCACATTTAATGTTTTAATGTCCTTGCCAATTTGCTATCTATCTATCTATCTATCTATATATATATATATATAGCACATTTACTCATTTCCTAAATTTTTTTGGGATCGCATTTCCAGTGCATTTCCATATCAGATACACGTTTTCGTTTTCCCGTATCATGCAACTTAGAACCCCACCTTCCCAATGTTATTTACCTCACACCTCTCTCATTCAGCATTTGCGAGCTTTTAAAGATTGTTGAGTTGCATTGAAGAGCTGTGATTCAATGTGAGCTTTGATCATGTTTGTCATTCATTGTGGGTTGATCGTGATGGATGTAGCATCCAAATCCGAAAACTACATATCCTCTACTCTAGATGTCATTTACAACTTCACTATTTATTCTGTATGTTTCGGATATGTATTGCACAAAGTGTGATTTTGCAATATTGACCCTTGGATGTTTAGATACATGAGCAAATTTTACATATTTGGTCTCTAATGGTTGAGATTTACGTTGATGTACATGAATATATTTTTTAAATTAAAATTTTTGTATTTATGTTTTTCTAGTGGATTGATTCATAAAATGAGTCATTAGTGGATTTTGATCTAGGTCGAGTCTAACCCTTGACCAATTCTAAGTTAGCTTTCAACTTTCAAACATCGAGTTTTATTAGGGATTCTACGCTATGTTTGCCAACAAACAGGCCAATGTGAGAGGGATTATGTGATGTGAAATTGGCACTTTTCCTATATGTTTCATTCAATTCCTTGCGATTTTGGGTGATAAAATGTTGCAAGCCATGGGTGCAAGCATGAGTCTTTGGAAAAGAGTGTCTTTTAACTTCTTCAAAGCTTTCTCTGTTTTTGGACCTCATTAGAGAGCTTTCTCACTGATTAGTTAGTTCAAGGGTCAAGTTCCATGAGAGTAGTGGCGAACAAACTACCTATAGAAATTCATCCCACTAGAGGTAGCAAAGGAGAGGAGGCATCCCTGTCTCCAAATGTCGTTGTGAAAGAACTAATGGAAATCTTGATTTTATCCACCAAAGAATTCTTAAGGCTGAGAGGCCATCACTAAGCAACCTTAGGAGAAGCAATGGAGCAAGATGACATGTCTTTGCTAACATCCAAACCCAAGGGGAAGAATCTCGTGATTGAGATTTGGCTACTTGAACATACCAAAGGGGTCATACATCATGTTGGGTGGGTCTACCTAAATTGTTGTGTAGAGGTAACATGCCTGCTAGCGATATGGGAAAAAATTCAATCTCCCTGACTCAACTCTAAGGCAAGGGACTCTACATGACACATATCACCTCCATCAATTGAGATATGCTCGAATAAAATGTAATGGTCCTAACCATAACAAAGAATCAAGAGCCCACGCATGAATAACTACCTCACAAACACAAATCAAGGCATCTTTACTTTAGGTAGCTAATGAAAGTCACAAGGGTACCACCAAAATCATTGAACAAGAAACAAAACCTCCCTAAAATCTCATAATATATAGCACACCTAAACGCGAAGTGCTCCTCTCGAAATCTCTCCACGAGATGGCATACTCGATAAATCTATCAACATTAAGGATGTGGTGATCTATCTGAATCCATACGTGGTGTGAACAAACCCACAACTAATTGAGTGGGATCCCAACGCCATGAACCCAATGACGCCAAATGTAGTTAAGCCATCAATGAGACCAACCTCCAATTGCATGAAATGCTTGTAATGAAAAGTCATCTTTGGGCCTAGAGTATGAGAGGGAAAGGCACAAGTCCTCTTAATGTACTTCAAATAGTTGTCATTTGTCACTCAATGTTGATTGCTCCTCTAGTGGACAAGATATGACACATGAGATCCAGGCAGTAATTGAACCATGGAGACTATATAAATACCAATGGACTAAATAGTTGTAGTGGCCCAAGAGAACCAACCTCGTTTAAATCCAAAAAGACCAAGGGTGGCAAAACCCCCTTAGGAGTAAATAGCAAGATAGGTTGCCTATCACACCCAAAGTGGAATCCCCACAGTGTAAGTCCTTTGGAAAAAAAGGTCTACTCTAAAAATGTTCTCCAGGTATAAAAGATGGACCCCAAACTTGTCATGAATGATGATTTACAGATATCTCTATTTATATGGATCATACGTTGGAGCATTATAGATTGACCTCTCTCAATCCCTAACCAATCTATTGAAATTAATCTAAATCGCTATGGATTATGATGACGATATCAAAGCAGAACATCATCAATGGGATGTCCTGAAAAAGCGGGTGGAAACATTGCCATTCTAGCATAGATAATGAAGCATCTCTTTGATGTGTTGACAGTGAGAAGCAAGCCTCATGGTGAAGCTAGGGTCCATGAACTAAACCAAGAATGTGTAAGCAATTGTAATCTACACCTCACCTCCATGAAAGAAGAAATTAAAGTCCGCAGGAGATTTCTTGGAAGATTACCAGTCCTATTAAGATCACAAAAGCTGGTGAGGGCAATCAATTGCCTATAAAGTCCCTCGAGTGATGCAATCAACACATGGTGTAAGATGTAATCATAACCTACATAGATATTCTCTCTAAGGTACCTTTCTAGCACATCGACATAAATCCTAAACAATGAAGGCAAAAGGGGTGTTAACCCCCTATCTGCTTAGGGTGTTCAACTAGGGGATCTGAGCTAACCTGGGCATAAAGAGACATTCTGGGAAAAAATAATAGCAGTAAGAGATATGGATCAGATCTGGGCACTTCCCTGATCAACTTGTGCATGTGTTGGGGTTTTTAATGCTGGAATCTCTCCAAAGAAAAAACAGGGAACTTTATAGTAATTTGAAAAGATCCTTCATCTATGGACAATCATCTGAACAAAGTTGTTAAGGTACTTCATGTATTGGGTCCAAATTTGCAGAGGCTGATATGAAAAATTATATTCAAGGTCTGAGAATGGTGAAATACCAAACATATGTTATAGTCAATGGCATGAGAAACATTTTCTAGGTAGGATGCAACAACTTTCATGGTGTCTGGCTCAACAACAACTTCCATTTGACGAGCAAGAAACTTACAAAAGAACACCTGTAGGAATGTAGGAATGTCTACATATTTGAGCTTCCACAAAAGCACAAGAAAAAGTCAATTTATTGAACTAAATATTTATAGAAAATGGGTCAGATGTTCAAGTTGATTTGACTGCAGGAACTGACTGTTCAGTAGATGAAGAAATATCCTTTTTCCTAGAGACAATGTTTCCAGACAGTGCTATTCCTGCTACTGATAAAGAGGCCAAGAATCCGAAGGTAGAATTTTGGGGAATTTTTTATAATCTTCCACATGGAATAAGTCAAAGCTCATTGTTGATAGAAAGATTTTGTATGGGATCAGAGTATTTAAGTCTTGGAGTTAATACAGGAAAGAGCAGGACAGCTGGAAAGAAAAATGTTAACAATGAATAAGAGACAGTACAAATGACTAAGCAAGCTCTTGTTTGAATAGTTGCAGGGATTTGATTTGAAGGGTGAAAACAAGGTTCAATGGATGTTCTTTCGCAGCTGCTCAGCTGCCATATCTGCAAATTGGGTCGAATTTTGAGGCCGTTGGCAAATAGCTTTAGGAAACAATTTTCTCAAATGGAACTCTTAAGAATGTTTCTACAAACTTGTGTATATTTCAACTCCCGTAGATGTTTACAATATACAAAACCAATAACACTCTTATATATTGGATATATTTGTCACATACAATATGAGCTACACTTAGCTCTAAATTTCATCAACATCATCATATAAACCAAGAAAATCCAAAATCAGCCTTAGTATTATGAAACTCAAGAATTGCTAGCTAGTTAGGCTCTTCTTCATTCAAGCCTTTTAACATCATTATGCTCATTTTCATATTGAGCCCTTTCATGTGCTAAGGCCGTTTTCTCACAACCATCAAGGTATCTAAAAAGGTAAACTTAGTTTTTACAAAAAATAAACAACATAGTAACATATGCTGTCCAAGTCAACAGAATTTAAACCACTTTTGTTATCCTACCATTTTAACATTTTTCCCCTTGAACACTGAGTGTTTAATTGCTCTCTTGCAACAACAACAACAAAAAACTCCTACATGCAAAGACACATGAAAAATAATCTATATTATATTCCTCTGCTTTCCAAATCAAAAGGGTTTTCCAATTTATCTCTTTTGTTATCCTATCATTTTTCACTTCATCCCTTAAACATGGCTATTATGGCGAAAAGGAAACTACAATCACAAATAAACAAACCTCATCACAGACCTTTTCTGGCAAATAATAATCTCAGCGACGAGGTTGTTTATAACTTTATACTTACATGTGACAAACACCATAACCTCTGATTAAAATATTACCTGCGAACACTTGACTCTTCTGTCTCAAATAGCATTCTGAAGCGCATTCCAATAGAAACACGAGTATGATAAACTGCTTTGACATACTTAGCCAGAGGTATAACAAATTCAGACGGACTTGCCCTGCATACAATGTAATAAACATCATTAGTTTAGCGATGATGAACAATAACTCCATAGATAAAACACCTCATCAGCCAAATTTGAGCATTGCACACCTTGGGTTATAGAAAATAGTAAATCGACTGTTTGTAGCAGCAGCATGAGCGGCAGCAGCAAGGAGACCTATATGCATGCTATCACTCGAGAGTACCAATGAGGGCATTACAGCCTGAGGCCTGTTTGCTCGTCTGATTCCCAACAACAGCTGTCCTTTCTCATTCCTGTTGTGTCATTCAATATTTAACAAGGGAAATAATTATAAAGCAATGAGAAGAATTAGATGCAGATAAGTCCATATTGCTGAAAATGGGCATAACAATAAACTATACAATCAATTCCTCTGCAGAAATGAAGAAGGGGAGGAAGAATAAAGAGAAGACATATCAAACATCCACAGCCATCGAAAAACCCACCAAATAAAGAGCACAGAATCACCAGCAGCAAGTCTTTTGGCACTGACAAAAACACTCCATCCTGTTGTGAGCAGATGCCTCTTAGGCTGACCTGTAGATTAATTTTTCAATATGAAGTCAAACCTAATTCCATGTCTGTAGTGCTCTCACATGAAATGGATTTGTTCCACAAATTTTAATTGTGCAATAAGCAGATTTGGTCACATTTAGAATAGGAATGGCATTAGAGAGATTTTATAGAAGTAAAAGATAAAGAAACTGGCCAACCATAGCCAATTTGACAACATTATATATAACAAATCTCTATGAAATTTTGAAAGCACAACTCAAAAATATGAAATAAAAAAAAAACAGTTGTTACACAATTTGGCATTGTTTATGTTAGAATAAACATACCATGCAAATCAATCAGACTTTGAAAGAGCATAAAAACATTTCAAGCCCTATGCAAGAAAAGTATATTAACAACTCCTTCAGGAGTAGAATTTAGGAGCCTTGACCTGAATGAATTAGCTATATGCCTTCCCAATGACTAGGTTAATTTAATCTTCATCTACTAATTCTTGTTTCAGTCTTACAAATATGAAATAAAAACAAAAACAGTTGTTACACATTTTGGCATTGTCTATGTTAGAATAACGCACCATGCACAGCAATCAGACGTTGAAAGAGTATCAAAAAAATCAAGCCCTATGCAAGAAAAATATATTAACAACTCCTTCAGGAGCAGAATTTAGGAGCCTTGACCAGAATGAATTAGCTATATGCCTTCCCAATGACTAGGCCAATTTAATCTTGATCTACAAATTCTTGTTTATGTCTTAAGCATAACACTTCCGTTTATAGATACCTAAGCGGAGTCATATCAATAAGCCAGAGATATTCATAGAGGCATCAAAGGAGCTTATTTGGTTGGGATGTAGAGAGTCCTCGGATGAACAAGTGTGCATGAGAGGTGGCCTTCATATTTAGGTTGATTGCCATATTTGAAAAATGATAGTTGGATGCTTCTTTGTGAAGATGTTCATACCTGGCTAGCAAGGGAGATTGGCATATCCAGAGAACACCAAACATGTTGACTCCAAATTCAAAAAGAAAGCTACTGGGAACTAGCTACTCAGGTTCTATGTAGAGTGTACAGGTAACTACTAACACCATTAACAGGACTTTAAAGTAAATATGCGAGGTATGACCTCAATGTGGTAACAAAATTGATATATGCAATACTGCCATGCATTGCATTGATGTAAGTATCAGAAGAAACTGCACATAATTATTTATACACTATCCATTTTTATTCCAAAACAACCTTAAAATAACTGCTGTGACTTACCCCGAAAAATATGCCGAAATTTCCATTCATTGTCATGAAGATCCCTGGCAGTCAACTCTTGGGCAGGTGGCTGCTGAGTGAAATCCTGTCCAAAAGAAACAAAACCAAAAATAACAATAACAAAACTTAATAGGAGATGGATATGACATACTGCTACCTTTCCCTCCTTCCAATAATGCAGTCTTCTCTTAAAAAGATGTCTAAAATTCTAAGCACCTATATATTGAATCCCAAACAGATCAACAACTACAGGAAAATAAGAACCGCACAAGTGGAGGAAAAACTTTTTCCGCTGCTCGGCGTGGCACAGAAAACCCGCCATGAGTGCTGGTGTCACTTGCAGTCAACGTTTTACAGAAGTAATTAGTCGGTTGCTTGCTTGGTGTGCCTAAGTCAGACCCAAGATAACAATCTTTTTGCTCTTGCTGCACAATGTCATAAAGTTTTAGTTCATTGCACAAATGGAAATAGTAGTAAAACGCTGAAACAGCATTTATGGCCAAAACTGGCAATTAGAGCAAAGCACATATAATGAAATGGAAAAAGTCTTACAGCATTAAGTGGTTGCAATGTCATTTGAGCATATACTTCATCCGTTTCCACATCTGCCTGTCATCCAATAAGGTGTTCTTTATTAACTTCTAAATCTTGTAGATATAGATAAGTATCTGAACAAAAGTCTTCACAACCAAAGCAACGACAAAATACAGAGAACCCACATGCATTGTAATATTGTGAAGCTGGCAAATTAATTGAGCTGGAAGATTCGGATAATTGGGTATATGGGCATCAACCTCCTTGTTTGTCGAAGCAGCTACCTGAAATCATGTTTATTATGATCAATTTGATTATATCAGATTAAATTTGCAAATACTAGGGTGGCATCATATGATAGAAAGAAGATAAGCATTCAACATTATCTGTGGTTTACATCCTCCAACCTCTGTCTGACATGATTCAAATGCTGATATTGTAAAAAAATAAGATTGCAATTTAAAAATGAGTGAGCCACTAGCTCACCTGCTCACTGTGACCCTGTGGAAAATAGACAACCTTGCTCCCGACAGCAGGTAAGGACACAAGCGGTCCAGCACAGGCATGCCAAAGCTCTGAATTAAGGCATCTCCTTTCTCCTGCTTGATGTGAGATCAGTAAACAAATTGGATATTTCATCAGAAACCTCTTGACATTGCAAAGGTAACTGTGTAAAGTAATACGAGTCTAAACTTTACAGCATATACGACATTAACTTGACAAATCTTCCAAATGACAGTATTTTCCATATACAGTCTTACATTAATTGTTGTTCTCGGGTGTCATGTTTTGCTACAAAGGGTTAATTTATTATCCTTCACAATCTCCACCGCATCTCTATATGCAATGCTAGAATCCCAAAAAATCACTCAAAACAAAAATCATTCTAACTAGAAGTATTTGGCATGTTACAAGAATAAGAGGCACCATTTTCAAGTTTAAGTTCTTAGAAGAATTCAACCAGCAAGGAAATAGATAGATCAAGTGTAGTCAGACTCGTGGGAGACTCGCCAAGTCAGCCGAGTCTAGACGAGCCACCTACCAGACGAGTACTCGGCTGAGACTTGGCCTGTAGATTTGGGACTTGTCAAACTCGTGGGAAACTCGCCACTCGCCTCAGATTCGCTCAGACTTGCCTCAGGCTCAGAATTTGTTTGTTTTAAATTTTATTTCTGATTTTAAATTTTGTTTTCAGCAGGCCTGTGAATTTGTTCAATAAATCATCTTTTAGTTCACTATTGATCATTGTTACACGAGTACACGTCCCCAAGCGTAGGAAACACGTGTCCACGCCCCCGCACATCTCGGAAACTTGGAAACTCCATTGGAAACTACCCCCCCACGTCCCTGTTTAAAGGAAACTCAAGGAAACATGGAAGGGAAACGTTTCCCTCCTAAAAATGGCGTCCCCATGTTTCCTTTGACAACTTTTTACCAAAAAATAAAAATCTAAATGATAAAGGGCCACACCGTCCACTATTTTCCTTCTCATTAGCCTCAATTTCATTCCGTTGTTCAATATGGTTGTATTTCCGAATTTGTTTTTATCAAGTATAGCTTATGTATGGTTGTATTTCATTTTATTTCACTTGATGCATGTTGTAAACTTGTATCAATCTTTAGATTATAAAATTAAAGACTTTAACGACTTATGCTCCAACTTTCAATTTTTATGTATTCTATTGTAGTATTCCCAGTGGGGTCACCTATGTTGAAGACCCTGACATACCCTTTGATGTTTCCTAAAATTTGAGGGGATACTTCCGCATATGTTGTTTATGCTTTTGCCCGTTCCCACGTCCTCGCGTCCCAGAAACCCAAGGGAACATTGCAATTTTTTGCATACAAATATCAAGTGTGAAATGTTTTACTATCATTTTTTATGAGATGATCTAATGAATTTCTGCATAGAATGTGGTTTTATAACATAAATGGATTAGAAATGTCATTAGTATATTTTTTAAGCACAAAATTTACTATATTTTGAATTTTTTTGTAATTGTTGAGTCTTTGCCGAATCTCTGAGTCCCAAGCCAGCTGAGTCTTTGTCAAGTCCAAGTCTGACAACATTGAGATAGATAGATAGATAGATAGTTTTTATGATTTTATCAAACAATACATCAGACTGGGTGGCCATATGGAGCAAAGAAGGGCACTTTCAGCAAGCAGGCTCACTTATAAAATAATTGCTCCCTGGTTTTTCAGGGAGCATCACTTCCTGAGTGCTTCCTCAGCACTCCCGGTGAGCAAAAAATCACCCCCTAAGCAATTCCAAAGCTCGGGGCGATTTGTTTTTCTCCTCCTTTTTTGGAACCAAGACATGGTTCCAACTGGTTTTTTAGGCACGACTAGGTTTCTTTAAGGAGATTAAAACACTCACTCACTCCATTTGCAACATTATGTTTCTCTTTCACTCTTCACTCCTCTTTGCTAGGGTTTTGAATGGGTTTGCTAGTTTTATGTGAGCAAATTTTTAAGAGATTAGGAGGGAGATTGATGACTGCTATTTGTGAGAGCTTGGAAGGGAGATTGAAGGCTGCCATAGATACATTCAACCACCATTGGAGAACTAAAGAGGTAGGCTTTAAATCCCACTCTTTGTTTGTTTTTAATTTTTTTCCACTATGCTAAATTTTTAAATCTTGAATGTTCCTTTCTGCTACTCTTTCCCATTTCCCCTTCATCATTCTATTGCAGGCAACAAGCTATTCTCATCTTGAGTCAAGATGCAAGAAAGGTATGTGATTATTCCTTCTGATTTAATATTTTATTATGATGGTGTTGGGAAGCCGAAAAAATAGTGATGGGGAGGAAGAAGTAGGGAGTGGCACATCATGGGGAGAGGAGGAAGAAATGGAAGGGGATGATGATAATGAAGCTGATAGTGACTACAAACAGAAACACAAAGACAAAACACGTTTGTGCAAGTATGTGATAAAGCTTGAGGGAGGGAAAGGTGGTGGAACCACATAAAAGTTTATATGCCCCCATTGTATTAAAACTTACACAAGTTCATATTACCCATGTGAGAAAGCATCTTTCTGGGATTATGCCATGGGATGAAGAAGGTAATGTTAAATTTTGGGTTAGGTTAGGGTTTGATGCAGAAAATTCAAATTTTATATATTTTAATGCAAAAATAAATATAACAAACTAATAGTAAAGTAGAATGGTACAGTTGTAACTAATCAAACATAATTTTCATCTCTTTCAAATTTAACACTCCCAAGTAGGTCCCCGTGTTAAAGTGACATCTTCAGTAACATGTAATAATCAGCAGTAGTATAAAATATAAATTAACAAGATTATAACAGTAGTAACATATCTAACTCATAAAAGGAAGGAGCAAGTCAAAATACTTACCTGGAGTGTTGGATCCTTCCTTTTATACTCAAAAAAACTAACTTTCAGAACTAACTGTGTTTCTCAGAGCCAATTCAAAATAAAAGGGAACAATCTGACCCTTACTAGAGGGTTTAGTACAAACCTGAGAGAGAGAGATCATAGGTCGAAGTACAGTCAATGAAAGTCAAATCACAGTGGCAGTCCCAAAGAAGACTCAGCACAAGAGCTCTGACCACAACTAAAAACTCAATACATAGATCTAACCCCAACAAAGTCTCAACACTATAGAGTTGATCACAACAAGGTTTCAGCACACAGAACTGACCCAAGCTAGGCCTCAGTACCCAGATCAGACTCAAAGTAAGTCTCAGCAAGTAGAACAGACCCCAGATAAATCTACAAGGGGTTACAGCCCTCCTCTAACAGGCTTACGGGAAGCAGGGTCAAACCAAAGAGGCTCACGGCTTCTAATAAATATACTCTCAGCAGGTATCAAAAGACCAACAAGGCTCACGGCATCCACAAGTATGCATTCAGCATGCTGGAACAAATCAACAGGGCTCACGGCCTCCACACATATGCTCTCAGCAGCTAGATCAGACCCACAGGGGTCACGACCTTCACAAGTATGCACTCAGCAAGCTAGATCAAGACCAATAGGGCTCACAGCCTTCACAATTTTGCACACAGCAGGGAAGATCAGACCGACAGTGCACACAGCCTCCACAATCAAGCTCATGGCAGGCAGGATAAGTCTCAACAAGGTCACGACAGACATCATCAAGTTCACGCGGTAGGTTGAATCAGACCTAAACAAGGTACGGTCGGGCAAATCAAGCTCACGGCTGGGCAGATCGATCCTCCAAAGGTTCACGGCTAGGTCAGCAGTAGCATAAACCCCTTAATGTCAACTCTAAACAGTCCCATCAGATCAGATCTGAGAAGATGTGAAGCAGGTGAACAAGCAGCAGTGAACTGACCTTAAACCCTTGATGTCGAACAGTATAAAAAACAGAGCTGAGATATGTTTGATAAGATGATGTCAAATAAGGAAATTAGACTCCAATATATAGGATCTTAAAACTTCTAGAAGGGTCATAAATTAATTCTTTAATTGAGTTAGGGTTACATTAAATAATGTTGGTACCAACAAATAAGGGTTAATACACCAAAACAATAAAACCACTTATAAGAATATAAAATATAATTAAAGTGTCTTTAGGTGGGTACTAGGGTCATGGTTAAGGGTACAAGGACAAACAAGTGGTACAAGTCAAATCATAAAACAAGGAAGTGTACATGACCCACAACCCCTATAGGACCAAAAGGTGTACCACTAAGGTGGGTAAACAACCCTATTACCCATAAGACCAAAACATCGTGGTAAGAGTCAAGACAACTCAAAGTGGGTAAATAACCCTTCTAACCACAAGTCAAGGTGGTGAACAAGACAAGGTGCTAAACCTTCAAACCACAAGACCAAGAACAACAAGGTGGGAAGACCAAGTGCGAACAACCAAGGTGGGATTACAACCAATCATCTCTCTCTCAAATGTACAAGTGTTCCATACACTACCTAAAAGTTCATCATCACTGTGTAAGGAAGGTCCACACTGGATGATGCGATCCTGTGGTCCTTCAGACTACTCCTAAGGTTAACTACTAGTGACTCCATCAAGGGGTGGCCAGTCCCTTGAGAAGACCATCTAGCTCAACCATCTCGAAGACCTAGAAGACGACATCACACATCATCATCTTGGTTAACTGACCAAGATCCTCCATTCTTAAAGAATGGCTCTCAACCCTAGGCTGAGCTTTAGTCCTAGACTGAATAATGTTGATCAACCCCCTAGTCCCTGACCAGGTCCTCCATTCTCCCGGAGAATGGTCCTCAACCCCAAGTTGAGCTTTCACACTGAATGTTGATCAACCACCTACGAGACCTACTTTGTCCTAAACAAAGAATCTGCATGGTCCCAAACCAGGATGTGTTCGTCTCAACCTGCAGGATCTGCTTGGTCCTCGTGACCAAGAAACTGTTTGGTCCCAGACCAGAATACCCTAGAGGCAAATAGGGACCCTAGCCACATGCTAAGGACTTTGCCATGGCATCAACCTACTTCGTCCCCGACCAAGAACCCCAGGAGATTGATGGGGGCCCTAGGGTACCTTCTAGGGACTTGCTCTGCCTGGTTAACTGACCAGGAACCCTAGTTAACTGATTAGGGTACCATCCTCCCTGAGAATGGGTCTCGCAGTTGCACTAACTTTAACAAGTAAGACTATTGGAGTCAAAACCTATGACAAAGTAACAAGAAAAAAGAGAAACAAATACAAGAAGGAAGAAGAGGTTGCCCAATACAAATCCAATAAAGCAAGGGTTGAATCTTAGGCCTCATCCTCACATAGAATGTTTGGTAGTTGATCCCCATCCCCCCTGTTGCCCGCTGAATGTGCACACCAGCAGTAGAAATCTTTCGAATGTTGTTTCCCGAGTGAGAAAGGTGTGGCCTTGGGGGCAAGCAAAGAGTCAGGTGTTGTCACTTGATCCCGACTCCTCCGTTTAGGCAAAATCCTAACGAAGCCAAGGAGGGTGGACCCTACAAAGAGTTTCTAAGGCTCTTGATTTTAAAATGTTTTTAATGGTATGTGATGCGGATGGGTGTTTTTAGGAGTTTTTTGAAGATTTACATAACAATTTATAAATTCCAAGCATACACTGGCAAAAGAATTAAGATACAGAACCAATGATGATGATAATTTAACAAGGCATTCACAGCATGATATGAATTTAAAAGACAAGACAAGTGCTCCAGATAGATAATAAGCAAATAAATATTGAGTTTGAAGGACCAGTGCCTTATGGACTCAATTGTTGTGCTTGGGATGTTGAATACAAGTCTTGGTGTGCTTGAGAACTGTTTTGCATGTGTTCTTGGTGAATTTTATTGTAAATTTTAAGATGAGTTGATTATTAAATGAGAGGGGGATCTCCAAGATATACCTTACAATACTGGAGATGTGTCCGGAAAATAATCTAAGTGGTTCCGTACAAGGACATGTTGGATGTCTGGAGTCTCTAGAGCGTGTTCAACACTACACCAACCAAGGATGTAGTCTAACGGTGCCCTTAAGGTCTCGGTACAGTGGTTCCAGCGTCCCCAAGCAGAATTTGCCCACTTTCGACTATTTGACGATCAACACCGGATTTTCGTTGGTTTACGGCGGAGTGTTTTCTTATGGTTTAAATGGATTAAGATCTAGGTATCCCACAAGTGGGCAAAGCATACATAGTGTAGCAAATGTAAATTCCGATTTTATTAAATGTGTGAAACAAGAACCATTGTAAGCTCTCTGATAGAGAGTGCTCTTGATCCGCCTTATGGCTAGATTCAAGAGACTTATGAAAATGAAAAATGCTCGAAATAAAGTCTACACTACCCAAGAATCTCTTTCAGGTCTAAAACCGTACTCAGGAAAGCAAGGGGGTGAGCAAAACAAACAAAATGCAAGAAAACTCTCCGACAAAGAGCACTCTTGATCCACCTTTCGATGAGATTCAAAAGATTTTGGGTTCTTTTTATTTAACAATTTATATCAAATTGAAAGTAAACTAGAACAATAAAACTAAGCTAATTGCGGAAATAAACCTAAGCTACTGCAAAAAGGGACAAGAGACAATACAAACTTCCCCCAAATGATGGAAGTGGGGTGTGGGATCCTTTATCCCACTTGCTCTTTATTAATTATTACAATGCTTGTGTTTTTTGTCCTCACTTGAAAGCACAATATTGGATGGGGGAATGAAAGAAGAGGGAAGTGCTTTTCAAGGAGTTTGTTCTTGTTTGTTTGCTTGCTCTCTTTGGTTTAGCCTTTAGGCTTTTTGCTTTGCTTAGATCTTCTTTGTTCACCTACGAATCAGAGCTTCAAACATGAAACTTATTGAGATGTTAGAAAAATGGAATTGAAACGAAGACCTAAACTAAGCTAGCATGGAACTACAAAATAAACTAGAAAGCTCTAAAAATAAACTAAGTGTGAATGGAACTCAACTATAAACAAAAATAAATGAAACTTGCTAGATCTAAGATAAGGCAAAACTTTTGAAAAATTTAAACTAATGTGCAAGCTAAGCATGAGTAAACAAAGTCTTCAAGAAATGAACTAAGTATGAAGTTTAAACTCTAAGCAAAAGTAAGTAAAAAAACTTGAAAACTAAACTAAGCTAAGATCTAATCTACAAACAAGAAATGGACAAGATCAAAGAGAAGAGAAGCCTAGAAGAAAAGAGACAAGGAAGGAGAAGAAAGAGAGAAGCGAATGGAAGAAGCTAGAGGAGGAAGATGTGACTGAATAAAGTGAACAAAGGAGCTGCAAAAAGAGGTAAGATGGTTGCAAAATAGTGGTAAAATAGGGGAGTAATAAGTGAAGAAAACAGTCCACAAAAGATAATGTGCAAGCTAAGTATGAGTAAACAAAGTCTTAAAGAAATGAACTAAGTATGAAGTTTAAACTCTAAGCAAAAGTAAGTAAAAAAACTTGAAAACTAAACTAAGCTAAGATCTAATCTACAAACAAGAAATGGACAAGATCAAAGAGAAGAGAAGCCTAGAAGAAAAGAGACAAGGAAGGAGAAGAAAGAGAGAAGCGAATGGAAGAAGCTAGAGGAGGAAGATGTGGCCGAATAAATTGAACAAAGGAGCTGCAAAAAGAGGTAAGATGGCTGCAAAACAGTGGTAAAATAGGGGAGTAATAAGTGAAGAAAACAGTCCACAAAAGAAGGGAAGAAGGGGCTGTGAAACAATGAAGAAAGCGACTGCAAAATGGAGAAAGGAGAAGGCTGAAAAAAGGGGAGAAAGAGGGCAGCAAAACAGAGATGAAAAGGGGCAGCGAAAGAGAGATAGGACAGTCAAAGGAAGGTTGGGAAAAAAGCATCCAAAGAGGAAAGAAGCAGAGTTTGGAGAATGATGGGAAACTTGAGATTCACAAACTTGCAAAGGTAACCAAGTAACAAGATTTTAAAATTTGATTTTAATCGTGAATAAGAGAAGAGGAACCTTTTAGATCTTGAATCTAGAAGAAACTATGTAGGTGCCAATGAACATTCAAGGACAATGATCCCTTTGAGGCTTGAAGAAGGGGGAGATGCAACCTAGCTCATCCCTTACTCCAAGATGTAATCCTGAAACGTATACACAAACTTAAACAAGAGAGCTTAGATCTAGTATGTTAGTATAAAAAAAATTCAAAGAGCATGTATTGAGTCCAACTAAAGCATGCTACTTTAAGATCTTTTAAACACCCAACATCAACAAATAACTTGAAGCCTACAAATATTTGTCCTATGTGCTTGAGAAAAGTCCTCTAAGCTAGATCCAAACTCAAATAGATAAGCATGCATAAACATTGAAAACTATTACCTCGATAAGCCATCATGAACCATGCATGCACCAAGTGGACCTCCAAAGTCTATCTTATTCAAATGTTGCACGAAGGCAAAAATATTATAAAGTAAATCACCAGAGGTTCTCTGCAATTTCATCCACCCTAAACATGGAGCAAGAGCCTCATATTTATACAAAATACAAAGAGTCCAGATACCCAAATCGAATTGCATGAGAGAGGGAGCCATGAAAGCGAGTTACACCAATAATCATGAGCTCCAAGCTTTTGATTTTGGAGTTAATTGGAAGTTGGAAGGTGTGAATGGGGTGAGGTGGCCTCCACCTGGGCACGGCGCCCACCCCTTCACCTTGGAACCATCATCCATCCATTAAACAAATGCCACTTCATCAATTCGTGAGAGCTTGAGGAGAAGGGGCATACCACAAATAAAGGAGTGATTCACGTCGTGATGAGCTTGGAGTTAAAAGGTTGGCGTGATTGGCTTGGCAGGTGGAGGATGAGGTGGAGACCCTCTCCATTGAAACCCACGCCCATCACTTGTATTACTCACCCAAACAAACCTCATGCGAATTGATGGAGCCCACGTGAAGGAGGGGGTCCGTACACTTCAATTTAATCCATATTTCAATCCTTTGACTTTTATAACATATGCTTTTCTCTTAATATGGGTCGTACACCGTCATAAAAATTTATTCCATGCTTTTCCATAGTTTAAAATCCATTTTTTATTTTTTTTAGTTTTGTAAATGGTGCATTTTGTCCTTTTCTGGCAATTAAATGCCAATTTGTAGCATCCTTAGCCAAAACTGCTCCTAGAGGCGATTTAATCGCCTAGAACTTGAGAAAAGAGGGCGCTAGGGTAAAGAGGACGCTCTGGGAGTCAAAACGAGCCTCCCCACGCCAAAATCCACCTCCATATGAGGTTTTTATCATATTTTGAAATTTTCCATTTAAATCATTAAAAAATGGTCTAAATTACGAAAAAAAATTATCTTCTTCGGAATGAAACGAAACTCCTAGGGGACCTAGTGTATGTTCATAAAACTCAATCGAGATGGCTAACACGAAAAGACTCCTAGACACAAGACTCTAATAACCACTTTTAGGTTCGACCACCATGGTAAATACTCCAGCTTTGGAGGTATGAATGAAAAACTCAGGAATTATACACGACTGAAGCGCAATGCATAATTCCCAAGGAAAAAACACTATAACGTATCCCCCTGACAATTAAACCTAAGGATAGCAGAGTCTTCTATAAAAGGACCCCGTTTAGACCAACATTTTACAATTTCCGCATGGGGGTATGAACATGCAGTTATTACAAATGTGGCAAAATTGCCTTGAAAATGAATTCTGAACTTCTGAACACAGACAATGAACATTGAACATGTTCATGAAACTGGTGGCTCACAAGAAATTCAGCTTTTGTACAAAATAGCTGGTAACACTCCCATTGCCTATGCACGGAACGATATCAGATTTCCTTGACTAATGTTGCATGGATGATGTTGTTTCAAAAATTTACAGGTTTCTCTATGCATGTGGTGTACCATTCAATGTTCTTCGCTCACCATATTGGCATGAAATGGTACAAGCCATAAATGGTGCCCATAAAGAATACATGAGCCTCAGTTATGACAAAGCTAGAACAGTGGGACTTAACAAGGAAAGAGACAAAATCCATAATAGTTTCCTCATTCTCTAGTCACATTCACATCATGGACCAGCTTCCATGAAGCAGATTACTCGCCTTTTGTTATGCTCCCATCTTCTAGGGGCACCAAGAGACAAACAAATGGCAGTACTGCTTCCGACTCTAGATTAGTTCAAACTTGTCTTGGCCCCATACCAGCAACATAGCTAGTCTTGACCCCATACTAGCAGTTGGACTATTTCATCCAAGTCACGAGAGCAGGACCCCCACTCCAGGTATTGACACATTACCAAACTTGGCTCCTCTTCCAACTCTTCCTCCACACAAAATTCTATTTTGAGATCTCTCCATTCAACCTTTAGATGTTAGGGGAGATGGTTCTGACGAATGATGAAAGCCTTGTACCTTTTTGTATCCTAGATCCACTCTCTTTGTACATCTCTCTCTTATATCAGTTCTCCATCTTTAGAGTTAGCTTTATGGGTATTTAGGTTAGAGTCGTAATTTTCTTTCTACATCACGCTTTTTTAGAAGCCACCTTAGTGCTCCCACTTTGCATTGACATCATGGTACTAAATAGTCCCATTGACCTACTTTCGTTGTCATTTGTTGAACATTAATAAAATTTTCTTATCATATCTAGGTTGGAGACACTAAAGATTGTAAGCATCAAATTTGCTAGCTATGACCTCACCTTCAAGCACCTTTTGAAGGTAAGAGAGGCATTGGCTAGTATGGTCTTAAGTGATTCATAGTACAGTTTGAAAGATAGGGCTACAACCACATTTGATAGACATGACATTCAAGATGTGAAGGGCATTGTTCTTGATCGTCAATTTTGGGCACAAGTTAGATATGTTTTATAGTTCACCAAGCTCGTTTATAGTATGATTCGATTTGCGGATACAAATCAAACAATGATTGGGGAGGTGTATGAACAAATGGAGGCCAAATCAAAGACATTGCTGTGAAGAGAGAAGTGATCTTATATGATCATATTCATAAACATGTGGTCAAAATAAATGTTCCACTCCATTCCCTAGCATATGTCCTTCTACCAAAATATTATTCTCCATCTTGGTTAGCACAACCACCACCTGGGGGTGGAGTTCGAAGAAAACCACATAGATCGAAAGGTGCAAAATGTGCATATGCTTGATTAGACAAGTTGATCTCTGATGAAGAGGAGTGTGAACAAGTATGAAGTGAATTAAGCAAATACATCAGTGAACATGGAGTCTTTGGTAACCTAAATGCAACAAAAGATAGAGACATGTTGAGTCCAATCAAACGGTAGAATATGTAAGGTACCTCTACTACATATTTGCATATATTGGCAACTCTACCACATATCTGCATGATTTGAATGTTCCACTCCATTCCCTAGCATATGTCCTTGTACCAAAATATTATTTTCCAACTTGGTTGGCCCAACCAACACCTGGGAGTGGAGTTCGAAGAAAACCACACAAATCCAAAGGTGGCAAATGTGCATATGCTTGCATTAGACAAGTTGGTCTCTGATGATGAGGATTGTGCTCGAGTATGAAGCGAATTTAGCAAATACATCAATGAACATGGAGTCTTTGGTAACCTACATGCAACAAAAGAACAAGATACGTTGAGTCCTATCAAATGGCGAAAAATGTATGGCTCTGAACATGGAGTCTTTGGTAACCTACATGCAACAAAAGAACAAGATACGTTGAATCTTATCAAATGGTGGAATATGTATGGCACTGAACATGGAGTCTTTGGTAACCTACATGCAACAAAAGAACAAGATACGTTGAGTCTTATCAAATGGTGGAATATGTATGGTACCTTTACCACATATCTGCATATATTAGCGGTGAGGGTGCTTTCAAAAGTTGTTAACACTACTTTTGCAGAGAGATATTGGAGCACCGATAGCTTCATCCACAACTTGAATGTAGATCAAGCAAAGAGCTTGGTTTATGTGCACTACAACTCAAGGTTGTTGTCTCATTATTGTGATGCAACCAAGAATGATAAACATATTTAACTTGGGAAAACAATCTAGAGGAGGCTAATTTAGGGGATGGAGCCATAGCTTCAGAGCACTTGGAGGCTCAACTACTTGGTGATCATGATGATCATCAAATTCATACAACAGAGATGCCACCCCCAACCACCAACAAGTTTCCAGATGCAAGAGATTTACCTTTACTTTCACAACATCTAGCATTGCATGGGGTCATGCAACTAATGCTTGTGTTCCACGGACGCTTCCAATTGCTCCTACTCCTATTCCTAAATCACAAGAAAAGAAAATGAAAGTTTCTCATGGAAAGAGGAAAACTTAGTAGATAGCACTTTGTCGTTAATATTTATTCTGGCTTATTTTGTGAACATTATATAATAGTATAAGTTTTAACTTTCAGCTTTGAAGTTTGAAGTTACCTTTGAAGTTTAAAT
Source organism: Larix kaempferi (assembly GCA_027924585.1). Taxonomy (NCBI): domain Eukaryota; kingdom Viridiplantae; phylum Streptophyta; class Pinopsida; order Pinales; family Pinaceae; genus Larix; species Larix kaempferi. The sequence goes on from BSBM01000123.1 coordinate 4,192,944, forward strand.
TGTTGATTGCATCTTACAACTCTTTGGTAATGAATATGATGCTCTATTTCATTTCAAGGTTGATGTTAACTGTTAAAGTTTGTTGATTTCAAATGATATATGTTGAAACTTGAAGGGTGATGTGGTTGATGGCAATGTTATAAGTTGTAGCTACTAAATGATTGATGTTACATGTGTACTAAAAGGTTAGATCAATGTTTCATGTTTTCTATAGCTAATTTCGCATTAGGCATGTTTTTTAATATTTATGCATCAAAATTTATTAAAATATGCATTATATAAAAAAAACGCTCCACTCTCTGAAGCTTCTGAAAATTGCACCTCTTGCTCCCACTCTCGCTTCCACTCCCCACTCCCAACAACCTTCTGACCATTAGACTAGTAACAAGTTCTAAATCCTCGACAAGTTACTGAAGAAGTAGCAAAAAGGTTAATATAGAAAAGAATGTAAATGCAACTCCAAAGTAAAAGTCATTTCCCCGAAACTAGTGGACTCTTCCAAGTTATAATTGATTATGCCACAGTAAACTTTGATAAAAGCATGTGGGATAACATGTTTAGTTCATTGTTTAAACATTACAAGATGTGAAAATCCATGCAGCAACCTAGGACATCTGGAAACATACTTCCCTATGCAAGTAGTATAATTTTCAATGTTTTCCACTCCCCCAATTGGCATGATATGTTTAATGCCATCCACAATGATCCTAAAGGATAAAAAAGCCCCAAATATGAGAAAGTTACAACCGTATCACTAGAAAAGAAAAAAGTCGAAGTCAAGATCTCTCTAGGACAGTTTACAAATGAGTGGCCAAATCGTAGGATTTCAACTTTGCATTGCAACTGGCAGTTGGATAAAGGTTAAAACCCAACATTTGATAAATGCTCTTGGTGTGTTGGCAAGTGGTGCAGTCTTCCTTATAGCCTATGACTCCTCAACATTTGTTGCATCTTCTCAAAGCATTGGATACCTCTTGCTCAAATCAATTAATGATATCAAGTTGTCCAATTACCAATATGATTCAAGTAATTAAAGCTAATGTCGTTAATTGTAAAAGAGCAAGAAAATTGTTAACTAGGTACATCCTCACATTTTTTGGCCTAGTTGTTTGGTGCCGACATTGAATCTTATGATGCGAAGATATTGTTCAGCGTAAAGAATGTTACTGGATCAATGTCTTGTACAAGAAATGGAAGCCCATCATCAAATTCATCAAAAGGTGTACTCTCTTGTCGCCTACATTTACCAAGTTCACTCTTAACTTGCCAGCACCTAAGCTCACAAGGACTAGATTTTGTAGCTATTACCTCACCTTTTAGCACCTTTGAAGGCAAGACAAGCATTGACTAATATCGTGCCCAGTGATTTATGGGAGAAGTTGAGAATACACAATAGATCAGATAGAGATAACTCTTCTACAAGGCATAATACCATTCTTGTTACTCACTTTGAGGACAGATTAAGTATGTTTTACAGTTCATCCAACCAATTTATAGCACGGTTCCATACACAAATTCAAATCAACCAATCACTAGGGACTTGCATGAGCAAATGGACACCCTACTTGACCAAATTAAGCACATTGTTGAGCCTAGGGATCTGAACTTCTATGACTATATTTGTATAGAGATAGAAAAACAATGATTGGGGACTTGCATGAGCAAATGGACACCCTACTTGACCAAATTAAGCACATTGTTGAGCCTAGGGATCTCAACTTCTATGACTATATTTGTATAGAGATAGAAAAACAATGGGAAAAGCTAAATATTCCACTCCATGCCTTAACATATGTTGTTACACCAAAACATATTCTTGCAACATGGCTAGAAGACAAACACCCTGTGTTGGGGTGAAGAGAAAATTGCATATGAATCCAAAGGTTGATAATGGTCTCATGCAAGCATTAAACAAACCTACATCAATGTCCAACAACTATTTGGTTACACCCATCCATATCGAGAGAAGATGACTTCTCTCCAACAGTGGAACAGGTATGGTGGTTCCGCACCATAGTGGAAGCATTTGGCGAAGGGGGTGCTTTCAAAGGTTGTGAAAACATCTTCAGCAAAGAGGTGTTGGACCACCTACAAATTCAAACATTGTCGGTGCTCCAATGCAAGCATTAAACAAGCTTGTCCCTGGTAAGGAGTATTATATCATATAGCAACAATTGAGCACCTACATCAATGCCCAACAACTATTTGGTTACACCCATCCATAACAAGAGAGATGAATTCTCTCCAACAGTGGAACAAGGATGGTGGTTTTGCACCATAGCAGAAGCTTGTGGCGAAGAGGGCGAAGAGGGTGCTCTCATAGGTTGTGAAAACTTTTTCGGCAAAGAGGTGTTGGAGCACCTACAATTACATACATTGTCACGAGAAACAGGTCTAATGTAAACAAAGCAAAGAGCTTGGTTTATGTGCATGACAACTTGAAATCATTGTCCCATCATTCTGAGGAGAAAAAGATGGATAAAACATATCAAATTTGGGGCAACCATACAGAGGAAGACGATTTGGAGGCTAGAGCATTGGCTTTGGAGAACTTGGACATTGGTCTTTTTTATGATGATGATCGTGTTGAGATGCCACCCCCACCTATTGCCATGTTCAACCCAACCAAGACTCCAACAGCAAGAGTTTTAGCTCCAAATTCATCTCCACACTTAACCCCCACATCCACATCCACATGGGGGTCATGTGGTCATGGTAGAGACAACAGGAAGGAAAAGTAGATACTAGATTAAAATAATTCTCGTTTTTTGCTACTTTACTTGTCATTTAAAAGATTTCACTTTTCAATCTTCAATTTCTTTCTGGAATATAAAATATCTATTTTGGAAAATAGGCAAAATAGACTATTTCATAAACATAATTCTTTGGTCATGATGGACTATTTTATTTCATAAAATGATAGTTTACTCTACTTCAAATTATCTAAATTCTAAATTAAATGATTTTTAAGTGTGTACTTTGTATCTGCAATATGATTGATGTTATATGTGATAAATCTACTAAGATGACATGCTTTCAACTTTGTGATAATGTAAACAAGTAGCTTTAAAATGTATGTTTTCATCTTTTCAACAACTAATTTGTCATTCTATGTGTTTTTTTAATATACATGAATGCATATATATATGTGTGTGTGTGTGTGAATAAACTATACAACAAAAATCAGCTTTTAAATCGACCGCAATTTGAGATATAAAGTTGACTACATGACCTATATCAAACATGGTTGATGCAAAGCACGTCAAGTCATGAACAACCAATCCACCCATTGACGTGTTCGCCAGGTTAGAGTAGTTGTTGGCTAAAAATTCTAGTCCACCTATCACACATAGATGCAGAAATTGACTTTCACTCCAATAAAAAATCCTCTAATAGCTTTCCAATGAACACTTGGTTGGATGAAATTGTGAGGGGGCAAATGTAACATACAAAATAGATGAAAGCATACTTCATAACACACAAGTTAGTAAAGCAAAAAATGAGTGTGTTGCCGCCTCTTACGCACCTAGGGTTAACACAGCAGAAATCTTCAAGCTGCTCGAAGCGTCCTTGGGGACAAATCTTTAGTCAAGTACAGTAACTTGATCTTGACTCCTCCGTTTAGGCCTAACTCCTAACGAAGCCAAGGGGGGTAGACCTTATTCATGTTACTAAGGCTTTGCGTACTTAGTTCTTTTGGATGAAAATTATTATTTAGGAGTTTTTTGGATTTAAAACATTGATCAAGATGATTGCAAGATGAAATCAACTATACATCATATATGAATATAATAATAACGACAAAATATAGCTTAATTGAATGAAGCAAATAACAAATATCAAGACCAGTGTCGTAGAGTCAAAGTAAGTGTTGTTGTAAAAGGAAAGGTTCTGCAATGGTGTTCTTGGTCAATTTTAGGAATTATTGACAGATGAGTTAATTAAAGAGAAAACGAGAACTCCAGATATACCATGAGGTACAAGGAGTAATGTCCAAAAATTAGGCAAAGGTGACTCCTCACAAAGACGTGTGTGTTGGAGGCATGGAGCGGAGTCTCAAGGGCGTGTTCAACACTACACCAACAAGGATGTAGTCTAACGGTGCCCTAAGGTCACTCTCCAGTGGTTCCCGCTTCTTTTGAGAAATTTCCCCACGCATTACTTAATGTTCGAGTGATGGATTTTCACTATGTTGAGGGTTCTTGATTTTATTAATGTGAGTTCTTAGTTAGATGTTTAAGAATTAATAAGTTGTTGCACTGTTTTCTGATTTCCCCAAGACCAAGCCAATGCCCGCAAAGGGAAAGAGCATACTTTGAGAGACAACAAAATGTTCATTCAAATTTGAGTGCTTGAAATAAAGAATGCTAAACAAAAATAAATTTAGAAAATAAACAGATATACTCACCAAATCTATGTGTCACTTTCTAATCAACCACCACTAATCAACAATGCCTTTGTGTGGAGGTGAAAGCATACTTCGTGGCAACGAGATTGGTTTTATTTGATTATTTGCAAAAATGAAGAAAAAAATTAAACTACTCAATCAAAGTATACAACTGCACAAAGTGTTGGAAAAAATCACCCCACGAAAAGGTAAAACATGAATCGCCCCAAGGGGAGTGGAATACGAGCGTTGTGTAGCCCACTTGCTTCTTATTACGATTTGTTACAAAAAAAATTTAAGCTTTAAGAATGCCTTTGATTCTTATAAATCTAAATCAAGAAAGCTTACAAATAGTTCAGAAGAGAAACTTGGAAGAAAGAGGGGATCTCTAGGCTCTTAATGGCTAAAATCTTCGAAATTTGGCTAGAGATTCTTTTTCTTTTTTCTTTAATTCTGCAAAATCAGCAAGCTAAAATAGCATAAATGTTAGTAGATTAGTTAAATAATACATAAAAACATACAACTACTTAATACTTCTTGGAGACTAAAAATTTTATGAATCACAAATATTAAGTTATAATGCTAGATTCAAGCGTAAAATATGAATTTAAATGCTTCTTTTGATCTAACAAACATATGCAACAAGAGATGTATGCTAAACTTTAAAAAATATATGTTTGTTGAAGAGTAAGGGAACCAAGAAATTTTTTTGATTTTAATAGCATACAAGAAACGAGAACCCAGCTTCAGTTTTGAAAGAGTAGAGAACCAAAGATGCTTTCAACTCAACAACGATAAGACCAAGACAACCAACACCAAAGGTGGATGAGGACTCAACTGAGCTCAACCTCCTCCCTCGGCTTTTTATCCTACACTGTCACAAACACTTGCAAAAAGAGATTAAATCTAGAATACGTAATTAACAGAGATTAGAAGGGCATTAGTACAACTGAATAAACTTGTTGCTTCACTATCTCTAATTAATCAAGCACTTATAAGCAAATCAAATACAATGAATGCTTATACTATGGGCAAAAGGGCCATCTAAGCTAGATAGATCTACAATTATTGCAAAATAATAAGTGATTAGCTAGATATTACATCAACCAAACGCACATCAAATGGGATGGTTGCATAGCATATGGCCTCCAAAGCCTTTCAATTTTATTCTAAAGAGAATCATAAACAAATTACAAGAGCAGAGGTTCAATGCTTCGTTTCAAATGAGTGAGCAACCTTGCTTAAATAGAAAAAAGAGAGATTTGGATGGGGGGGAGGCACACTTGCCAAGAGAGAAACGCACTTGATGAGTTGTATACAACTTGGAATAAGCTGTAATGGATTGGAAAGGCTGAAAATTAGCTTCCTTCCAATTCCGAACTCCACTTCTTTGCTTTATCTTACAACTGCTATCTTTTTCTTGAGAGTTGCACCCTCTCTATGAGGAAATGCGCCCAACTTGGATAAGAAAAATCATCTTGCCTTTAACTGCCAAGAAAAATATTCAAGAGTGTTTTAGAAACCTTAGGAATGTTTCCACTTTACTTTGCCAACTCAGAAAACTTCCTTTCGGCATGTTTTTGAGTTTTTAGAAATTCTCAATTTCTTTAATTTCTCCAATTTTTTGGTCTTTTTTACTATTATCAAGTAATATACAATTTTGGAGATAAATAATTACTCGAGAACTTAGAAAAGTGGGCTTAGAGGTTAAGTGGGTGCTCTGAGTTAGAAAACGAGCACCCCCGTGTCTAATTCTTCCTCCTAACCACACTTTTATGACCATTTAATTTTTCCAATTAAACTATTAAAAATAGCCTAAGTTTACGGGAAAAATTATTTTTGTCGGAACTGACTCAAACTCCTAGGGGACTTAGTACATGTCCATATGACTCATTAGTGATGGCTATCATGTAAAAAATACATAAACACATAGGCTTTAATAACCTCCTAAGGTTCGACCACCATGGTAAATACTCCAGCTTTGGAGGTGTGAGTGAAAAACTCAAGAATTATACGCCACTGAAGCGCAACGCATAATTCCTAGGGAAAAAACACTCTAGAGTATCCCCTTGATAGATAAACCTAAGGTAATCCAATCCTGTTACAAAAACACCATGCTTAGACCAACTTATTACAATTCCCCCAAGGGGGTCTAGACATGCAAATTTTACAAAAGCGCCTAAAAATGACTTGATGAACTTCTGAACACATGTGATGAACAATTGAATTGTTCAAGTCTTTGACTACTCATTGGAAATCCACCTAAGTGCAACTTAATGGATAACAAAGTGAATTGGTGAAAAACAAACAAAAAAGTTGCCAAGGATGACAAGGAAGAACCCCAAAGCTTTTTGTAAAGAACTATGGGTGTGGAAGCAATTGCAAGAAAATACCATAATACCAAAACAATGGCATTCAAATGCAAAAAAAACCTTTGCCAAAGGCCTAGAACCCAACAAAGAGGAAAGGTCAACTAAAAATCAACGTGGAAGGGTTAGTTTTTAACAGAGGAAAGGTCAACTAAAAATCAACATAGAGGGGATAGTTTCCAAAGAGTATTCCATGCACCAAATGCCCCTTTCAACTATACAACAAAAACCAGTTTTTGAATCGACTGCAATCTAAGATATAAAGTTCACTACATGACTTATATCAAACATGGTTGATGCAAAGCACGTCAAGTCATGAACCACCAATCCACCCATTAACGTGTTCGCCAAATTGAAAATTCCAATCCACCTGTCACACACAGATGCAGAAGTTGATTTTCACTCCAATAAAAAAGCCTCTCATAACTTTCCAATGAACCCTTGGTTGGATGAAAATTGTGAGGCAACAAATGTAACATACAAAATAGACAAAAGCAAACTTCATAATGCCCAAATTGTTAGTAAAGAAAAAAGGTGTGACTTGTGAAAAACGAAAAAAAAAAGTTGTGAAGGATGACAAGGAAGAACCCCAAGGCTTTTTGTAAAGAACTACGGGTGTGGAAACAATTGTAGGAGAACACCATAACACAAAAACAATGGCATTCAAATGCAATAAAACCTTTGCCAGAGGCCCAAAACCCAGCAAAGAGTAAAGGTCAACTAAAAATCGACATGGAACAGTTAGATTTTAACAAAGGAAAGATCAACTAAAAATCAACATGGAGGGGACAGTTTCCAAAGAGTCAAGTATGGAGAATGATATTAGTGCAAAGGCTTGAAGCAAAGCAAAGGACATGGCCAAATTTGTAGGTGAAGGCAACATTAACGTTCCGAAAATTTTTGACAAGCATGACAAGCAATAGTGGTGCAAGCCATAATTTATTGTCCACTGGGAGGAAAAATCTCTCTCTCTCTCTCTCTCTCTCTCTCTCTCTCTGCAAGCCATAATTTATTGTCCACTGGGAGGAGACATCTCTCTCTCTCTCTCTCTCTCTCTCTCTCTCTCTCTCACACACACACACAACAGTTACAACAAATTATGTGGTAAGAAACATGATGCACAACAAGTTCGTCATGGACATAAAAACAATTTGTGGGCAAATTTTATTATTAGCAATTTAACGCAACATTGGCATGGCCAAATTTGTAGTTAAAAGCAATGTTACAAATATCATGTTGGTGAATATATCGTTGAGGGTCCAAAGAGAAATTATCGAATTTATCGACGATAATGTCGACAAACATAGACAATATACTGACAAAGCAAATGTCCAAAATGAGTGAGAAAACCCAAAAAAATCGCCTTTATGCTAAACCCCCACAGGCAACCAATGTTTCCCTATCAACATGCACAAAAAAATCACAACAAAAATCAATAAATAATCAGTGCAATATTTTCCCAATGTATTGCCAGGCAGTTGACCTTGCGATATCATCGATAAATTGGCGTTATTTGTAACAGAGAGGTCAAAGCAGCAAGTTCACAATGAACACTACAAAAAAAATTTGGGTAGATATTGTTATTAGCAGTTTAATGCAACATTGACATGGCCAAATTTGTAGGTGAAAACAGCAAGTTTACAGTGGACATTACAACAATTTTTGTGAGCAGAAATTATTATTAGCAATTTAATGAGACATTGACATAGCTAAATTTGTAGGTGAAGGCAGCATTGAAGTTTGGATAACTTCTAACAAGCATGACAAAAGTCCTAGGTGCAATGGTGGTGCAAGGTATAGTTTATTATAGTGCAAGGTATAGGAGAAATATCATCATGGGTGTTTAGGTGTATTTGACATGTGTAGTCAACAAGATAGTTAAAAGATAACTTACATCAAAAATAAAGTCGAGAACGATGTAAATCAACAAAGTGATGGATGGGAACAATAACAGTTAAAGACTTGCAACAATGGAAAAACATTGAGAACAATTACTACCAATGATCTTATTCGCCAAGAAGAACACTAAATAGGGGAAGAGAGATAATGACAGGTGTAGTAGGGAATTTTTTGGTTGAGCTTTTTGCTGGCAAGTAGAAGTTGCTAAGGAATCCATAGAGCTATGAATATTCCCTTGCATGGAGACATTTTTTTAACCATGGGAACAACAACCTCCCAAGAGTATATCCAACAGCCCGCAAGTCAGATATACCAGAAACTTGTGACTCAGCAGGGGCCGAGACGTCCCGAGACCCTTTATCCCAGGGGTCGCCTACCCTTCAAGCCTTGTCACAACGGGCCAATGAGAAATCGTACCCCCCGTCGGTTTTGAACCTGTGACCTCCACGGAGATAACACATGTTCTTAACCATTAGGCCCACTCAAGTGCTCTTTCCTTGCATGGAGACATTGCCAAGAGAAGAACATCTTGGTTAGGGGTGAAAGCTCACTTAGTAGGTTGCTATAATGTGAGGATAAATGTTATGCGTCAAAAGATGCTTTCCAAGCAGAAGAGAAGGTTATAAAGATGGTAAGAAAGGTTTCAAGTTCAAGTTTCAAAGATGATAAATTTATTTTCACTGTTCTTTTGATTTTTTTTAAATGGCAACCCTGCATGGTAGGATAGTTTCAAGATCTCAACAACATACTTTTCAATGGAAGAATGTTTTTGAGCCTAACATAGTTCGTTAGTATTATGGAAGAGACAACTCAAAGCGTATATTATGTTAAAAGGACTTCTTTGTGTGTGGTGATAAGTTCATATTCAAAAATGCTCCTCGCCTTCTCGGTTTTAATAAAAAAAATTGTTTTGTCAATCAGAATGCATAACAAAGTTTACATGTCGAAGTATTGTTCACAACAAACAAGTACATGATTGGTACTACCCAAGACATGTCCAACTTCACTATTGAGACAACTTTGTCTTTAGCCTCAATGAGTGCTTTCTTACAATCATCTTTACCTTTTACCTTTTTATCAAATCAGTGTTCAAAAGACTTTACTACCGCATATAATAAAACAAAATAAACCTACTGTATAATTTACTTACATCTACTTTTCAATCTCACGGTTCATAATTCTTCTATGGCCAAATAAGTTCACCCTTCCTCACATTATGTAATGTACAAGCATAGCACTTTGGTACCTAATTTTCTTCTCTACCCTCCAAATCAAGACTATCTTCTAAGATATACTTGTTTGATATAAATTTCAGCCTCCTCGTCATCATGTGCACCATGCACATGAAACACCTAATGATTGCCCTTCATCATGTCCTTGTTTACCTTACACTTTGACAAGTTTTCTAAACTCAAAAGATCAACCTATATTATCAAATCCATCAACCCCAGGTCCCAGCAAATGGATCCACGAATCACCGAATTGAATATAGGTTCAAATCCGAATCTACCCAACATCCACTCCAAAATGGATCCCGCACACATGAACATATCTTGGATGATAATACACAAATTTTGCCATCAAATTCATCCCACCACCATAACATACTTCTAAGAAAAGCCTTCACATTGCCAAATATTCTCCTTCCCGCATGATTCCTAGGGTACAACTAGAGGTCCACATAACTTTCACACCACCGCATTCCTTGTTCTCCTTTGCTCATCCAGTAAAATGGGAGATACGACGAAGCTTGTAGATGGAAGGGCAGGAACTAAAACGGTAAAACCCACCAATAATTGTCCTTCTAGCACACCATGATTTCATTAAACATGTAATCACATTAAGCCCATAAGGATATTACTCTACTCATATAGCATGAGGATTTTGATCCAATTTGAAGACCTTGCCCAAACTGGCTACAATGGCATATGTTGGCTTTTATGCCATATTTTTGCCATTTAAATAACATATCTACTATTGATTACCAATTAGTTGGCATCCACATGACACATTTCAAAGAGAGATTGATGTGATGGATCATTAGGCTTGATGAGTAGCATACCAGTTGTGTATACCTTCTTAGATACTTCCCTTATAACAATCTATCTATTGACCACTATGTGGGTGTTGAGATGTGTTGATTCAACATTGACATGGTTTCGAAGTGTTGAAACATGATGTCAATGGCGAACACTCTCAAAGGTTGTCATGCTCTTATTCGTCACCCATAGGGTCACGCCCAACGCCCTCTTAACACCTATATTCAGTTTCGTCGTGTGTCGAATCCTTGGCCTCTAGTGTCTCACTTGGAAAGTTTTACCATGTTAAACTAAGTACACCTTGTCTATCGAAACACGTCGATTCCTTCTTATATGTATGCTCTGATAAGAATCCATCGATCCTTTTCCATAATGTCATCGCAATCAATATTCCCAAAAAGAAAAATCCCCCCACCCCATTAAACCTCACTTGTAAAAAAATATTTAGCCCCTTGAGTAAGTTTTCCCCGCTTGAAAAGATTTGTCTTCTAATATTATCGAAAGGGAACCTTGAAGTTGTCATCATATTTTAAAACAAAATAATAATAAAAATCTTGTGGTCGTGTTTCATGTACACCCTTTGACTACATGGATATAATGTGCCTTCATATATAAAATATATATTGATTATGAAAGGGGCATTGGTCAACACGAAGAATGTATGGAAAGGTCGAGAGTATTTTACAATCGAGAATTGTATAGTTACACAAATTGTGCACCACCTTTGTTCAATCGAAAGAGTAAAAGCATGAGAGTAGTAGATGCTTTTGAATCTATCATGAGAGATGTAGTTATCAAAGTAATTATGTCTTATGTACTATTTAATACATAATGGGTGTTTTTATACAGTTCGAGTAAAACCTCCACGTGCCACCAAAACGTCTAGATCTCAAACAAAAACAACCGATTGTTGTGCGAAGGTCTAATGTTACAGCATCCTTCACTCTCGTTGGCAATGGAAAACCAATTTTATATATGTTTGAAATAGATACCTCTGCAAATGTTTTATATTTTGAATGGATCACCTCGACTACAATTCCATTCGGATACCTAGCAATTTTTGTAATCCAAAATCTCGTCGAAAGCACATTTACACACAACGACAAGAGGCTCTTGTCGATATTTTGAATCTGATAAGAGGTAAAGGTTTGAATGGATATAAATTTCTTATGCAGACAAATCTTATTGCAATACATTCGATCTACCAAGTTAGATTCTTCTTATCTGATTCCGTCTTTATTGAAGACATGTCATATTTATTCAGGTTGCTACATGGGAATTGCTTATCATGGTGCTTCTTTTATAGCCAAATATATATTTAAACACCTAGCCAATAATGTGCAATCAAAGGCCAACTATTACATGAGGAGGTGAAATAACGATTGAAGCTCTCAATCTTAACTATAATGCTCTACTAATAATCTGTCTGCGGTGGTCAATGTAGAGAGACCATTCAAATTTCAAAGGTGTTTTTTCGAATCTCACGGGCAAACAAAAAAAATAGCATAACTATGGGGATTGTTGAATGGACATCGAATCAACCAGGTAGATTATCTGCAGAGATCAAACAAATCAAATTGTGAACTATACAATGTTGACTTCAAGCGTTTCCAGGGATAGACCAATTAAATTAGATAAGAGATTTGCACAAACGAAAGCAAAAAGACGACAATAGTTATTCTTCACATCCTGATTTCTAGTCAATTCCATGAGGTATTATCGTCAAATTCGGTTGCGCACATGCATCTCGAGAGTTACTATTCTTTAATTAAATTAGATAAGAGAATTTCACAAACAAAGTCAAAAAGACGACAATAGTTATACTTCACATCCTGATTTCTAGTTGCTTCCATGAGGTATTATTGTCAAGTTTTGGTTGCGCACATGCATCTTGAGAGTTAATATTCTTTAATGGGTTGCATCAATATTATTTTGATGTCCACGATATGAGTAACGGTGAGGTTAATAAACGAACAAGGTAGCAATGTCGTGCAAATTAGACCTGCAATTTGCAACACCGATGTCATATTGATATGGAGCATAACTTCGTTCGACATAACAACACAACCATCATTGTAGCCATGCACAGGGATACGACAACATGAAGGCGTAACAAAATCGGCTCATTGGAAGAGTTGTCACATCGAAGGAATATCCTCGTACCATTGTGTGGCATTCCATATCTTAACTATAGCAAACTGTCAGAGACAAGGTTAGCCCAACAATAACCATGCAAATTGTCACTAGCATAACATTGGTAGCGTGTATATACAGAGTCAAGGTAACAACAAAAGGTGGCAAGGATTCCCTTAAAACGCTCGAATGTAAGGCGTGCACAGACAATCGTTGTGAGGGTCATTTTTTAAGTCTTTTCAACCCAATCTGATGAAACCAACATAGCAGGTTGTAACATGTCCCAAAACGAGCGTGCAAGCTTTACTGGTGAGCAGTTTTGCAACGAAACAAACATCCTCAAAATCACGCATCAAGGTTAGTAATCAAGCCATGACACTTGTTGGAGACAACCACCATTTTTGTTAGGAGGTAACAATGCATGCCATATCAACCAAGTAACTTATGATCACGCGAAAGATGGTAGCATCTATCCCCCGATCCAGTTTCGCACTCCACCACAGGATGGTTTTCACAGGCCCCATATGACTTATCAACAAGGACAATAAGCCGCACTGAACAACCTAGTAAATTTGGGAGAATTTCACTCACTATACAGCCTACTTTCAAAACTAATTGTGACGAGGAATAATATCTTTTATTCGCAGAAACCTTTCAATTACTTTCTTGTCTCTGTTGGGCATCCCGATGGTCGAACATTTCATTATCAAACAACGGAATAATTATAGTCATTACACAAACGCGTTTCAGGCCATGGCAGTTTGCAATTCCTTATGTTGCAATTCTTCTCAAGCAAAAGCTAGCCCTTACAAGATAATCTCAAGCACCTCTACATGTAAGCAAAGCACAGCCTTATGGGGTACTACACCTCGCACGAATTGTTCATCTCCTTATCATGACCATCTATAATGAGGAGAGGTTTAGTTGGGGCAGACCTAGCACAAGAATAGAAGAACTGGCCACGCTGGACGGTGCAGTCTATGGACCGATGCCTCGTTTTTCTACTAGCACATGTTCACAATTAGGTCAAGGATCGTTGTCCACTGAGAGACTTTTCTTCACTACAACTGGTCATTCTACCCATGATGTACATACTCTGTAAGTGGTATTGAGCGTTGAACTCTGAAATGAAGTGGATACAAAAAATATCAGATAAATAGAAGTTTCAAACAAGAACTAGTTCGAATGAATCCCCATAAAATTATCAATGTTTTTCAAAGTATGTAACAACCACAGACTCCATAGTAAGAAATGAGGGAGTGGTTAAGCCTCATGAGATTTAAGCTTTTCCAATATGGAGATGCAACCATTCTCTATCGACATACCTTCCGAGGAATTTTATCAAATTTAAAATAAAAAAATGAACCTCAAGGGGGCTAGAGAAGAATGCGGTAGTCATTTTGGTCGTTTTTGTCGTTACTCTTGTTTTCCAAAGGTTGTGCATCTCTTCATGCTTCCACTGGCTCACCAAGCGTTAAATGTTTCTAAGACGTTAGAGCTCCTTGAGGCATACAAAACACCTTGGCTACCCATGGACCTCTTTAAATACAAGGCAAAGGCAAATGCCCAAATCATCAAATGTAAGACTACTTATGCATCCATTCATTAGGATTAACGCATAGCGTCTTTCTATCGGAGGTTGCTTCAAGACAATCTAAGCGATGGCACATTCATGTTGTTTGGGTTTTTCACCCAACTAAGCTGTAAAATGTTGACAGCAGCACGGGGTCCTGGAAACCACCTGTCCGCAAGGGTCTAAACGATCGCAGTTGTTTATACGGACGATTGACAAATTCCAATTTATTAATAAAATCTTTTTGGGCACACATGCCTCCTTGTCTTAACTCTTATAATCATTCGATTCTTTTATTTTTTTGTTCATTCACCCTTCTTACAAATTGTATATATAAGGACTATACATTTTCTTAACGTATATATTTTTAACGAACTTTTATATGGCAGACAATTAGCTTTCTAATGTACTTTTTATAAAAGCAAACTAGCCACTAGTATTAATTTGACATGTTCTATAGCATAACGCAAATTAAAAAACTAAAGGACTTCATTTTACAAAAACGCTCACAGCTAAAATATTAATGTCTCACATAGCAATTTTTATGCAATCATCACATGCACAATACATAACGAAAAAATTTGCATTTGCAATTTGACAATACCAACTTTTTATGCTTAACTGACGTGATTTTCAGCTCAATAATCTAATGCACAACTTACTTCAATTCACATTATTCACATAAGTTTGATTTTGCTTACCTTGACGTTAAAATTTTTATTAACATAGTTTTGTTTAGTCTACCCATACATTCATTTGGGCGATTTTTTTTTGTCAACACACTAGCGATTTATGTGTCTTTTCATTAAGCTCTTTACATACCTTTTTAATTTAGTTTTGTTTTGCTTATTTCCTAGTCTTGTTCAGTTGATTATCGTACATATCTTTTTGACTAACATTTGCAGGTGAATAAACACTGAGGGCTCTAAACAACACTTGGGTTCGATCCCCCTCTTCCCTTTGACCAACCCTCCAAGGGCATCCCTTCACTATTTTACCCTAGTCAATCTAAGCAGCAACAAGGTGTTCTACTAAAGGTTGACCCCTAGGGTATTGCTTTATCTCTTGTTTGGTTCTTAGTGCACTTGGATCATATGCTATGCCTTGTTACTAAGCCTAGGATGGCGTGCATTAAATACGGGAGACTTCTTGATATATGGTTCATGAGTTGAACACTCCTCTTTGCACATCTTTCTAAGAGATCTGACCTTCCAAGTGTTGTTTTGGTTGATTTATCATGTGATCTTTACCTTAATGGATGAGCGCCCATTTGCTTATGGAGATTTATAGTGTTGGGATAATTTCTGGAGTATAATGGCCCCTTATTTGGTGGACCACTCCCTTGGTCATGGTCTTTGGCACATTTATTGAAGCATAGCCTCCCTCGTTCATGCCTTACTAGGTTGTTTCACCTTTATCCCCATGATTTTAAAAATCACCTAATGGTTTTGGCACAGGGTTTCGTCTTATGACACTTAGTTTTGATTATTTTACTATGGGAATGTCCCCTTGATGCAACTTCTCCTAGGTCTTCCCACTTATGGATCTTGGTTCAAGCAAATTGATGGCATTAGCACATGAACTGAACCACTCTTTACCTAGGGTGTGTGCACTATTATGTGGCTATAGGATTGGTTTGTAGTGGATATAGGCTAAGTCACCGCGTTCGTTGATTTTTAACCTTGAAAATCGAAATTTTGCGAACTTCATCAACCGACGAATTTTTTCATTGAAGTTCGCCAAATTTAATGGCACAATTCAACGCAAGCACAAATTCAAATTTTACAGCGATTATATTCGAGTAAATAGTTTAAATTCAATTTGCCAAAAATATGTGTTATATAATCGAACCCTAACCCACGCTGCTTTTTTGGATCGACTTCGGACTTCGACTGAGGAATCTGCCGTCGCGAATTCACTCGCCACCATGCCACAGGTCTAAGTGTGGAGTCTATGCTACACCCTCGACAGGAACTATAAGTCTGTAGCAGTCTACCAGAGATAGCTGAGAAATTTCCCCTGCCATCGCAATCCGCTTGTCGTCGTGCAGCCAGTCTGAATATTTGCATCACCTTCACCCTACGCCTTCAAGTCTCGACCAGAACTTAGAAGATCAACATTGAAATATATTTTTAATCATTAATGATTAATGTTTGGTATATTTTTTTTAACATATAAAGTGTTTTTATATATATTAATGATTAATGTTTGGTATAGTTTTTCAAAACATGAAGTGTTTTTTTATAAATACAATATTATTAAAAAGACATAAAATTTTATACATTTTTTTTTACTTTATAAGTGCCCTACCAATGTTTTTATTTTCATTTTTATCATGTTTTTAATGCTTATATTGAATTTTATTAAAAAAATTCATATATATTTTTTTAATTTTCAAATTTTATACTCTCTCGAATTTAATGCCGAATTTTATCACCAAAATTTTCATTGCCGAATTTTCGTCGAACTTCAAGGTTGTCGAACTCGAACACGAATTCAAACCAGGTGACTTAGGATATAGGATTGGTTTGTTGACCTTGCCCATGGGTTTATGCCTTGGCACACTATTTGAGTTCACCCCAGCCTTGGAGGTTGTTATAACAACGAAACTTTAACTTCTTTGCACATGTTCCTAGGAGATCCATTGTTTGAGTAGCCAATTATTGCATTGGAGGAAGCACCCCCATTGTTTGACTTGGTATTTATTAATACTTTATTTGGAGGTAATTGTTGAAAATTATCTTGAAGGGCATTTCACGCAAGGAGAAGACATGTTGCACCCCATTCATTGTGGCCACACTATTTTATTATTTTGTATAAGCATTTTTCCTTGGAGAGCCCATTGTACAATGATTTGGTTTTGTTGTTAATATTTTTCTTGGAGAATAAAGTGGATCTAAATTCCACTAATTAATATTTTATTGTAGAGGAGACTGAGCTAAAATGCATATAAGGATTTGCTTTGTCCATTTTTAATTGAGGGTCAAATTTGTAGAGACCTCCCTTGGAGCCTAGTTGAACATCTTTTTTGAAGGCAATGCAAGCTAAATGTTTGTCCTGTAAGGCATTATGTTCAAGAGCTAATTTGCTAAATGTGAATGCTAAAATTTCTTGCAACAAATATATTAATAGTTATGAAGGGCTAAATTCCAGGTTACATTGTTATTTTTTTATAAGTGCTTAATTATTGGTTATCTCCCTCTTATATCACTATGCTAATTGCTGGAAATGTTCATGTTGTGTATCTTCCTTCACGAGCTGGCTGCAAGTTTACATGTTTATCAATAAGCACACCCTCGTGCGTGTTTTAGAGGTTCACCTTTTACTAGGGTTCCTCCAAGTTAATTTTTTTTGTTTATGGACAGAAATATAAGGCCAATCATAGTTCATTTATTCCATCTTTGTTATGTTCTTATTTCATAAGAAAACAACCCTCCTAGTTTTATCTTTCGACTCCATTTGCCCAATGGATAGGCACTAGTCTTGGTCCACCCATTCAACTACCTCTAAAGTTAATCACAGATATTCCTAGGAGAACCCCCCTTTTGTTGAAGGAGAGGCAGTATAAAGTGAGAGAGGAGATACTGTGGTGACAATGGGTAGCCCCTCTTAGTTCCTTCAAGGTCCTACTTGTGCATTAGGACTTCATCACATAAGGGTTTGGATGGTAACAATCATAATGAATTGGTGCTTACCATTACTTTTAGTTTCCTCTATTTCTCACCATCACACTTCGCAACACTATCAAGATATTCCCATTGTGGCATAACATGCCAAAACATGGGACACCATCAATATTCATCTCCTTAGCTTTGTGATATCTTTTGGATTTTCTGGATGTTTTTGGCCACAACCATAGATACATCAAATAATGACAAAAGAGATTATTCAAATTTGTGAAAATATACAATGGGATTGTCAATAGACAATACAATAATGCCCCTGATTCCAATCTCGACTTTGTTTCTATTAATATTTTTTAGTTTTTTTGAGACCACAATAAAAAATAAGAACACGAGGGTCTTGTATTCTTGAATCCAAGGAAGGTTTCCTTGGATACTCTAGTTTAAGTACATAGGTTCTTGAAATCATTGTCTAGTCTCTGGATCTTGAGTCCAAGGAACAACATTTAGTGCTAAGATACTGATACTTCTGAGAAACAACAATGCCATATATTCTCCTTCGCATCATTGTAAGTAAACTTATTATAAACGTATTACATTGGAAGGCAAAGTTATAAGTTATTATTATAAAGTTCTAATCATTGTTGTTATTTTAAACTTGTAACTTTATAAATATATGAAGTTATTTTGTAAATAATAAGTTATAGGTTATAGCCACAAATGTATATAACTTTATTAGTTGTATGCTTATATTTAACATATATATATATTATTTAACATATATATATATTATTTTTATATAAATTCTATTTTTAAAAATATAAAAATATATTTATATTGTTTGTACCTGTCATTTCTCCGTTATATCCAAATTTGGGCTTCTCAAAAAGCTTCATATCTTATCCTAGTCCCTTACTCTTCAACTTTCATCAAATTCAAGGTCTAAAGTGAGTTGATGTATACCTCTACTTAGATAGTGCACTATACCAACAAAAATTATTTTTCTAAATTAAGGATCTAGTTTTGTCCTCTTCCCATCTAGAATTAAAACATAAACTAGAACCATGGACTATCAAGTGAGTCATCCAAGGTCTTTTGACGAACCAAGCTTCTTCCAATGTAACAACCCACACAAATTGGGTGGGACTTCTATTAAGCAAGTGCAAATCAATATGCTTTGTTTATACCTAATATTTGTTTAATGTTTTGTCGCTACTACCCACACAATGATGATGTTGCCTAGACCATTGTTTAATAACACATTCTTTTGTGATTTACTTTGTTTTTCCCTCCGTAAGTGAGTTTGGAACCAATATGTTTCAATTTTCAAATGCACACTCCACAAATCATCAAGGCTAAAATTCATAATGATAGATATGAACATGTTTCCCCATCTTATGCATTTCAACCATGATGATGAATATGTTAAACATTTTTTAAATATTAAATAAATATATCTTGCCCTAACTCCTTTATAAATTTTGTAGTTGGTTGCCTATGTTGCATGTATTACTCACTTGTTCTGTTACATGTGTGAATTGTTGCCTTGCACACTTATTTGTTGTGTCCCTCAATTCTTGGATGCATGTGTAAATGTGCATATGATATGCTTGTAAAACTCAATATGACTCTGAAATGCCCTAGTTTTTATCCCTAGCTTCTTAGATGCCAACATTGTGCTTGGCTCTCATACCATATAAAATTTGTTCATACACTTCTACAAAATGGTTGCAGAGAAAAAAGAGACACTTGACATGATAGTCAATAGGTAATAATGAATACATCAAATATAATATGTCCCAAGTCCCCTTAAATAGGAATACAAATAATCAACAAGACATGTAGACCATAAAAACAAGACACTTCAAGATAGAAACACACATAATTTCAAAACACCAAAGCATTGGCAAGGCATGAGATTCTTCACTCTTTACCTCGAGCTCAAATCTCGTAGGAAAAATGAGCATTGGTACTTCATACTACTAGTGGATCATCATTCACACCCATCCAGCCACAATAATCATCATCAAATTATGTGGCAAAGTTTCCACTATCAACTCCAAGGAGGGATCAATTGCATCTAAGACAAAGAGATATGCATCAAGGATTTTGTTCAACAACTCGTTGCACATAAGTGGAAGGATGCGGTCCATGAAGACAAGTTCATTCAACCATTGTTGTTCCATGTTTCTCTTCTCCATGTGAATGTGTTCAAAGACGGACAAATTGTGCTCACACTCTTAAACATTGCAAGTTTGACTTCAAATCCTAATTGCAAACTTTTTGCAATTGAGGGCATTGACCACCAAATGCTTTCCCCCAATTCGCAACAATAAATCGAACTCCAAATCAACTATCTTTACTACCACTCCACAAACTCCAAATGCTCACAATCAATGATAGAAAGAGGTGCGAGGAAAACATGGGAGATGTCTGTATATAACAATGATCTAATAGCCCCAAGGGTTAGCATAATTGGTCTTGAGCCAAACGTGAGATCTCTCCCCCATAGTAGGGGAGGTCACGAGTTCGACTCTCTTGATTCCCTTGGAATGGCTCTGTAATCATGACCGACAGATTACCTCGTTTATCATCCATGATTCATGGTGAAGATACCCACTAAACCGGTTCAAACAAACCAGTTCCAATCTGGCTTGGCTGGTGTTTAAATACTAATATAAACCCAAATTGTACAAATAAAATATTGAAAAATATGAGCCTCAAAACTCAAGTGAGCCAACTGTTGAAGAATATACTTTATTCATCGCAGAGTTGGAAGGGTCGATACCCAAAAACAATTTTGCAAATTCTTGTCAATAAGCCCAAGGGTAATCAAGAGGCCACGCCTCCCGTAAATATTTTGTAGTTGCAGAGAACAAGTAAAACCTCAACAGTCAGAAGCAGAACAAACAAACAGATAAAAAAAGAAGCTGGCAATAAAACCAGAATATCATATCAGCATCAAGGACAGTAAAGTTTAAAGCAGTGAAAAGGAGAATGGACAAATCTCCTTCCACTGCTCTGATAATCTTTTCAGTAGTATATTTGCAGATCAAGACAAGATAATGTTCAGATTCTGGCTTTATTTCAGTTCTTATCTTGGGATCGCAAGGTCCAAAGTCTGTATGTAAGCAAAACCCTGTTTCCTGGTTTTTTGTATCCTTATCTTTCTTAGAGTTGATACAATTTTTTTACCTGAAAAGATGTATGATTTCCGAATACTGTTCTGTTCAAAAGAAAAGTGATAAACAGTTTCCTCATTAACATATGCCGATCTTTGTCTATCCACCCTTGAAAATTTGATCCCCTAATAATTGCACTTGAAAAGCTGAGGTACAGGCAACACACGTTTTCCTGACAAAGCTGTGAAGTGTATAACTAACACATTTCTGAAACCCCCAGATACAGCTCTATACCGAAAAATATAGAACTTGACAAAGAAGAGAAGAATAAATGATGTGGTTTACTTACCAGTCTCAATGCACAGAAGAAAGCCTTTCAACTAAATTTGCATAAATCATGAAAGTAAAATAATTATGAACAGAGAGGGATAAGATACATACTCTTCGTAGCAAAGTAATGAATAGGACCATGTTAGCTCAATTATCCAATAAAAGATGTTATTCACAGAAAATACCATAAAAAAATTTGTTTGGGTTTGGTTTAAAAACAAATCACAAAAGAGCTGAAGAGGCCCATCTCTGCTACAAGCAACTTGCAACTGACAATCTGTTTTCTTCTTTAATGCCATTCTTCATCCATCCTGGGAGAAAAAGGGGCTGGAATCTGTAACAAGTTACCAGTATTCATATAGGTTGGGCACAAACGAATAAGACGTAAACAGTTAAATAGGATTACCAAATGTCCTGTGTTTCTTTCTATTCCAACAGTTTTTAATAGAGATGTTGCACAACTCTGTTTGAAGAATGCAACAATCGTTGTTGATATGTGGCGGGGGTAATCAGGGTGGTATATCGGGATCGAGGTATGGTCGGTGTGCATGATAATCACCATTGCTGAGGACCGGCTGAGATATTTGTAGGAAGAATGTCCGCTCAAAGCAATCTCTCTACTTAAGGAACAAATAATAGCCTGAAAGAGTTTAAAGAAGGAAGAGAGCTGCAAGTAATGCAGGCGCCCATGTTAAGACATTCAATTGGGGATCTTATTTGTGCTGTCTTAGGAGAGCATACTGTTCTGAGAAAGTAGAAACACTTAATTTTGCCGAGTCTAGGAAAGATCAGTACTACATTTGCAAAGCATACTGTTCTTAGAAAGTAGAAAACGCTCAGTTTTGCCGAGTGCAGGAAAGAGCAGTACTATATTTGTAAAGCACTTGAGCTTAGCCCGCTAAATTTAAGAAAAGCTACAAGTTTACACTGAACTGAAGCATTCAGTCTTCTCACTTCCAAGAAATTAGCTCTTACTGCAGCAATAAAATTGTCAGCTTTCTAATTTAGGCTTCTCAAGCTAAATTTAAGTAAAATTTTCTTTGTCAGCCCTGTTATAAGAGCCAAGTTCAGAAGTGAATGATATCTACACGCATTATGTCTCTATCTTACATTATACTCGCTTACAGCGCCCATACAAAGATCGGCCCAAAATTACTTAACAGTGGGGAAGCAAGAGAAATAAAAGGTCCCCGTACCTTCTTGGGGCTGCTGACCGAAGCCCGAGGACGAGAGCCTCATTTGGCCTTAAGCTTGGAGTGAATAAGTAGCAAAAGGAAGAACACCTGAGCTCAGATTTCCCAATATTCCGCTAAATGTCCCCTGACTTCAGCTTTTCCACCACAAGATACCTTCCCTGGCACAGATTCGTCAAATATTTATGTCAGCTAACCCTATTATACCAGCAAAAGTCTCTACTATTCCGCCAGAAACAGTAGAGCCCTCTGTTTTTCTTTCTAAATTTCCAATCGCCAACACAGTCTTGCATGCCGATTTCCGGTTACTTCGTCCCCTATTCAGCAAAAAGATCCCTACAACAACAATGTCAAGGCTCTGTCCCCGTTTTCTTGCAAGATACGAACACGCAACGTCCTAGAGCCGTTCGCGTTTTTTCTTAACAGCAGTGAAAGGGCGCCGAGGCGTCCCACGCTGTATTTTCGTCACGGCTATGTTTCCAGCAACGCATTCTGCGAAAATCTCGTTACAGCTCAAGCAAATACCGTTCCGCAGCCTCGTCCATGACAGATCACGTGTCCGAAAACCCTAAAGCTCCAAACACGATAATCTAACAGCTTACCAAACACTGTCAGCACAGTCTTTCTTTCAAAAAAACAAATACACAATTAAAGCTTAGCAGCTAATGAAGCTTTTAAGCAAAGAAGCTATGCTCCGTAGGTCATCAAGATCTCAAGACCGTCAGGGTTTGGAGTTCTTTATTTCTTCACAATTTTTTAAAGCGTCCACCGTTGGCATGGAATAGCATATTCGGCAGCAAATTGCAAGAAACGTGCGTTCTGTTCATCGTAAGGCTCCAAGAGACTCGATCCGAAGGCTGTTTGAAGAAAAGGAAAAAAAAATATTCTTCATTGACACAAACACAAAGACGCATATTTCTTCCTGCGCTTCGTCTGCATTTCAGAACTCCAGCAGACTATCCTTATTATTGCGATCAGCAAATCCACAGACGCAGCAGCAGCAGCAGTAATGGCGAACTGGACTGTGTAAATTACAGGCTTTCGACAAAAAGATTTCGTGAAGCAGGATATAGGTAGAAGGGGCTCGAAGCAAGAAAGAAGCAGCCGAGTTTAGCAAAAGGCAATATTTGTGTGTTGGAGAGACTGTTATTCTGCGCCGTCGGATCGGCCCGCGGTGCCGTTGTGGACCGACGATCTCCATCTGCATCCTTTCCGGAAGCTCCAACTCTTGGATTGATGGTGATGGGACATGTGCCACTGTGCAATTTATTAGTCCATGTCAGAGTACGGCTAGCAGAGCTCCCTCGGGAGGGAGGTGGAGGTTTTTTTTAAATTAAAGAAAATTTAACCGCAATCAAATTAAAATTAAAATTTAAAATAATTAAACCCCGAAAATCCTGATATCATTGTTTTCTGGAGATTTTCCGCTTGATTTGACTCATCTTAAGGCAATGCGCACTGACCGACGTAATTATAAGACATTATAATTTAATTATAATTAATGGTCACCAAGTTGCTGTTATGTATATAACCCGAGCGTGAAGTATATAATTAAAGAACTTAGTACGTCTTGTCAAATAAATGAAAGAATACATCAACAACAACACCACCACCACCTCCGCGGCTGAGTGGTTGCCATTGCTGGTAAACAAATGGGGCCGCTGTTTAAGTGGCAAACCGAGAGCCATTCAACGGTGACGGTTCCGTTCTTACATCCAACGTATTCCCGTACTAAAGCGCTTAAGCCTTCCTTCCCTCGGTGCATAATTACAAGCAACTACAAACAATTCGCTTTTGTTTTTTTGTACTATGGATCGAAATGGAAAGATATTTGCAGTTTGGATGGGAAATAGAAAGATGTTTGTGATGTCGTTTCACATTAAAAAAAGTGATGTAGGCCACAATCTATCCAGCAATTTATTTGTCCTTTTGAAAACCCTATCAATCAAGATAGCAATCTTGAGTGGGCCTAATGGTAAAGAACATGTGTTATTTCTCGGAAGGTTATATGTTCAAAATCGATGGGGTAGGAATGCACATATTGGCTTGTCATAGGAAGGCTAAAGTGATAGGCGTCCATCCCCCTTGCATGGGATCTAGATGTTATCTGGACGTCTCAACCCTAGGCTGGAATATGAGTTTTTTACACATGGCTTACAGGTTGTTGCGTATATACGGAGAGGTTGCTTAGTTCCACATGTTGACAAAAAGGATAGCAGTGATCAATCGTGGTCACTAAATCAAATAGTTAGTGTGGCGATTTTAGCCGTAGTCTAAAGATTAGACAATTTTGTCTCTTTTTCAATTTGTTGTTTTATCATTTTCGGACAAAATCCGGTTGTAATTTTTCAAATAACATATATAAGGTGCTAAGATTGCATAATCCAGGTGGCACAAAGGTTTTTGAGGGCACCGAATCTATTTCTCCGATCAAAAATGGATTCTAAGCAATCAAAAGTTTTCATTTGTCGTTTTCAAATCGTCGGATTTCACAAGAAAGTCAAAATCATCTAATCATTAAACAGTCCCGACGATTTCATGATCATCCTAATATGTGGTCAATATCTCGCAAACATTATAAGTCAAAATTTTATTATTAAAGAGTGACTTCTTGCATACAATTTGTGGAATTCTCATCGGTTGAAGTTTCATTTCGGTATAACTCTGTGCAATAATTTGTACATCATGAACATAAACACAAAAATAATATTTATCACAATCCTTTTTTTCTATTAGATATTCATGCGATGATAGCATGGAGCACAATCTTTGCTTGAACCATAATAAGATGCAATCTTTATTTAGATTAAGATCAATATAGATAGATAGATATTATTAAACCATTTATGAGAACAAATGGCAATATGGACCAACAGGGTTTACATTTTCCAAGAGATTAGGATAACTAGAGATGGCATGACCCAACTTATGGACTTGATCTACTCTAATGGATGTGACCTCCTTCACTCTACATCAAGAGTTGGTTGCCTTGTTGACTCTACTTTCAACTGTCTACGCCTTGCCTACATCATTTTCTTAACCAACTTCATTGTAACTCCTATTAGATCCTCTTGAAACACTTATTCCCAATCTTCAGTGTGCATATTCAAACTCTTCTTTATGTATGAGTGTGTTGCACATTGTGGGATAAAGTGTCGCAATGTTTCTATCTCCCATTTCCATGTACTTAACATAACCTTTCCTCCCAAAACTACTTTGGTTTCTCCTAAATTGCCAAGAAACTTGGGTACGGGGACGGGGATGCCACTTTCTGAAACAGGGTACTTGGGTAAGTCGAGGGTACTGTGTATATATATATTATAAAAATAAAACATGTCATAGTCACATTATGCATGCATATTTCAAATTTATTCATAAATTATGAATCATGATTCATAATTCTAAATTCAACAATGATTCAATGAACAATAAACATTCACATTGAAAATTTAGAAAATCATAGACTCATAGTAGATATCATGTGGAAGACTAGAAGTTACATAAATTTTGATAAAGCATTGTACTAGGTAGTTGTAACAAATAGTGAAACTGTAATCTAAAGTTACACTTGAAATCTGATTTTAAAAACTTATCTGTACTGTCGTTATAGGTGATAAAAAATTGCAAATGTAATACTGGGTTGATGCGAGTGTATTTCTTAGTATTAAATACATATGTATGTTTTTTGTGTGCATATTTGGTAGTCAAATTATGTTTCATGAGTGTTGAACGCAAAACCATAAAAACATTCCTTGTAAATCAATGCAAAATCAGTCTACCAGATTTGGACAATATTCAATGGAAATTGAATAGTGTTGCAAGTGCTTGACATAGGTCTTGAACCAGATTCCATATGCAGTTAGAAAAAATTTAGTTTAAATTTGGTTGGGGGTCATTATATTTTCCCGAGTGGAATTGCATTTTGTTGAGTCAGACGTACCCCTGGAGTACCCAAACACGGGGTACGCCGTACCATTTAGCTTATAAGTACCCCTTTTTTATAATGACGTCTCTGGTACATAGAGCCAATATGGGGTACGACAAGGTACATAAGAGACGTACCTTACATGTACCCAAGTGCCCGGTACGCATATGCGTACCCTACCCCCGGGTACGGGTACCCATGCTACATAGGGTTTTCCCCATCTCCTTGTTCCACGTCTCAACTTGTGTAAGTTGATTCTTGGATGCATTATCCCTTGCTTTCCATGTCATGGGTTGTTAAATTTCAAGTAGTTTTGTACCATAATCTCTATGTTTGCAAAATTGTCTATGTAATGTTTGAGAATGTAGGTTTCTACAGTGCTTCATGATAATAGTGGTGCCTTTTGGAGAATAACTTATGTTGGTGATTTGAAACAATTCTAATCACTACCAAAGATTTTTCTCCAAAAGATATGTAATATTGTTGTTTTCTTTTGACGTGTTTTCAATGAATAGGATTTATTATCTATTAGTCAATTAATGAATATTAATTGATTCGTCCATAGCTAATTAAGATAAATTATAAGTTTGACAATAAATTACAATGTCACTAGACATTTTACTATGTGGATGTGAGTTTCAAATCACTAACAAAGATTATTCTCCAAAAAAACAATACTACTATGTAATATTGTTGTTTTCTTTTGCCTTGTTTTCAATGAACAAGGTTTCTTATCATTTAGTCAAGTAATAAAGATTAATTGATTTGTTGATAGCTAATTAAGATCAAATTATAAATCGAACAATCTATTATTCTTTTTTAACAGAAACGGGTAGCTGATATATTTAAAAAAAGAGGTAGAAAATACAAAAATTGAACCTGGGTGGAGATGGTAACAATTATAATCGAACAATCTATTATAACACTAAACATTTTTACTATATAGATATGAGATTTGGTGTACTTTACTTTGAAAGATAAAGTGGTCATGCATTGTGAGATTCTGAATCTCTAGCTCTCTAAATCCATTATATCTTAAGAGATTTATCCCTCATGTTATTACTTTTGCCAATTTGGAAGTTTAGCGATCACAAAGGTATTTTGCATTATCACCTTTGTACACCATCTTCATTTGTAGTCAATTTTAATCTTTGTAAACAAAAGTGTCACTTTCTTGCACTTTAATGTTCCATGCACCTAGAGAAGTATGATTATTGAATCCTTTGTTAATAGAGGTTACAACTATTCAGTACCTTTTTGGTTTGGATATCAATGGCCTTCCACCATCAAGAATCTCTATTCTTGATCTTGGGGCATTTAAAAGAGATCAAATTATGGAAGATATTTACAAAGTGTATTTGAGGTGTACATGGAATTCACCAAAACTGTCACTTTCTCTTAGACTTCATTAGTGTTTTCATACTTATCTTCATGATGAAAATGTCGAAATATGTCAATATTATTAAATCTATATGAATAACACATTGATGTTACATTTTAGGAATGTAGAAATATTACGATAATGCAACTATAAAACTTTGTATTGAAATTGATAGAAGCATATATTTGATAAAACAAAAATAGTGGATTGTAATAGAGTGGGAGATTGAGAGAGACAAAATGTCATTCAAGGGCATATTTAATCGTCTTTCATGGATATGTTCGTTCTTTGTATCTACAAAGAGAATTGATCTCATAAAGAGTTATTTTTCTCAATGGTCTCATAAAGAGTTATTTTTCTCAATGATTCTCCTTAGATAAGTGTTATCTAGTTAATGTGTGTGTTTCATATTATGTTGAGTATTGATTATATTTGTTTCATTCTAAGATGTATTTTGTAGCACATTCATGTTATGTTTTATGTTTTATAATGTAAAATAGTCCAGCCATCAATCTAAGCTATATTGGAGATTAACACACTCATTTTGGACAAATCAAGATTTGTTCTCACCATCAAAGAATGGAGGTTGTCCATCAAATACTTCATGTCCAACATATAGATAAGCAATCTAACAGGGAGCCCAAAGCAAAAGAACACTTCATTTTTCCTTGCACTATTTATTATGATATTTGTGGTAGATATTGTTCCCTATTTAGATATTTTTCACATTTTGAGATCCTAGATTCAATAGGAATACCAAAGGTGTGTTGATATTTTCAATAAAGAGCTTACACAATTTCAAAATAAGTCATTTATATTATTGGATGCAATTCCATCGAGTTCCTCTTGCCTTATATAAAAGACACACAAATCACGTCAACCTTCAAAGAGAATTCAACACTAGATCTCTTTTATAAATTTTTTACCATAAGTTCCGATTGAAACATAAATTCATTATAATGGATTGCGCCTCTTTTATTTAAGTGAGACTACTCTTTCCATATTTATTATAAACATTTTGTTGAATTCAATCTTCTATATTTATATATTTTCTTTCATCACTTTTCTAACCATACCCAATAAACTTACTCCCTTACGTTGTAAATAGGCTCTTACTCTCTTATAGAGTTTCTTTCCAACTTCTCATTAATCAAGTCTCGTTAGCTATCCATATTAGCTTATAATTTATTAAGCACCCAAAGGGATCCAACAAAAAATTATATGCAAATATTTTGGTGCTTGAAAGATCCCAAGTTACGATGGCTCTACGCTAGTGTGCTCAGAGAGAGAGAGAGTTGGTATATACCTTCTAACAAAATTTGGTTTAGATTCATTTTTTCCAATGGTTGATATGATTTGATTATTATAGTCTAGTTGATATGTTGGTTAAATATTATATCTCACCGACATTTGTTGGGATCAATAAATGAAACAAATGTTACAATCTCTTTTAATACTTAGTTGTATATTGTAACTCACTTCCTCAATATAATAAAATTAAATCATACTACATAAAAACCAAATATATTGAAAAACTTCCCCAAAACAATTTTTCAAATAAAAATTATTTAAGAAATATGCTTATCAACCAACTACTCCAACTGTAGATTTCCATATTTAATGATTAGACTTCCACACATGCAATGTTTTTCTAATCTTCCCATTATAAATGGAGAATATGTACTCCTCCAAGCTCTTTGTTTTTGTCTTAGCGAAAAACCCAATCTTCCTTGTTTGACCATCTTCGTCCCATTGTAAGCAAAAGAGCAAATATCTTCCCTGCTAAATATGCCCATCTTTT
This sequence comes from Larix kaempferi, assembly GCA_027924585.1. Classification (NCBI taxonomy): domain Eukaryota; kingdom Viridiplantae; phylum Streptophyta; class Pinopsida; order Pinales; family Pinaceae; genus Larix; species Larix kaempferi. The sequence continues at coordinate 4,222,719 of BSBM01000123.1, forward strand.
TCAATATTATCTTTTGAGATTTGTTGATTGTGGTCCACTTGATTACGTTGATAGACATTTGTTATTTGTGAATTGTGGTCCACTTCATTATGTTGATAGGCATTTTTCATCATGATAAAATTTGACTATATCATAATTTAATCAATCCCAACCATCCGATGAAAGGAAAATCAAATCATGCAATCTACAAAATTGAAAATGTAAAGACAATCCTTTTTATATTTAAATGGCAAGATATTCTGGCTATGAATGCACTTTATTCCATACACTCGATTTCTGTGTTTGAAAATAGATAAAAAAATGAATATTATAAGTTTTCAATACTCATGGGGCTAAACTTTCCAATGTTTATCACAAGGTTGAAACCTAAAGATGCGTGTGACAAGCATGCCTATAGTTGTGTTTGGATTAAATAAGAGCTCACGGCTTGAAATTTTTGGCGAGCTGACATAAAAAAGAAATGTTATTTTGCTTTGGAACCCTTTTTAAATCCCAAATTGAATAGAATTGTTTCTATCAACTACTACTTTGACCACCATTAATTTTTTTTTGGCTAAGTGTCATGTAGACATGTCGGTGATAAATTTACATTTTTTTTGGCTACAATAAATCCATCCCAACGGGGCTTCCTCATCCCCATTTAAGTTGCACGAAAATGTATCACTAATTATTATTTTCTATAAACGAGGAATCCATTCACATGGCTGTGGTCTATTTAGGGTGTTTTGAGTCCTTCATACCTAAATTGGTATATGCACCATACAAGGACATGGGAATGGCGTATCAACCTCCACGTGTCTTTTTAGGACCATGCAAGAAGATATGACACATGTACCCTGGTACCTTACACAAGTGGCGAGCATCACAATTATCTTGTGGAGGATTTGCTATAGGCAAAGTTTTGATGTCTAGTAGACGAGGAAGATTAAGGGTGGTTAGACAATGTTAAACAATAACAGTCTTAGTAATATTGAGGGAGACTTAGAAAAGGAAACACAAGTTGTTTAGTATATTGATATGTAATTAATTAAGCATGATATTAATGAGATGGTTCTTAATTTCATGTGATACATGGAGATAAGTTAATTGGGTGTAGTTCGAGTAGTTTTGAGGAAGATGTTATTCTTCACATTCGGGTTTAAATCTCACTTTGTGACATGTTTACTTTTAGTGATCCAATTGTTGATGAGTTATACATGATTTAGTCATGAGTTGGATGAGTTTTTGATTGGTCTTGTGCCCTAAACAATCTAATGTTTATCCTAGGTACTATCCTCGAAATGAGGGGAAGTGCCCGAGAGGTTACCCTCGGGATGTATTTTCAAGAAAAAAATGATAAATGGAGATATCTAAGATTGTATGAAAATTAGGATGTGTTGTCAAGAGGATCACTTATTATCGTGCTTCATACATCATAAAAAGAGGAGATAGCAACTTTCAATGTAATACACAAAGATAATGGAAGTGAGACCTTGATAGGTCATTCCATCGATGATAATCCATGCACAATAAGTTAGTAAGATGAGGAACTTAATGCACAACGGAGATCCACATGAGAGTGGTCACTATCAAATGTATGTTGAAGTTTGAATAAGCAAAATTACAAAAGAAATTAGGTGAGGAATTTAATGCATGGACAAATACCCACATTAGAGTAGTCGTTGTCAAATTGTACGATGAAGTATGAAGAGACAGATTGGGTAATTGGGAGCTTGGAACATTGTTAATACGCAATTCCATTGTGAGAGCCCATTCCATATACAAGTGAATCCCAAATTTCATTGTGGTTTTTTTTCCAAAGCCTTCCATAATTGCCCAAAAAGCAACTTTCTAATAGGTTTTTGCCTGTTTATACTGTGCTCACAATACAAAATGACAAGAATGATGAGTAGAAAGAAATTCCCCAAATTATAGGCAATGGTGAAGCTTCCGGAGGAATTACCCCATTCTTGATATAATTGGGAATGAGATATTCTTAGATTTGGACAAAATCAAAAGTGCAATTGGAAACGTTCATTGTCGAATAGCTTATATCTCAAACCGAGTCCATAAAGTCACTCTTAGTTGCCAAGGAGTCTAGCAAGACAAATTGTATGTCAGAATCAAACAGAGAATCTAATGGACCTAAGCCCGGTAAAGTGAAGGTTATTCCCAATGAGGAAAAGATGTTTCAATCTCATACTGGATCAAAGAAAGAACAAGAGTTCGAATAGTCAATGTAACCTTAAAAAACCCATAATATAGTAAAGAATACATAGTTTATAGGTAACTTCCTATATAATCCATATAATTTCATACAAAAATTCAAGTTGAATATTATTTGTAATTAAAATTATAGGAAAATTCAAATTGAATGTTATTCTAGTAATTAAAATTATTAGAAAATTCAAATTGAATATTATTTATAATTAAAATTATTATAAATTGTTTAATGTAATTGGTAACATTTAATTAGGACAGTCTATCATGACAAAAAAAAAGGGTTTGGATTTTTGTAAACACTTACCTTCTTGGCTTTCCCATAAAGCAGAGGTTAGAGATGGATATAAATGTTCAATTTTGATAAAGTAAAGGTTATAGATGGATATAAATATTCAATTTTGAGAACTTATTTTCCACACAGCAGAGGTTAATGATGGATAAGAATGTTCAAGATTGAGGGGGCTTTAGAATTCATTCCATTTTGAACACAATCACTACACAAACAAAAGTGGTTGAACCCTCCCTCCCAATTAAAGTGAAAGAAACTAAGAATGCTATTGGAGGGTAAACATGTGAGAGGTGGACGTGACTAGGAATTCCAAAATTGACATTGTGAACATTTTAGTCAAAAGGTGTATATCCTCCATGAAGATAATGCAATCCAATAAAGAACCAAAGTGTTGCATTGAAAATAGTAATGGGGTGTTGATTGGGCAGAAACAAGGCAACAAACATTAAAGAGATAAATAGATATATGTGTAAGGGTCATTTCTCAACAACATGATCATGCTCCTTAGAATGTTCTCTAACATAACATGGCTGCTTTTATTCATAATTAATATTCCTCTCCCTGAGGGGATTTTAACCATTGTCTTCTTCTATGATGATAAAAACAATCATATCAAACAGCCCCAATGACCAATCATAAAAGTTTTTGTTGACCACTTTATATTATTATTTAAATATGTTGCTTACTCTTGCACTTGATAAGCATCGATTTGAATGGCATAATTCTTTACACACCTTAATGCTCCATATTATTATATATTTTATTAAATGCTCAAAATATTCATATGCCCTTATTAGTCGCTTCGTAGAGAATATATGAATCGATCTTGTTTTGGTTATTTGTTTGTGTTGAATCAACCATCTGGATGAATTTACTTTTGATATGTCATGATATTATTGATTTGAGTTGTAATTTTATAATTATTTTATTTGATCATATTGGTAAATTAATATATTTTTTTATTTAATTTGACATGATTTTTAAAGTTATATATATGTATATTCTTGTTGATGTGAAGTGATTTATATTTTTTTTAATAGATGTGCAACTCAAAATGTACTAATATGTTTGACATGTAAGACTTATAGTGTTATAAATAATTAGTTATTAATACCAATTGGTTTAAAATTCTATTAAAAAAATATTATATTTAATATTTCAAAAAATCAAAGTTGATAATAATATATAGTATTTAATTAAAATTGACATTTACAATATTAAAATAAAAAATATTTGCATCTTCGTTAATCTAGATATTTTAAGGGAATATATTACAACTATCAACAATGATTTTTTATAGTTTGTTTTTGTCTGGTTTTTTTGGATTTTTCTTATAAAAATATATATCTGAACAAAAATGGCTTATCTTGTTCAACATTCATAAATCTAAACAATACTTTAACTATGTTATAGAAAAGCAAATTGCAAAAATTCATATTTTGAGGCTCCACAAACAAATTTAACATATTAAGGAAGAGCCCCCTTCTCTTTTAATTCGTATTTTGTCAACATTCTTTCCTCTCTTTTTTTCTTTTCTTTTTTTTCGTATGGTTCACGGAGCACCCTCTCTTTTTGGTACCCCGCTATGTCCACGGTAACCTCCCCGACGTCTGGAGACATAGGAAGGGCGGTTAATTGACTAATAGAGCTCCTGAAGAGCTCAGCAGCTCACTTAAGAGCAAGTATCACTAGCGGGACTTGAACCTGGGTGGAGCGGATAACAATCCGATAACTCAACCACTCGGACTAAACCCAATTGACATCAATATTTCTTCCTTTGATAGCTTCTTTAAGTAATTTATCAAACTTTGTCATTAAACTCTCTATATATGTGTAAAACTTACAATGCAAAACTTTCTTTTTACTTCTACAATCATATTCAAGACAATAGTTGGTGCTAAATTTTCTATGTGATTTCTTCCATTTGCCAAGACTATAACTAATTTTGAATCACCCATAACTTAAAGCTTACTCAATCATCTACTTGAAGCAAATTTCCATGAAAACCATAAGGCATAAAACTCTGCTCTAATATTGGTTCCCCCGCCCACTACATATTTTAAAGTAATAAAATGGTTTTCTTTTTCATATAAATGCCTCCCCGCTATTACAATGCAAGTTTGTAGTGTAGAATGATCGTGCAATTTCATAATTTCATAGTTAAAATTAAAGTTTACATAACGCAAAACTTAACACATAGGGTTGTGCCACATTTTGCATCAAAGTCTCTACATGTGCTTCTTGAAGTGTCGTTTTGGCATTGTTGTTCTTAACATGTGCTTCTTCATTGCATTGTGTTTACATCTATTGTGCATAGAATGTTTGGGAAAATATTTTTGTGTTGTTTTTGCATCATTTTTGTGTCCAAAAAGCGTTGCTTACATTGCTTTTGGATGTTATGCATCATGTTAGCGTTATTATTAGGTTTGTTAGCAACATGTTTTAAATTTTAGTGTTGAAATACATAACTTTTGCATCATGTTTGTATCATTCGAGCTTCAGATTATGTTGCTTATGCATCACTTTAATGATGTAATTATCTATTTAGAGGTGTTCTTTATTGTACTGGAATCATTGTGTGTCATTGTACCGAGTGAAACGAGGTGCTCTACAACCCAGTATGGGGGAGATCTTCTAACGCCATGTACCGTTACATCTAATAAAACGTAAAAAGTGATTGCGCGCAAAAAGAAGTAAAGTAAAGTAAAGCAAAAAGAAGTAAGTAAAGTAAAAAGAAGTAAAGGAAAGGAAAGTAAGTATGGGGGAGATGTTGTAACGTTTGTGATGTAATGTTTGCTATTAACAAAATAATTAAAAAAATTCATGTCCGCTCAAAAAAAATTATGAAAAGTATTTAAAAAAAATCCATGTTGGTTCATAAAATAAAATATTATGAAAAGTAATTAAAAAATAGATGTTCGTTTATAAAATAAAAACTTAAAACTTAAACGCGGATCTATCAATCAAGAGAGATCAAATTTCTTGAGTTTAAATTTAAAAAAAAAGAAATACACCTCAAGAAATTGGATCCCTCTCGGTGCTTAATAGATACGGATTTAAGATGGATCTATGCTGGTATTAGTATCATCGTGATGTCGTATTAGTGTCACTGTGACATCGTTTTAGCATCAAAATTGTATTACTAATTTTTTATTAGATTATTTAATTAATTTTTAATATTACTTTTATTATTATTGATTTAGGTATTATTTATTATTTGATTATTTTTACTAATTTGACTATAATTGAGTATTAAGTATATTATCAATTTAATTGTAAAATACACATCCCAAGGAAACCCATCAAGCACTTCTCCTCATTCCAAGGGTGGTACCTAGGGTAAACACGATTCTAAAAACGCTTGAGGCTTTATCAACACAGAGATCAAAGCTATTACAACAATATGCTCATTAAGTGCTCAACATGTCACTTGCAAGAATTGAACTTAAGTGACGAGTATTACACTCATTCTGACAACTGCCCAGCTAGACCCAATTGATGATTTTTGTTGTTGTAATTATTATTTTTATAATATTTAAGTAATGATCAAAGTGATGACTAGTATAAGTCTATTTCTAAGTGTACTAATCATGAGAGGAAAAACCATGTATATATAAATGTTATGATGAGATTTTAAATTAAATTGTAAAATAACAATGTAATTTTGTATGCTTGTAAACAAGTGGTAGATTGTCACACCAAGGAAATATCAACGTTAAATACAACATTGCATAAAAGATATGTACACATACAAGGAAAATAAATTAATTTGACATCATAAGTTAATTAAATTGGTGTTAGTGTCGTCTTCATTTTATGAACCCTTCTAATCATCAACTTGTAAAAACACAATAAAAGAACATGAGTTAATTTTAATATTATATTTGTTAACATTAAATACATAATAAAAAGCATAAATGTTTAATAGTTGTCAATACCCTTTGATCCCTCCGATTCACCATCATTATGAAAGAATACAATATATTTCAATTAATTAATAAATCATCCCAACTATATATCAGCTAAAAATAAGCACATAATTAAAAATTAATTACATCGAGCATGGGTTGCATATCTTCCACCATTCTTTCATAATCCTTCTTCATCGCATGCTTTAGTTCTTCAATAGTGAGGTCATGGCTATAGATGTTTATGTTGGGTCCGTAAACCCACCAAAAACAAACCTGCAGTAGAGAAACAAGATCCACACAACACAATAGCAATCACAAGAAGAGGCACAACGTTTACGTGGTAAAACCCTTCAGAGGGAAACATCCACGGGACAATGGCGATCGATATTCTTATTGCTCAAACATGAGATTTACTATACAACCTAGGAGTTGGCTTGCAGACTTGACTCAATATCTGCCTCTAAGGGCTACATATTTAAACGATTTATCCTGTAGTTACATTAATTGTTTCATTTATTGTTGCCTCCTATTATTGCTAATTAGTTTAACTAAATTCAATAATAGACTATTGTTGAAACAACTGTGAACCACCTTAACCTAAATAGGTTAATTGGTTGCCACATTCCAACACTCTCCACCTTGATAATCAATTTACTTGATACCTTGTCCTAGTTCATTCATCACCTTTCTTGCAAGCCAAGAGAATCCAAACACCAGTACAGGTTCTCTAACAATACTAATTTCGTTAACATGCCTACATGATTTGCTCAAGTATGGATTTTCTCAGGGATCACTCTACCTCTATCAATAACCTGTTTAATAAAAGGATGCCTAGTCCCCTTTTGATAAGTTGGACTTGTTCGTCAAATGCACAACACTTTGACTACCACATAAAACATTTTCCTTATCCTGCACTTGTCCAAACATACTAAAAAGGTCCTTACATTCATGCGATACATAACCTGAGCTAGATATCCTTTTGTTTGAATCTCTTGCAAAAATATGAATCGACATAACCATAGTCCAAATCATTGCAAAGCACTTGTGCCTCTCAAATACTAAAGTATCCATTTCACCGCTTCCCAATGCTCTTTATCTGGATTTTCCATGTGTCCATTGACAACACCATTTGCATGTGAAATATTTAATCTTGACCATTTCATCACAGACATACTTCCTACTATATTGGTATACGATATACAAAACATAACCTTTTCTTCCTTATAACCAAGACATAAACTTGAAGAAAGCTTACAATGGAAAGCCAAAGGGATATTTATTGTTTTCACAATATTCATATTGAACTTCATCATGATCATCTCCATAGACTTATGTTGTGATAACCAAAAATTACTATTTTTCTTGTCTCTGTGTACTTCTATGCCCAAGATTTGTTTTTTTGCTCCTATATCCTTCACCTAAGGTGTCCTAGTCAACTAAGCCTTTAACTTGCTAATCCTAACCATGTTATTGCTTTCAACAAGCATGTCATCAACAAATAACATCAAGATAATGAATGCACCACAAACAAAATGGTCATACTTACTCCTTGAAAATTTTTGGCTCATCATGAAGTAATCAAACATCCTATACAATTGCATGGGTGTACACATCAGGCCATACAGTGACTTATTTGAGCTTGCAAACAAATCTTCTGTTGCGATCCTAAACTAACCTTTCTGGTTGTTCCATATACATCTCCTCATCCAAATCTCTACGTAAAAAATTGTTATAGAATCTAGATGCTCTAACTCAAGATCAAATATTGCAACTAGAAATAATTGGTGAAAATTTTCATGCAAATCAATACCTTCCAAAATACCCTTTTTCTATTAGTCTTTCTTTTGTACCTTTCAACTTTTACCATGTCTGATTTTATGAGAGGAGATCCATCAAACAATCTGTAGCCCTTAATACCATCAGCATAACCAACAAAGATCTACTTGTTTGATCTAGGGTCCTACTTAGAATGTTGATACGAGCATAAGCATCATAACAAAAAAAAATTAGATTTGAATAATCATTAAAATCACCTATCCATACCACTTCTGGAATATTCTAATCTATTGCAACCAATCATGACCGATTTACCAAATAACATAATTGCTTTTTCCCACAACTCTTGATGCAACTTGACATCATTGAGCATGCTTCTTGCTCTCTCTAGAAGATCCATGTTCATGCTTTCAACAATACCATATGCCTTTCGATTCGAGCTTCCTTGCAATATTTTCCAAATTCCAAGGTGTGAACTCAACTCCATTATCTGTAATTGATTGACCTACCGGTGCTCTTTTCAAACAAAACTACTTAAAACACGTCAACCTTTCTATAGACCCATACCTTTCTAACATGGACACTTCCAGTTCCACCTTGATCTTTGCATTCGAAATCTCAACTAAATCGAGCCAAGTTGACCCAAGTGAGCCTTCGCTACTCACTTCTGAGCACCTTACAATGGAGTATTCCCTTGACCAAATCTGACCAAGCCGGTCAAGTGAGACTTCATCACTGACCTCCAAGCCCATTTACAATGGATTTCACCAAATCTTTTGTTAAATGTACAACATCAGGAGATATTCTCCAAACCAATCTTATGCAACCAAGATTGATCCTCTCGTATAGAGGTGAGCACTTTGATTGCCTTCCGTGTAAAGGTTATTTCTCCCGTATAGAGGTAATCAATCAAAGTAATGACATTGTAAAGTCTTGTTGGACAAGGCTCCAGACTTGTGTGTCAAGTCATTATTCTCATGTGAACCTTCCATATAAAGGTATCCATGGTATAGAAATCCCGTATAGTGGTGGACCTTCCGCATAAAGGTCATGCTTTACTTGTTAAAAGCCTTTAATGTTGTGTGATGTATTATAAACCATGATCACCAGACTGCTATTAAGTCTTGTTTAGAGATTGATCACCTCTAAAGTGAATTACTTTAACATATGATCATTTGGTCCGGAATAATATACTATGATCACATCATCCGATAATTCCTCTCAGTATAATGTAATGTGACGGATAATTAAAGTTAGCACATATTGACCATGCAGTAAAAGATAAAAGAGATAAAGATAAATGCATAGAGAAAAAGAGAATTCGAATTGATCAGGAGATAACTAAGTGAACTCGAATTGTCAAGCTTTAGTTAAAGACATAATGTATGCCTCAGTTAAATAAAGAACTCACAGTGGTCACTACAAGTAAATAAATCAAGATTTCAATTAATAATAGTTAACTAAGTGTTAAATAAGAAGGACTAGTTAACTAAAGTGTTTTCACTTTAGTTAAACTAAAAGACGACACTTCAGTAAATCAAGGAGAACTCGAATTGATCACTACAGTGATGTTATCAAGAAATAATTAGTTAAAGAGAGTTAACTAAGTTACAACAAAGAAGATCTAGTTAACTAAGTGTTATTGCATGACGACACTCATGTTAAACTAAAATACGACACTTGAGTTGCGACACTTGCATGACAACACTGAAGTTAGCCACCTAACTAAGTGGGAAAGATTTCAGTTAAGAGGCGAGTTCATCCTAAGAGACAACTCAGTGAGATGAAGCACTGCCTGAGAAGTGGGGTGCACTTCTTCATGCAAGGTTGATACATCTGGTATGAGGGTGAGTTCATCTTGAAGTTATAAAAAGCCTATGCATGAGAAGAAGGCAAGGTGCTTCTCTTTGTGAAGATTATTGTTCTTGCTTGTTATGGATGTGTTGGGCACATTGGAAAAGACATATGATTTGTCTCTCTTCTCTATTGCTTCTATATCTTCACCAAGAGTGTTTTGGTGATCTCTTATATTCTGAAAGTAATATTCTATGTTGTAAAAGAAAGGCATTCTCTGTTATCCATATATTATATTGAGAATAATTGCTAGGGTTTTTTCTCATTGTTTTGAGGATTTTCCCCAAGGTATATCTTGTGTTATGGTTGTATGAATTTCATGTGATTGAATTGTCTCATTGTTTCAAGTTTCGACATCTGAAAGAATTAAATATCAAAGATCAACCAAATATTAACATGGTATCAGAGCATAGGGCGTGAAGGAGCTCAATTTTTCATGCCAGCTAGAACCTACGTAGATCTTGATAAGTTGAGCACAAGATTTGAAGACTATGGCATCAATCTCTGTACAACCATAAGACCGTCTTGAGGGTACCTCAAAATTCAAATCTTGGAAATCTAGGATTCTCGACATGCTAGAGTAACATGACTTGGATAGCTACATATCCATTGTGATGGAGGAGCCTACATCTAATGTAGGGCGCATCAACTTCAATAAGCATCACGCTAAGGCCAAACGAATCATCCATGATTCGGTAAAAGATAACTTGATGCCGTGATCACATCGTTGAAGACCACAAAATAATGTTATGATACATTGACTAATATATATGAGAAGAAGGCCCAAACTCAAAAGAGGGCATTGAAGAACAAGTTACGAAATATCAAGATGGATAAGGAAGAGATAGCGGCCTCCTTCTTCACTAATATCTCTCGGGTAAGAGATCAGCTTGTTAACATTGGCGTTGTAGTGGATGAAGATGATCTCATCCAAACCGTCGTTGATGGTCTCCCAAGAAGAAGATTGTGGCATGACTATATCCAAGAAGAAGGGTGAATCCAGAGCAAAGCTATGTGCACTAAAGAAGAAAATATTGCCCTCACAACAAGAATGAAGAAAGGAAAGAAACCCTTCTTCCAAAAGAAGTTCTCTCATCCAAAGAAGAAGGAGTTCAACACGGGCTTTGAAAATTCAAAATATAGGTGCTACAATTTCAACAAGAAAGGCCATTTCTTAGGAGAGTGCATAGCAAAGCGGAAATGAAAGTTTCATGTTTCTACCTCCATAGAAGATGAAACCATTCAAAAGAATGCATCTGAAGAAAAGGAGACAAGAAGGGAGTTTTACCTTGTCTCATCCCTTTCAGGATATGTCATCACAAGTGCAGACACATGGTTGATTGATAGTGGCGCATCCAAACATATGACTGATTACAAGAGTGCCATCACTGAAATAAAGAAGCAAAAGTTCACATGCAGGGTGGAGCTGGGGGACAACTCAATATATTCGATCCAAGGAGTTGGATCCACCTCATTCCGACTGAGCACTGGTGATATTTTAGATGTGGAGGACATTCTATGTGTTCCAAGCTTGAAGAAGAACCTCCTATTAGTTTTGGTTCTTGAAGACAAAGGCTTTTGATTTATCTTCATGGATAACAAAGCACTTTTATGGCCGAAGAACAAAAGCCTAGAATTTGCAGTTGTGATTGGAGTTAGAGAGGGAGGACTCTACAAGGTACCCGGGAAGTACATTCAAGATATGAATCGCCACACTATCGGTCCATGCAAGCTATGGCATTGAAGGCTTGGACATCTACACTACAAAGTTCTACCTGGACTTCAAAAGATGGTAAAAGGTATGCCCGTATTTGATTTTGAGCATGATAGTGTATGTCGGGGTTGTGCACTTGGGAAGAATGTTAAGAAAAGTTTTTCCAATAGTACTACTAGATCTAAAGGGATGTTAGATTTAATACATTCTGATGTATGTGGTCCCATGTCATCCCCCTCACTGAGTGGCTTCTTATATTATGTACTGTTCATAGCTGATTTTTCTATGAAGTCATGGATTTATTTCATGAAGGCTAAAAGTGAAACTCTTAGCAAATTTAAAGAGTTTAAAGCCCTAGTTGAAAATCATAAAGAAAAGCACATCCGTGCATTAAGGTCTGATAATGGAGGTGAATTTGATTCACATGCATTTAATGATCCATGCAGTGATGCAGGAATATGTAGATAGTTAACAATACCATACAACCCTCAACAAAATGGGGTTGCAGAAAGGAAGAATAGAACCATATGTGAGGCTGCAAAAGCCATGATGCATGATCTAGATATGTCTACCTCATTATGGGATGAAGCCACCAGTACATCTATGTACATCCAGAATAGAATCCCGCATGCCATTCTAGATGAGAAGACACTCGAAGAAGATTTTACCAGTGAGAATCCATACATCTCACACTTGAGGATCTTCGGGAGCCCAATATACATTCACGTACCAAAAGAAAAGAGAACAAAGATCGAGCCTTTTGGAAAGAAAGGTACCTTTGTGGGTTATAGCGAGTCATCTAAAGCGTACCAAATATATGTACCTGGTGAGAGACACATTGAATTCAGCCAAGATGTTACCTTCCATGAGGAAGCTGCTTTCAAAAGATCGAAAGAGGTTCAATGTGATTCATAGATGGAGGATCCTGAGTCTGATTCTCCCCCTTTAGAGTTTGAGAGGGAGAAACTAGAATATGCCTCGGATTCGCTATCTCTTGAAGAACCAGTAGAACTGATTAAGAGGTCACCTGATGAACCTCCCGCTAAAAGAAGATATACTTGGTGTCGAGATATCTTAGAAAAAGCAGAGAAACATGGAGCACCAGCAGGCTCATTCAGGGTATGTTACACTGATGAGTCACATCAGTGATTCAAAACCATCCTCATATGAAGAAGCTGCAAAGCAGCAAGTTTGAAAATATGCAATGATAGAAGAGTACAACTCTATAATGAAGACTGATGTTTGGGAGGTTGTTCCCAAACCTGATGGGAAGTCCATTGTGACTTCCGGATGGCTTTACAAGATAAAGCATGTTGTGGATGGTAGCATTGAGAAGTATAAATTCATATTCATTTCCAGAGGCTTCTTTTAGAAAGAAGGCATCGATTATGATGAGACCTTTGCCCCTGTGGCAAGGTACACCACAATCCGAGCAATGATTGCACTTGCATCTATTATAGGATGGAAACTTCACCACATGGATGTGAAGATAGCCTTCCTCAATGGTGAGGTTGAGAAAGAGGTTTATATTCAACAGCCTGAAGGATTTGTGGTGCATGGGAAGGAATCCCATGTTTTCAAGCTAAAGAAATCTCTATATGGGCTTAAGCAAGCCCATAGGGCTCAGTACTCCATAATTGATAACTACCTTTACAAATTGGGTTTATATAAGAGTGAAGCTGATCCAAAATTGTAGTTCAATGTAGTGAAGAACCAATTGTTGATATTGGTTTTGTATGTTGATGATTTGTTTCTCACTGGAGAGGAACATCTGATTGCTTGGTGCAGGAGGGAGCTCACCTCAGAGTTCAAAATGAAAGACTTAGGTCTGATGCACTACTTTCTTGACCTTGAGATCTGGCAAAGAAAATATGAAAACTTTCTATCTCAAGGGAAGTACATTGTGGATATATTGTGCAGGTTTGGCATGAAAGATTGCAAATCTATGAGTACACTAATGGTTTCCAATTTGAGGAAACTTCATGAGTTAGGATCTGGATTAGATCTCGTAGATCCCACTTTGTATAGATAGATTATAGGCTCGCTAATGTAATTGATACATTCGAGGCTTGATATATGTTATGCCATGAGCATTCCGAGTCAATTTATGTTTGATCCGAGACACAGAAACTGGATAGCTACTAAGCATGTGCTTAGGTACCTTCGAGGTACAATTTCATATGGACTCAGATATGCCTCCAATGGAAGAGTCATGTTACTTGGTCATACACACTCAGACTGGGGATGAAGCATTGTGGATCGTAAGAGTACATCTAGATACTGTTATAGCGTAGGATTAGTTATGATATCTTGGTCCAGCAGGAAGCAGGGCTCCGTAGCCCAGAGCACTACAAAAGCAGAATACATGGCTGCTAATATTTCCTGCTGAGAAGCAGTGTGGCTCAGAAAGCTACTTGTAGGGTTGTTCGATGAAAAGCTTCAGCCTACAGTTATTAGGTGTGACAATTAGAGTTGCATCAAGATTTTCAAAAACCCATTGTTTCATGACAAGTCGAACCACAATGAAATGAAGTATCACTTCGTCCGAGACATGGTCCATAAAGGTACAGTGAAACTTCAATACATTGCTATTGATGAGCAGATTGCGGATGTGTTAACAAAGCCTCTGTCAGTGACGAAGTTCAGGTACTTCCTAGACAAGCTTGGTATGGCATAGAATGCATCCCTCGCTGAGAGGGAGTGTTAAATGTACAACATCTGGAGACATTCTCCGAACCAATCTTGTGCAGCCAAGATTGATCCTCCCTTATAGAGGTGAGCACTTTGATTGCCTTCTATGTAAAGGTTATTGCTCCCGTACAGAGGTAATTGATCAAAGTAATGATGTTGTAAAGTATTGTTAGACAAAGCTCCAGACTTGTGTGTCAAGTCATGATTCTCATGTGAACCTTTTGTATAAAGGTATCCATGGGATGGACCTCCCGTTTAGAGGTGGACTTTTTGCATAAAGGTCACACTTTACTTGTTAAAAACATTTAATGTTGTGTGATGTATTATTAACCATGATCACCAGCTATTAAGTCTCCTTTAGATATTGATCACCTCTAAAGTGAATTACTTTAGCATATGATAATTTGGTCCGGAATAATATACTATGTTCACAACATCCGATAATTCTTCTTAGTATAATGTAATGTGATGGATAATTAAAGATAACACATATTGACCATGCAGTAAAAGATAAAAGAGAAAGATAAATGCATAGAGAAAAAGGGAATTTGAATTGATCAGGAGATGACTAAGTGAACTCGAATTGTCCAGCTTCAGTTAAAGCCACAATGTAAGCCTCTGTTAAGTAAAGAACTCACAGTGGTCACTACAAGTAAATCAATCAAAATGATTTCAATTAATAATAGTTAACTAAGTGTTAAATAAGAAGGACTAGTTAACTAAAGTGTTTTCACTTTAGTTAAACTAAAAGACGACACTTCAGTAAATCAAGGAGAACTTGAATTGATCACTACAATAATGTTATCAAGAAAGAATCAGTTAAAGAGAGTTAACTAAGTGAGAACAAAGAAGATCTAGTTAACTAAGTGTTATTGCATGATGACACTTATATTAAACTAAAAGATGACACTTGAGTTGTGTCACTTACATGACAACACTTAAGTTAGCCACCTAACTAAGTGGGCAAGATTTCAGTTAAGAGGCAAGTTCATCCTAAGAGACAGTTGAGATGAAGCATTGCATGAGAAGTGAGGCACACTTCTTCATGCAAGATTGATACATTCAGTCTGAGGGCGAGTTCATCCTGGAGTTAGAAGAAGTCAATGCATGAGAAGAATGTATAAATATGCTATACGGGATTAATCAATGTGAAGCGAATTCTCTTCTCCATTGAAGGCATGACACTTCTCTTTGTGTAGGTTATTGTTCTTCCTTGGTATTGATGTGTTGGGCACATTGGAAAACACATTCGATTGATCTCTCTTCTCTATTGATTATGTATCTTCACCAAGAGTGTTTTAGTGATCTCTTATCTTCTGAAATTAGAATGCTATGTTTCAAAAAAAATGCATTCTTTGCTATACATTATATTATACTGAGAAGAATTGATGGGGTTTTTGTTCTCATTGTTTTGAGGATTTTGGCTAGGGTATATCTTGTGTTATGTTTGTATGAATTTCATGTGATTGAATTGTCTTGTTGTTTCAAGTTTTGGTATCTAAAAGAATTAAATATCAAAGCTCAACCAAATATAAACACCTTTGAATAGGATTCATTAGATGCAATCCACATGCATATTACCACGAGCTACCAAAACCATCTTGCATTCCCTGTCTATCACTTAGGTCTATGTATAGACTTTATTGGTGATTTACCAGGGGTATGCATTCCTAACAACTAGGTCTTACAGTCGTATTCCCTATTTACGTGCAATTCATTTACAAATCCAAAATTAATAACATTTTTTATTGTTTTAAACCTCCAAAGATACAAATTGTATAATTGAACAAATGATGTTGTGAAACATTATCCCATTTGATTTTCCGCATTACTCATGCTTGAAATACAATTAAATATACATAGTACCTTTATTCCAAGTTTTCTTTGTTCTCTTGATCCAGCCTCATCGAAAAATGCGTGGCTATTTTTTGCGTTGCTATCTCCAATCATCGAACAAAAATATGTTTCCCACTCAACTTTAAAACACCTATACTCAATACCTTTTCAATTAGACTAAATGACCAGCTAGAGCCTGACTCTTTCACTCTGAACTTCCTCAGATTGTGGCTCATCCACACAGCTAGCACTCTCTTCTCAGTTAGTGCTCCTCTCCAACATTCGATGGCATCACCAATATTCTAATGTACCAATGGTACCCCTCATAATCAACACCATCGCAAACATATATTATCGTGTGATCTCTTCCTTCACGTTAAGTGTGGCTCAACCTTCAAGAGCTTTTATGGCTTCTCCCCTATGTAGACTTCTAACCAACAACACAATCCAAGCAGATCGTACACACACCAACTGCACCCTTGTTTTCTTCTTGAGGTTGCTCTTTACATCTTCCTCATCATATGCAACAGATTCAAAACACCCACATATCCACTCCTCTACTCGGACTTCTCACTCGATGGATCCAAACACCATGATGACGCAATGCAACTCATCCACTACGACCTCCAAGCAACCTCCACGCACATGACTCTTCCTTTGGTGTTTTTTCACACCTATGTTCCTTCCTTCACACCTAAATTCGGTCCTCCGATGCATCATACAACTCTGCACCCTCCTTCACGCCCAAATTTGGTCCTTCCATGTGTCATACAACACTGCACCCTCCTTCACGCCTAGATCTGGTCCTCTTTTAAGGAATGACAACTTCCTTCGACCAAAACAGTAGTGGTGGATCCTTCCTCGTCTCCCTTCACGCCCAAGAAATGATTGCTCTCCTCCTCTCATGCCTCATAGATCCGACATTGATCTGATACCATTTGTTGGGTCTGTAAACCCACTAGAAACAGATTTGCACCAGAGAAAAAAGACACACACAAGCAATCACAAGAAGAGACACAACGTTTACATGGTAAAACCCTTTGTAGGGAAACATCCATGAGACAATGGTGATTGGTCTTCTTATTTCTCAAATAGGAGATTTACAGTACAACCCAGAAGCAGGCTTGTAGTCTCGACTCAATATTTGTCTCTAAGAGCTACATATTTAAATCATTTCTACCTCCTACCTCCTATTATTGCTAATTAGTTTTAACTAAATTCAACAATAGACTTTTGTTGAAACATTCATGAGCCACCTTAACCTAAATATGTTAATTGTTGTCATATTCCAACAATATCATTGTATGCATTAAGAGAAAAACATATTTATTAATCACATATATTAAGCTAGCTAGTACATTAGCATATTAAATAATATTATATTGATAAACTTACAAAGCACTTTTTTATTAAGTACCTCTCAATGTGACCCGAAGAGTGTAACAATTTATTTCTTTGTATTCATTCATTCCTATACTGTAGGCTAGCTTGTGTATACGCGCCCTGCTTTGGGCTAGCTTGCGTATGTGTCTGTTCGAGGGTAAAAAATAAAAATAAATTATTTTACGGGAAATGTTTTGGTTATGACCGTTCCCAATTACCCAAATCTCGTAAATAACCACTTCTAACTTCTCCAACTGCCTCCTCACTAATATAAATGAGGCGTAAGTGAAGGAAAAAGCTAGTCTCTAATTTTTGGAAGAGCTTGGGAAGATTGAGCATTATTAGAGAAAGCACCCTTATGCTGTTCAAATAAAATCAGATCTCACAAAATCCCTCATCACGTGCCAACAAAATTCCATATCTCCTATATGGAACATTGTATTTCCTGCCCTTCTTGCCGGCCTTATTATGTTAAAGGATTGAAGTGATTCTTGTGTACATACTTGCCAAGTAAAGATTTGGATTTTGAAGTTGAGTGTATGGAGGCTCGAATGGAATAACTTTGATCTCAGTTTTGGAACAATTTCATAGCAAGACTCAAGTGATACCATTCCATTGTCTCTTGTCATTTAATTTTAAATAAAAGAATTATATTTTCCGTCCATATCAACTGTTCAAATCTTGTTTATGAATGTTTAATATTGGATGTGTAATTCTGCAAGTTCATTTATGATTATAATATTTTCTAATGCAACTACTCTTTGCTAGTTCTTGTCCATTTTCAGATAGCAATTGAAGGTATGAGTGAGAATATTGGAGCAACAACAAGCCAAAGGTTTCTCCTTCAAACGATAGGAACTAGGTAAGTTATTTCTGAACATCTTTGTCCATTCATAGTTACTTGTAAAGATTAGAGATCGTTCTTGCTTGAATTTGTTGGTTTTATTTTATGGGTATTGATATGTGGTGATCCCACCCAAAGTTCAATAGGGTAGCAGATAATCCCATAACATAAATGGTGACTCCCTGGGGATGTCTCCTTTTTGGGATTAGTTTAGGGTCTTTTGTGGATTTCTTTCTTGTTTGGGTGGTTCTTATCTTGTTGTATTTTAATTTTACTTCTTGAATCCCCTAGGTAAATTTTTATAGGCTTTGTTTTGAAACCTGGAAGTGTCTTTTTTGCTTCCTTTGCACACATACACATGCTATAGTGTGTACATACACATATATACGCACCCTATTGTGCATACAAGCGTGTATGTTCGTGAATGAGACAATTTTTCTTTATAAGTTTCATTGTTTTCCAACATATACGCGGGATACAGTGATTTAAAGTCTGCACATACATGTATTTCTTATGTATAGTGTGTGTTTCCCCCCTATTCCATAGACAGGGCGCATATACTCCTTGAAAATATGCATTTTGCAAGTGTAAGGCACGTATACGCGGGCTGTATTCAGGCAAGGCGCGTATGAACAACCCATATGTGAGTTGTCTTAAGTTAGGGCACGTATGAACCTTTATATACACTGGTTGCCTTAAGGTAGGGTTTGTATATGTCCCAGTGGGCTAAAAATAGGGGAAACATTTTTCAATTTTTTTTTATTGGATGTTTAGGTTTATCGGGTCTAGTGGGTATCTGGGTCTTTCTTAGATTTTCCAAATTCTGATTTTTAATCCTTCAAAATCATCATTTAGTGTGTTTTTTTATTATCCCCTTAATAACAAGGAAAAATGAATTTTGCAAAAAGGCATAGTTTGCTTTTGGTTCACTTAGGAATCTTTTGGGCATTTTGATGTTTTTGGGAGTATTTTTATAAAATAAAATATTATCTTACTTTCATTAGCATTATCTCATAAAAATCATAAAGAATTGCCTGCTAGGTTATAGTAATATACTTAAAAAGTTGCATCTTGCTTAAAATTTTGAAAGGTTATGCTTGGTTTTTCTTTCTTTTTGAAGCTTGTTTATAGTCAAGTAACTATTTCAAAATCTTAAGTGGTATTTTCCATTTGCAAGTAGTATCTTTTACATTTATTTTCAATTGAGAACATCATCTGTTTTTACACTTCAACATCCTTCTAAGTAACAACAACCATTAAATTGAACGCTTAATCTAAAATTTACTAAAATTTTTGGTTTATAGGGTTCACCAACTAGTATAGGCTAGAGCCTTGGACTAGGGAGGAAGAAAACACTCCAAGGATATTAAACTGTGAAACACGAGTGTTTGTCCTAAGGATAGGAAAATCCAATTTTGTAAAGGTGTGGTTGAGAAGCTCCTCTCAAATAGGATTGAAGCTCGAGGTTGTGTGAGGTTAAGTTGAGGAGACTACCCCTCTGATTCTTAACTAAGCATTTTGCGGGATTTTGCATGTAAGGGGATTTCACTAGTACCAACTTGGCCTCCCTATGGTGCTGGTAGTTTTGAGATTTTGAGCTCAGTTACCCTACCCATACGTATGATCCCAACCGTCAATTGGAGTCTCCTGGATGTCCTCTGCGAGTTGGTAGCCTTAGTTGCTTGTCTTAGGATCACCTAGGTGACTACAACAGGCTTCTTGCGATACTTGAAGCATATGTTGAACCAAACTATCAATACCCTTGGAGGGTGTCCTATACCTTTCTAGGTTACTTGCACCAAGAAGGGTTGTTAGTGGAGGTCTGGGTAATTGCTTCATGCACTTTTGTTATTTGGTTGTGGGAACTAATCAACCCATACTTAGCTCTAAAAGGCCTATCGTTTGCTTGTTTGATATCTCCAGGATATTTTCTAGTGGTGTGTTGTTTGTGCTTAGTTGGAATGTAACAAATAATTAATAATACATTAATAGTAATAATAAGTAGGAGTAATAGTTAATGAAAGGATGCGTCCCCTCAAATAGGCAATGCACAAGCTACTATAAAAGTGGGCCAACAATTGTATATTTATCATCTTATCTTATCAATTTATATATCATTTTACATCTACGGATTTATGGGTTATTTCAAAAAGCATGGGTT
Organism: Larix kaempferi; assembly: GCA_027924585.1. Lineage (NCBI taxonomy): Eukaryota > Viridiplantae > Streptophyta > Pinopsida > Pinales > Pinaceae > Larix > Larix kaempferi. The sequence continues at coordinate 4,243,380 of BSBM01000123.1, forward strand.
CAACCCTAACTAATTGAGAATATCCAACTATGGATATTACAGTGGTATCAGAGCCAGGCTTGTAGCCACCAATCTAGGACCTTGTCCAAAACCAGGTCCGTGGCCCAAAGAAGTAAAAAAGCAAAAAAGAAAAAGAAAAAAAAGGAAAAAGTAAAAAGTAAAAGTAAGAAGTAAAACTGCACATGGTTTTAAGGTGCACATGGTTTTATGAGAAATGGGTTTGGTTTTATTCCCTAAACAACAAACCAAAAGTGAGATTTGAACCTAGGTGGGGAAGGTAAAAATCATTCCTCCCAACCACCCAATCTACACCATTTTACATATATTAAGGGGGAAATAATATTAGAAGAAGAATCATATTGAATATTGTTTATTATAAAAAAGAAGGAGATATTGAATAAATTTCAAAGAAAACTCAAGAAGATGGGTTTTAATGTTGAAAAGAAGGGAAGGTTTCCTAACACCTCACTGATGAATGTCTCAATACTATTTAGAGTTAAAGGGACACTTGCAGGGAAGGATGTTACCATTCCTATTGCCCCTAGTGAAAGAAATAATTATATTAGTGCTGAATTTGCTAACCATTTAGTGATTCCTAAATCAAATATAAGTGAAAGGCTCGACCTTTGGAACGGGAAGCAATTTCAAATAAGTGGATTAGAATTGAATGTTGGAGATTATATGGTCATATCTCAATTCACTGTTAGTTCCTCATGGAGTTTTGATGGTGACATAGTTTTGGGGTTACCTTGGATTAAAAGATTGGGGACCTTCATTTTAAATGTTGAAAAGAAGTTTCTTACTTTTTCCTATAAGCATAAGAGAACCACATTTCAAGATATTACAATAAAGTCAGATTTAGAAGCTCCAACATCTGAAGACTTCAAGGATATATCAAAGATGGTTTCACAGGGTAATCAGAAGTCAGATCAAAAGATGCAGTCAGAATTCGACAAAATTGTCGCAGATAAAGAAGAAGGGATCTCTCGTTTAAGAGATCATAATCAGAAATTGCTTCTTCAAATAAAAAAGACGAAAGATAAAGCACAACATAATCAAAAGCTAGAAGAGGAGAATCGAGATCTTCAGAAGAAACTATTAGAAAACATTGATGAGAATGGTCACCTCAAGATGCACAAACAAGATCTAATGGATCAAATTCAGAATCTTAAAGATGATAAGAAAGCACAAAAAGAAATGACCCAAAATCTTGAAAAAGAAAAAGACTCGCCAGACAATAAGTTGGAGCAAATTCAAAAGAGGACATCAAAGCCCTTGGACTAAAAAATCTACGTTGAGAAAAAAGAAGCAAATACAAATTTAGCCCTCGTCACAATTCAAAAAGAAGACAATCCGGTAAAAAAAACAAACAACAATAACTCCCTATCGACACCCCAACCATATAAATCAGTATCCTAAAAAGTGGGAATTGTCGAAAGATAATGGTACTAATGTGCTCAAAGCTCTCGACGACAGATCAATAGAGAATCCCAATAGTCTGCAACAAATCAATTTTGGCTGGATTGATCCGTCAACATATCAGAAGTTATGCTTTACACTTAGAAGTTCGTATCGACATGTTTCGTCAGCTACGACGTCACAAGGAACGATTCAACAACATTATAAGGCTTTGAGGACAAAGCCTTTCTAAGAGAGAGGCAATGTAACAAATAATTAATCATACATTAATATTAATAATAAGTAGGAGTAATAGTTAATGAGAGGATGTGTTAATATTAATAATAAGTAGGAGTAATAGTTAATGAGAGGATGCGTCCCCTCAAATAGGACATGCCCAAGCTACTATAAAAGCGGGCCAACAATTGTATATTTACCATCTCATCAATCTATAAATTTATATATCATTTTTATATCTACGGATATGTGGGTTATTTCATAAATTATGGATTCATCCCCATTTTATTGAGAATATCCAACTATGGATATTACATGGAATTAGAGATTTCTTACTTGTTGAGTCAGAACTTATGGCCAAGGTTCCTGTGGACACCAACCAAGGGGACCCCTATGTAAGGGGCTCCTTGTGCTTTTCCATTTATTGGGAAAATTGGTGTACCCTTGATGGCGACCTTGAATCTTCTTGGATTCACCTCGTGGCTTACGTTTTGGTTGTTTTCCACTCCAAATTTCCTTAATGCTCTCTATGCTTCTCAAGCAAGCATTTTGTATCAAGGAAATCAAAACCCCATGCCTTTTTTGCTAGTAACATCTTCTCCTCCTCCTTCTACCTCATGTGGTGAAAGTCTTAGTACTAGTAACCAACAATCTAAAAGGAATAGAAAGAGGATGAATAGGAAGAATATGTGAAGATAAGGGGGCAAATCCCCAACCATTGGAGGTCATGTTGGGTGAAACTCATAACCAACCACTGGAAGTCATGCTAGGGGAAAATTTTTAGTCATTGCAAGTCATATTGAAAATATGTCATTGACCTCTATTAGTCATGTTGAGGACATACCATCGATCACTACGAGTCATATTAATGACAAGTCACCAGTCACTGCCAGTCATACTAGTGGCAAGTCACTAGTCACTCCAAGTCATATTGGTGACAAACTACCAACTGCTGCAAGTCATGTCGGGGGAAAGCAATCAACCACTACAAGTCATGCTAGGGAAAAACACTGAACTAATGTGTGTCATGTTGGACATATTGACATTATTGAGAAACCTAAATGTATAAGATGCAAACCTAAGTTCCCTTATAATTTTTGCAAGGGAGATCACCTTACTCACATGTGCCCTGCTATTCGAGAGGTACAAATAGTGTGGTCCATGTCTCAAGGATCTTCTTCTCCTGAACAACCTGTAATTTTCCAACAACCTATTCAACCTTTGGTTGATGAAGTGATCAAGTCAATGCAATATTTTGTAACTATTTTATTCAAAGATCACTAATCCCTTTGAATCACCCTGAGCTCTCAAGCGGTATGAGTCTCGATATCAATACAACATTAATATAAACTTAAACAACTAGATCTGCATTTACCAACTGAAAAATATGAATGCAATGACACATAAAAAATAGATGTACCGTGGAACCCTTTTGGGGAAAAAACAACAAACTGTGGGGCTATCTTCTCTCTCGAGCCCAGAGCATATAGGAAAAGAGAGAAGTACAATACAGGGTTACCTCAAAAATTTCTACAGGTAAACTCTAGATTTGCATGCATCCAGCTGATGCATGCACTGAAGAGATGAGCCGTAACTGTAAAACTAGATCTGAGTATCCCTGCATTCGCCTCTGCTTGATCTGTCTGTCTCTATCCTCTGCTCTGCTCTGAAGACTGCCCTCTGACTGAAAACGTCCTCCTCTGCATGCACAAGTGCGCCCTCCCTCTAACGATGAATGAATCATACTGAATCAGATCTCGGCAGATTTGAGCTTTGATCGTCACCGATCTTCCTCAATCTCTGAGACGAAGATACTTTGTAAGTTACAGACACTCAAACGCTCTACCGGATGCGGTACGAGCTTCTTCCTCCTTGAGGAATGCGCCTCCTACTCAAGGAAAGTCGTCCTCCTCTCTCATGACCTATCTCAGATCAATAGTCTCACTAATGAAGACAACCACCTCCTGTCTTCCTTATAACATCTCACTGTGAAGTTAGGTTTACCAAAAACCTAAAATAGTTGCATGCAAAACTCACTTTTGCATGCATTTCCCTCCGATCATTTTCCTGGTTAATATTTTAACATATTTGATTGATCCCACTCCTCCCTTGGAGAGTGTCGATGTTGAAGTGGTTGAACCAACACACTCTTTGGTCAATCCCACTCTTCCTTTGGAGAGTGAAAAGAATCAAGTGGTTGAATCGAAGCAATCTTCAATTGATCCCACTCTTCCTTTCGAGAGTGATGTGTCTACCACTCAAGTTTTCTTCATTGTCAGTTCAGAACTTTCTAGACAAGGGGCACTCCATTCTTTTTAAATGAACCCTCAACAAGCTCTAGGATTTCTTCCTTTGATTGGAAGAGTCTAGCTGAGCCCCACCTTCCTTCTACTACACCTTTTCAAATAAGGGTACAAGTTAAATACTGCATGGTTGCTCATTATAATGTAGATGAAGGATTCTCTGTTAGTATTTTACTCGCACATGCTTGGAGAGGTGAGGGATCTCCCAACCTTGTGCCAACTATTTATAAGCCCTTGGCTTTTGATAGAAGACCTAGTGCAACCTTGGGATTTCCTCCTCAATTTCCTATTACTTTAGCTGGGAAGGTTGTCTTAGTAAATTTTATGGTTATGGAAGACCCTTTGGACTTCAATATGCTCCTTAGGCATGATTATGTATATACTATGAATGTTGTAGTGTCTACGCTCTTTCGTGTGATGCATTTTCCTCACAATGGAAGCATTGTCACTATTAATCAACTTGCATTTGTTGATCCTTCCATTCCTAGTTTTTTGGTAGACACTACCCCACCATGAGTGAATTATGTAGCCTTATATCCCTCGTGTCCAATTACTACTAAGAATAAGCCTCTGCATTCATGCTTACTTTCTTGGGTCTTAGTCTCTACAGTTGACCAGGTTATCCATCCAATGGTGCAATGGCGCCTACTCTCCACCCTATTGGTCCAAGTGAATGCTTTGATATGTGTCCTCTTTGGGATGATATACTTCCTTTATATGAAGCTTTCCTAGAGGCCATGATAGAGTTTGACATTCCTTTGGATATTGATGTCCTTTCCAAAGATCATCTCCCTGGATTGGACCTAGTTGCAATCAAATCCATCCTCGATTTGCCATTTGAGTTTGATATCACTATTTATATATCCTCAGACATTGGCATTTTTTAGTCTTTGGTCTCTGCCACTGAGCTACAAGTTGGTATTCCGAATGAGTCTTATTCTATGTGTAGATTTTTTGACTCCCACGATGATGAGTCTATTCTTGTAGACTCCATTACTTATTTCAACTTTGGTCTTCCTCGTGAGTTTGATTTTATTGATTGTAGGTCCTCATGCCTTGATGCTCTTGTGTTTTCATTGGTAAACTTTGCCTTAGCAATAAATATTGTTGAATATATTGAAGTTGGGAATACTTTTACCAAAGTGACTTGTATTATATCTTTCTTTTATTTTTTAGATATGATCATGGTACTGTTGTTTCTTGGAGATAGAAATTTTAGATGGATTCATGGTAGCTTAGGGATCATTTTTTGCACGTTGCTTGATTCAATCAGGTATTTTTAGAAACTTGCATATAGGTAAGGCTTCCCTTCTGTTATGATGCATTTGAACCTTTTGTTATCCGATTTTTCCTTAGGGTTGAACCTGTGGGATATTAACGTGTCATTCATCTCTATTTTCATTTTGCACCAGTCCGACAGAAGAGCATACCTAACATGGGACACCGTAGTCAACACCCCTTTTCCGTTTTGGTGCTCATGCCGAGTTTTTCTCATAGTCTCGGGAGCCTTTATACTTGTACCATGACTTCGAGAAAAAAGTCGCATGTCTCTCTTTCTCATATATTTCTAGCCATTCCCTACAAGGCTCCCATTTTTGTGTTTAAGTTGTAAATTCCTTTGCATCTTTCCCTCTTGCGCTTATGAACCTAGTGTCGACTTCTAGCTTACAGCTCTTTATAAGCCCTCATTTACAATCTCATCATCGTTAAGCCTTGTATCGTTTTGCCTTTGAACCTTGACACCCGTTTACCAGGAGGAAACACACCCTAAATGTCCTTATCCTGCTCATGCTCCTTGCATTATGCATAGGTTTGTTCCTTGTGCTTGGAACTAATTTGCTTTTCCTTGACACTCGTTTCCTCCTATGTATTATAGCATGATTTTATTCATTTTCAAGCTTTATATAATATGATAAGGATGAAAAAATCAATTATTTCAAAAAGACTGATGAGAAAGAGTCATGTTCTTATTTATGCCTGGCATCAAGTTGCGTCACCCTTGAACAAAGCACACTATCTTGAGTCTATGTATCTGCAATTTGGGTTATAGTATGGCTTTAGGAAGTTGAACTCGTTTATGCATTGTCTCCCCTGACTTGTTATTCTTCTAGGCTTTATGGATAAGTTTGTTGATGTCTCATGTGTCACAGGATTATGTCTTGTTTTTTTTTGAGTCTATGCTACCTTAGTCACATATTGTGTTGTGCTTATGTTCAGGGGAAGTTTTAACCTATGTCAAACACTCCTTAGAACTCTTGACTTTAGTATGTCAGCCTTCCTGTGTCAAGTACATTTCATAATCATTCAGTTTGTTCCACCAAATCTTTGTCCTTCTTCTACTATCTCACGTTGGATGATGGGGGATGCCTTAATGCCCTCCTTCCAACGGATCACTTCCCATCATCTCTAAAACATCTATTATGGGATAACGATCTAGAGTCTCTTTAGTAACTTGAAACTTGTAGTCATGAATGGCAGGTTTCCTCGCTATCGATAGCGGGAATACATCAATGTACCCTGGTCGTTAGAGTCTACAAGTGTTCGACATCAAATCATCTATTCACACTTGTTAGTTTGTAATAGGTACCTTGCCTCTCATTATCATTATCAGTGAGTTGGATCGTGTTTGTTAACGATATACATCAATGACTGGTAATCAAATAGTGTCTTACTATGTTCTACTTCAGGACATCTATGTACATAGTTTAGACTCTTAACCGTATTGGTTGGTTTGAAGACCTCGAGTCCATTATATATCATCGCATCTTTATGCTATAACTCAGGTTGCGTAAGTTGGATTGTCATTTAATCCTTTTATGACACTGATTCTTATGGAGATTGATATGTTCACTACTTATATATAGATATCTTCATTCAATTATGAGACATAGATCTACTATGTATCTCTTTCATGGCTATGATCTCCTTTTGACATGGATCCACTGTGTACTCATTTTCCTGGCCATGATAATTGCTTATATACCTCATGGATCCGTAGTGTACTTGATTTGGTATCCATGCTTCTTGTTACTCCCGAGCATGGGTATGACCGCCTCGGGAAGAGAGAGTTCTTACTTTATCCGTTGCAGGTGCTGCTTATGGCTTATTTCTTGGAACTTTTATTTGGGTTACTTCTGCACTCACTTCTAAAAGGTTGTAATGTATTTTGGCCATTGTCTACCCCTCTGACCTTACACATAAGGGAGAACTTGCTATAGCATCTTTTGTCACACCTATCCCATAGATGCTTGTGATGGTCCAATCTTATCAATTTCCCTCTTTTGCATACTTCCTTGATCCTTTATGATGTATGGACATCAATTTATCTTGGAAATCTTCTTAAAAACTATGTTTTCCAAGGCATACTTTCCCCACTATAGGCTAGCCTGTGTATATGCACATCGCTTTGGGCTAACCGCATATGTGTATGTTCGAGGGTAAAAAATAAAAATAATTTATTTTACGGGAAATGTTTCAATTACAACCATTCCCAATTACCCAAATCCCATAAATAACCACTTACAACTTCCCTAACTGCCTCCTCGCCAATATAAAAGAGGCATAAGTGAAGGAGAAAGCTAGTCTCTAATTTTTGGAAGAGCTTGGGAAGATTGAGCATTGTTAGAGAAAGCACCCTCATGCTGTTCAAATAACACTAGATCTCACAAAAACCCTCATCTTGTGTCTGCAAAATTCCATATCCCCTATTTGGAACATTGTTTTTCCAACCCTTCTTACAAGCCTTATTATGTCAAAGGATTGAAGTGATTCTTGTGTACATACTTGGCAAGTAAAGATTTGGATTTGGAAGTTGAGTGTTAGGAGGCTCAGGTGGAAGAACTTTGATCTTAGTTTTAGAACAATGTTGTGGCGAGACTCGGGTGATACCATTCCATTGTATCTTGATGTTTGCTTTTATATAAAATAATTCTCTTTTCCGTCCATATCAATTGTTCAAATCTTGTTTATGAATGTTTAATATCCGATGTGTAATTCTGCAAGTTCATTTATGATTATAATATTTTCCATTGTACTACTCTTTGCTATTTCTTGTCCATTTTCAGATAGCAATTGAAGGTTTCAGCGAGAATATTTGAGCAACAACAAGCCAAAGGTTTCTTCTTCAAATGATAGGAAGCAGGTAAGTTATTTCCTAACTTATTTGTCCATTCATAGTTACTTGTAAAGATTAGAGATTGTTCTTGCTTGAGTTTGTTGGTTTTCTTTTATGGGTATCAATTTGTGGTGATCCCACCCAAAGATCACCAGGGTAGCATATAATCCCAAAACAAAATGACCACAAAAGTAGGTTAATGGTACTACAAGATTACATCAGAGAAATGTAACATGTTAAAAACATATCAAAATAAATAATTGCAAGCATATCAAAATCAATAACTTCTAGCATATATTATTTATTACCTTTGTTGCTTTTTGTTGTGGTGTGTTAGGGTCCACTCCTCATGCTTGCTTCTCCTCAACTATTTTCTTAGCCTCTTTGAATTTTTTTACAACTCTTTGAAATATAGATATATCCATATCATATGGTCTTTTTAGATAGTCTTTTCCTTGCTTAGTTAGAATTGTGATGTTCCTACTAAACTTGTTCAAAACCATAAAAAATGAATTCACATATAAGATTCAATGGTAATACATAATGAAATATAAAATGTGAAGGACTAGAAACATGAGTGAGTATGTAGAAGACCAATTCAAAAATATTTCACCTAATATGGTCTCTCCCTCTTTTGCTAGTTTTGGGGGAATCTATGGAGTGTCCATTTATCGCTAAATCATAGATTTGGGAAACCTTTTATGTAGATGTTGGAATGTTGTCTGCTTACTACCACTACTTGTTTTTGCAAACTTTTGTGGTATTTTTTCAACCACTACTTTGTGACTATGTCAAAAAAATTCATTTCAATAATCGTACCATTGCCAAATTTTAAAATCTCTCATTTAAATAACTTGTATATCGTCATCATTGAGTGCATTTTCTCAATATTTTGTTGATGAAACAAATATTCGTCTTTGTTTTTGATAAATAGGTATTTCCACATAGATCAAACACCTTAAGCAATTTCTCACACAAACAAATCAAAGATCAGTACACCAGTGTATGACGTGGTTAAAATCATCAAGGGGGGAAATAGTCTACAACCCTAGCTAATATGGCCACTTGAGGAAATATATTAATGCAAAAGAAAATTATTTTATATATGAGTTTCTCACAATTGATCTTCAACAAACGACATTCCATAGTCTTAATTATAGATCATGGAATAATTGGGTGTTAAGCTATGGATCTGTTGGACTAACCACTGCATCTATGGGAATTGACCTTGTGGACTAATCTCCACCCTGGGAACATGGGACTAACCACAACCTAGTCAAGTTTGTGTGCTTGGGTTGGAAGTTTACTAATATCTGTAGGTTTTAGTGTAATGACAAACATTAGCATGGTATCAAACCCTTGGCCCAGGTTCAACTCCTCCGAGTTACGTTAGAGGGGAAGGGTTGGACTAATCGCCGCACCTGTGGGAATTGATCTTTTGGACTAACCATCACCCTGGGAATATGGGACTAACTTAATACTCAAGGTTGTGTGCTTAGATTGGAAGTTTACTAATATCTGCAGGTTTTGGCATAACGACAAACCTTAAATGGATCAATTAACTATCAGGTTAGTTTATGTCTAGAACATAATTGTGGCCATTGTATTAGATAACTAAAAATGCATACCAAACAAACACGCTAAAAAAGTGCACTTTACCTTAATACACATTAGACCAAATTGGTCTTAACTAACTCCCAAGTGTCTAAATATTTTAACAACCCCCCTTAAGAACAACCTAGGATAGGATTGAAGGATTTACAAAGGTGACACAATAGGAGAAGGAAGGAGGCATTAGAGCCTATCCCCTTTAATAACAACGTCCTAAACTCCTAACATAGATTGAAGTTCAAAAAAAATTTCTTATGTAAGAAGCTTCGTGAAAATGTCTACAAGTTGATCATTTGTAGGGCAATAGAGCACTCTGAGAATGCGATATTGAATTAACTTTCCGATGAAGTGCAAGTGTAGATCAATGTATTTGTTGCACTAATGTTGAACTATATATTTGGTGAACTTGATGGTACTCTAATTATCAAACCAGAGTGTGGTTAGATGCTACCACTAGAATCCAAACTCATGAAGGAACTTCCAAAGCAACTAGGATACTTTTGCTAAAGAAAGAGCAAGGGATTGTTTTTTCTTACAATCCCAAGTGTCAGGTTCATAACCAAAATTGAAAACATAACCTGCAATATACTTATAGTCATCAGGGTTGCCAACCCATCCAAAATAAGTGAAACCAACCAACAAATGAGTCCCCCCTAAACTTCAATGTATCCCAATATGATCAACTATACCCTAGATATACCAAAGTTTTACTTTTGCTTCTTTCCAATGGCTCTCATGGGGTGTGTTCATATACCATGCAACAAGACCAATAAAGAGTAAATACCAAGATTAGTATGAGTCAAATATAAAAGGATACCAATTGACTGATAGTAAAAAGTTATGTCTACTTTGGGTGTGGTATAGGTGGTAACACATTTGACTCCAAATTGGAGGGATATGGGGCTAGTTTACAATATTTCATGTGAACGACATTGTAGGTGACATGCATACTTAGACTGAGAAAGGATAATTCCTTCCCTAGTTTATAAGACTTAGAGGCCAAGAAATAGTGTAAATGTCCTAATTCCATCATTTGAAATTTATTCTTAAGGTTGTATTTCATATCTAGTTTAAAAGTTTAGGGTTACTACCAATGAGAATAAGGTCAACAACATAAAAAAACAAGTATTATGATATGGACACCTACTTTCTTGGTATAGACATTGTGCTCATAATGACATCTAGAAAATTCGATGTTAAGAAGAAAGCTATTCATTTTAGCATACCAAGCCCCAAGAGCTTGCTTTAGGCCATAAGGAGACTTTTTAGGGATACAAACAAGGTTGAAGTTATTTTGAACATAGATAGGAGATTGTTCCATGTAATTTTCTTCTTGTAATTCCTAACGCAAGAAGGTAGATTTAATATCCATTTCATGAACCTCCCATTTATATGAAGCGACAAGGGATAAACCAAGGCGGATGGGATCCATTTTGGAAATAACGGAATTTTTTATTATTATAGTCAATCCCTTCTAATACTCGAGAAAAAATCGTTGGCACATAACCGAGCCTTATGCCTTTCAACACTTCCAGATGATGCATACTTATTTCTATACACTGTTTTACATATAATGATTTTTCTTCCTTTCAAGGGAGGTACTAGATCCCAAGCATTATTCACCATGAAGGAACTATATTCTTCATTTATTACTGTGTCCCAATTTGGATGGTCAAAATATTTTGCAAATGTTTATGGATTACGAGTCTCCGAAACTTAATCAAAAGGAGAGAAGGCTTGGTGGAATTGTGAACATGTATGATGTTGATATAAAGGATCACCTACTACTTTTATCATGTATATACTCATATAGGAAGCAATGGTGTTGGTACAAGTTTAGGTTCAATAGATCCAATTGGAATAACGTGAGTAGGAAGAGGTATATTTTCATCCCCACTGTCTTCATTCGAAGAAGAAATTAGAGTAAGATTACTAGTAGAAAGTTGGGAATAGAATATGGCACAAATGTAGAATTGAGCTTGGAGTTAGAGAGACCTTCATCAAATTTAACATCTTTCCTAATAATAATTTCATTGGAATGAGGTGGAATAAGTTTATAACTTTTTACATATTTAGAATATCCAACAAAAATGCACTTCTGACTGCTTTCCTTTTCTCATAAGGAATGTGATCCCATGCTTCACTACCAAACACACAAAATTGGCTTACATGTAATTTCATTTCATCTATGTTCATTCTGGTGTTATATCTTTTAAAGCCTTTGTGGAAGTGTAATTAATTAAGGCCTTCCACTAAAAAATGAGGGCTTGATCACTTAAATTTGCAAATAAAATTTGTCATTTCTTTTAATGTGCGATTCTTTCTCTCACCAACAACATTTTGTTATGGTGTGTATGGAATAATATGTTGCATATGAATGTGTTGCGTAGTGTAGTAAGTTGTAAATTTGTTGTTAACTTATTTTCCTCCATTATATATTATTAACTTCTAAAGTTGATGTCTACTATTGTTTTTCTACAAGGACCTTATAGGCCGAAAACATGACAAAAACTCCACTCTTAAGTTTTAAAAAATAAACCCAAGTGTATTTGGAGAAGTAATCCATGGAAGCTAAGAAGTACTTGAACCCATGGGGCCAAGGCATGCCAAGGGGCACATTTGTTAAAACTATCCCAATGATGTTTGATGAGTAGACATGAGAGGACAATGTTGCGATGAGCTATAATTTAGATGACCAGAATGTTGATGCCAAATCTTGCTGAAGTCATCACTATGAACAATAAAAATTGATGGAAGAGATAACCCAAAGCTTTCAAATATGTATAACTTGGTAATATCATCAACAATTCCACTGGCCAGGACATGCTTATGATCTTTTAAATCCTTGATTACAACTTGGTGAGGTGAAAACTCTATTGTTTTACTTTCACCCGAATGAGTGATTTGATATAATGATTGGAGCATGCAAGAAAGACTTGGAACACGTAATACATCATTAAGATGGTGATCATCTAGTTGAATTGTTTCAAACCCTACAACACTAAGATATATTATATCATCACAGACAAAGATTCTGTTGGTGTTACATTCATTAAGAGTAGGAAAAATAGCTTTATCCTTAACCATATTATAAGATGCTCCAAAATCAATGAACCACTAGTTAGAAGAATCAGATATTGCATTGAAGGAAAAACCATAAACAAAAAGTACATATCCATGAGAATAAGAGTTAGAAGAAAAAGAACGAAGATAGATGTTGTGCTTCTCCATTGATTCCTCCAAGACTTTCATCTTCTTGAAACACCTAGAATCCAAATGACCATCTCGCCCACAAAAATTACAATGTTTCTGTATATTCTTACCTTTTGTTATTTTTCATTTATCACCATTGGGAGAAGGACCCTTGTTTTTTGTTGGCGTTGGGAGAATGTTGCTTCTTTGGATAATTAGATTTATCCATATGTTGTGCCATTAAGGCTATGTTAGATGTACCTATAGTGTCGGTCACTCCAAGATGTAAGAGCTTATATTGCTCTCTAATTAAATATTGACAAAAAACTTAATGAGTGGGCATTTTGTAAATAGCCCCCGATGCTTCTCTGGTGGAGTGAATAGTATATGCAAAAGGAGAATAGGCACTAGCAAGATTAGAAAAAATAATATATATAAATTGGTCATCTTTCTTTCATATCTTACATTATGCAAGTAAAAGTCTAAGAGTTTTAAACTTAGATAATATTAAATGCAAGAGAAATCACTGGGTTTGAAGCAATCAATTGATTTTCAAGTTAGTGGGATTGAATCTCACTGTGTTTACCAAATATGGTTTCCATCTTTTGCCAAGTTACATCTGTTTTCTCAACTTCTTGAAGGTGAAACTGTATATCACTAGAGATGCTAATTTAAATTAATCCACGCATTTCATCATTTTTATTATCCCATTTGGTTTTATTTGAGGCATCAGTGGGGCACTTTCATTTCCCAAGATAATCAAGTAAAGTCCTTTATTTCATGGTAAATTATGCATGTGAGGTTTCCATTAAAAGTGGCTTGAATTGGTGGGCATGAGATCACTAGGATTAGTCATATTACAATAGTAATATAAGATAAATTCAAAAATATAAATTAGTTGGCTGGATGGAAAACTATTGAAAAAAGAGGCAATTTAAAAAACATGCCATTAAAAATGAACTCTAGATGTCAAAGTGAGCACAGTGTCCGTTTTTCTAAGATTGCACTAGGTGCATAACAAAGAGCATACAAAAATCGGAAACGTAGTGCTTTGAAATTGAAGGTAAAATGCTCAAACACTTAACGTATAAATATAAACATTCCCATTCACATTAACATCATTTAAATTAATATTTATAACAAGTATAGACCCATCAAACCATACTCACCTAGACTAGACTTGTACATTGATTTGTAAACTTGAACGATACTTTGATCAAACATATAAACTAGATTACAAAACAAACCTCACCCAAGTTCAAATAACTCTTCATTTCATACCATAAATCTTGGACTTATATTTACCTTAGGAATACCCCCCTTTCTAGAGAGGAGCTACCCTAAAGAGAGAGGAATAGTTGTTAAGGTCATAGTGGGTAGCCTTCCTAAGTTGCAAAACTAACACCTTGGTGCTTGGGATTTTACACCTTTTTGGGTGCTAGATTTTATTGTAATAGGTTGCAAACCATAAATATAGACAAAAAAAAGAAGAAATATTAACATTGAATGAAAGAGATTTTAAAAATTCAAATGAAACTACGTGCCTATGGATCTGATAAAAAAAGTTATTTCTTGGGAAAACTAAAACTTTTTTCAAGTGAAATGAAAAGTGTTTCCAATTGAAAATAACACTCTAGATGCATTGGAATGGTTATATGATCTAGAAACACTAAAAAAATTAGAATTAAGAAAACCTTTGATGCATGCAGTGATAGAGGTTCAATATCTCAATCAATAATAGGAGCGGGTCATCATAAGTGCTTTGATACCATGTTTGATAAATAAGGTATTTTCATGCAGGTCGAATACCGTAAGTAACCACTCGTACAAACAAATAAAAGATAGATACTCTAGTGTATTATGTGGATAAATCCCATTAAAGAAGGAAACAATCCATGGCCCCAATCAACACAACCATTTGAGGCAATATATTAAAATGAAAAAGAAAAATATTTTACGTATGAGTTTCTCATAATCGATCATCAACAAAAGAACCTCTATGTTCTTTTAATAAAGATCATGGACCAATTAGGTGCTAAGTCGTCGATGAATATAGTGGTTAGTATCGAGAAGAAGGCCAATCATCATATCACTTTATGTCTAGAACATATTTGTGACCATTAGATTAGATAACTTCAAATGCATACTTATGAATTAGATCTAGCCCGAGTGGTTGTGGAATGGAATGTTATTCTTTGTACCCATGTTCTATTCTCATAACTAAAATGTTGAGCTCATAACAAGTTTATTGTTATAACAACTTTGAGTTCTATTGTTGACCCACCTTGTGCCTTCAACAATCTAGGTTTACCATGGCTACCATCCTCCAAAAGAGGGGAAGTACCTTGGGGTTTTCCCTGAGATAATTTACCCAAAAAAACTATAAATGCATACTAAAGAAACAAATATTACTTAAAGACATGTTAGACCAAGTTAATCTTAACTAACTAGTAATTATCTAAATATCCTAACACTTTGTTCATTCTCATCTTCACACTCTGTGTTCAAACATTAATATGCATGTTATAGAATGAATAAGTGCCATGCAAATATAAATAAGTGCTATGAAAATATAGTATATTGCATTCAATTATATTCTAAATTTCTTTGAAAAATGTAGGATAAATCATATAACGACTATCATGCTCAAACCTACTGCAACTAAAAACCTTGAAACTTCCTTCTTCCTGCACTAAATACAAGTAATTCATATCTAGATATGGTTTCTTTTTGTTATTGCTGTAGTCTTTATAAATGATGTGATTTTTTTTTATCAATATTTTCTACAACATAAAACAAACTGCAATAAGTAATGATTAGAATTAGAATACAACTCCATAAAATAAATTCATTTTTTCAATATTATATAACAATCATACAATGTGTAATTACAACTCACCAAGGTCTTTTTGTTGTTGTTGCTTTCATTAGTTGCAATGTTTTTTGCCTTTCCTTATCTCATGTTCTACTCTTTCCCTACATCTAGCTTTATTATTCGAGGAATATCCACTGAAACCCATATGACCTATAGATCTATTACAACGACACACTGATAAGTTAAGGGACATAAAATCCATGGAATAAAATAAAGACATAATTTGACATGAACATTGAAGATATATACGCATAAGATCAACATATGCAAATACACAGAGACAAACCCTCAAGCTTGGTTGGTTAACCAAGGAATTATTGACAAACAACTTTAGCATTGTTGGTTAGCATTGTCTTATCAAACAACCTATATTCACCACCTATCAAATGAACATTTCAAAGAGGTAGTTTCAAATGTACACAAGCCAGCCAAGGAAAAGTTCAATAAAAATGCTGTATCCATGGTAAGGAGAGAGTTTTGGAATGCTCTTCAATTAAAAGTTCAAATATGAGGTCAAGGAAACCTCAAAGCTCGTTTAATCATTCCTACTTGCATCAATATGTTGTTGTTGGTTACTCTCGGACATGACACAAAAATATTAGAAAAAGTGTGATTGAGTACTCATGTTTAGGAACTAGCAAATCTTTTATTGTAGAATAGGTGTTTTTATATACATGGATTCCTAACTTGTCTTATATGTGGGAAACTTGTTCAACTTTAATATTTGTTTCCTCTAAAAGTACACTACCACATCTATCCATTTCTTATTTTGGATTGATTTTAGTGAGTTTTTTTTTCTCTTTTTCCTAGGGATTTTAAGTATGCATTCAATTTATATACAACTAATGCAATTAACCAAAGATGGCGTACTATGGTCAAAGTATCTAATATCGTGGGTAGCTATGGATTTGGGAGTTTTGAAATTCGACATATCTAATGCATGAAAAATATCATTTTCATATCTCCTTCTAGTAAGGAGTATAGGTGATTCTCAAGTATAATTTAGGGAACTTTAATAGGGATATAATGGGATTTGAAGAAAAAATGGAGAGGGGGATGAGAGATAAGAGAAATATGGAAAAGAAGAGGAGGAGGAGGAGGAGCGAGAAGAAAAATAAGAGAAGGGGGGATAAAACAGGGAGATGGAGAGGACAGGGGAAGAAAAAGAAGAGGAGGAGAATAAGAGGGAGGAGTGGAAGGAGAGGGAGAGGGCGAGGTGGGGGAAGAGGGAGAAAATGAGAGGGGGAGAAAGGGGAAGGAAAGCAAAGGGGTGGATAGGGGAAGAAAAAGAGGGGTGTAAGAGGGGAAGAATAAGAGTGAGGAGGAGTGGAAGGAGACAAAAAGGGAGAGGAAGGAGAGAAAGAATGCCTTCATCTAAAACCCAAAAATCATTTTTTATCTTAAAAGACCACATCACATTTTATTCTAAATCTACAAAGTAAAAAATAATTGGGGCAAATGACAAAAAACTTAATTAGGAATATACGAGATGTAGCGATGCCCCACAAATCTCCTTTGCTTTCTCTCATCAAGTGTCTCCATGACATATGCTTTTCAACTCTAAGAAAATTTTCCCCAGGTCCTCACCTAAAAATGAAATGAGGGGATCAACCCCCTTTCATCTTATTTTTGAATTAAACAACAATAACAACACAAAGTTAGGGTTTGCAATTTGTTTTAATTGTTGCATCAACCTTGCATCGTTTGTAATGACACTTGACATAAAATGTGAGTCATGTTCAACATCATCTCAATGTCACAAACCTATTATTAGCATGTCAACCCATATTGTAATTGTTATTGTTATTATTATTATTATTAAAACTTATTATTATTGTCGTTGTTGTTATTATTTAAAAATATAATTATGATAATTATTAATATTTAAAATTTATTGTTGTCATTGTTGTTATTTAAAATTTATTCATGATTTAAAAATGATTATTATTACAATTAATAATAATTATACTTCAAAATACCCTTGACCATGAGACATGCAACTCACACTATTCATAGGACATGCAACTCACACTGTTCATAGACTAGGCATATGAACTCAGAATTGGGCAAACAAGGGCTTGTTTGAAAGTTTGTTTCGAGTAATACATGCTACATTGATTGGATTTTCCAAAAACATAATATAATTCTTTTTATATTTTGTGCAATACTTGGCTTATGTGGATTCGGCCTAGTGATCAATGAAAGAAGTCAAAATTGTATTTGTTTTAAATCATACTCACATTTGATGAAATTTGAATTGATTAACCTAAACTTGTATTTTTTTGATAGGAGAGGGTTTTACAACTAAAAAATAATCCAAGTAAATGTGGAGATGACTTTGAGTGTGCATCAAAGAAACTTTACAATCATAAGATAACATTGACTGAAACAATTGTATTAGTGTCTTATTCCCTACTCTTTCATAATATTCTTCTCTTTAAGTTTCAAAACAATACATTTCATGGGATAAGAAAATTAACAACCATCAAGTTGTTGCTCAATATCTATTGTTGTGATCCCCATATCCCTTCTTCTTATTCTTATTATCCAATCTTATAATCTTGATTCTTTCAACCATGCTGGAGATTACCATCCATGCTTGTTTATTGACAATAAGTGTGACATTTAATCCCTCATGATAATGGGATATCTTAAACATATTCAATCAAATGCTACTGGTTATATCAAATACTATTGTCTGTGATGATAACATCTTATAGTTGATCAACCCACTAATTAAACACACTACTTGTGTTCATGGATTCTTTTGTGAAAACTTCTTTCCAAATGATGAAAACAAGTCTTTAATAGATTATTGGGAGGATAAACTAATATTTAGATAAATTGAAGGTTCTTAGTTTGTATAACATAGATGGGTTTCTTCTGAGTTACCTATTGTGTTGTTATTTTGGTACATTCTAGAAGTAACAACAATGGTTCCAATCACAACATCATTGGTAATACTAGTATAATGGGTTGAACCGAAGATAATAACACACTTCTAAGATAAAGATTACATAACTATCCTTAACATTATTTCTACTTTGCAATATACAAAGTACAAGCAAAAGAAAACCTTTATTGGCTAGTTTGGTTTTCAAATCCCACGACTCCCTTTCTTATCATTATCTATTTTAATAACTCAATTTAATATGGATTACATTTGATCCATTCATTCATTAATTATGACTCATTATATAATGTTCACAAAAGACCAATAATTATATGGATATCATTCTACATAAGAAGGATGGAAATAATTAGGTACGAGACAACAATGATGGGGAAAAGAACGAAGGTGCTTTAATGCAACAAAGCCCAAGACTAGTTTCCTTCACATAATTAGAAAGGTGTTGCAACCTCTATTGTTCAAAAGCAACCCATATTTTGCAAGAGAGAGAGATATCCCATGCAAATTTAGACTAAAAGTCTTACTTGGAGCTACAAATGCAACTAATATCTTAAAAACAACTAAGACATGTTTATATCAAGCCATCAAGTACTATAATGAACTCAAAATGAGGAGATCAAACAACTCAAGGAAGACCACATGATTCCAACAATACCAAAGCACATTGTAATCCTCCTTAATATTTAATGGATATAAATCACAAAATTAAGTTAAGGGGGTGAGCAATTGCAAAAATGTTAGGCAAACATTTGTTAACGGTGAGATAATTTTGTATTGATAATATTTTATGTTTAATTTTGTTGGATGTGCATAGTGAAGGCATGCTAAAGAAAACAATAAATGTAGTTCAATTATCTATATGCACAACATTTATTTTTCTTCTTGATTAGAGATAATATAATTAAAAAACCTAAGGGAGAAATCAAGATAAGGGAGTAAAGTCCAAAGGAATTGCCATCTTTGCGAGAAAGTAGAACAATGTATTGTTTCTTTGAGAGGAATATTAGAGGATGTGAAAGAAAAATAATTCATATGAAATACCACTCAATCTATCCCTTTCATTTCCCATGGACAAATACAAGAAAAGATAAATTTCAGTCAACAAAGAAGTGGAAGATGGCAATACTAATGGATTAAGTCAACTAAGAAGAGGAAGAGTAGAGATAGGAATAGATAAAAAATGTGTTATGGGTGGGCTTGAATCCTTGAGGAAATAGAAGGTTGCGATTCAAGTACATGAAGGTATTACTAATCCCACTAAAATCAAATAAGATGATAGGAAATAATTCTTTAGCATGAATCTAGGTTAGCTGGCATATCACAACACTAGGTACTTATCAACAACTTGAATGGTGGTTGTTTTTCTTCTTTAGTGTAGTGCATTATCCCAAGAGACAGGTTAGCATGAGGAAGTATGATGAACTAATTGCTACCATGGTTCTACACATTAGGTTCTACAAATTTCACTCTTGTTAATGATTAATTGGAAATGCTTGGAAGAATGACGTTAGAATCATATACAAATATAACAAGAATTTCACAGTAGATAGTTTTATTATTAGTATTATTATTGTTGAATATATTATTATCACGCTAACATGAAACTAATAAGACACTACACATTTATCTACATGGAACTATTTCAATACAACACAATGCACAAATGACACAAACATGATGGTTATGGCATGCAACAAATTTTAGTATGTAGGGATGACACAAAAACAATGCTATTTGACGCAAGTGAAAAGATTAACATTTTGAAATATTTTCAACATTGTTAATTTGACACAACCTTGGCACAATTTCAAATAATTTTGAAGCAAAATGCATATCACAAAATATTGACGTGCATAAGCAAAAAATGAACTTGAAAACTAAACTATAGCAAGGCAAAACGATAATGCTATAAACTTGTATTGTAGTAGTTCCCACTCCACATGTACCCAACATTCCCTTTCAATCTACATCAAGAAACCCCACGCCTCTTCTTTGGGAAAAAATAAAGCCGTCAAGATTCTTTGAGGTTTGATTTTTGTAGGTTTTCAAGAACACTCATAAGCATAAATGATTTGTGAGAAGATCTAAATTATAGATATGTCCTTGCCTTGAAAAACCATTTTGGTTCTTGTTAAACATATCCCCAAAATTACACAATGAGGCAACACCTTATGTTCAACTACATCCTTATGCTTGTGCCATTTTTCATAATGAGATTCAATGGTTTCTGCACTCCATTTTGAATTAGTACACGCCAAACTAATTCCTGACCTATGGAATTCTCTTGTACATAATGAACTATAGTTTCTTTATTATTTTTATAAAATATACACCTTGTTGTTCCATGCCAAATTATTTCTACCGATTATCTGACATTAGAATCTTATTTCACATTACCAACCATTCTTTTTTTAGAGGACTGCATATCCATACTTTCTTCCACTCTTGGTCTCCTTCATCCTCTATCCTCATTGCATATCCAATTTTGTAATAAACCCCCATACCTTTATTTTCAACCATTTCCATTTATCTTATTCCTTGGTCAGAATTATAGCACCATGTTTTAGAATGTGGGTATATCTGTTCCACTCATTAGCAAAATCTCCTCGTCACTCCAATTGAATTGAGCCTTTACAACCTTCTCCTTGAATAGTATTTAGGCCTAGTTTACTTACATCTGCTAGATTGAAGACTTCTATATTATGTAGGGTGGTTTTTAGGTGATTAGAAAGCATGAAATTAACATAGCAAACTATCCATGGGTCTTCCCTTGTCATAACTTTATTCTTCTTTCCTACTTGCAAGGGCAACCACTTACCAATAAACAAAAAATGCTCTTGATAATGTTTTCCAAATCATGTATGCATCCATAAAATAATTTTTTTCATTCTATATTTGGTCCTTTGTTGTTTTTGTCTCTAGGTATTTTCCTTTCATCACTCTTCCCAAAATACCCTCATCGTGTGTCATCCTACATAGGCTTTTAGTAGCCAAAGCTACCTAAAAATGTATATGTCTTTACACCCTACACACCTTCTTCTTTTTGTCTTGCAATGGTCTTCCATGTCACTAAAGGAATCCCCTCCTTTTCTCGCTTTCCTATCCACAAAAAAAACTAAAGCATGTCATTGTAATTTTATCTAGCATCATTTTAAGAATATGTAACATGGGAGTGCCTTCTTGTACTAACTTTAGTAAAGTCAAACTACCTCCACAAAATAACCACCTATAGCAACAATTTGAAATTGTGTCCTTTATATTCTTGTATAGACAAATTCAATATGTGAACTTGTAGTCATTTGGTTTTAAGTGAAACCAAAAATATTTAATTCCATCCCCATGGATCTACAATACATATCTTTAATGTCCTTAAACCTTTTTAACTTCATTCACTTATCCCACCCCATATAACAAATACATCATGAACACATAACAAATGACTCAAAGATATGTATTTTCCTACCTTGTTACCTTTAATGGAACCCTCCTTCTTTGCATCTCAAATCAATCCACTTAGCCCATCAACCATTGATAATAATAATAAAAGACACATTGGTAACCTTTGCGGAAGCCCTCCTATGTATTTTTTGAAGGAGATTCATTAATGAGGATTGCAAATATGTTGAGGACAAACATCCTATAATCAAATTTAATGTTCAAACATTTATCCCAATTTGGATCAATAACAATCTTAAGTGAAACCAACATATCTTATCACAGTATTTTGCTAAGTCTATTTTTATTAGCATTATATGAATGTTTTTTACGTTTATAATATGCATGCCTTCTTGTGATAAGCCTACAACATCATGGATTTGTATATTAAAGGGAAACCCAAATTTCTCTTCCAAGATGCACCCTGGTAACATCCTCTTTAGTTTGTTTGTCATAATTTTTGCAATGATCTTATAGTACATAGTTGCACAAAGAAATTGGTCTCTATTCCTCAACAGATTTTGGATCTTTATTCTTTGGAATTAATGCTGCAAAATTTGCATTCAAAGATCCTAGGATCTTTCTAGGTGATTTGGATTCCGCTATAACCCTCAATAGGTCCTATTCCAACAATTCATAGAAACCCAAATAAAATTTCATAGTCCACTTTTTGGAGCTCATAATTTTTACGTTTTTAAAAGAAGACAAAATAGATTTGAGTTCCTCTTTTGGGATTTTAGCTCCTAACTCTTTATCCTCGTACTCATTTATAAGATTGGGAATCAAATGAACAACCTTTAGAATTTAAACTTTATTATCCCTTGATGGCTCCTGCGACTTTACATATTTTATTCATTCTTCAGTGATAATATTCAAACATATTGCAATAAATCCATTTTGTTTCTTAATTTCCCCCCAAATTGTGTTGATGTTTTTTTGGTGCCTTGCATAATTCTAGAAAAAATGGTATTTTTCGTCTCCCTTATCCAACCAAATGGCTATATTTTTTCAACCTTTATTTAGCCTCTTCTATTTCCATTAAACTCTTTTTTGTTCCTTCCATCCTTTCTAACCTTTGAAATTCTTCATTTAAGAAGAGACACCTTGTAATATTCTCATATATTCTACCTAATTCTTCCTGAGATTACAAGTAACTCTTTTTTTCCTTTCCATAGATTTTTTCTTGGCTCACACTACTGCTACTTTCTTGGCATTCCTTAAATTCCCAGTGAATTGGAACATTGTAGTTTCATCTCGAATGGGATCAAACTTCTTCCAATTTTGAACCATTAGATTTCTAAATTATTCTTCCTCTAAACAAGTGTTATTAAAATTGAAAGGAGTTGGAGGTTTAAGGGAATTTAGTTCATTTTGAAGAAGGATATGGAGATGGTCTAAGGGATCTCCATATCCCACCGAACTAGTTTTGTTTGTTTGTTTATTTTAACATTTTAATTTCCAATTGGTATAAACCCATCTAGTATCTTAGATATACCCTTCCAACTACTCCTCAAGTTTCTCCAGGTAAGAGTTAGTTGGATAGATTCTATATCAATTTAACACAATTCATAGAAAATAAGTGAGAAAAAAATTGCTAAGTGGTCGAGCTAGGTTAATTCTTCCTAGAATTCTAAACCTAGATTTAAGTCAAATTCAATTCCCCCCCATGATGGAATTCCCCCTTTAATACAATCTAACTTTCCAAAGGATTCTTGAAGAGGTCTCCTTTCCTCATATGGACTATGCAAATTGATTATTTTATTAATTTTCCCCACCCCCTTTTCTCTATATTCTAGATGGATACCTACATTAACTAGGAAAGTGGATAAGGATTCGATACTACTATTACATCTTGTCATTAAGCCTCTTAATCAAACTACAATGTCCACTGAACAAAAACATCAATCCTTCAAAATGAAAAACAAAACTTCTACAACTTTTATTCCCTTGCTCATTGTTTCTTGGATCAAAATAATATCAGGCTTACACCTTCTAAATAGTCTCAGCTTGAGGTATAAATTTTTGCGGGAACCCCCTACTCGTCCCATATTTAGGGAGAGGATAATCATTGGTTCTCCCCATCCGAGGTTAGCCCTACTCTAAGCCCCTACTTAATGGTTGATTTTTTTCCTACCTTCAGCTCGTTCATTGCTCTCTTCTTTGCAATTGGCATCCATGATTTTCTCCCTACAACTAAAAGAGGCTAGCAAGTGTTTATTGCCAAACCTTTTTCAATCTTGCTATCATCCTCTAAGTTTACTTCCTTTCAAGATATCGAACTATACGTTTGGTTGGCTTTACGGGATTCCACCTAATTATTGGCCATGGACAAGTTAAGGGAGCTATCCTTAGAGGGGCTGGAGCTTGTGGAATATTTTCAAGGCCCCTTGAAAGGGGCATGAGATACATTTTGAGAATCATCATTACATAGGATTACATGATAGTTTAAACCCTTCCTCTTGATTCAGAGATTCTTTTGAATCAACTTCCATTAGATATTTTTTTAGAGAATTTGAGCGTTCCTAGACCTATGATCTTGTGCCCACAAACTCTTCTATATTCTAACCATAGGGATGCCCAAAACCCTTTTCTTATTCCTATTTTTTTTATCTTCCTTTCCCACTTCATCATTGTCCTTATAATTAACCTCATTTTCCTTCTAGATTAGGTCTTCATGAGGAATTTTTGGTTTTAGCCACATTTTCCTCCATGCTATCTTTTCCTTTTTTGGTCACATTCCCTCCAAACATGTCCAACTTCATGGTACTTCAAGCATGTAAACATTGCTTTCAACTAATCTATCCTTTGTAGATAAGACCTTTTCCCTTGAACTATGTCTATATCCTTTGACAAACCTTCCTTAAGGTCAATCTTGATCATAATTTTGATGATTCTCTTGTTAAATCCGACCTAAAAATATTCTTCCAACTTCATAAACCTACCCAAACCATTGCCTAATGTCTATAGGAATTCTCTACAACTCCATTTGAAGCCTTGGTAATGATAACCAAATAGGTTAAATGAAGAAGGTCTATGGATGACCCCCCAAAACCACCTTCTCTTAATGATGAGATTTATATTATCCTTTATTCTAAATTGAAAAGAAAACCACCCCATTACCAGTAAATGAAAATTTAGAATACAACCCAAAACAACTATCCAAATCCATAATTAAGTATTTGATGATTGCTTGCTAGTGAACTACCGTATAAGGTCTTTCTCAATCAAACCCTGGACAACCTCCATGGCTACGTATTCTCCCAAAACCAATTTAACTTGTATTTTTCAACCACATGCAATTCTTTTTCCCATTATTTCCCCTACAGGTCCTCCTTTATGTCCTATTTATATTATACATCCAAAACTCTTACCCCTAACTACCTCGAAAGTATTCCCCATTAAACCCTCTAAAGATTGGGTTCTAATATCCTCCACACATACCATAGTAGTAGGCTTGCCAGTTGTTGGGCCTCCAAAACCTAAATTTACCTAGAATTCAAGTTGAATACATGAATAATAAGCATTTTTATTCAAACCTTCTGAACCATATGAGTTCCTTGGTTAACCATGGTGTTAGGAAATTTTCACTAGGTTATTTTCTATAGAAAAAAAAGGAACCCCATATGCACCTTGCCCTAGTTTTTAGTCTTCCTCTAAATCCCTAAAGCCTCGCCAAATCTATAGCCACTCCTGAGTATAGAAAATGGCCCTAAGATATCCCTCCTCCTCATGTCCATAATTTACAAGACCCTCCTCCATGGTGAAAACCCTAAAATAATTCATACATATTTGATTATTCCATGGAAACAGATATTCACCACGAGGAGTATGCTTATTTGGTAAAACACTCATCGTACCTAATTAAGAATGGACTAACAGTGTAACAACATCTTTTTAATTTCAAACCCATATCTATTGTGCATTAAAAGTGTGTGTGTAGTGATTTAACATGCACAAAATGTTGTCTGGTTGGCATGGCATGTGAAACCTATGAGAATCATGCATGAGGGTGCTAATCGAAAGGACCATGATATAATAATGACCTATCACCCAATATTAAGCATGAATTATTGCCCAATGATAACTTGTGATTAACAATAATCCATGAAGTGGTCAGAATATAATCGTTTAATATAAAAATGTTATACTTCGGATACAATACCCTTGTCGCCATGCAATGCTTGTAGTTACACTAATCCTTTTCCATAACTTGAATAATTGGAGTACATAACAATGATTTTTTATAGTTGCAAAATTACAAGGGATGGAGGCACACGTATTATTAGCTAGTAATGTTAATTAACAATGAATTAGGTGTGCTTTGGTTACATTGTTTACCATATCTTGATAATCATTCCTACACCTTATTTTTCATTGGGCATTGTGATTTAATCTCCTCTAAATATCTCTCTTATGGATTTGTTATCCTACTTGCATGGTATGAAGGAAATTGCTGCAGTTTCTACATGTCGTGCACTCCTTGACCTCCTGAAAATAATCTCATTCGGGTAAACATGTTTACCATGTGCTAATAATCCATCGCTTAGGTCTCATCGCTTGATCGAGGAATTATTGTTCTTGAAATTTGACATGCACAACCAAGGCCCATTTTTAAGCAATTGGTGGAAGACAATTCAACCACCTAAGGATTTTAATATTTCACACTCCCTTATATTATGGGATACACATTTTTGTAATAGTGGGTTGGAAATTTTGGATAGTAAGGCCCATATGTCCATTCATATTCCTTTATCAAGAACACACTATTTCAAGGTGCTCAGTGACCATGTTTATTGATCCATGTGGTCGTCCAATACCATCTTAGAAATGGTCACGATCCTAGTATTTTTTTAGGTTATGAACATTCAACAGACTCTTCTAACCTTTGCATACACTTTTTGAGGTTTTGACATTGAACATTCAAGTATTTGGCTCAAGCTGCATAATATATTTTTGATGAGATAAATAAGACCTAAAATGGAGCAATAAATGAAAAAGCTACAACCTTGCCGATGCTCCATCTTTTTTGGAAAGCTCAACTTCATCCAACTCAACATGCACACTCAATGTTAAATTCATGTTAGAGTTAGGGTCCTTACATATTATGGTTTTTTCCTCTTAGGTTTATTTGTCATTATTATAAAATGTAGTTTCAATTGCTTATAACATTAGACCTTTTGTGAAAGATTGTAGCAAACATATTTCTTCTCATAGATAGATATTGCCATTCTATCCATTGTATTTATACAATGTTTTTCACCATTAATTTAGGAGTATAACTTTGTTCTGTTATATCCATGTGTTAATTATATGTTTCATTTCATTCTCAACATAATTTGGACTAGTGGTATCAAATCAATTTGATCTTTGTTATTCTTACATGCATGTCCTTCATGAGTGCAGGGTATAGGGAACTAGGTCTCAATCTAACCAAGCCCAATGAATATCTTCCTCATTGGCCTAATTGATATGCTACAGGAAATGAAAATAAGGATGATGAAGTACGAGATCTTCTCAAGTTGTTTAGCGAGTAAACCCTCGAGCAACAAAGGAATGATATCATGGATAATTTCATCCAGATCCTTCGACGACTCCCAAAAGTGATGGAGGCACCTCCAAAGATAATCATTTTGGAGGGAAGACAACCTTGAAGGTACAAGTTAATTTTGATATTACTACCTTTCAAGGCAGGGAAATTTTTAAGAACCCCCCTAAATTTCTAGGTATAATTTAATGGGAGAATCCCCATGATATATAGGAAAATATGAAGGCTATTTTATCAATGTTATATTATGTATATATAATTTTTGGCGAATCTCTCATTTAATTATATAATTTTGTAATTTCTTGGTGAATATTTCACTAAGTTATAAAACCTTGTAAAATCTTGGTGAAGCTTTCACTAAATTATAAATCCTTGTGAAGTCTTGGTGAATATTTCGGTAAGTTTCTCCTTGGTAAGTCATGGCTCCTTGCATGCCCAATTACGCGGCTATAAATGAAGTCCCATCCCCCAAGCATGATTCCCCAAAAACCCACAAAAATGTTATTGCCGCATCGCTGATCACATGCTTCACAATCCCCATGTTTGTTAGGGAAACTTTGGAATTGAGGTGATGGGATTTAGAACACTCCTAGATGCAAATGGGTCGCTATAATACCTTACAGTAAATATCAAAAACCCTTCTCGTGTGGACATTAAGCAACTTGTAAAATGAGATTCAACCCATAAAATCTGGCCGAATTTAACTTCAACTTTGATTTCCATGATCAATAGAAGATTAAATAACCCCTAGAAACTGCCATTTCTAGAAATTAGGGGCGAATGAAAGCTACCTAGCGATTTTTTTGGGCTAACATAGGTTTAAATCCATTTATAGAAGGGCTAAATTGTTTTATCTTGGATACCCTTTTAAAATTCGATGGGGCTAACCTCCTATTCATTAAAAACAAGTAAATAAAATGTGGGCTAATCATACCTAACCAGTGCTTAATAAAAAATTAGCCCATTAAAAATTTAAAACCCCTAAATTTAGCCCATGGGCTAAGATTAGCCCCTAAAATTTTCCATGTTTCAAGGCAAGATGGATACAGAACTTTGGGGAGATGGTTAAATTAGCTAAGGGTTTTTTTTGTTCACAATTTTTCCAGTAATGAGAAGATTACTCTCACATTATGAAGTCCCTCCCCCATGCCAAACATTGGTGGTATGCTTACCATGTGGAACATGTTCGGGATGATTCTAAAATGTATGTGACAAAACCCACTTGGGGTGGGGGTTTATGATGCCTTCAAGGAGGAGTATTAGGAAACTATAAGGATAAATACATGGTATTCACAATCTTGTAGCAAGGTAAAGAACACACTTTGTTAAAGTACATCTATGTCTTTTATACCCTAAATAGAAAACTATGTATTAATAATTCTGAGTGGCAATTGGTTTTAAAATATTTTAATGGCCTACACAAATACATCTAGACATAAATGTAGTTCTTAGACGTCTCTTTTTCGGGAGTAGCTTACCATTCTGTCGACAATATTGACAAAAATTTTGGTGAAATTATAGGAAATATTTATGGAAATGAATCAACCACATCCAAAGAAGGGTAAAGGAAACCCTAACTCTCAAAATAAATTAAAGAGCGAGGATAATTGACCTCAATACAATTGGTCAAATCAATGTTCAAAAGAGAAGACCAAGAATTCAAAGAAGAACACAAGCAAAAGGTGTGACACCCAGAAAATCCCTCGATGCAACAATGGTGAATGTCATGCCCTATAGTAATTATTGACCAAGATTAAAGACTCAGACTCTAATTCAGCTCTAATGTTTCCAAATCCCATGGATACCATAAAATGAATCATTGATGTGGAACCGGGTGTTATTATCTCCACTAAGTACGTCCAACAAGAGGAATCAAAGGCACATAGGGAAGGTGACTACCTCTTCCACTCACAAATGTAGTGGAAGGGAAATTGCTACATTTCAATGTTAACTGCACATTACCACATATGGGGTCAAATTACCATCTTAAATCGACTTTAGACCAATCTCAAAATGTAAAAAATGCTCTTTTCTTAGAATCTTGAATCTTGATTCTTGATTTGGGAATTAATGTGGTGTTCTAAAAATGATTCTACCACATTGTAAATATTGGCATATTTACATTTCCTTATAGATGCCATAAAAAATACAATTTAGATAGAGAAAGGCCAATTTTGACTTTGCAATTTTGACATTAGAAATACCGATATTTTTATGTTTTCTTTATGAAATTACACACACACACACACACCAAGGAAAAACCTTGCAAAAAACCATCCAAGTACTTCCCCATTATTCATGGATGGTAAACAAGGTAAATAATCATCCTTGATTATGGATCCTAACCCTGAGGGGATCAATAGAGTCAAACTCGTGACCTCCCCATATTTTCGGGGGGATATCTCACATTTGGCTCATATAATATGCTTGAGATAACCCTCAAGCCCCGCCCTACCCCCCTACACACATGAAATTTATGATCCCAAGAAGCTACAAATTTTGAGGGCAATGGATGTGACTACCTTTATTTTTTACAGAAACATATATGAATTATATTAAAATGTGGTTGGAGCTTAATCAAACAACATTGAGATACAAAATTGAAGAATCTAAACTTATCTTTCAAAACATTTCTCCCCCCCTCACATATTTGGGAGGAGATGTGCCAATTATTCCCCCTACATTTCCACTTCCTTTGAGAATCTTGACAACATGAGTTGATTCTAAAAAAATCCGACAGAATAAAATGCATAAACAAAACATGACTAGATCAGATTATGATTCATACTTCTCATCAATATTGGCTATGTGGTTGGAGTAATTTTTTTTCTTTACTATTGTCATCCAAGTATCCTTATTATCTTGATCGATATGTTTCGGTTAACTACAACATGCACTTCTTCCTTTGCTTGGTCTACCCAACTCAGCGTGGGCTAGGGGTTGAGTTAAGAGACTGCCTTAAGATTAAGATCTAGAAACATAATAGCTTCCTCCTTTTGGGGGGGATCCTTTGGTTCGCGAGATGTCGAATTCTATTGAAGAGATGAATACATTTTTGAAAGGGGATTACTGACCTCCTCTTGAGATGGATTGGGGACCGAGTCCAAGTATGGGGGATCTTCAATACTAATTAGTTGATGTTCCTTCTTTGCTCCATCCCACCATGTGGGCTTGGCTTGAGATTTCTTATATCCTTTATTTTTGAAATATTTATGGCAAA
Organism: Larix kaempferi; assembly: GCA_027924585.1. Classification (NCBI taxonomy): domain Eukaryota; kingdom Viridiplantae; phylum Streptophyta; class Pinopsida; order Pinales; family Pinaceae; genus Larix; species Larix kaempferi. The sequence goes on from BSBM01000123.1 coordinate 4,274,221, forward strand.
AGGTTGTTGTATGCCCCGTTTTATAACATACCCTACAATTGAAAATGACTCGTTCATAGTTAAACTTTCAAGTCCATGAGAAGTTTTTTCCATTTAGATATATTTTGGTTGGAAACCTTTCACTGAAATCCATTTCTATAGAGACGCGGGCATATGTTGTGATGTTGTAATATTTTGTTTCTTGACTTCTGAAGTAGAACTTGCCAAGGTATTTCCTAATAGCATGAAGAGAGGATAAGGTCCAAAAATGCAGGGGTAGATTTGGAAACCTAACCCACATATGAGATGAGGAAAGAGTGTTGGTCAAAGGATTGAAGGAAAGAGTCCAAGGTTTCATACACATACCATAATTTCTCCAAAACCAAGGTCCCAAGTTAAAAATATAATCCCTCTCCTTTACAAGATCAAACACTACAATGAAAAACCCCTTTGCACAAGGGTAAATACAAGCAACTTCATTTAAATTATACTTCCAAGTTCTAGAGATCCAATTGTGAAAGTTTGTGAATTAAGTTTATAATCCATTGAAATGACAAACAAGAGCATTCAAGTTGAAAAAAAATGGTATCATCTTCAAAATCCTGAACGATAGGGATAGAGGGAGATAGAGCTTCATGGACCAAAAATCGATTATATAGAGGAGCATTGGACCTGCCACCTTGATTAACCACATTTGAGAAGGTGTCGACAAAATGAAAAATGACTAGAGAAGACTTGGAATGAGGAGGAGTTGTCGTCCCAACAAAAGTGGGGCCCATAGTCATAAGGCAAGGAGACCACCAAATTTATGTAGCAAACTGGTGGACACAGGTATAGAAGGTTTGTGGAGGGACATAGATGGGAACACAATGGTCATAGAAGTATGGAGGGGCACAGTCACATGGGATACTAGGAGAAAGAAGAGGCTTCTTGAGGAGGCCAAGCCATCCCGATAGGTAGAATCACACCCTAGCCGTCGTTGAGCACTAGGAGGAGAGATGCATGCCACAATTATAGCACATTCATTAATGAAGGTGACTATCTTAACCATAATACAAGACACGGTAATGTTGTTGAGAAAATGTGTACAAGATATATTTACATTACTTATCATACTTCTAAGATGCCAAATTAAATCATCATTACCTTTAGCAAAATGATATACTTAGATGATTAACATATTTTAAGTGACATATTACAACTTAGACTAAACATCATAGCCATGTCTTTGTTGAGGAGTTTTTACAAACATTTTGCATGCAAACTACACTACCTTACCTAAGGCATTTCTAAAAACACTTGAGAGCAACCTGTATGCCTTTGATATATGGACTTTTACAAACATTTCACATGAAGACTTCATGCCTTTTGTATAAGCATTTTTACAAACACTTTTCATGAAAACTACATAGTTCAAATATTCAAGAGATTTCATGAGTTTACTAATGGTAAAATCTACCAAAATAATAAAAAGTACTTATTAAGTTCGCTCTCATGGTTTCCATAATCTTTCTTGAAACCTTTTTGAAAAACTATAGTTTTCACTGCACAAAACTAATAAGCATTACATGGAAAAACATGAAATATAAATGCAAAACCAACAAATGAAGAGAAACTCATATATACTATAAACATTCAATTAAAACTTAAAATTCCTAACTACGTATGTAAAAGAAGTTACAAGATGGGTTTTTTTAACCTTCGTTATTCTAAGTAAAAGCTATTGCTCAAGGTTATTATTTTTGTAATGAATTTTTTACTATTTTTTAAAAACAAATTTAAAGATTTTTAAGTTTTTTTTTGCCGGGGGAGGGAGGTGGTTTAAGATTTGGCAAGGATTTACCAGCCTTTCCATTAAAGAGAGGGTGGATATCATTTTAGAAGGGTCACTCCAATATGGAAGGGTCACATCCTTATGGTGAGAAAAAAATCTCTTTTAGAGGGGAGGAAGATAAGGTAGGCCACATGGAAGAAAAATATTCTCACCCATTTCACAAGTGTTCCACAAGAAGAGGGGTGAATCCCTTCGGAAAAAATGGAGACTATCACATGAATAAATCCACCCATTTAAATTGAAAATATGCCTTCCCCACCACAAGAAACTGAAAATATAAGGGTTATACCCATGGAACTTGATAATAACAAAACAACTAAAGGAAGAGGATGATTACCAATAAAAGGCATGGTCCAGAGAAGGGGTCATCTTTTGGTTGCAACACAAATAAGTTAAATGTAAGACATAAACTTCTTTAAACAATAAAAACTAAATTTTATAAAAAAATATGTAACAAGAATAAGAATATCATTGGAGGAGATTACCCCGATGGATTGAGAAGCCATCCTCCACAAGCAAGCATATCATTTTTTGAGAGAAAAACCTTAGGTTGGAGAGGAGAGGAAAAACGTTGAAAGATAATGAAACAAATGATAGGATTTAGGGCAAGAAAAAGGTTTTTGTTGAGAAATAGTGTGTTTTTTATTTCTGAAATTAGAAAAAGGAGAGCGGTGACAAGCATACACAATGGATTTCATGATCAAGAAAATTTTCCTGTGAGAAGACGTCTCTGCGTTTTAGCCTGGGCGGCCAGGGCTTGGCCCAGCCACCCCTTCTCTTCTGTACATAGTTGCTGTGTGTCTGTTGCAGGTTTTTCCTGAAGGGCGGAGCTATTCTTCCGGTGGTGGCGTCCCGTGGCCTCGTTCAGGGGCTCTTTGCTATGGCGTCTCCTCCAGGAGGGTTTCTGAATGGTTGATCTTTCTCGCCGGTTTGGGAGGCCGTTGAGTCTGCTGCGATGTCCACAGAAGCGGACCTCCTGCACCGGCGTTTAGGGTTGGCGTTGATGGATCTATGTTCGTGGAGGGCGATGCACAGGCTGAGACGGCGGATCGTGGTCCGTGGAGCGGCACGCCGACCTACATCGCATCAATGAAGGGCTACGGCGGGGTCTAGGCCGTCATCTGGATGTGCGGCGTCACGTTTCGCTCTCTTGGCGGGCTAGCCATTCCAGGATGCCAAGAAAGTGTCTGCCATCGCCTGCTCGTTTCGAGACTCCTGGATGGCCGGCCGCCCGTTCTGCGATCGAAACCTGTGAACCCTCGATAGCTGAGCAAGATTTGGTGTCCTGCGGATGTTTCTTGGCACCTGTAGGAGGCTAGCCGAGGTACCCATCTCCGGATCTTGAGGGCTGCGGTCGGCTTGGATGAGCTGCGTTTTTCATTTTACTGATTTGTGGATTTCGTGGATAGGATCGGTTTCCTGCCCATTGTTTACAGGGTTTGCTGCCTTTTCTGGGTGCTGCTCACTTTAGTCGCTGCCTTCCTGCTTGCTGCAGGGAGCTCTGTCATATCCCTCTTATTGAGGCTGGACTGCCTTTGCTGTTGGGAGGTAGGCGGATGCGTACAGGAGTGGAGCCTGAGGAGTGGAGGCAGATCCTGGGTTCTGGGTTTTGGTGGGTTTGAAGCCTGTTTTATTCACTGGTTTTTTATCTTTTTTTTGGGCGTTTGAGGGTTTGTTCCCGAGCCATGGGAATGTAAATATGTGACAATGTAGGGATCTATGCGATCCTATTACATGTGCAGAATGTAATTTTGTTCATCTTTTTGAAATAAAATTACAGACTTTTTCCAAGGAAAAAAAAAGCATACACAATGGATTTAAAGTTGTGATTTGATTTATATTTATTTTAGTATCATGGTGTGTGAATGCATTGCATCTTTAAATTAGGAATATAACATAATTTAAATATTTACCCTTATTTTACCATAGTTCATTTTACAAATTTTTATTATGGAGAGAAAAAGATTAGGGATTTAATAAGTTGAATTTGCTTCCTCAATTTGTAGGGCCATAACTCTCACATTTGAACATTGTTTTAGGTGCATGATATATTGTTGGAAAGGTCTTGATAATATCTTTGTGGTTTTTTTTTTTTTCAATTTCAAATAAAAATATCATTATATCGATGTTTTAATGTTGATGTATCAACATTAAACAAGGGAAGAAATAAATATGGAAACACCTATTAAATTTTAAAAAATATTTTTTCTACACGATAGTATGCCATTTGATTCATGTTGTTAAAGTGAAGTTTGTAAAAAAAAGAGAAAAATAAATAGAAATATAGTGAATTTCGAACCCAAAATGACAAAAGGCCTATGTGTTGAAACTAGTGTTAAAATAAACATTGTTATTTTTACCCCAAATGTAGTAGTGGCAATAACTAGGAGAACTTGGTCTCACTTGAGGTCATCAATAAAATGAAGTTTCTGGTGATGCTGCACCCCCAAGCATACACAATTGGTTGGTTGAAGGAGAGATGATATCCTCACATTAGTTGATAATGCCTCCTGCAACATGACGACAAGCCTTCAAATATAGAACAAAGTTACCCCTCTTAAATCTTGTATGTTCTTTTAGGACAACCATATATTTGGAAGTGTTGTGTTGTTTACTAGTCTTAGCCTTACCATGCCATTGTTACCCTATAATAGTATCTCTATAGGATACCATAGGTAGGCCTAACAATCACAATCTCTCTTATCACTAATAAGGAGTGAAGGAATATATTCTCTTAGACTATGTAATTTGTTCTCTTTATTTCTCAATTCAAAGGAACATGGTAAATCATTGGCATTGCCAAGGCCTTGTAAGGGGTCCTATACAACATTGAAAGATACACGACTTTGTGGAAAAATACAAAATCATTTTCACCTCACTGATAGGAGTACCATTCAAAAATGTTGCCGCCGGATACGCACCTCTGGGTTAGGTTAGCATGGAAGAAATATTCAAGCCACTAGGTGCAACCTTGGGTTCAAGTCTCGATTCAAGTGTTGTCACTTGATACTTGACTCCTGTATCTAGGATTACTCCCAACGAAGCCAAGGGGGGGTAGTTTCTAGGAAAATAACTAAGGCTTTAAGGTGATTTAGTTATTAATGATGAAAAATGTATTTAATTATCTAGGAGTTTGAAAATACAACATTGAACAAGAGATTGCAAAATATAAACTAGATCAACAACATTTAACCAAGAATTAACCCACTCCTTAATTCACTCATCATTACTAAGCTAAAATTGATTAGCGAGACAACTGCAAAACTTTCACGATGATGTTGAGTGCCATCATACCTAATGGAGCTATACAAACATGCTCTCTTATGAAGAATGAGGAGATTAAACAACATATTCAAGAGGTAATACCAACAGGCGACAACCAACCAAGCTCCTTACCCTTTGAAAACTCAATTGTGCTAGTTTGTAAGAAGGACATGACATGGTGACTTTGTATGGACTACAAATCCTTGAATAAAATCACAGTCAGGAACTAGTACTACATCCTTCATATTGATGGTTTGCTTGATCAACTCAAAGGCCCCAAATTTTTCAGAGAGATCGATCTTATGTTAGGCTATCACCATGAGCCAATCGAGCTATCTAACGTGTTGAAGGCATCCTTAAATTATAAGGAAGGTATTGTAGAGTGGTTCATCGTTCTCTTAGGATTCACAAACGTGCCAAAAAAATTCATAAGGATGATGCATGCCATTCAACATCCATTCATCGATTCTTTTGTGGTTGTTAACTTGAACATTGTCCTCATCTTCAAAAACCAATGGGAAGAGAATCTAAAGCATGTTGATCAAGTGTTTATCACCCTGCAACAACACAAGTTATATGACAACCCGGAGAAGATCTCATTTGACATGTAAAGAATTCAATATCTATGGTACATTATGGATGACTGTGATGTGCATGTGGATCCAACCAAGATTCACCTCAGTTGTGAATGACTTGCCCCAAATATATTGATGAAGCTCTTCATATTCTTAAACCCTGCTAACTTTTACCACACGTTTGTATTGGATTTATGTCATATTGCTCAAACCCTAATCTAGGTGACCAATGATAGAGATAAAGGAAAGTTTGTATGGGATGAAGCACAACAAAAGTAATTTGAGGAGTTGAAGCACCACCTCTATTTGACACCGGTCCTCATCCTACTAGATCTATAACAACTGTTCAAAATCAAGATAAATGCCTCAAATTATGTTAGTGGTGTATTCCTCACTCGACATTTGGTAGTCCATCATAATGGAACACTCTCTGACATATTCATAGATACATCACCTATGATAAGGCTTTAATCCATTGTATAGTATTGTTGACAATGCAAGCATTATATCATGGGAGAGGAAATTATCATCTACACAAACCATAGGCCTTTGAAATTAATTCAAACTCAAGGTAAATTGTTAAACAAGCACCATTGGAAGTGGTCCACATACGTTGAACATTTCGATGTGAACAACAAGCACAAGACAAACACCAATATAGTTGTATCGTGAGTTGTATACTACCTTGGTTGACCTTTGGCTGTGGCACTAATTGCTATCCTCGATTTGTGTGGACACGAGAACTCAAAGTGGTCGTAACTATATGAATCAATATTGACTTTGTTGTTAGATATAAGACACTGGCCATAGATAATCAAGTTTTGGAGTTTAATGTCCAGTATGGACTTTCATGCCTCATGAGCCATAATTTTTCCTTTAAGTGAGTGTTAGAGGATGGTTTAGGAATCTCATTACAATCAAGTAGCAATCCATTTCAACATGGAGAAGATAATGGCAATGCTGCATAAATACTTCTATTGGTTGAAGTTTTGACATGACATTAACATATATATTAGGTCATGCATGCCCTATGCCATTTCTAAAACTAAAACCAAGAAGCATCAACTTACATTATTCTACCCACTAGAGATAAGCCTTGGATGTTAGTCTCGATGGATTTTATATAAGGCCTCCCCTTTACCAAGAAAGGTAACGACTGTGTTTTTATGGTTATTGATCAGTTCCCGGAGATGATAATTTTAGCACCTTGTACAAAGAGTGTGACAACACAAGAATTGCTAAGCTCTTCTTCGAGCGTATTTGTGTAACAAAAAACCATTGTCTATGATACGGAAAACTAGTCCCTAAGTATCTTCTTGTCCAGCCTTTGGTCCATGATAAACACTAAGCTAACCAAAATGATTGCATTCCAATCCCAAGTTGATAGATGTAGGTAGTCAATATGATGATTGAAAATCTCCACATAATGTTCAAATCCAAGCATCCATGTACATGGCATGAAATCCTTCCTTATGTTTAATATAATTACAACAAAACTCTTCATAGTTATATTGAATATTACCATGTTTAGGTGTACATGGGGTTCCATCCACTGGTCCTATTTGATGTAATGTAGCTCTACTCATTGCATTAGCATAAGAAGATTCTTCCCATGTGTAACAACCCTCATGTAAAATAATAAAAAAAGGGGTAAAATAATAAAAATGGAATATATAATGAAATGTAAAATAATAAATAAAAGGGGTAAATAATATAATGGGGAATATGAAAGAAAAATGAGGGAAAACAAATTGCATTAAAAGAAATTAAGAAAAATGGGAAGAGGGGGAGATAAAAGGAGGAGAAGAAGAAGAGAGGGGGGTCTTTTGGGTCCTTTGGCATTTTGGAAGGAGATCTCTAGAGGAGACAAGAAAGAGGAAATCAAGGTAGCACTGGCATAGGGTTAATTGTTGGGGGCTCAGGGGCCTCAACCATTGGTTGGGGGTTGGTTGGGTGGAGAGTCATCCCCCCACCTTTAGTTGCACACATTGGAGCTGTTAAGGTAATGGTAGCTGCTAGGTCATCTAATCAGGTATGGCTCCTTAATATTTCATAGTATAATTTCTGTTATTATTGATTAGATCCAGTTTCTTTTGTCAGATCTTCTATGCATGTTGTTCTTTGTTTGTTACTGGGATTTATATGAGTTTAGAGATGATCAGATCCATTGTTGGTATATGTTTTCATTTTCATGATGTTTCTTTGTCTTATTATAGATTTATATGAATTTTGTGAGTCTTACACCATGCTTAGAATGAAGTGGACAAAGTGACACAATTTATTGAATAGATTCCACACATCCAACAACAAGTTCATGATACCACACATAAAACAAACTCCAAGCTGTACAAGTAAGAACATGATCAACACTAGGTTCCACACAAGTTTTAGGTCAGTGACATGGTATGGTTGCACTTATAGAAAGGGTGACTCATGAGCCCCTCATAATGAAGCTTATACCATTCTTATATGAGCTTTACACCATTATTGATCACATGGGCGAGAATTCTTTTGAACTAAACATTCCACCCTTCCTTGAATTACACCTTTTCTTTAATTGAACCTACTTCAACCATACTTTCCACCTTGTTGGAATCCTTGGAGGTATAAAATCACTAGGCTACTATATATGAAAACCCTTACTACATTTACTGAGCTACAATGGATCTAATCATGGACAAAAAATTAAAGAGAACTTGTTTTAGGTTGTCAAAGCGAGGCAACTTCTTAACTAGGGAAAGTGATTCACCATGAACCAGATCCAACATAAGTTCCTTAATTTGGTATAGGAACTTGACACAGTGGATACAATTGCTACTTAAGGAGGAAGAAATGATCCAATATTGGATGCCTATGTCTTGGAAAACAATCATAATACTATAATTTTTCAGCCATGAACTCTTGACACATTTTTAGGGCCTTCCCATGCCTTTCCAAATATTTTGATGCCCAATGATTGGACATCTGACTTAATGTGCATGTTTTGTATCCAATGAGTTAAAGAATACTTAAAATGGAGCAATGTGCAAACTTTATCATCTTGGTGAGGCTTCCTTTTGTTATGGATATATAGGTCAACTTTGTTTAGCTCAACGTGTACACTTAGCCCTAACTTCATGTTAGGGTTAGAATTCTTGCATCTTATTTTTCTTCTACATATGATTTTTTGACATTGTATAGTCTGTAGTTTCAACCTCTTGCTATGGGGTTTTTGTGAATGAGCGACACATGCACATCTCTTCTCTATTGCTAGTATTCTAGCGACTGTATTTTTACAATAACTTTGTTTACACTGTATCTTTATGTGCCAATGTTATCTTTCACTTTATTCTCTACATAAATAATTTATTCACATGATCACTTAGAATCAATATCTATTAATGTTGACTAGTGGTTTAAAATGTGAAGAATCTTTAAACCATATATTCCCATGCTTGTCCGGGTGATCCTTCAAATAGAGGACATACAAAAGTGGACTAGTGTCGCTAGGGGAAAATTTGGGATTACTCCTTTAGAGAGAGAGTTATTTACATTCATGTTTTACATTCTATTGATATGGAGGCAATTCACTTTGGATGAGGACCATAGGGTTATGCTTATGTCAGTATAGTTTTAATAGCCCTAGCATGACAATTTCCACTCATCTCAAGCAGTGAAATGGAAGTTTCTACCAGAAGAAGAAATCATATTTAAGTAGGGAGAATAGGTATGGGTTCAAATGATCACTACCAAAACCTACCTTTTCATTTTCGCTACCATATTTGTCATGAACACTTATTCTGTAATTGTCCTAGAAAATCTATGGCCTCAAGAAAGAGATCCAAAGGGATTTGTTTCTGGTTCAGATCAACACATTATAATCTTGGTTTTATGGTGTTCTATAGAGAGTAAGTTGAGCAAGGGTAACCATTCTTCCTTGGGGGTCCATCAATCCGCTAAGGTAGTGCTACTGCATTTGGGTGTGGATTCTTGTGTCAATTGTTCATTGGGAGAATTATATCAACTGATTGGAATTGAAATTTCTTTTCCACTTTTTTTAATATGGATCTCACAATGATGTTTCCAAAACTAGAGAAGGTTGAGATGGGGTTGAAATTCATATGGTGCTCATGTGTAGGATTGATGTCTCCTCCTTGGACAATTATTCTATTATTGATATTGGTTCTTCAACATTGAAATCTATAGGTAAGCAAAGCAAATTTTCAAATATAATTTTGGATCCATCCATATTGATGACTCCTTCTCTATTTAAAGATCGTATTCAAAGTTCAGTTTGGGTTATAAAGAGACACATCATAATATAAGTGTTGGTTATGTTAAGGCACATTGTCCAGGTAATTCTCACTTGATGTGAGGTGATATTATGAGTCTCAACTCATAAGTGGATCATTTGGTTATATCATATTAGTGTAATGGCCTGATCGAGTCTTGAATATTTTTATAATCCAAGTTGTAAGAGTATCCAAGTATGAAGGCTTACGATTCTTTCTTGTACAACCTCTTTTTCTTGGAGCATTTTTTCTTATCAATGATATATATAAATTTTCCATGGAAAAATAAAATAAAAAATAGGTTGCTTTTGAACCATCAATTTTCATTGGCCTTTTTTCAATCACTATTGCAAAGGTATTTGATTGCTTCTTGGGCTTCTGTGCCCTCTTAGAGAGCTTTGAGGGGGGCTTTGTGATACCTTGGGGGGCTCAAACTTTGGTGTTGTAGGATTCTTGGTTATGGTCTTCTTCTCCTTGAGATTCACAACATCAAGGTTCTTTCCTTTCATGATGAGCTTTAGTAGCCCTTCACTTTTGTTAAATTGTTGAAATTCGATAAATTGCATAGTTGAGCATCGATCTTCTTCTCTAACAATTTAGGAAAATCACAAAAAATGTACTTGTCACTCATGAATTTCACTATTGCATAAGTATTCGACCCCCCACACTCGTTTAAGGCAATAATTTATTTGTAATCATTTGTAATAAGACCACATAACAAAACTTCAAATGCATAGAAATTAGAAAATAAAAATGTTTCAATAAATCAAAAGTGTATTGTGTAGCATGTAGAAATAAGGTTGGAGGGTGTAGGGGGAGGATTTGAACTTAGGGGAGGCTTTGAACCTAACTCTTGCCTTTTTCTCCTTTGTGCTTTCTTTTATTTCTGGTTTGATGCCTTGTTGTGATTATCTTTTGTAGTTTGGGGATCTTCATTCTTTGTGGCCTCAACGATGATGAGACCCTCAACAACATCCAAGTAAGCCATTGATTGTTATTATAAATTCCATGACACCACAACTCATTTTTTACAATTTGGGAAATCAAAATAAATTACGTTTTTTATAGTACCTAAATTCAATAGTGAGAATATAAAATTATTGAAATAAGAAAAGGGAAGCATGATGGAATTTGCTCATAACACATGGGATAACAGAGGAGTAAATGCTATGTAGATACTTATTCTCTCACGAACATATCCATATTCTATTTATGGCGTCAAAAAACAATTGACACACAAGTTAGAGAGAGGTCGAATATTCATATTAGATATTGGGAATCAACATTTTAGGAGGATCTAGTGAGAGGCACAACAAGATTGGTTGAGAAAATAATAGGAAAGAAACAAAGCGTTGTGAGTAGAGTCAATGAAGTAGTGAGCCCCTAACATAAAGTGAAAAGAACTAATTTCAATACTGAGAATGCTAAAATTATCAATATGGAAATAAGGAAGCATGGAGGAATTTGCTTAGAATACATGAGATGATAGTGAATCAAAGGCTATGAAGACACTTATGCTCTCACATAAAAGGCACACCAAAATTAGCTAAGAAAATGATAAGTAAGAGGCATAAGTCGTGAATAGAGTCAATGACAAGTAAGAGGCATAAGTCGTGAATAGAGTCAATGAGGCATCAAACCCCTAATGCAAAGTGAAAGAAATTAAAACACATTGAGTAAACAGTCCATAAAATTTGGCTTCTCCAATTAATGGTATAATTCTAATCATCCTAATTTTAATCATATTTCATTTAAAAAATAACTGCTTTATTAGTATATATGATTATTCAAACTCATGATTTCACATTTCTTATTAAAAACATCAATGCTCACTAAAAAAATTGAATTGAATAAGAGCTGCTCATTATTCTTTCTTTGACATGCTATTTTCAAATGAAACTTTCCATAATTAAGATGTGATATGCTTATGCTTTTCAAATCAAATTATAGACTCGATTAAGAAATGGATATCATTGCTTATCCATGTAAAGTTACAAAAATAAAATGTAGGGCATAAAATTTTATGCAATGGAAGGCATGAGAATCAAGCGATTTTCTAGAATTTTCATATGCTTCCAAACGATTTCCAATAATAAATGTATTAATTGGATTCTTAACATTAATAAAAAAAAGGCGATTAGCATAAAATGGGATTCCCCACATTAGAGGCTATCAACATAAAATGTCAGATACCTTGCGCATAAAATCCAAGAGAGGCCAAACACTTTTTCTTGATAAGACCGCAAAATTTTAATGCTTGTAGTTGAGAATCATGGACCCTACCTTAAAAGTTGTACATTGCTTTTCAAATATTAAATTTATTCTAACGGTAAGCGACGAGAATGGAATATGCTGGTGTTAATGATATTTAAGGCCGTCATAATGGTTTGGTGAAATATATAAAAAGGGAAATTTAAATTTGGTTGTAATTTTTATTTATTTATTTAAGGCCGTCATAATGGTTTGGTGAAATATATAAAAAGGGAAATTTAAATTTGGTTGTAATTTTTATTTATGTTATTTTATTTTAAATTAAATAGAAATTTTATTAGAAGTTTTAATTTATTTTATTAATGAAAATTTATTTTTAAGAGTTTATTTTTATTTTTAAATTTATAACAAATATTATTTTTAGGATTATTTGTGTAAAATTGTTATTAATTTATGATTCATATTCTATGATAGTGGTAACTAACCAATTTTTCATGTTTTTTTAATAGTTCATTTAGTATTCAATGCATTAGGTGATGTTGATAAGGGTGAAGAAGTGGGACTGTGATTACCAAAATGAATTACATATCATTTATCATCATCATTGAGGCTTGCATATATAACCGATACTTTTTAAAAAATCCCCATCCCAAAACTTTTCTAATTCAAATACGCTAAATTGTATAATTTTCCATATAATCAAACCCACTTAATATATTACAATACTATCCCATTTACAAAACCTTAACAAATATTATACTTAATAAACTATTCAATTAAATATATATCATAAAAAATAAATCAAAACAAAACTATTACCATAAAAATATATACTCACCTTATAAAAATTAAATTTTTATTTATTTTTAACTCGCAAATATATACTCACCTTATAAAAATTAAATTTTTATTTATTTTTAACTCGCTCTTAACAATTTTAACCTCATATACTTTTCTATAACCGAGTTGCATAATTATTGTTATTAATAATTATCTTTCTAATCTAAAATAATGAATTGCATCATTAATAAGGTCAATGCAATTCATCATATAGTACATTAAGTCCATCATCATTTTGGTTTGACTAGAATAGGAAGTAGCAATTATTTTTGGTAAAAGTATATTATGTGTGGTTGGGTGTTAAATTTATAATTGTAATACAAAATTTGTTTTTCTTTTATCATTTAAAAAATTTGAGAAAATGAAATATATATAATTTTAAATATAAATTAAATAATTAATATAATTATGATTATATATATATATGTGAGTCTGTATGGGTGTAGCTCGATTGGCGATTCACTTGAAATGAAATGTTATGTTGTAATAGAGGTTACGAGTTCAAAACACCCCGACTTACTTGTGCCCCATGCTTGCGGGTTGTGTGGGTGCACCTAAGGGTATAGTGGTAGTAGACGAGATTGGACACCTGGACCTCGTGTCACATGAGTACCAGCCCCATCCCAGTTTCCGATTCCCCTAGTATATATATATATATATATATATATTTTCAATGGAACACATCGTGGGAAACCCTCAGGTACTTCCCTTCATTTCGAGGATGGGTAAACCACCGACCCTGATTACGGGGCCTAATCCGGTGGGGACATCAAGTGAGGCCTTGCATAGCCACCCGAGGATTTGACCCCGAGAACTTATGCTTACGTAGTATATATATATATATAACTTGAAACATAGCCTGGTGGGCTAGCTCAAGTGGTTGAGTGATGTAAGTTGTGAGCAGAAGGTCTTGGGGTCAAATCCCCGGGTGGCTATACATTGACATTGATATATAAGGGCCTCACTTGATGTCCTCACCGGGGTTAGGCCCCGTAATCAGGGCCAATGGTTTACCTTAGGTACCATCCTCAAAATGAGGGGAAGTACTTGAGGGTTTCCCATGACTTGTTTCTTGTAAAAAATATATAACTTGAAACATAAATTACATAATAATTAGTTTGATACATACATATATATAAAATTGGTGGTTCACCATTGTCAAGGGCTGCATCCATTAAGAGAAATGCCAACATCTGCTGTTCCGAAGTATCGAGATATGGCCATAATTACATAATCCACTCAATCATTACATAATCAATATATATGGGCTCAACAAGAGCATCATGTCACTTACAAGAATTGAACTTGGGTGGGGATGGTAACAATCATTCCTCCCAACCACCTAAGCTACATCCAATGGAATTTATATGAGTACAAACATGCTTAAATTAAATAATTACTCGAAAAATCATATCAACCATTATATTTTCATTTTGAATTTTAGTCATGGTTAAACTAAACTTTCATGATATCATATATTCAAATAAAATGGTTTGGAAGAATATTTTTTTACATTATTAGAATTCTAAAAAATTTAAATTTATTGTAAAATTTTATTATATTTATTGGAGAATCAGGTTATTTATTTATTTATAGAAAAACATGACGATGATGTTAATAATAATCTAATTTTAAGGTCACAACCAATCCAAACACCAAATTTGTGTATGGGATCCCCTTGTTTGTGAGAAGGGACCCTTCGTGTAGCAATTTGACTGGTAAATTTTATGGACGTGTACATACCCTACCCCCTCTAGATTTGAACCCATGACCAACATGATGATGATTATAATCTAATTTAAGGCCACTGCCAACCCAAACACCAAATTGGTGTATGGGATCCCTTGTTTGTGAGTAGGGACCCCCTTTGTGTAGCGATATGATTGTTAAAGTTTATGGAGGTGTACATACCCTAGATTTGAACCTATGGCCTCCTAGGAGGAAACACATGTTCTTAACCATTAATCCCACTCAATTTGTATATAAAAGAGTGAGTAGGTACCAATTATGTAAGTATTCAAAATAAGTAAGAGTAGTTTTCTTGGCAAGCTACCTATGACTTCATTGAACCTTAGAATAGCTTGAAGAAAATGATATAATATCATCTTCATCCAATCAATATTCTATTTCTCATTGAGTGAAGAAATTGAACTAATTTCTCATTGTGTAAATGCATTGAGAGGAGCGAGATGCTCTACTGCCCAATATGGGGGAGATGTTGTCACATAACGTAATGTAACATAACACAAAAAATAATTAAAAAAAATTCATGTCGGTTCATAAAATAAAAAAACTATGAAAAGTAATTAAAAAAATCCATATCGGCTCATAAAATAAAAAAATATGAAAAGTAATTAAAAAAACGATATTCATCCGTAAAATAAAAAATTAAAACTTAAACTGAGATCTATCAACCAAGAGAGAGATCAAATTTCTTTAGTTTAAATGAAAAAAAAATTACACCTTAAGAAATTGGATCCCTCTCAGTGCTTGATAGATCTGGGTTTAAGATGGATCTATGCTGGTTACTTATACATGCTTTGTCTTAAATTAGACATAGTTCATTGTGTGTACCTTATAAACGTTCATGAAGATTCGATTAAAAAACAATCATGGGTTTTAGGGAGAAGACAATTAAAGTTTAGCATAAGAAAACCTAACAAAAGACAATTAAAGTTTGACATACAAAAACCTAACAAGATTCTTAAACCAAGTTTTGGAAATATAAAACTTATAAATTAAGCTTCATCAATTGTACTTAATCATCACTCCTTAAATAATACAATAGCTAAACATAAAACTCTCAAACAATGGGATGAAAACAAGATCTTTAATAATAGAAGTGAGCATCGAATGCACAAGTTTGAGGAAAAGGATTTGGATTGTGGATTCAAAAGCACCATTCCAATATCAACATAAAGCATCTAATGAGTAGTCCCACATTACCTAGCTTCTACAGAGAACATAATGTGTCATGGACATGATCAATATACCTTCACTTTGCAACAAACATAGTTGTTAAAGCCATAATGAAATCATCAACCCACTAAAATAAAAACACCTTCTAATGTAGTTTTTGTAGAGGTTTTTAGAAAGATTGGAAAAAATATAAAAAAAAACCTCTACTATCAGAGATTGAGGTTTTAATAGATTTTCACTATAACTAAAAATTCTGCACAACCAAAGGTTTTAGCAGAGGTTTTTTTGTTGGTGCTCTTATATCGATATTGTGCACTATTACACCAACTATATTAAATAAGTACTGATTCTTTACGTATTGATACACACCTATGTACCAACTATATGAAATACACACATGTGATCTATGTATCGATACACATTGGTGCTTGAAAATATATACACTAAAGATCGATGCATACACCATATTTGCAAAGCCTTGGTGCATATTTTAGATATTGAAAGCACCAATGCACTTATATCTACAGTGCATTGGTGCTCCACATTCTACTAGGGCTCGAGGCTTCAAAAATATGTATTGAGCATCGATGCGACATTTATATAATAAAAGCATTGGTGCATATTACATACGTAAATGCATCTGGGCGTATTACATATGTAAAAGCACTAGGGAATATTACATATGAAAAATCACTAGTCTGTATATCATCTTGTGCATCACAAGTCCTTGTGATGGTAACTATAACAATAATGACAATGATTACGATATCGTTGAAGGAAATGATGTTATTGTTGTCATTAGGAACATTGGTGCTTTTTTTATGGTCTCTTGTATTGGTGTGTAATGCTCACTTAAATGCACAAGTTCGTAAGTAGGTATGAACCACACCATCGAATTCAAATGATCACAATGTAGCAATATGTATTAGTGCTGAATTTTTCCACATTGTGGGTATGCAAATGCACTTATTTTTTCTTGTTTTTACTATATTTCACTTAATCATTAGAAAATCAAATAAATTTTATAATAATATTGGTTTTTATATTTTAATTATTGCATTTGGATATAATCACTGCATAAATGCGTTGTATCGTTTATATAAATATTCCAGTCGATTACACCTTTGTTTATTATCACAATGTAAATGATCAATATGTTTAATTGGTAACATAAATTTTTACGACACTAGACATTTATGCAATAGAATAAGAAGTATAAACAAATAATAGACCCTTCGTTATACAAATACAGATAAGAGACACTTCGTAATACGAAATGGGACAACATAAAACTCCACTATATTCAAATGTCAATAAAGAATTGTTATAGTTATTGCTAATATATCATAATCCAATTGGGAGAATATGTCCACATTAAACAAAATGTCTAATTTGCACATACAAACATTCAATAATATACAACTTATAACATTCAATTTCGATGATTATCTCTCATTGCTTGAACTAGTATCATTGCTCTTTGAAAGCCTCATTTCTTCAGCAGTTGTAGAGGATATTGTGCTTGTGTTAATTGTAACGATTTGTTGATTACCTTGATTTTGACATTGCGTCTCTTCATGTTGCATCTACGAGCATATAAATAAAGTGTAATAAGTATATTTGCATTATAGTATAATATACATGATTGCGTAAATAAAAAAACATACCATAACAATGATTGCTTCATAAACAATACACATTCTTTTGATACCGTTTTTCATGTTGTCTCTCAAGATATCTTCTATTGGATCCACTCCATACTTTGTTTCCTATGAGTCTTATATGCCATGACAATGCATAGATATAATTAATGGCTTCTTGTTGTTGGATTAATTATATAATAAGTGAAGTAAAACAACATTGCTACTTAGATATTGTTCAATTAACCATTGATACTCCAATATACACTCACAACCCATTTTTAATCCAATTTCAATTAATTAGACAATTCTTCTTTGTATGTTAGCACTTGTTAAAAAACATCCATGGAGGATTGTAAATAAGTTAAAATATTTACATTACAACAAATATGAAATAATAAAAAGGAAAACATATTAAGTATTCACAAACTTTGCAATCAACCCTTTTTTCCCTTGTTCTCTTGTCTTATGTGCTGAATGGGTTCCAAAGTTTTATTATTTAGTTTTCAATGCAAAGCATTTGAAAATCAGTGTTTTAAGCGATAATTAAACTTTATGTACATAAAAAAATGAATGATCACATACATTTGATACATGTTGTTGTTGGGATGATTCCTCCTGTGATGCAATTATGGTCATTTCTTTGACCATCTCCTTATACAATTTTTTTTGACATCCCTATCGGCATGTTTTAGATATCATGCCATTCGTCCTTTGGAATTTTATCAATCTTCTTGAAAAATGAAAAACACAATTAAAAAAACAACTAATACTTATAAGAAAATAAGTATAGCTAAATTAATAATTTGACAATTTTTTAATAGACTACTGTATGCCTATTACAAAAAAATGTTTTGCAATAATACTTTTTAAATGATTTTGTTGTTGTATGTTTTTGCTATTGCAAGTCTCACAGGTCCCATTGGTCATTTCTCTAGAAACAGTCGTTGTATTTTATGTATAATCTTATTCATGGAGTCATTGATTTTGTACTATAAATAAAAATAATGTCTATATATTCTTTTATATCCCTCATATTTTTATAAAAGTTGTACCCTTCTCATTAACTTCCAACACCATTTAGATGAATTGAAGATGATCTCATCATCATTTACATCTTTCATGATTTTTATTTTCTCGGGACATCCTTATGTTCCCTTGCTGTCAATCCCTATACAACATTCCATAAATGTAAAATCAAATGTTTGAAACATGTTTACAACAATTATATTAGTAAAAGTCAAAGAAAAAGTTCACATTGACCACCTTTTGATCCACCCAATCCAATAGATACCCAAAGCCCCATATGCATATACACAAAGCCAATAAATATTCATTGCCTAAAAAAAGCTCATTGTCAAGTAATAGAGAGAAAAAAACCCAAATGCTAGAGTTTAAAGAAAAAAAAAAGAGAAGCAACTAGAAAACTAGGGTTTGGAGTGTTAAAGGTAGCTCTAAGGCTATTCTATTTTTTTAATGCACTCTAAATGTTAATAGGGACAAATAAATAAATAATGTAATTTTTGAAATAATTCACATAAAATTTGAGATGAGTAAAATGGAGTTATATACCTTAAATTTCTACTCTATAGGTTGTTTCTAAGCTATGCCAATCCCTTACAAATTTAGCTCTTTTGAAAAATCCATCCACTCCAAAGTATTTCCTATAAAATCTCTCTTGTACAAGGCTCCCTTCTAACATTTGGTAAAATAATGAAATAAGGACACCTGTGTTTTCTTTTATTAACTTACTTTTCTTTTACAAAATGAAATTCCCACTCATTTTTTCACTTGATATTTCAGTCCGTTAGTGATAAATACACTTGATGTTTTCTTTTTAAATCCATCTTGTGGTGCAATTTACAAATTTAATCTCACTAATGCACTATGTTGACTTAGATGCAATGAATAAATAGAGTACAATGAAAATAGAAACACAAACCTCCGCAATTAGAATTTTGCCAGAGGTTATTGTGGAGGTTTATTGTTAGCGTGTATCAAAACTTAGTGCACTAGTGCATTTAGGATATAAATATGCACCTTTTATGCACCAAATTCCCAAAATATCATGAAAATAGAAAGGAAGAGTAACCCAACACCCCGTGAATGAAATAAAGAGATGAATGATGATCATAAAATGCACCTCTTTATACAATGTATCAAATGCACAAGACCATATGAGATGATCCTAAATCTAGGTCTCCTTATTACATATATAGGAGACAAAGGGTACAATTACAATTATAGTTGTCCATACAATTACAATTAAGGTCCTAGCCGTCCAATAAATACAATATTAATATAATCATAGAAATGTAATGTCATAATATATAGGGCTTAACATGCCCCTCCCCTTCAAACAAGTGTTGTCCTTGATACTTGATTAACTATGGATGTTTCTGCATGAAGAACTCATCTTCCCATGTTGCCTCTTCCATTGGCAAATTATTCCACTTGATGAGGTACTTTGATTTGAATTTGCAAGATCGTTAATTAACCAAGATTTATGTGTGAATGCTTCAACAGTTAAAATTTGAAAGAAGACTTTAAATTGGAAACTTTAAAGAGCACATACGCATAAAGAATGCAAATAATAAAGATGCAAACCAAAATCTGAGACAACAATTGATAACAGAGTTCGTCCATAAAGAACTACGTCTCTGGGCCCTTCTAGTGAGATTGATTTTATTAATTTCTTCAAATGCTGCAATTTACATCAATGCCAAGGACACTCTGAAATCCATATTTTTTTTTCTGCAAAATAGACTGCACCACTGTATCCATATCGAAAAATTGTGAAAAATGAGTATAAACACTATATGGTTTGCCTGGGACCTCCGCTGGCACGTAGTTCGATATCAATCTCTCCCGCTCTATACGGACTGGTACGACCCACCTTGGGTTCCATGCATGCATGGAAATTTGTGCCTGCTGTATTATGCTCAGCCCCACTCCAAACCATGGTTTAAATAACGTGGTGTGGTTGTTTTTGGCGCCCATGGGTGATGCGCCCAATTGGGGATAGGATCCGCATTAAAATTTTAAATATTATGTGCGGATCCTTACCAAATGTGTGGGACATATCCCATCGGTAAGGCATGACAATGGTGGAGCAGAGGTCCTAGGGTCAAACCCATAGGCCTTGCTCTTTTATACATGTAACATAACAAAATAAAACGTGGCTCGTAAGCCCCGTCGTTGCTCTGTTGTTGGTCATATAACCTCGCCCCCTTTTCCGTTGAACAAACCATTCAACAATAAATACAACATCACACACTATATATAATAAGTAATACATGTGGCACGTTGGTAGGGCACACAGAGTTAAACCGTTGGAGCTGGTGGGAGGTCAGGGGTATATTTTGGTAAATTAAACCATACTGTGTCCAACCGGATTGCCACATGGCAGCCTCCGATTGGTCCATGTCACTGCCAAATGTACAATCCCGCTGCCAAGTGTCACCATATAACAGGTCCATGTCATTGCCATGTAATGTTGACTCAACTGCAAGCTGCCCAATCACCTACAATGTGGCGCTTTGTGAGTATGCCATGTAAGCACTGTATAGGTCACATGTCACCCTTTCAGTGGTGGCACATGGCACCCCCTTTTTTCCATTTTATTTGTTTTGCCGAAATTTCAGAACGCGATATATTTCGCATCCAGAGTCCATTTTTTATAAAACAAGCGTCATCAGAAAGCTATTGGTGATCCCTATGCAACGAAATGCTTTTTTTAAGCATTTGAATGGTTTTATTTTTTGTCATTTAGGAGATCCTCCTGGATCAAATCTCCCCATTGGAAGCTTTTGGACAACCAAAATCCAAGAATCATCTAGCAAACAGGTGAGGGTAAAACTCCCTCACCTTTCTTGTCTCTATCCAGTGTGATTTACTTGGATGCATTCCTTCCAGACCCACACAAAGATATTCCACATCTCCTCTTCGTGAAGTCCTTATTCTTCTGTCAAGAATGATGTTTTCCTGCAACTCATCAAGATACTTGGGTGCAAAATCATCTACAGAAGGAACATGGACAATCTCCTCTTGATCCATGGTCATTGGAGGTTCATACAATTTCAAGTTTTCTACATTCACAACGGAATACATATGCATGTATGAAGGCAAATCTAACCGGAAAGCATTGTTACCAACTTTGTCCAAAATATTGAAGGGTCCATACTTGAGTGGTTTAATATTTTTACCTTCGCCTTTAAGTCGGTCTTTGATGATATGAAGCCAAACTTGATCACCAACTTGGAAATGACGATCCACTTGATTCTTGTCATGCGTTGTCTTGTACTTGGCTTGGCTCTTCTCCAATCGTTCTCGTACTACATGGTGTACCAACTGGATTTTGTAGATGAACTTCAAGGCCTTGTCTGCATCAACTTGTCCATATTCCATATAATATTTCCCATAAACAAAGTCTAAAGGAGACTTTGTCAAGTATCCAAAATATGTCTCAAATGGAGACCTCTATTTAGAAGAGTGAATGGGACGGGTGTAGGTATGTTGTACATAATGAAACCATTCATCCCAAATCTTAGGATGCTTAGAAAAATATCCTCGGAGTAGATGTACCACTGTGCGGTTGATTACTTCAGTCTGACTATCGGTTTGTGGATGAAAATCAGTGCTCTTCTTCAACTTAGTGTCCATAAGTTCCCACAAAGTTGACCAAAAATTTCCAAGGAAGCATGAGTCCCGATCCGATACAATAGAAGTGGGTAACCCAAAATGAACCCAAACATACTAGAAGAACAACTAAGTAGTCAACTCTACTGTGACCTGCTTCTTACAAGGCATTAATATGCACATTTTACTGAACCTATCTACAACCACATACAAGTAATCATGACCTTTCCTAGACATAGGCCACCCTCCCACAAAATCCATAGACACACTTTCCCATGGACGAGAAGGTACAGGGAGGGGAGTGTACAAGCCCAATTTTCTATTACTTGGCTTACTTGTAGCACACATAACACATCCATTTACATATTTGGATACAATTTCATTCATTCGGGGCCAATAACAATACCTCTACAACTGAGCTACTATCTTTCCTACACCAAAGTGACCAGATATAAGAGAAGTATGTGCTTCTCTAATTACATGAACTCTTTCACTTCGCTGAATACAAAATTTTCCAAGATGATATAACAACTTATCGTGAGCATGATAGTTGAATTCTTTAGTTTGTGTGCCATGCATTAAAGATTCATACACATCTCTGAAGTCTTCATCCTGAGCATATTGTTCAATGCAACGTTCATGAGCCAAAGGACTATTTTGCAAGATAGCAAATGCATTGATTGGAGGTATTGATAACATGTCTGCTACTTTATTTTGCATTCCCTTTTTATATTTAATGATAGTGAAATTGCTGTAAGAATACCATCCATGTGAAATGTCTTGATTGTTGTATCTTAGTATGTGATTGGAGATATTGTAATGGTTGATGATCAATATGTATGATTGTTTCTTTACCTATTACATAATGTTTCCACTTCTTCACACTTTGTACTAATGCACACAACTCTTTATCATATGTGGGATAGTTAACTACTACTTAAGAGAATATTTCAGAATGATAGCATATTGGTTTCGTATGTTGCATTAAGACTGTCCTCATGGCATAACCACTAGCATCGATTTCAATATCGGAAGGCTATTGTAGATATGGCAATGCGAGTATTGGAGCTATGCTAATATTTTCTTTCAAAGTGTCGAAGGATTTCTACTATTTGCCTCCCCGCTGAAAGATCTATTTCACACTTGTCAAAGCATGTAAAGGAGAAGCAATATATAAGAAGTTAGCAATAAACTTCTGCCAGTATTGGGCTGCCCCTAGGAGGATTCTAACTTCTGTTACATTAGTAGGCTTGGGCCAATTCTGAATGACCTAAACTTTAGAGGGATCAATCCCCAGTTTACCACCCCCTACAACGTGGCCTAAATAAACCAAAGATGTCTTTCCAAATTCACATTTGGACATCTTCAAATACACTGTTTCTCCTTTTCTAAAACATATAGGACTTGCTTAACATGCTTGACATGATCCTCCCAAGTTTGACTGGATATGAGGATGTCATGTAAGTAGACTATTACAAAGTCATCAATGAATGGCCTAAATACATCATTCATAACCTGCATGAAGGTAGAGCGAGCATTACAAAGCCCAAAAGGCATAACCAACCATTCATATAAACCCTGTTTTGTTTTAAAAGTAGTTTTCCAAATATCATTTTCATGGATTCGGATCTAATGTAACCAATTTTTAACTCTAACTTAGTGAAATATGTTGATGTATATGTAACTTTGGAATGTATTTCATATATGTATATTGTACTCCTATAGAGATGGTATTATTCCTCTATACGAAAGTGTTTGTATTCCTATAGAGATGTTATTATTCCTCTATACGGAAGTGTCGTCATTTATATTGTAAGTGTCGTAACTTATACTTGATGGGTTATTAGACCACCTTGTTGGGGTCGGCCCTGTTTAAGTCATGTGGGTCAAAGGGTTATTAGACCACCCTATTGGGGGTCGTCCATGTGGGTCAAAGGGTTATTAGACCACCAAGTGTGGGGTCGGCCCAGATTAAGTTAACCATGGGTTAAGCTAGACATGTAGGCCCTATTAGTTTATTGGGTAGGACATAACAAGTATAAATAGAGGTCGAGAGATCTCTATTTGATCATTCATTCACACACTTCTCTCATTCGGAAAGTGGCACACTTATGAGGAGGAGGCTCTGCTTCTAGGAGAAGACTATCTCTTGTATTCTGGTTGTATCATTTCTCTATCTATCTCTGAGGAAGTTATTTGGGTTTTTTCACCTTTATGGTTTTCCCCAAGTAAACTCTGTGTCTCTTGTGTGCTTGCATTATTGTGTCCATGATTGATATGATGTACATGTTGTTCTCTTAGTTAAGATCCTAGATCAGATTGAAGCAAATTCTGAAAATTTAACATGGTATCAGAGCTAGCCTGAAAGAAGGAATGATATGGCATGTATGACACTTGTTGCACTTACGATGCTAGGGCTTGATATAGCAAAAACCAGTCATCATAGAACTTTTGCTATAAATCCATTTTGGAGAAGTTTTCGGATCTAAAATTGTTACAGGTCGAAGCTAAGATCTTCATGTACCTTGTCTCCAAAGTACAACCTCTAATTAGTTGTACTTTGTGATTTATGATCTGTACAATATAGGGTTTCTGCCTCTTCCGGATCTCAGTCATAAACAGGTGACCTTGGAAAAAAGGTCATAACTTGGGCTAGGAAGTTCCAAATGAAATTTAGTAAAAAGTAATAGGTAGTACACAGAATGTACTATATCAGGAAACTTTTTTAGAGGCCGAAGTTGAACCCGTGACACGTGGCATGCCGTACAAGTTCGCTCTCCTATTTTATCCCATAAATAGGTCACGTTGCGACACTTGGCATAACTCTCTCTCAGAGAATCCAATTGAGGTCAGACCTGTCGGGATGGAAAGATGACAGGTCAGGATACCATAGAAAAGGTTTTCAGACCCTGTGGACCGAAAAGTGCAGAGTTACACCAGAAACAATCAGGTACATATTTCTGTCAAAACATAATTATTTTTGAGCACCTTCATTCATGGCTTCCGAAATTTAGGGTTTCGGAGAAAGTTGGAATTTTTGTAATCGAAGACTATGGCTGAATGCTACTCATCAAAATAGAAATTTAGAGACCAAGATTAGAATTTTTGGTTGGGCAGAAGACCGAGCTTGATCAGACCCTAGTTCGGGACTTTGATTGGAAAAGTGGAAAATTAGGGCTTCTGCAAAAAATGGGAATTTTTGAAATTTGTGACCACGGCTGGAAGCTCCTCAGAAAAATAGAAGCTTAGAGCTTTGGATCAAACCTTTTGATTGGGAAGAAGAGTGGGCTTCATCAAACCCTAGTTCGGGGTCATGTCCAATGAATTCAAAAGTTTCAAAGGCAAAATTAAGGAGTTAAACTTTGCAGTTTTCAAATTCTGAATATACCAGCTTGATCAGCTCATCAAGGCGCATATTTCTATCCTTTCAGAAATTTGAAATTCAAAGTTTGAATTTTTGGGGCTTCTCTGACAAACCCTAATCCGGCTCCAGATCCAGTTCCTGCAAATCAAGTGGATTGGGTTAATCCTAGAAGAGAATGGATTGGTCACCTGCACAAGTGAAGAAGTTTCTATTTCAGAGGGAGATGAGGCTAAGGCCTTACATAAGAAGATTACGAGCAATCTCGACAGGTATGACTTATCCAGGTATGTTTCAAGATTTGCTCATGATTAAGTCTATGGTATGTTTGTCTTCATATTATTACGGTTAGTACAATCTTGTTTAAATTTAGACTTGTCGTATCACCTTAATAAAATTATGAATGCATGATAGAAGATATTCATTGGTTAGGGTGGTGACACTTATGATTGTACTAATGCATTATGGTGTTGTATGAGGTTTATGTTGTCTGCTAACATGAAAGGTACACCAAGAAAGAAAAATCATGTTCTAGTTCAAGAACATATGATCATGATGACATGAAGACAAAGATTCATCCATTGTCATGGATCTCTTAGAAGATCTACTTACAAGGTATGTATAACTTGGTTCTACAATGGATAACTTATAAGACATGCAGGTTACTAACACAAGTCATTGAAGAGAACCAGAAGACATTATGCGGGTATGTTAAACATAACTAGCTAGCATGCTAATCCAGGATGGATATAAGTTCAAGGACAGGTAATCCAGGAAGCAAAAATCAAGAGGGAGGACACTCCAGTTGTTCCTGCAAGGAAGCAAAGATCAAGAAGGAGCACACTTCAGTAGTTTCTGCAAGGATGCAGATATTCAGAGGGAGTTGACCACTTCTCACAATCCACATCAGAATGGAGTTGCAGAAAAGAAGCAAAGATTGAGAGGGAGTCAACCCAACAACCAAACAAAGATAAGTATTTGAATTATCATTTCTTACATATTTGTTTGTTTAAATAATGTTATTCAATGATGTATATGCTTATGTTCCTAGACTTAGGTTGTGTATTATGCATATTAGAATAATTGCATTAATGAATAGTATACTACTAATATGCATGTGATGGGTAAGTGGCCTATGGCACTATGCGGCATTCCATTGCTACTTATCTAGAATAAAACCTCTTTGCTGACATGTTGGGAGTAGTGCAAACTCTTAACAATGTCCTGGTAGAGATTGGAAGGCATCTAGAAAGTTACAAGATATGGATAAATGTTGTATTGAAGCATTGGCTAAGATAATTGCATGACTGTATGACATATTTCTTTATGTGTAAGAGTTTGTTCTGAAAACTATAAGATGTTTTCTAATCATGCAATTTAACTTGTTGTGTAGGAAAGATCGTATACCATCACCTACAAAAGATGGACTACAACATTTGTTCAACAACAAAGTTATATATTAAAAATATTGAAGATATTGAAGTTCCCAGGATCTGGGAAGAATGCCATGATCAAGGAGTACCAGTCGATCATGAAGATGTTTGGGATATAGTCCCAAGACCTGAAGGGGAGTTTGCAGTGACTTCCAAGAGAATCTACAAGATCAAGCATGCTGCAGGTGGTAGCATAGAGACTTTTTCTCTTGTAGCCAGATACACTTCCATTAGATCAGTACTTGCTCCGGCTACAGTGATGAAGTGGAAGATACACCGGATGGATTTCAAGACAACTTTCTTGAATTGTGTAGTTGAAGAAGAAGTGTATATGGAGCAACCACTTGGTTCTGAGACACATGATAGGGAGTCATATATGTGCATAACTTGGTATGGTAGGATAGACAGCTTTCTATCCAGTTTGGGCTTTACCAAAAGTAAAGCGGATTCCAACCTTTACTACAAGGTTGAGGAAGGCAATCCAGTGATACAACTTTTTGTATGTGGATGACCTATTTATTACAGGTGAATATAGATTGATTGCCGACACGCAGCGGAAGCTTGCTGCCAAGTTCGAGATGAAGAACTTGGAGATGATGCACTATTTTTTTTGGCATGGAGGTGTGGCAGAGTGCAGATGGAATCTTCCTTGGACAAGGGAAGTATGCAGTAGAGATTCTGAAGAGGTTCGGGATGATGGACTACAAGGACATGGCCACATCTATGGCATCGAACTTGAAGCTTCTATGTGATGCTTCATCTAAGCCAGTTGATGTCCCTATGTATCGTCAGATGATTGGGTCCTTGATGTACCTGATGAACACGAGACCAGATATTTGCTTTGCGGTGAACACATTGAGTCAGTTCCTGACGGATCCCAGAGGTGTTCACCTGGTTGTTGTAAAGCATATTCTGAGGTACCTGAAGGGTACAGTTGACTATGGGCTCAAGTATGATGCGAATCAAAAGTTTAACCTGCAGGGTTATGTTGATTCAGATTGGGCAGGTAGTGCTATAGATATGAAGAGCACTTCTGGGTGCTGCTTCAGTAGGGGATCAGGTGTGATCTCTTGGTTTAGTAGGAAGCAGTCCTGCGTAGCACTGAGTACAGCCGAAGCAGAGTATGTTGTGACAGATGAGCAGGTTGCAGATGTATTGACCAAGCCGTTGTCCAGAGTGCAGTTTGAGTACTTCAGAGAGAGGCTTGGTGCACTTCAAATCGAGGTTCCTTGCAAGGGGAAGTGATGAGTCCGGAAGATGCAGATGCACATGAGCATTTCTAACATGGTTGATGTGTTCTCCCATGGTCGTGACGTAATTGCTGATCCATTCTCACATGGTGGTAGATGTGTTCTCCCATGGTGTATATGTAAGGGATGAAGTCATTTTTCACATGGTGGTAGATGTGTTCTCCCATGGTGAAAAAGCAAGGGCTGGAGCCTTCCCTGAATGGTGGTAGATGTGTTCTCCCATGTCGGTGGTGTAAGTGCTGGATGATGCGCATCTGGGCTGTGCTTCATGGACGATGAAATGATCTGAAGAGGACAATGCTATGATGATCAAGAGGATCATGGATGATGAGCATCAGGGCGATGCTCTAGTTACTAGTTTGTATATGTATATGCATCATGTTGGATGCTTGTTATGATCAGTTGGATCATTGCATCATGTTGGATGCTTGTTATGATCAGTTGGATCATTCATGTATATATGAATCATGTTCGATGCTGGATATGATCAGTTGGATCATTTATGTATGTATGCATCATGTTGGATGCTGGATATGACCAGTTGGATCATTTGTATGTATTTTGTATATGCATCATGTTGGATGCTTGGACCATGTATCTGGATATGTATCAGGTGGATATTGTATATGATCAGGTAGATCATGTATGTTGATATATATCAGTTAGATGCATTGTGTGGATCATGTATCTATGTATGTATCAGGTGGATCATGTATGATGATATGTATCAGATAGATACTTGGTATGCATCAGGTGGATGCATTGTATGATCAGGATGATCATGATGACGAGCTTCAGGATGTTGCTCCAGATGATATGTACTAGGATGGTATAGTGATGATGATCAGTATGATCATGAGCATCAGGATGATGCTTCGTGCGATGATGATCCGTTGGATCATGAGTATCAGGTTGATACTTGGAGGTCAGAGATGATATGTGGCAGGTTGTGCAAATAGCATGTAATCAGTCCTCAGATATCCGATAGGTTGTGCTGTGTGCTCGTAATCAGTGCTGGGATGAGGTATTTCTATGTAGTATGTAATCAGTCCTTAGATATCTGATAGGTTGAGCTGTGTGCTCGTAATCAGTCCTGGGATGAGGTATTGCTATGTAGTATGTAATCAGTCCTCAGATATCTGATAGGTTGAGTTGTGTGCTCGTAATCAGTCCTGGGATGAGGTATTTCTATATAGTATGTAATCAGTCCTGGAGATCCGATAGGTTGAGCTGTGTGCTCGTAATAAGTCTTGGGATGATCTTTAGAGATCTTGCCGGTCGTGTTGCGGCACATAAATGTTACTGGGATGCTCTTTAAAGGTATTGTCTATTCACATGTAATTAGTCCTGGAGATCCGAGAGGTTGAGCTATGTGCTCGTAATAAGTCATGGGATTCTCTTTAGAGATATTGCCGGTCGTGCTGCGGCACATAAATGTTCCTGGGATGCTCTTTAAAGGTATTGTGAAGGAGATGCACGTAATCAGTCCTGGGAGATATTGCTGGTCGCGCTTAGGCACATAAATGTTCCTGGGATGCTCTTTCCGGTATTGCATCCGCACATAAAATTAGTCCTGAGAGACCACCTCTATCAGACCGTTCGCACAAATGATGAAGATCTGCAGGTGGTGGGCCTACATCCAGTATGAAAAAGGACTGGCTCTATAGAACTTCCTATGACGAGTAGATTGAGAGATTGATTGAGATAGCAGTAGCAGTGATGATGATGATGTCTCGATGATGATTATCCAGTGATGATGATCCAGAGAAGAAGACTTGTGCTAGAAGACCTGTTTCGAGAAATACCTTCCTAGTTAAGAGGGAGTGTTGATGTATATGTAAATTCGGAATGTATTTCATATATTTATATTGTACTCCTATAGAGATGGTATTATTCCTCTATACGGAAGTGTTTGTATTCCTATAGAGATGTTATTATTCCTCTGTACGGAAGTGTCGTCATTTATATTGTAAGTGTCGTAACTTATACTTGATGGGTTATTAGACCACCTTGTTGGGGTCGGCCTATTTAAGTCATGTGGGTCGAAGGGTTATTAGACCACCCGATTGGGGGTCGGCCATGTGGGTCAAAGGGTTATTAGACCACCAAGTGTGGGGTCGGCCCGGATTAAGTTAACCATGGGTTAAGCTAGACATGTAGGCCCCATTAGTTTATTGGGAAGGACAGAACAAGTATAAATAGAGATCGGGAGATCTCTATTTGATCATTCATTCACACACTTCTCTCATTCAGAAAGTGGCACACTTATGAGGAGGAGGCTCTGCTGCTAGGAGAAGACTATCTCTTGTATTCTGGTTGTATCATTGCTCTATCTATCTATGAGGAAGTGATTGGGGTTTTTTCACCTTTATGGTTTTCCCCAAGTAAACTCTGTGTCTCTTGTGTGCTTGCATTATTGTGTCCATGATTGATATGCTGTAGATTTGCTGTACATGTTGTTCTCTCAGTTAAGATCCTAGATCAAATTGAAGTAAATTCTGAAAATTTAACAAAATAAACTGCATTATTTAATTGATCCAAAAGGTCATCAATACAGGGAAGAGGATATCGATTCTTTACCATGATTATGTTCAAAGCTTTGTATTCCATGCACATCAACCATGTACCATCTTTCTTTGGTACCAAAATAATCAGTGAACCACATGGAGAGGAACTTGGTCAAATGTCCCCTCTCTCGAGCAACTCTTGAACTTGCTTCTTGATCTATGCATTTTTCAATCATTGAAGACTGATACATACCAATATTTGGAAGAGGAGCATCTTGCTGCAAATGGATCTTACGTTGTATTTCTCTTTTAGGAGGCAATCCTTTAGGTTCTTGGAATACTGCATCATACTTACCAACAAACTTAACCAATTCATATTTAAGTTTAGGATCACAACCTTTAAAAGCATCATTCTTATCAACATATTTAGCTTTAACAACCATGAGATCAAAACTTTTACTTGCATTTACTAATCTCTTCGTTTGACTTGCAGAAACCAAAGATAGATTAGTTTTCATACGGTGAGATCGAACAATGTATAGAACACCATCCTTGGTAAGCTGGTACTTGTTCTCTTCTCTGTAAAAGATTGCTTTCCTGTCATAAAGATAAGGGCTACCTAATACAATACAACATATATCCAATGGGACCACATCCAAGTCAACTTCATCCATAAATCCAAAAGTTATTGCAATCCTAAGTCTACATTGCTTAGAAACTTGAAGTTGTGCATTTTCACAAACCCATCCAAGTGGATATGGTTTGGGGTGAGGCTTTGATTCTAAACCGAGCTTTTTAACTATCTCTTTTGATATCAAGTTAGCTTGTGATCCACTATCAAATAAAGTATCAATTTTAGTATGCTTAGCAATCACCCTTATGTGAAATAACTCACTCCTTTTCTTTTCATCATGAATAGGTTCAACTTTTGAAACATAAACAAAAGGATTTTTACCTTCTAAGCCCATGGCTATAATTTTTGTCTCATCTCCAGAGTCGGATCCCAAATCATCCCGAAGAGTGGCGGTAGTCTTCTAATCTTCCTTCCTATTCCAAAACTTTTCTGGTTTGAGCTCCGTATGAGGCTTCCAACATTTGGATACATCATGACCCCTTTTTTGACAATGCGTGCATGTGGGATTATCTCCTCCTTTCTTCAAGGTAGATGTGTGCTTGCCTTTCCCTTTACCTTTGAACTTGTTTCCACTTGGCTTGAAAGGATTCATGGAAAAATTATCAGAAGTGTTCTTCCCCTTAGATTTGATATGGGTGGCTTGAACACACACTTCATCCAGGTTAATTGGATTGAACATAAGAATTGTATGTCTTAAGTAACTATGCAATCCTCCTATGTATTTAAGAAGCACTAGTAGAGAAAGTGAGATAAATGACTACATGACTAAAAATTTTAGTCACGACAACAAAAAATGACTAAATTCTACTAATTTTTTGCAACACAGGTATAAATGACTAAATAAATGGCTAATTTGATTGTCGAGTAAAAAATAATTAGTCACACACATAAACATGACTAAATAAATGACTAATTTGATTGTTGGGTAAAAAAATTTGTGCTTAGGAATAAGCATATTAGAAAGTTGTATATAATTTTAAATAGAAGATATGAAATTAATTAACCCTAGTACTAACAATTTTATCCAAAACTTCTGAATGACGAGCAACCTCTTTCACTTATTCTTCTTCCTCGTCACCTTGTC
This sequence comes from Larix kaempferi, assembly GCA_027924585.1. NCBI lineage: Eukaryota > Viridiplantae > Streptophyta > Pinopsida > Pinales > Pinaceae > Larix > Larix kaempferi. Next base: position 4,306,661 of record BSBM01000123.1, read on the forward strand.
GTCTAGAATGAAGATATGCTAATCAAAACATGTTTCATCCCTTGTGAGACATCTCGCTTATACAAGCAACTATTTTCATGTGGTTGGGGCCATGTGCATTAAGTCGACCTAGGTAAATTTGGCATAATATTATATGCCCTCATGGCCTCTTAGCCAAAGGGGTCTTTCAAGAGTGTTGTAAACCAACTACAGATATACATTGTTAATTCTTCCATAATGCAACAATTTTGGTAAAAAAATCCATTTTAAATAATTTTTATTTTGAGTCAATCATCTATCTTGTATAAATAAAAACATAATATAATATATAATTATATATAAAAACACACACACACAGATATATATATGTTAAGTGCATGAATCATAAAGATTAATGTTAAATGTTATTTGTTATTCCATCAATCAGATTTGTTAAACATGTTCTAATCTAAGTTATTATACTTAGTGCTCAAAATAAAGGACTAATAAAAATGTAAACACAAGAAAAGAAAAGAGAAAAGATGAAAGAAGATGAGAGATTCTTACCCTTTTTCTTGGAGGGTGTGAGTGTGTGTAAATGTGGCTTTACAATGTTACAAATTAGTGCCTTGAGAATTCCATTGGGCACCTGGAGTTCTTACAAGAAAGAGAAAGAAGGAAGAGAGAAGAGGAATAAGAAATGATAGTTGATGTTGGAGAAGAGAGGAGGAATCATTGGTGGCTCACACAATGAACTTTTCATCAAACAAGCTCCTTTCTTTGAGTACCTAGCAAACTTAAAAAACACACAAACTAGACATGCTTTTGAATCAAAGGGTTAGCTCAAACAAAACATGAAATAACTAGTGGGAACAAGCCAAACTTAAGCTATATTACTTCACTAAACATGAAATAACTAGTGAGAACAAGCCAAACTTAAGTTATATTACTTCACTAGAACATGTAACATGCTTGCATAAACAATGGATAGAAATGGAAACTTCACAAAACTATCCAAAACTCTTTGCTAAAGAAACTCAAATAAAAATTAATTTACCATGTGTGTGTATATCTATACATATATTGGGGAGTTTCAATTTTCCCACCAAAACTGGAAAATAAAATTGAGTTAAGTTTAAAGATATTTTAGTATAGTTGAGGAGTTTCAATTTTTCCATTTAGCAGAGAGAAAAAAAGGTTAGATTTAGGGTTTTTGATATCGGATATGCAATAGGCTTGCGCCTCTCCTACAACCATTTTACTCAAACTCTATATAGTCATGCCTCAGAAACCATTGTGGAGGGCGTTATCAACACACGGGAACAGTGTGACCTTTTCAGAGGGAAATCGTTCATGCCGTCCAGGGGATTTCTAGGGTTTCATTTCGATGGTTTTAGGGTCAAGGTTCGTAAATAATGGAGAGAATTTGATTGGGTGTGTTACGATGGAAGATATTGAGAGGCATTTATACATAGTGGGGTGTCCAAATCTAGATTTGTTGATGAGGACGTCCATAGAGACCAGGCTCAACAATTTCTTGCTTTGGCAATTAGGGTATTGTTATCTGCAGTCGTGTGGGGTTATGTGCCTCGAAGGGGAGTTTCCATGTAGAAGGGTGTGGCCAGGAAGTCAATTATTAACCAATGAAAGGAGAAATGAGTAAGGTAAGTTTTACTGCTAAAAGGACTCAATATTTGTCTTTAGTATTGTTCTGCTCTTTATTTTGAATTTCATTCTTTAAATCTTTCATGAGGTAGAACCCCTCTTTTTGGAATGGGGAAGTCTAATCCTTTGGTAGGTCGTAGGGATCCCCAAAAACACCTGGTGGAAAAGAATCCTAATGCTTAAAGGGATTTAAAGGGCTTTGAGGGAGGAGAACACAGTCTAAGAGAAATCCTTGCATCTACAAGTCTAAAGATCGTCCCTTTGAAGAAGAAGAACACCTATAGGTTCCTTATGTAGATTCGAATCCTTGTCTCTAGAGACATAAACTAAATGAACCACACATTTCCTGGTAAATACTCTAACCATTAAATCCTTGATAAATAAAGTTCGTTTGGCTTGTAATTTCACATTTTTTCATGGGTTAGCGAGACATCGATTGGAAGGAACCAATATTACATGTAGATACTAGAATCACATTCCTGGCTCTCACACTCTATTTATCCCTAGTTCTCAGCCTCTATATTCTTGTATCCTGTAGAATTTTATAATGGTTTTGCAACACGAATAAATTCTTATTAATATAATGGGATTAGTTAAATGTTTTTGTTAGGTAGCATGGATTTCTGGATGGAAGGGCTATCCAACCATCCAAATAAAAGTGTAATAATATTAGATGGTTGGCTATGCTCTATTCCTTGTGCTAGGCTTAACTTGGAATCTTTCTCGAGTATAGGATTATTTTTAACCCCAATAGTCATAGCTAGACAACCAAACATTTATGTTGCATTATATTCATGGTATCATGATAAGAACATTGAAATCTAACCATCTCAACATAGACATGCACACACATACCAGTTAAGTTAGACACATACATGCTGTTTCGAGGAGGATACATCGCCACCAGATTTTTGAGCACCTCAATCCTTTATTATTTAAGGAAGATTAAAAGTTCATTGCATCCATACATGCCAAAAAACTCAATGGAAATAGGTCAAAGTTGATACTCTCACTTCAAAATTTCATGAAGACTTTCCCAACTTCCACATTCACCAAGGATGATGTAGATTACTATTGGAGCATACCTTATCCTTTCCCTAGGCCCCACCATTGTATGCCCAAGATATTCCGCCAACCCACACTTAGGCAATTGATTCCCAAGAAGCAGATGCCTTAGATTGTAAATCAATACTTCTGTAGTGTCCTTTTTTTATAAATTTGGAAAAATTGGAAAAATTGCAATTTTTGGCTAATTCGACCCTTAGACTAGCTATGACTCCAATGCTCCCAAATGGCTCCAAATGATTCCAAATTGGGTCTGAAGGTATTTGAAAGGTATTGAGACATAAAAATGATGCTTATGGATGTTTGGACACTCTCAAAAGACTTCTGCAACATACATTTAACTTTAGGAGAAATTGGGGAATTTTACCAGCAAATTCGAGGTTCAAACCCCCAAGGGCAGAGGTCACTAATGGCTTCCCAAATGTAGTATGACCCTCCAAACTTTCAGAATAGAGACATGTATTAGTTAAAGGACTTCAATGGGCACCAAAATGCATCATTAATCAGTTTCTAAAGGCTTCTGCAACTCCCATAAATCAGAGGTTTGTGGACATGTCTTCACATAGGGGGAAATGATAGGAAACTTCACCACTTGCTATGAAATTCGATATTTATGTTCCAAAGGATTATGTAATGTATATGAAACTTATTCAGGACATTATTGTATCTCCATAAATAATAAAAATCACATAGATGAACTGATACAAATTGAAATAAAGTAACTTCAAGCTCTCATAACAAGATATGAAGAAAATGGCACCATTTATACATTGTTTGGTATTTTTACATTGTTTTACTTGGTATTTCGACCTGAGAATCTTCTGAGCATCAAATACAGAGTAAATATATCATATTAAAAATAAATGGTGTATCTTATACTCTCCCAAATATATCAACATCTCACCATGTGCGCCCTTCCTCCAAGAGCCAAAATATGCAGAGAAATGTGAGATGGAAATGGGAACAAGTTGAAGAAGAAAGAATAACGAGCTGCCTTCTAGCTTCAAATTGCAACAAATAAATCCATTGTAGCTCCAAATTAAAGGTCTGAATGGCCTCTCCAATTTTAAATTAGGATGGGAATCTTTCACCCTCGAAATTGGTACCAAGGCAAGTAGAATAAGCACTCCACTAGCTTGGACAAGCTATGCTCTCCAATTTTCAAAATGAGAAATGATCAAAATCCACTCTCCTTCTTGGTTATTGTATTTTATTATCTTCCCAATCCTTCCATGGTTCAAGTTCCCTCCATTATCTTCATGCCAACTCGAATTGGGAAGAGATTCCAATGTGTGCCACTTGTCCATCAATTCCTAGCCTCCTCCTTCACTCAATTCGAATGGATGACTCTTTGGCTGCCCTAACTCCCTTGTGCGGCCTCTTGGAGGCTACTTTTATCCCTACCATGTCATATATGTCATATGTCAGCAATCAGGTCTGATTTTTGTCATAAGTGTCATATCATCTTCATCATTGTTGTCATAGAAGCTAGGGAATCTAGCCCAAGTGTCCCAATAGCTCCAAGATGCCTCTTACTCTTCCATTGGAGTTACTGTTCCTCTCAATTTTGACCCTCATTGAGTCATGCCAAGTATTATTCCCTTCCAACTCCTCCAAGAACGTTGGGCTCCACCTTGGATTCGAATGGGTGAGAGTGGGATGCCATGTGGCATGGGGAATCTTGCTTGAGTGGGCCCCACACCTCCAATGTGCCCTCATGACCAAGTTCCACCTTATTTTCCTATCTTAAATATTTATTTATTCTGCATTTAATATATTTTTCAAGCTAATGTCCATTTGGGGTTTTTATAGTTCCCTTATTCCAAATCTAATGTTTCCACCCCAACCTAGGAAACTAGTAGATTGGTGGAATTTTCTCTTCTTGAGATTTATTTGAATGGGGACATTACAGTCCTTCCCACCCAAGATTGCTTTCCCTCAAGAAATTTCAAATTAGGATTCTACAAAATTTTTTCCTCCTCCCATGTGGCATCCTCACTTGGAAAATCTTTCCATTGTACCAAATACCCCCTTATGGTTCTGCTCCTCAATTTCCTTTCTCTTTCCTTCAAATTTTTTTTTGGAATAAGTATGAGTTGTCCTTCATCATCTAATGGAGGGAGGGTTTCTGAAACATAGATTTACCGACCAATAGCCTTCTTAATGCATGAAACATTAAATACATTGTGGATTTTTCTTCCTTCCGGAAGCTCCAACTCATAAGCCACCTCCCCAACTTTTCGAACTACCTTATATGGACCATAATATCTTGGTTTGAGATTTTTTTATCCTTTCACTTTTAAGGATCTTTGTTTATATGGCTGTAGCCTCAAATAGACCAAATCATTCACTTGAAAATTTCTTTCCTCCCTATGTTGATCCACATACTGTTTTTGTTGATTTTGGGAAACCTGCAAATTGTCTTTTAAAAGCTTCAAAATATCTTGACTTTCCTCAATCCAATCCTTAGCTTTTGGAGCTCTACTATCACCAAAAATGTGCTTTACAAAGGTGAGTGATTCATAACCATAAAGTTCTTTGAAGTGAGACATGCCAATGGACATATGAAAGGTAGTGTTGTAGCAAAACTAACCCAAATATAGCCATTTTACCCATGCTTTCTGCTACTCACCAACATAGTTCCTCAAGTACCCCTCCAACCATTGGTTCACTCTTTTGTTAAAATTCAATATGCTAAGACAGAAAATAGCAGCATTACATTCCATTTCACAATAATAGCATATACAGGATCACTGAAGAAACAACAAGCATAGCATAAACACAAGAGACACAGATTTATCCTGGGAAACCCTCATGGGGTAGAAAACCCAGTAAAGCTTCCTCAATATAGATGACCAGCAATATACAAAGATGCAAACCAAAGACATGATCTCCTTCTCCACTGTAGCAGACCTCTCCTCCAATAGGTGCGCCTCCCTTGAATGAGTGAGTGTATATAATGAGGAACACACCTCCTCTATTTATACACTACTTTGATATGTATTTTACACAAGTACACGTAGGCTCGTATTTAACCAATAGGTTAAATAACCCACTACAACTAACTGGGCCGACCCCTCTAGGGTGGTCTAATAACCCTTTGACCCACATAACACATTTAGGGCCGACCCCCACTAGGGAAGTCTAATAACCCGAGTTACCACATTCCGACGGAGGAATAAACATCTCCGGATATACAATAAGATCTTCACGGAGGAATGAATCATCTCCGGAATAATAAAGTACAAATATAATATTCTTTGAAGTTACAATATTTAACACTCCCCCTTAACGAGAAGGATATTATAACAGTATCTGCACGAGCAAGGAGTCATCAACATCATACATGATACATCTATAAATCATTGGAAGCTTTCTCAACATCATCAGTAACTCAAGCAGTTACTGGAACATCTTCAATACTGGAACATCAACATCTTCAGTACTGAGTCTTTATCTTCTGCAGCACTCGAACAACTACAACAACATCAACATCTGGATCCTCACGATCATCAGTATCGTCATCTCACGACCATTAGCATCGTCATCACACGATCATCAAGATCGTCATCACACGATCATCAGCATCGTCACACACGATCATTAGCATCGTCATCACACGATCATCAATATCGTCATCACACGATCATTAGCATCATCATCACATGATCATCAACATCGTCATCACACGATCAGCAGCATCGTCATCACATGATCATCAACATCGTCATCACACGATCAGCAGCATCGTCATCACACGATCATCAGCATCGTCATCACACGATCATCAGCATCGTCATCACACGATCATCAGCATCGTCATCAATACAGGTATCCATAACAATACAAGTATCCACATCATTAGTACAAGTATCCTACCGATACAAGTAACCACATCATCAATACAAGTATCCTACCGATACAAGTAACCACATCATCAGTACAAGTATCCTACCGATACAAGTAACCACATCATCAGTACAAGTATCCTACCGATACAAGTAACCACATCATCAATACAAGTATCCTACCGATACAAGTAACCACATCATCAATACAAGTATCCTACCGATACAAGTAACCACATCATCAATACAAGTATCCTACCGATACGAGTAACCACATCATCAATACAAGTATCCTACCGATACAAGTAACCACATCATCAATACAAGTATCCTACCGATACAAGTAACCACATCATTAATACCATCACTTTCTCGGAGACCATTCGTCTACGGATCAATTCAGGGACCGAAGTCCGGGGATGATACAATCCCCTTCACGTACATTTTGAACTATCAGTTCCGGGATGATGCAATCCCCATCACGTACATTTTGAACTATCAGTTCCGGGATGATGCAATCCCCATCACGTACATTTTGAACTATCAGTTCCGGGATGATGCAATCCCCATCACGTACATTTTGAACTACCAGTTCCGGGATGATGCAATCCCCATCACGTACATTTTGAACTATCAGTTCCGGGATGATGCAATCCCCATCACGTACATTTTGAACTAAGGTCCAGGGACGATGCAGTCCTATCTTCTATTCTCGGAGACCTCACGTCTACGGCTCTCTTTAGGACTGAGAGTCCAGGGATGATCCAATCCCCTCAAGTCCACCAAGGACTTCATTCTCGGAGACCTCACGTCTACGGTTCTCTTTAGGACTGAAAGTCCAGGGATGATCCAATCCCCTCAACTGTCCACTAAGGACTTCATTCTCGGAGACCTCACGTCTACGGTTCTCTTTAGGGCTGAAAGTCCAGGGATGATCCAATCCCCTCAACTGTCCACTAAGGACTTCATTCTCGGAGACCTTACGTCTACGGTTCTCTTTAGGACTGAAAGTCCAGGGATGATCCAATCCCCTCAACTGTCCACTAAGGACTTCATTCTCGGAGACCTCACGTCTACGGCTCTCTTTAGGACTGAAAGTCCAGGGATGATCCAATCCCCTCAACTGTCCACTAAGGACTTCATTCTCGGAGACCTCACGTCTACGGCTCTCTTTAGGACTGAAAGTCCAGGGATGATCCAATCCCCTCAACTGTCCACTAAGGACTTCATTCTCGGAGACCTTACGTCTACGGCTCTCTTTAGGACTGAAAGTCCAGGGATGATCCAATCCCCTCAACTCTTTTCTCATCCATACAGGTACAATCATATATCACATCAAAACATGTATACATCACATCAAGACATGTGTACATCAAAACATGTATACATCACTTAATCAACACATGTACACATCACATCAAAACATGTGTACAACAAAACATATATACATCACTAATCAAAACATGTACACATCACATCAGAACATGTATACATCACAACTAGCATGTATTCTTACTAATACATCTAAACATGTATACATCACACCAAAACATGTATACATCTAGCATGTATTCTCACCAATACATCTATCATCAAAAGCATGTATAAGTAAAGCTAAGTATTCTAAGTATAACAGTCCTAAATCTAAATATTTCTAAGTAACTGGGTGTAGAGAACAGGTTACCTCATCAACGACCTTGTTGTTTGATGAGACAATCTCATCAGTAGTGACTATACTACTCCCCCTTTCGAGGACGGTCCTTTTGAACTACACCAAGCTTGTCTCGGAAGTATTCAAACTTCACTCGAGACAGAGGTTTGGTTGGTAACTTCTTCACTTGACGTAGGGGCTTGGTTAGTACAATGGTAACCTGTTACAAATTCAAACTTTTAGAGTTCATTTCTGTGACATATCTTGTTAGTTCCCTATGTTCTTTGACTTATCATGGAACACTAGATTCTATGTCATCTTGATACAACTCTAAATATCACATAGGATCTCAGTTGGTTCTAACTCTAAGTCAAACAATCCTAAAGCCAAACTTCTTCACAACTAGCAGAGCAAGCAGCCATATATTCCGCTTGTGCTGAGAGTCACACTAGACTGCTTCCAGCTAAACCACGAGATCATGGCTAATCCCAGACAATAACATCCTCTCGAGGTGTTCTTCTTGTCTGATACACTTCCTGCCCAAACAGAATCTGAATAGCCATTTGAAGTCATGATCTTCAAGATAGCATAGATCAAATTCTATCGTGTCCTTTATGTGCCTCATCACATACTTTGCAACTATCAGGTAAACACATCTAGTTTCCACTAGATACTAACTCAAGGTGTTCAAAACAGAGCATATATCTAACCTAGTATATGTTAGATATATCAAAGACCCAATAATTTGACTGTACAGAGTTATATCCACTAACTCTGATGAGTTATCCCCTAACGGCTTCAAGCTGGAATCCATAAGAGTGGCCATTCCAACACCTCAAGTCATATTTCTCATCATACTTTCCCTGATTGATAAATATTCCTTCTGAGCCTTGCCATACTTCCAGACCTAGGAAGTAAAGCATCAAATTGAGATCTTTCATTTTTCATTTCTGCATTGAATGATCTTCTGCATATCTATCTGTGCCATCTCTCGTTAGATGGGTCTACTGATATGAGCCTCAGTATCATTCGAACTCTGTGGTGAGTTCCTTCTTGCATCCATGTCATATGTGTATCATATTCAACCTTGTAGCAAAGGTTGAGATCCACATCACCCATGGTGATCATTAAGCTTAAATTATTATCGATCCTAGGTACCTATACAGAACCTGATTCATACCTCTTCTTTAATTACACCATACTTGGAGCAAACATCTTGTCATGATTCTCTTCCCCTTTCTAAGAGAATCTTCTAGCCATGAGCCTTCTATATTTTGTTTGATTTGTAAATCTTCTTGTTTGAACATCCACCACTTGTACGGTGTCCATCATTCTTCATGACCTTTCCTACAAATCAAAATTAAGTACATGATTAGTAATACTTCATAATCATCAAAAGATAACCCATTATGCATACAGATATCATTTACATAGTGATGCAACTATTTTGACCATTACTTTGGCACAACACTTTCCCATATCCTGTATGCATACAGTGGCTATCTAGATGCCTTCCATCTCTACCAGAACATACTATCGAGAGTGTGCACAACTCTCAGCATGTCAGCAAAGAGGTTTCATTCTAGACAAGCAACAATGGAATGTTTGTCCAAGCATATGCACATTAGTTGTATACTGTTCAATGCTCTATGAATGTTTACACTCAGCATTATATATTCTAGGAATACAAATATGCATGCAGGCAATATCATTACTATTTCAAATAGCAACTCAAATACTTATCTTTTATGTTTGTGTGGCTGCCTCCCGCTTGATCTTCTGTATGTCTTTTGAACTTCTATTCATTCTGTACCACTGTGCATGCTCAAGAGTCATCCTCATGATCTCATATACAAACATACACTCATTAGTATATTCTAAATGCTATCAAAACATTATAGTACTAAATAATCTTGAAAACGTATAGTCATGATTATAGTTACTAAACATTAGTATTCAAGATTTCAGGGAAGTCTTCTTTTACTCATGCGTATCATTGATAAGAGATATAATATGCATAATCCCTTGGTTACTAACTTTATGAATGAGCATAACCAATCATTCCAAGTATACTTATATAAGGGATCCTAACACAAGGTAAGATTCATGGGAAACATACCTGGATTATTATACCTACTTGGTTATGTACAACATACCTCGTAAGTAGAACAAAGATTATGGATGAGTCTTTGTCTTCATGTTTTCATGGTCATGAAGCCTGATTTGTCTTTTGTGATGTACCTGTATCTTGTTAGCAGACAACCTCAACCTCACACAACACCATAATGCATTAGTACAATCATAAGTGTCAACACCCTAACCAATGAATATCTTCTATCATGCATTCATAATTTTGTTAAGGTGATACAACAAATCTAAAATCAAGATTGTACTAACTGTAATAATCATGAAGACAAACATACCATAAACTTAATCATGAACAAATCTCAAAACATACCTCGATGAGTCATACCTATCGAGATCGCTTGTAATCTCCTTATGTAAAGCCTTAGCCTCATCTCCCTCTGAAACATGAACTCCTTCACTTATGTAGGTGACCAATCTATCTTCTTCTAGGATTAACCCTATCCACTTGATTTGCAAGAACTGGACCTGGAGCTGGATATGGGTTTGTCAGAGAAACCCCAAAAATTCAAACTTTGAATTTCAGACTTCCGAAAGGATAGAAATATGCGCCTTGATGAGCTGATCAAACTGATATATTTAGAATTTGAAAACTGCAAAGTTTTACTCCTCAATTTTGCCTTTGAAACTTTCGGATTCACTGGACGTGACCCTGAACTGGGGTTTGATGAAGCCCACTCTTTTGCCCCATCAAAAAGTTTGAACCAAAGCTCTAAGCTTCTATTTTTCTGAGGAGCTTCCAGCCGTGGTCACAGATTTCAAAAATTCCTATTTTTACAGAAGCCCTAATTTTCCACTTTTCTGATCAAAGTCCCGAACTAGGGTCTAATCAAGCCCGGCCTTCTGCCCAACCAAAAATTCTGATCTTGGTCTCTAAATTTCTATTTTGATGAGTAGCATCCAGCCGTGGTCTCCGATTACAAAAATTCCAACTTTCTTCAAAGCCCTAAATTTCGGAAGCCATGAATGAAGGTACCAAAAAAATAATTCTGTTTTGACAGAAATATGTACCTGATTGTTTCTGGTGTAACTCCGAAATTTTTGATCCACAGGGTCTGAAAAAGTTTTCTGAGATAGCCTGACCTGTTAGCTTTCCATCCTGACAGGTCTGACCTCAATTGGATGTTCTGAGAGAGAGTTATGCCAAATGTCGCAACGTGACCTGTTTTGGGAAAATACAGGAGAGCGAACTTGTACGGAGTGCCACGTGTCACTGTTTGACCTTCGGCCTCTGAAAAAGTTTTCTGAGATAGCTCGGCCTGTTATCTTTCCATCCTGACAGTTCTGACCTCAATTGGATTCTCTGAGAGAGAGTTATGCCAAGTGTCGCAACGTGACCTGTTTTGGGAAAATACAGGAGAGCGAACTTGTACGGCGTGCCACGTGTCACTGTTTGACCTTCGGCCTCTGAAAAAGTTTTCTGAGATAGCTCGGCCTGTTATCTTTCCATCCTGACAGGTCTGACCTCAATTGGATTCTCTGAGAGAGAGTTATGCCAAGTGTCGCAACGTGACCTGTTTATGGGATAATACAGGAGAGCGAACTTGTACGGCGTGCCACGTGTCACTGGTTCAACTTCGGCCTCTGAAAAAGTTTTCTGAGATAGTACAGTCTGTGTACTACCTGTCCCTTTTCACGAAATTTCATTTGGATCTTCCTAGCCCAAGTTATGACCTTTTTCCCAAGGTCACCTGATTTTGACTCAGATATGGAAGAGGCAGAAACCCTATATTGTACAGATCATAAATCACAAAGTACAACGAATTAGAGGTTGTCCTTTGGACACAAGGTACCTGGAGATCTTAGCTTCGTCCTGTAACAATTTCAGATCCGAAAACTTCGCCAAAACGGATTTATAGCGAAAGTGCTACGATGACTGGTTTTTGCTATGTAAAACCCTAACCTTCAAATTGTCGTAAGTAAAGCAAGTGTCTTTAGTGCCATACCTTGTCTTCCTTCAGGTTAGCTCTGATACCATGTTAAAATTCAATATGCTAAGACAGAAAATAGCAGCATTACATTCCATTTCACAATAATAGCATATACAGGATCACTGAAGAAACAACAAGCATAGCATAAACACAAGAGACACAGATTTATCCTGGGAAACCCTCATGGGGTAGAAAACCCAGTAAAGCTTCCTCAATATAGATGACCAGCAATATACAAAGATGCAAACCAAAGACATGATCTCCTTCTCCACTGTAGCAGACCTCTCCTCCAATAGGTGCGCCTCCCTTGAATGAGTGAGTGTATATAATGAGGAACACACCTCCTCTATTTATACACTACTTTGATATGTATTTTACACAAGTACACGTAGGCTCGTATTTAACCAATAGGTTAAATAACCCACTACAACTAACTGGGCCGACCCCTCTAGGGTGGTCTAATAACCCTTTGACCCACATAACACATTTAGGGCCGACCCCCACTAGGGAAGTCTAATAACCCGAGTTACCACATTCCGACGGAGGAATAAACATCTCCGGATATACAATAAGATCTTCACGGAGGAATGAATCATCTCCGGAATAATAAAGTACAAATATAATATTCTTTGAAGTTACAATATTTAACATCTTTCTGTTTGGCCATCAGTTTGAGGATGATAACTTGTTCTTGGATTCAATTGAGTTCCCACCATCTTGAAGATTTCTTTCCAAAAAGCACTCATAAATATGCTATCCCTGTCACTCACAATGTTCTTGGGAATTCCATGCAATCTGAAAATTTCTCTAAAGAATAGATCAGACACTTGTGTAGGGGTATAAGATGATGTAATATCAAAGAAATGATCAAATTTGGCGAGTCTATCCACCACAACATACATACAATCCTTACCCAAAGCCTTGGGAAAATCTGCGATAAAATCCATTGAGATGCTTTCCCATTTTTGTTTTGGAATGGGAAATGGTTGCAATAGACCAGCAGGATGTGTATGTTCATATTTGTTTTGCTGACATATCTTGCATTCATTCACATATTTTAGAACATATTCTTTCGGCCCTTTCCAAAAGAACCTTTCCCTTAATTGCCTATATGTTTTGAAAAAACCAGGATGGCCTGCTAAAGGAGAATCATGAGCTTCCTTCAAAATCTTGTGCTTGAGATTCGAACCATGAACCAAGTATATTCTGTCCTTATAGTAGATTAGACCATTTAAAATATTGTGCCTATCATCACCTTTGACCCCATCTAACACATCACAAGCAAAACTATTTTTGTCATATTCAACTATTAGCATATTTTTCCAATCTTTCGAAATGTCCATAAGGAAAAATGACGGTCTTCTAGATAATGCATCTGCTATAATATTATTCTTCCCCTTTACATATTCAATGTAAAAATCAAAATCTTGGACTTTGCTTACCCACTTTTGTTTCCTTTCATTGAGGTCCTTTTGTGTGAGAAAATGCTTCAAACTGTTATGATAAGTTTTGACCACAAACTTGTTTTCCACCAAGTATTGTCTAAACTTGGCCAAGGCATGCATGGTAGCTAACATTTCTTTGTCATTAATGGAGTAGATATTATTATGTGGCTGCAATTTTCTTCTCTCAAAAGCTATGGGGTGTTGATTTTGCTTTAGGACCGCCCCTATTCCTTCTCCTGATGCATCACATTCCAAAACAAATGGTTTAGAAAAATCAGGTAATGCAAGTACTGGACAACTACTCACTTCCTCTTTCATTCTTTGGAAATCATTTTCAGCCTCTTCATCCCATTTGAAAGCATCATTCTTGGTCAAATCAGTAAGCAGAGCAGTCAATTTGGAGAACCCCTTCACAAATTTTCTATAGTAAGTGCATATTCCAATGAAGCCTCTCAATTCTGTGATGTTTTTGGGTGATGGCCATTCAAGAATATATCTTATTTTTTCCAAGTTAACCTTCACTTCATATTTCCCAATGATGTTCCCAAGATATAACACTTCTTGCAACCCAAATTCACACTTGGACAAATTAGTAAACAAAGATTGTTCATGCAGAATTTTCAAGACAACTTCTAGATGGTGCAAGTGTTCCTCCCATGTTTGACTATAAATCAAAATGTCATCAAAGAAAACAAAAACAAACTTATGGAGCTGCTTGCAAAATATTTGGTTCATGTATGATTGAAATGTGGCTGGAGCATTGGTGAGTCAAACCAAAAGGCATGACAAGAAACTTGAAATGGCCATAGTGACATCTGAAAGCTGTTTTCTACACATCCTCCTCCTTCATTCGAATTCGATGGTAACCAGATCTAAGATCAATTTTGGAGAATAATTTTTCTCCATGTAGCTCATACATGAGATCATCTATTCTAGGTATGGGATATCTATTCTTAATTGTCTTATTGTTTAGAGCTCTAAAATCAATGCACATTCTCAAGGTCCCATCTTTTTTCTTCACCAAAACAACTGAAGAAGCATAGGGACTAGAGCTTGGTCTAATGAGTCCCAATCACAAGAGATCTTGAATAGCCTTCTCAATCTCATCTCTGAAATTTTTGGGATGTCTATATGGTGGTATTTGTATAGGTGAAGTGCCCACCTCCAAAACAATGATGTGCTCAACTCCTTTATCAGGTGGCCTTCTAGGAGGAAGGTCTCCAAAAACCTTTTTATATTTGTGTAGTAGTTGCCTTATCTCCCTTGAATGTTCTGAAATCTTTATTTTTGGCTAGGGGGAAGTGATACAACATTCAACATCCCATTCAATATCCCCATGCCTCAATATGGATCTCATACCGTGGGAGGACACTACTTGATTCAGATAGGTATGCATTCCTCTCACTACCATTTTCTTCGGAATCTTTGAATCTCATTTCAGGTATTTGATATTTCATTGTATGTTCCCCTATAGAGCACATCCATTGCACTCACAAGACCACACTAGTATCAACAACATCAACCACATAAAAGCTATAAAAAATGTGTAATTACCTATGGTGAATTGTAGCTTTGGAATCGATGTTTTGCACTCCAATATATTATTGTGACCTGGAATGATGATTGTGAAGCCATCGAATGGTTCAATAGGTATATTTCTCCTCTCCACCATGGCTACATCAATGAAGTTATGTCTGTCTCCTCCATATTCCAATACCGAAACCCTTTGTCCTTGTACCACTCCCTTGCATCAAATGGTGTGAAAACGAGACACTCCTGAAAGCACTGCCATTCTCCCTTTGTCAGGTAAGGGAGGATCTTCTTCTGCCGTTTTATATACCTCTTCTTGGGCTGAAAGATGTTCTTCTTCCTCCATACCCCCTTAATACTCATCATCATCAGAAAATACTTCAATGCATTGTGCTTTCCCCTTAGCACATTTATGCCTTGATACCCATGGTTGCAGGCATGTGTAACACAGTCTCTTTCTTCTGAGTTATTCCTTGCTTGGTCCCTCTTTCCTGTCCTTTCCAAATGCATATTTTTTCCATGGATTCTTGTCAAATCTGAAATTGGAAGGAAAGTTGGGTTTGGGAGGAAACCTTGTCTTAAGCAGCACATTTTGCAGATCTCTTGCCAAGTTCATGGCATCTTTCAATGAAGTCGGTTTGTGGGATTTAACTAAACCCTTCAAAGGTTCAGCCAAACCTTCAGTAAAGAGCAATACTAATCTTACTATAGATATATTAGCCACCTTAACTGATAGTTTTTGAAATTCCAACATGTACTCATCAGGGGGTTCCAATTTGCTTCAACTGTGCTAGTTCCTTGAAAGGCATTTCAGGGTCTTTTTGCTCGAATATTTCCAATAAACTGTTAAAAAATTATTCATATGTTATGAAATGATCATGTTCCAAGGTTTTAATCCCATGGAACCACCAATCATTAGCCTCTCCTTCAAGATGCAAAATAGCCATTTTTAGAGCATCCTCTTCAACCATTGGTTCAGCTGAAAATACACATCTAACTTTTGTATCCAAGTATTTGCAGAACTTTGAGATGAGCCATCAAAAGTAGGAAGGGGCATTTTACCTATGGAATAATTTAACTCTTTATTTTGGAAATGAGTTCTATTACTTCCTCTCATTTTGAGCTTGTTTGAAACAGTAAATAATTGATCAAATGGTAATGTCCTTCTATAATCTTCACTCAACTGCTGCCATTTTGCTAGAACTTCATTCATGCCATATTGGGTGTTAGGTTCTTATTTGGGATCAAGAAACCTAGGTGTGGTAGCTCTTATTGATCTCTTAAATTCATTGGGTCAATTATGAGTCCCTCTCCTTGAGAAAATGCTTCCACCAAATGCCTTCTTTTCCTCACTAGGGGAACTAGTGCTGCCTCCTATTCCAATTTGCTACCAATTTGACTAGCCATCAATTCAAACCCTTGCATTATCTGCCTTGTCATGTCTTCAAAAAATAGTTTCATGAATTTCCTAAATTCCTCTTTCTCCTCCATATCTGAAGTTCCTTTCTCATCCTTAGCCATAGTTTCAACAAAGGGTACCTCTTCCACTTCTTCTTCCTCGTCACCAAAAGTACTTTCAATGTGAGTTTCTAAGGGTGGGACCTTACTTCTTATCCTCATATATGGTAACCCACATTAGTTTCAAGGACCATGCTTTGATACCACTTGTAGTGTCCCTTTTTTATAAATTTGGAAAAAGTGGAAAAATTGAATTTTTGGCCAATTCGACCCTTAGACTAGTTATGACTCCAACGCTCCCAAATGGATTCAAATGATTCGAAATTGGGTCTGAAGGTATTTTAAATGTATTAAGACATAAAAATGAGGCTTATGGATGTTTGGACACTCTCAAAATACTTCTTCAACATTCATCTAACTTTAGGAGAAATTGGGGAATTTTACTAGCAAATTCGAGGTTCAAACCCCAAGGGTAAAGGTCACTAATGGCTTCCCAAATGCAGTACGAACCTCCCAAATTTCATAAAATAGACATGTATTAGTTAAAGGAACTCAATGGGAACCCAAATGAATCATTAATCAGTTTCTAAAGGCTTCTTCAACTTCCATAAATCAGAGGTTTGTGGACATGCCTTCACATAAGGGGAAATGATAGGAAAATTCATCACTTGCTATGAAATTCGAGATTTATGTTCCAAAGGATTATAATGTATATTAAAATTCTTCAGGAAATTAATGAATCTCCATACATCATAAAAATCATAGATATGAACTAATACAAATCGAAATAAAGCAACTTCAATCTCTCATAACAAGATATGAGGAAAATGGCACCATTTATACATTGTTTGGTATTTTTACATAGTTTCACTAGCTATTTCGACTTGAGGATATTCTGAGCATCAAATATAGAGTAAATATATCATATTAAAAATAAATGGTGTATCTTATAATCTCCCAAAGAGATCATCATCTCACCATGTGCGCCCTTCCTCCAAGTGCCAAAATATGCAGAGAAATGTAAGATAGAGATGGGAATAAGTTGAAGAAGAAAGAATCACGAGCTGCCCTGTTGCTTAAAACTGAAACAAATAAATCCATTGTAGCTCCAAATGAAAGGTCTGAATGGCCTCTCCAATTTCCAATTAGGATGGGAATATTTCACCCTCGGAATTGGTACTAAGGCAAGTAGAATAAGGACTCCACTAGCTTGGACAAGCTATGCTCTCCAATTTGCAAAATGAGAAGTGATCAAAAGCCACTCTACTTCTTGGTTATTGTCTTTTATTATCTTCCCAAGCCTTCCATTGTTTGAATTCCATCCATGAGCTTCATGCCAACTCGAATTGGGAAGAGATTCGAATGTGTGCCACTTGTCCGTCAATTCCTAGCCTCCTCCTTCACTCAATTTGAATGGATGACTCTTTGGCTGCCCTAACTCCCTTGTGCACCCTATTGGAGGCTATTTTTAGCCCTGACATGTCATATATGTCAGATGTCAACAATCAGGTCTGATTTTTGTCATAAGTGTCGTAGCATCTTCATCATTGTTGTCATAGAAGCTAGGGAATCTAGCCCAAGTGTCCCAATAACTCCAAGATGCCTCTTCCTCTTCTACGAGAGTTACTCTTCCTCTCAATTTCGACCCTCATTGAGTCATGCCAAGTATTTTTCCCTTCCAAATCCCCCAAGAATGTTGGAATCCACCTTGGATTCAAATGGGTGAGAGTGGGATGCCATGTGGCATGGGGAATCTTGCTGGAGTGGGCCCCACACCTCCAATGTGCCCTCATGACCAAATGCCACCTTATTTTCCAATCTTAAATATTTATTTATTCCCCATTTAATATATTTTTTCAAGCTAATGTCCATTTGGGGGTTTTATAGTTCCCTTATACCAAATCTAATGTTTCCACCCCAACCTAGGAAACTAGTAGATTGGTGGAATTTTCTCTTCTTGAGATTTATTTGAATGGGTACATTACAACTTTTCACAACGTTTTTTTTGATATCCAAGGCATGGTCTATCACCGACAGTTCATCCTCAAAATATTTCTCACTAATACGTGCCAATTCATAATCAATGTTAAAGTTTTCAACGACATATAGGTGGGAAAAATTCACCTATATGAAAATCCCATCATGTTTGTCAAGTCCAACAACATGCTCACAATTGTACCGAAACCTTATCTTTTCACCAGGTTCCAAATAAGGCCTAATCAAATACTTTCCATTATCATGGACTTCTCTTTATGATTACTCATTTGCATATACCTCACATTGTCAATTTTGTGTGACGAACACTGTTTGGTAAAAATAGGCTCAGGCATTTCCTATACTCCATCTATTATTTGTAGTGACATTGTACTTTATTTGTCACCAGTTTCAAGAGAAGAATGTAAGCTTGCATAATTAATATTGTTGTGATGATTATCAATCCACCCAACTACAGAATAAATTGAATCCTCATCTTTGAACTTTTCTTCTTCATCATAAAAGTTTTCTTCATCCTCTCTAACAGTATAACTTAACTAGTTTTGATTGGAACCAACAATAGACAAGAGAAGGAAAAATGAATTATAACCAGGATCACTCATATCCATGCCAAATCTAGTATTTTCTGCTGGAATTATCTTGTCTTCTTGAAAACTTTTAAGCACATTCCCAATTGTGTATACTTTTACCTTCAACCGTTCACATTTTTTGCGCATACGATAGGGTCCTTCCATAGGGAAAAGCTGCCACTCAGGTTATTAATAGTTAACAAAAATCTTCTTCATTGTCCATATTTAATGCTCATTTATAAGCTGTTGAATATCATAGTGCCATTCACTTTTTGTTGATGTATTTGTAACTTCGGAATGTATTTCCTATATGTATATTGTATTCCTATAGAGATGTTATTATTCCTCTATACGGAAGTGTCGTCATTTATATTGTAAGTGTCGTAACTTATACTTGATGGGTTATTAGACCACCTTGGTGGGGTCGGCCCTGTATAAGTCATGTGGGTCAAAGGGTTATTAGACCACCCTATTGGGGGTCGGCCCAGTCAGCATTATGTTATGTGGTTAAGTTAAGGCCAACATAGTAAAGGTTATTAGGCAAGTCAAGTCAAGTATAAATAGAGTGCAGGAGGCACTCTATTTCATCATTCACTTTCTCACTCATACTCTCATTGGAGAGTGGCACACTTGTGGAGGAGGAGAAGCTGTTGTTATGAGGAGACTATCTCTTGTACTTGGGTTGTATCATTTCTCTATCTATCTTTGAGGAAGTTGTGGGGTTTTTCACCTTCTTAGTTTTCCCCGGTGAAACTCTGTGTCTCCTGTGTGCTTGCATTATTGTGTCCATGATTGATATGCTGTACATGTTATTCTCTCAGTTAAGATCCTAGATCAGATTGAAATTTTTGAAAAAGTAACATGGTATCAGAGCTATCTTGAAAGAAGGCATGGTATGGCATTTATGACACTTGTTGCACTTGCGAAGCTAGGGCTTGATATAACAAAAAACAGTCATCGTATGACTTTCACTATAACTCCATTTCGGTGAGGTTTAAGAATATTAAACTCTTACAGGTTGAAGATAAGATCTCCATGTACCTTGTGTCCGAAGCACAACTTCTAATTCGTTTTACTTTGTGTTTTATGATCTGTACAATCTAGGGTTTTTGCCTCTTCCAGATCTCAGTCATAAACATGTGACCTAGGAAAAAAGGTCACAACTTGGGCTAGGAAGCTCCAAATGAAATTTCGTAAAAAGTGAAAGGTAGAGAATGGACTGTAGTTTCTTAGGTAAGGTTTTCAAAGGCTGAAGTTGAACCAGTGACACGTGGCACACCGTACAAGTTCGCTCTCCTGTTTTATCCCATAAACAGGTCACGTTGCGACACTTGGAATAACTCTATCTCAGAGAATCCAATTGAGGTTATACCTATGGGGTTGGAAAGATGACAGGTCAAGATACCACAGGTCAAAGGTTTAGACCCTGTGGATTCATAATTTCAGAGTTACACCAGAAAAAATCAGGTGCATATTTATGTCAAAACAAAATTGGATTTTGAGCACCTTCATTCATGGCTCCGGGAATTAGGGTTTCGGAGAAAGTTGGTATTTTTGTAATCGGAGACCACGGCTGAATGCTACTCATCAAAATCGAAATTTATAGACCAATATCAAATTTTTTGGTTGGGTAGAAGGCCGATCTTGATCAAACCCTAGTTCGGGACTTCGATCGAAAAAGTGAAAAATTAGGGCTTGTACAAAAATGGGAATTTTTGAAATATGTGACCATAGCTAGAAGCTCCTTGGAAAAATCAAATTTTAGAGCTTTGTATCAAACTATTTGGTTGGGTGAAGCTCCGGGAAACTCAAACCCTTATTCAGGGTCCTCCCCAGTGAATCCAGAAATCTAAAAGGCAAGTTTGAGGGGTGAAACTTTGCAGTTTTCAAATTCCGAGTATACCAGCTTGACCAGCTCAGAAATGCACATCTTTCTATCCTTTTAGAAGTTTGAAATTCAAAGTTTGAATTTTTAGGGTTTCTCTGACAAACCCTAATCTAGCTCCAGATCCAGTTTTTGCAAATCAAAGTGGGTTGGGTTAATCCTAGAAGAGAATGGATTAGTCACTTGCATAAGTGAAGAAGTTCCTGTTTCAGAGGGAGTTGAGGCTAAGGCCTTACATAAGAAGATTACAAGCAATCTCGACAGGTATGACTTATCCAGGTATGTTTTGAGATCTGTTCATGATTAAGTCTATGGTATGTTTGTCTTCATTAAGGTTAGTACAATCTTGATTAACTTTAGACTTGTTGTATCACCTTAATAAAATTATGAATGCAGATATTCATTGATTAGGGTTTTGAAACTTATGATTGTACTAATGCATTGTGGTGTTGTATGAGGTTGATGTTGTCCGCTAACATGAAAGGTACATCAAGAAAGACAAATCATGTTCTAGTTCAAGAACATATGACTATGGTGACATGAAGACAAAGATTTATCCATTGTCATGGATCACATAGAAGATCTACTTATGAGGTATGTATAATTTGGTTCTACAATGCTTAACCTATGAGATATGTAGGTTACTAGCACAAGTCATTGAAGAGAACAAGAAGACATTACTAGACATAACTAGCAAATCTGATAACCAGGTATGTTTTTTCTATATCAAGTTAGAATTCTACCTTGTGTTAGGATCTTATACTGTTGTATGGTTGATAATGATTATTCATGAAGTTAGAAATATAAGTAATCAAGGGTAATCCAGGAAGCAAAGATCAAGAGGGAGCACACTCCAGTAGCTCATGCAAGGAAGCAAATATTGAGAGGGAGTCCACCCTACAAACAAACAAAGATAAGTATTTGAATTGTCATTTCTTGTATATTTGATTGTTTAAATAATACTGTTCAATAATGTATATACTTATGTTCCTAGACTTAGGTTGTGTATTATGCATATTAGAATAATTACATTAATGAACAATATACTACTAATATGCATGTAATGGGTAAGTGGCCTATGGCACTGTACAACATTCCATTGCTACTTATCTAGAATGAAACCTCTTTGCTGACATGTTGGGACCTGTGCACACTCTTAACAATGTTCTGGTAGAGATTGGAAGGCATCTAGAAAGTTACGGGATATGGATAAATGTTGTATTGAAGCATTGGCTAAAACAATTGCATGACTGTATGACATATTTATTTATGTGTAAGAAATTGTTCTGAAAACTATGAGATGTTTCTAATCATGCAATTTAACTTGTCTTGTAGGAAAGATTGTATACCATCACCTACAAAAGAAGGACTACAACATTTGTTCCAGTAACAAATCTATCTATTGAAGATATTGAAGTTCCCGGGATCCGGGATGAAGTAATGGAAGAATGCCATGATCCGTCGATCATGAAGAATGATGGTTGGGATGTGGTCCCAGACCAGAAGGGAAGTCTGTTGTGACTTCCAAGTGGATCTATAAGATCAAGCATGCTGTAGATGGTAGCATGGAGAAATAAAAAGCGAGGTTGTAGCTCGTGGCTTCTCCCAGAAAGAGGAATTGATTATGAATAGACTTTTGCTCCTATAGCCAAATACACTTCCATTAGATCAGTACTTGCTCTGGCTGCAGTGATGAAATAGAAGTTACACCAGATGGATGTCAAGACAGCTTTCTTGAATGGTGTAGTCGAGGAGGAAGTGTATGTGGTGCAACCACTTGGTTTTGAGACACATGACATATAGTCATATGTGTGCAAGTTGAAGAAAGCCTTGTATGGCTTGAAGCAAGCTCCTAGGACTTAGTATGGTAGGATAGATAGCTTTCTATCCAGTTTGGGCTTTACCAAGAGTAAAGCGGATTCCAACCTTTACTACAAGGTTGAGGAAGGCAATCCAATGATACTACTATTGTATGTGGATGCCCTATTTGTAACAGGTGAGGATAGATTGATTGCCGACATGAAGAGGAAGCTTGCTGCCAAGTTCGAGATGAAGAACTTGGGGATGATGCACTATTTTCTAAGCATGGACGTGTGGCAGAGTGCAGATGGGATCTTCCTTGGACAAGGGAAGTATGCAGTAGAGATCCTGAAGAGATTCAGGATGATGGACTACAAGGCCATGGCCACACCTATGGTATCGAACCTGAAGCTTCTGCGTGATGCTTCATCTGAGTTGGTTGATGTCACTATGTATCGTTAGATGATTGGGTCCTCTATGTACCTGACGAACATGAGACCAGATATTTGCTTTGCGGTGAACACATTGAGCCAGTTCTTGACGGATCCAAGAGGTGTTCACCTAGTTGCTGTAAAGCATATTCTGAGGTACCTGAAGGGTACTGTTGATTATGGGCTCAAGTATGATGCGAATCAAAAGTTTAACCTACACGGTTATGTTGATTCAGATTGGGCAGGCAGTGCTGTAGATAGGAAGAGCACTTCTGGGTGCTGCTTCAGTATGGGACCAGGTGTGATCTCTTGGTTTAGCAGGAAGCAGTCCTGTGTATCACTGAGTACAGCCGAAGCAGAGTATGTTACAGATTGTTCAGCTAGTTGTGAGGCAGTATGGCTCCGGAAGCTACTGTCTGAGCTATTTGATCTCCTGTTGGAGGCTACTGGTATCTTTTGTGACAACCAGAGTTGTGTGAAGCTGTCTGAGAACCCGGTGTTCCACGACAGGTCGAAGCACATTGAGATCAAATATCACTATATCAGGGATATGGTGTAGAAAGGAGTTGTGAAGCTCTTGTATGTTGCGACGGATGAGCAAGTTGCGGATGTGTTGACGAAACCACTAGCCAGAGTGAAGTTCGAGTACTTCAGAGAGAGGCTTGGTGTTCTTTAGATTGACGACACTTCGATGAAGAAGTGATGGACACATTTGCAGGAGCCATTCCAAGCATGGTGAGAGGAGGATCCTTCCCATGGCTGTAGATGTAAGCACTGGATGATGAGCATCATGACGATGCTCCAGTTACTGCTCTGTATATGCATCATGTTGGATGCTTGTTATGATCAGTAGATGATGTATGTTGATATATATCAGGTGGATACATTGTATGATCAGGTGGATCATGTATCTGTGTATGTATCAAGTGGATACATTGTATGATTAGGTGGATCATATATGATGATATGTATCAGGTAGATACTTGGTATGCATCAAGTGGATGCATTGTATAATCAGGATGATCATAGATGACGAGATTCAGTATGTTGCTCCAGATGACATGCATCAGGACGATGTAGTGATGATGACCGGGATGATCATGTACATCAGGATGATGTATGGTGAGTATCAGGTTGATACTCCGTGGTCGTGGACAGGTTGTGCAAGGGTAGCATGTAATAAGTCCTGGAGATCTGGACAGGATGAAAAGGCCTCAGATGCTCTTTAGAGATCTTGCTTGGCAAGACACTCTTTTAAGGTTTTGCTAGACCACATGTAATAAGTCCTGGAGATCTGGACAGGATGAAAAATACCTCAGATGCTCTTTAGAGATCTTGCTTGGCAAGACACTCTTTTAAGGTTTTGTGGGGACCACATGTAATAGGTCCTGGAGATCTGGACAGGATGAAAAAGGCCTCAGATGCTCTTTAGAGATCTTGCTTGGCAAGACACTCTTTTAAGGTTTTGTGGTAGGGGTCACATGTAATAAGTCCTAGAGATCTGGACAAGATGAAAAAGGCCTCAGATGCTCTTTAGAGATCTTGCTTGGCAAGACACTCTTTTAAGGTTTTGTGACAGTCACATGTAAAAGATCCTGGGAGATCCGATAGGTTGAGCTGTGTGCTTGTAAAAGGCTTGGGATGCTCTTTCGAGGTTTTGTGACGCACGTAATAAGTCTTGAGGATTCCGCAGTATGGTCAGTGATGTTAAGATCCTAGTGGACGGCCTTCACTAACATCTTGAGGTTTTGGTGTAACGGTTTGTATCATTTGGTATCAGAGCCTCCACCCAGGTTCAAGTCACAGAGCGGGTGGCAACGTCGGCATTGCAGTGTTCGCTCGAGGCTCGTACGACGCAAAGGGGACACCACTGTACGGACGCACATCCAGCCCAGAGTCTGGACTGCGGAGCGTGGTGGGATGTTAAGATCCTAGTGGGCGGCCTTCACTAACATCTCAAGGTTTTGGTGTAACGGTTCGTATCAAGTGATGAAGACCTGCAGGTGGTGGGCCTACATCCAGTATGAAAAAAGACTGGCTTTGTAGAACTTCCTATGACGAGTAGTTCAGAGATTGATTGAGATAGCAGTAGCAGTGATGATGACGATGATTCAATGTCAATGATCCAGTGACGATGATCCAGAGAAGAAGACTTGTGCTAGAAGACCTGTGTCGAGAAATACCTTCCTAGTTAAGAGGGAGTGTTGATGTATTTGTAACTTCGAAATGTATTTCCTATATGTATATTGTATTCCTATAGAGATGTTATTATTCCTCTATACGGAAGTGTTGTCATTTATATTGTAAGTGTCGTAACTTATACTTGATGGGTTATTAGACCACCTTGGTGGGGTCGGCCCTGTATAAGTCATGTGGGTCAAAGGGTTATTAGACCACCCTATTGGGGGTCGGCCCAGTCAGCATTATGTTATGTGGTTAAGTTAAGGCCGACCTAGTAAAGGTTATTAGGCAAGTCAAGTCAAGAATAAATAGAGTGCAGGAGGCACTCTATTTCATCATTCACTTTCTCACTCATACTCTCATTGGAGAATGGCGCACTTGTGGAGGAAGAGAAGTTGCTTCTAGGAGA
Organism: Larix kaempferi; assembly: GCA_027924585.1. Taxonomy (NCBI): domain Eukaryota; kingdom Viridiplantae; phylum Streptophyta; class Pinopsida; order Pinales; family Pinaceae; genus Larix; species Larix kaempferi. The sequence goes on from BSBM01000123.1 coordinate 4,332,627, forward strand.
AGAATATCTCTTTTACTTGGGTTGTATCATTTCTCTATCTATCTCTGAGGAAGTTGTGGGGTTTTTCACCTTCTTGGTTTCCCTCGGTGAAACTCTGTGTCTCTTGTGTGCTTGCATTATTGTGTCCATGATTGATATGTTGTACATGTTATTCTCTCAGTTAAGATCCTAGATCAGATTGAAATTTATGAAAAACTAACACTTTTAGCATGAAGGATCCATCCATATTTGTCCTACCGCACAACTCTCAATTCTATAGAAATTGCTTCACGCACCAACTCGAAAGCACACCTACAATCAATCATTTGTTCCTAGTGTCTAGAATCTACTTTTGTATTTTCATGGGCCGTTCACATCATTTCTCTTTTTGATGAGCCTCCATGCCTTTTTTTCACACTCAAGTAAATTTTGTTGCACCTATATATATTGCATCCACATAATTGCAACTCAGTGTTCCAAAACCTTACAAATACTTTGTTTAGAATCATCAAGCCATTGATAAATTTTGTTTGAACATTTCCTAACAACTTATCAATGCCCCCAAGTAAAAAATCCAATGGTTGTCCCTGGTTTGGTTTGGCTACCAGTAGTTCCAACAATGCAACACGATGATTTATAATAAATACCTAATAACCTTAGCAACCATGCTTTTTGTATTTTTCCTTTGATCCCAAAACAATGAAATCAAATTCACACAAAGACAACACATAATATAAGTATCAAAATTGCTTGGGAAGAACATTAGCCCTTTTTGAGCAATCAATAATTGTATAACTGTGCATGTATTGACTCCAGAGGAATCTACAGTTGGTACACCAGCTACATTTTAAATTGTGAATGCTCTTTAGTATTTTTTAATGCACTGTTCCTAATTTTTGGATTCCATAATGATAAGTTCTTTGTCTATTATGTTTTAACTTTCGTGGAAAACATGTTATAATTTGTTGGCTACCACTTTTATCCATTGCATGTGTTCACTGCCTAGTATAAACTTCAGAGGATTATCTACGTGTCATGCTCACTTTGAAAGCTTAGATTTCCTTCTTTCATGTTCACTAGAGACATGCACATGCAACTTTTTCTGGAAATAAAACTTATGCATAAGCTATTATTGGTTTGCGAAGAAACACTACAATTTAGTTGATTATGCATTTACATTATGCTTTATGATACTTATGGTGCTATGTCTATGTTGTTGGCCAATTAACTATTTTTGCACATTTGTGCTTTTCAAAACACAATGTAAACATGTGCTTTTCAGTACACAGTGTAAACATGTAAAGAACCACATCCTATAACATGCACAATTTCAAAGCCTCACTCATTGTCAGTTTATGGTTTTGTGGAGACATGCAATTTCTCTAGAAATGATGATTTTGTAGAAGCTTGGAGGAATGTTTTGTACTAATTAAGAGTCTTCTTTTTAGACTTTGTTTCTGCATTTATAATTGTATTCTTTCTTCTAGACTTGCATCATGCTTTAATATATATTTGCTACCATGCATATTTCTCTCATGTTTGCAACATTTCATCCATTAAATTCAAATACTCGTTAATGCCATATGTTGCACATCTCTGGGACTTGCAAATATATGAGTTGGTTTTGAAATAATATTAGAGGCAAGATTAAGAGGGTTTGTCATGATTGCACATATACCACTGACACTCTTTTTTCTGCTGTTGATACAATATTTTGGTTACATTTTGGGGCTCATCCGTTATGATTGTAGAACATTTTTAGACTTGATTTCCATTTCAACAACATAAATGCATGAAGAATTCCCAATTTCAATTAATGGGTTGATTGAACCACTAGCAATATATACCACATCTTTGATTGTTTCAGTTGAGGAAAAAAGTGCTCCAAATGCTCGAGCTGACTACATAGCAATACTATCAGTTCCAATATTTAATAACTTAATAAAAGGGTTGATGATTTCTAGCCTTCTAATATTTTCACAAATATCTTTTCTTACACCAAAAACATCAGGAAGAATTGATGCAACATTTTCTTTAGTTTCTTCTCCAAAAGAACCAAGCATCTGAACTAGAGATTGGATACCTTTATTTGCAACACCTCCGTTCTATACGATCTCTTCATGAGATGCCATTGAAAATAATTAATCCAAAACCATTATCACATGGAATTTTGAGTTTGGTTTATTCCCTGAAAATAAAGCCACCACCTGGTTGACTGTGGCAACATCTGCATTTCTAATAAGATGCTTAAGCGCCTTGGGAAGCAACTTCTTGTCCTTTTGGACCATCATTTCTCAAGAGCCATAGGAGGGATGGAACAACATCTGCACTTTCAAGTTCTAAATTTTTTATGGGTACTTGTTGATTTTAAGTTTTGCTCTATGAGAAAATTGTCAATTGGAAATCGAATGTTCAATGTGCATACAATTGTTGATCATAGTGCAAAGAGTTGTGTGAATGAATGGTTTGGTTCTTAGGAATGGTTAATTATTACTCATGACTTGATTTCTGTGTATTATTTAATCAATCCAATTGCACACCTAACTTGAGCCCTAATGTTGATATGGGTTATAAGGGATTCCAATGTGGTGCTTATTGTAAGTCAATTGCACATATGAGCTAAATTATCGCTACCTTGGGCAATTGACAATGGATTCCAGTGGTTCATGTCAACCACACATGTTACATGGGATCCACAATTGCATTGGGTTCTTGTAAATAACAATTCTTTTTGGAAGACGATGGGGAATTACCAAACATTAGTTGAGAGTTGAGACTCAGGAGTCAGTTTACATGGAGTCATGCTAATTGCATGCATAACATGGGAACTAGTACATGCACATGTTCTCTTGGATTTCAGTATGATTCTTAGTGGAAGACAGTTGTGGGTCAGTTTCCATAACTTCAATTCCCGGGCTATGTCATTTAGTAGTTGGGAGTTTGAGTTCATTGGAAGTTGTGAGTTATTCTTTAACAAATTTCTACTTTTTTATGTTTAATATAAATAGCCTAAAGAGGAGTTCATCATGGAGGGATCATGTGCAGACATATACTCAGGTAGACCTACATATTTGAATTCCATTTCTATCTTAGTTGCTTTATATATTTTTTTTTACTTTGCATCTTTTTTCTTGTACTTGATGGCATTGCAACTTAGTTACAACACTTTCGATTGATTAAAACATTTGATTGAATTATATTCATTTTGCAGAGGATGAGCTTAAGATGAAAGTGGAGGAACTAGAAATGAATATTGTTGGATTGAGGCAAATTTGCTACTCCTTTCAAGAAAATATTTGGAAAACAAAAGCTAAAAAGGAGGTTCTGTAACTTTCCTTCATTCTTGATTTTGATATCTTAACTGTTGGTATTGGCTTGTGGCATCAAAATGGAGTCACTGGGTTAAAATTGTTCTTGATAGTCGTCTTCTTCTATTTATTTTAGTTCAGAACTAGATTTGATTTTGTGTAGTTACTGAACCATTAGATACTTGTTATGATACATAGGGGCAGTGTTTATATTTGTCATGATTATCTCCTTTTATTCATCCTTAGCTTGTAACCTTTTTAGTAACCATTTGATGTTTTTTCTGCAACTCAAGTGGTTAATTTCTCTTTGTAATACATGCAGTCACGCTAAATATTCTAAAATAAATAGAAGGCCATCAAGTAGTAGAAAAAAAAGCTTCTATTAACAATATAAATTGAAAAATATTTAAGGGAGGTTTCATCTATTAATAAACATGTAAGAGCAAATTGTTAGATATTTCTCATAGCTGGTATTTTTACAATTAGACAGTGTAAGAGTTGATTCAATGTGAAATTTGATTATTCTATTTAAGGGTTCTAGATCAATGGAAGAGCACCTACTTTACAGGCATGAGGTTGGTGGTTTGATTCCTCCGTGCCCTATCTACAGAAATCAATGACTAATTAAATGACTAGTTAACAACAATCAATGACTAGCTCACAACAATCAATGACTAAATAAATGGCTAGTTAACAACAATTAATGACCAACTAAATGACTATTTAACCGCAATCAATTACTAACTAAATGACTATTTAACCGCAATCAATGACTAAATAATTGACCAGTTAACAACAATCAATGACTAAACAAATGACCAATTAACAACAATCAATGACTAAATAAATGACCAGTTAACAACAATTAATGACTAAATATGCGACCAAACTGACTAATCAAAACAACCAATAAATGACTAAAACAATTTAGTCACATATTTAATCGCGTTATAAGTGACTGGTAATAAATGACTATTAGTCACATGACTAAACTTAGTCATTTATATGCCAATTTTAGTAATTGTTTTAGTCATATAGTTCACTTTTTCTACTAGTGAAGTGCCTCTTGAGTATAACGAGGCATACCCAACACTAAATACCTCTTTCTAAACTTTTGTGTGTATTCTTGCACATTTTGACCCTTACCTTGTTTGAAGTTCTGCCTGTCCATCATAGCCTGCTGCATATAACCCAATGGATAGAATTGATTTTTCAACACTGCAGTAAACTCATACCATGAGGAAATAACATTACCTTTAGTAAGAAGATCCTCTTAAGTTTTTCTCTCCCACCAGATGACAGCGGTGCCACCAAGGCGGAGGGTGTCCAACTGGATTTTTGCTTCATCACCTACAAGTTTATGGATCCTGCAATATACTTCAATTTGTATAATCCAGTTATCCAATTTTTCAGCGTTAAGTTCTTCGTTAAACATGGGTAAATCAAATTTTACATCAAGCTTTAACAATTTCATATTAGCAATATCTTTCTGATGACCTTTAGAATGATGAGAATGAGAAGAAGAAGCAACACTAGAACTTGAACTTGAACTTGAAGGTGAAGATGGAGGTTCAGGAGGGCTTCCTCCATTTCCATGATTCACTGAAGCATTATCCTCAACTTTTTCCTTCTTCTTTTCACTCTTATCCAATCTCCCTTGATAATATGCAAACAACTTCTCAACCATTTTTGACATTCTGTAGAAGGCTTTATGGAAAGCCTTATCGGGCTCTGGACGGGCATCATCATCTACCATTTTCTTCCTTTGGATCATACGTTCAATTTATGGATCAAAAGGCACAAGCTCTCTTTCTCCTACCTTAAGCTTGCTCCTAGTAATCATTCAAACACTCACAAATCTATGGTTAAGCAGGCCCTAATACCAAACACGATTTGAATTTTCAGGATCGTTAATTAACCAAGATTTATGTGTGAATACTTCAAATGTTAAAATTTGAAAGAAGACTTTAAAATGGAAACTTTAAAGAACCCATAAGCATAAAGAATGAAAAATAATAAAGATGCAAACCAAAATCTGAGACAACAGCTGATAACGGAGTTTGTCCATAAAAAACTACGTCTATGGGCCCATTCCACTGAGACCGATTTTATTAATTTATTCAATTGCTGCAATTTAAATAAATGTTGAGGACACTCTAAAATTCAGACAACTTTCTGCAAAAACAGACTGCACCACTGCGTCCATCTCGAAAAATCATGAAAAATGGGTATAGACACTATATGGTTTGCCTGGGACCTCCCCTGGAACACTGTATGGACTAGTACTACCCACCTCGGGTTTCATGCCTACATGGAAATTCGTTCCCACTGTACTGTGCTCGGCCCTGGTACTAAAAACGGTTTAAATAACATGGCGTGGTTATTTTTGGCGCCCATGGGTAACGCGCCCAATTGGGGATAGGATCCACAGTAAAGTTTTAAATATTATGTGCGGATCCGTACCAAATGTGTGGGCCGTAGCCCATTGGTAAGGCGTGGAAATGGTGGAGTAGAGGTCTCGGGGTCAAACCCGCGGACCTCGCTCTTTTATACATGTAACATAACAAAATAAAACGTGGCCTGTAAGCCCTGTCGTTTCTCTTCCATTGGTAATATAACATATCACGGGGCCAAGGGATTAGCCCTCGGATCGCCCCCTTTTTCATTGAACAAATCATTCAACAATAAATAGGAGTCGATAGGAGGTCAGGGGTTCAATCCCCCTCCCAACCATATATTTTGGTTAATAAAACCATATTGTGTCCAACCGAACTGCGACATGGTAGTCTCCGGTTGGTCCACATCATTTCCAAATGTACAATCACCCTGCAAGGTGTCACCATATAACAGGTCCATGTCACTGCCATGTAATGATGACTCAACTACAAGATGCGCAGTCAACTACTGCGTGGTGCTCTCTGAGTGTGCCATGTCAGCACCGTATAGGCCATGTGGAACCCCCTTTTTTCCATTTTACATATTTTACCAAAATTTTAGGAAGCAATATCCTTCGCATTCAGAGTTCGTTTTTGATGAAACACGCGTCGTCAGAAATCTCTCAGCGATCCCTATGCAACGACATGCTTCTGTTCAGCATTTGAAGACTTTGATTTTTGGTCATTTGGGAGATCCTCTTGGATCATACTCAGTAATTGCATGATTCTGCAGTTGCTTGATCCTTGTGTCAAGGATTGTTTCATGCTCTAATATCAATTTATTGTCTTCATCAATCTCTGGTAAAACAGTCTAGATTGGAATCTTGCCACCAAATGCATTTTTTAGGAAAGAAACATGGAACACTGGATGTACACGTGAAGATGGAGGAAACTCAAATTTATAATCCATACATCCAATACTCTACAACACCTTTTAGGGACCATATTACTTGGGTGCTAATCTATTCCTTCTTTTTCTACTCAAGGGACATCTGTTTGTATGGTTGTAATCTCAAACACACCCAATCTCCCACTTCAAATTTCCTTTCACTACGATGTTGATATGCTTGTCGTTTCATCCTATGTTGTGCAATAGTTAAGTTATCTTTAAATAGTTGGAGAACCTCTTGTTGGTGCTCTATGTGATCCTTCATTTCTTGAACCTTAGCTTTCTCTTTCAAGGATAATGTGATGGAAGGAGGCTGAGAGCCATCAAGTGCCATAAATGGTGACATTTTTGATGAATTATGGAAATATGTTTTGTACCACCATTCTACTATGGGTAACCAATTGACCCATTATGTTTCTTTATCATATTAAAAGCAATGGAGATACATTTCTAGGCATTTATTCACAATCCCATTTTTCCCATCAGATTGAGGATGGTAAGAGGAGTTGTGAGCCAATTGAGTGCCCAAACAAGAAAATATTTCCTTCAAAAAATTACTGGTGAAAATTTGATCTCTATCACTTAAAATAATCTTGGGGGTTCCATGTAGCATCTAAATTGTTTCCATGAACATTGCAACTACTGTTGTACTTGCTTTAAAAGGATTAGATCAAGAGTATAAATGGGTATACTTTGTTTGTTGATCCACTACAACCATGATTACAGTATTTCCTTTTGACTTTGGTATACCTATGATAAAATCCATTGAGACCTATTTCCAACATTGGCTTGGTATGGCTATTGGCTATAGAAGATCGGGTGTCTTGATTGTCTCTCCTTTTTTATATTGAAAAACCAAACATTTTGCCACAAAATTTTGGACATTAGTTCTAGGACCTTCCCAGAAAAAAATCCTTCTTGATCTTATGGTAAGTTTTGAAGAAGCTTGAATGTCCTCTTACAGGAGAAGTATGCAATCCAAAAAGGACCTTCTGTTTGAGTTGAGAATTCTTACATAAATAGATTCATCCTGGTACCATAGTGAATCATTTTTCCACACAAATTTATCTAGTAAATTGGGGTCCTCTTGTCGTTGTTGAATTATCTTTTATGATCTTTGATCTTGTTTCCATTTTGTGCCCACTTCTTCCATACAATCAGATAACGTAACGTAAATAGCACATAGTAGTCCCTCTATGTCATGTTCTTTTCTTGAAAGTGCATCTGCCACCACATTCTGTTTTCCTTTATTGTATATGATTTCAAAGTCATAACCTAGCATCTTTTTAACCCACTTTTTTTGCTTTTCTGAAGATAATCATTATTCCAAGAAGTACTTAAAATTGTCATGATATGTTCTGTTGAGATATTGTAACTTCAAAGAATATTATAATTGTACTTTATTATTCCGGAGATGTTTCATTCCTCCGTGAAGATCTTATTGTATATCCGGAGATGTTTATTCCTCCGTTGGAATGTGGTAACTCGGGTTATTAGACTTCCCTAGTGGGAGTCGGCCCTGTATGAGTTATGTGGGTCAAAGGGTTATTAGACCACCCTAGAGGGGTCGGCCCAGTCAGTTGTAGTGGGGTATTTAACCTATTGGTTAAATACGAGCCTACGTGTTCTTGTGTAAAAGACAAGTCGAAGTAGTGTATAAATAGAGAAAGTGTATTCCTCATTTGACACACACACTCACTTGAGAAAGGCGCACTTGTGGAGGAGAGGTCTGCTATGGTGGAGGAGGAGATCATGTCTTTGGTTTGCATATTTGTATATTGCTGGTCATCTATATTGAGGAAGCTTTGCTGGGTTTTCTACCCCATGAGGGTTTCCCAGGATAAATCTGTGTCTCTTGTGTTTATGCTATGCTTGTTGTTTCTTCAGTGATCCTGTATATGCTATTATTGTGAAATGGAATGTAATGCTGCTATTTTCTGTCTTAGCATATTAAATCTTAACATGGTATCAGAGCTAACCTGAAGGAAGACAAGGTATGGCACTTACGACAATTTGAAGGTTAGGGTTTTATATAGCAAAAACCAGTCATCGTGGAACTTTCGCTATAAATCCATTTTGGCGAAGGTTCAGGATTTGAAACCTTTACAAGTCGTAGATAACATCTCCAGGTATCTTGTGTCCAAAGGGAACCCTCAGATTCGTTGTACTTTGTAAGTTATGATCAGTACAAGTTAGGGTTTCTGCCTCTTCCAGATCTCAGTCAAAATCAGGTGACCTAGGAAAAAAGGTCATAACTTGGGCTAGGAAGCTCCAAATGAAATTTCGTAAAAAGTGACAGGTAGTACACAGATTGTAATATCTCAGGAAACGTTTTCAGAGGCCGAAGTTGAACTAGTGACACGTGGCATTCCGTACAAGTTCACTCTCCTGTTTTATCCCATAAACAGGTCACGTTGCGACACTTGGCATAAATCTCTCTCAGAGAGTCCAATTGAGGTCAGACCTATCAGGATGGAAATATAACAGGGCGAGATATCTTAGGAAAAGTTTTCAGAAGATGAAGTTCAAACAGTGACACGTGGCACGCCGTACAAGTTCGCTCTCCTGTATTATCCCAAAACAGGTCACGTTGCGACATTTGGCATAACTCTCTCTCAGAAAATCCAATTGAGGTCAGACCTATCAGGATGGAAAGATGACAGGTCAGGCTACTGCATAAAAAATTTTCAGACCATGTGGAGCAAAAATTTTGGAGTTATAGCAGAAACAATCAGGTACATATTTATGTCAAAACATAATTATTTTTGGAGCACCTTTATTCATGGCTTCCGGAATTTAGGGTTTCGAAGAAAGTTAGAATTTTTGGAATCGGAATCCACGGCTGAATGATACTCAAGAAAATCGAAATTTAGAGACCAAGATCGAATTTTTTGGTTGGGTAGAAGACCGGGCTTGATTAAACCCTAGCTCGGGATTTTGATCGGAAAGATGGAAAATTAGGGCTTCAGCAAAAGTTGGAATTTTTTGAAGTCTGTAACCACGGCTGGAAGCTCCTCAGAAAAATAAGAGTTTAGAGCCTTGGATCAAACCTTTTGATTGAGCATAAGGGTGGGCTTCATCAAACCCTAGTTCGGGATCCTGTCCAGAAGATCCAGAAGTTTCAAAGGCAATTTTGAGGGGTTAAATTTTGGAGATTTCAAAATTGAAGTATGCTAGTTTGATCAGCTCAGCAAGACACATCCTTCCATTCATTCGAAAGTGGGAGTTGAGGCTAAGGCCTTACATAAGAAGACTACAAGAAGTCTCGACAGGTATGACTTAAGGAGGTTCAGGTATGTCTTGAAATCTGATTCTTGATTAAGTTCATGATGTGTTTGTCTTCATATTATTTATTAGTACAATCTTGATTAATGTTAGAATTGTCTTATCACCCTAGTAACAGTATGAATGCATGTGAATGATCGAAGACATTCATTGATTAGGGCTATATGATTGTACTAATGCATTATGGTGTTGTGTGAGGTTGATGTTGTCTGCTTACAAGATACAGGTACATCACAAAAGACAAATCAAGTTCCATGACCATGACAACATGAAGACAAAGACTCATCCATAATATTTGTTCTACTTACGAGGTATGTATGACTTTGTTATATTATGCTTAACCTATGAGACATGCAGGTTCTAGCTCAGGATCTCTAAATCATTGAAGAGATTGTTTAGGTATGTTGTACATAACTAAGCAGGTATATTAATCCAGGTATGTTTACCTATGTCAAGTTAGAATCCTACCTTGTGTTAGGATCCCTTATATAAGTGTACTTGGTATGATTGGTTATGCTTATTCATAAAGTTAGTAATCAAGGGTTTATGCATATTATGTCTCTTATCTTGGTTGATTATTTAACTAACTAGATCAAACAAGAATATGCATGAGTAAAAGAAGAATTCCCTGAAACCTTGAATATTATCTATAATCATGACTATACATATTCAAGATTATTTAGAATTAGAATGTTTTGAGAATATACTAATGAATGTATGTTTGTGTATGAGATCATGAGGATGACACTAGTGCACACTTGAGCATGCACAGTGGTACAGAATGAATAGAAGTTCAAAAGACATATAGAAGATCAAGCGGGAGGCAACCACACAAACATAAAAGATAAGTATTTGAGTTGTTGCTTGTATGCATATTTGTATTCCTAGAATATATCATGCTGAGTGTAAACATTCATAGAGCATTGAACAGTATACTACTAATATGCATATGATTGGTAAGTTGGACAAACATTCCATTGTTGCTTGTCTAGAATGAAACCTCTTTGCTGACATGCTGAGAGATGTGCACACTCTCAATAGTATGTTCTGGTAGAGATGGAAGGCATCTAGATAGCCACTGTATGCATATAGGATATGGGAAAGTGTTGTGACAAAGTAAAGGTCAAAATAGTTACATAACTATGTAAATGATATCTGTATGCATAATAGGTTATCATGTCAATATGATTTGATGATTATGAAGTATTACTAATCATGTACTTAATTTTGATTTGTAGGAAAGATCATGATGAATGATGAACACTGAACAAGCAATGGATGTTCAACAAAAAGGATTTACAAATCAAACACACTATAGAAGGCTTGTGGCTAGAAAATTCTCTTAGAAAGAGGAAGAGAATCATGATAAGATGTTTGCTCCAAGTGGCTAGATAAGACCATTCTCTTAATGGTGTAATTAAAGAAGAAGTGTGAATCAGGTTCTGTATGGGTACCCAGGATCGATAATCAATTGATGAGCTTAATGATCACCATGGGTGATGAGGATCTAAACCTTTGCTACAAGGTTGAATATTGTTTCTATACACAGACGACATGGATGCAAGAAGGAACTCACCACAGAGTTCGAATGATATTGAGGCTCATATCAGTAGACCCATCTAACGAGAGATGGCACAGATAGATATGCAGAAGACCATTCAATGTAGAGTGTGAATGATGTTCAGTCACAAAGGGAGAATTGACAGTTTCTTGATAAGCTTGGGCTTTACCAAAAGTAAAGTTGTTCCTAACCTTTACCTTAAGGTTGTGGATGATGAACCTATCATACCATTATTGTATGACGATGATCTCTTTCTGACAAGGAATGAGAAACATATCATGAAAAGAAAGAAGAAGATGGCTGAAGAAATGAAAATGAAAAATCTCAGATTGATGCATTACTTCCTAGGTCTGGAAGTATGACAAGGCTCAGAAGGAATCTTTCTCAACCAGGGAAAGTATGCTGAGAAATATTAAAAGGACTTGATGTGTTGGAATGGCCACTCTTGAAGTTGTTATCAGATGACTCATCAGAGTTAGTGGATAGAACTCTGTACAGACAAAATATTGAGTCATTGATGTGTCTAACAAATACTAGGTCAGATATATGCTTTGCTGTGAACACCTTGTGTCAGTATCTAGTGGAAAACCAGATGTGTTCACCTGTTAGTTGCAAAGCGTGTGATGAAATGCCTAAAGGATACGATAGATTTTGATCTATGTTATCTTAGAGATCATGACTTCAGATGGCTACACAGATGTTGATTGGGCAGAAATTGTATCAGATAGGAAGAGCACATCGAGAGGATGTTACTGTTTGGGATCAACTATGATCTCATGGTTTAGAAAGAAGCAATATAGTGTGGCTCTTAGCACAAGCAGAATATATGGCTTCTTGCTCTGCTAAGTTATGAAACAGTATGGCTTCAGGATTGTTTGACTTAGAGATAGACCCAACTATGATCCTATGTGACAAACAAAGTTGTATCAAGATGGCAGAGAATCTAGTGTTCCAAGATATAGTGCAGAAAGGAACCAAAAGTTTGAATTTGTAACAAGTTACCAATGTACTAACCAAACTTCTACCGATCCGATGTACTAACCAAACCTCTACCTCAAATAAAGTTTTTCGAGACAAACTTAATATAGTTCAGAAGGACCCTCCTCGAAAGGGGGAGTGATGTGATAACTCATGATGAGATTGCCTGCATCGACAATGAGGTCGATGATGAGGATACCTATATTAGTGATGCCGACAGAGAGGTTGGTGGATGGTCCTTAGACAGGGTCAAAGGTGACAAGGGGATTGCATCATCCTCGAACATATGTTCTAAAGAGAGCTGTAGACGTATGTCTTCGAGAATGAAGTCCTTGGTGGACATGATAGGATTGCATCATCCTCAAGAGAGCCGTAGACGTATGTCTTCGAGAATGAAGTTCTTGGTGAACATGTGAGGGGATTGGATCATCCCTGGACTTTAGTACTAAAGAAGAGCCGTAGACGTATGTCTTCGAGAATGAAGTTTTTGGTGAACATGTGAGGGGATTGGATCATCCTTGGACTTCAGTCCTAAAGAAGAGCCGTAGACGTATGTCTTCGAGAATGATGTCCTTGGTGGACGGTTGAGGATTAAGTCATCCTTGGACGTAGGTCCTAAATGTACGGTGGAGGATTAAGTCATCCTTGGACGTGGTCCTAAATGTACGGTGGAGGACTAAGTCATCCTTGGACGTGGTCCTAAATGTACGGTGGAGGACTAAGTCATCCTTGGACGTGGTCCTAAATGTACGGTGGAGGACTAAGTCATCCTTGGACGTGGTCCTAAATGTACGGTGGAGGACTAAGTCATCCTTGGACGTGGTCCTAAATGTACGGTGGAGGACTAAGTCATCCTTGGACGTGGTCGTAAATGTACGGTGGAGGACTATGTCATCCTTGGACGTGGTCCTAAATGTACGGTGGAGGACTATGTCATCCTTGGACGTGGTCCTAAATGTATGGTGGAGGATTAAGTCATCCTTGGACGTGGTCCTAAATGTACGGTTGAGGATTAAGTCATCCTTGGACGCGGTCCTAAATGTGCGGTAAGGATTGGATCATCCTTGGACTTTGGTCCTGTGAACTGAGCCGTAGACATGAGGTCTCCGAGAATTGATAGGACTGGATCGTCCCTGGACTTCGGTTCAAAAGGTACATGATAGGACTGGATCGTCCCTGGACTTCGGTTCAAAAGGTACATGTTAGGACTGGATCGTCCCTGGACTTCGGTTTAAAAGGTACATGTTAGGACTGGATCGTCCCTGGACTTCGGTTCAAAAGGTACATGATAGGACTGGATCGTCCCTGGACTTCGGTTCAAAAGGTGCATGACTGGATTGTATCATCCATGGACCTATGTCCTAAAGAGAGCGGGATTGATCATCCTGTAATATGATCGTGTGTGTTGCAGGATATGCTGCTATGTATTAGTGAGAATACATGCTTTTGATGATAGATGTATTAGTGAGAATACATGCTTTTGATGATAGATGTATTAGTGAGAATACATGCTTTTGATAATAGATGTATTAGTGAGAATACATGTTTTTGATGATATATGTATTAGTAAGAATACATGTTTTGATGATAGATGTATTGGTGTGGATACTAATACAGATGATCCAGATGATGTAGATCATGATGATCCAGATGCTGTAGACCGAGATGATCCAGATGCTGTAGATCGAGATGATCCAGATGCTGTAGATTGAGATGATCCAGATGCTGTAGATCGTGATGATCCAGATGCTGTAGATCGAGATGATCCAGATGCTGTAGATCGAGATGATTCTGATGCTGATAATCATATGATGACGATGCTGATGATCGTGAGGATCCAGATGTTGATGGTGTTGTAGCTGTTCGAGTGCTGCAGAAGATAAAGACTCAGTACTGAAGATGTTGATGTTCCAGTATTGAAGATATTCCAGTAACTGCTTGAGTTACTGATGATGTTGAGAAAGCTTCCAATGATTTATAGATGTATCATGTATGATGTTGATGATTCCTTGCTCGTGCAGATGCTGTTATAATATCTTTCTCGTTAAGGGGGAGTGTTGAGATATTGTAACTTCAAAGAATATTATAATTGTACTTTATTATTCTGGAGATGTTTCATTCCTCCGTGAAGATCTTATTGTATATCCGGAGATGTTTATTCCTCCGTCGGAATGTGGTAACTCGGGTTATTAGACTTCCCTAGTGGGAGTCGTCCCCGTATGAGTTATGTGGGTCAAAGGGTTATTAGACCACCCTAGAGGAGTCGGCCCAGTCAGTTGTAGTGGGGTATTTAACCTATTGGTTAAATACGAGCCTACGTGTTCTTGTGTAAAAGACAAGTCGAAGTAGTGTATAAATAGAGGAAGTGTATTCCTCATTTGACACACACACTCACTTGAGAAAGGCGCACTTGTGGAGGAGAGGTCTGCTATGGTGGAGGAGGAGATCATGTCTTTGGTTTGCATCTTTGTAAATTGCTGGTCATCTATATTGAGGAAGCTTTGCTGGGTTTTCTACCCCATGAGGGTTTCCCAGGATAAATCTGTGTCTCTTGTGTTTATGCTATGCTTGTTGTTTCTTCAGTGATCCTGTATATGCTATTATTGTGAAATGGAATGTAATGCTGCTATTTTCTGTCTTAGCATATTAAATCTTAACATGTTCTTACCTTGAAGTGTCTTCCTATTAGGTAAGATCACCATTTATTAATTACATGCAATAGTTCCAACATGTCCTTTTCATAAATTGGGTTGAGTAAGTTTTTTCATTCAAGTTGGAAGATTTTAAAGGAAAGGGGCCTTCCTTCTTGCATCAAAACTGCACCAATTCCATGTCTCGAGGCATCACATTCCACAATAAAGGTTTTTATGAAATCAGGCGTGGCTAATAGAAGAGTTGTACACATAGACACTTTAATTTTTTCAGAATCTTTGGTTTCTTCTAGAGTAAAAAATAATGCCTCCTTTTTCAATAATCTTGTTAGATGTGTTGCTATTTGACCATAATTCTTTAGGAACTTGTGGTAGTACCTTGTCAATCTTAAGAATCCTCTAAGATTATTCAAGGTTGTAATAATTGTCCTTTCCATGATAGCCTTTAATTTTGTTAGGTTCCACTTTGACACTTTCATGAGATACAATATGATCCAAATATTCCACTTCTTGAATCCTAAAGGCACACTTAGAAGGATTGGAATATATTTGGTGCTCTTACAATAGTCTTAAGACCTTGTCAACAAGTTGTACATGCTCTTCCCAAGATTTGTTATAGATTAGTATATTATAAAAAAATAGTAACACACATTTTATAACGAAGGGTTCAAAAATAGAATTCATCAAGCTTCAAAATGTGGAAGGTACATTGGTAAGGCCAAATGGCATCACCATAAATTCACAATGACCTTCATGTGTTTTGAATGATATTTTCAGAAGCTCTTCTTTCCTCATTATGATTTGATGATATCAAGAACAAACTTCCAACTTAGTAAAGAAAAATGCTGCACGATAATTCATCTAATAATTCATCAATTATAGGGATATGAAACTTATCTTTAATGGTCATCTTATTGAGCTCTCTATAATTTGGACACATACACCATGAAACTTCCTTTTTTTGAATCATCACCACTGGTGTAGATAAATCACTTTAGATAGGTTGAATGATGCATGTATCTAACATTTCTTGAACCATATTTTCAATCTCACTATTTCGTGCATATGGGTACATGTAGGGTCTAATGTTAGGTGGCACACTTCCTGGTTGCAAGTGAATATGTCATGATCTTGAGTAGGTGGAATACCTTTATGCATCAGTCCAAATACCTTAGAATTATTATTAATAACTTATTGAATATACAATGGAATAAATGGTATATATGCTTTTTTTTTAATATTTTTCTATCTTGAGAGCATGATGAGTGCTAATGCCATCCAATGCATGATAATATATGGTTAGAGCAGTATCTTCTAGATCTACCTCTTGATATTGTTCTAGTTCTGGATGTTCTTCCTCTTCACATTCTATGTAGAATAATTTATTCTCACTACACTTATACCCCTTACTATACTTTCTATCACAATTGAAACATAGTCCCTTTTCTCATATTCTTTCATGCACTTGTTGAAGCATCAACCTTGTTGGTTGAGTGAGGTTGGGGAAGGAAACATTACTTCAGTATAGGTGTTAATAGAAACCCTTCTAGTAGCCATATTTCACTTTCAACTTTCCTTTCCAAATTTAAAATATTGTCCAATGATTTAGGTTCAAAGACACCTACCTCATGTTGAATGCTCTCCTTTAAAGTGACTATAAAGAGATCCAACAAATTGTATGTTGGCATCGTGGTCAACACTGGGGGGTGAATCAGTATTGAGGTTGTTTGTTATTTTTATTTCATCAAAATTATTCATTCATTATTTCTATTGAAAATATGCATCGAATACAAACATAAATAGTTAAGTAGTACATAGAACACACATACATGAAGTGGAAACCCAAATGGGAGAAAACCACTTGGCAAATGTTACTTTCAAAAACACAAATTTGTTACGATATTTACAGGAAAGCACATGCGAGGGACACCAATCCCATTTGTAAGCACGCACTTACAATATTTAGGCATCAACCTATTAGGAACCCAGTTGTTGATTCATTGAGGACACCAACTGTCCTATTACACCACAATTAAACCATTTGGAGGATAGCTTACCTTTGTATTTTCTAGGTCCTCCTTTTAGATTTGACAAAGAATGTGATTCTTTTATCTCGGATTCAAAGTTGGAACAATAATCGTATTTCTCTTCATAAATATTTTGTAGCTTGTCCCAAATTTGTTTGGATGATGCACACTTCTTTACCTTGTCAATTACGGAATCTGGTAAGCTACTCAAGATGGAACCCATTGCTTTTGTATTTTTTTCTCATGATTCCTTTGTAGCTTCTATATAACCTGTTGTGACTGATTCCCATATATCAAATCTAAGGGCCATCAAATATGTCTTCATTTTTATGCTCCATACTAGATAGTTTATTCCATTGAACAAAGAGCTCTGTCCGTGCCAAGACCAAATTACTCACAAGCCATATGTGTTCGAGATCTTCCTTCTAGTGGTTAAGCTATTTTGAAGGAACCTTCTCTGATACCAATTGTTGGCACACTGGTCAATACTGAGCAGGGGGTGAATTAATATTGAGGATATTTTTTATTTTTGCTTTATCAAACTTATTCATTCATTACTTCTATTGACAATATGCATTCAATACAAACCTAAATTTCTGAGCAGTACACAAAACACAAATATATGAAGTGGAAATCCAAATGGGAGAAGACTACTTTGAAAATGTTTACTTTCACAAACACAAATTTGTTACAATCTTTACAGGAAACCATCTGTGAGGAACACCAATCCCATTTGTAAGCACCCGCTTAGAATATTCATGCATCAACTTGCTAGGCACCCACTTGTTGATTTGTTGAGGACACCAATCCTCTTTGTAAGAACCCACTTACATTCTTTATGCACCAACCTTCCAAGCACCCACTTGTTGATTCGTTGAGGACACCAATCCTCTTTATAAGCACCCACTTACAGTCTTCAGGCACCAACCTGCCAGGCACCCAATTTTTGATTTGTTGAGGACACCAATCCTATTTGTAAGCACCCATGTACAGTATTCATATAACGTCCTCACCCATCAATTCGACCATGAAGGGGACATGAATGATCTATGGGGTTCTAAATTTCGCACCCATGGCCATATTATAAAATTCATAAGCATTTAAATGCATGTGCAGATGCATGATAAAATACAAAGTGGAAAGTAAATTCATTCCACACACACACAACATGCATATACTGGCATACTCATCATGTGCATAATGATAATAATAATAATTCATGCACATTCAACACGAAAATAAATTAACAAGTAGACATTTATCTTTTAATTGAAGTTGTCCAAGCAATTGAATATGGAAGAGCAACATTCCACCCAACCGTAGGCACTTTTTCCAACACTTTATCTCTTTGTTGAGAGGTCACCCTTGAGATGGGCTATGTATCCACTAAGGAGGAACTGCACAGGCTCACTCACAACCATCAGAACACATTCTCATGCTAAGCCAGCGCACATCTCGGTTTATCAAGCATTCAAAGACACAAGGGAGGTGAATGCTAAGCCAGTGAGCTCAACCACATAGGTACATGCATCTCAATTGGTCTCAGCTAGGCTTGGAACCTACAATACCTACCACACCCAACACAAGGAAGGTCCCCTTCTCTGCTACATAGTTCCTCAGGCGCCCCTTCCCTCCAGTTCTATTCAGGGTGGGCATAGAAAGGTCCAAGCTGCTATAATTTCATATATTTCCAGCCTTCACTAGGTTTATCAAGCAATTCCAACCTCTGATCCCTCTCAGGATTCAATTCTCTCTTGAATTCTCTGGTTTCTAGCCACACTAATTTGCAACCACGAAATTCAATTTCCAGGCTTCCAAATCTGGGTTCTCCCATGGATTTCTAGGCTTTTGACACTCTCAAATTCGACCTAGGGTTGACATATGGATTCCCCACTGGATTTCATGACCCACATGAGTTTCTAGGTGTTTTTTACAATCTAAAACATGGCTTATTCTCTGGTTACGATTTTTGTTATTCTCAATACTGGGAATGCATAACTTCTTGATAATTGGAGTCTGATTTCCCAACAATGGAATGTCAATCAAGGGAAATGAATTCCAATTAAGGAAATTGAATTCCGGGTCAAGTAAACTAAGCCGATAACCCAACATACGAATTTCTGGGCTCATCCCATGCTCCATTAAATTCATGAGCTGATTTGTCAATTGCCTTCTTACAACATAATTAAATATCAGCAAGGGAAGTCAAGATGGGTCCTCAAGACGACACTTGGAAATAGAGGGTTGAATCTCTCTCACACCTCCTCCTCTCCTTAGTGGGTAGAATAGTCCCTCATTTTTGTTGCTACCATAGCCATCTCTTGGAATTTTATTTTCATTGTAAATATTGCATTGCTTTTATAATTTCCCATGGATTACTAGCACATGGTTCACAAAATATTAAAATATATACCTTTATAATTCTAGGCATTCAATAGCGGGGCCTTGGCCTTGAGCTCGACACTAGGAATCATACATTACATTATCATGCCAATATGATCTAGGGGTCAAAATGGGGTATTGCATTCCTGTCCCCCTTGGAATAACACTATCCTCGGTGTTCACATGATTTCCCTGACTCGGGAAATTCATTATTTAGCTTCCATCTACTCACATGATGCCTTTATTTCTCGTCAACAACATCCATTGGATCTCTTCTCAATATTTATCTACTCATACTGAGCATTTCAAGACAACCACATGTCCGAATGCATACTTAAGATGCCTTCAAGGTCCTTGCATCCAACAATACCTATTCTCAAACAATAAGTAATTCACATGTCAAATTTCTTCTCATAGGATTCATTCCTTAACATGATTTTCATAACCATAGTCGAAGCACATACACATGTATATTCACATTAAATTAGCAAGAAGATGCAAAATGAACCAAATACTTATCTGCTTAAGCATCTTCCTTCAGCTCCACAGGTGTCCCATTTGAACTTCAGAAAACTATGGCACCCATAAGACCCGCCTCACCCAACACAAGGATTGTACCTCTTCTCTGCTGTACAGTCCCTTGAGTGTACCCACCCCTTCCATTTCTCTTCAAGGTGTGCATCGAAAGGTAACCAAGTTTCTGCAAGATTTAGATCACTTGTGCATACATGTAATACAAATGTTGAGACAACACGCTGGCTAGTATGCCACGACATTCAAATAACCAATGCCAAGCCAAAAGCTGACTGGGTTTATTAGGTATTTCATTAACCAATATGCTAAGCCAAATATCCGATTGGATTCATCAAGCATATGACAACCATTTCCAAGCCAACAAATCTAATGGGTTTATAAGGCAATAAAAAAAATACAACTACATGGACCCTTCTCTTATGCAAACTAGTGGTTTCTCCCCCCCCGGAACTCCATAGGTAACCCACTTGACCGCAAGCTAGCACAACCCCACAATACCCACTCACACAACATAAGGATGGTACCCCTTCTTTGCTACACAGTCCCTCAGGCATACCCATTCCTCCAATGCTCTTCAATGTGAGCGTAGAAAGGTTATCAATACCCATGCAAGCCTCCTGAGTACCCATGCTCTTACTAGATTTAATAACATTGCGGAGAGACAATCACATGTAAGGAATTTTCACAAGGTTTCTCAAACCCAAGCCACTCTTGGAATTCTTTTTTTTTACATTTTCAGCTTTAGAAGCCAACATCTATCCCACTGGCATATTTTCACCATCTCACCTGCATTACATATAAGCATGCAGTTCACATGATATATCATCAAAAATTTTAAACAAAATTTAAAGTTGAAGCAATACATGTTCCATCTCATTGCCATGAGATATTTATCATAATAATTTCATTTAGAAATTCTCAATTCTTTTTTTTTATATGGAAACTAGACTTCCCAATGTTGACTCAAACCCAGTCGACAGGGGTTCCCAGCGCTGTCGACACCCAGACCACCGCGATCTCCCTAAGCACCGGACCAAACAGGTTTTAACCCGTCTAGCAACACCTGCAGAGCATATGAGCTCTCACCCGAGGTGTTCAAGGGAGAGTTGACAGAACCATGTTTCTGCAGAATGAAGGAGGATGTTTGCGGCTCAAATACTTAACTTATTGAAACATTTCAGAAATAGATCTATGCATTTAACTCAGGAATGATTTATATTCATAGTATCATTCAACAGAACCATTCATCATCGTAGCAAATATAACAACAAAGCATTAATTGCAGCATGGAAACATCGCATCATTCATAGAATCATATCGCAACATGCATTACCACAAGTGAACAGAAGAAACACAGGGATTCCGCAAAACAACTCTGTCACATCATATTAAATCTGTGAAAACCCAGATACAAAAGGTTCAGTCTTCCTCTCATCCTCCGCAAAATACAGTTCTCACAGATATCTCTAGATCTCAGATACACAATCCCCCTTCCTACAACACTTACAATCCTACAACTATTTATAGGCTTCTGCCTTTACATTGCTTGTCCACTTACTAACAACTTCTTAACTGACACTTCAAGCAATTGACCCAAAATCTATCTAATGTGGTCCAAATGACCCAAAAACCCGCATACTGCGATACAACTGACCAAAAATTACATAAAATATCACCGTCTGTGCTTAAATTTCCGCCTTTCGCGGTATCGCAACACTCACGATGCTGCGATAATGACCCATCTAACCGCCTGCCAACAGCCCCCCAACACAATCTTGTGGTTTTCCCATGAGCCACGTCAACAGGACATGGTTTACTCAGACTCTTCGATGGCTGAACTATGTGGCTGCAACTGTTCTTGCTGTCTGGATCATGCTGTGTTGTCCTGCTCCTTCTGCTATACTGAATGTCGACTCACTGTCATGTACTTCTCACTCGAAAATGGTCATCCTCCAGCTTGTTGTCATGTACCTCTCAAAATCATCCTCCAGTCTCGAGGAATCTGGTGCAGACTGAGGAGAAGTTTACGAACAACGCCAAGGTGTGAAATACGCCAACGGCTCTGGCACATCTATTTCGCGCCAGTAAGCACGTACTACCGAGACCAGGGAGCTGCCACCCCCATCATCTTTGTGGTCGCAGGGACCATGAGGCTTCGAACCACCACCATATGCTTAGACATCCCGGATGAGACTTCATTTTTGGAACACCCGGGTGTCCGTGGTGTTGCTTTCTCCAGGCGCTCATGAACACTCGTCGTTCGGGCCCTTAGCGCACCTTGTGTGCTACCACACGAAATGAAATGGATCATTTCCACAGCCTCCTTGGAATTCCTAACTTAGCTAGATGCCTGACCCTTTTGCAGCATAAATCCCTCTCAACTGGAAATACCTCTGTGCTCTGTAATCCTCTGGTTCCGATATTTATGCATCACCCTTGTCCGCACGTTTGGCTCGACAATAATTTGCAAACCCGTTCACATAAGGTGACAATCATGTCATTTTGCTATTCCTTGTGTGTATGAACCAGACTTCTGACGTGTGGAGTGGCAACCATATTGTCGCCAGCTGCCATTCGTGCCAAAGTGTGTAAACCATCACCCCAGGTGCCACCGGCCATGCTGCCACGGTGTGCTCTTCGTGCCAAACGTGCGTGCTTCTGGCGGCAACCCGAGCCAACTAACAATTAGACCTACCAAAGGAAAAAGTTTCATTTGCTAATGATTCGTAATGATTCCTGATTTGAACCAGTCACGATCCTGCCACTATTGCAGACCGTTCCTAACTTGAGGCACAAGCCTCCCTGCCTGCGCGTTCTGTCCCTGTCGGTGCGCCATCCTGCCACCGATCCTTCCTGTAATTTTTTTTTTTGCCGATGCCACTCAGGCATCACACGGCTCCAAGCCCAACTGGTAGGGATTCAACCTGCTACCATTGATCAACTTGGGGAGCATCGCTTCATCTAACTGTTGCAACTGTACTACTCCTCCTGAAGTTATGCGACTAATGCGATATGGACCAAGCCAATGCATCTACAATTTCCTGGGTGTTTCATAAACTTGCTGTCATACAACAGCACCAAGTCACCCTCCTGAAACTGTCTATTTTTGATGTGGCAATTGTGCCAAGCCTTTTGGAGATCCTTCTCCACACTCTGGTTGAATCTTGCAATAAAGCGATCTTCTTCCAATTGTACTAACTGCACTAGACGTTCTTCTAATGATGCCGCACCATCCATACTTGTGGATGCCATTATGCATAGACTCAGAGCGATGTACTCCATAGGCATAATCGCTTCTTGTCCATACACCGGCTTGAATGGTGTTTGTCCCATCAAACTTTTACACGTGGTGTGATATACCCACAATACTGCTGGGATTTTCAGATCCTAGTCATCACGGTTCGCATTGCACACCTTTGTTAGCGCATGTTCCAATATCTTGTTGAAAGCTTCCATCGTGCCATTTGCCTGCGGATGATACAGTGTACTCTTCTTGTGCTGTATCTACAGTTCCTCCGTCAATGCACTGATGGTGCGATTGAGAAAGTGGTTGCCTTGATCACTCAGCAATATCTTGGGGCAGCCGAAGCGAGTGACAATGTTGTTAAACAAGAACTGCGCGGCTGTGGACGCAGAACAATCAACGACTGGTGCAACCTTTGCCCATCTTGTCAAATAATTTGTCACTGTGATGATGTATCTTGCACCGGTTCGCTTCCCAGGTGGGTTGATTGGTCCCACAAAATCCACTGCCCATTTTTCAAATGGCTGCAGTGTCAGTTGAGGTATCGGTGGCATCTCATCCCTCCTGGATGGCTTCCTGGTTCTCTGACAAACATCGCTGGACCACGTATAGTCTGTCACATCGTTGTGCAGCATGGGCCACTAAAGCCCCGCACGAATCACCTTCCTGGAAGTCGCATGACTTCCATAATGCCCCCCAGCCACTTCAGCATGCGTTTCTGACAAGATCTGCCCTTGTGCATGAGGAAAAACACAACGCCGCAATATCTCATCGGAGCCCAATTTGTATAACTCCCCTGCAATTAGCTGGAAATCTACAGCCTTGACCACTAACTACTACTTCTGACTAGTGGTGAACTCCTCGAGTGCGGTGCCTATCGCCAGAAACTGAATGATTTCTTCAAAGTAGCCATCGGCTACTTCAACCTTAAAGAATTGCGCATCAGGTAGCCCATCTTCAATGTTAGTTGGCTCCTCTCCTGTCTCAATCCACGACAGATGATCAGGTCCAACATTCAAACGTCATGGCTTCACAATCACTTCAAAATCGAACTCTTGAAAAAGAAGTAGCCAGCGACATATCTTCCCCCCCAACACAGGATTATTGACGAGATATTTTAAAATGCAGAATGGTCCGTGAACATCTTAAAGTGTCCTCCCAATAAGTAGTGTCGAAACTTTTGTAGCGCATAGACCATCGCTAGGCCTTCCCTCTCTGTAGTGGTATAGTTCCTTTCTGCTGATGATAACTTCCGACTTGTGAAAGCAATGGGGTGGTCTAGATCCCCTTCTCCTGGCTGGAAAGCACCACTCCCAGTGCAATCGATGATGCATTGACATGGACATGGAATTCCTTACTCCAGTCCGAAAATACCAGTATTGGCGCCGAAGCCATTTTAGCCTTCAGCATCTCAAAACTATCTTGAAATTCAGGGCTCCATTGAAGTACCACGTCTTTCTTCAACAACTTCTCCATAGGGGTAGTGATCGCTGCATAACCTCTGATGAACTTGCGATAATACCCGGTGTGGCCCAATGTTGCTCTTAGCTGCTTGAAGTTAGTCGACGATGTTAAGCTCAGAATGAGCACGATCTTTGCTGGATCGATTAACAACCCCTGCTTGCATACAATGTGACCCAACAATATTCCGAATGGTGCACAAAAGATGCACTTCTTAAAGTTCAGCGATATCTGATGCTGTCGACAGCGCTCCAACATCAACCGCATATTTTCCAGATGATTGTTGATCAAGCCATAGACTGTCCATTCATCCATGTATACCTGCAAAAAATTATTAATAAAATCCCTGAATGCGACAACAACAACCCGCGAGAATATCGCAGGTGCATTCTTCAGCCCAAACGACATCACTGTGTATTGAAAACAACCCCATTCTATCACAAAAGTTGTCTTGTGGCAGTCTTCCTTTGCAATGTGGATTTGATGATGTCCAGAGAACCCATCTGTGAAAGAATACATCTCTTAGCCGCCCACACCTTCGAGCACCTCATCAGTAAATGGGGTTGGAAATGGATCATGCAAGCAGGCATCATTCAACTTCCGCAAATTGACACAAATGCGCACTTCGCAGGTCTTCTTGTCCTGCACCACCATAGGACCGATCCACTCTGACTCTTCAACCTGTTCAATAATACTAGCATCCAACATGCGATCAAGTTCTACCTTGACCCTTTCCTTATGGTGCGGATTCAGTCGTTAGGGTCGCTGCCTGATTGGTTTAGCATTTGGTTTCAGTGGAATCTTCATTTTCCCCAGGTCGCCCAAAATACCTTTCATCTCAGAAAACTTAGTCGAAAACAAGTCTTGGAATTCATGTAGCAAGTCGATGACCTTTCGCATCATCTCATCATCCCAATAATCCCCAACATTCGCGAACTTGGGACTGGCCTCCGTTCCAATATTGACCTTACGGAGCTTCAATGGCTGGTTGATTGGATCACTTGGCGCATCAGGTGCTACAATATCGTGACTTCCTTCAGATTCCAGAAAATTGACATTCCGCGGATCATCACTGTCTTCGGGCCCACCAGTGATATTGTAACATTCCATCATGGATTGCATTTGGTAGTGCATGTGCGGATCCAAAGGATATGCCACTGGAATAACCTTTAGAACCACATCGCGGATGAGCTGCAACGCATTATGGACATCTGGGTTAGCATTCGCGAAGTTGAACGTATGAGTAAAACAAACTGTCAACTCCAACCAAGTAGTAATTTCTCCATGTAATTCAACTACAGTGTACCATGATCGTGGCATCTCGTTCAAAGTATGGGTAAATGCATGGACCCACTCATCTTTTGGTAGCGATGCCCACAAGGTCTGACACTCCATCAAATGACTGCGAGGGTCATTCCGACCATCATATTTCCTGTGTGGTAAACCTCGGTATCGTCGAAACAAACCATCATCAATCGCCGACATTGCGGCCAGCCTCCGATTGAATTCTTATGTGTTTCCCACCAACGTGCTGGAGAAGCCTTCAGTGCTTCCTCCAATGCCAGCAGTCGCTAAGGTTCTGATACTTTTTCCTCGAATACCGCCAAAAAGTCAGACAAACCAGGCAGCCCTTCATATACTGGTAGTGTAACCATTTCAGTCGCAACGCGACACAATGACTGTGTGATTATCCCACACTTGCGGAGCGACACCTCATGCAAGCGATTCTGCCAATGTTCTAAAGCGTCATTAGAGTCGGAATACGCAGAGCTGTCACTGCGCCATCCAAGCTCACCGTTGGCAGTCAGATGAATATAATCTTTTGAAATATTGAATGCATGGTCCCATCCACTGGGATCTTCGTCCTTCACTGGTTCAATGTATCGAAGTCCTTCAGCCGGATCCAATGGGGCTATAACTCTGAGATTGCGGTTTTCAAAAGTCATCATCCGCCTCTTAAAGTTGATTACTGCTCCACTGTCGTTAGCCCATCCAATCCCCAGCAATGCAGGATAAGAGCTTCCCCCTTCAACTACTTCGATGACGTCAATGTCAACATAAGTCTTCATTCCCTCGATGTCCACCATCAAATGTGGAACTCTCCCAATCGATGTCACCTTGGCGTGATTAGCTAGCCGGAGTTGTACAGGAGACCAACTCAATGGGGGGCTGCCCATTTTTTGCCATGCCTGCTTGGTTAAGATGTTTACATCCGAACCAAGATCCAGAATAACTGAATCAATGTCATAGTCTCCAATTTGAATGTTCATACGCATCTCCTTACCTGTCTTCCATCGCTGTAAGGAGTTTATCGCGGAATCCTGCCGTCCCTTGTTTGGTCGCTGCAACAATCCCTCAATCTCAGTAAGAGCAGCGGGATCCCTTGCCAACAATAAACAACTCTCAATTTTTTTTTGCAAGGTTCCATACTGCGCTGATGGACCTGCCTTTGAAGTGGCATCAAAGACAGGGGGCATGTCGCAGACGATGGCCTTACCTTGATCCTTTTCCATCGCCCGTCGCGCCTAAAAGAATGTGTAGCGCTCGGAATCAATGTCAAACGACACCATCTTCTGTCCTGCTAACCGAATAAGTGGATGTGGGATATCCTCTCCCATTGTTGCACCTCCCCAAGTGATAACTGTGACAGCCGCATCTTGTGGCCTTGGCTTCGCAGAAATTGTTGCAGCACTCGCACCCTGATTTTGGTTTAGCGGCGGATTCCCAGGTTTGTTCACGTTCTGGTTAACATTCTGATTTGGATGTTGGTTCTGGTTCTACGCCGGTTGCTGCACTTGATTCTATACTGGCTGCTGCGCTTGATTCTGATTCTGCAATTTTGGAACATTCCTTGCTTGCCATCGCGCAATCAACTGTGGGCAGTTTTCTACAGTATGATCTATAACACAACAAAACATACACTGCATCTACAATAGTGGGCAATCTCGCTGGTAGTGTCCCCAAACCGCACAGTGATAACACTGAACAGGTCCGCGACCTCCTCGTCCTCCTCCGTGACCAAATCCTCTGCCATGTTTGCCCCGTAATCCTCCTCGAAATCCTCCCTGCTGTTGGTACTGCGGTTGATTAAACTGTTGCTGCATAGGATTCAGTTGCATGCCTTGCCCTTGCTGCGCATATTGCGGTTGTTGAATGTACTGTGCCTGCTGTGGAGCCATTTACATTGGAGCATATTGCGGCATAAAATGCTGTGGTTGCTGCTACGGTACAAACTGTACCTGCAGTTGAGGTAGTGGCTGGGCTACCTGTGGTTGCGGTTGGGGTTGTTGTACAGCACGTTGATCATCCTTCACATAGAATGCATCATACGTTCTCTCCTGAAGCAACCCATATGCACGACAATATTTGTCTTCGTGTCCCACCGATTTGCAGAATGTACAATATAGATTCATTGGTTTTGTGACTATTTTCTACATGTATTGACATTCGTCATGGTGGTGCCCATATACCTGATAGACGCGACACCACGACATGCCATCGCCACTCAATGGATTCGGTGCTCTTGAAACCAGATAATTGTGGAAGTCTAGGAAATTATCCTTAGTATGCCCTTCTCCTCGACATCACGTACACCAGAATTCTTCTCGCTGTTCCTTGCCCTTCTTAAGATCTTGTAGCTATACGGTCAGGTTAGCCAGCTACGTTTGAATCTGCGACATCCCAGCTGCGGTTTCACTAATCAGCGAAGCTTCTAACCACATTGCAATCTCCAGAGCTTCACTTGGTGTTGCAATGTTCCGTTGAATCAGTGGTAACCGAATGTGTGGGAGCAATGCTACGATGAACCATTCCTTGTGTTGGACAGTGCTCATATCGAAGCTGACCCTCGCCATCAGCGTCTTGAATCGCTGGTCAAAGTCCCACATCGTTTCATTGGGATACTGCTTGATCTCTTTTAGTTCTGTAATATACTGTGCTTCAGACTTGGGTTTTTTGAATTCTGCAGTCAATCCTTTCCTGATATCGTTTAGCGTCTTCTCCAGAGCTCCTGTAGGGACTAGAACAAACTTCATAAACCAGTCTAATGAGCGACCTCGCAGAGTTGTCGCTAACTGTCCTTTATTAGCATTATCATCAGTAATTTTCTTCACGGTCCATACTGCCTCACATAAGAACCAATATTGTTCCGGATTATCGGTTCTGTTTCCATGGAACAACGACAACTTTACATCCTCGCCCGCCATTCTGGGCTTCCTTCCTGCAGTCGCTGAACTACTAGCAATCAAGTTTTGTTGACATGGTGGTGTCAAGGTTGTGTTTCTTACTAGTTAACAGATAGTGAGCAGAGGTGTGGGCACGTTGCTGCTGGGGTTTGGTCTTGCCTCTATCCTGGGCGTAGCTTGGTTGTCCTTATTCAGAGTGTGAGGTCACTTCATCCCGTGTGGTCTTCCCTTGCGGCCTTGCGGTTCGATCACAGCAGGACCTTCTCCTATCCTATGCCTCTTTTCCTGTCGAAACCTTGCGGGCCTCCCCTTGTAAGACCACTCTCTTCCTTAGCTTCACTCACAGTCTCGTCATGACCTACACCCATCTAGCCCTTATCATTTCATGTATCACCCCCATGCTATCGCGATACCCACGACCTCCGCCCACCAGGATGTTTACTGATCCAGATGCATCTTCAATATACCTTTCTCGCAAATAAGCATCTTAATAGACAGTTGGAGCGATAGCAAAATCCTTCCTCGTGGTCCACGGAAGAGATATCTTTCAGCTTCACTATAGGATTTGTTCGTATCGACCGCAAATTCAGTGATATAGCCTTCCAATATGCTGTCAAGCTATACTTTGATAGCTCGCGACGCCTTGTTGTCTACTTCCTGCAACTCCCGGATCAGCTTTGGGGTCCAGGTTGTCGGTTCACCACCTTGGAAGTTCCTATTCTGAAAGGTCAACTTCGCCAACCACTCATACAAGATGACTGGGAACTCGCAGAAAAAATATTCGTGCGGACCGCCATGAATATATCTTTCCACCCATTGATTGACCGTCAGCCGAGATTTTTGACCTTCTTTTCAGCAAATTCTTGCAACTTCTGATCAAACCAGTCTTGTATCTCTGGTTGCGTCGGATGCCACA
This sequence comes from Larix kaempferi, assembly GCA_027924585.1. NCBI lineage: Eukaryota > Viridiplantae > Streptophyta > Pinopsida > Pinales > Pinaceae > Larix > Larix kaempferi. The sequence goes on from BSBM01000123.1 coordinate 4,362,461, forward strand.
ACATATCCTCCTTTCACTCCGCACTACGGTCCCGGCAACGGAACCATTTGTTGACTCAAACCCAGTCGACAGGGGTTCCCAGCACTGTCGACACCCAGACCACCGCAATGTTCTTGAGCACCGGCCCAGACAGGTTTTACTCCATCTAGAAACACCTGTAGAGCAGATGAGGTCTCACCCGAGGTGTTCAAGGGAGAGTTGATGGAACCATGTTTCCATCGAATGAAGGAGGATGTTTGTGGCTCAAATTCTTAACTTATTGCAACATTTCAGAAATCGATCTATGCATTTAACTTAGACATCATTTATATTCATAGCATCATTCAACAGGACCATTCATCATTGCAACAAATATAACAACAAAGCATTAATTGCAACAAGGAAACATCTCATCATTCATAGAATCATATCGCAACATGCATTACCACAAGTGAACAGAAGAAACACAGGGATTCACGATCGTGGACCCTTCTCCGAGGTACTACCATGAAATCCTCTTCGCGGACTTCTGTAGACTCTTCCCCGCTGCGCCCACGGATATTTCTTTGCGGCTTCCCATAGATTCTCTCTATGGTACCCCCGTGGATACGTTCCAACGACTGACAACCAACGACTGTTGGTAGACGACCGTCATAGATGTATACTCTACGGTGCCTGCATATTGTGGACGCCGTCCACTCGCATGTCCTTTGGGCATGGTTGTTCCACATCATGCCCCTCTTTCCCACATGGAACATATGGGATCCACCTCAAATTTCCCCAATTTTCCATTTTCAAAGTGGTAACGACTCACTAAGAAATTAGTTTTGGAAAGGCTAATGTTGGAGCCGTTGCTGGTTAAAATCGAACACATGGATAGACGGTATATACCCCAACGACTTTCCCACCTATCACTATCTAGCATGCAAGTTGAGGTGCGTTGTGAACCATACCCGTTGATCATGATTTTATCTGTCTGCTAATAAACCATCTGTGATTTTAAACCCACGATTTTAACCAAAATGTTATCATCACTTCCTGTGCAACTTCGATGTTTTGCCTATGAGTGTGGATTTTGTCCCCAATCTGTCCCAATTCTACAACCATTCACTCTAATACCACTCTATCACGTCCCCACCCATCAATCCGACCACAGAGGGGACATGAATGATCTGTGGGGTTCTAAATCCCCCCCCCCACGACCATATTATAAAATTCATAAGCATTTAAATGCGTGTGTAGATGCATGATAAAATACACAACATAAAGTAAATTCATTCCACTCACGACAACATGCATATACCAACATACTCATCACAAGCATAATGATAATAATAATCATTCATGCACATTCAACATGACAGTAAATTAACAAGTAGACACTTATCTTTTAATTGAAGTTGTCCAAGCAACTGGAAATGGAAGAGCAACGTCCCACCCAAATATAGGCCCTCTATCTAGCACTTTATCTCTCTGCTGAGAGGCCACCCCCGATCTGGGCTATGTATCCACTAAGGAGGAACTACACAAGCTAATTCACAACCATTAGAACACATTCTCATGCTAGGCTAGATTACAACTGGGTTTATCGAGCATAAAAAGAGATAAGGGAGGTGAATGCTAATCCAGCGAGCTCAACCACAGAGCTACAAGCATCTCAATTGGTCTCATCCAGCCCTAAGAACCCATAATACCTACCAAACCCAACACAAGGAAGGTCCCCTTTTATGCTACACAGTCCCTCAAGCACCCATTCCCTCCAGTGCTATTTAGGGTGTGCATAGAAAGGTCCAAGCTACTAGAATTTCATAGATTTCTTTCCTTCATTGGGTTTATCAAGCAATTCCAACTTCTGATGCCTCTCAGACTTCAATTCTCTCTTGAATTCTTTGGTTTCTAGCCACACTAATTTGTAGCCACGAAATTCAATTTCCAGGCTTCGAAATTTGGTTTCTCCCATGGATTTTTTGGATTTTTACACTCTTAAATTCACTCCAGGGTTGACATATATGGATTCCCCACTGGATTTTACAACCCACATGAGTTTCTGAGCATTTTTGACAATCTAAAACATGGCTTATTCTTTGGTTACGATTTCTATTATTTTCATTGCTGGGAATGCACAACTTCCTGAGAATTGGAGTCTGATTTCCCAAAAATGGAATGTAAATAAAGGGAAACAAATTCCCATGATGGAAATTGACTTCTGGGTCAAGTAAACTAAGCCCATTACTTGACATACGAATTTCTGGGCTCATCCCATGCTCCATTAAATTCATGAGTTGATTTCTCAGATGCCTTCTTACAACATAATTAAATATTAGCAAGGGAATTCTGTTGGAAATCTTATTAATGCCGAGAGGGGGGTGAATCAATATTATGCGCAATTATGAACAAATTTCACTTTTACCAAATTTAAACAATACTTATTTTTTGCATTCATCATAAACAGAGGCATTCATCAACATATGCACAATACACATAACACAAAGATTTAACATGGAAACCCAAAGAAGAGAAAACCATGGAATGCTTTCTTATATAATAAAGATTATAGTCATGGGAAGCACCAACTTCCAAGATTCTCCAACACCAATTGAAAGGAGGCTCCAACCCCCTGATTTACAGGTTACAACTTGAAGGAAGAAACAACTCCTTGATTTACCAACACCAAATGGAAGGAGGCTCCAAACCCCTAGATTTACAGGTTCCAACCTAAAGGAAGCATCGAATCCCTGTTCCTTTCCTCATCCCACTGCCCTGATATGACTGTAGAATATTCTTCGTGCTTTTCTACTGATTTGTGCACTCTTCAGATTTATTGCAATACTTTCCTTGAGAGCACCTGCTATATACTCTGTCCTTCGCAAATGCTGTACTGTATCACCAGTTAAATTCCAACTTCACGTCACTGCATCAACATTGCACTGGTTTTCATACTTCATGTATCTTCACAATCTATACATTGTTCAACATACTATTATGGTTTTGCACATCTGTCTCAGATAAACCACATCATCTTGCGCATCATTTGTTGTGCTTCTGTTCTGTTCTTGCGCATCTATATAAGATAAACTATGACCTCCCGCGTACCATCTGCTATATTTCCTTTATGTTCTTGCACACTTGGCCCATAAACTATATCATCCTGCACATCATCTGCTGTGCTGCTCATCTATCTTTGTGCATCTATCTTGGATAAATCACATCATCCTGCGCATCATTTGCTATGTTGCATTTATGTTCTTGTGCATTTGGCTCTCTGTGCTAGATCATACTGTTCCGGATCAATGAGCCATTGATACCCCAATAATTTGAAGCTTTCCAAATCATAATACTACCATTTGTTCATCTTCAAGCTTACTTTTCACTCACCAACTTGGCTTCTTATTTATGCTCCACTTGCATAGACTATGTGTCCACAAGTTGGTCATAGCATCCCTTCTTCCTTTCTTCACTAACTTACGTATCCACCACTTGTCTTGATCTGTGCAATTGAGGTATCATGCTTGTGGGTTTTGTGGACATGTGGTCCTTAGCATAGTGGGACTTGCGCACTTGGGAACTGCTACTTGTTAGGTCTAGCGCCCTTGAAGTACCATCGCTTGGTGGGTTTTGTGCACTTGAATTTTCCAACCACCTCTTGCTTCCAAGACTCTTGCGTTTGGTGGATCTTGCGCACATTTGAGACTTGTATCGCTTGGTGGGTCTTGCACACTTCCATGAATTTTCCAACCATCTCTTTGACATCACCTTTGAGGAACCATAGCTAGATGGATTTAGGGACTTGCACATATAGTCTTATGTACTTCTCCAAACTTGCTTTTATGTAGTTTTTCAACTAGATGTACTAAGTCCTCTTTGACATCATTCTGCATTTGGTTTTATGTAATTCTTCAAACTAGATGCACTTCTACAATCTGGATCTACTTCATCAAATTGGATTTTATATATTTCTTCAAATTGGCACAAGGATGCTAAGTCCTCTTTGTAATATCCCGGTTTTGACCCCATTGCATTAAAATGTAAATGATGTAATATTGTTATAAAATCGTGGTGAGGAGCTCAAGTCCAAGGCCCCGCCATCGATTTAGTGATGCATATGGTTTACATTCTAGCCAAGCACAATGGAATTGCATATATCATGTAAATATGCATTTTAATGAAATACCCACAACTAGCTATGCAATGCAACAAGAGATGGGGGCATGATTTTACAAGGAATTGGGAGGGAAATATTCAAACCCTTGGAGCCAATCAAGAGAAGCCAAGTGTCAATGAGAGAACCCATAAAACCCTCAACTACCCATGTTGACTTTGGTGCCAATGGGGAATGGGAGGTATGGCTGTCGAAATTCGGGTATGGGAAAGCCACCCTGCATGGAAAATCGTGTTTTTGCTTCTTGGGAAAGAGAAGAGCCAAGAATTGCTCCCCATGCCATTATCCATTGACCAGTTTGGCTCTCTCACGAGTGGGGAGCTGGCTGGGCGTTTTTCTCCATCGAAATTCTGTGTTTTCCTTCATTCTCAGCTGGGAGAAGGGCATTTTTGTGTTGTATACCAGTGGGGAAGAAGGGGAATCGAATTGGGGTTCCATAGAGACCGTTTTGGCCACTGAATGCTTAGATAGTTAGGGGAGAAATTTTTTTCCTCTCTGTGAATGTTTTTCCCCATCCCACAATTCATTTTTTTGGATGGAAACGATTTGGGGAAAACCCATGGCCATCTTGTTTCTAAATCCCATTGTCAAAAACATGTATCCATGCCCAATGATGGAGTTTTGTTGTGTGTAAGTAGTGTATGTTGGGGTATGGGTTATAGGTATCCATTGCTTTGGCTTGAGCTTGAGTGCAAGCATCCAGAAATGAAGAGGGTTCATATTTAGCCTGATAAACCTAGCCGTGGACTGGCTTGGATTAGATGCAATGTTTATTTGGATTTGTATGAGCTTGAGAATCCCCTTTTCCTTGTAGAATCATGCCCAGCTCGGGTGGCAGTTGTGTTGAGAGATTGATGAACACAACTAGCCTATGGTTGGGTGGAACATTGCAACGACATAGCTAGTTGCTTGGGGCAACTTTACATCAAGATAAGTATATTCTTTGTGTGTATTTACTTCTGAAATGTTTTAATTTGATGAGTGTATTGATATGTTGTATGCATGAGAAATGGGTGTGGACAGTTTAATTCCGCTGTGCATGTTTGCTTTGAGTTGCATCTGCACACATTTGTTTTTATTCATGTGAATCTAATGAATCGGGCTGAGTTTATGAAAAAGCCCCAGATTTCGGTATCATGTTCCCTTCCTTGCGTTGGATCCACGGGATGGGACATGACACTCTTTGACACATGAATACTAAGTCATTTTGACATCAATGACAACCAAAGTTTCCTCAAGATGACACTTGGAAATATAGGGTTGGATCTCTCTCACACTCCCTCCTCTCCTTAGTGGGTAGCATAGCCCCTCATTTTCATTGCTTCCATATCTAGCTCTTGGAATTTTATTTTCATTTAAATATTACATTGATTTTACAATTTCCCATGGCTTACTAGCACATGGTTCACAAAATATTAAAATACCTGTCTTTATAATTCTAGGCATTCACTAGTGGGGCCTTGGCCTTGAGCTCCACAATAGGAATCATAAATTATATTTTTACAACATTTACATTGTCGAGCCAATATGATCTAGGGGTCAAAATGGGGTTATTACAATTCAACCACCAACCTTATAGGTACCCACCCGTTGATTTGTTGATGCTACCAATCCTCTCTGCGAGCTACAATTCACAACCTGTAATATTTCTCAGGATACAACATGATGGAGACACCAATCTCCAAATATTCTACTTCAGACCAACTTTTTCATCAACAAATCTTGCTCCTTTGAAACTCTTTTAGTGCTTCTTGAAACCTTCTTATTGCCATCTTGATCTGTTTGCAAAACCTTGCATCTTTCCATTCTTAGAATTTCATGATGGAGTAAGTCTTGTTTCCCTTGCACCTCCCAGCCACCCTTAAGACAACTTCATATTCTTTACTAACACAAAGTTGTTGCTATACTCCTCTTTATCTTACACAACTATCTCACCTACAAATTTGTACATATATCTTCCTCTCATCTACATAGTACTTCGTATACTTGAAGTTTCCCTTTTGGAGCCTCATACATAAAAGTGTAAATCTACAATTTATACATACTCCTCATTCCTTTTATGCCTAGTCCTTGTTCTTTACTTCATTGTTACACAAAAGAAAATTCTTTGTTATTCACATATCTCCAGTCTAAATCTAGAGCCTCTATAATTAGTATTATTGTAATAAATAGTGCTCCATCTCAGACTAGATAAGACTGTTACTTAAGTACATCATTGCTACCATAGCATATTGTTGAATTTGGCCCTAATTCATGCTCAAATGTATGCACTAATTGTATTCTAGAACTAATCTATTGTTTATACATATTAACCTCAGTTCTAATTTGTCATCAAAACCTCCAAACTAGCAGTTCATCAAATATACATTTTAGGCCTCAAACGAATTTTCAGATCCAAGTAAAAACATATTGCAATCTCAGAAACATGCAAGAAAGAATGAACCTTGCAATTAAATGAAAATGTAGACCTGCAATCTCAGAACCCAAATGAAAAATAGACCTTAGAGCTCGACACCATAAGCCTCAGAGATCCACAATCCTTTTTCCATTTGACTGGTTGCTCGACCCCAGCAAATACTTAATGAGTCACCCAAGAAATTCCCATATATGCACATTTTCACCGTTCCCTCCAATGCACCATGCATTTATGTCAATTCACATACCTAGAGCTTCTTCTGACAATCATATCCTTTAGTGCCTCAATAAAAATGCTCAGACTTAGTCATTCATATCCCTGTAATATCATAACCCAATGAAAGATGAACCAACAAGATTCACAAAGAGTTCTATATTCAAATTGATTTGGGCATTTGTATTTATAGAGTTCATCATTGGAAGATTTTATGAGTCAGCCTCAAATCGAATGAATTCAATGTTCATGGGTATTTTTTTTTTGGCTGGGTCAACCTGTTCATTATGGAAGGGGCTTCATCCTCTATTAGAGCCGACCTTACACTTTAGCTTCTTACCTTCACTTTTCGACATCAATATGTGGTTAATCGTTTGTTGAATGTCCACCATCACTTATCGTGCCATTAAGTGCAACTAGCTCCTTCAGATCACACGCCCATTTGTATACTTGTATTACTTCACATTTTTCCTTTAGCGCTGACACCATGCACTCATCCTTTTCAAATTGATTTCACAATTGATGTGACAAATGATCATTGCATATTGATCATTTATTGTTTGAACACAATTTTTTATAATAATTTAAAATGTTGATTATTAGGTTTTACAATAATTCAAAATTCTTGTAAACCGAGTTGCTTTTGATAGTTTCATAAATGAAAATGAAGATATGTCGCTTGGAGCATGATCCTGAAATGTTGAGATTGAGTTCATTCCTCCTGGATCGAGTTGCTAATTGAAGCCTTCTTGGGAGCTAGATCGATCGTGGTGGTCAAAACATGGATAGCACACTTTTACCTTCTTCATTACCCCACTTGACCATATATGATCATAATATGATTTTCTTATAGGAATTCCAAGTTCCTGTAATTATGGATTTCCTCTTTTACATATCGAACATAGAGCATATCTGGTTGTATAACTGATCTTGTACAAACATTCTTGGCAACGCTCATGCTTGTAGATAAACATATTGGTAGACAAACATACTAGTAGCTACAATGCTGAGATTCTCGACTTCAAGGATTTAACAACCATACTTCAAATTCCTTTACATCAATGACACCAGAGAACATTCCAACAATCTCCCTTGACATTTGAGTAGTTCTAATGTCGTCCAATGCATGGCAATGATACGGTTAGAGTAGTATCTTCTAGATCTACCTCTTAATATGTTCTAGTTTTGGATATTCTTCCCCTAATTCCCTTTCTATGTAGAATAATTTATTCTCAGTACACTTGTACCCATGATTGTACATGCTATCACTATTGAAACATAGTCCCTTTTCTCATCTTTCCTCCACTTGTTGAGGCATTAACCTTGTAGGTTGAGTGAGGTTGGGGAAGGAAACATTTCTTCTCTATAGGAGTTAGTAGCAACCCTTCTAGTAGCCATAATTCACTTTCAACTTTCCTTTTCAAATTAAAATCATTGTCCAATGATTTAGGTTCAAAGACACTTACCTCATGTTCAATGCTCTCCCTTTAAAGTGACTATAAAGAGATTCAACAAATTTTCCTCTACAATGTTCTTCACTCTAAGGCTCAACTTCATGGAAAAGCTTAATGTGCTCTGTAACTGGACATTTTTGTTTGAGATTTGTCAATTGGATAGAGAAGGCGTTGCTCTTAATATCCCCATAATGTGTTCAATTCATTAGTAAGTATATACCAAGAGACAATAGAGTCCTTTTTATGGTCACAAATCTACTGGTATCGTACAAATAGATAAGGTTCTAAATACAAGTATACAATAGTTACCTTTTATAAAGTTGGCACTTGGTGTAGATCAAAGAATTGCTTCGTATGGAATGTCCATGTTATTGGTCCATCATTGCCATCGAAATTTCTCATATCAATCTTGGGAATGAAGTACCTACTAGGTCCTTTGTTGAACCCATGATGATGTGATGGATGATCAAATGTTGAGGACTCGAACCTCTGTTTTTCAATTTTCTCAATCTATGACTAGTACAAGTCCTATTGTTCTCCTTATCTTCATATTAAGGAGCTAAATTATGAGGAAAGAGATGTCTCATCTCATTCAGAGTACCCCCCTTCATAACTTTGAGATCCTCTTTACCGACCATATTTTCAAGATCCTCTTTACCAGCCATCTTTTGATCCATATTTTCAACTCACTTTCTAATTCCTTCTTTTTGTTTACTAATTGAACATTTTCACCGAACTATCATTCAAATCATTAACCTTGGCCTCCAAATTGGATAGTTGGTTACACATTTCTTAATTTTCTTCAAGAGTCATGGTTGAGCTCTCTAGAGATTTAATTGGTGAATTGTTTTTAGAAAAACCCCTTAACATGAGTGCCCAAAATAATATTTATCTATAATTATTCTCTATTTCCATGTTATATGATTTTTTGAATCACTCAAAACAAATATTCCAATCAAAATTTATGCATATTCCAAGTTAACATACATTTATAAACCCTAGTTTGTAGGTTGTCTTGGTACCCGAACTTACTCTTGAATTGTCTTTGGTATTTTGAATCCTTCGAGTCCAAAATTAAATTTTGTAATAGAATGGTATGTCTTCTCCGCAATGCTATAGGTTTGACCCAATTATGATATGCCAAGATAAAGTTATGGTAACTTTCCTAAAACTTGTTATTTGTGTTCCTTTCAAGAAAGTGAAATTGTACAACCCGCCACATGTATGAATTTCCTTCTCTGCTTTTAAAATTTTCACCACAAAGAATATGGTCCATATTCTATTTGATGCAATAGGTGGCACTCAATTTGGATTTTTGAAGCTTTAGATATAAAAATCTTACCTAGAACACATGTTTGAGAATAGTTTTTGGACTAGTTAAAAACCCTAACATCCACAAACCATAACTCCAAACTTATAATGAAATAGGACCTGAAATTTCTATCACATGAACTTTTCTCTTTCTTCTAACTCTCAATTTTTTTCTATCAAAAAAATCCCTAAAAATGTTATAGTAAGAGTGGCTCTAATACTAAATGTTATGCACCAACTTCCCAAAATAACATAAAAATATAAAGAAAGAATAACCCAACTCCTTGAGAACCAAATAAATAGATGAATAAGAAGCCTCTTTGAGGGGGGAACTTCCTTATACAATGTATCAAATACATAAGACCATATGAGATGATCCTGAAACTAGGTCTCCTTTGTATATGTATATATATATATATATATATAGGAGACAAACAGTACAATTACAATTCTAGCCAAGCATACAATTTCAATAGTTCCTAACTGACCATTAAAGTCATTAATAATATAATAATAGAACTTTAATCACAATATATAGGTATTAACGACATCGATGCAATAAGTATGATTTATTCCCATTGTTGACTTAAAAAAGACCTTAAAAACTCTATTTGATCTTAGAATGTTATATGCTTGCCAAGGTTTCTTTTATGAATGTATACCACATATCGATTATGGTTTTGGCTCAAATGCAGGGAAAAAATGGGGGATAATATCAAATGGTCAATTTTTCAGATTCCAACACAATCCATATCATTCCAAGTTCATTAAGTTCCCTGTTTCCATTTGTAGTAAGTCCACACATGCACACACACACACACACACATATTGGTCATCTAATTGAATTTATGATGCATTTGCATGTTCATTTGAATAATTATGCATTGAATTTTGTCGGATCTTAATTTAGGTTTGAGTTCAGATGCACTTGATATTCCACCATTGCAAAAATGTCACAATTAAGCTCTTATTAGGAGCAAGATATTGTATAGAGATGGTAGAAAAAATTAGTGAGCCACTTTATTCCACCAATTGTAACATGCCATCTTCTAGAACCACCTTGGGCCAATTGTACTTCACCACAAACTAGAAATCTTTTATGGCACCCTAGTAGTATGTTAATGTTCAAAATCTAAAGGATTGAAGGTTAACCCTTGATGTGTCAAACAATCCCAATATATTAACGATCAACTAACAAAAGTTGATTGTCTAATACGTCCCACTACAGTCAAGGATCCAATAGATGATATATAAAATACATGTAGGAATACTTACATATGCTCTTTTGTTGAAAAGTTGGAAGCCAAATCAACTATGTTTCGTCCTGATTTGACCAACTCATCTTCTTCTATTGAGTCAACTGAGAGTTTTAATGAGCCAACGTATGATATCAATTCTATGCAAATAATCTCTACTAGTATATCCAAAAAGTTGTATGAGTTGAGAGCAAAAATGTCCAGGTATGCACCAAGGTTATTTCAATTGTTGGAGGGTAGTAGTGACTTCTTTTTATCTATTTGCAACATAAATGCCAAACCTGTTACAATTATGCTTTGTATGGTTCTTGGCCATCATCCTTACATGTGCTCAATATTGGGACTAAATTCTCCTTTTATGATAATAATTACATGATTTCCAAGTGTAAAATAGATGTTGCAAATATTGGGTTGCTTATCCTTTCACATGTATTTCTTCCTCCCAAACAAGTAGTAACACTTATGCCATTTTGTGGTCCTCTTCATAGTTGGTTTGGCTACTTGAATATTGTTAAATACAAACATAACATTTCCATATATAGTATGTGCATGGAGGTTTATGCTTTTGGAAATTTTAACAAGAAGAACTTGTTATATATCAATAATCATCCACACAATAATTGGAACATTGCAGGGTTAATAAATAGTTGTAGGTGCTCATTGTTCATTGTAATTTGTTCATTTGAGGAACATTCTAATGACAAAGAGTTATTTACAAAAATGAAGGCCCATCTAAATTTGTTGTTGTGCATGCAGTACGTAGTTTTCCTCTTGGTGACAAGTTAATAAACTATAACTTTTGTATACCATGAATTTCTTATCAAAGATGGCTTGCATTGGGACTGCCTTAACAATCTCTTTGTGTACATTATTCACTTTATATTGTACATTTAAATTATAATGTATATAATATATTCTTATTAATGTTTGGGTTATTAGGCATATGATACCATCCTTTGTTTACATTTTTATATGTGTATTTGTTTCCATCTATTTGGGCATATGGACATCATTTTCCCATTGAGAACGTCGATGATGGACATGCCACACTAGACTACGGAGTGGAGGTCAAGTTTGATCAATCTAATTGTGCTAGCCACCATTATTGAAACTTAATCGAGTGGAAGTTAGGTTATGTAAAAAGATACAAGATATCATCCGAGTGGACTCCTCATCTTTCCAATGTTCTTATTTTTAGGGGGAAGTGGTGGTATACCTTTGACTGGAGTAATGTAAAGGAAGATTGTGATAGTGAGCTAATATGTATCAATTCTAAAAGTACGTGAGATTAAACTAAGGAGCCGTATGTTTTCTCAAACCATTACAACCAAATGTTTTTTTACCTAAATGTGTTAGATAGGGATTGGTGGTTTGTACTAAGACACGACTAAGATCAAAACATCTTTTTCAAAACAACAATAATATAATTCCAAGCAAGGAAGATAATCAGGGTGATGGCAGCAAAGAGTGATATGTACATGCTTTATTTCAATGTTTATACTTTGTATGAGCCATTTTATTATGGTTATATATAATTGACCAATTATGTTTTTCTTCATATTATGACGTTAGATATGAAAATGTAACAACCATTTACAAATATCATGTTTAAAATAAATTAAATTGTTTAAGAACTTTAAACTTATTAATGGATTATGATTAATTTTAATTATATAGTCTTCATGTTATTCTTTTGAGGCATTGTATAAAAATAAATTAAATTGGTTGGAAACTTCAAGCTTTTTTTTTTTTTTGATAACCGTGGAACTATCCGAAGCACCCCTTTTGAGCTTCATCAACCGAGCCTATTGGAATACAAACCACGAGTTGGGGTCAGCGTTAATTTGGAACCGGTTCATCTCCGGCTGGGAAGGTATTTGCGATCAGTGGTGGCAACGTTCATCATCCCATGGTGGACAGGATTTGAACCCTGGTCTCTGGCAAAGGAACCATCTGGACCAGGCAGTGAGTTCGGAACCTCAACCCCTTTAGAAACTTCAAGCTTATTAATGGATTATGATTAATTTTTAATTATATAGTCTTCGTGTTATTCTTTTGAAACATTGTATAAAATGTGTTTGTGATATATATTTATTATTAAATATTAATTAAGAAAGTTTTATTATTATCACGTGTACAAGCATCTTTGTTTTTTATATAATAATACCTAGCAAGTAGTGGACTAGAGAAAAAACATATATATTTTTTGTACACAACCATATAAAATAATCAAGGCACCTTTAATGCATATTTAATGTAAAATAATCAAAACACCTTTAATGCATATTTAATAATACATTAAAGATATTTTGTATAAAATATTTTATGTCTCAAGGCACCTTTATTGCATATTTAATGTAAAATAATCAAAACACCTTTAATGCATATTTAATAATACATTAAAGATATTTTGTATAAAATATTTTATGTCTTAAATATATTGATATAAGGTGCATTCTACAACACAACATGGGTGGAATGTATACATTAGATAATGCTTATAAATATATTGATTAAATGAATAAAATATTGAATTCAACCTTAAAAAAAATAAAGTTATTGACACAAGTTTCTTTAAACTTTATAATTTTGGTATTAAAAGTTGTTTTCAATTTAATATATTAATATTAACCACTTGCACATTTATGGATATATACTGAATGTAACATAATTCTTTATTTTTTATTAAAATAATATATTAGATAACTTGGGCTAATAAATCTATTTTTTATGATTTTTATTATTAAAATAATATAATAGAGAAAGAGTTTAACATTTTTTGCTAACCTTTAATTTATTAAATACATGTTAAGTATTTGTGATAAGCTAGAAATCATTAATGATGTTAATCATTAACATACACAATATAATTTATAAATCAATCAATATCAATATCAAAATGATATGAAAATACATAACATTTATGACCAATGATATCAAAATCAATATATATGTTGAATATAATCTCAAATATATGTAACATATCCCAGCTCAAATTTAATTGCGTATCTACATCACAAATTTAATTTAAAAACAAATAAATCATTAATAATATATAATTAACATACACAATATATTTTATAAATAAAAAAATATCAACATCAACATGATATCAAAATGTATAAATATATATGAATGATAATATCAAAATAGGGGTTGTAGGAGCAAGATGGGTTCTCTTGAATCCTAATGGAAATTTATAAATATCCTTTTCTTGGGGCATACGTGCGTCTTCCAACAACTAGGAATACAAGCATATGCTTTATACCTGTGATTAGAATTTATCAAAGACCTTCATATTGAGCAAGTGATAATCTTTGATGACTCATTCTTAGTCATCAAACAAGATCGATAGAGGACTTTCTAGGAATGTACCTTGCAAAGTAGGATCTTTGAAAGGAATAAGTGGAATCTTCAGAGCTGTGTTAAGGTTCATTTCTTCCATATTCAAAGATTTAACAATTTTGAAGCCGATCAATTCACAAACATGGCTATGTCGCTTGAAAAAGGGGTCCTCCTTAAAAATGGGGACCTCCTTAATCAAAGGTGGCTCCCCTATCTATGGCATGATTAACACTGTTACCTCAAAAAATAGCACTCTTCCACGATTGAAGATAAGTGGATCCCATTCATGTATGTGGAACCAAATAAGGTATGTGGGCCTAGTTGAAATATGTGGATCCAATGCTATGATTGACAAATCTTCAAGGAAGTACATCCACTGTCACTTCAATGTAACCCCCTTCCTTTATGGCAATCTGATAAGGCTGGCATTGTAGAACATCTGAAGGGTAACAATTGGCTCCAACTGTGGGACATGCACTTCTCCCGAAAGTGTGTGAGAACCTATAAATCTTCTGGGACCTGTAGACCTACACACACTTCAAACAACAAATTCATTAAATGTATTAGAGATAGACACTTATGTCCGACCTTGTTCAAATCAAAATGAAATGTAATGAATAACAAGTGCAATGCATGGGTAAAAGTAAACGACAAAATCAAATGCTTATGCAACCTACTTACCTACCCTAAACATAATGAGATAGATAAGTCAAGTGAAATCATACCACCAGTGAAGCCACATTAGCATATTATTCATGCTAGGGATTCTCTCTCTGTCTTTGGAAATAATCCAAGACAAAATCATGTCAATGATGAACCGAGTAGAATTAATTACCTTTATCGGAATGTATCTATAACGGTAGAAAAGATCATGGACCTAGAACCCTTCAAACACTTGCGATGGAGAACTGCTTTTCTCACAAGCACTTACTATCCATGCTTGGATTGGGCTCAAGTACAAACTGCCTTGATCATACACCTGTTCTACAAAATCAGTTTGTTTCCCCCAAAGACTTTCGAAACCAACAAGGATTTCTACATAGCAAGTTTGAAAAAAATATGCTTTTTTGTTCATAAACCATTGTATCTGCTCATCGCATCAAACACCTGCCAATGTCCCATATTATCAAGAACGAAAGGTCTGAACATTATTTTCATCTTCCTTTATTTTACAAGGCATTTAGATGGAAACAAGTTGGAAGCGGAAAATGATAATGCATCTGCCTCTTGGTTCTGAGCTCCAGGGACCACTTTTAAAGATAAATCAATGAAATCTTCCATGGATAGGAAGACTACATCCTTGTACTTTCTCAACCTTTAATTTTTCAGGCAATTTTTTTTTTACTTACATAAAAATAAGGCCAGAGTCTCCAATAATCTTTAATAATTTAATATGACAATATTTAGCTATCTCAAATCCATGCAACGTAGCCTCGTACTTAACCATATTATTAGTATCATCAAATTCCAAACAAAAAGCAAAGTGAGAAGCACAACTAGATGGGTAATTTAATACGATACCTGCACTCATACTTGATCAGGATTTGACCCTATTGAATTTCATCGTCCAAAAATTACCAGTAGATTCTTTTTGTCCAAAACTCGCATTAGTCCTTAAGAAGCATGGCTGAGAATGTTGGCAGAAATCAACCGTATGAGAATGTGAACTCAACTGCTCAAAATCAACAATAGATATCCCCATATGTAGCCATTTATTATGATCAATGGTGAGCAAGCATTACTGGACTGTATCCTAAGATCTCATTTGATTTGGTCTTCTAAGGTCTTCAAAATGTTTGCTTTCTTCATTGGAAGAATCATAAGTGGGGTCTCCTAGAAATTTTCAAGAATGCACACCCATATCATGGTCATCGCGACAGTGTACATTATCACATCCATGGAGATCATATTCCCTAGAAAAACGATCCCCATACCTCTCATCCTCAAGAGAACAAAGAGACACATCCACCGTGTATTCATGATTATTTTTAATAAAGGATGGATATTCAAGAGATTCTTCACTGTGTTCTAAATCTACATAAAAAATGGCATTGTCTTATCCAAACTTACACCCTCTTCACTTTTTCATGGTGGGAAAAAATCATAGGAATCTACCTTGGAACCTATGTTCCCCAAGTGATCAAGAATAATACTCTCGGCCCTCGAAGAATCATACATGGGGGGTTAAGAAAGATCCAATAATCATCATTTTCTTCATCACACATTGAAATACTGCCATTTTCTCCAATTAGGGCTGGTTGATCTTCATATGTTTCTTCTTCAAAGTCTTTCTCTCGGCCTTCATCAGGGGAATTGTAAACTTCACTTTCTGGAGCAGCTTCATATTTATTTTCTAAGAGTACTTCCTTCTTGGATCATACGACTCGAGATGTCGTCATCTGTAACTTCCTCAATAAAATCTCTAATGGAAGACTCTTCAATAATGGCTTATTCATGAGATTTTTCTAGGGCTTGATCTTCATCACTATCTTCACCTTCAAGGGTTTCCTCTTTGACATGATTTTCTTAAGGAGGGTAATCACATCTTCGATAAGTTTTTCATCAAGAATAGGATCCCATTCCTGGTCAAACGTCTTGACTAAATGTATAAGTGAATCTATCCCTCTATCAAGAAGTTCATCATACCAATCCATCACATCTTCGTTATTGTGCAAATCAACAGACATTATGAACAAATTCATTTTAACATCCTCGTGCACCACATCCAATACTCTAAGAAAACCTATAAATAACATAATATGAATTGCAATTGTACTCTCATATTCACAAAAGTTTGGGATGGATTCCTTCCAATAATTGTTATCAAATTGATGTGTATATCTTGTGATACCTAAGAAATCCAATGGATCAAACCAACCAAGATGCAATTTATGCCTAAGAAACTACATATTACTTTTTTATTGATGCGAAAAATGTGTAGAGTCACCAGAATGAGCTTTTATTCTTGACTGATGGATGTTCTCACCTCAACACTCGGCAATGTGATCAAAATCTAGGGGCTTTGTTTTGCAATGTACTTCTTTGTTGTTTGTTCTTCAATGGAGTCGCTAGATAAGACCTGCCAAGTTAGTACTCATGAATAATAAGCTTACCAAAGTACAAGACAAAAAATCACCTAGACTGTGGTCGTCCAAATTGTTAAGATATGTTGTTGAAATCAACCAAGGAGTTGCTTGGATTCCTGATAACGATTCCAAAAAATGTTATAGCGTTGTCGAATTTCACAAAATTATTTTTTACAAAATCAATCTTTGACCCGGAAATTGACCAAACGTTTATACAACAATATTGAAGATGTCCCTAGAAATTGCGCCGAAAAAATGTTACCTAAAAACTAGCACTCTTCCACGATCAGAGATAAGTGGACCCAAGTAAGGTATGCATACCCAATTGAAATATGTGGACCCAATAATATGATTGCCAACTCTTTAAGGAAGTACATCCACTGTCACCTGAACGCAACCCCATTCCTCTTTATACCCTTCTCCTTGGGCCACAAGAGGCTCCCTGAAACATGGTAATAATAGACCTATAATAGACAATAGAGACCACTTCTATCCCTACAACACCTTCTGATTGTTAGTAGATCAGTGCCTAATGGAGTCAACAAAGATACACATGATACAAATTTGAATTGGAAGGTTAGGAGAAATAATGAATATGTAATTTAATGCTGCAATTTTCTGCATTCAATACCAACAATAGAAAACTAGAGATATCTCTCAAACCAATCGTTAGAATTGTGTGAAATTGACCTTCCAACAACCAGCAAGGAGGGGCACACCTATCCCCCCTAGGGCACACTTGTTTTAGTGGATGAAAGATATGATTTAACACTTATTTATGCTATAGTTCTTCAACTTACCGCATTCAAATCAAATCATAAAATTCCTTGGCTTCAAATCCTCCTAGGATCCTCTCAGGTGACCTAGAATTTGACCCAAAATTACTCAAACCCATAGGGTTTTATTTTTCCTTCAATATGGAAATGAAATAAATCAATAAATATATCTGAAACAACCCCTTAGGGTTATCCTCGCCTACCCCTAGGATGACGACACCTCCTTTAGGGCACTTTCAACACATAAAATTGACCTTTTTGCATATTTTTCAAGTTTTTATTTTTATTTTTTAATATTTGATCTATATTTGAAATTTATTGCTGCAATTGAATACATCGGAAAATCATAATTGAATTAATATATGGCACAAAATAAACATTTTTGGAATTTTGCCAAAATATACAATTTTTACCTGGGCTTTCACAATATATGATTTTTTTGGGTATTTTTAACAATACAAAGTACAATTTTTTTTTTTAAATATTCCAAGTGAAGAAGAGGGAAATAAATACTTAAGTCTTTTCCCTTCAAGGCCACTGAGGAATCATTGTTAGTGTTCCTATCAAGAATTGGCAATCCTATTTTGATGAATTAGGGAAAATCAAGAAACCCTAGGTTGTGTTGGTCTTGACCTAATTTGGGAAAAAAATGGTGCCAAAGGCCTAACAAGAGAGATCCTCCAAATATGGATGTATCACTTATAACACATAACTTTTATGCATTAAAAACCCTAATTTACTATTACCTTGGATGTCTCTGATAGTGCAAGAGAAAGAGAACCATAGATCTTATCACAAACAAAGAAAAAGGGAGAAAAGCATAACCTCATAAGAATCCCTTTCCTTAAACAAGCCTTGCAATATTAAGTATCAACCTCAAACATTAAGAAAATGCCACATTGAATCTTCAAGAGTGCCAAGAAGAGAGTGTGTGACACTATCCCAAGTAGACAAGAAGAAATAATAAAATAACTTTATTGGATCCCACGATCTTGAGTTAAAACAAGGAGGAGTTGCCTTATTTATATGTGAATTAGGCCAACTTAAAATCCTTTACAAGCCAACCAACCTAAAATGTCTAAAATAACTTAAAAATGTTTTTTGAATGAAATTTTTAGGGTTTGTCACCCACAAGCTGAGGACTAAACCTCATACAATATAAAATAATGATAGATTATGATGAATTGCAACAACTTGGATGAAATTTTTATCATAGGAAGAGGGTATCATGCCCCATCTAACCACAAAATTGTGCCTTTTCCCTCAACACCCTTCTCCTTTAGGTGGTACGACCTCTTCAAAGTATGTCTCATTAATTTGGCATGCTAGGGCCAATAGGAGGTTCAATACATAAGAGAAATAGGTCCAAGTGGGTATAATAAGGTGTGCTAAGATAGGTATGACAACCCTTACATGCGCAATCACCTCTAGAAAGCATAAAAAACAAGTGTGACTGGGGGCCCCTAAGCCGTGTTTTCCAATGACATCATACCAAGAAGCACCGAACACCAACCATAGACATAATTGCCTTGCATGATTTGGGATATCCACCACATTAGGGGGCAGTCAGTTGTGCCACTAAGCCAACACTCCTGTATTGAAAATTAAAAGGACTTTCCATGACTACACCACGGGTATAGAGACCCATAGGACCAACACTTTACATAAAATAAGACCAAACTTGGCATTTACATAGAAAAAAGAATCCCTCATTTGTGGTAATTTGACATGGCACACTGCAGAACATATGTAGGGTAACAACTGGCTCCAATTGCAGGACATGCACTTCTCCCAAAAGTGCATGAGAACCTTTGAATCTTCTGGGACCTATAGACCTAGACACACTTGAAACGAAAAAATCATCAAATGCATAGAATGTAGGCACTTACGTCCTGCCTTGTTCAAATCAAAACGAAATGCAGTAAATAACAAGTGAAATGCATGGGTAAAATTAAATGACGAAATCAAAATGATTATGTAAGAGATTATGCAACCTACCTACCTACTCTAATCATGATGAAAGAAATATGTCGAGTGAAATCATATCACTAGTGAAGCCACCTTAGCATATCATTCATGCTACGGATTATTCCCTTGTCTTTGGAAATAGTCCAAGCCAAAACCATGCCAATGATTAACCGAGTAGACGTCATTGCCTGCATTAGAAAGGACTTGTGAGAAAAGCAGTTCTCCATGGAAAGAGTTTGAAGGTTTCTAGGTCCATGATATCTTCTACCATTGCAGCTCCATTAAAATGTAGGTAATGAAATCTACTCAGTTCATCATTGACATTGTTTCGTCTTGGACAATTTCCAAAGACAAGGGAAGAAGCCCTAGCATGAATGATCTGCTAAGGTGGCTTCACTGGTGGTATGATTTCACTTGACCTATTTCTTTCGTCATGATTAGAGTAGGTAGGTAGGTTGCATAATCTCTTAAATAAGCATTTTGATATGACCCAAGGGGGGGTCATATATGGGGTTACAGGTACATGATATGAACCAAATAGAGGAATATATGGGGCTAAATGTAAATGTATTGATGTAAATATATATGTAATAGTGGTCATCCCTAATGAAGGGACCACATGTGCAATGAGTAAATATGTATATATAGAGGTAATTTAGTCATTGTTGAGAGAGGTGAAGTGATTATGAAATTTCTTGGGGTAAAAGGAGAGGGATACCCTATTATTTAAGGAGTTATTGTATAAATTATCTTTATTATCTATATTTGACTTGTGCTCCATGTTCACATTGTTGTACATGGTGTGTACTTCTTGACTCTTACGATAATTTTGGGAGTTTGGTGCATACTACACATTTTGATTTTGTCATTTAAATTTGTTAATATTTGGTTGAGATTTGATATTTAATTCTTTTAGATGGCGAAACTTGAAACAATGAGACAATTCAATCACATGAAATTCATACATCCATGACACAAGATATACCCTGGGGAAAATCCTCAAAACTATGAGAACAAAAACCCCAGTATTATTCTCAGTATAATATAATGGATAGCAGAGAATGCTTTCTTTTACAACATAGCGGATTTATTTCGGAAGATAAGAGATCACCAAAGACTCTTGGTGAAGATACAAAATCAATAGAGAAGATATATCAACCGGAGAAGCGCCTTGCCTTCAATAATAATATCCCGCACACAAAGAGAAGCACCTTTCCTTCAAAGGAGAAGAGAATTCGCTTCACATTGGATTCATCAATCCCGTATAAGATATTTATATCTTCTAACTTCAGGATGAACTCGCCCTCAAACATGATGTATCAATATTGCATGCAAAAGTGCACCCCACTTCTCATATAGTGATTTATCTCACTGAGCTGTCACTTAGGATGAACTTGCCTCTTAACTGAAAGCTTTCCCACTTAGCTAGGTGGCTAACTTAAGTGTCGACATGCAAATGTCACAAATCACGTGCCATCTTTTAGTTTAACATAAGTGTTGTTATGCAATAACACTTAGTTAACTAGATCTTCTTTGTTGTCACTTAGTTAGTTGAACTCATGCTGATTGATTTACTTGAAGTGACCACTGTGAGTTCTTTAGTTAACTAAGGCATATATTTAACTGATTCTTTAACTGAAGCATTGATTGAGGCATACATTGATACTTAACTGATGCTTTATAACTAAAGCTTTTACAATTCGAGTTCTCTTTAATTAGTTGAAGGGTCTGCATGGGTAATTTCCAATTCTCTTGATATCTATACTTTATCTATTACTGCATGGTCAATATGTGCTAACTTTAATTATGCATAACATTACATTATACTAAGAAGAATTATTAGATGCTGTAATCATATTATATTATTCCGGACCAAATTATCATATGCTAAAGTAATTCACTTTAGGGGTGATCAATCTCTAAAGGAGACTTAATAGAAACCGGTGATCATGGTTAATAATACATCACGCACCATTAAATGCTTTTAACAAGTAAAGCATGATATTTATACGAAAGGTCCACCTCTATACGAGAGGTTCATCTCATGTATACCTTTATACATAAGGTTCACATGAGAATTATAATTTGACACACAAGTTCAGAGCCTTGTCCAACAAGACTTTATAACATCATTACTTTGATCAATTACCTCTATATTGGAGGAATAACCTTTACACCGAAGGAAATCAAAGTGCTCACCTCTATACAGGAGGATTAATCTTGGCTACACAATATTAGTTTAGAGAATGTCTCCTGATGATGTATATTTTACACTCCCTCTCACTGAGGGAGGCATTCTCTACCATACCAAGATTGTCTCGGAAGTACTTGAAATTTGTCACTGATAGAGGCTTTGTTAACTCATCTGCAATCTGCTCATTAGTAGAAATGTACTGAAGTTTCATTGTACCTTTATGGACCATGTATTGGATGAAGTGATACTTCATTTCAATGTGCTTCGACTTATCATGAAACATTGGGTTTTCAGAAAGATTGATGCAATTCTGAGTGTCACACCTAATAACTATAGGCTCAATATTTTCACTGGACAACCCTGCAAGTAGCTTTCTAATCCACACTGCTTCTTGGTAGGCAACACTAGAAGCTATTTATTCTGCTTTGGTAGTGCTATGGGATATGGAGCTCTGCTTCCTGCTGGACCAAGATATTGTAGCTGATCCTAGGCTATAACAGTAGACAGATGTACTCTTACGGTCCATAATGATTCCTCACCAGTATGAGTTTGTTTAACCAAGTAACATGACTCCTTAAATGGAGGCATATCTGAGTCCATATGAAATTGTACCTCGAAGGTACTTAAGCACATGCTTAGCAGCTGTCCAATGTCTGTGTCTCGGATCAAACATAAATTGACTCAAAATGCTCATGGCATAACATATATCAGGCCTCGAATGTATCAAGTACATTAGCGTGCCTATAAGACGTCAATACAAAGTGGGATCTACTAGATATGATCCAGAGATTGACTCGTGAAGTTTCCTCAAATTGGAAACCATTGGTGTAGTCCTAGATTTGCAATCTATCATTCCAAACCTGCGCAATATATCCACAATGTACTTCTCTTGAGATAGAAAAATTTCATCTTTTCTTTGCCAAATGTCATGGCCAAGAAAATAGTGCATTAAACCTAAGTCTTTCATCTCGAACTCTGAGGTGATCTCCCTCTTGCACCAATATATCAAATGTTCCTCTCCAGTGAGAAAAGAATCATTAACATACATAACCAATATCAACGATTGGTTCTTCACTACTTTAAAGTACAAATTTGGATCAACTTCACTCTTATTGAAACACAGTTTCTTGAAGGTAGCTATCAATTCCAGAATACCAATCACTAGGGACTTGCTTAACCCCATATAGAGCTTTCTTTAGCTTGAAAACATGGGACTCCTTCCCATGCACCAAAAATCCTTTAGGTTGATGAATATAAATCTCTTCCTCAACCTCACCATTGAGGAAGGTTGTCTTCACATCCATCTAGTGAAGTTTCCAACCTAGAACATATGCAAGTGCAATCATTGCTCAGATTGTGGTGTACCTTTCCACATGATCAAATGTCTCATCATAATTGATGCCTTCTTTATGAGAGAAACCTCTGGAAACAAATCTAGCTTTATACTTCTCAATGCTACCATCCACACCATGCTTTATCTTGTAAAGCCATATGGAAGTCACAATGGAATTTCCATCAGGTTTGGGAACATCCTCCCAAACATCATTCTTCATTATAGAGTTGTACTCTTCTGTCATTGCATCTTTCCAAACTTTTTGCTTTTCAACTTCTTCATGTGCTAGAGAATTCTTCCTACGGATAGTTAAACCCTCTCATAAATTAAACTAGACTCCTAGATGTTTAATTTATGATAGAAATGAATAAAATAGACACTAGATTATTCCTAAATCTAATTCATACATAAACTAATGAGTTGTGGAAAAGAGAAACAGATAGGTGACATACCTTAAACTTGACGGTTGTCCTTGCTTCTCTCGGATTTCTTCAATTCCAACCTTTGATCGTAGACTCGCGAACCTGTTAAAGAAAAGAAGACAATACCTTCTCCAAAGCAGTATATATATCAACCAAGATCTAACTATGAAACATAAACAATTTCATGCATTCACCATTAAAAACATGAAATGGGAAGAATAGGCTAAGTTATATTATTAGAGAAACCAAAGAAGATAATTACAAGTGTTTCACTTTGATGTCCAAAGAAATGGCACTTCCTTCCAAGCTTTCTCCTCTTGCTATCTCTGCAAAACCCCCAATACCATAGGTTTGATGCCTCCAATTGTTCTCCCCTTAGCTCATGTATGGCCTCCTTCTTATAGGATTTGGGAGGCCAACCACTAAGAGAGGAAGGTGGATCTAGGTGAGTAAATGGTGGATCAAGGAGTTGAACCAGGCTAAAGAGGGAGGATGAGGTGAGATTCGAAGGGAATCCCAATCCCAAGAATATCTCCCCGGATCTAAGATCCACAATTCAAGTTAAAGAGGTTGTTAAGGAATTTCCGTGCCCTCAACACTGAGCATAACGCGAAAATGTTGATATTTTTGCACCCCTGCAGGCATTCAAGGTACGAAAATGTTGTATTTTCTCACCTTGCACCATTAGCAAGGGTGCGAAAATATGGGTAAAGTTGGCTCAATGAGATGGCATTCGACTATCATCAATTGGATTTTCCTCCAAGGAAGGCCAGGGAGGGGACCAACAAGGTGGAAATGAGTCTAAACACTTGCTAGGAGGTAGGACCATTAGGTTCCGCATGGTGATATGCCATGAAGACTCGAAATGGCGCTCAAATTGACAATTTGAGGTATAACAGATGCCCCCTAAAGTGTGAGGTCATAAGCAAGTTGATTTCCGAAACACTTTACAAATAGATGAGTCTGCAAAGATAGCTAAAAGGAGGTTAGAGAGGAGCTGCAAGGAAACATCAACAATATGCCAAATAACTCCAAGGCAGGCATACCCATGCTTTGAACAATTGACTCAAAGCATGGTGCCGACCAATACATTGCAGATCCATGATAGTATTGACTCGATAAGGACTAAAGACAAATCATGGCTACTAGGAACAAGCGTAGATCCATGATAAGACAATGACACAACCACGACCAATACAAGAGTGGATCTGTGTGATAGTACATTAATGAGGTCACCAACATAATGTCTATGTGGGGACCTACTCAACAATCGCCATTGCAACCTAGACGTGAAAGAAACATCAGAACCATCCAGGGTCTTCTACCCAATCCCAGAGCGATACAAATCTGACCATGTGATTACAAGGTGTTGAAGTCGAACATGGCAGAGACTACTTGATTACCGGCCAATGATGTGAGCCGTTAACACATACGAGGGTAATCACCAATGATGACAATGATTCCCAAGTTATCTTTAGTACAACCCAACGAATGTGAATAAATATTTTTTGAGGTCGAACATTTGAGGGATTATTCGATTAGAGGTCAATAATGAAAACCTAATGTCGAATACGAGGAAACCTTCCATTGAGGCATGCATGTACCAAGGTACTACGATTGGTTCCTAATCATAATTCCTGGATAATGAGTTGACGTCGACACTAATAAACTCGTCAAAGGAGGGACATAATGAATCCCACATCATCGACACGAAACCGATATAGGAAAGAGGTGTGGAGTAATGGATCAAATGAGCATGGACTGACACAAAAAGCAGAGGTTGACTAAGGTTAACACTGATCCTTTGAACATATAACGGCATGAGATATGACTTGGCAGCAGTGATTAACAGAGGTAACAACGAAAAGGCGAGCTGGGAAAGTTAAGAGACTTGATTAAAAGACAACTCACAATTGTAGTTATGACCTGGATGTATACTGAATACCCAAAGAAGACAAGGTATGGATGCATTCCATGTTCAAAGGTAACGACTCATAGGCTGCCAAAAATATAGACTCGGCATATTCCCCCATTTCCCCCCATCATGGTTGACGAGTACCCCTTTGTTTTTTAACAAGCTTGAGGAGGATATCAGATGCTCAATATAGCTCAATTTTGAGTGGAACCCAAGGAAGGAGAGGTTCGATTCCATAAGGAACCTTCGATGTTTAATTTCATGAGTCCAACGAAGGAAAAATCGACGATTTTTCATGTTTAGAGAGTCTGAAAATAATCTAAAGAAGACTCCATAATTTGAATTTTTCATAAAAGTATAAAATGATATCCATAAGAACTCTCCTAGTCATAAACTGACTAAGGTATACCTTTCTCGTAAATAGTCTAAACGGTTCGAAAAAGGGATAACCTACCACCGAATAGACGACCTTTCAAATACTATTACAAGTGTGAAAGAGACAAGTGCACTTGGCGATCTTTTCTTAGCGAGGGAGTCTGAAAAGAGATTAAAGAAAACTCCAGCGGTTCTGTTTTTGTGAGTTAATCACCTTAGTCCGAAAAAATGAAAAAATAATACTAAGTTGATACTTTTCTCATTGATTTACGAGCACGAGTAAAGCAGACTAAGCTCAACATCGTTTTACTTAGGTTTAACAAGCATGACTCAAGTTTGAAAAGTGCTTGGAATCTCTTTTATGGTTCATATCTAGAGCACACAAGAGAGAAAGTAAGCTCGAAGAAGGTCAAATACGCAATTCCACCAGTGTGAACAACTTGAATGAACCTGTCAAAAAGTGGTCAAAACCCTAGAAAAAAATATTAGGACATTATAAATGTGAAGAATAGACTCTAAACAAAGGTTATTAATGTAAAAGTAGGTAAAAATGACTAAGTGTAATATATAAAAGAGGGCAAAATGGAGAATTACCCATTGTTACTTGGTCATTTTCACTCCAAAGAGAATTTTTACCTTGGTTGAGAGAAAAACATCATCTGACGATACTGGGAGATCTAGGGCACCATTTCAACCACCGTCTGAAGTAGGTGTGTCCTCTCATCCTCCTCTTTCATTTCATCCATTAAGTTTTTGATTTAATGCAAGATTGGGGTTTTGCAAGGGCCTTAGGGCAACAAAAATTGCCCCCATAAATTTCCGCGCCCCCTATGTCTAGGGACGTAAAAATTTTGATAATTTCGCGCTATGGGTAGTTTCAGGGGCGCGGAAATTATCAGTTTTTGTGCTCCCTACAAGACCCAGGGCGTGAAAATCCGTAGTTTTGAAAAATAAAAAGCTTGCCCCCATCTCATGGCATAAAAATTGGATTCAACCTTTTAACTAGAGGTTCTCTTGATGATTTACAGGAGATTCCAAGTGAGAAAAGAAAGGATGGTTGACAGGAAGGAAAGAGAACATGAAGGAGAGGATAAAGATGCCCTAAACAATGAAAACACTCTATCCGCACTAAGGGAGTGTGGTTTATTGAAGTTTTTCAAAACAAGAGGCATCTGAAAGCAAGGGAAGTTATTAAATCACATCATACAAATGTGGGATGCTGACATACAAGCTTTCCACATAGGAGAGCATATCTTTGAAATAGAGCTCGAGGATATTTACTTTTTGACCGGTCTCTCCAAAAGAGTGGCACAATTTAATTTGACAGGGAACCATGTTAATTAAGAAACCACAGAGACCTACATTGCCTAATACTGTAGACAAGGATCTTGCAAGAAAAGCAGGAAAGTGCTCATTGCTGATGTGATAGATCTTCCATTGAGGACGATATTATACATTATTGCTCGAGTAGCGAGGAGTGTGGGGGATGACCATGCGACCAAGGCTCAGTTGACTTATTCCTTGGAATGCCTTGAACCCAAGCTATTCAACTGGTTAGAAGGAGTCTTATCCAACATCAAAGATCATGTAACTAAATGTAGCAACGGGAGCATCAGCCAGTTCGGATATGGGAGTATATTGGTCACCTTCTTTTTAGAGAGGGTTCCTCTAATGAGTCCACAGATAGAGAGGCCTTGTCGTCCCGCATCCAAGCCACGGACGGGGAGATGGAGCGATTATGCTGGGCATCTTGGTGGGCCTCAAGTCTTAGCATTTGGTGAGGATTTCTTCTCTTGGATCAAGGAGCAGATTGTGATGATAGAAGATTATCCCTATACTGGGGTAGACTTTCGTGGTGATATTGAATTAGCACTACCAGAGGATGATGAATGGGATGAGTCAGGTATATGACCTTCAAACATGTTTTTGAATTTTTCAAGTTTATGTGAATTTTTGTTTTGTTTTGATAATGCATAGAAGATCTAATATACGTGTGTGTAATTCTGCAGATCGAGGAGTGGTGAGACCAGCAGGATTCTCACCACTACGGTGGCGAGGAGCAGAGTATCAAGCCGAGGAGGATGAGGCAGGAGGATTCTGCGATGTGGAGTGGAACCTAGAAGGATTGACCATGGGTATTCCTCTTATGAGGATGCCCGAGGTCCCTTATCATCTCCATAGGCATACTGTGGGTGTGCCAGAGCGAATTGGCAGGTTACTTCGTCATGTTGTTAGGGAAGTGGCGTGCTATCATGAGCATTGCGCACCTCACGACTAGATTGTAGCAGTAGTTTTGTTAGCGGAATTTACACGATATGTAGGCCAGAGTGTCGATTTTTGTATGGGTTATGATCCCAATTTTTATCTTTTAACGCATTATACTATTATATGTGACATGTTAAACACTTTTTACATGATATTCATATGGATCTATCTCTATTGTTTACCTATGATTAATTGTATGTTATATTTTTTACATGTGTTCTTATGATGTATTGATTATGTGTGGGCTAGATGCCAATCCAACATATAGTTAGCTAACGAATTATCCACCATGTTGAATTCCCTTGGTACATGTTGATATAAAATATAATCAAATAATCGTTCAAGGAGGCGTACCCTCCTGTATAAATGAAGTAACGTATGATCATAGACGGTGTAAATGCGGTTCAGTTGAGATACCACAAGCTGAGACTCTAGGTAGACTATAAAATGATGGATTCCAAGAGAAGAAACTTTAGTCAGAAGTCCAATGATTGCATGATACTTTGAGATGTGATTTGTTGCGGGGCCTAAGCAGATGCCACCCGAGGATATCAAATCGCCAGTAGGGGAATACAATACCCATGCTGCAGAAGCAAGGTTCCGGGTATGTCGAGTAGCATCATCCGCGAATCTAAAGCACACCAACATCTACGCATAAAAGAAAAAGTCGAGATAAATGGTGGTGTACGAGATAGAATCCTAACATGCAAAAATTGAATCAAAATCACATTATAGACACCCTATATACAAAGTGTTTTACGCAGGATGATCCTACGCATAAAATATCTTCAGATAAAGCCTGTTACGGGGCTCTCCCAAAGGTATACCATTACAATCCACAAGCTTGTAAGCTCCCTTCTCTAACACTCGTTTGATAACGTAGGGACCATACCACATGTCGATGCCTAATTTTGTCATCATTTTGGATCCATGATCATGCTATGGTTATACTGTTTTACCATTTTTGATGCATCAAGTTCATATTTCTCATCATTCAAAAATCCATATGGACTCAGGTATAAATACATTCAATTCTCCTATGATTTTCTATTGATTATAATTTTATATGGCAAATTAATATCAATTTAACATTTCTAAACCTATTGGGCATATAGTTTTGTTCTATAGGTTGTGGTTTTCATGCAGACGTTCATTTGGAAGCTCATTCACATTCGGATGACCATTCAACCCTTCGTTCACACCTCAAAAATAATTTGTTAGCATACTTAGGAGCATTGAAGACACCAACAGAGATGTGGGTTTTGTTGCCCACCTGACACACATGGTTCATGAGCTTCTGCCTGTAAAGATTCGGTTCATAACTTGCCCAAGCACCCAACAATCAATATGGCCAACAACCTAGCATCAATTCTGTCAAAAACGTGTTTTTAACAGACAACAAATTTCGGGCTTGATTTCCGGGAAAATGGAGGTGAAATTTTAAATTCTGGCACATGGCTTTTGTGCATAATAGGCCTATTTAGGTCCTCGTGAAGAATTTTGTGGAAATTCAAAGCCATTGGGAGCAGTTCGTGATTCTTTGAAATGGACTTGCCCAAAAAACGTGGTTGGCCATTTTTTTAAATATAGAGATTAGTTTTAATAGTCCAGGGATTTGGGGATTTGGTTCTATCCTTTCCCACTGGCATTTTCATGTATAAATAGAACCCCATAGAGCTGAGAACCGTATGTAATTTTCTCTGTGTTTTTATAATGGAAGCTTTGGTTCAAATTCATTTTTATGCCTTGGTGACTGATTAGTTTGTGAATGCGAAACCACTGTCACCTGAGAGGGCCCCTCAGTGACAAGTGTGCATTCCTGTGTGTACAAGATCGATCTCATTCATCTGTGTTGTGTTTGTCAGATAAGTAACTTTGTTTCTGTATTTGAATTTATTAATTTCAGGTTGGTTAGATGCTTAATTGTTTGTGTTGTTGATTAGATTAGATTATGCTTGATAGATTAGTTGCTTTCCCTTCAGTTTGCAGAGCTCTGCCCAGTCATTTCCTCCTCCTTATGTCCCTGTTTATTTCATTTACGTTTTTGCCCCTCCAAGCATTTCCGATTCGCTTCATTTACAATCTTCCCTTCGCGTTTTTCCATTGCGTTTCAGTCCTATACGTTTTACCTTTTTGCTGATTGCTTTTTCGTTGTTGTTCGATTACTTTAACACTTGCTTTGAATTATTGCCCCTTGCGTTGCTGCTCACCAGAATTTGATTTATGTCTGCCTCTTCCAGTTCAGTTTTGATTGCCGATCTCATTAGTTGTTGTAGGTAGGAGTTTCAGTGCCAATTTCATTTGCCGTAGATAGAAAATAGATTTTCTTTCATTAATAGTGTGTTTTTCTTTCCTTTCTCATATATTAGGGTTTACTTGCTTTTAATTCGAATTCATAGAAGGTAGATTTCTGAATTTCATAGTCATAGATAGTAGTTGAAGATTAGTATTTGAATTCTGTCTCGTAGATTAGCTTCCCTTTCTGCAACAATAGGAAGCATTTCAATTTGTTAGATAGAGATTAAATAGATTTGTTTAAAGTTATACTTTAGAATAGTATTTTATCATGTTGTTGTCAATTCATAGTTAATTGTTGAGTTAAATTGCATAGATCAATTAGATAGTTTGCTTTTGATTAATTTCTTGTTTTCAAGCATTTGATTTATTTATGCTTGGTCTTTAGAATAGTACTTTATCATGCCCTTGTGAATTCATAGTTAACTAGTCAGATTGAATCTCATAGGTCAAGTAGTTAGTTTTCTTTCTTCGAAGTAGCATAGTTTCCTGTTTGTGATTAATTAGTTTGCCATTGAATTCATTTTATAGCATAGATCTCTGATTTCGCATAATAGAATAGCTTTTCAATTCATAAAATATGGTAGATTAATTGCTTATAATTTGGTTGATTGCTTAAAGTGGTTTTGCTTCCGTTAGTTAGTTGCTTTTAGACCAAGCATTGCTTTCCTAGAATAGTAGTTTCTTTTATTGCAATTTCAATTCTCGTTCATAGGTTAAGATAGCATAGATTAGTTTTACATTTGAAATCCTAGTTAGAGTCTGAATGTAATGTCGTATGTAGTGTTTGAATGAAAGTGTCGTATGTAGTGTTTGGATGAAGTGTCGTATGTAGTGTCTGAATGAAGTGTTGTATGTAGTATCGTTTGATAAATAATAAGATAGATTCTTTATGAATGTAAGTGACTCAGTTTTCCATTTTGAATTAGATTTCACTTTCCACTTTTAAGTAAATTACCAGCTTTAGGATAAGTTAGGCTAGGGTAGTTTAGGCTTTCAGTCTTGCACATACTGTGCTGGCATCTCTAAGCTTACAAGCCCTGGGTTGACAATTTAAGTGTTGAATTAGATAGTGCATATATTACTCGACATTTTGGCGCCGTTACCAAGGAGGTGCTAAAGGGGTTGGAGTCTAGGTAGATAGGTTACTTTTACATTACACAACAAGGGGGAGGGGAGAACGGTAAGACAAGAGGTAAGAACCTGCGCATCCACTTTAGTGGGTTTCCCCAAAGCCTTGTTGTTCCTTTCATGCAAGTGTGATTTTATTTCTGCAAATTTGAGTTTGTTCCCTGTCCAAGTAATTTAATTCTTTGCAAGTATGTTTTTCTTTTTGCCAGTTTGAGTTTGTTTTATTTTTCGCAATCTAGTTTTGTGTAGCCAACATGTTTATTTTTATGTAGGTATGAGTTTGATCTATTTTTCACAAGTGTTTTTTTATTATTATCTATAAGTGTGATGTGTTTTTCAATTTTGCAACTAATTTAGTTTTATTTTGGTTTGTGCAAATTTGCTTTAGGAATGTATTTTTGTAGGTAATTTTTTATTTAAATCATTAAAATATATCTATCTATTTGGGTGCCGTAAGAACCCCAACCACTAATTCTTGTGTGAAGCAGGACCTACAGACCAAAGACATGGATTCAAGGGTGAACATTAGTATGAGAGAACTCTCTCAAATCCTAGCAATAGTTGGGATCTTAATCTTTGCCTCTCAGGAAGAGAAGATATTAACAACAATTAAGATCTTATCATCCTCTCCTGAAATGAAAGACGGAGAAAAATCCCAAGAGCTACAAAAAGTTTATCCCTGCCAAATTCCAGAGGAATATATTGATCCATTGGAGTATACATCCGAAAGAGAGCGGCCTGAAATTGAAGATTTCTCTACATGTAAGCTAGCAGATCCTATGCATACTTCTGAAATCAATCAACCAAGAGGAGGGGATCTGCATGACATGATGAAGGAAGGTGAATATGAGTATTACATCGAAAGATGGTTCCAAGAGGTAACCCAACCACCATTCCATTCCTTCCTTCGACACCTTCTGTTGCAAAAGCAAGTAAGTCGATTGGTTCTCCACATTCAGGTAATCATTGCTTTAACCTTTTCATATGTGGATAAAGATATAATTTTCATCTTGCTTCGCACTTGGTTTCATTGGAAGAGCTCATATACTTGAATAAAATCGTTTTCTTTCTTCTTAGGGTAGGGAAATATGTATATAAATAAAATTTTGCATTCTTAGTTTAGGGAATAATGCAACTTCGTTTTTTGTTTGTTTTATTTTTCAAATAAAAGAACTAAGAGGAAGATAATGTCAATGACTAAAACTGAAACAATTTTCCATCATTATTTCTTTTCATACATGCATATTTCTGACTATAACAATTGATCAAGACCAATTTTAAATACCACGGGGATTTGCTATAAATTTAAGGTCTATCTAATCCCTATAGGTCACTCGTACATCCTAGCTTCTTTATCAGAGTCTGTTATTTAAGCATCTTTATTACACAGTAGCATAAGGGTGAATGAAATTCCTAGTTTGTGAGGGAACACTACCATAAATCTATATGAAAAAGGCGAGTTTTGGGACTAGAGACAACTTTCAATAATTCTCTTATGGCCTCATCCACTATACATTAATTAAGTTTGGCCATGTCATGTCTTTGGAATAAACTAAATGCGTATTCTATTTTTCATGCACACAACCTTGAAAGGGCAATTTATAGAATGTCCTCCAACCTATATGCCATCCCAATCCGTAAAAGTTTTTCAGAGCTACCTCCCCATCCTATTGCAAAAAGAAATACATGTATAAATCTCTTAAGGGTGGTGGTAAATGCTAGTTTCTGCTATAAAAAGGGTGTAAGAGGCTAACCTGCCGTGATACTGAACAGGTCTGCTGGCAGCGGGTACCGGCCTGTGGTATGATTAGGAAAACCCATCGGGGTACTGAATAGGCTCGCTGGCAATGGGGCATTATTTCTGGAGAGGATATTTCTTAGATATCAAAGTTACCCCATCAGGGTACTGAACAGGCCTACTGGCAATAGGTTCCGACTTTGATGTCTTTCACTATGCCTAATCTATATTTGTGTGTATGAACGATATACTTGTGTAAAATCTTAAGAAGAAGCATGCATGGTTGAACAACTGGTTAAATGAACCTCATATATCTGCCATTTGAGAATGTTTGTAAGTTGCACTTAAGACCCTTTCGTCTAATTCATACTATACCTAGGATGTCACTATCCTAGAAGTGGGACCCATAAACTTAGGAGCCTAATGAACTCAAATGCAAACTTTGTCCATAATTACTTGAATAACAATAAACCTTTGATAAGTAGTAGGGATGACTGGTTTCCTATAGTCTTTATAGACTATCTATACCCTCATGTTTTTCTATTTTGGGAGACATGAGGAAAATCCCCTCTCATAGCTTATATATGGTCCTCATGAGCATAAACTAATGAATTTGCATGTATTAAAGAATCTGACTTAGTATGATATTATTTTGGTCATACCATGAATACTTCTTTTTCTCGAAAAAAGTTATAGTTTTTAGAATAATGATGTTTTTTAGGATTTCCTGCTGATTGATGTTGATCTAGAGTGTTTACATAAGAAGCATACAACCAAATATTAATTTATTGATGGCCCGAGGACGTGCCGTATCTTCGGTTTGGGGGAGGATTCAAAATTATTTCTATTTTTCTTTTTATTTGTGAAGCAATTAAAAAGTCCATTTATTTCTATCCTAAGAAAAATATTATGAAATGATTAGCTGTCACAGGAAAATATGAGTAGGAGATGAGAGCTTAATGCTTATTCCCAGCATATGGTTCGTGATCGAATAAAAAGGAGAGCACCCTGAAGAAGCTTATCAGCTAGGATGTTTCAAGAGAAGCAGTTTCAGATACAACAACTCCATCTTTGTAAACCTGAAAAAGATTTCATCCACAGTCTCAAAAGATCTCCTGTACAATCGGAATTCAAAGAAAAGAACACATTCTAGCAAATGTCAAAAGTTCTGCTGAAAGAAGGGTCGAATGAGGTGGCTGAATGAAGGGTCTGAATGCAATTGTGACCCTGTAACAACATCTCTGTTATACCAAGGTATATGTTTTCAGAAAAATTCAAATATAAGTTATTGAATCCGATAATATTTCAATATCAGAAATTACTAATACCATATTACTTCATCAAACACTCAATTGTAAGTTGACATCATTATATTCCAGGTGCTAATGATAATCTGATACTAACATTCTACAATTTAGCATATTTAAAGTCAACTTCATTCACAAAGATATAAGGTGATTCATCTCTGAACTATGGATATATGAATACTTTTGGAATATTTATTGTATGATTCTACAAATCAAAGAATTACAAACATACAATATAATTATCATTTCATTTTCTTCGTATCAACTTCAATTAGCATAAATAAACCATTTCATTATTCGAACATAAGGAAATAAAATCAACATATGAATCCTACCAAAGTTTAAGAATCATTATTGTCTATCTAGTTTGCAATCCAATTTGAATCATCTCAATCTGACATCATACAAAAATGTTATGCTCAAATTACTAACTGCTTGTCATAACAACTGCATTGTGACAATTCTACATATTGCTGTTCATCGGAATATTTAACATATCAAATCATCTTCTTTTCAAAACCTATTTATAAGGGAGATATACCTTCAAGTCTAGTTTAAGCCAAAATTTGAATCATCCCATTCGGAGATCAGATGAAAAAGTTATGCCACATTTAGTAACAGTATGTCTTAAAACCAGCATGGTGAAACTCTGCCTCCTATGTCTGTTCATCAGTAGATTTGAGATATCAAATCAAACTATATTAAAGACCTGTTTCTACTTGAGGTAGCTACATAAGTATAAATTAATATCCAATTGGAATCACGTCAATCCATCCTTTAATAAAAAAAAAACTTATGCTCAAATTAGTGACTGTTGGTCTAGAAAGCAATTCACAAACAATTCCATCAAGCAGGTTGCTCCTCAATAGGTTTGGCATGTCATTTAAACTCAATTTGAAAACATGCTTCTACCTGAAGTATCCCTTTGAATCCACTTCAATCAAGATTTTGAATCACTTCATTCGAATACAAAATGAATATTTTATGAACAAGATACCACCGGGAGATCTGGGCTAGCCACCACTTCTCCCCAGGTAAACAAATGCATCTTTCTCCATTTTGCTCAGTGGGACCTGACATATCCTCGGTTTGGGCGAGTGTTGATGCCCAATTTCGTCATCATTTTGGATCCATGATCATGCTATGGTTATACTGTTTTGCCATTTTTTATGCATCAAGTTCATATTTCTCATCGTTTAGACATCCATATGGACTCAGGTATAAACACATTCAATTCTCCTATGATTTTCTATTGATTATCATTTTATATGGAAAATTAATATCAATTTAACATTTCTAAACCTATTGGGCATATAGTTTTGATTCTACAAGCTATGGTTTTCATACGGACGTTCATTTGGACGCTCTTGTGCATTCAGATGCTCATTCGCATTCAGATGACCATCCAACCCTTCGTTCGCACCTCAAAAATCATTTGTTAGCATACTTGGGAGCATTGAAGACACCAACAAAGATGTGGGTTTTGTTTCCCACCTAGCACACATGGTTCGTGAGCTTCTTCCTGTAAATATTCGGCTCATAACTTGCCCAAGCACCCAACAATCAATATGGCCAACAACCTAGCATCAATTTTGTCAAAAACGTGTTTTTAACAGACAACAAATTTTGGGCTTGATTTCCAGGCAAATGGAGGCGCAATTCTAAATTCCGGCACATGGGTTTTGTGCAGAATAGGCCTATTTAGGTCTTTATGAATAATTTTTGTGGAAATTCAAAGTAATTTGGGAGAAGTTCGTGATTCTTTGAAACGGACTTGCCCAGAAAACGTGGTTGGCCGTTTTTTTAAATAAAGAGATTAGTTTTAATAGTCCAGGGTTTTGGGGATTTAGTTCTATCCTTCCCCACTGGCATTTTCATGTATAAATAGAGCCCCATAGGGCTGAGAACCGTATGTAATTTTCTCTGCATTTTTATAGTGGAAGCTTTGGTTCAAATTCATTTTTATGCCTTCGTGACTGATTAGTTCGTGAATGTGAAGCCACTGTCACCTAAGAGGGGCCTTCAGCGACAAGTGTGCATTCTTGTGTGTGCAAGATCGATCTCATTCATCTGTGTTGTGTTTGTCAGATAAGTAACTTTGTTTCTGTATTTGAATTTATTAATTTCAGGTTGGTTAGATGCTTAATTGTCTGTGCTGTTGATTAGATTAGTTTATGCTTGATAGATTAGTTGCTTTCCCTTCAGTTTGCAGAGCTCTGCCCAGTCATTTCCTCCTCCTTGTGTCCCTGTTTATTTCATTTATGTTTTTTCCCATCCAAGCATTTCCGATTTCCTACATTTACAATCTTCCCTTCACGTTTTTCCATTGCGTTTTTGTCCTGTACGTATTAACTTTTTGCTGATTGCTTTTTCGTTGTTGTTCGATTACTTTAACACTTGCTTTGAATTATTGCCCCTTGCGTTGCTGCTCACCAGAATTTGATTTATGTCTTCCTCTTCCAGTTCAGTTTTGATTTCCGATTTCATTAGTTGCTGTAGGTAGGAGTTTCAGTGCCAATTTCATTTGCCGTAGATAGAAAATAGAGTTGCTTTCATTAATAGTGTGTTTTGCTTTCCTTTCTCATATCTTAGGGTTTACTTGCTTTTAATTCGAATTCATAGAAGGTAGATTTCTGAATTTCATAGTCATAGATAGTAGTTAAAGATTAGTTTTTGAATTTTGCCTCGTAGATTAGCTTCCCTTTTTGCAACAATAGGAAGCATTTCAATTTGTTAGATAGAGATTAAATAGATTTGCTTACAGTTATACTTTAGAATAATATTTTATCGTGCTTTTGTAAATTCATAGTTAATTGTTGAGGTAAATTGCATAGATCAATTAAATAGTTTTCTTTTGATTAATTTCTTGTTTTCAAGCATTTGATTTATTTACGCTTGGTCTTTAGAATAATACTTTATCACGCCCTTGTGAATTCATAGTTAACTAGTCAGATTGAATCTCATAGGTCAAGTAGTTAGTTTTCTTTCTTCGAAGTAGCATAGTTTCCTGTTTGTGATTAATTAGTTTTCCATTGAATTCATTTTATAGCATAGATCTCTGATTTCGCATAATAGAATAGCTTTTCAATTCATAAAGTAGGTTAGATTAATTGCTTATAATTTGGTTGATTTCTTAAAGTGGTTTTGCTTCCGTTAGTTAGTTGCTTTCAGACCAAGCATTGCTTTCCTAGAATAGTAGTTTCGTTTATTGCAATTTCAATTCTCGTTCATAGGTTAAGATAGCATAGATTAGTTTTACATTTGAAATCCTAGTTAGAGTCTGAATGTAATGTCATATGTAGTGTCTGAATGAAAGTGTCGTATGTAGTGTCTAAATGAAGTGTTGTATGTAGTATTGTTTGATAAATAATAAGATAGATTCTTTATGACTGTAAGTGACTCACTTTTCCATTTTGAATTAGATTTCACTTTCCACTTTTAAGTAAATTACAAGCTTTAGGATAAGTTAGGCTAGGGTGGTTTAGGCTTTCAGTCTTGCACATACTGTGCTGGCATCTCTAAGCTTATGAGCCCCGGGTTGACAATTTAAGTGTTGAATTAGATAGTGCATATTTTACTCGACACCACATGGATTCTAATTTTCCTTTACCCGATTTGTCGTGCATTTGGTAATAGGTTAAGACTAGGTCACCTTCATTGAAAACACGAGGTTGAACGGATTTATCATATTGATCCTTAACGCGCTTTTTATGAGCCTCTTTGGCGAGTGGAGCGTTGCAGTGACTTTCATCAAGATTAGCCAGGTATAGAAACCGTTCTTCTTCAGTGGTCGTGTTAGGTAAGAGTTCCATGACTAATTTGAGGGATGGTATTTCACATTCAATTAGAAGGATTGCTTCCAAGCCATAGACCAATTGGAATGGTGTAAACCCAATCTCATTTTTTACTGAAGTCCTGTAGGCCCAAAGGGATCAGAATAGAGCTAAGTGCCATTTTGATTTTTGGGTTCCCACCATGCGTTGGATCATTCTTTTCAAGACTTTATTAATTGCCTCTACTTGTCCATTTTCCTAGGGTAATAAGGAGTTGAGTTTTCGTGACGAAAACCTAGTTTGGAACTTAGTTCATCCATCATATGATTTCTAAA
Organism: Larix kaempferi; assembly: GCA_027924585.1. NCBI lineage: Eukaryota > Viridiplantae > Streptophyta > Pinopsida > Pinales > Pinaceae > Larix > Larix kaempferi. The sequence continues at coordinate 4,401,507 of BSBM01000123.1, forward strand.
ATGGGAACCATGGTGAGTTACGATGGCTTGCAGGACTCCGAATCTGGCGATGATATGATTGAATATAAAAAGTGTTGTTGTTTTTTCGTCTTTTGCATACGTAGGCATGGCTTCAATTGATTTGGTAAAATAGTCAACAACGACGATGACATAACTATGCCCCCCAGCTGAAGTAGGCTTACAGTGCATGAAATCAATAACCCATTTTGAAAAGGGGCCGATGGTAATAACAAGATGAAGTGGTGTTGGGTGAGAGCGCTTCTTAGAGTGGAAGAATAAACATGGAGGGCATTTCATGACCGCTTCAACACAATCTTTGAAGATGGAAGGCCAAAAGTAGCCTGCGCGTAGAATTTTCTGGGCTGTATCCATCCCAGAAAGATGACCACCACAAGCTCCAGAGTGGCAGTCATTAAGGATGTGTTCATCTTCATCAAGAGTTAGGAAACAATGCAACACAAAATTGATACCACGACGGTACAAAGTATCTCTAACGATAACATAGTATTTGGCGTAGTGTCTTATGCGACGGCGTTCATCACGGTTGAGATCAGGCCGAAAACGTTGGGTTTGGAGATATAAGATAATGTATCCATACCAGTGATCAGTCATGCCAATGAGGAACAAAGATTCATTCGGAAGAGAATCAATGGGCTCAGATTGGTCATTAACAAGGGGCAATGCACAAATAAGCTCAACAAAGACCAAGGATTTTTTGGATTTCGCTTTGGAAACATCCAAATCGAATTCTTGGAGAAATACAATCCAACGGGAGTACTTCCCCCCTAGCACTTGACGTGTTAGGATATAATACATTGGCTTGAAATTATCAATAAGGCTAATTTTGTGGAGTAAAATATAGTGTTGAATCTATGGACTGCAAAAATGGTGGCCAAAGCCAGTTTCTCCACATGCGAGTAACATGTTTCAGAGTCAATGAGACTCTTACTGAGATAGTAGACCACATGTTCCTGACCACTGTTGTCTTCCTATACGAGCACCATGCCAATGGTGGTGGTAGAGGCAGCGAGATATAAAAAGTAGTGCTGTGTATAATTGGGGGGTTGTAACACGGGAGCATTGGTAAGGGCATTTTTCAAATTGTCCAAAGACTGTTGGGCTTCGTCATCCCAAATGAAAGGAACGTCTTGCTGAAGAAGCCTCATGTAGCCCCGAGTGATCTCTGAAAAATTAGAGACAAAGCGACGTAAAAATTTCGCATGCCCTTGCAAACTTTGGAGTTCTGGAATGTTGGTTGGGGAAGGTAAAGCTAAAATATCCCCCACCTTCAATGGATCAAGGCGAATGCCATCCTTGGAGATTATGAATCCTAACAGTCTACCGGCTTCAACACAAAATACACATTTGTGAGTATTCAGACGGATGTTGTAGTGGCGACACTGTAAGAATATGTCACTCAAATGATTTGGATGGTCCTCTCATGCAAAAGAGTGAGCGGGTAGGTCATCCAAATTAGGTTCCACAACATGCTTGATATCGTGAAATGCGTACTACATGGCCTGTTGAAAAGTGGCCCTAGCGTTCTTGAGACCAAAGGGTAATTTTCGATATGCAAAGGTCCCCCATGGGAAGATGAAAGCATTTTTGTGCTGGTCTGATGGGAGTATCTCAATCTAATTATAGCCAGAGAAGCCATCCATAAATGAAAAGATGAAGCTCCCAGCACAGTTATCGATAATTTGGTCAATAAAGGGAGTTGGATAGTTATCTTTGGGGCATGATTTGTTCAAATCCCTATAATCAACACAAACTCTAATCGTGTCATGTTTCTTAGCTACAGGAATGATATTGGACACCCAGTCTGTCAATGGGACATGATAAATGAAACCAACGCGAAGAAGCTTTTCAACTTCTGCTTTAATGGTTGCAGTTTTGCGGGGATGGACAGGTCGGAGTTTCCGCTGAACAGGTCAGGCACCAGGATAAACTTGAATTTCATGGACCATTATAGAGGGGTCAATCCCCGACATTTATTCATAACTCCAGGAAAAAACATTGCGGAACTCCTTAAATAAGGCAGTATAAAATTCCACCTCAATAGGTGTATAGGTTTTTCCTAAATGGATATGTTCCATGATACTAGGTTTCACGAAGATGTCGATTGGAATAGTTTCCATGATGTTTGCTAGATTTCCTTCGGAAAAAACATCGTGTGTAAGGATGGGAATCTTAGTTTTGATGATATCCGGTGAAACGATGGATTTTGTGTCGGGTTCTACCGCACAGATTGTAGGAAAGGATGACAGATGATGGTGATCTTTCCATGGTGGTTCATCAATGCTCATGATCTCTATAATAGACTCATCGGAAGTAAAAGTATATTAGAGGGAGTCAAAAGAGGTCAAGGATGAATCGATCCGGGAGAGATGCCACCATATGGTGGTCGATATTATCGATCCAATCATAAGCGGATTGAATCACGTGGTATGTTGCTTGATTGAGGTTCAGAGGCATGCAATCACCGATGGTTTCACACTCGACAGGACTCGGTATAACCCAAGAATCGTTAGATTTGTAGGGTTGAAAAGTACTCGAAGAGATCACGTTGATCGAAAAGATTGGGGGTGGGAGCTCTAGGAACACTCCAATGATGGAGGAATCTTTCAGAAGACCAACACCAATGTCTTCATAGTGAGGCTGATATTGTGTCAACAATGGGACATTGTTGGTGGTCTTGGAATGAATATCTGGAGTGCAAAAGTCTAACTGATTAGTGGTGACAATTTTTCCTTGATGAGGAAATTGAACCATACGGAAAACGAAAGATGCTACGGCAGTCATGGCATAAAACCAATTATGGCCTAGTAGGATGTTGTAATCCAATGGATCATCTACGATTTCGACATGGATAGAGACGATTTCCCCCCTAGTTTTACGGTGAGCGATGGGATGAGTCTGTAAGGTTGGAAACCACGGCCGTCAAAAGCTTTCAAAGTAGTAGGAGACTGAGTTACTTCTGGAGAGATGATAGCTCTCTAGCAAGACAAAGACATGATAGAAGTGGAAGCACCTTCGTCCAAAATGGTACGATGGATGTTGTGTCCACAAATCTTGGTATGAATCTGAAAATCCAATTGATGAGAGAGTCTCGGCTTACAATTTTCCAAATTGAACGTAATCGTGCTGGAAGAGTCTGGGTCAACAACTCCGAGTTCTGACAATAAGGTTCTACGCTGAGTAGGGTAATGTTGTAGAGCTTCGAGAGTGGACATTGCACAAGGTGCTTGAGCTAAATACTCAACAATATTGTAATTTAGGGAAGCTCACGCGTTTGGATTGAATGTCGCTTTTCGAATGGTGGCCTTTGGTGTGTGCAACACAGTGTCAATAATAGGACTTTTGATATGAAGAAAGCTTGTATAAGGAGGAGTAGAAGGAAGATCTTCCATGGGAGTTTTATCTTTGGAATTCCCATTCTTGTTTGAATTTGGAATAGAGTCATACATCTTTGATCGAGTGGATATATGGATAGTCTCGTTACTCATCATGAGGATGTCGCGGTTTGAGGATGTCTCTGGTTGGGTGGGATCATTTTGGTTTCCCCCTTGTGGGGGGCTGTGTGCAATCATTTGCCGTTGTTGGTGTGGGAAAGGGCCATTTAAGACTGTTGAGCAGGAAGATCCTTTCACAAATGATTAACTTCCTCTTTATAAGGACAATCTTTTGTATAGTTTTCTTCCTGGAATATAAGGCAGGGGAACTTAGATTTCCGTTTGGGTTTGTTATTAGCATTGGTTTGTTGTGGTTTGGGATTGTCCTACTGAGGAGAATATTTTTTGGATTTCCCTTTCTTATTCTTCTTTTTTCCTCCGGATTGTTGTGATGAGGATTGAACCACATTCACCTCGGAGGTATGAGCAGGGGAAGTAGTGTTTTGGGATGCAGCTTGGTTTTGAGGTGGAGCATAAGTGTTTTGTTGTCCACTAGATTTGGTTGCAGGTTGGGCCTTCACAGAACCAACTACACCATCGATAGGAGGTTCGATAGTGGGCTTAGATGGATCTCCAGTGGGGCGAGGGGCATGAGGAGTAAATTCATATAGAGTTCCATATTGGTAATAAACCAAATCCAGATATTGAGCACAATCGATTTCCTACTCTTCTATAATAGCCCCGCCCATCGAAACATCCCTAGCAATAGGTGGCATTAATGACTTTGTGAACCAATCATCCAATAATTGGTCGGGAATAGGATCCTTAATTAATATTCGGCGTCTCCTCCACTCATGAATATGATAATAGATGTGAATGGAAGTAGATTGCCGCAACAAAGTTAAGAGGTCTGTGCCAATTTCATATCGAATGGGAAGTTGGAAATGTGTCAAAAAATGCATGGCAAGGGATTTGAAATCTCTGAAAGAGTGTTGTGGCAGCTCGATATACCATTCAACTGTCGTCCTAGTGAGTGTTCGTTGGAAGAGCCTTAATCGTATGGAGTCATCCATCAATGATTTCAAAGAACACCAAAGATGGAATGTCATGACGTGAGTTTTTGGATCTTCCCCGGGTTTAGCATCGAATTTCGGGATATCCGATGGTAGCTTTGCAGGAATAGGTGGCCAATGTGGTTCATGCCAAATGGGATCATTTATAAATCTTAAAAAATTGGGCAGGTATAATGTTGCCAGGAATGGAAGTTTCCTATTAGGTTGCGGGTATGAATAATATTGATGGGGTGCTGGAACACATGTCGGGCCCTGCACTGCATATTGTTGCATATTGTACCCATACATGTTACCCGCATGGTATTGTTGGAAGTTCTGTGAGTTGGGGACCATCAGATTAACCGGTTGTTGTTTGGGAATCATAGGATTTACCAATTGATTCAGAATCGAACTATAGACCAGTTGTTGGAAATGTTGTTGGGTGGGATTGAATGTTATATATACCTGGGGTGGTGGGACCCATGTAGGGTTCCCAAATCCTTGATGGGTTGGATTAATCGTACCTTGAGTAGGGGGAGGTGTCTGAAAGGGTGGAGCCCATGGATTGTTCGTTCTGCCTTGATTGAGAGATGGGGTTTGGGGAGGTGGGATCCATTGATTGTTTGAGACACTAGGATAAGGTAACCCATGATTCAAATTAGGGGGGTAAAAATATTTATGTTGATTTGTGTGCCCCCCCAACAGGATTTTGGTTACCAAATGCATGTTGCCACCTAGTAGGTGGGATTTGTGGTCCCCATGAAGGAAGTGGACCTAACAGAGGAGGTTGGTTGTTGGTCCCGCTTGGGGTGCCAACAAAAGGTTGTCCTCCAATAGGTGGATTTTGTGGTCCCCACGGAGAAGATGGTGTTGATGGAGGAGGTTGGTTACTGGTTCTGCTTGGGGCACCAATAAATGGTTGTCCTCCAATAGGTGGGGTTTGTGGTCCCCACAGAGCAGATGGTCCTGACAGAGGAGGTTGGTTACTGGTTCCACTTTGGGCACAAATAAACGATTTTCCTCCAGATATAGTGTAGATCATGGCTGAATATTGACTTCCAGTCACAATAGGTGTTCTAACAGTAGGAATAGATGACCTTCCAACAGAAACATTGGAAGAGATTGACTGTGCAGGTTGGTTGGCTGCATTATTAGTATCGATTTGTGAAGATGAGAGTGCACTAATTTCAGATGATATGGGTAGCGGCGGGAAAGTATATTTTGTCCCTTGAATAGAAATTTTCCCTGAAGGAGAACCAAAGATTTCATTTGGTAGTGTAGATGAGGAGAGGGTTGAAGGGGAGTTTCCGATGTTAATTGCATAGGTACTGGAAAAGTGCGGAAATCATTGAGGGCTTGGGCTAGAGTCGTGTTCCATAATGATGAATATGGATCAAAGACGTTTGATGTCCCCGAATCATCGGGGAAATGTTCGGAATAGATCCAATCTCTGGGTCCAGATCGACCTATGAACGAAGTGCCATAGGTAGTATCGTAGGAGGTGGATTGGAGGGCTATGGAATCACGATGATTTACCACTTGAGATGTGGATATTGGTGGGAATTGTGAGATCGAAGCCATTATTTGTGCAACTTCACATCTAAATTTGTCCTTCGCTGCACGTTCGTGGTCTAAACTAACAAGTTCTGATCGTATGGATGCCATGATTTCATGGCCCGTAGGAAGATCGAGAGAAGGAATTTTGAATGATCTATTAATGGAAGATCCAAATTCGTAGCTAGGCATAACCAGGGAAGTAGGAATGACAGGTGGGGTTACCAACTATCCAAATTCGTACCTAGGCATAACCAGGGAAGTAGGCATGACAGGTGGGGTTACCAACTGTACTAAAGGCTGGTTCAAGTTTGCAGGGAACTAGATCGTCGTAGAGGGGAAAGGATTAGATTCCTAGGTAACCTCGATATATCCTTCAGGGAGATAATTTTGTGATTGCATTACCAGAGCGATGTTAGTTTCCAGAGTGATAATAACTTCCAACGCAACGTCGACTTGTGGTGGGATACTAACCTCAGGTGCTATAGTGGTTTCCGATGTCATACTAACTTCTGGTACTACACTAGTTTCTGGGATTGTGCTAGGAGTTTTGGGTTGATTATGGGACAGTCCCTCGGCCAGCTGGTCTGCTAGTAGGGGGAGTGGTTATGCGTGAAGGTGGCTTGCTACTAGTTTTAGGTATAGGTTCGAGACTCTTTCCTTGTTGTCTTCGTGATTTCCTTTGGTCCGTCATGGAACAAGACTAAATGATCTCGGGGAAGAATTGTTTAAAAAAGAACTCAAAAACCCTCAAGTAACCGAGTGTGCAAAAGGAGAGCTAGAAGAAAGAAGAGGCACACAAGCCAAAAAGTGAGCTAAAAAAACTACATTGAGATTGACGTCATAGTAAGCGAGCTGCAATAAAAAGGCCAGAAAGCCAACAATCGGAACTCAAGAATAAAAGACTCTCTATAAGGTATAATAGCAAGCAATCCTCCTATCTAAGGTTTGGAGACCTCAACAGATCGTATCCTTTGCAAGGTGATGAAATCCAAGTCGGACAATACGAAGTGAGATACCACAAGATGAAGGGAGATCCCTCTACCGAAAGGGATCTTGGGTAAAAGAGTCCTAGAAGGAAGGTCACTAGGATACCTCGTTCATGACACATCTAGGAAGGTTTATTGGAGCTTCTGCCTTTGAGCCCTTGTACAACCAGTATGTAGGCCGAAAAATACAAGGAAGACAATGGATTGATGTCCTTAGGTGCTAAGTGGAGTGCGGTATTCCACAAATTCCGTCCATAACCAGGTCTCGCTGCTTACCCTCGTAGAACGGGAGTCCCCCCAACAAATTGGTGTATAATCGTGTCAAACAATACAAGAGGATTTGAGCACCCTAAAGGAAAACAACTATGTCTCAAATGTAAAGTGAAAGGGGGGAATTATTTGGATTACACCGATGTCCTAACTAACTACACAATTCTTTTATGTCCTCAAAGGAGGTTAATGTGTGTTTATTTAGGGTATAAATTTTAAGGGCTTGTTATTTTACTCAAAACGTGGCGGAAGTGCAACTTGGTGGTGTTAAGACTTGACTCAAATCATGCATCTACGAATGAATCAATGCAACTCTTTCTTTCGATGAATATCTAGCTATAGGAAGGAGAGTTCCTTTCTTATTCCCAAATGAGAGAAACACAAAATGCAAAAAAGAAAAAAAAATGCTCACTTTTTTTCTTTCTTTTCAATTTTATATGCCAAGTCTAAATATGAAGTACTCTTTCACAACAATGTATCCAAAAACAACTCAAAAAACAAACTTTTGTTTTCTTTCTACTTCAAATGAGCTTAAAGATGACAAGTGAATGAAAAAATGTCCTAAAATTGCAAAAGTATTTTACTCATTAAGTAAAGAGGAAAAGAGATCTTGAAAATTTTCTAAACAAGTTTGAAGAACAAATATGCAAAGAATCTTTAACAAGTAATAAGATTTTTCCAAAAACTTTTTCAAGAATACAAAGGAATCTATAACAATGCTCTTGAATTTTAACAAAATGATCACTTTTGCAAGATAAAACCAAAAATTCCAATTTTTTTTTACTCTTGTCACTTCAATATCGAGAAATCTAAACCATAGATGAACAAAAAAGAAAACCGAGCTAAGCTTCTAGACTTGAAGATCAGGTGCAGAGGTAAAAGAAGGTGATAGGAGTGGTGTAGATGACTATGACAGTCCTCTAATTTCCAATCCGCTAATAACTTCTTATGAGTTCACTATACAATCCAAGCAGGGGTCCAAAATCAAATATGGAAAGGTCATAATCAGGTTGGGAACACGGAAATATGAGGAAGATCATAGATATGAGGTCAAGCCAAAAACCAAAACAAGCATCAATCAAGCAGAAACCAATTTTTTGATGCAACATACAGGGAATTTTCGCACCATGATAGACCACCCAGGCGCGAAATATGGATATTTTCGCGCTCTAGTACACTGTAGGGGCATGGAAATATGAATATTTTCACTCTGTGGTATATAGGAGGGGCACGAAATTTCTTTGTAATGAGCTAGGGGCGAAGGTCTGTGAAGAAAATTTGAAATTTATAAAGGTTGTAGACCCAGAGAACTCAACTATGAGGATCATACTGATGAATAAAGGTCGAGGACTGATAAAACACATAGATAATAGATCAAATAGATAAAAAATGAAGATTTGATAACCAAATGGAAACTGGGATTTCCCCAGTGGAGTCGCCAATTTGTGTGCTAGAGAATTCTTCCTACGGATAGTTAAATCCTCTCATAAATTAAACTAGACTCCTAGATGTTCAATTTATCATAGAAACGAAACAAATAGACACTATATTATTCCTAAATCTGATTCATACATAAACTAACGAGTTGTGGAAAAGAGAAACAGATAGGTGACATACCTTAAACTTGACGGTTGTCCTTGCTTCTCTCGGATTGCTCCAATTCCGAACTTTGATCGTAGACTCGAGAATTAGTTAAAGAACAAAAGACAATACCTTCTCCACAACAGTATATATATAAACCACGATCTAACTATGAAACATAAACAATTTCATGCATTCACCATTAAAAGCATGAAATGAGAAGAATAGGCTAAGTTATCTTATTAGAGAAACCAAAGAAGATAATTACAAGTGTTTCACCTTGATGTCCAAAGCAATGGCACTTCCTTCCAAGCTTTCTCCTCTTGCTATCTCTGCAAAAACCCCAAGACAATAGGTTTGATGCCTCCAATTGTTCTCCCCTTAGCTCATGGATGGCCTCCTTCTTATAGGATTTGGGAGGTCAACCACTAAGAGAGGAAGGTGTATGTATGTGAGTAAATGGTGGATCAAGGAGTTGAACCAGGATAAAGAGGGAGGATGAGGTGATATATACTCGAAGGGAATCCCAATCCCAAGAATATCTCCTCGAAGCGAAGATCCACAATCCAAGTTAAAGAGGTTGTTAAGGAATTTTTGCGCCCTCAACACTGATCATAGAGCAAAAATGTTGATATTTTTGCACCCCTCCATGCATGCAGGGCGTGGAAATGTTGTATTTTCATGCCTTGCACCATTAGCAGGGGCGCGGAAATATGGGTAAAGTTGGCTCAATGAGATGGCATTCAATTATCATCAATTGGATTTTCCTCCAAGGAAGGCCAAGGAGGGGACCAACAAGGTGGAAATGATTTCAACACTTGCTAGGAGGTAGGACCATTAGGTTTCGCATGGTGATGTGACAAGAAGACTCGAAATGGCGCTCAAATCGACAATTTGAGGTATAAAAATTCATATGAGGATGGTTCTGAATCACTGATGTGACTCATCAATGCAACATACCCTGAATATGTGTTAGGTTGCTTGCGCTCTCTAGATGAGCTTGTTGGTGCTCCATGTTTCTATGCATTTTTTAAGATGTCTCAGCACCAAGTAGATCTTTTAGAGGGAGGTTCATTAGGTGACCTCTCAACCAGTTCTGCTGGTACTTAAGGAGCTAGCGAATCTGAGGCATATTTTGGTTTCTCCCTCTCAAACATTAAAGGGGGAGAATCAGACTCGGGATCCTCCATATCTAAATCACATTGAATCTCTTTCGATCTTTTGAAAGAAGCTTCCTCATGGAAAGTAACATCTCGGTTGACTTCAATGTGTCTCTCACCAGGTACATATATTCGGTATGCTTTGGATGAATCGCTATAACCCACAAAGGTGCATTTCTTTCCATAAGGATCCATCTTTGTTCTTTTTTCTTTTGGTACATGAATGTATACTGGGTTCTCGAAGATCCTCAAGTGTGATATGTCTGGATTTTCACTGGTAAACACTTCTTCTGGAGTCTTCTCATCTAGAATGGCATGCAGTCTTCTATTTTGTATATACATAGCTGTACGGGTGGCTTCTTCCCATAATGAGGTGGACATATCTTGATCATGCATCATGGCTTTTGCAGCCTCACATATGGTTCTATTCTTCCTTTCAAAAACCCCATTTTGCTGAGGGTTGTATGGTACTGTTAACTATCTACATATTCTTGCATCACTACATAGCTCATTAAATGCATGTGAATCAAATTCACCTCCATTATCAGACCTTAATGCACATATGTGATTTTCTTTCTGATTTTCAACTAGGTCTTTAAACTCTTTAAATTTGCTAAGAGTTTCACTTTTATCTTTCATGAAATAAATCCATGACTTCTTAGAAAAATCATCTATGAACCACATACATCAGAATGTATTAAATCTAAAATCCCTTTAGATATAGTAGTACTACTGGAAATTTTTTTCTTAACATTCTACCCAAGTGCACAACCCCGACATACACTATCATGTTCAAAATCAAATACGAGCATACCTTTTCCATCATTTGAAGTCCTGGTAGCGCTTTGTAGTGTGGGTTTCCAAGCCTTTAGTGCCATAGTTTTCATGGGCTGATAGTGTGGTCAATCATAGCTTGAATGTACTTCTAGGGTACCTTGTAGAGTCCTCCCTCTCTAACTCCAATCACAACAGCAGATTCTAATATTTTGTTCTACGGCCATAAAAGTGCTTTGTTATCCATGGAGATAACTTGTAAGCCTTTGTCTTCAAGAACCGAAATTGGAAGGAGGTTCTTCTTCAAGCCTAGAACATATAGAATGTCCTCCACATGTATAATATCACCGCTGCTCAGCTGGAATGAGGTGGATCCAACTCCTTGGATTGGATATGTTGAGTTGTCCCCCAACTCTACCATGTATGTGAACTGTTTCTCCTTTAGATCAATGATGGCACTCTTGTAACTAGTCATATGTTTGGATGTGCCACTTTCAATCAACCATGTGTCTACACTTGTGATCACGGATCCCAAAATGGATGAGACAAGTTAATACTCCCTTCTTGTCTCATAGTTTTGAGGATTTTCCCTAGGGTATATCTTGTGTTATGGATGTATGAATTTCATATGATTGAATTGTCTCATTGTTTCAAGTTTCGACATCTAAAATAATTAAGGATCAAATCTCAACCAAATATTAACATGATATCAAAGATTAGGGCGTGAAGGAGCTCATTTTTGCATGCCATTTAGAGACTATGTAGATCCTGAGAAGTTGAGCACGAGATTTGAAGACTATGACATCAATCTCTGTATGACTAGAAAACCGTTTGGAGGGCACCTCAAACTTTAACACTTGGAAGGATATGATTCTCAACATCCTAGAGGAACATGACTTGGATGGATACGTATCCATTGTGGTGGAGGAGCCTACATCTAATGCAGGGAGCATCAACTTCAAGAATAATCAAACTAAGGCCAAACAGATCATCTATGATTCGGTAAAATATAACTTGATGCCTGTGATCACACTGCTAAATACTGCGAAAGAATGTTATGATACATTGACTAATATATATGAGAAGAAGACCCCGAGTCAAAAGAGGGCATTGAAGAATAAGATTTGAAACTTAAATATGGATACGAATGAGACAATAGCCTCCTTCTTCACCAAGATCTCTCAGGTAAGAGCTCAAGTTGCTAGTATTGAAGTAGTGGTGGATGAAGATGATCTTCTCCAAACCACTATTAATGGTCTCCATTCCTAATGGGAGACATTCTTGGATGCGGTAAATGGCCAAGAGGTACAAACTAACTTTTAAATGTTGTGGCATGAATGCCTCCAAGAAGAGGGGCGAATCCAGAGCAAGTCGGTGTGCATCAAAGAAGAAAACCTTGCCCTCACGACAAGAATGAAGAAAGGAAAGAAACTCTTCTTCCAAAACAAGTTCTCTCATCCAGAGAAGAAGGAGTTCAACAAAGGCTTTGAAAAGTCAAAATCTAGATGTTTCAATTGCAACAAGAAAGGTCATTTCTTAAGAGAGTGCAAAGAAAAGCGGAAAGGAAAGTTTCATGCTTCTACTGCCATAGAAGATGAAATCACTCAAAAGAATGCATCCAAAGAAAATGAGATAAGAGGGAGTATTCCTTGTCTCATCCATTTCGGGATCCGTCATCAAAAGTGTAGACACATGGTTGATTGAAAATGGCGCATCCAATGATATGACTGATTACAAGAGTTCCATCATTGATCTAAAGGAGAAATAATTCACATGCATGGTAGAGTTGGGGGATAACTCAACATATTCGATCCAAGGAGTTGGATCCACCTCATTCCAGCTGAGCATCAGTGATATTATACATGTGGATGACATTCTATATGTTCCATGCTTGAAGAAGAACCTTCTTTCAATTTCTATTCTTGAAGACAAAGGATTCCGAGGTATCTTCATGGATAACAAAACACTTTTATGGCCGAAGAAAAAATCCTAGAATCTGCTGCTGTGATTGGAGTTCGAGAGGGAGGACACTACATGGTACGCGAGAAGTACATTCAAGCTATGATTGACCACACTATTAGTCCATGTGAGCTATGGAACCGAAGGCTTGGACACCTACACTACAAAGTGCTACCATGAATTCAAAAGATGGTAAAAGGTATTTCCATATTTGATTTTGAGCATGATAATGTATGTCGAGGTTGTGCATTTGGGAAGAATATTAAGAAAAGTTTTTCTAGCAGTACTACTAGATCTAAAGGGATTTTATATTTAATACATTATGATGTATGTGGTCCCATGTCACCCCCCTCCCTAAGTGGCTTCTTATATTATGTATTATTCATAGATGATTTTTATAGGAAGTCATGGATTTATTTCATGAAGGATAAAAGTGAAACTCTTAAAGAATTTAAAGAGTTTAAAGCCCTAGTTGAAAATAAGAAAGAAAAGTAAATCCATGCATTAAGGTCTGATAATGGAGGTGAATTTGATTCACATGCATTTAATGATCTATGTAGTGATGCAGTAATATGTAAACAATTAACAATACCATATAACCCTCATCAAAATGGGGTTGCTGAAAGGAAGAATAGAACCATATGCGAGGATGCAAAATCCATGATGCATGATCAAGATATCTCTACCTCACTATGGGCAGAAGCCACCCGTACAACTGTGTACATCCAGAATAGAATCCCACATTCCATTCTAGATGGGAAGACACCAGAAGAAGCATTTACTGGTGAGAATCCAAACATCTCACACTTGAGGATCTTTGGGATCCCAGTATACATTCATGTACTGAAAGAAAAGAGAACAAAGATGGTGCCTTCTGGAAAGAGAGGCACCTTTGTGGGTTATAGCAAGTCATCCAAAGTATACCGAATATATGTACCTGGTGAGAGACACATTGAATTCAGTGGAGATGTTACCTTCCATGAGGAAGTTTTTTTCAAAAGATCGAAAGAGATTCAATGTGATTCAGAGATGGAGGATCCCGAGGCTGATTCTCCCCCTTCAGAGTTTGAGAGGGAGAAACCAAAAGACGTCTTAGATTTGCTAGCTTCTAAATATCCAATAGAACTAATTGAGAGGTCACCCGATGAAACTCCATCTAAAATAAGATCTGCTTGGTGCCGAGACATCTTACAAAATGTAGAGAAACGTGGAGCACCAACAGGCTAATCCAGAGAGTGCAAGAAACCTAATAGAGATTTAGGGTATGTTGCACTGATGAGTCACATCAGTGATTCAGAACCATCCTCATATGAAGAAGCTACAAAGCATCAAGTTTGGAAAGATGCAATGACAAAAGAGTACAACTCTATAATGAAGAATGATGTTTGGGAGGTTGTTCCCAAACCTGATGGGAAGTCCATTATGACTTCCAAATGGATTTACAAGATAAAACATGTTGTGGATGGTAGCATTGAGAAGTATAAATCCAGATTCATTGCCACATGTTTCTCTTAGGAAGAAGGCATTGATTATTATGCGACCATTTCCCTTGTGGAAAGGTACACAAAAATTAGAACAATGATTGCACTTGCATCTATTCTAGGATGGAAACTTCACTAGATGGATGTGAAGAAAACCTTCCTCAATGGTGAGGTTGAGTAAGAGGTTTATATTCAGCATCCTGAAGGATTTGTGGTGCCTGGGAAGGAGTCCCATGTGTTCAAGCTAAAGAAATCTCTATATGGCATTAAGCAAGCCCCTATGGCTTGGTACTCTAAAATTGATAGCTACCTTCAGAAACTGGGTTTTTGTAAAAGTGAAGTTGATCCAAATTTGTATTCCAAATTAGTGAAGAACCAAACGTTGATATTGGTTCTGTATGTTGATGATTTGTTTCTCACTAGAGAGGAGCATCTGATTGTTTGGTTCAAGAGGGAGCTCACCTCAAAGTTCAATATGAAAGGCTTAGGTTTGATGCACTACTCTCTTGGCCTTGAGATCTGGAAAAGAAAAAATGAAATTTTTCTATCTCAAGGGAAGTACACTGTGGATATATTGCACGGGTTTGGCACGATAGATTATAAATCTACGACTACACCGATGGTTTCCAATTTGAGGAAACTTCATGAGTCAGGATCTGGATCGGATCCAGTAGATCCCACTTTGTATAGACAACTTATAGGTTCGCTAATGTACTTGATATATTCGAGGCTTGATATATGTTATGCCTTGGGAATTCTAAGTCAATTTATGTCTGATCCGAGACACATACAATGGACAACTGCTAAGCATGTGCTTAGGTACCTTCGAGGTAAAATTTCATATGGACTCAGATATGCCTCCAGTGGAGGAGTCACGTTACTTGGTTATACCGAATCAGACTGGGGAGGAAGCATTGTGGACCGTAAGAGTACATCCAGATATTGTTATAGCCTAGGATAAGCTATGATATCTTGGTCCAATAGGAAGCAGGGCTCCGTATCCCAAAGCTCTACCGAAGAAGAATACATAGCTGCTAGTGTTTCCTGCCGAGAAGCAATGTGGCCCAAAAAGATACTTGCAGGGTTGTCCGGTGAAAAGCTTGAGCCTAAAGTTATTAGGTGTGACAATCAGAGTTGCATCAAGATTTTTGAAAACCTAGTGTTTCATGACAAGTCAAATCACATTGAAATGAAGTATCACTTCATCCAAGACATGGTCCAGAAAGGTACAATGAAACTTCAGTACATTGCTACTGATGAGAAGATTGCAGATGTGTTAAAAAATCCTATGTCAGTGACAAAGTTCAGGTACTTCCGAGACAAGCTTGGTATTGCAAAGAATGCCTCCCTCGTTGTGATGGACTCTTAAATATACATCATCATGAGGCATTCTCTAAACTAATCTTGTCTAGCCAAGATTGATCCTCGTGTATAGCGGTGAGCACTTTGATTACCTTCCGTGTAAATGTTATTCCTCCCGCATAGAGGTAATTGATCAAAGTAATGATATTATAAAGTCTTATTGGACAAGGCTCCAGACTTGTGTGTCAAGTCATGATTCTCATGTGAACCTTTCATAAAAAGGTATTTATGAGATGGACCCCCCGTATAGAGGTGAACTTTCTGTATAAAGATCATTCTTTACTTGTTAAAAGCATTTAATGTTGTGTGATATATTATTAACCATGATCACCATTTCCTATTAAATCTCCTTTAGAGATTGATCACCTCTAAAGTGAATTACTTTAGCATATGATCATTTGGTCAGAATACTATAATATGATCACAACATCCAATAATTCTTCTTAGTATAATGTAATGTGATGGATAATTAAAGTTAGCACATATTGACCATGCAGTAAGAGATAAAGAAATAAAAGATAAAGTATAGAGATAAAGATAATTCGAAATTACCCATGTAGACACTTCAACTAATTAAAGAGAACTCGAATTGTTAAAGCTTCAGTTAAGTAACAATGCATGCCTAAATCAACGCTTCAGTTAGAGCATCATTTAAAGATATGAAATCTGTTAACTAAAGGAGAACTTAGTGACCATTTCAATAAATCAAGGGAGAAGTCGATTTGATCACTACAATGATGTTATCAAGAATCAGTTAAAGAGAGTTAACTAAGTGACAACAAAGAAGATCTAGTTAAATAAGTGACGACACTTAAGTTAGCAACCTAACTAAGTGGGAAAGATTTCAGTTAAGAGGCGAGTTCATCCTAAGTGACAACTTAGTGAGATAAAGCATTACATGAGAAGTGGGCCGCACTTTTACATGCAAGATTGATACATCCAGTTTGAAGGCAAGTTCATCCTGAAGTTAGAAGATAAAATAGAAGAGAAGAATGTATAAATATGTTATACATGATTGATGAATTCAATGCGAAGGAAATTCTCTTTTCCTTTGAAGGCAAGGCGCTTCTCTTTGTGTGTAGGATATTATTATTGAAGGTAAGGCACTTCTTTGATTGATCTCTGTTCTCTATTGCTTATGTATCTTCACCAAGAGTGTTTTGGTGATCTCTTATCTTCCGAAAGCAATTTGCTATGTTGTAAAATAAAGCATTCTCTGCTATCCATTATATTATACTGAGAAGGATGGATGGGGTTTTTGTTCTCATAGTTTTGAGGATTTTCCCCAGGGTATATCTTGTGTTAAGGTTGTATAAATTTCATGTGATTGAATTGAGTCATTGTTTCAAGTTTCGACTTATAAAAGAATTAAAGATCAAATCTCAACTAAATATTAATAGTGTGCCACAAAGGAGGGGTTCCTTTTTCTATGTAAAGGCCAAGTTTGGGCTTATTTTATCTCAAGTGTTGGTCCTATGGGGATTTAGACCCGTGGTCTAGTGTAACATCCCGATATTTTCATAAAAATTTAAAATTTCTAAATCACCATTAAATGTTAATAATTGTAAAATGCGAAAATAATAAATGTTTATTAAAGCAGTAATTAATAATTAAGTCATAGTGTAGAAACAACTTAATTGCTGTGTCCTTTTAACTGATGGTGTTTTGTTTCAGTGACACGTCATGAATCCAAATAATGATTACGACATTTATTTAAATGCTTGAATAATTGAAATTTCGAAATATTTGGAAAACAGAGTTCTCCTCGACAAGGTACTGACAGTTTTAATTTCTGGATGATGATGAAAGGGGTCACACGAGGTGCCCCGAGGCTTACTTAGCTATTCAACTAAAGCATTGTACCTGTCCTCCATGTGCAAATTCGCAGGTAACAGATAGCGATAATTCCCGAATGTTTAATAACCGTTACATAAATGAAAATTGTTAGTACTCCGATACTACAGGTATGGTTTCTTTTCAATTTTCGTATGAAGTAACTTAACTAGGTCAAAAGCTGCTGAAGTCATAAATTTCTGAGTGTGGTCGTTATTAGACTTCTACATTTAAGAGTTTATGGCTTCCCTTGTTACCATTCCATGAATGACTTGCGGCTTTTAAAATAATCCTTTATAATTTCGAATTGTGAAATATCTAATGCAATGAAACATGGTCCTATGCAAACAATAGTGAGGGCGACAAAGGTAATTCTAAGTCTTTTATTACCTAGGCCAATATATTAGTAATGTAATATACATTATTACCCTATCATCGCAATTTATGCGATGGTTTTTATGTGGCGACTATACACTAAAGGGTGTAACCCTATAAATTTTATGACAAGAGCATGCTTGATGAACTTTACAATATGCAAGGCAGAACCTATCCATACCTTAAGTATCGAATGCGATCTAGGTTGATTTGTCAAAGGATAGAATGTTATGATATTAGTGCACCTACATTAACTTAAGTAGAACCTACGAATTCTTTTATGCATGCAACCGATATATAATTTGACTTGGTATGTTTGTAAGGTGAATGTAATACCCGTCGCTTCTATGGTTGGCAGGTGGGTATGATGGCGTGATAAATACCTGGCGTACGAGTTAAAGGTATCGTAAATGAAATGGTTTTGTAATTAAGTTTTCTGGCTACAGCATTAATGGAAATATTACATGGAAGTTATAGTGGATGACCAGCATGTGAAAGGGGTTCATCAATGTTGAGTTGTAACAGGCCTCCTGCCTTGGTGTCGACTGAGTTGGCAAAATCGTGGATTAGTAAGTAGATGGGTGATTAATGCTGCATCTACCATTCACCAACGTGGCTCATCGGTGGTAGATCTCCATCGTCGAATTGTAGTTCGTTGGGATTGTAGTGAACCCTAAACGTAACCTTCAGGGCGTTGTAATGTTTTCTTTGGCATTCATTTCGGTGGTAGGGTTTGGGGTGAGTCCAACCGACCGAGAGGCTCTTAGGTTTCGGTGTTTCTAGCCCCCCTCAGGCTCGAACCTGAGACCTGCAACAATCTTCAACCTGCAAGTAATTACGATCATTAAGGGGCCGAGTTTGGAAAAGAAATGTGCAGCAACCACAGTATTGGATGAGTGCGTCCCTTCGGTGGCGTTATAGTAACTTAAGGATCTGGGGGGGGTCGCAACTCTAAGTGAACTTCTTGAGTGAGTAACAGTCTAGGGTTTCAGAATCGGGTTTGAATGTTTCGCAAGTATTGACACAGTTTGCCCTCCAAGCTGGGTCTTTCTCCTTCAAGGGTGGATGGATAGCTTCGTCATTCTCCTGCCAACGACGCAGGTACAGTATTGTTTGAATGACTCAGAGCATCGGCATTTTCATGAGTATTGTTTAACCCTGAGTATGTTTTGCTTGTTAGGTTGTCTCTCTATGCCTGGAATGTTGACGGGGAAACTACAACGTAACCACCGGTAAGCGTCGGTGGTACCCCTACCTCGTGGTTCTCCTGGATTTGGATTTGGTCGACAATTGTGAGTGTCGGCAGGGTTTTGGAACTGTGTTTCCTTGGTAATGGGTTTTGCCCCGCCTGCAACTTTTGGGGAAAACATTACTACTATGGTTTTAATTTTGCGTAGATGGTGTAACTCTTTCTGAAATGGAAGACCAGCCGTGCCTTGTCTCGACGAATTCGATAGGGTTGAACCTTCATTGTTTGCAATGAATTTTTACAGTATTTAATGTTTATAGTTTTAAACTTCTAATTCGATGATGGAAGCAAATGTTGAACTGTAAGGAAAAATGTTGACTATGATTCGTCTCGGAAATTAGCTGTGTAGTGTGAAAATGGATTTTGAATGAAACAACAGCAAAACTAAAAAGGGTTTTCTGTAAGATGTTGCGGTCAGATTTTTAAATGGAAACTTTCAGTGCTAGGTTTAACGTTTACGTATAATGTCTTGAACTCTGATTTTCGAATTTGTTTTCTGATAGAATGAAAAGCATGTTTAAAGTGTTTATCCAATGAATGGCTGTAAGCCGATAATGGAATACCTGGCTTACAATACACCTGTGCATATTTTGAGTTAAGTAGTTAATAAAAGGGTGTTAGGTTTAGTTTGAATACAACTGTGTGTGATATTAAACCCTATCCTGTCGATGATAATGCGAGAATGGAGTTCTAAAATGAAAAGTACTGGGCTGTAATAATGTTTACAAGCAAATACAACAGTTCTATCTCTATAGTTAGAATACCTATGATAATTCTATGAAATGAACACATTTATTTTTACAGCTGTTAAAAGTTCATAAATATTAGTAAGGTAAAAATAGATCAAACCATAGTTTTTGGTGTAGAGATGTAGTATTTTACTCTGTCAGTTGATAAAATAATTTCTACCCTTTTCTTTATTTAAGAACATACTATTATGTGGTTTAAGGTTTTCCATGTACAGTTGATAATACAAAATCAAAGAAATTTACAGAGTATTCGTCGGTGCATTTATTCTGCCTATCAGTTTATCATTTCATCTATTTTAAACTCTATTTCTTTGTACACGACCAGTTTGGATCTTTGGAGAAATGATGGAATAATACAGTACCTTTTTTTGAACAATGACAATACAGCAATGACAATAATTTCTATAAAGATCGGTTAGATTCAACTAACAATTAAAATAGAAATATGGGAATGTGGTTGAATAGAACGCATGATATTGGTTTCTTTTTGAAGAATAACTAATGATCAGTAAACCCTCGATGCTAACACCATGTCCACCTTTAGAAGTCAGAAAGGAAATTATTGTTATAGCTAGTTTTTGATATGTTGTTTCAGCATACAGATTTTGAACAGTATATTTAGTCGGTGTAGAGATTTAATTTGCAGCTGCTAAAATATCTAGAAAATGAAATGCCTGGGGAATATAGATCTGTGCATGGGTGTCTCTCGGGGTTATGAAATTAGATGAATGTTAGGTTTTACTTAAATGAACAGATTTAATGCTACCTCTCTGTACTGGAGTACGATGCAGCCTCACGCATGGGGAAAAATGCAGAGGAGTCATTTTATCAGTTTAAGCAATTAAAATCAAATCAGGATTTTAACATTTATTGCTACTGATCATTAATAATATTTCTAAGCCAATTACTAAAAGCATTCATGCGACTGGAAACACAGAAAAAAAAAATGTAGAACCTGAGTGTGGTAGGAGGAACAAATCACTCAAGAAGCTTGTTCCACCCAACCTGCTCCTAAACAGCCAAGATGCCTGCCTTAGGACCCCCGAGCCTGTCCACTGATCCACCAGGAGGAAGAAAGTTCAGAAGCTTAGGATCTCCACTTGTAGCAGCAAGAAATTTATCTAGCCCTTCAGGCTTAGTAGTCAATGGGACCAGCACTAGCACCTCTGGTTTGTCCTTCTCATAATATTTTGCAGACTTATACTTGCACTCTCCACAGCCTCCCTATTCGAATCTCTCAGTCATCACCTGATGCACATGAGGAAATGTTTCTGCAGAAAACATTCTAAGAGCTCCCTGCTCAATTCGAATTGCCTTTTATAGGTTGCCTAGGTCTTTTGTAAATAAATTGGTCATTAGTGAGCTACCTGCTCACCTCTCTCCACCTGGAGAGGAAATGCCACAATTTTAGGGGTAGTGGTCCCATAACTAACAGTTAATGGTAGAGTGCAAATGTTGCTATCTGTCCTATGCCTTCTTGCAGCTTCCATTCCTCCTAGTGGGCTAATGAACACTCTTGTAACAACTTTCTTGAGTGTTTGTCTCCCATTTTTATTTATTAAATAATAATAATGAGTCATTACATTCATCTTTGACCTAATTTGGTCATAATTTACAAAACTTTGTAATTATAATTTAACACAAAGTATTTTTAAAAAAGGAAATAATATAAAATAATTATTCTCAAAATTGGGTAGGTGACATACACCCCCCCTTAAGCCTCAACATCGTCCTCGATGTTGCTTTATTCACTCCTTGAGTGTTCCTGGAACAGAGTTGGGTATGCAGCCCGCATACTATTCTCCAACTCCCAGGTTGCCGCTGCTGGGCTAAAGTGATTCCATTGCATTTTTACTTGGCCAACGGTGCGGTTTGGGAGTAGAGTTTCTTTCCTTGCGAGAATACAGTCCGGTTCCACCGGAAAATCACCGCCTTGTTCCACCTGAACATTATTCCAATTTACAACATGAGTAGGATCATGCACATATTTCTTTAAAAATGAAATGTGAAAAAGATTATGGATTTTGAGGTTTGAGGATAAGGCTAATTGATATGCCACAGGTTCAACTCTTGACAAGATTTTGAAAAGACCACAATACCTGGGTGCCAGTTTGACACAGCTTCCCAATTTCAATGAAATCTTTTTCGGCCTTACCTTAAGAAAAACATGTTCACCAACCTGGAACTTTTTATGAGTCCTTTTAAGGTCTGCTTGACTTTTTTGTCTATCCTGGGCAGCTTTAAGATTTCCTTGTACTTGCTTCACGATTAGTTCTAATTCCTGCAACAATTCGGGCCCTAAAGTGACTCTGCTAATCGGATCACTCCATGACACTAGTGTGTTACATGTGAAGGAGTAGGGGAGAAGAATAGACAAGCTTGCTAGTGACTCTGACATGCACTATGACATAATTGTAGCCTTGGTCATGTATCTCAATCTTCCATAGGTCAGGTTGTCATCTCTTCATGTTCTAAGCTCATGGAGGAAGAAACAATACAACAAACTACCATGGAAATTATGGAACAACCCTCTTCTCAACTTGACCAGGGACTTTCTCATGAGGACCAGTTTATGTAAGAAGGCCATGGTGGCCATTGCTTTGGTTAATTATGCATTTTTTTAATTCATTTCACTTGCATATTTATGTTCAACCAATATACAATGCAATATAGCTATATGTTTTCTAGCACTATATCAATATGATGTTGAAGAATTTTGTTTTTGGTTTAGTCCATAGAGCCATTTATGGGTGCTCAGAATTGTATGTGTTATTTTGACTATGTGGCCTTTCACAACTCTTTTAATATAAAACATCACCCATTTTTGTAAAAAAAAAAAAATGATAATATCAAAATTAATATATATGTCTAATATACATCTCAAGCCATAAATAAATACCAAATATACATCACAAGAATCAAAGATATACATGTGATTAACAACTATTATAATCTAGGTTCACCACTGGAGTTAGAGGCATCGATACCTCCTCTGTCAGAGAACGCATTGATACCTCCTATCCTCCAGGTCTTGAATTATCCTTCCTTGAACATCAAAATTTTTGGGCCGACTCATTCTCTTGCGCTTGATGATTCCTCCTCTCCGAGCAACCTCTCGCTCAAGCTAATGGAAATGCTCTCCATAGGCTTGCTTGCTGGATTTCAGACAATGTTTCAATGTGTTCACCTTGTGCTAAAGGACCTTCATTTGAGACGTGATACACTTCGCACCATGGGTTGGACAACAATTCGAGCTTCTCTCACTATCTGCCTTTGCAAATTCCCCAAACGGGTGTTTCCAACCTTCTTCATAATGACGTAACTTCGACTGAGGACAACTTCATGATTTCCAATTACACTGAGCGATTATGTTCTTCTGGAGCCATAACGAATTCATGAGACACTGGGGATTAAATTTCCACATCCTGCTCATATTCATCATTCGCCCATCATAATGAATTAATATTTCCTTGCTTGGGAGGGATTTTACAGCACGATCCTGTACGGGAGCATCCATGTCCATCTGTAGAGAAGAGACTGAAGGGATTGAATCTTACCAATCAAACTAGTACACACCTGAAAGACCATAAATACACCACGAATTTACCTAATTCCTGGAGATAGGAACGTGTTCAATTCTGCCACGCCACATCGAGGAAAAGGAACCATCCAATGCATCACTTTGAAGATACATGTTGATCCTTAGGGAATAGTGTTGTAGAAGAGACTTCCTTCGTTGAACAATAGCCCTCCTTGTGTTAAGTTAACCGTTTGGTTGGCTTGGGCATCTGCTACTTTTTTCAAATCTCTTAGAACATGGAACAATTGGGAATCCGAGAGCAAAGAGAAGAGAAATGAAGATCCTTAGGCTCCAAATCAGAGTGCATCAAGCTAATGATGTTCATAGAATCTCCAAAAATGCACACCTTTGAGATCTCTTTTTGTTTCACCATCATCAAACTTAGGAGAGCCAGAGCTTTGGCTTTGTTACAAGTAACTCTACCCAATCCCCATGCGTATTCAATTATCCTCTGTCCCTAGGGGTTAAACAAAATCCCTCTCGCTCCTGCAGCCCCAGGTTCCCTTTAGAAGCTTCATCAAAGAAAAGGAAAAACTTTTGTTGAGATTTCTACCATAGTTCAAAGTCTTGCTCAATTTTCCTTATTTGCCAAGGCGCCAGATTTGACTTCTATATTGAGGGGGGAGGAGAGTGGAAGGAACTCCCCATCCCAATAAAGCTCTTCTATAGAGAGGTCCAACATAGAAGTGAGAAACCTCTTTGATTTCACATTCTCAAAGAGTAGTGCTTTGGCTTGAGTAGCAACCACAACCGAAGGAGTGACTTGATTGTGAAATATAAGATTGTTCCTTGCTAACCATATTATCTAGCATATAAATTTTTGGAAGATTCAACCAACACATTTTAAGCCAACCTTTTCCCTTCAATGAAGTTGGATACTTCTTCCCCCAATCCTTAAACATTTCGTGGAAGGATATTGGGATTAACAAGCCTTTTATTGGGGAAGTGGCATAAAACCAAAAAAATTGAGAAAAAAAAACACTCAAAAAATAGATGAGTAATGTTTTCGTCACAAGAAGAACATAGAGGACATCTGGATGGACCCTAAAAACCCCTTTTATTATGACTATCACCCATAATGAACTGACCATGAGCAAGAAGCCAACATAAAAATGATACTTCAGGAAGATTACCTTTACTCCACACTCCCTTCCATAGAGAAAGGTCAGGAGAAACACCCTAGGAAAGAGAGAGAGAGACAAATATCCTTGAGACACAGAGTAGAAACCAAAGGATCCCCAACCCCAATGATCCTTATCTCTTTTGCTGATAGGAACTTTTCTATTGAGAAGGCCCTTGAGATGTCCATATGAAGGCTTTAAATGCTTAAGAAGATCAATATCAACCCACACATTCCATTCCTCTATAGAAGAATATGACCAAATTGACATATCCCAAAGAGTTCCTTCATCCAATCCTATAAGTCTTGAAGTTTGCTATGTTCCCCAAGGACGTGTTATTTAGGATTCTATCCATCCAAAGCTTATCCTTTTTCCATTCTCCGAAATCTAGTAGAGATGCTTTGGAAAAAAGTTCCAGGATTCAAGACATAGTTGCTAGATTTGCGTCCCTTTCTGTGGAAGAGGGGAGATCTAAACATCTCAATCTAGGACATTTGAGGTATTTCCTTTTCATCGATCATTTTACTCAAGGTTTTTCCCCTGAGACTAGATTCCATAATATTTTGGCTCCTAAGGAAAGATTATTGCAATGAAGATCCCTAATTCGAAGCCCCCCTTCTCAAGTAGGTTTCTTAATCTTATTCCAGCGTATAAGATGAAATTTCTTCTCATTATTCTTCCCACCCTTCCACAAGAATTTGCACATTAAATTTTCCATTTCCTTAAGAATTGTGACCAGATCTAGCATTAAATAAAATTGAATTATAGGAGGAGAGGCTAATACCAATCTAACTAAGACTAGTTTCCTTGCTGGATTTAGCCAAGTAGCTCCACAGCTTTTGAGTTTTGACTTAAATTTCTCTATTAAGGCATTCCGAGTTGTCCTCTGATGAGACTTTCAAATAATGGGACTCCTAAATATTTGAATTCTTCCCAATGCATTTTCCCGAGGAAACCAAGGATTCTAGAGATTTCCCTCATTTTTGTCGTAGACATATGCCACCCATAAATTGATCTCTTCTCATTATTTACTTTAATTCCCGATGTAGAACGAAATCCAGAAATAATCCTCTTAAATATGACTATGACTTGATAAGAGGGACCCCGACCAACAGAGTGTCAACAGTAAATTGGGCATGATTTATGCTCTTGACCCCTCACACAATTTGAATCCCATGGATTTCTTCTCTTTTCCTTTCCTCTTCGAGATTTTTTCTGATGGTGTCAACCATTAAAATATCTAATATAAGGGAGAGGGGACATCCTTGTATCTGACCCTCGCTGGCTTGAAAAAAAGGATCCGCTCACCCATTGACAAGAGGAGTGATCCATGGAGAACCAATGCAGGTTTTAATCCAAGTAGAAAAGGATTGAGAAAATCCTGTTTTTGCTAGCACCTGAAACAATAATTCGTGTTGAACACGGTCAAAGGCATTGACCATATCAATTTTGATACCCATTCCCTTTTCTTTTATTTTAATGTTGGAATGGATGACTTCTGGGATTAGAATTACATTATCCATTAACTGTCTCCCCTTGATGAAGCCTCCTTGGTTGTCAGAGATTATCTTCCGAAGCAATACTTTCAAATGATTGGCTAGGATCTTTGTAATAATTTTGTATGCTGAATTACAAAGAGAGATGGGATGAAAGCAATCAAAAGAGGAAGGGGGCTAATTCCTCGGGGATGAGGGACAAAAAGGAGGAGTTTGTGCCCCCTCCAATTTTGAGATAGTGTTGCGATTTACTGACCATTTTGTGCAGATCCTTTTTGATAATTTTCCAACATGCTAAAAAAAACTTGATTGAAAAACCATTACTCTTGGTGCTTTGTTTAGCTCAATATCCCAAATGGATAGTTTTATTTCTTTTCTAGAGACTGGTTGCATAAGCTTTTCAGTATCATCCTCAAAGATGGGGTGAGGAACCATGGAGTTAAATTCCTGAACCTACCTCTCATCCGACACCCCTTCTTCTATATACAACGACTTGAAGTGCAAGTAAGCAACTTCTTTGATATTTTCGAATCCAATCAAATGATGCCCATCCTTCGTGGAAATCTCAACCACCTTGTTTCTAGCCTTTCGAGCTTGGGCTTGTTTATGAAAGAAGCTAGTATATTTATCACCCGCCTTTAACCAAAGGCTTATGGATTTCAACCTCCAATACTCTTCCTCATTTTTACATGCTTTATGAAGGTTCGCATGAATCTTGATTTCCTGCTATAGGTCCTTCTTCATAATCTCCCTTTGTTCCATTATAGATTGATGCTCCTCTAATCTTTGAAATGCTTCATTGCTGCCTTGAATTGGGGAAGCTAGACCTTTCGCCCAATATTTCAGATCCATCTTAGTTTTTCTTCCAAACATATAAGTCCAACCCATTTACCAACATCCTCTAGGTTTTCTCGATCAGATCTATAAAACCATCATCATGGATCTACAGAGGGGAGAAACAAAAGGGGATGGGCCAAAGAATAGCTTCTTCAATTAGAGATAGAGAAATCAACTTATGATCCAAGACTTCAAAAGGAACGATTCGAGAGTTAGATTTGATCCCTTGCAACAAATAGGAGCTATGCACTAAAAACCTGTCCACCTGAGTTTCTATATGACCCGACCCTATCCTCTTATCAGACTAGGTAAATATGCCTTTATATGGTTTCATATCTAAGAGATCCCAGTCGACAATCATGTTTTCCACTAGCTCTCTTAGAGGATCCCTTACCATATATCCACCCTTTTTATGATGGAGTGGAGAGTTATATTTAAATATCTCGCAACAATGATATTCCCCCAGTCTAGATTGCTCTTGAAGTCTTGCAGGGACAACTAACACTCTTTTTTTTTCTGAAATCATAGATGAGACATATAGGTTGAAGATATTTACCTGCTTTTGCAAATGTATATGAAGAAGGGATGCAAATATCTAGTGCTGAGAGCTAAATGTTAAAGAAGAATGAATTTGACGGAGTCCCAAAGAGTACTAATGCCTCTCGATGCTCCTCTTGAGTTACCTACTATTCCAGAGCTTCGCTTCCAAAGTTTTTGACTTGGTCTTAAGAATTACTCCACTTCTAAGTTTGCCTCCTCGATGATAAGAATATCCATATTTGTTATTCTAATGAGATTCTAATGGATTCTTCTTTAGGCTTGCTGCCCATTCCTTTAATATTCCAGGAGGCCAAATTCATTATTTCGACGAGGAGGAAAGATGGGCCCCTTTCGGCACCTGATCCCGGGGCTTGTTTTTACATGCATTCCTACTGCTTATGGAGATGACCTTTTCAATCGGAGGTTGGGATCCCAAGTTGTTTCCCCTCCTATTTTCCTCTTCCCTTTTTTCTCTTTCTAAACTTCTGCCTTACTTCCTAGGATTTTCTTCTGATACTTCCCCTTCCTCTTCCGTGGACTCCTCCAGGATTTCCTGAGGGCTTCCCTTCTCCTATAGAGATGTTGCTGGTGGAACCTGACTCTGAGATAATATGAGCTTCCTTGATAATCTAAAGGTCTTCTTCAGACAATGGATCTGGAATAAACCCACCCTGAGTGGATGGGGCTAGCTCCTCCGAAGCTTCTTCAAAGGCCTCCTCTTCAGGATCGTGGCTAAGGATATGAAATTGATTTCCTTTAAGTGGATCTGGGATTCTAGTGGAAGAGGCACCTAGGTTTTCCTTTTTTGGACCTGAATGGACCTGCTTGGATTTCTTGGAACCATTCGCCTTTCTAACCACATGCCATTTTTCTATGGGATATAGGTCAATAACGGTTTTGTGATTATGCTTACAATCTTTGGTAAAATGTCCATATTCATGGAAAATGCAACACTTGAATGGAAGCTACTCTTAATCTAGTTGTTGGATATGAGACCAGCCATCTACAGTTAGGGCAACGGATTCTGGAAGTCCTACTTCTAGATCCACCTAGACACATATTTTGGCACATGAATACTGATATTTAGAGTCTACCCTATTGATGAATTTACTTAGGTTATTTCCAATAGTCATTAGAGATTCCAGGTTCTAACAATGAATGGGAAGATGTGGAAACTTGACCCGCACAAGAACAACCTTGGAAATGTCTTGTGAGGGGTAAAAATATGGACTCCATTTGTTTAGATATAGTCCCCGAGGCCCCATAAAATAAGGCCCATTTTGAAATATCAGATCTCTGTCTTCCTTTGAAGTGAATTTGAAAACAAAAAACCTTTAAACTACAAAATAGGAGGTAACCCCCGTGAGAGATCAAAGACCTCCAATTTTGCTGAATCCAGTCCTGCATCGTTTTGGGAAAGGGCCATAACCCTGTGAACTAGGCTACCAAACCCTTGTCATCAAGCGAGAGGGAAACCTTGCGAGGTTGTTTAGGGAGAAGGGCCATTACTGGGATCGAGTCCAATTTTTTCACAAAACGAGAAGGAGCAGAAGAGGCCAATCTTTTGTCTTGAGTCGCAATTAGAATGCAATTGGTATCGGATCATGATTATTTACGTTGCGATTTATGTACATTATGATCTCGGAAACTTCATTTGTAGATTGACGTTCGTTTATTTTAGTGGGATTATCGTACTTCTTTAGAATTTGAGAATATATTTTAAGATCAACATCAACGATACAGAAATCTCAGATTACAAAATTTGTTTGTCCCAAAAAATATTAAGTAGTGCGACAAAGTCTGTTTATCCAAAAGAATGTTATGTAGACTACAAAATCTCTTTGTCCAAAAATATTATTGTGAGTTAATCACAATTGAATGCCTTAAAAATAAAACCTTCAACCGAACAGCTCAGACATCCCTTGCTACTTGCTCTTTAAAGATTCTAAAACGGTTGTCTTTTACTTCAAACAGAATGCTAAGTATTTAATTGATGGCAAAGGTTTATGACTTGCGTTGAATATAACTAAAAAATGGTTGCATCTCGAGAGATTTGATGCCACTCGACACACTTGGTAGATCCTCTTTCAAGATGGATCTATACTGGTGAATAGAACAATCATTTTCTGGAATAACAACTAATGATACTCAGAAATAAAAATGATGAACGATTGCGTTTAGCAGCTTCATATAGTATTCATAAACAAGACTGATGAGTGACGAGTTCAGACTGATGAGTGACGAGTTCCGTTGATTTGTTGCCAAGAATCCACTCAATGATGTATATTCTGAAATAGTAGTCTGGAATGAATCCAAGAATCCCATGAAGCTCGTGATGTGCCAGAATAACTTGACGTATATAGGCAACTTTGATAACTTCAATTTGTTAATACTGATAGAAGTGTGGTGATGGAAAACTTGGAAACCTATTTGCTACTTGCATGGAGACTCATCCTGCAGTTACTTGATAAGTTGGAAGCATTCCACTTTGCATTTCAATAATGTTTGTGTCCCTTTAATCATTTTCAATTTTCACATACTTTTAATTGAAGAGAGCATTTGAATTTATTAGTTTTTGTTGAATGTGAACGTCACCACTAGTCTTAAACACCAACATGTAGAAAAACATTTTAGAGTAGCTAGTTATTGTTCAAGGATGCAACACAGATGCATATGATAAGTGAAATCGACCATGAAATATTACTAGCAAAGAGGAAATATTGTATGTAGCACTAAATCCAAAATTATCATCTTCCCTGTAAAAAAAATGTCCCCAATCTAGGATTAAACTATCTGATCAGTAGCTATTGATTAGAATTGTGTTTTGATGGAAAAATATGCAGTAAGCATGTTTGCCTTAAATATTTTGAACTGTGTGAAGATGTTTATGAAGGGTGAATAAAAAATTCTGTATTCAGGAGAAATATTTAAAAATAAAAACTGCAACACCTACAGCTGTTAGTAATAAAAAACTACAGCTTGTTGCAACATGAACGAACACCACTAAAATATTAAGGAATTATATTTGAAAACATTTGCAAGACATAATACGTTTAACCCTGAAACCATGCTTTTGATGGAAAATAAATATCAATTGAACACTCTTTAACAAAATTTACAATGTGATCACTGACCCGAACTAATGACCAAATGCACAAACCACCAGCAAAGGCAAAAAGCTTTGACCGTACACAAGCTGTGCATGGCAAGAATTCAACATCAAATACTAAACCTGAGAGGAGTAAAAATCTCCAAAATGATGAACACAAAATGCTATAGAAAAGCATAAAGAGTTCAAATTCTTAGATGGAAAACTATAAAAATATAGGAAAATGTTCACTTTCATTAGTTATAAACAGTTCTAACGACATGTCAAAAGCAATTAAAACCTGATTTCCAGTCGTCAACTTTAAATGCATCGCAACCTTTTTGAAACAGAGTATTAGCGTTCTCCAGGGTTTTAGGCGAGGGTAAGGACTAAGGACTCTTGCTCAGCAGCCGCAGCTTCTACGACAACGCTGCCATTCATGAGGGGTCCATATGGTCGCTTCAAATTTGTATACATCTGTTTTGTCCAAGCTGAGTAGCATGGAGACAAAACAAAATTACAACACATATTTTTTAATTTTTTCAGATAGATAGGTGTTTATGCCTTAGAATTTGAGGTAGACTACAATCTATGCTTTTCCTAGATTGAAGGAGGAGGGAACAAGTGTGTTGTTCAGATTGATTTTATGGTCGTCCTTCAAAATTCCATTTAATTTTTTCAGATAGATAGGTGTTTATGTCTTAGAATTTGGGGTAGACTACAATCTATGCTTTTCCTAGATTGAAGGGGGAGGGGACAAGTGTATTGTCCACATTGATTTTATGGTTGTCCTTCAAAATTCAATTTAATTTTTTCAGATAGATAGGTGTTTATGTCTTAGAATTTGAGGTAGACTACAATCTATGATTTTCCTAGATTGAAGGAGGAGGGGACAAGTGTATTGTCCAGATTGATTTTATGGTAGTCCTTCAAAATTCAATTTATTTTTTTCAGATAGATAGGTGTTTATGTCTTAGAATTTGGAGTAGAGTACAATCTATGCTTTTCCTAGATTGAAGGAGGAGGGGACAAGTGTATTGTTCAGATTGATTTTATGGTCATCCTTCAAAATTCAATTTAATTTTTTCAGATAGATAGGTATTTATGTCTTATAATTTGGGGTAGACTACAATCTATGCTTTTCCTGGATTGAAGGAGGAGGGGACAAGTGTATTGTCTAGATTGATTTTATGGTTGTCCTTCACAATTCAATTTAATTTTTTCAGATAGATAGGTGTTTATGTCTTAGAATTTGGGGTAAACTACAATCTACGCTTTTCCTAGATTGAAGGAGGAGGGGACAAGTGTATTGTCCAGATTGATTTTATGGTCGTCCTTCTAAATTCAATTTATTTTTTTTCAGATAGATAGGTGTTTATGTCTTAGAATTTGGGGTAGACTACAATCTATGCTTTTTCTAGATTGAAGGAGGAGGGGACAAGTGTATTGTCCAGATTGATTTTATGGTCGTCCTTCAAAATTCAATTTAATTTTTTCAGATAGATAGGTGTTTATGTCTTAGAATTCGGGGTAGACTACAAACTATGTTTTTCCTAGATTGAAGGAGGAGGGGACAAGTGTATTGTCCATATTGATTTTATGGTCGTCCTTCAAAATTCAATTTAATTTTTTCAGATAGATAGGTGTTTATGTCTTAGAATTAGGGGTAGACTACAATCTATGCTTTTCCTAGATTGAAGGAGGAGGGGACAAGTGTATTGTCCAGATTGATTTTATGGTCGTCCTTCAAAATTCAATTTAATTTTTTCAGATAGATAGGTGTTTATGTCTTAGAATTAGGGGTAGACTACAATCTATGCTTTTCCTAGATTGAAGGAGGAGGGGACAAGTGTATTGTCCAGATAGTAGACTACAATCTATGTTTTTCCTTGATTGAAAGAGGAGGGGACAAGTGTATTGTCTAGATTGATTTTATGGTCATCCTTCAAAATTCAATTTAATTTTTTCTAGGTGTTTATGTCTTAGAATTTGGGGTAGACTACAATCTATGTTTTTCCTAGAATGAAGGAGAACGAGACAAGTGTAATGTCCATATTGATTTTATGGTCGTCCTTCAAAATTCAATTTAATTTATTTAGATGGATAAGTATTTATGTCTTACAATTCG
The DNA here is from genome assembly GCA_027924585.1 of Larix kaempferi. Lineage (NCBI taxonomy): Eukaryota > Viridiplantae > Streptophyta > Pinopsida > Pinales > Pinaceae > Larix > Larix kaempferi. Next base: position 4,434,077 of record BSBM01000123.1, read on the forward strand.
GGGTAGACTACAATCTATGCTTTTCCTAGATTGAAGGAGGAGGGGACCAGTGTATTGTCCAGATTAATTTTATGGTCATCCTTCAAAATTCAATTTAATTTTTTCATATAGATAGGCGTTTATGTCTTAGAATTCGGGGTAGACTACAATCTATGCTTTTCCTAGATTGAAGGAGGAGGGGACAAGTGTATTGTCCAAATTGATTTTATGGTCGTCCTTCAAAATTCAAAATAAACAATTATAAAAAGAAAAGAAATAAAAAAAATAACTGGTAGTAGATGCATGGATAACTAACTCTTAGTTGATGCATGGATAACAAGTAGTGACAGAAAACCCATTTAACTAAAGAAGGTAACATAGCTAAAGAAGGTAATACATAATTGAGGCATAGACAATCGGTGATTACAATTAAACATAAAGAACAAGTAACATATAACTTGTTCACACTCCACAAGTTAAGTGGCAATGCTGATATTAAAAACATATACATGTCTTCAACCAAGGGTGGGTGGACTCAATGGAAGATGAGTGCCCTGATTACCTATCATAAAATAGTAATAGTATATATCATTTTTTAGCAATTAACCATTTAGTTACTACGTAAGAAATACCAACAACTTACATCATATAAGATACTTGTAGCAGTGTGAACGCTTCTAGTTACGTGGCCTCATGCATGTATTAAAAATGTAAAAACGACGTGCTTGTTTGAGAATGTAGGTACCCCTACAAGCACCTTAACACCACTTCTTTAGGTGACTATTGAATCTTTTATTACCAAATTCTCCAGTTTCTCCAGCAACATCCCTCGCTCTGTGTTAATCTCCAGTTTCTCCCTTAACAGCCCTCGCTTTGTGTTATTCTCTAGTTTCTCCACCAATAACGGCCCTTGCACTGTGGACAAACATGAGGGCATGCCATCGATATTCTTTCTTTTTATTTCTAATCAAATTTGTATCATTGATGGTGTCTGTCTATGACCAGCATAGGCCATCTTAAAAGGGATTTACCAAGAATAATGTAAACCTCTTTTTAGAATGCAAATGTTGAGTAACCGTTTTAATTTATTTAATATATATATTAATGTTATTTCTTATAATATTTTATTATTTAAAAAAAAAACACATGTGTCAACTCGAGGATGAGCATGGAATGAGTTACACATCCTTATGTTATTTTTTATATTATTTTATTATTTTTTAAGAGAACACATGTGTCAACTTGAGGATGAGCATGGAAGGAATTACACATCCCCTACTACGCTGTAGAATGCCCCTCTTCCATGCAATCAAGGCATAATTAATATAAGTAAAGAATAGTACTATAAACGTGGGATCTTGTGTGCCCTCTCATTAAGTATCGGCTAATTTCACCAGCAACAAGTCTGCAAAGATGAAGAAGATTGTAGCCTCTCTACCTAGCATAGTAATGAGTTAGCACCCTCTTTCATCCATAATTCCCATTTATTAAAGTCCTCCCTCGATATCCCATAAGCCATTGTTTCAAATGCAAAAAAAGCACGTTTTGGACCCATCCATTAGCATATCCATTTAAGCACACAAGGGGTATAGGCAATCTCAATACAATTTGAAAAAATCAAAGCTTAATAAATAACATTATTGTTGTATAATTAGCCACCTCAGATCTTTATACAAATGTTGTAAACCCAAGCAACTACATCAAATTGAAAACAATGCCTTCCCACCATTTTCAGGCATCTTTCATGTTGCTTCTAGTTGCTGGTTAGTCACAGTCCTAAATCCCCCAAATATATGCAATGGATTCAACATACGTAATAGGAACACTAGAGAGAACTCGTTTAATCCTCTTGGTGCTTGTCTGCATCAACACTACTCAAGCTCTTGTCTCTGAATTGCTGAGCTTTATTCCCCTTTCTATCTAATTTACCAAATAGCTATGCCCCTTATTATTTATATAGTTTCTGATCAATTGATGTGGCAGTTATTGAAGATTTAGTGGGGTTATAGAGTTTAGTGTGGTTTCCAAGTATTCATATCCTTGTTTGAGGACCCATGCAATGCACCATAAACCTATTCTATTCTGGGTAAGAGTACTAATTCCTTAATGGGTAAGAGTTAGAGTATTCCTTAATGGTATAGAGGGCTCATCCCAATAAGAACCCCATGGATTTCAAATTCTGCTATGGCTTAGTTGGGAAGAATGATGGTAATGGTTAGTGTTATAAAGGGTATATAAATGTGATAAAGATGAATCAATCCCTAGAAATTCCCTCTTCCCAGCCTATTCCCTGGCTTCCCGCTTCACTGCTTCAGTGCCTTCAGTCCTGACTTTCTCTTTTTGTGGGTGGAATAGCTTCTTTAAGGTGGCATATAACTAAGCTTTCTGTAGGCCTTGCAAATGATAAACAACTTCAATCCCTTGATAACTAGTACCTCTATTTTTTTATTTCTTGCAACATAATGGTTGGGCTTCCAAATGCTATAGTACTAACATCAACAAATATGCTTTCATTTTGCAGGGTTCGTTTCAAGTGCAAGCATTGGAAATCAAGAGCAACTAGGGGGTGACATGAGGGTTCTTGGTCGATGGAAGTATGTTCTAATAGCCAGGAATCATGCGAGTTAAAAAAATCACAAAATAGATAAATTAAAAGCATTTGGAAGGGACTAACCAGTGACCCATTGTCATGGTCGCCCTTTGGCATACAAAAAGTTAGTACCCATGGCATGCCATGACCATCCTTTGGCATGCATCAAGATGAGTATGGAAGGAGTTACATATCTTCCCCTACTAGGCTATAGAATGCGCCTTTTCTGTCCAAAAATATATCGATCCTCCTATCCTATATGAGCCTTTATTTGATAGGTTAAAATCGATATGGAATGTCAAGGCTTTGATTTAGTTGCAGGATCAATGCAGTTGTCATATAGGAGGAGGCCGAAGATATGGACCATTGGTTACTGATCTATACAACTAGTTACGAATCTACCAACCAATTCTAAAGGTCGGTGGAACATGGAATGATAGTTGAAGGAAATTAAAGAGAACAATGTAGTAGTAATTTTCAATAATAGATCTAGGCAGTTAAAGAATGAAACACAATTAAGAAGTGGAACAGTGATAATAGTGATGGGAAGATGTCACAGTTGGTATACAAATTTTCAATTTCCAAATACAGAACAGGAAACAATTAGAAGTTGTAGATGGATGAAGTAGTATGGGGGTGATGGGAACAAGCGCAGTATAAGGGCTAACCAAAACGCCCCCAACCCCTCTTAAATTATTGTTAAAATCCCAATTTACAGTGTTCAGATCGCAATTTCAACGATCTGGGTAGTTTTAAAATATGGAATTTAATCTAAGAGAGGCAATTACAATTGCTGAAATTACAAAATTAAGGAAATAACAATTTCCAGAAACAATTTTGGTAGGTTTTTAACAAATTTTCGCCGAAAAAAACGGGCGTTTTAGTTAACTTTTATCCTACTCGAAGGGACGCTGATGAAGAAGTTATACTCATCGAACGCTGATGAAGCAGTGATACAACTATGGTGGTGATGGGAATGGGGTTTGATGGTGGAAAAATATTACTATATGTAAGAATAGGGTTTGGCCATGGGAAAATATTACTCTATGTAAGAGTTATGATTACTTTTTGTCACGTATTTGTCAGTATTAATGTGGTTGAACATTGGGAAGAGAAAAGTGGATAATCAATTATTAGTCAATATAAGTTTACTCTGAATTCATTTTTATTGTCTAAAAAAATTGCTATAATTTTCTAAAGTTTTAGAGAAATTAATATATTAAATTAAAGAAGTAGTCTAAAACCATTTTATAGGTGTCTTTTTCCGGCAGAGTTCTTCTATAAATCTGGCGAAATTCCCGGTGGGAGCAATAGTTCCAAGGGTGTGGTGGCAGAGTTCCATAGTTGTCCTTGGGGTTTTGGCCCATTTTAAACCGACTCAAACTCAGATGCTCGAAAAATCGAGCAGAGTTCTAGATTGATAAAAACTCTGCCAAAATAGAGTTGCCGGATTCCAATCACCTAGGTGCAAAAACGTTTTTAGAAAACACCTTAAACTAAATATTATAAAATTTAAAATATAATTTTGAATTTTTGAAATTATAAATTTCTATTTTTTTTATTGGTATTTTTCTATTACTTGTAAATTGCCCATTTTTATTTTTGGAAAAATATACATTACCATGATACGTAAGTTATATATTAACTATGCATTTAAGAGGGATTTCTTGGAGCATTAAATTTACTTGAGTGAATTGACATGGAAAATAAACACGCACAACAAACATTATCCACTGGATACTTTTCGCATTATCGCTATAGATTTCCGTCCAATTCACGATCCATTTTCTCGAACAATGATATGTCTTTTCCAGTGGAACCTTTTTTTTAATGTTAAAGGGTTGAGGTGATATGTATAAGAACATTTTTTCTTAATGTTAAATGTTCGAGGTAATATGTTTAAACGTTATAGGAAAGAAAATTGTTATGTCCCCGCATGGGACTATATATTAATCGGTGAGTCTTATTAACATTGTCGTACAAGGCAGAAATTTTTTTTTGCCTTAAGTTTTTGATAATGTTATATTTTTTTAGATTAAATATATTTAAAAATATATATTTATTGCAATTTTCATTGGCTCTTCAGCGGTGGCATCAGCCTCGATGTTTGGTGCCGAGGCCTCGGCGGCGGGATAACGTAAGCGAGGACTGTCGAGTATATGGGCAGGGCAAGTCATAAGCACCGCGCAACAGACTGTTTAATGCTGCTGCAGTGGGCTCTGACATAGCCTTGATACTCCGTCATTTCGTTCCGAATCGTGCTTATGATATTTCACGGCAAAAAACTACCGGCGTTTATATGTTGGGGCAATCGCCCATGGCCATGACCATGCTGAATGCCCATGCGTTTATATGTTGGGGGTAGTCGCCCATGGCCATGACCATGCTGAATGCCCATGACCGCAATTCCACGGACCCTATTAGAATGTGCCCAATAGAAACTATTTAGCATTAATTGCATGCTCCTTTCAAATTTGAAATTTGAAATTGTATACCCGCCCAACTAAGATTAGGATTGCTTCTCAGCGCCTCTCCTACACTTCTCTGCTGAACAGCACCCAATATCTAATATTTCTTCGATTTAATTGCCATCCAGATGAACTAAAAGAGTATCGCCATAGGCTCTACCAGGTTGAAGTTTGACAGCGAATGCATTGGACGCACCAAACTTAGCTCTGTGGTGCCCTACACGATGGTTGTCACGCCTATTTACACAAGATACAATTATTGAGCTTTATAAATATAAACCGTTTATACATGTCTTCCAATTACATATCATAGATATGCTTTATATAAACAATTGATATATTTTCCTTTCAATTACATATCATTTAAAATAGAAAAATAATTATAAACTGGAGGATATAAAAGAATGCATTATTAATTAGGGGGTCACATTTTTTTCATTGCCGAACCTGCCTTTTCAACTTACAGACTTCACATATAAATACATATAAACTAGAAAGGAATACAAGTTCATATTTATTTCTGGAAGGAACTTACGCTACTGTTCATATTTCGATCTCGACAATGTTTACATATATACTAAAAGACATCATTTTGATCATACACTTATTTTGGAAGGATGTATATGCTATTAAGCATTCATTTCCAACCGACTGAATCTACTTACATTTATATCTTGGACACCCCTCTGGAAAATACAAGGTTCACAGTTTATAAAAATGAATTCATACTACAAATCATATTATCGAAATTGTCAGCAATCGCACGCATGCTAAATAACATCATTTTTGTTAAACACATGTTCTAGTGGGTAGATTATTATTTTCCATCAGAGGTAACATTGTCAGATTATTATTATTTTATTTATTTTTATGAAATTGTAAATACAAAATGTATATATTGCATAGCTTGGGTACAGTAAGGGGCTTTGGTGTCGTTGATATTTGAATGGTTTCTCAATATTGTCTATTGATCATTATTTATCCAAAGACAACAACGCAACCAATTTGGCAGGTCTCTTGCATTGATGTCATATGTTTTTTAGCCATTCTAACTATATGTAATATCGTAGTTTAAAAAATGAAATTGTTATTATAAATATCAAATTAACCATATTAAAAATTTGAAACACCAACAAAATATAAAATTAATTTGATTTCAATTCAATCTAATATAATATGGTATAAATATTGTAAATAAAAAAGCATGTTTATGTTTGGTATAGTTTGAGTGTAAATTGTATGTTTTAATAAAATTATGGGTTAACAAATTGATTTAAAAGAAGCAAAATTTATATAATTTATCAAATTATGTTAAAATTTTAAGTTTCATCATCTTATTCATTGCAGGAAACTTGAGGTTGATGGCTAAGTAATTTTGTGGTAAAAGGATTTTTTTTCCAATTACAATTTTGTGGCAATCTTGAGTATCGTACTTCTATAGCTTCTCTCTTATAGCAATAGTTGTTATTGCTATTTGTAGCTGCGGGGACATTGCCACCTCGTGGCTCTTGTTAAGTTAAGTATTTCTTACATGTTAATTTTTTTTCATTGTTTACATGAAATTTTAATTTAACTTAATATATTTTTATTAAATGATTGAAATCATTATTAAAATGTTTCATTTAATTTTTCAACATTTAAATTATTATTAATCAAATCAAATCAAGATTTTGTTAATTAAAAAAATTAAATTACTAATTTTTAACATTTAAATATTTGTGTCGCATTTTTATAGTTCGGGTGGAGGAAAGTGTCATCTGTCTCATAAAAAAATAAAAAATAAAAAATAAAATAAAAAAATACAAATAAAAAAAAAAGAATAAAGAGAGATATGTGTTGTAGTTTAATGGTGAAAGGTTTGGAGATTTGATCCCTCTATAATGATATTAATCAAATGAAATTAAGATTTTATAAATTACAAAAAAACTAAATTACTAATTATACATATATGATTATTATGTATTTATAAAAATTCGGTTATATATGTATATATTTATTTATACAAATTCAATAATTATACATATATGATTATTATGTATTTATAAAAATTCAGTTATATATGTATATATTATTTATACAAATTCAATGTTGATATATGATCTTTAATAATATGTAAATTATCATCAATATACCAATTGAAGTAGTTTTTTTTCCAACAAAAAAATCATAACTTTGTATTAAAAGAGTCACTTTCTTCAATATCGTTTACAATCATAAAAATGTCCATGTGCAACATCCTTACTTCAAAATTTAAAAAAAAACTATAAAGAGCTCCCATAATTCATAAACATATCAACAAACAAGGATAAAAAATAGACCCTTGTTATCTATAGAGCAAACTTTAAAAAAGGAGCATGAAAGTAGTTAAAAGAAAAGATATTACTCTGAATATGTTGTTGCTTTGTATTTCCCTCTATCAAAAACAACAAAAAAATGGCACATTAACAATATTTTTCATACTCTTTAGACACTTTGATGATGAGGAGGAGGAGGAGGATGGTGGTAAATAACGTCCACTAAGACCAACTTTGGCTTTTTTGGTCCTTAAAAGGATTACTTGGATTGTTATAAAATTTTTTTTGATAGTTTTTTAGTTTTTAGAATAAACACAACTAATATACTAAAACATTTAAAAAAAACTTAATATACTAAGCTAATGAGTGAGCTCTAGTGAACATGGTTGACATTGCCACGGTCAACATTGCCATGGTAAAATGACGCCAAATACAGCCTCACCAAAATGAACTCGCTTTGAGTTTTTGGCACGCTTCTCCAAAAGCCCTCAAAGACTTTACAAAGTTCTCACCGCCATTACATAAATGAAATCCACTCTTCGAAAGTTGGTTTCTTTGTAAAAGCCACCACTTCAAACTTTGTTACAAATGAGATTTTTCATAGCCATGAAACAAAGCCCCATACAAAATCGAGATACAAAATCAAGAAGCATAAAAGCTTGGCACGAAATCCTATCTTACAATGGTGAAGCATGGAAGTTTATATAGGAGAGTTGTGGGTTCAATGTATTAAAAATATCAAAGTTTGTTTTAAAACCAAATAACATACATGGCGTTAGTTTAAACATCCCAACTATTATTACCATCCATTGGCAACAAAATATATATATATAAGTGAAACCCGTCTGCTTGGCCTCGTAAACTACTCTACTTACCAAGCTGTTTATAGCGATCGATATATATATATATATATGTATGGCTTTGTTGTAAACAATGCCATATAATTGGTAAACATATGGTGTGACAATATATAATCATGTGGTTTATTTGTCTCAAACCAAACCCATAGCATAAATCTTAACATCGCCCAAAACTTTGACTATATTCGGGGCAATGTATAAACCACCTCCCAACATTCATGTGATAAGGTTTACCACATTTAATGTGCTACGTGGACACGTATCATGTGAAGTGATATGGTTAATTTTTCAAACCAAATATATCCTATAAGAATGGTATCCGCCCGGCTATCCCAAACATAGGATATCCATAACCATGGTGGATAATATGGTTATGAAATTAAATTGGTATAACCACATTTTAATATATTTTAAATCACTCGATGTTTAAGCTATTAAAAGTTTAATAATTCAAACCTTCCACTTTATACCAAATATCATAGAATTATCCTTGTCACTTGTTGAGTCTTTATTGGATGTAATACTCCTAGTTTTGACTTGGAATGTATTTAGCCAAAATTATGTAAATGATGTAGATATGCTAGTGTGAATTCCTAGTGTGGAGATCAAGGCCAAGCCCGACTAGTGAATGGCTAGGCATGTATGATGTATATATTTTATTTGGATTGTTTGGTTGGGTTTTATGCTGATTTAGAATATTATGTAAATATTTTGTGCATAAATAATAAAATAGTCCAACAATGGTTGTGTAAAGAGCACCGAAGGGGCTATGATTCCACCAGAGGGGAAGAGGAAAGGGGGTCCATGGGTGACTAAATCCTTGCTTACAAGTTTCAACCTAAGAACTCACCCAAAATTCTGTCATGTGATGAGAATAAGCCAATTATCTCATTTTTTGACCATTTTCCAATCACTAATGCATGTGTGTGGTTGGTGGGAAAAGTCACCTCATGTAGTTATTGAAGCATGGGACTAAATGCACTTTTGTGACAGTTCTGTCATGACATAAGTTAGTCTACAGCTGCCATGAATCCTTTCTTCTACTGTAAGAAGTTATGTCAGTTGTATTTTCACCATTTTTTCATATCCTTTGGAGTGAACCCTCATTTCTCTCATTCTTTCATGCAGATTTAGACTATGCAGAGCTCTCCATTGTTGTCCATGAACTTACCATGTTTTTTTGAACCCAGAAATTCGAATTTGGAGACAATGTTGCAGATTTGGAATTGAAAATTGTTGGTTGTAGGTGAGCAGAGAGGTTGGGCAAGCTAGGAACCCTTACCCATCAAATGTTGTTGCTCGTAGGTGCTTGAGAAGCCACAAATTGAGGTTACAGGTGGTTCTATAGCTACCAATACCAGGTTGGACTTCTTCTATGCACACACTGGAAGCGCCCAGCAAGAAGGATCGCCCAAGAGAACCGTGAATCAGTGAAGGGGATGCCTGAGCTAGAAGGGTGTTGTGTGGGCAGGTATTGTGGAAGCTAAGGCTGTGAGGGATGAGTGAGACCCCTATAGAGCTCTGTATGAGCATTTGGATAACCATAGAGAGCATAATGGGTTGTAGGATTAGAGAGAGAAGCTTGTAGGTGTTTCCTTCGCCTTGGTGGCCTCATATCCCAGCTTGGGGGTGGCCTTCTAGTAGAAAGAGTATATGTTGGACGGGGTGCCTATGGTTGGGTGGAAAATCCCTCTTACATAGCCAGTTGCTTGGATCTACGTTGGATAAAGATAAGTATTCTAATGCATTTGAATCTGAAATGTTTTTATTTTATGCATGTAATGTTTATGCTTGTATTTGCATGCTAAATGTGTGTGGATAGATTTTAAATTCCGTTGTGAATGTCTATTTAAGTTTTTGAACACATTTTATTTGTTGAAAATCGTATTTTGGTTTTGGGGCGAAATTTGAGAGACCAGATTTGGATAGCATCCCCTCTGGATGGTCGGATTGGGTGAGGGGGACGTTACATTGGACTACATGTGCACATGTGCTTGGTCCATGTGGCAACATTGTGCCTAGACTTCTTCAACGTCCACAAGCCATATCTTTTGCATATGGATTCAAATTGAGATGATTCAAACGTCGTCGGAAAGGTATTGATGATCCCTACACAATGGTGTTGTCTATTTTAGAATTTGAGATTGTAAAATTTTGACCACTTTTTGACCAGTGAGGATCCTCCTGGATCAAGCGTCCCCGCCGTTGTAGGATTAGAGAGAGAAGCTTGTAGGTGTTTCCTTCGCCTTGGTGGCCTCATATCCCAGCTTGGGGGTGGCCTTCTAGTAGAAAGAGTATATGTTGGACGGGGTGCCTATGGTTGGGTGGAAAATCCCTCTTACATAGCCAGTTGCTTGGATCTACGTTGGATAAAGATAAGTATTCTAATGCATTTGAATCTGAAATGTTTTTATTTTATGCATGTAATGTTTATGCTTGTATTTGCATGCTAAATGTGTGTGGATAGATTTTAAATTCCGTTGTGAATGTCTATTTAAGTTTTTGAACACATTTTATTTGTTGAAAATCGTATTTTGGTTTTGGGGCGAAATTTGAGAGACCAGATTTGGATAGCATCCCCTCTGGATGGTCGGATTGGGTGAGGGGGACGTTATATTGGACTACATGTGCACATGTGCTTGGTCCATGTGGCAACATTGTGCCTAGACTTCTTCAACATCCACAAGCCATATCTTTTGCATATGGATTCAAATTGAGATGATTCAAACGTCGTCGGAAAGGTATTGATGATCCCTACACAATGGTGTTGTCTATTTTAGAATTTGAGATTGTAAAATTTTGACCACTTTTTGACCAGTGAGGATCCTCCTGGATCAAGCGTCCCCGCCAAGGTTGGAATTTGACAGGAAAATGCTCGTCTTCAACCATTTTTTCTGTCAAATATGGGGAAAAATATTGAAAAGACGTAATCTCAAATGGGTAGATTTTTTATAAACTGTCGAAATAACGTTTGAAATTTTGTTGAAAACGTCATTAATAATGATTATTTAACCGGTAGGGTACCTTGTACTAGAGGAGTAGGCTTATACCTAAGCTGCGTACTACCCGAAGCGAGTCGCCTGGGGAGGATATGATGCATTTTTATAATCAGTTGTCTTTTCCTTTTAGACACTAGGGAGAGGAGCTAGTGGTGGTGCAATTATTTTACGGGTAGTGGTGCAGCTTAATTATGCATGTTCCCAAGCTTGTTTTTCCTCCAAATTTTTATCACATATACTTTGTCGTGTTCTCTATCTAACCATATTGGTCTTGAGGTGTGACGAATCCAAAATGATGCCATGTCAGCCACAAAGTTCCAAGTTGTCTAGTCTTAGTGTGCCTTAGTGTATTTTTGATTGGGACCAATGCTTGAACATTGATGTGACTTAAAGTAGATGTGACTTAAAATGATTTTCCAATTTCAAATATTCATTTTATTTCAAAATGTAGTTCAATTTATTTTTATAAATAATTTTAAAAACATGAAAATATTGAGAATTACTTGTACATAAAGTGCTTTTATGAACCACTTATAGTAGATAGTTTTTTCAAAATTAAAGTCAACCAACACCATTACTATTTCCACTACTGGTCACCCTATATCAACTACTAGTCACCCCGCTCCACCACTGGCTCCTCTCCCGTACTCCTTATTTGGCCACAGTTTACTGAAATTAAGTGCCTCATGTTTCATTATTGTAAAATATTGATTCTTGTCAAATCAACCATAGTTTTGATAAATTCTTTTGATTTTGCTCTGTCGTAAGTGTTAATCTTAGCTCTATTGTTCCCAACTTCGAAAAGATTTGAAGTCTTCATTAGTTTCATTGCATGGTTTGGATTAGGCTTGCGCAGGTTCATTTAAGGCCATTAGAGAAGAAATCTACCCATTTATGGCGAATCTGCCAGCCACATATTTTTAATTATTACTAAATGTTTGTTCGACATGCAAAAGGATACACACGTATGATGATCTTTAAAGTTGAATTGTTAGGCTGCATGTAAAGAATGGACTCAAGTTTGTTTTAGGGATTAGGTCTGTTTTAAGGATTTTATTAGGGCCTGAACAAAAAGAAGAAAACTCTTATAAGGGATTTAGTTTGAAGATATGGAACACTACCTTGTTGATGCGGGTGTTTTCCTTTTTCTGGTAGACGTGTCCTCCGAAGATCCTCCGAAGATCTTCGAGATTTTTCATTTCATCACCTTCGCTTCTCAGTTCATAGCTTCGGAATTGGATTTTCACTTGACAATGCCTCTATATACTGGACGACATCATAATGGGACTTATAGGCTATTACATTTAGATTCTTTTTCGTATGTTAAATAAGAACACTGCCAGTAAAGGATTGGATATGTGATCCTTTGCATGATGGCGCCAATCATGACTTGGAACATGATCTAGAGGCCATGGTACTTGATTTCATAGAAATGGAAGCTCATAACATGAATCTCGTCATTGTCAATGTGATACTGAAGACTTTGACATTTCAAAAGATAGTTTGAAGGTACATTTGTATTGGAAAGAGATTTTAAAAGTTTGTGATCTTTGAAAATATTATTTCTGCTCAGATTTCATTGACTTTGGATTCGATTATAATTTGTTTGAATCCTTATCTGCAGGCTTTCGTGGAAATGTGTTCACATCAAAGAGAAATTCTTGGGCTAATCATATCTGGAATTTCTAGTTTTGATTTAGCCGAAATTGATATATGGAGCAACAACAATAGTATCACATGCAACGGAGTTGTAGTAGGCATCTTCTAGTGAAACATTTAAGGCTGAAAGGTCACGATGTCTCTCTCCGCAAGGTTAAATGGTATAAGTTTAAATGGCACAAGTTTGACAAATTACCAGACACAAGTATGAATACATAGACATTTTATTATCAGATGCAGAATCTGGTGACCATATCATGATTGACACATATTTTCGAGCATAGTTCGAAATAGCAAGGCATGTACCTCAATACTAAGCATTTTTTACATAAAAGAAAAACCCTCCCCATGTCATATTCCTTCGCTTTACAAAGCTAAAAGCATTGTATATGAGGAAATATCTCGTTTTTTTAGTGTTCCTTGTGTGCTTATGTATTTTCATGTGAATGTTTGAATTTTTGAGTAATATGTGCAATTTTATCTGTTTTATATTTATGAACTTATTAACCTTTCAAACTTTTTTTTTGAAATATCAAACATTTTTATAGTAAAAACATCAACACATTTGTGCCATGATCAATTAAACAGAGTAATTGTGTTGTCTGTGTTTTTTTATGGTTAACGGACATGGTCTTATTATTGCAGTCAGATTCTATTTTTATATGTTGCTAACAAGAAAGGCAATGATTCTTTCCTTGTTACGAGGACTTCTAAGAATTAACTAGAGAGTTGTTGGCAACAAATAGGAGACTAAGTATATCCCCTGACTCACTTATACTAACTTCACGAATATAAAAAGAGCTACGGGAAGACCTATGCACAAGGAGAACTCATAGCTCCTACTTCTGACTTCATCCGATACTAGAATCATTAGTGCTTATAAAACAAGTAGTGCTTTATAGTTGTGATGGGATAGCTCATTCACTTAGCTACTTCGAGAAAATTGCTCCCTTATTAGCAGTCATCTATTGTAAGCTGGGTATCCTTATGTAGGTTACAACGATCTCTTTTCAACATTGGATGAAATATATGTTACACCAGTGAGGGGATCTTGTAGCAGCCTTACAACAGGCTTAGTTTTATACTTCCAAATTCTAGCCATCACAATTTTGAAAAACTTCTACAGAAAGGTAACTTATAAATTAAAACGTTATTCTTGATAGGTACATATTTAAGAAAAATGTTTAAGGAAGGGGGATGTTAAACACTAAAACGTCAAAAAATAATAATAAGATACAAGTGAAATTCTAGCCGTGGTCTCCACTGAGAAGCTTTTGGACCCCAAAATATTGTTCCTATTCATAAGAAGAGTGAGGTCAATCTATCCCCACTTGCCTTGTATCCTTTATCCATCTTGCTTGAGTAATGATCACCTGGTTCATAATCATAAAGATGAGAACACCCATAAAACTATTGACAAACTTATGAATTGGACCATATCCCTACACAAATATGCATTTAATGTTGATGCCATCATCCATTTAAGGTAGCTATATTTTATTTACATACAATGATGTTACTACACTTGGGTTCTTAAGATTATGCTATCAAAAAATAGACCAATAGTGTTAAAGATTATAAATTTTATTTTTAGAAAGAAAAAAAACTCAAAATATAGTCATTAAACTATATTATTCATCTCTTTTTAATCTCAAAGAAAAATCAGTGTATCCATAGTTTCTCATAAGATTTGGTTAAGCTTAAAATTTTTGTATCTCTAATTTCCTCATTTTTATTTAATCATTTTATGAGCAAGTTTTGATATATTTACTTTTTTAAAAATTATTTTTCCCTTTTATATATTTTTTTCAATTCCCACTACTTAAATTTAGTCCATAAATATTGATATTAAAATAATTAAACTAAATGAACATAACCAAAATAAGAAGCAAGTTTCTTTTGCAAATATTATTTTATATTATAATGATGATTGTTATTCTACTTAAAAGAATGTAGAGAAGCTTCTTTAAATCTCCATAGCTTTGATGAGTTTTAGGAAGGTCATTATTATTACAAACATTTTGAAATTCAAATTTAATATGGGTATATGGAGAACATTCTAAGAGAAAGTGTTTTTCATCTTTTACCTTCTTATTATCTCAAAGATGGCAAATTCTTTCATCTCGTGATGTTTTAAAAATTGTCCAATGCCCTATTTCACTATGGAGCTTGTGAGAGTTCGCTCTTATCTCAATAATAGTGTTTTTCTTCTTTAAACTAGCAATGTCAAAAATATAATTTTGATCTTCTAGATTGGGGTTAATGACCTCTTTACAGTGTCTTAATTTCTTCTTTTTGTTTGTTTATTTATTGGACCACAGTGTCTACTTAAATTTAGATGTGATATTATGTCAATATTCTATATATTGTAAAGACTAATCACAGTTCGTTAGCTTAGCCTAACTGTTATATAGTATGGTGTTTTTTGTAATATATATGTACATCTATATATCTGCATATACAAGATAGCTTAATCACTCATTAATGTAAAGCATTTTCTACCATTGTTGACCTTCATGTCTAGCCTTATGTTTTTCATATATTTTCATGACGTATTGTCTAACAGTGGTATCAGTATTGGTATCATTATTAGAGCTTCTTATCCGTATCAGAACTTGAAGCTCTTTACCCACGCGAGTTCATTGCCCTCTCCTCCGCTAGAATCTTGTAACCCTCACACTTGCAACTCTTTGGAATTCGATGTATGAGGCTGCACTTAGGTAAAGTGTAGACAAGGCTATGTTGTAGAAGTTGAGAATCGGTCCTTAGAGACGCTTGCACATGCATAAGAGGAGCTCAACAGAAGAAAATGGGTGACTTGTTGATGTTGGATACCTCTTGTAGTGAATAGGAGGAGATGTCATTAGAGAGAGAGATACCGGCCACCTAATCCCAATCCCAAGCCTGAAATTGTTGAAAGTGTCGAGAAGACAAAAGAAGCCTCTCCTATAGAGGATGTGAATTTTATCGAGGTTAGTAAAGAGGAAAAAGCTACAGAACTTGGGATGATAAAGAATAGTCCGCCAAAGTTGCTGAAAAGTTAGCCCCTGTGAATGAATCTATGTATGGTTAAAGTTATTTTGTGGTAACGATTAAATTGTTTGGAAGTGAATAGCCATTGAAGAAACCCTACCACCGATTGAGTGCATGCTCCCACGGATTGATGCAGACGTTGTTGCAGTGAGCCCTTGTTATTACTTGTGATGCATACTAGGGAAGAAATTGTCATTAGAGTCCTGTTGTTGGTTCTGGTTGTGAGGAAATCCAAGTGTGTGTGTGCTGCCTCAGAGAGAAGTAGTTGTCTCTTCTGAGGCCATCTCTGGTAAGAAAAGGGGAGATATATCCCATGTTGTTCCAAAGGAGAATGTTTTTTTTGGGGGGGATACAAATCGAGCTCGGTGGGTAAATTTTGTTATAGTTTTCAAGAAACTCATTTTTAAGATCCCAGATGCTTTACTCAATTTGCAGGATTGTATGGCCAGTGTATGTCCATGTGCAACAACCCAAAGCAATGCATTTGACGGCTTACAGGGAGATCATGTGATTTTGAATTGATAATTGATCTTTTAAAGACCACCGAGTGTATTTGCCTGGATCAGAATGTAAAGAAAACCTGGATGAAGATCCTGCCATAGCCGTCAGAGGAAGGGAGATTGCCTCGAATGTGGGATTAATGATGGCCAATTGAAGTAAGAATGTTGGATTTGGCATCTGCGTTGAAATGTTGACAAAGAAATTAAAACCCAACAACAGATCGTGAACATGTGTGAAGAAATATAAATCTGTGGAGAGTGAAGGGAAAAGGGGCACGCGCAGTCAATTAAAAATTCACTGCACGATACATGAATATTTCTTTTTCTTTTTGCTAAGGACATGCGCTAGACCTAGCAAATACTTTGCTTTAATTTTCTTCCACTTTATAAAACACTTTACTTCACAAAGTGATCCATGCGGAGATTACATGCGCGATTCACCTTCTGCACGATTCAACCTTCTACTACTGCGCGATTCAACTTTCTACTGCGCAGTTGAACTTTGCGCAAATGCTCAAATATTAACTTTGCGCAATACTTTACTTTGCACAAATGCTCAAATCTTAACTTTGCGCAATACTTTACTTTGCATAAATGCGCGCTACTCAACTTTGCGGAACTTGACTTTGCGCACTTTATACAAATCACTTTTGCATGCACTTTTCACTTTTACAAAGGTTAACTGCACGGTTAACTTTGCATACCTATTTAAGTGTGCACAACTCAAACTTAAATAAAATTGTCTTAAAACATAAGAACCAAAATATATGTAGAAGTTACTATGCGTTAAACTAGGGCATTCACTACCGTGAAATACTTGGGAATTCTTGATTTGATTTACTGCACATAAATGTAAACAACATTCACACAACTAAATATGAAGACGCAACACAACATTTAACATTCTTGAGAATGAATATGCGAAACTGTAGACTTATATATATTACTCAGTAAAACAGAGTAACTTTGCGCACTTACAGAGAGATGATATTAACTTCAATCTTTCACCATTTACACAGAGCTTGGGCTCTTGAATTACTTCACGGTTTTCACTTCTTCTTCTTCTTTCACTCCCTCACCTCTATCTCTTCATCTCTTTTAGAGCTTGGGCTCCTTACACATCTCTGTGAATGATTTACATTTATAGAGTTTCACTTCACTGACTCAAGATGGCTTCGCTTGGAAGCTACAGGGTTTCATTAAAGACTGTAATAAAACCTAAGAAAATCTGATCTTGCCAAATACAAGAGCGGCTACTTAAATACTAACTTGTCGTGACTGGGATTGGCTGCAAACTGACTGTCTGTCAGACATTGCAGAAAGACAAAATGACCGACTGGGGTCTGATAGAGCTGCCGCATATCTGATACGCAATTAGCTCATTAATTATGATATTTCCAACAGAGAGTTAAGTGTGATGAAGTCACTGCACAATATTGTGATATGTTAACTGATAATTTGCAGCAAGTTATAGAGAGCCTTTAATTGATAATTTGCAGCAAGTTAAAGAGAGCCTATGTTGAAGGTATAAAGGGGAGTCTTCTCCTTCCTGTTCACAAAAGATCGTGTTTTGTGTATGCAACAGTCAAGAAAGAATCCGCAAGGTATGAAAACCACCATTGATTAGTTTCCTTTGATTTGTTTGAAGCCGCCAAGATCTGTATATGTGAGGAGAAATCCAGTGTGAGGATTATGTATCTGTTGAAGAGAAGAATTGATCCGAGATCTCCAGAAAAGACCAGGTCAAAACTCTACTTACATGAAGAAAAACCGTGAAAAGGTTCACTGATGGCGACGAAGAGAAGAGGAGGAGGTTAAATCGAGCAAAGGTGAAGTTTGTTTTTAAAATTGGATGAAAATGTCACTCTGCATGTATAAGGCGCGAGGAGAAACCTGTGAAGAATTTTCTGGGACTTGTGAAGCGTGTTGATTGAATAGAGAATAAGTTCGCATGTTGCTCCTACGTAAATGTGAGCAAAGTTTAGCCAAATTAAAAATTTGGAGCCACGACATCTGGCACTGAGAAAGACCCATCCGAAATGAGCCATCATCAAGAGGGAATCAAGCTAGACATTGAAGAGACCACCAGATCCACGGTTCTGTGTGTTACCAGTCGGATCTGTCAAGTTAAAGGAGTCACAGCTGTCTATAAGTTCAGATTGAAGATTGCAACCATTGCCGGAGAAATTAAAATAGACTTCCATCAATCAGATTAGATTTAAAGAACAATTTAACTCTTCTTCTGGACTTGTGCCTGTTTAGAATTTTATGACTTGCAATTTGTGATTTTGCAAGATTGCCTATTTTGGTACTTACTATTGTTCATTTAGTGAGTATTATTGAGTTGGATTATGATAAAAGGGTGAAAGAAGAAGAGTTGGATTATTATAAAATGGTGAAAGAAGAAGTGTAGCAAAAGAAAAACCATTTTGAACCTATTTATGTTCAGAAATTTCAGCAATTAATCGTTTTGAACCTGTTTATGTTTAGAAATTTCTTTCAGAAGTTTGTGAACAAAGGACCAAGTAAACATTCTAAATCTGTTTATGTTCATAAATTTTAGAAGTTTGTGAATGAAGGACTAAGTAAATATTTCAGCAGCTAAATGAAGTTAATGTAGTTGACAGAACTTGTCACTGACAGGGGGGAATAACATCTATAGATTGAAGTCAGGTTCCAAGCTTTTATTGTAAGCTTGTGAACAACTAGGGAAAAAGTATGCAGCAGTGTTCCTGATATGGTTTATGGTAAACCTAAAACCACCTCATTGTTGTTGTCATGATTTGTGGTCATCCAAAAACCACCAATCAAGTAAAAGACAAAGTTTTGCTTGTTTACATTTTTAGAGAACATATACAGTTGTTTCTCTGCTGGATAGTTTATGGTCAACTTACCATGCAACTTAGTAGAAGTCTTCATCTTCTGTTAGATTTTGTTTCACAGAGATTTTCAGATATTTGTAGCTGACCTTGTTGAGTTTTCTACTCTTTGAATTTGCTTGACACATTGTTGATTGTCAAGTAGTGGCAGTTTTTCAGGCACTAACAAACTTATGATTAAGGGGGATGTTAAAGAGTAATCATAGTTTGTTAGCTTAACTTAATTGTTATACAGTTACATGAGAGTTATGGTGTTTTTGTAATATTTATGTACATCTATGTGCATATGCACGATATCTTAATCGTTCATTAATTTGAAGCTTTTTCTGCCGTTGTTCGCCTTCATGTCTCCTCCTCTATTCTCTAATGATTTAGCCCAGACTTAGCATCTTTATGCCATTCCCTCTAAATCTATTGGTGACTTCGATTGGACTTTGAAGTAATCTTAAGAAACCTCTTGTCTTTCATGTTAATTGTCTTGTACTTATCCATTAGGTACCAAGTCCGAAAATACTAACTTTTATGAGGACATAAAAGGGCATATTACTTTTAATTTTAAGATTATAAACTATTCAATACTTATAAATTTGCTGGGTGTCCTCATAATTCTTTAAAAATATGCTATAACTCCAAACTTCATATCCATATAAGACAACAAAAATCATAAGAGTTTCCTTTTTCCACAACTAAAAATCCACTAATTTAAAACTTCTCTTAAAGTTTTTTGAACATAAAAATAAAATTCTAAAGCTAATTAAATAATTCTTTACCTTGTTTAAGATCTTATAAACTAGTCTCAATAAACATTAATAACCATCATTAACATTAATATAATAAAATTATTAACTTAAAATATATATTTTTTTCGTAAACTATTAATAAATTATTAATAAAATAATAAAAATATATCACTCACGACCAATTAAAAGCAAGATTTCAACTATCATAAATCTAGTCATCCACCACTCAAGTTATTATCCTCAGAAATAAGAAAGAAACGAAAAACACAAACATAAACGTAATACAATCATCAACCTTTAATTTAACAAGGGAGGCTGCCGTCTACACTTCGATTCAAAGTTCGCAATGCTGGCAATATATTGCATGCTTCCAAAACATCAAAGTATGCATGCGGCTTATTATAAAGACGTATAGCCATGCATGAAAAGAGATTTATGGGTCGTAGTTAAAATTGTAAATTTTTAAAAGAAAATTTAATGCATTTTAAGATGACTGATGTTGGGAACTTTTCCATAAGAATTTTAATGCATTTTAAAATGACTTAGATAGTCAAATTTCCGAAAAAAATTGTGCAAGGTGTGGAACTTTGCATTGAAAGAAAAATTGTCCTCCTTAGGAATGGGGTGATTTTAGTGACCCTTATATAACACCTCATTGGTTTTTCTTTTTCTATTACTCTAATACATATTTTCAGTGAGTTGATGTTAGCGTTTAAGTTGGATGGTTTACTGGTTCAAAGACGTGATCATTGACCTTCAAGGTCCTCGAGTACCTACACTAGCAAGGCCATAGACACAAAGATGCCAACATCAGGGATAGATTGATAGATTCAAGGTTGGCGACTTTTGGGTCTCTGTGTGGGTGTTTGAATCCTAAGATGGGCGGAGATTGAAGAGAACCAAAGGTCATCAATCATGGTTCACATTGGGATTGTTATTATTCGTTTATCTATGTTATTAGGTTTCCTCCTTCATGCTTCGAGCACTACTACTCAACCATTCCATTTGAATCCTCAATTCCATATTTTTTGTTTTTTTCTCGGAGGCCCTACATCACCCAAACTCTTATAATATGCCTTCTTCATCTACAAATACATGATTGGTATTTTCTTTAGTTGTGGACCCACATCATAGCTATGTGGTAAACAATAGTGGCACTTTAAATCCTTCTAAACCCTACCAATGTTTGGTTTCCTTTAGGAGATTTGAGCTAGCATTCATCCAGCTACAAGATTCTTCAACTCATGGTCACATGTTTCTATAAATGGTCTTGCATACGAGCTAAGAATTTGTTGGTGAGATGAATAGAGATGACACATATCCCAACCTCTCAATGTTGGAGTCTACCATGCACTCATTTAGCTTATTGCGTGCATCAGTTCTAAGGGAATCTAGGTAGGGATTGTTTTTGCAAACCCTTATTATTCAAAGTACACAAATTGAGATACAAAAGGTAGAATAGGCTATACGGAGCAAGGCACATGCAAATATTCTTGAGGATACTAAGACATGGACATCGATGCAAGGGTGAGGACTGAATGAGAAAGATTTCAAGTTTTCTCCACCCAAAACAAACTACATTTTTGTTCATGGTCAATTAATGGGGAATTTAATCTCTTAACCTCCTCTCAAAGAGGGATTAGCACCACTAACTCAAAATTGAAACCAATTAAAGGTTTGGTTTTGAGTTTTGTATTCGGGTTGAAGTGAAGGGTTTTCTAAGTTTTAAAGTTGGGAGCAAAGAAGAACCACCTAAAGGGAAGTTGGGCTTAGCTATTTTGATAGTGCAATGAGGTAATCTTGAGCATGTACATGTGTTGGTGCATATTGTGCATGCATGGTCCATATTGTGTATGCAAGGTGCATATTTTGCATGCATATAGTGCACTTGTTATTCATGGCACACTAGTTGTTTACTTTAGTCTACTTAAGTTAGCTTTAACACTTTCATGCACATACAATTGTTAAGCTCACTATGTTGATTGTTTTTCTATTAAGGGTAAATGAGCTCTAAGTTGAACATCACGTGGGTTATGCATGCACTAAGCTTGTGCATGTAATTAAGCCTAAGTTGGGTTTCCTATATATAAAGGAATGTGCCTCATTTATCAAGCATTCATTGATGTACTCTCTTTGAGGAAGATGGTCAATGCAATAGAGCAATAACCTTTTACAAATCTAATGTTTCACTTCTCGATTTGATTCTTCTCTTTCAAACTCTAGATCTTGGTAGAAACTCACATGGGTATCAAAGCCGCAGGGATACTAAAGAAGTATGTAAACATGATTGTAGGTTGAAGACACATAGAAAAGCACATTGCATTGTTTGCAGGCTGATGATAAAGGACATAGCACATCAGTCAGGATGGTAGAGTAAATGGCCCATCTAGCTTAGTGGTAGAATCTTAGACTATCCAAAGAAAGTCTCAGAGGGAGATGCTCTATAATGGAAAACAAAGATCTAATAATCTCCAATCTTTGTAATCTCAATCAAAACCTTGTCAGTGAAGTTAGCAAACTTCAAGGTGAAAAAGAGGATCTCAAGATTGTTTTTCAAAAAGCATACGCAATTGTGGTTTCAACAAATGAGCAACAATATGAAGTTTTTGATTGGATCACCTGCAATGATGAGATGGAGGAAAAATTAAATCTACCCATTGAACAACTCTTGGCTTAAGTAAAAGAGAAAGAAGATATTATTGCTAGTTTGGGATAGTCACAAAACAATAGCATAAAATAAGATGCAGAAATAAAACACATAAACACAATACAAGATAGACACCAATATACATGGTTCACCAATATGGGCTATGCCCATGGAGAAATTGACAGTTCTTTTATTAATCTATCCAGCAAATGAAGGGATACAACTCGTAGCACATCTACTACAACTTCCTCTTCACTCTCTCACAATCTCTCTCACACAATCATAGAGATATTTACAATACTACAATACACAATCGTATTACAATGTCTTCCTTTTAAAGAGGGATTGCCATGGGAAAATACCATGGGACCATAAATCACTCAATATTGACCAAGTCATGACTATGAAATTACAACATTTTAGAAGGCATATTTTTCGAAAGATTCCCCCCGGACCCCCCATGGCAACTATAATGGTGGGGAAAGCCCCCCCACACCCCCCTATCATGGGTTGGGATCTAGACACGGCTGAAACACAACCTCTAAATCAGGAAGATCAAGCTCCACAACCAACAATCTCCCACTTAGAGACTAATCACAACAACTTCGTTACTCCACCCCTACTGCATCTGCGGACTATGCTCCAACCTTGGAACTGGAAAATTTCTCCTCTTCACCTTCATTCTTGAAGTGGAGTTGAAACTAGGCAAGAACTCAGATTCTCTCTAGTTACCACCTTTGTCAACATGTTTGCAAGATTCTGGCTAGTATGTATCTTTTCCAACTTCAACAGTTCATCTTTCAGAAAAGAACGTATGAAATGGTACTTGAGATGTATATGTTTAGTATTATAATGGAAGATTGAGTTCTTTGCAAGATGAATGGCACTCTAGTTGTCACTGTAAAACTTGCTATTCTCTTGCTTCTTACCCAATTCCTCCATGAACCTCTATAGCCAAATCATCTATTTACTAGCCTCTGTAGCAACAACACACTCTACTTTTGTTGTTGAAAGTGCAACAACCTTTTGCAGTTTCGAAATCCAACTTACTGTTGTTCCATCTACAGTAAAGACATACCCTGTGGTGTTCCTCCTACTATCTTTATCACCTGATGTATCTGCATCAACATATCCCTGTAGAACAATGTCTGAACCTCCAAAGCATAATGCATGAGTAGAAGTACCTCTCAAATACCTGAGAATCCACTTTACTTCCTTCCAATTCTCTTTACTTGGATTGTTCATTTACCTGCTCACAACTCCCACTGCATGTGCAATATATGGCCATGTACACACCATGGCATACATCAAGATTCCAACTGCTGATGAATATGGAACCTTGGACATGTATTCTATTTCCTCATGTGTCTTGGGAAACACCTCCTTACTTAGTTTGAAATGGATGGCCAAAGGTGTACTAACTGGTTTTGCATTCTACATTCTAAATCTCTCCAACACATTTTCTATGTACTCACTCCGAGACAATGTCAATTTGTGATTTTTCTTATCTCTTGTTATTCTCATATCAAGGATTTGCTTTGCAGCACCCAAATCCTTCATCGCAAATGAATTAGCTAATTTTCTTTTGAGCAAATTTAGATCCTGCATGTTATACCCTACAATAAGCATGTCATACAAATGTAATAACAAGATAATATTTCTTCCATTATCTAGCTTATTGAAATAAACACAGTGGTTAGAATGACATCTACTATAACCTTGTTCTGTCATAAACCTGACAAATTTTAAATACCACTGCCTTGGATCTTGCTTTAGGCCATACAAGCTCTTCTTCAACCTGCATACTAAATTCTCCTTTCCTTTGACCTCATACCCCTGTGGTTGCTGCATATAAATATCTTCCTCCAAATCTCCATGGAGAAAGGTTGCTTTACATCTAAATGTTCCATATGCAAATATTCCACCACCACTAGACTTGAAATAGTCCTAATTGAAGTCATTTAAACAACAAGAGAAAATATTTCATCAAAATCTATACCTTTCTTTTATGCAAACCTCTTTACAACAAGTCTGGCCTTGTACCGCTTCTTGCATCCATCTTCTTCATTCAACCTGTAAACCCATTTATTCTACAATGCTCTTTTACATGTAGGCAACTGAACCAAATCTCACGTTTGTTTTCTTACCAATAAGTCCATCTCCTCATTCATGCCTTTCTCCCACTTCTTTCTAGTTTCCACCTACATTGCTTCTTCATAACATTCTGGTTCACCAGAGTCAGTCATTAATAAATAATACAATGAAGTAGAGTATCGTTCAGGGGGTCTACTTAACCTGGTAGATCTTCTAACACTTGTAGGAGTTTGAGGTACTTGCTATTATTCTTATTTTCCGGCACCTTTGAAACTTCATTTTCTTTTATTTCATCAAGCACTATATACTTTGTGTTTTCACTTTCATGTTTATTTCCCTACAACTAATCTTTATACATGGAATTTTCATTGAATACCACATCTCTACTCCTAATGGTTTTGTTATTTTCATAATTTCATAAACGATAACCAAAATCATCAACCCTATATTCAATAAAGGTACATTTCTTAGATTTGCCTCAATATTTGTTCTATTTTCTTTATCAATATGGACAAATGCTTCACAACCAAAAGTTCTCATAAATGAGTACTTTACCTTTTTACCTTTCCATGCCTCCTCTGGAATCCCACCATCCAAATCACTTGAAGGCCTTATGTTTATTAAGTAAATATCAGTATCTACATCATCTACCCAAAACTGTAAGGGAAACCCCTGCATGCAATCTCATACACCTTGCACGCTCCATGATTGTTCTGTTCATCCTTTCTGACACACCATTTTCTTGTGGTGTTCCTGGAACAGTCCTCTCTCTACGAATCACATGGTATGAACAATAACTATCAAACTCATTGTCGCAGTATTCACCTCCATTATCAGATCGCAGATGCTTTAACCTTTTTCCTATCTCATTCTCATCCAAAGCTTTTCATTTCTTAAAAGTAGTAAAAACATCATATTTTTGTCGAATGCAATAAACCCAAGTTTTTCTAGTTGCATCATCAATAAAAGTAACATAATAATGAGAGCCACCAAGAGATTGTACCTGAGCTAGTCCCCATACATCTGTATGCACAAGCTATAACTTTTTACTCTTCTTTTGTTTCCCAACTTTGAGAAATTTGTCTCTCTTATGTTTTCCATAAACACAGTTCTGACATAATTCCAAACTTATCTACTTTAGATCTGGTAGCAACTTCCTTGAGTGGAGAATATGCACCCCCTTCTCACTCATGTGGCCAAGCCTATGATGCCACAATGTTGTATCTATTTCTATGGAAGCTATAGAGATAGAAGAATTAGTATTATGAGGACATAAATACAATGTACCTATCCTATCTCATTTTGCTATCACCATCTATCCTTTAGTGATCTTCCACCACGTTTCTCCAAATGTAGATAAATAGTCGCCATCTCCCAACTGCCTCGTTGATATTAGATTTATTTTCATAGCAGTAATATGCCTTACATCTTTCAACAACCATTCACCTCCATTCTTTAACTTTATATGTACCTTACCCATTCCAACAATTTTACATGGTTCATCATCACCCAATAAAATATGTCCAAAATCACCTAAAACATAATCATGAAAGAATTTCCTATGGGGTGTAGCATGACATGAAGCCCCTGAATCTACTACCCAGTAATCACTAGTATTATCTAATGCAATAATCAAAGCATCTTGTAACACATCACCTGCTACATTTACTTCCTTAGCAGTCTCATGTTGTCCATCTACTTTCTTCTTTAAAGATCTGCATTCTTTCTCCAAATGTCCTTTCTTTCCATGGTTCCAGCACCCTATATTTTCCAATATGGACTAAGATCTTCCCTTCTATACTTCCCATGATTACTTGGTATCTTTCCTCCCTCCCTTTGTCCTCCCCTGCTCTCCATGGTCAACGCATTACCTGATGTCTCACATGTGCTTTTCCTTCGCATTTCCTCGCTAAGAATAACACCAACATCATCAAATTTTAGAGTGTTTGAACCAGATACATAGTTACTTATAGCCATGACCAAGTCATTCCATCTTTCTGGTAATGAGCACAATATTAGAAGATCCCTAACCTCATCTTCAAAGTTCACTTTTACAAAACTTAGTTGATTAGTAATTGTATTAAATTCATTTAAATGGTCAATAATAGACCCATCTTCTGACATATTCATATTAAATAAACACTTCATTAAAAATACTTTGTTGGAGACCGAGGGTTTTTCATACAGTTTAGCCAATGCACTCATCAGACCCTCTGTTGTCTTTTCTTTTGAAATATTGAAATCCATTGATGAAGTCAGGCACATCGGTATTGTTCCTAGTGCCTTTCTCAAGAACTTCCCATTCTTTGTCCTTCATAGCCACTTGTTATTTTGCTTTTCCTCCCAATGATAGGAATAGATCCTTTTGATACAAATAGTCATCCATTTGCATCTTCCATAACGAGTAGTTTTGGTTGTTAAATATTTCGACCCTAAACTTTCCTTCTTCTGCCATTTCTCCCACTCGAACCAAGAACCCTTCTTTCGTGCAAGTTTATGCACCAAATAGGCCTTTGCCTCTGATCCCAATTGTTAGAAAAGAATATCATGAAACAATAGCATAAAATAAGATGTAGAAATAAAACACATAAACACAATACAAGAGAGACACCAATATACATGGTTCACCCAATATGGGCTACGTCCATGGAGAAATTGCTGGTCCTTTTATTAATCTATCTAACAAATGAAGGGATACAACCCGCATCACATCCGCTACAACTTCCTCTTCACTCTTTCACAGTATCTCTCACACAATCACAGATATCTTTAAAATACTACAATACAAAGACATATTACAATTCCTTCCTTTTAAATAGGTATTACCATGGGAAAATACCATGGGATACCCAATACCATGGGCCCGTAAATCACCCATTAATGACCAAGTCATGACTATGAAATTACAACATTTTAGAAGGCATTTTTTTTCGGAATTTTCACTACGGGGGTGCTTCGCCATCTTGGAACCCCCATGGAGACTATAGTGGGGGGGAAAGCCCCCCCACATCCCCTATCATGGGTTGGGATCTAGAAATGGCTGAAACACAACCTCTGAATCAAGAAGATCAGGCTCCAAAACCAACAGGTTAAACTCCAAATTCATACAATAATCTTCTACAAATAATAATCCTGCATTATCCATTGCTAATGAAACTTCTAATGATGAGAGTGTTGATGAATAGGAAGACACTACTGATGATTCTACCTCTTCCAATGACGATAAGGAATTTGATCCCTCCATTATTGATTAGGAGGATTCTTCTTCCTCCCTTTCAAATTTTGGAAATGCAAATGATAATTCAAGATTTACTATTAACTCTACATATTCTATCTCTGTTGCTACAAAATCTTCTTCTGAAGATGAATACACTACATATCTTCTTGTAGAACATGCATATATTTTGATTCATGAGCCTACAACACCTTCCTTTGAGGTGCATACTCGTAGCTTTGGGTCCAAATTACTTCTGACGATGGGATATAATAGTGGTGACCTTGGTAAGTGTACAAGGGATCATAAATCCCATTTATCTTGTGAGGAGACTGACCAAATCCAGATTAGGTTTTCATGAGGCTTCATCAACATTATCAAGTTGTCTTGATTCCTCTATCGTTCAAATTCAATTTATCTCAGCACTAGATATCATCACATTAGATGACTCTTCTAGTGATGAGTTGGAGGAGCCATCTCCTACACCGCATTGATACATATTTGGATCTTACTCAGGTAGATTTGGCACCAGTTTTAGAGTTATCAGAATTTCCAGCATCAAAAGTTTTGAAAACAATAGACTCTTCAACATCAACTTCAGGATCTACATCCTCCACATCATGATCGGATACATCATGTACCCCTTTCTGGTATGCACAACCATTTGTAAGTTCCCCTTATTTCAACTCATTGATGAAGATGCATACTCAACAACATCTTGGCAAGGTACCGACTCATGGCAACATTTGAGTAATTGTTTGAGGACCTCCTACATATGTGTTTCATCCACATTGCACATGAACCATTCTCATTTCTCTTGACTTGACTAATTAGGCCGTATTTATAGTTCCATTCACCACTACTTGATTACTTTAATGGTGTTTGCTTATATGCTTTGGAAGCACTCTAACTAGCTTGACTATCTTGGTGTAGGTTGGCACCTTAGTTGTTTGAAGAGATCGTATTGTTGTAAACTAGCATTAACTTCAACATTTATGCTTCAACACACTCATTGGAGCGGATTATGATCTGTCAACATTAGATCATGCTTCATTGGTTTGTCATCTTTTCTGGTTTTTGGAGATTGTGTACCAGCCACATGTTGGATCTCACTTCTGTCTTCTTAAGGGGGTTTTTCTTATTGGGTTTTACCTTTCTTTTTTTTGAGGATTTTTTTGTACTTGGGTACCTAGCATGGATACATATTGTCGGAACCCATTTTGTTTTGCATCATACTCACCTAAGTTAGGATTAAGGGGGGTTTTGGGTGCACATGCAAACATTTGGGCTCACTTGAGACCCTTTTTCCTTGATTGTAGGGACAAATGTGCCCTCATCCACTATTTTAGGGATGAAGGCACCATCCTCCTCCTTTTTAGGAATTAGTGTGCCTTCCTTGGCAGTGGACATCTAGTTGACTCCATAAGTGCACCTCTCTTGCATGATTGGATCAGTTAACTAACATGGCACATACATGCTAAGTTAACTAAGCCTCACTCAACAATTGTGAGTTAGTTAACACCCCTTGGCGCATGCATGTCAAGTTAACTAGCCTCACTCAATAGTTGTGAGCTAGTTGACACCACTTGGCTAGTCTAAGCTTAGTTAAATCCTTCATGAGGGCGTTCATGCATGCAAGGGCACATGCACTCAAGTCTTGCACTTAGTTAAGCCTATGTAAGGCAAAGTTGTAGTAGCCAAGTGTTTATCACAATGAGACAACCAAGAGGTCAATATACCTTATCTTTTATCATATCATACCTTAAATTTCGTTACAATTTGCAAGCCATCTTTCTTGATCATTTTTTACAATTATATATATATATATATATATATATATATATATATATATATATATATATATATATAATTGGGCAATTGAAATTGATGTGACTAATTCATGTCATTATTGTCGCTATTTATTAGACAAAAAAAATAAAAAATAAAAAACTAACATCTCATGGAAAAAACCATATTATAATATACATAGATTGCTATAAATTATATTTTATTTTTATTGCTCTAATACATCTATTCAATGAGTTGATGTCCACATGAAAGTTGAAGGGTTTAATAGTTCATAGTTGTGGCCCTCAAATAATTGCACTAACAGGGCCACAAACACATAGACATTGGGAATAGATTGATAGATTCAAAGTTGGGGAATTCTGTGTCTCTGCATGGGTGTTCAAGTCCCAAGATGGGTAGAGATTGAAGAGAGCCAAAGGTAATCAACCATGGTTAATGTTGGGATTGTTATTATTATTTTCTCTTTGTTATTGCGTTTCCTCCTTCATGTTTCAACCATTGATAGTCAACTATTCCATTTGAATCCCCAATCCCCTAATTTTAATATGATTTCTTTTTAGAAGCCCACATTAGCCATGAACTCTCCCAATATACCTTCTTCTTCCACAAATCCATGACTAGCATTTGATTCAATTATGGACCTACATCATAATTATGTGGTAAGCAACCATCATCCTAGGAATCCTTTTGGACCCTATTAATGTTAGGTCTCCCTTAGGAGAAATGAGTTAGCAATTATCGAAAACTACAAGATTCTTTCGCTCATGGTCACAAGTTTTTGTAAATGGTCTTGCAAATAAGCTAAGAATTTCTTGGTGAGCTGAACAAAGGTAACACATACCCCAACTATCCAATGCTGGATTCTACCAAGTTCTCATTTAGCTTGTTAACTACATTGGTTCTAAGGGAATTTTAGGTAGGAATTGTTTTTGCAAACCGTTATTAGTCCAAGTACAAAATTGGAGATGCAAAAGGTAGAACGAGCTCTATAGAGCAAGGCATCTGCAAATATTATGGAGGATTTAAAGACACACACATTGATGAAACAGTGGGGATTGAATGAGAAAGCTTAAATCAAATTTTCTCTCCCCAAAACAAACTACTTTTTGCTCATGGTCAATTAATGGGGAATTTAATCTCTTCACCTCCTCTTGAGGAGCGTTTAGGAACACTGGTTCAAACTTGAAAATAATAAAAGGTTTGATTTAATGTTTTGGATGTGGGTTGAAGTGAAGGGTTTCCTAGGGTTTAAGGTTTAGAGTAGAGAAGAATTGCTTAAAAGGAAGTTGGGCTTAGTTATTTTTGATAGTGCGAAAAGGAAACCATGAGTAAATGAGCTTTTGTAGTTGTAACAACAGAGACTTTATAACAATGACACCACCAAGAGGTCAGTATGCCTTATCTTTCTCAAATCACATGCATTGTTTGAGTACAAAGACTGTTAAATTTTGTTGTTCTAATGCAACCAACTTTGTAAAAAATTTGGGCCATCTTTCTTGATCATTTTTTGTGTATATCCATGTATCACTCCTTTTAGTTATATCTTTGTGTTTTTAAGAGGTGGCTATAAAAGTGGATTCAAAGGGGGTTGTGATGATGAAGGGAGAGAAGGCAACCACTTTGGTGGTTGAGGGGTTGACCATGATGCCAAAGGGAGAGGAGGAAACCACTTATGTGGTCAAGGGGGTGACAACAATAACAGAGGAGGCAAAGGTTCTGGTGGCAGAGGAAGAGAGATGCAAGGTGGAGCGAAGGTTATGATTAAGCACCACATATATGAAGGGGTTTTCATTGCTAAGGCAAAAGAGAATGTGCTTGCAAGAGAAAGTGGTTACAAAGAGAAAATGATCAACATTCAAGTATGTAGTATTATTGGGTTTTTGCTTCCTATTCTCCTAAAGTGCATCATTTAGATGGATTATACTTCCGGATTAAGTAAGGTGGAAGTAGTAAATGAAACAGGGTTGGCACCCACCCAATTTGTTGGGAAGGGCGAGTGCCCGCTAAATAATATCCAAAAGAAGGCACGAAAGTGATAAGTAAGATCCCTGAATCAATCCATCCACCAAATGAGGGTCTAACACAAAGGGAAGGAAGGTTATAAATAATAGTAGTTGGGTGGGAATAGAAAAGAAAAAAGCATATAAAAAAAAGGAAGGGTGAGTCATTCAGTGAAGAGCGGCTCCGATAAGTAGTTTTCAGAAGGCATTCTAGTCAGTAATCTAATTCAGATTGGGTCAAAAGTTTAAAAAGCAATACCCTCCCTCGTCCGTCTAATCAATTACTAAGTTGGAGGTACGGAGTGAGGTAGTGAAAGGTTGGTAAATATAATTGGTAAAGAGAAAGGTAGGAGATAGTAAGTAAACATGTAAGTAAAGCAAGGTAGGCTAGTGTTCAAAGCTTTCTTCCATCCCAAAATTGCTCACTTTTACAATACAAAATATTCTAGATAGATCCAAAGATAGATTGAGAAATTTAATTTTTTCGTTATATTAAAATTAATTAAGTTGTAAGGTAAGAATACAACTACATTGACTTCTTGTTACACATGTATTATAAATAAATTGCTAATTTTTTAAATACTTTTTTTGACAAAATATTATTTTAAAAGAAAAAGTAGAGATAGATGACGTATAAACTCTAACATAAAGATGAACTATGAACCTATTATACTTTATAGTTGATAGCTCACTTTTTATTTCTAGTTTTTAATGTAATGTAATACACATTTATGTGCAAAATGAATATGGTACCAAGGCAAACAAGACATGGTATAGAGCATGTAACCCTTTCTCTTCAAAGTTTGCTGCAACTATTCTTAGTGAAGCGGATTATATATGGATTGTAAGTAGAATCAAGTCCATTTAATAGCTTAAGTATCTTGAAAAATAATAGTATTTTCACTTTATTTAATTGTTCAACTTGTTTCTTTTGTTCTAGAAACCTAGATCTCATGTACTATATCAAGGTGTTGCATATGGTACTATTATTTCACATGTATTTGATATCGTTGGTTTGGTAAGTTTGCCTTTGCAATCCTTTTTTCTTTTTATTAGTTCTTACCGAAGGCCAGGAACTATTTTGTTCAATTCGACATTGATTAATGATTAGTTGCACTTTGACTTTTGCAAAATTTTAGTTATAATCAATATAATTTATATGATAGTTTTTATTTTGTCTATTAAATAATAAATTATAATCAATATAATTTATATGATAGTTTTTATTTTGTTTATTAAATAATAAACTTACTATTATTTGTTATGAATTTTGGGGTTTTATTCTCGGGGTGGTGATGAACTTCTCGACATAAGAAAAGTTTTTAATGCATGTAGTCAAAAGTGTTTAATGCATGTAGTTCTAGATTTAATAGTTGTAGCCTCCATGTTAGCTGAAGAGGCTAACATTTACACTATCCTCAAAGGTTAGTAATATAATAAAATTCAAATCATCGACATTAATGACATGCACACATACCAATTCTTGTTTGAAACAAAGGAAAAAACAATTAGAGCCAAGTAATGATAACCCTTAGCGTTACATTATTTGGCCCTTAGCATTGGCAATTTCAAAGTTTATTGTTTCCATCCCCAACTTGTGGTTGCACCATCTTTGCACTTCCACACTTACCACCATGCTTATAGGTCACCTGCACCTATTGATATTCATGCACCACCTAATCACCAATCTCCCATCGCTTAGTTTAGGATGCCTCTAGCTCATTGTAAATATTTACAAAGCACCCTTTTGTGTCAATTGTTCTTAGTGTAGAGTCGAGCCTTGGAAAATGCTACCTATTAATACTCCAAGTTCAACATAACACTTAACTCATCCATGAAGGAAAAAGAAATGAATCTTTTCATTTTGCATTGCTTCCTAACAGACAAGAGTCAATTCTAGATATTTACATATCATAATAGTGAGTGATGTTCAAGATAATGTGCATGCAAATCTAACATCTTCACTAATGTCTCCAAAATGGTGTTTCTAGTACATGTTACTTCATAAAATGATTTCATTTAAAAAAAAGAAATGTATGTTTTAACCATCCCCTCTGATCTTATAACATGTTTTTCAATGGTTTTGTCTTGTCTTTTCACCATGCTCTATGGTAAATTGAATAATGCTCTAGCCCTATGGGGTATTTCAGTTGGTTGGAGCTTCTGTGTCCAAGCCGACACTAAGTTGAGGTCGAGGATTCAATTCTCTGGGTCTTCCGGGGTCAAGCTCCCAAAACTAGTGTTCGATACAAATAGGTTTCCCATAGGTATGTCTTTCACATTTGTTGGTCGTCCACTACTTACTCTCCCAATTCTATATCTGGTAAGTATTTGCTTGCCTCTTCGCAACTTGTTTGTCCAAACCCAAAGGTATATATTAGAAATAAACAAAATTGCAGTGTAAAGTCCAATTTAAGATGAAATTTCCATAAATATGTAACATATAAATTTATATAAATTTATATATCGTCATTCTAATATATTATATTGATGACTAAAATTATATATCGTCATTCTAATATATTATATTGATGACTAAAATTATATATCGTCATTCTAATATATTATATTGATGACTAAAATTATATTGAAAGGAGATAACAGGTCAATCTAATCTACGGTTTTTCGTAGGAGTGTATGATGGAGTTTTATTTGAAATCAATGATTAACTCTCGTTTATTTGATGTTGGGTTTCAAATCTATTACAAACTAAAATTGATGTGATTGACAAATTTAGACGAATACAGATGCTGTGTGAATTTACTTTATTTTTATTTGAGGTCAAGGTTTAAATTTTATGCCTTTTCCTCAGAGTGCCAATAGTGCTAGAACAAGCATTCAAAGATTAGTTATATGCAGTCATTATCTCTATCAGGACTCTAATTTTGATGGATATTAAAAGATCGTTATGTTGATAGATACTTGGATTCTGTAGGAACTTTGATTTTTTTACAGTTTGTGTTTTTATTTCTGCATTGTCTTTCAATGCCAGGCCTACCTTGTTCTTGTTCTTGCAATTGTGCAAACATTTTAGTGTTGTACTGTGAAAATTGAGACACATTTCATGGAGATCATTTTGATACGATGGTTAGCCCTGTTGACATTTAAACTTTGTTAATTCCTGAAAAATATATTTTGCTTTACTAAACTGATGTTGTCCATTCTTCCTTGTAGAATGTCATTATTGCTTTCAACAGATGTTTTCTGTAAGGTTAGGGAAAAAAATAGGAATTATGATCAAAAGACAATTATGCAAAGAACAGAATACCTTCTAGGTGATTTTCTAGGTTTTAACCAGCCTAAGAAAGAAGACTGCCCAACATTTGTAAATCAGTCTAACAGGCCATGAGGAATTTTTGTGTTGTCATTAAGAATAATTTTCTGGGAGTTGACATCTTTGACATCACCACAAACAAGCAGAATGCCAGACTGCATGAGATCATCCAATGTCAGCAAATAACATCCCCATTAAGATGAGAGAAAAAAAAATCACAAGCTGCAATTTTGGGAATATATAGCAAGGGGTCTAGAAGGAAAGAAATTCGTGGGAAATATTGGGGAAAATATCAGAAAGTATTGGCTCTAACTCCCCTTTTTCAAAAGTGGTGATATACTATGTACTTGATGGAGCTCTATGAAGAAGGGCTCGGTTCGAATCTCGTCCCTTAAATTGTAAAAACCTGAGCTTGTAGATTTCATTCAATCTCTAAATCATTTATGTGACTTTTCTTTTTACATCTCTGCCTAATCTATTTCAATTATAGCATCTCCATTGGAACCATAGTTTAGGAACGGTTCACGGTGAGGGGATACTGTACTTTGTAACAAATCTCTACAATTTTTATGGCACGGTAATAGATGAAAAATTATGGATTTGGAGACAGATATGCATCTTCAATTATTCCAATAGGTTGCATATTATCCCAAGTTACCTATGTTTATCTTTTGTTGGTGGGTAGTATTTTGAATTATGGCATCAGCTGGACATTTCTTGTTCTCATAGTTTTTTTTTCAGAAAGAAAAAAACATAACTTGATATTTTAAATAATAAAATCAAAATTATATCTTAAAGTTTATAATCTCGAAAACTGTTCTGCAAATGCCTATTAGCAACTCGGTCTATCGATCACAAAATACAAAAATAGCTTGTTACAACAGCAGCCTGACGAGTAGACTCTAGACAGCGATGGAAAAAAAAAGGCTTCCGGTCATTTTTAAGTGGTTTGTTGGATTTTTGGTGAAATATATCGAGTTGGTTTCCATGATGGAAAAAAAAGCTTGCATGCTCTGTTATTTTGGATGCACATAATATTAATGTGGGTTTTGTCCTTAACCCTATTTTACATTGTTTTGGGGCTTGGTTAATTGATTTGGAATACATTTCAGAAACTTTATTGTGATTTTACATGTTACTTTGTTTTGATTGTTTGCAGTTATGGTCATGGTTGTGCGTTGATTATTACCATAGTCTTTGGCCTGTTGTAGCTCATTGACCTTGTGAATTTTTGGGTTTTCTATGTTTTATTTTGGATTTGTATTTCTGGGTGTTTCTATTAAGTTTATCTCGATTATGATGATGATGATGATGACGACGATGATTAATGTCCACTGAGACCAACTTTGGTCTATTGGATAAGTTTATCTCGATTATGATGATGATTAACGTCCATTGAGACCAACTTTGGTCTATTGGACCTTAAGAAGGTTATTATTTGGTTTGCTTTAAACTTTTGTTCCTATGCTCAAAAAGCTTGGTAAGAAGCTTTCCAAGCTCACTATAGTTTTGGCAAGTTAGGAGGTTAGCAAGGTTTGTATTGTAGCAAATACTATGAAACTCATATATAATGTGGGTGTAAGCAGGGCACTCTAAGAGAAAGTGATTTTCATCCTCAACGCTCATAAACTCACAAAGATAGCAAACCCTTTCTGCTCACGGAGTTTTGGGAATAGACCAACGCCATGTTTGGCTATGAAGCTCATGGGAGTTCGTTCTAATCTTGGCTATATTAATTTTCTTCTTTGAACTAGTTACTATCGAGAGATATTTCTAATCTTCCAAATTAGGGTTAATGGCCTCCTTATAGTATCTTAGTTTTTTCTTAACCATTAAATTTTCCTCGCACCACAATTTCTCTTTAAACTTAAAGGTAATAATATTTTTGACATTATCGATATTTTGTAAAGTGTCATTTTCATCAATGCCCCAATGGTCTAACCAAACCATAATATCTTTACATTTACACCAACTCTGCTTGAGGCGTAGTTGGTTTTGACTTGAATTTAAAGCAATTTTAAAAAATCTCTCCTTATTTATACAATTCTGTTATCTTAAACATTTGTTAATATGATTTACCTTTTACTGAAAGATAGAAAGGTTATTAGGCATGAAATTATGCAGACCTGAATTTATCCTTCCTTATTTTCTACTTTCGGATGGTTTTCTTGTTTGACTCTGGAACAATATATTCAGTCAATATTTGGGCTTTTGTTTATATGATTATTTGATTTTTGAGCTTATACCATCACTCACTATCACTATTGAGGTGACCCTTCGAGCCCTTAACTATCATCATATTTATGTAATGATATATTAAATAAGTTTTAAATAGGTGATTAGTTGGAGCTGGTGAACCAGCTCCAACTGCCCATATCTTTGTATAAATATATGTTCAAGCAGACTAATAAAGTGGTTGGGTACCCTTTCCCATATTTTCGTCTTGTTGGTTATGTGTGTATGCTTAATGGATATCTTTGTTTGTGATCTTGGAGTTCACAACATTGGCGTTGTTGTCATCCTCCATTCGGTCTGGGTGACAACGGCAGTGGATGGAGGGTGGTGTGACCTAAAAGAAATGTGGGACGTAGAGAATCCTGTAAGAAGTCAAAGAGCGTTGATCAAGAAACCTTCTGCAAGAAACTAAAGACTACTTGTGTGTTGATATCCCTGCAAAAATAAAGATAAGATGTTGTTGTTTTCTTGAATTTCAGTTGTGTAATTTATTCTTCATGAGATCGTAAGACTGCTGGAAATTGCTTAGTGCACACAATTAATTATGTGTTCACTGGAGCAGATGATCTTTGCACTAATTATGTGTTCAATTAATTATGTCACTAATTTAATACTATTAAAACACATTGGAGAGACTTTTGAGCATGGATATGGATATGTTACATTGGAGAGACTTGTGAGCATGGATATGTTACACTCACGAAGACTGCTACTATCATAGATTGCTACTTTTGTTGTGAAGTGTAATAATTTCTTTTACAGTCTACCAAAGTTAGAGCCGACCAAAGAAGTCCATTGATCAAAACGTCAAGCCAACCATTGAGAAAAATCATTAGAAGAATTATGGTCTCGACTGGGTACAGTTAATTGACAAAGGAGAGATCGGTCGGCATGGTTGATCTCCAGTGACATCTTGTGGGAACCGACCAACAACCAATAGACCAGAGCACCCAATCAACCTGTCATTCAGTTTATGAGGAAATCAATGAGTAAATAATTTGATCTGAAGTTTAATGAATTTATGCTACCAACACATATACTGTGGCCAAGATCCTTGAATTTATCTCGATTGCTGATTCCCTCCATCCAATCATTCAGTTTATGAGGAAATCAATGAGTAAATAATTTGATCTGAAGTTTAATGAATTTATGCTACCAACACATATACTGTGGCCAAGATCCTTGAATTTATCTCGATTGCTGATTCCCTCCATCCAACACGCATGAAGTAAAGTTAATGACTTTGCTCTATGCAAGTCAATAACTTTGCTCCATGCCCGTTGGATGGAGAGAATCAACAATCGAAATAAGCTGCAACGATCCTTATTTCGATTGTAGATTCCCTCCATCCAACCGGTATATAGCAAAGTCAACCTTTGTTTGTTGCCCTGAACATTGACAAGTTAGTTTGTTTGATTATTTTGCTTCAAAGTCTTAGTCGACTTGGTCATTAGTCGATTTTTTTGTCATGTATTTGGTTCATAAAGTGAGAGTCGCTTAATCTAAAATTAGTGTGAGTGGGTGCAACCACGCCAACTTCCCATATCTTTGTACAAATATATGTTCAAGCATAGTAATAAAGTGGTTGGGTACCCTTCCCCATATTCTCGTCTGGTTGGTTATGTGTGCATGCTTAATGGCTATCTCTGTTTGAATGCCATGTGATCTCGGAGTTCACAACACTCACCCTTGTGGGCATATGCATCAAAGTTGGTTTGCCTCTGGTTTTCTTTATTAAGAGACAGTCTCGCGAGGCCTTGTGTGTTTTTATATGTGGTTGGTATGAGCCTAGTTTTTCATTACTAAAGTTTGCATGGATTATTTCACATTAATACTAAGCATTTTGAAATTCGGCTTTTATGAGCATGCCATGATTATGAATAAATGATCTCTCCTCTTGTTTTATATATATATATATATATATAATGGTTTTAACCTTATTATGGTTTTAACTTTGCATAGCCAGCAATGTAGACTCCATTTATCTTTTTCTTTGATTTGAGTTTATTGATGCATTTTTCTTGCTTGTAATAAGGTTATGGTTGGTAGCCCATGTTCATTTATTGTTATCCATGCATGATTTGATTTAAGCATGGCACTCGTTGAGTAAAAATTATGTGCATTACTATCTTCTAAAGAGGTGTGAAGTGTAAGCACACGCAGCAATCATTTTATCCCATAATACAATACATTTGGCTTGGACATGCCACTTGCAATTGATTAACCAGTGTCGGCTGAGAATGTGTTCTTTGCAACCAACTTATTTAAGGATAGGATTAGTGCTGAGATTTCATTTTACTAACTTTGTACATCGACCGTACCTTGAACTTATCATTGTTTGCTTTTATTAACTCTTACATTTTGATGTTGTGCCAATGCTCAAATGGCCATATTGCTTATTCTGCCTACTATGTATATGATAGACAATAGATGCCCTTCTTGTCTGAAGCCTATTGGAAAGATTTGTTGCCTGGCCATTGGAAAATTGATTGAATCCATGAAACTAGGTTGCATATATGATCATAAGGGATGTACAGAATTGGTTAGTTATTTCCAAATATCTGCTCATGAGTCCAAATGTATATATGCACCATATTTGTTTTGTTTCAGGATGTAGCTTTTCTAGTCCATAAACACAGTTTTCTAACCATTTGCATATGAGACCTGGTTCACAATATTGTTGGCCACAGACCAACAGTTTTGTATCTTAGAAGATGAAGATATGACTTGTCTTCTCCATAATAAAATGAAAGACCTTGGAAATATATTTTTAGGCAACTTGTATGGGACCGGCTTCTGGACGAGATCTGCTCATATCAAATCGAGATATTAAAAAAAAAGGAAGGCAGTGTTTTACAATGGAAATAAGTTAATATTATCTTTTGTATTATGCTGGTAATAAATGAAGACTAATGGAATATCACCTATACATGCTGAATATGAACCAGTTGGATACTAATTTAGCAACATGAAATAAAATGCAAGGTCTAGCCAGGCATTGGATGCATAGTTGCACGAGCTTGAATGCATAGATAGCTTATCATGTGTCTACTTGGAAGTTCATTGGTGCAATAATTTTAATTGTTATATGTTTGGTTAAATGTATGTGAATTTTAAAGCACATAGCGTTTTAGGGTTTTCGATATAGGGTTGTCCATCGAATCTAATTGTTTGAGCTAGTTGGAGATTCTTTGTTATTGGGAAGCTGGTTTTTGCCTCAATTTGTATGTGAATGCATTATTTTATATTTTAAGAGCTTTTTGGTTTGTCATAAGTATATTTTGTTGTATTATATTATCATTTTCAATGGATATTGTTGTGATAGTTTTTGGTGTTTAATTATTTATGTGTGAGGAAATCATAAGTTCAAATCGTTGCACATGAGGGCTTGTCTCACAAACAAAAAGATTTCATACACCAAATTGGTGTTTGACTATGGTGTAACCTTAAAAGTAGATTATTATTATTAAATTTTACCATATATATATCTCATATGTTTATAAAGTTTGCTCAATTTTTATGAATAAGTTTTAATTGTTGTTGATATATAAATGTGAAGTTTCTTAAATTGGGTTTTATAATTTATATCCTCTATTTTGTGGGTTACTAAACTAGCATTGTGTATACAATTGATATTTCACCCAAAAGTGATTGAGTTTTAGGTAAGACATGTTCTCTTGTGATTTAACATTGTATCTTGTACAACTTTTGTAAATGTGTTGGGTTATCTTTTCTAATTATAAAACTAAATTACTTTTCCATAGTACAATCCTTTGGTTATCCTCCTCTATGATATTTTCGATGGTGTTTTAGTCAAATGATATTTTATAGGATTAGACTATACTTGGGATGTCGCTAGTTATTATATTATTATTTCTAGTCATCTTTTCCATAGTAAAACTATCACTATGTTTTAATCAAATGATAATTCATAAGATTATATTGTACTTGAAATGCATAGTTATTTTATGAATCTTTGTATGTATGGATTTTATACTAAGATTCCCTATTCCTTATTAAAGTGCAAGCTATTCATGGTAATTTGATTTGTTATGACTTTAAAAAGAGTTGAGTGTTTGGTTTTATTACTAAATGTCAAGCAACAATATGTGGTTGTTTTGAAAGCGTGGACCTTGGTTTTGTATTGTATTGCTAAGTACATTTAGTTTTACTAACAAGCCTATAAATGTCTTGGGATTTATGTTACAGATGCTCGTAGACCATCTATGTACATGTTTTTCTGTTAGAAGGTACCATTTCTATATCAAATATCAAACATCGTACCTTTAACTGTTATGATAATTTAGGCATTGGTTATTTATGTTATTGTTAGACCTTTCTATTTCAATGTTGTTCATGTTCAATGTATGTTTTATTGACTTCCCTTGTTTCGGTTGCATAAATGCACATATTAGTACTAAATGGCCATTATTATTTTTAAATTATGGTCATTTTGTATTATTTATCAAGCTTTTTTTTTTTTCTTCAGTAGAAAAAATATACTATTGTTATTCATTCGAATCAAATAGTACATATATGTTTGAGTCATAGCGACTTAGCAACTACAAAATAGGCCATAAACTTTGCTAAACATCACAGATATATAGCCTTCCCCTTCAAAATTCAAAAGGAAACTTTAAACAAAGTTCCAGTACAAGCTAGATCCCATCCCATACATCTAACATATAAACTGGAAACCTAATACCAATCCTAAAAATAAAAATTGTAAAGGTTCCCATATTTGTGACTTGAGCATCCTGAATCTCTTCCCATCTAAAAACACCTTCCACACCATCCATAGCTTGCTTTGATAATTGATCCACCATAGTATTGTGCTGTCGATAAATGTGATCAAAGAAAATATCACCAAAGCAGTGAATCTTCGCAGCAATTATTTGGCAGCAATGAGAAAGTGAGATAACATTGAGTTTATATAATCCTTGATCCCATTTAATGGTCACTCTGGAGTCACCAAACACTGTGATATCATGAAGCCCAAAAGTGTTTGCAACTTTTAGCACACACCATAATGCCAATAATTTTGATTTCATGTTTGAGCCCAAACCACAATTTAACCTCAAATTGAACCAGTAATTCTTGTTTAATATAATAACCCCACCTGCTGCACAGAGACCATCTGACGCCGCGCCATCAAAGAAAGCAATTGGCCTCATGAGATTTGGCCCAATGGGGAAAGCCTTCTGATTTTTTAATTCATCATTAACAATATTTTGTTCCTGGATCAAACTGTGATCATTCTAACAGAGCAGACA
This sequence comes from Larix kaempferi, assembly GCA_027924585.1. NCBI lineage: Eukaryota > Viridiplantae > Streptophyta > Pinopsida > Pinales > Pinaceae > Larix > Larix kaempferi. The sequence goes on from BSBM01000123.1 coordinate 4,476,624, forward strand.
GTAGTCGGCGCTTTCTCTTCAAAAATTCTAGTATTCCTACTTTTTTTAATGCTTACTCCTTCTTGTAGGGAAATTGCAATGAATCTATTGGACTAAGTTGTAAAATGAACAATTTAAGCCATTTGAGTAGGTATCATTAGAACATTTTGAAAGAGACCATGCTTTTGTTATAAATGGGTAAACAATTCCCAAGAAATAGGTGTTGTTGTTTGAAGGATTCTCTAGTCTCAATGTAAGAAGTGGGCTCCTTTAATCAAGAGGCAAAATGCCATCTTAGATCACTTTAGTGGTATTTTTCCATTTTTCTCCCTAAACATGACCCTTGATGGACATGGGAAGGGAGTATAAAAGTATATGTGAGTTATATTATAATTAAAATGGACTACCTTGACTTCTTTTCTCTCTTTTTTTTCATTTTATATGAGCAAATTTTGATCTAACTAAAGGCCAGTCCCAAAGTCACATTTACTATGCAAAAAAATGATTCAACTACTTGGAGGAAATGAGCTGGAAATACTTTGAAAACCAATAGTTTTGGTTTTGTGTTAGGTTATATTGATGTTTTATGAGCTTAGTTGTCACACTTCTTACCATTAATTGCTTTTGATGTCTTTTGAAAACTTTTTAATTTTCCTTTTATAATTACTATGATACGCTTATTTAGCGAGTTTACCTTGAACTGCAAGATGGAGGGTTTAATGGCTCAAACATGTGGTCCATGTCCCTCAAGGACCTCGAGTACTTGCACTAGTAGGGAATGAAAATAGAGATGTTAATGTCAAGGATGGATTGATAGATTCAAGGTTAAGGACTTAGTGGTCTTTGCAGGGGTGTTCAAGTCCTGAGATGGGGATAGATTAAACAAAATCAAAGATCATTAGTCATTGTTTTTGTTGTGATTGTTATTAGGTTTTGTCTTTCATGTTTTGGTTGATACTACTCAACCATTCCCTTTGAATCCTTTTTGTGTTGATTTTTTATTTCTGCCAAGAGGCCCAACATTGCCCATGCAATCTCCCAAGCTGCCTTTTTCATTTACAAATGATCCATGATTATTCTTTGCTTTAGTTGTTGACCCACACTACAATAAAACCATGTGAATAGTGTCCTTTTTAGCTTCCATTAACATTTTTAGTGATTTTTTAGGTAGTTTTAAATAGAAATTAGCATTATTTCATGGGTCAACGTTAAAATTGGTGCAAACATTGACGTTATTAGTGCCATCTTTAGCATCAGGAATAACTTTGTTGTTAGCCCCTACTTTAACTAAAATAGACAGTAATAGCTTCCTTTTTATCCTGAGGAATAATTTCCTTTTTAGGGATAGGTTTAGCTTCCTTTTTAGCGCCAAATTTAGATTCAGTTTTAGCTCAGACTTTAGCGTTGAGTTTTCAGAGTAACCAAATAAAAGCAGGGGAACTTTTCAAAATGAAATTTAAGAAAGATTAAGGGACAAAAATAATCCATTTGTCTCAATCCTCATGACTATGAGTGAATTTATATCATTTTAATTATAATCTCTTATTTTCTCTCATTAAAAACCTTCGATAGCTACTCTTTCATTCTTTTCTCATTTCCTCTCTTTCTCTCTTCCCTTCTCCTCCCTTCTCACGTTTACCTTAGGGTTTCATCCTCATGGAGACTTGGGTTTCAGTTTCATGGAGTAAACTCCATGAAGAAGGTAATGGATTCTCCCTTCCCTTCTCCTCTTTCATTGCTCTTTCACCTTGATTTTTCTTTATGGATTTGCTAATTTGTATTGTGTTTTGTTGTTTTAGGCTTAGGGTTTCATGCATGGAGATTGAGATTCCATGTAAGAACATTTATAATGAAGGAAATGAATCCTCCCTTCCTTGTCCTCCTTCCTTCATGTTTTACTTTACTTTTACTTTACTGATTTGCTAATGTTTATTGTTCCTTTGTTGTTGCAGATTTAAGGTTTCATGCTTGTAGGCTAGGGTTTGATGGAGGAACTTCCATGAGGAAGATCATGGCTTCTTCTTCCCTTCTTCTCCTTCCTTCCACTTTTAACTTGTTTTTGTTTTATTTGTTTGTTAATGTTTATTGTTGTTTTGCTATTACACGTTTAATGGAGAAAGAAGAAAAAATGGCATTTTTTGGGTTCTTCTTGATGCATAGGTGTAGTCAATGGGTGTGGCATAAGGAAGGCCCTTGCAGCTCTATAAGGAGATCTAGTTTCAAATCCCGATCTCGTATTACATAGTTTTTTTTGTATTAAATGTTGATATTTATCTAAGATTTGCATGGTTCACTTGTTTACATGCATAAGTTAGGCTAGTTTCAATTCACATCTACATTTTTCATGGTGGATTTCTATGATAATGTAGCTCAAGTAGAGTTATTACCTTTCGACAAGTGATTTGGGTTCAAATCCCAACATTCCCTTACCATTTCCATTTTTGTTTTCATTTTTTACCATTTTCCAATTTTGTTTTTGTAAATTCTAATTTGCACAAGCTTAGTTTAGTTCTAGTTCAAATGTATACTTTTAATGGTATATTTTTGTGGGGATGTAGCTCAAGTATAACTCTTGTCTTTTGGAAAGTGATCTAGGTTCAAATCCGAACATTCCCTTACCACTTTTTCATTTTTTAACTATTTACTATTTTTATTTCATAAATTTTAATCTACAAACAATTGGTGCTACACCTAACACTAAAAAGGAAGCTAAACTTGGAGCTAAAAAGGGAGCTAAACATGGCACTAAAAAGGAAGCTAAACCTGACACTATTTTGAAATGTCATTTAACATCGAGTTTAGTAGATGGAAACTGTGCCAAATTGAAAGAAAAAAATAACACTAAAATATGACGCTAAAATAGGAACTAATGGCCTACTTTTTTGTAGTGCCATGTCATGGTTATGTAGTAAGGAATAGTTGCATTAGGAATCCTTCTAGACCCTACCAATGTTAGGTGGCCTTAAAGAGATTTGAGCTGGAAACACTAAAAGCTACAATATTCTTCAGCTCATGGTCACATGTTTTTGTAATGATCTTGCATATGAGGTACGAATTTGTTGGTGAGATTAATGAGATGATGCATATCCCAACCACTCAATGTTGGAGTCTACCAATCACTTGTTTATCTTGTTATCTACATTGATTCTAAGGGAATATGGGAAGGAATTGTTTTTGTAAATGTCTATTAGTCCAAGTACACAATTGGAGTTGCATAAGGTGTAATAGGCTATACGAAGCAAGGCACATGCAAAGGTTATGAAGTATGTTGACACATAGGCACTCATGCAAGAGTGGGGATTGAATGAGAAAGCTTCCAACATTTCTCCGCCCAAAACAAACTACATTTTTTTTTCATGGCCAATTAATAAGTAATTTAATAACTTCATCTCCTCTTGGAGAGGGATTATGATCTCTAGTTCAAAATTGAAAGCAATGGAAAAGGTTTGGTTTAGGGTTTTAGTGTGAGTTGAAGTGAAAGGTTTTCTAGGGTTTAAAGTTGGGAGTATAGAAGAACTATATAAAGGGATATTAGGCTTAGTTGTTTTGATAGTGCAATGAGGTAATTTTGAGCATACAAGCAACTTTGAAATTTGTAGCAATAAATTTTATCACTATGAGGCCACCAAGAGGTCAAGTATACCACATCTTTTATCATATCACATCCAGTATTTGAGTATGGAGACCATTAAATTTTGTTATTTTGATGCAATCAAGTTTGTAATATCTTCAATCCATCTTTCTTGATCATCTACAAAAATAAATAAATTACAATTGGTTAAAAGAAGTTGATGTGACTAATTTATGTCATTACTATTGTTAGTTATTAGACAAAAAAAGCATCTCATGGAAAAAAATATATTATAATATACATAGATCATTATAAATGATATTTATTTTTATTGCTCCAGTGCATATATTCCTTGAGTTGGCATTAACGTGCAAGATGGAGAGTTTAATGGGTTATAGTTATGGCTGATATGGGTCGTGTCCAGGAAGCACGAGGGGGACAATAGTTCGACTGAATGAGTTGGCTCTGTTATGGCGGAAGCTTAATAAACAAAATGAGCAAAAGCAGGATTATGCAATACAGATAACACAAATACGCACAGACAATATGCAAGAATGCGAACTGTTCTAGATGGATCAAGATAAGATGTATGTTACAATAGTCTACATGCTTATAAAGAAGTCTGAGACGCTTGGGTGCCTGCTTGTTACGTTCAGTTACAAAGAAGAAGTTAGAATGGTTTCAACAGTTCAACCGTTACAGTCGACTGGAAGACAGAGAGAGAGTCTATCGAAGTTCGACAGTCGTTGGTCACATGTCGACGCTGCTTGTCGATGTCGTGAACTGTGAGGTTGTTGAACATCTCAAAGGTGCGAAGTGTGTCACAGTATGTCGAAGTCGAGACTTGTCAGAGTTGTGTCGAAATCGGAACCCGTCGAAGTTGCCTAAGTCATGTTGAGTCGAAACTTATCGAAGTTGTATCGACATCGATGACTTTCCAACTATGATGCGGATCAGACCTCCTTCCTTAAGAAACAATGGTCTCCATTGTTTGCTCGTGAAGGTGAGGAAACTTGTCGATCACTTCAGTAGCAAAGTACCACTTTCTTGATATGGGATCTAGCCTGCCTCGGCAACCTGAAACAAGGGAATTATGTTCATCCTTGTATGGCGTACTCGTCGTCCCACAATGGTGTCGCAAGGAAGAGGCTCCTGAACATATGGATGGATTTCTTCGGGTTCTGTTGTTGATAAGTCGTTCTGTTCCAACAAGGGTGCATGGTATGGTCGAAGTAGATCCACATTGAAGACTGGATGCAGACCCGGGCATGCAGGAATGTCGAGCAGGAAATCGTTTTCGCCAATCTGTCGAAGAATACTGTATGGACCATATCGCAAAGGCTTGAGCTTCTTGAAAGGACTAGTGAAGCGTTCCTTCTTAAGATGTAGCTAGACCTTATCCCCAATTTGGAATGTATGAGGAATACGATGCTTGTCGTGTCGGGCCTTAGCTTTCTCATTTTCTCTGTGCAACATATCCTGTGCTTGCTTCTGGATGTCGCAAATTTGTTCTTGAAACTTGACTGCTTTATCAACTTCTCGCTGGCTATAGTCTATGTCAGAGTTTGGCTGTGTCGAGGAGCTAATCAATTCGATAGGTGCTGAGGGTTGAAATCCGTAACAAATCTCAAATGGACTCTTACCTGTAGAGCTGTGCTGAGCACGATTGTAGTTGTGCTAGATGTATGGAAGACTTTCATCCCATGTGCGTCGATGATGGTGATTGTACATGCGAAGCAGTTGTACTACCAAGCGATTCACAACTTTCATCTGTCCATCGGTCTGAGGATGGAAAGTTGTCGACAATGAGAGTTGTGTGTCTAGCTGTTGTCAGAGGGTCTTCCAAAAGATGCTGATGAATCTAGAATCTTGATCGAAAATGATGGATGTGGGTAAACCAAAGTGTTTCCAAACATGTGTAAAGAAGAGCTGAGCGGTCTGTTGCATTGTCGTGGTCTTTTTACATGGTATGAGAATGGCCATCTTGGAAAATCTCTCGAATACTACTAATATCGCGTCATGCTGATGTCTGGTAGTAGGATAACCCGTCAAGTAGTCCATAGAAATAGATTCCCATGGTCGAATAGGAACTGGAAGAGGTGTGTACAATCCCTGTCGTCGATTAGGTGGCTTAGCAATGGCACAAACCACACATGATCGAATGTAATTGGTGACGTCAGATTTAAGTGTAGGCCATAAGAAATACTTCTGCAGAATAGCAATTGTCTTTGCTACTCCAAAGTGTCCTGCAGTCTTGTTGTAGTGCGCGTCCCAAATGAGCTACTGTCGATGCTCACCGGTCGGTACACAAAGTTGTCCAAGCTTGTATAGCAAGGTGTCTTTCAGGAAATAGTTGGAGTCTAAGGTCGACGACTTGTTAGTCTATAACTGTTGGTAGACTGCTGAAAATTCATTGTCATCCTCATACAACTATGGCCAAGTGGTCGTGTCGTATCCTTGCATACTCATCACTGTCAAAAGGAGAGTAATGGGTGGTCAACTAAGGAAATCGGCGGCGGCGTTAGATTTACCTTTTCGATACTTAATCACCAACTGGAATTGTTGTAGGTAATTAATCCACTTGATTTGTCGGTTTGTTTGCAACTTTGATTGTGTCGGAGCGAACTGTAGAGGCTTATGATCAGTGAGGATGATTGTTTCCTTGCCAAGGATGTAATGCCTCCATTTCTTGAGAGCTTGCACAATGGCGTATAGTTATTTTTCATACGTCGAGTATCTTCTAACTATGTCGTTAAAAGTCTTGGAATGAAAATCGACTAGGTGACCAGACTCAGTGATCACTACACCCAAGGCATAGTCCTATGCATCCGTCTCAATCTCAAAGGGCTGATGCAAATCAGGTAACACAAGTACCGATACAGTGCAGAGCCTGTGTTTGAGCTATTCAAAAGCTGCTTGTTGTGTTGTTGTCCACTGGAAGACAGTTTTCACGTTTCCCTTCATCAACTAATTCAAAGGCCAGGCTATGTGACTGAAGTCGAGTATGAATCGTCGATAGAAATTCGCCAAACCAAGAAAACTTCTTAGTTCTTGAATGCTTCTAGGAATGGGCCAATCTTTGAGGATCTGTACTTCTTCTAGGTCGACGTGAATGCCTGCAGAATCAATTACATACCCCAAATATTTGATGTTGGTCATCGCAAAAGAGCACTTGTCCATGTTCATATAGAGCCGATGTTGCTGGAGAGTGTCGAGGACTTGTTGAATATGTCCGACATGTTCTTCCCATGATCGACTAAAAATCATTATGTCGTCGAGATAGACAATAACCCATTTGCCGATGAAAGGTTGAAGAATGTTATCCATAAGTCGCATGAAGGTCGTAGGTGCGTTGGTTAAGCCGAAAGGCATGACTAACCATTCAAACAATCCTTCCTTGGTTTTGAAAGCATTTTTCCACACATCTGAGGGCACGCTTGGAATTTGATGGTATCTCGAATTGAGGTCGAGCTTAGTAAAGAATTTAGCACCTTTCAGATAGTCGATGAGCTCATCTATCTGCTGTAGAGGGTACCGATTCTTCACCGATATGTTTTTGAGAGCTTTGTAGTTGATGCACATGCGCCAAGTCCCGTCTTTCTTCAAAACTAAGATGACTAGAATTCCACAAGGAGAGGAGTTGGGTCAGATATGACCTTTGTCGATTAATTCTTGGATTTTTCTGTGAATCTCTTCATTTTTTAGAATGGATCTTCTGTAAAAATATGCATTAGGAAAAGAAGAACTAGGAACAAGTTCAATGGAGTGTTTTACCTAACAATGTTGAGGTACTCCATCCGGAGCTTGAAAGAGGTTCTGGTACTCATCGAGAATATAATCGACTTGCTGTGTCTGTCGAGAATTGCATTGATCAGTGACTCGACTTGTCGCTGCAGTCTTCTTAGAATGTTGCGGCTTGATCATGATTAATACGAACTTCTGAGCATGATTGATGAGCTTCTTTGTCTGTTTGGAAGATATCAGTGCGACAGTTGGTGTAGGTTGACGCTCTCGTATGTTGAACCATCGATTTCGGATTCTGACAATCACCTTCTGAGGCCTTGACTGATAAATTCCATGTCTATCCCAGAGGTAAGGTTTCCCAAACAGGGCGTCAACTACGGAGAGTGGTGCCATGTCACAGAGTACTTCATCCTCAAAAGGTTTTATGAAGTAAGCGAGTTTTCATTGTTGAGTGATCCGAAGTTCTTGTCCATCCTTCATCCAACCGATGTTGTAAGGCTGAGGATGCGAAGTGGTAACAAGACCTAGTTTCTTCACAAGTTCTTCAGAAATGAAGTTTTTTTGGCTCTCGTTGTCCACAATCAGATGTAATGGGTTTCTCTGGACCCATATCCGTGTATGGAATAGGTGCTCTCATTCCTCCTCGTCGACAATAGTAGAGGCCGCTGGAGTGGTCAAGGTCAAAAGGGTCATTACGTCTAGATTAGATTCTTCCACCTTCTTGTCGAACGCGTCGGAGGTGGACACTTTTGTCAAAAATGTCTTTCGAGCTTTGCATTCAGACGTATCATGCCAATATGAGTGGTGGTAATCGCGCCATTTTCCAGTCGGTGGCTGTTTTCTACTTTCCCTATTGTGAAAAGGATTCTTTTTGTGGTCTGGCTTTGGCAGTGTTGGATGAGAAGATTTCAACTTATCAAAGTCGGCTGGTGCCTTCTTGTCTGGTGGTCGTCTTGATGTCGGCTTTGTCGCAAAACGTGTTTTTCCTTTCTGCTTGGTTTCAAGTTTGTTGGCGTATTGGAAAGCATCCGCAAGCGTATTGACAGTCAGAAGTTCCATCTCCTGCTAGATGTACTGGGACAATCCACTGATGTACTTCATAACAAGCAATTTCTCTTCTTCTTGGATGCCAAGTCTTTCCATGAGTCGGTAGAACTCGTTGATGTGTCCTGCTGGATGTACTAGGACAATCTGCCGATGTACTTCAGAACAAGTAGTTTCTCTTCTTCTTTGATGACAAGTCTTTCCATGAGTTGGTAGAACTCGTCGGTGTAACTCTGTACTGATCGGTCTTTCCATTGCATTAGCTTCTACCACTTCTTATACTGTTGCTCGAGGTATTTCGGCAGGTAAAATTCCTTTCGTATGTGTTCTACGAATTTATCCCATGTGTCGATGGGTTCTCCGCTTTTCTCCATCTTTGACGAGAGTTTCTCCCACCAGCAATGCACGGAGTTTGACATTTTTAAGGATGCAATGGTGATATTTTCAGCTTCGGAGAGTTAATTTATAGCGTAATAGGATTCCAATTGTTGCACCCAATTGTCGACGGATTTCGCGTCAATCTTTCCTTCAAGATTTGGTATCTCCATATTCATTTGCACTTTGAAGGGGTTGATTTTATCAGAGTGAGTTCTCGTCGAGGATCCTCCAAATTTCGAAGCGAATCACAAGAGAATCTCGTTGAATTGGGCGAACATTTCAGTTCGTTGTTGAGCCAGAGCTTGCTCAATAAGTTGCGTTGTCTCCTCACTACATGTCTATTGTATGTTTCTTCTGTCATTTCTGGAGATCACGTCTCCTTGTATTGTTGAGATTGCGAGCGAGTTTGAATCAGCATAAGTCAGGTAACTTTGAGAGAAGTGTATACGCAGAGCTTAAGCATGAACAAAACTGAGTGCTCTAATACCAATGATCCGGGTCGTGTCCAGGAAGCACGAGGGGGACAATAGTTCGACTGAATGATTCGGCTCTGTTATGGTGGAATCTTAATAAACAGAATGAGCAAAAGCAGGATTACGCAATACAGATAGCACAAATACGCACAGAAAATATGCAAGAATGCGAATTGTTCTATATTGATCAAGATAAGATGTATGTTACAATAGTTTACATGCTTATAAAGAATTATGAGATGCTTGGGTTCCTGCCCGTTATGTTCAGTTACAAAGAATAAGTTAGAATGGTTTCAACAGTTCAACCGTTACATTCGATTGGAAGACAGAGAGACATTCTGTCGAAGTTCGACAGTCATTGGTCGCATGTCAACACTGCTTGTCGATGTCACGAACTGTGAGGTTGTTGAACATGTTGAAGGTGCAGAGTGTGTCGCAGTATGTCGAAGTTGAGATTCATCAGAGTTGTGTCGAAATCGAAACCTGTCGAAGTTGTCGAATTCATGTCGAGTCGAAATATGTCGAAGTTGTATCGACATCGATGAATTTCCAACTATGATGCGGATCAATGGCCCTCGAGTACTTGTACTAGTAGGGCCACAAACATAGAGACATCACTGTCGGGAATATATTAATATATTCAAGGTTGGGGACTTCAAGGGCTTTACATGAGTGTTCAAGTCCCAAAATGGGCAGAAATTTAAGAGAATTAAAGGTCATCAATCATGGTTAATGTTACTATTGCTATTATTCTTTTATATTTGTTATTGGGTTTTCTCCTTCATGCTCCAATCATTGTTACTCAAAATTTCTATTTGAATCCTCAATCCCTTGGTTTTTTTTTTCTACCTATAGGGCCCTGTTGATGCCTCCGGGGTACAGGGTAAGTGCAAAGTGCCGGAATGGGTTCCAAGGCACACAACAGGGGATGAAAACCCAGCCAAAGGCTTCGAAAGACCCTGTGCAAGGGCAATTCTATCCTCGAGCTGTTTGGTGTGGTAATCACCCACAGATATTTGGCCTCCACTGGCACTCTATGAGTAAAAGATTTGATCTTGAAAGATCAGTTTTCCTATCAAGGAAAACTAAGTGAAAACTAGTTACCAAAATCTAACTTAACCTACCTAAGGAAAGAACCTATTCTAAGTCAAATCTAGCCTAAAAGGAAGAGTTGATGTTGGGTAGATCAGATTTGAAGCATGATGAACAAGTAGTTAAGTACCTTAAACAGAAACGTCTTCAGGTTCTTCGCTTGTTAATTTAAAGTATTATCAGTTAATGAAAATTAAGTGACAATTATTAAAAGTGTTTAGGCCCATTCAAATATCTGATCTGCAATCATTCTGTTAATTGAAAAATTAACATTTGATTATACATATTTATTTGCATCAAATCATTTGCAGAAATATAAAAGTGAAAATGTTCAATTAAAGAAATTTAATAGAACAATTTTGAGCATAATCCAGACATACAGAGAAATCAATATGAGAGATCTTATGCATTAATGAATGTCCTGCAAAAGATTAAACACATAACCGATGAAAAATTTGAAACCTTAACTCAGCAATTCTCAAAGAAATTTGAAGAACTATAGGAGGTGAATTAAAAGATAACTTTCCTGAATAGAGAAGTCTTGTACAAAAATTACAATGACTCTAATAAACAAAGTATCTTCAATCCAATCTCCTGCTGAATTGCAATTCCAAAATTCCCAACCCCTTACTAAGAGAAGCGCTTCCCCTTAAATACTAATTAACATAGGAGCCCAAAAAGAGAAATTCTACAAAATAGGGATTACAAAATCAAATCTTGATTAAAGATCCAGAAAATCCTGCCATTTTCATAAAGATCTAACAATTCATCTACATTTGGGAAAATGACAGATTCCAAGGATAATTGAGCATTGCATGCATTGTTCTCCATATCATGCTTCGCTATCTTGTGCCAAATACGTAGGTACATATGAATCCTCCCTTCCATGATGACCGGTTCTTTAACCAAATGATCTACATCTTGAATGCTGACCTGTTCCAGATCCCGAATTTTCTGTGCAAATTCTTCACATCTGGTCTCCGTTCACTGGTGTCAGAGAGTAAACCAAAATTTGGGTCTTTGATCAGGGGGTCTTTGTACAACGATTTAGACCGTGTATTTCTCGACATGGTGGAAGAACTTTGCAATATTTGATTAATACAGAAAATCAAATGAAATTCAACCCAGAAATAGCAAAATTGCAGGCTAGTAGCGTAAGGATAATAGTGGACTTACCTGAAATAACCAACAAACTGAAAAACGGCACCTGACACGCAATCCGCAGTAAAATGGTAATGCGACAGCGTAATTTCTTCAATAGTTAAAATGTAAAACTAAAAGGTAAAAACCCTATTAAATAACATTCACCAAAATAAAACCAACCGTGCGATTATAACAAATGGACAACTGATATTAAACACAGCAGGACGTGGGATCGGGTTCAAGTATGTTCACGAAGCTCTTATTCAAAGGTCCCACAAGCTGAAACCCGAAAGTACGGATTTGCGGGTTCACAAAAATGGAAGTAGGAGAAAAGATTTTCGAAAGCCGAAAATCAACTATTTGGGTGGCGGGTTTTGGGAACGTGAAACTGTGAGGAGCGATAACCATCTCGAAAGTCGCATCCCGAAATTACGGGTTGCGGGTTTCGGGAGGACACACCAAATAAATGAAAAACCACAATCCCGAAAGCCGAATGCCGCCATTGCGGGGTTCGGGTTTCGGGGTAATTATTTCTCAATCTTATTAAAGAATGATTCCGCAACCCACGGTCGTCGGGTTGGGGGTTTTAGAAATACCAAAACCAAAACTTAAAAACAACAGTCCCGCAACCCGCACCTGTCGGGCTGCGGGTTTTGGTTTCTCTAAATGTCAGATTTCGGGATGATGATAACAGTCAACAAAATACTCAAAAATCTTGGCTTTTCCCAAACCGAAACAATTTGGAAGAAATAATCAAACACTTGCAAACAAGCAAACCAAAAGCATGGGTGAAGAATTTTAGAGGTAAGATCAAAATCGAATATTTACAAGACGACTCACCCAAATACCTTTGCGTTTATCTAGAAATGGGGTTCCCTTGCTTTAGTGAAGCATGGGATCTATTGTGCCCACAACAAATGGCGACTGGCTGGGAAGAACCAGTTATCTCTGCAATCAAATCCATCTAAAGACAACATGTCAATCAACCGATTTCTTGAAACTCAATTCAAAGAAGATACTTAAAAGATACCAGCCAACAAACAATGAACATGAAAATGGATAGATCTCAACAATGACCATTTTAAAGATAACACTCATCCAATAAGGAGATTTAGAGAGTAATACCTAATCTTTACCATAATGTAATCATTGAAAACCAGCTTGTGTTGAACCTGGGCACAGTCTTAGAAATGCTCATGGATATCCTAATTACAGATCCCCTTGGTTTATTAATTATATGCATATTCAGTGATCCTCTATGGATTATATATATACCCCTTTATCTTTTCTTTCTCTTTTTATTTTTATACATAAAACCTTGTTGATACGAGACCATTGTACTGACTTGGTGATCAGATGAAACAGCGCCATTCACAGGCCTGATCCGGAAACTGGTCAAGCTAGCTCGATGACGAGACTCCTTATCTTCTGGCTGCAAGACCAAAAGAAATTATCATGGCTTGGTAACCATATTGTGATAACTCCAGTCCAAGATCAAACCCATGATCATAGCAGGGCTGGCTTGTGATAAGACCCCATGTTCTATATACAACAAAAATCCCATAATGAAAGACAAAGCAATTTATTTTGGCATAGGCTACAAGGCATTACCATGGCTTGGTGACCATATAATGATGATGTTACCCACCGGTGCTTTGCGGATCATGAATGGACCGACCTGTAATAGGATCTTCCACCTTCCAGCAGAACTGAAAGTCATCTTCCAAGTGTGGTGGCCTGATGTGAAGATGTCATTCCACTTTAAACACCTATGAACCTAATGGGTTGGCTTGATAACAAGACCACCCACCTTGTAACTTATAATTTTAAACAAAATTCATATTCAAAGTGATTGTAAAAGGATCCATGAGCAATCGGAACTGGTCAGGTTATTATGATATGCCGTTCAACCATGAAACACCAGATAGAGAAATGATGACCATCCTCCATACCTCAATTACACAAATAAAGCATAGTGAAAGATAATGATCAAAGTGAAAAGTATCCAAAGGCACTGCACTTATTTGACTGTTTATTCTTCAGAGCAAATTCTAATCAAAAGCCAGAAAGTAAGATTGATAATGATGTTGAAACTTCAGAAGCAATTGTTGCTAAGAAAAGTGATCATAAGCCATTACCACAAGTGTGAAGCCTTATTAATGAAAACCAAAACAAAACAAGAAAACCAATCAAAATGTCAATGCAATAAAACAAATGATTGAAAAACAAACCACACCTATGTACAAGTGCACCAGATTGTTCAAACAAAATACTTTTTGAGAAGAGACACATTCACTGGGAAGGTGTCTACAACTCCCTCTAGCGTCTGTAATCAAACAGTGCTGGGACCAATCTTTTCTGTAATAATGAAAGTTCCTAGCCAAAGGCATTGAAACTTGGTGTACTGATTCTTATCTTTACGTTGCTTATCCCACCTTAGAACCAGGTCAACAACAGAAAATTCCCTGTCAGATGAATATTTTTCATCAAACCATCTCTTCACCATCTGTTGATGATGATGCAACGTGTTCTTGGCTATTTCCCTGTCCTCCTCTAGCTTCAAGAGGGTGTCAATTCTTTGCTGGAGGGGAGAAGAATCATCTTCTTGGACAGACTGGGCCAATTGTAGCGAAGGAATGGTAAGATTAGTGGGAAGGATGGCTTCTTTTCCATAAACCATGTAAAATTAGTCACAGCAGATCTAATGAACAAGTAAATCAATCACAACAGATGAACATAGAAAATATGGTGTAAAATTGTGCAAAACATGCAGCAGTGCTCAATATCCCATAAAGGGTGAATGAATTACAATAGAATACAATCTGACGCTGTGAGTGAGCAATTCGAATTGACTAAGTAGGCCATTCGAATCACTGAATGGAGTAGCTTGACTCCAACTAGGAGTCCTCATCATCAATCGGTGGTGCTCATCAATGCACAAGAACCAGTCATCCAGGTGTCAATCTGAGTCTAACTGAGTGTAACAAGTGTAACTAAAGTGTGTAGCATTGATTAAGGGAAGGAGTCTCAGTGGCGGGCGCATGGGAGGCTAATTGAAGTCAGAACAAGTCATCTAGTCAATCTGGAGGTCCAACGGAAGTGAAACAGTCAGTCGGGAGTGAAACTAGCCTCAAATCAGGGAGAATCGGAGCTAACTGAATGTAACTGAAGTGGAACTGCAGTGGTAGGTGAAGAAGTGCGCCCTTCTCTGGCAGTAGGTGAGAAGTGGGCGCCTTCTAGACTAGGAGGGCTAAAAATCTGAAGTAAGTGGCTCCCGAGTGCTAGAATAAGGTGGGTAAGGTGCTGGAGGCATCACATGGTGACTGGGCTGCATGCAAACCCTAATTGCATGCAAGGTCCTGAAAAAGATGATGTGGATATCCGAACACCCCCCCTCAAGCTAGACTATGATGTGCAAAAAATAATGTGGGGCCCTAGTAACTAAGACCAAAGGTCACCCCAATACAATAATAATCCAAACTAATAACAGTAAATAAACCGAGGAAATGGGGAAAACCTCATGGGAAAAATACCCCCCCTCAAAATGAACTGTAACACACCAAAAGATTTAACTGCTCCAAACTCAAATAGATATGTTTGGAGGTATCTTACTCTTGGGAGTAAATGGATTATGCTCCAAAAACATGTGCTTGAATTCTCCATCAGTGGATGCAAGCGAATGTGGAGACTTTATGAACTTGCTCTTCATACCGAAAATGGTGAGAACAAATATGAAAATATGAGGATGATCCTGGAACCTGTGATTCGAACCAAGTGAGGTAGGAATAGCTCCAATCAGATCAAATAGAGCTTGAAACTTGAACTTCTTATCAATAGAAGTTAAATCAGCTCCAAAAATAGATGAATGGTTTCTTGAGATCTCCTTTGAACCAACAAGGGTGAGATCAAAACCAAAAACAACAAAAAGTGCATGAGAATTGAACTCAAGCGAATGGTAGTGCTCTTCATCTTCATTAAAATTCTGAGAAACTTTGCAAATGATAGAACATAAGTCTATAGGAGGCATGCAATCAAGGAGGGCAAATGCTCCACCTCCAAAATCAAATTTTACCTCCAAAACTTCAAGTAGATCATTATTCTTCATGCCGGCAAACTCATGTGAAGGAGAGGATTCAAGAACCTCTTCGGAATCTAGAGTATGAGCTGGTTTATCTTGCTCAAAATTTGAAATAGAAGACATTGAGAGAGTGAGTTTTGAGTCTATAGTTTCTTCTACATCTTGAACAATTGTTGAGGCCAAGACATGATCGGAAAGAACACATAAGGAGATCTCACTGGGCTTGTTCTCCAAAAGGCTAGCATGATCCTCTTCTTCCTGCTTTCCAAATTCTCTGTCAAGTTGGACCCATAGATCACTTGGATTTTCAGCAGTATTACTGAGGTAGCGCATACAAGGAGACATAGCAAGACACATTGCTCCAAAAGCTCTGTCACAATCATTGAGCCAATCATTCTCCTCTTCATCGGAATCAAAATCTCTTGTATTACCAATGCACATATCAAAAAGACATTGTCTCTTCAAGAATGCAATCATCTTTGGTTTCCATTAATCATAGTTGAATGGAGTAAGAATATTTTGTGAAGAAGAAGTCTCCATCTTTGCATTAGCGAATGCACATGGAGGAAGTAAGAAACCTGCAAATCACACACAAACAAACACTATGTTTTCAGCCTTGCATGCACATGAGCGAATGCACATGAGATTTTGCATGCCGCTGCTGAAATATATTGGTGAGCAATTCACTCAATCTTCATGTAGAACACCTGCGGAAAAGAAGTCTTGTCCCTGCCATGGCTCTGATACCATGTAAAATTAGTCACAACAGATCTAATGAAAAAGTAAATCAATCACAACAGATGAACATAGAAAATATGGTGTAAAACTGTGCAAAACATGCAGCAGTGCTCAATATCCCATAAAGGATGAATGAATTACAATAGAATACAATCTGACGCTGTGAGTGAGCAATTCGAATTGACTAAGTAGGCCATTCGAATCACTGAATGGAGTAGCTTGACTCCAACTAGGAGTCCTCATCATCAATCGGTGGTGCTCATCAATGCACAAGAACCAGTCATCCAGGTGTCAATCTGAGTCTAACTGAGTGTAACAAGTGTAACTGAAGTGTGTAGCATTGATTAAGGGAAGGAGGCTCAGTGGCGGGCGCATGGGAGGCTAACTGAAGTCAGAACAAGTCATCTAGTCAATCTGGAGGTCCAACGAAAGTGAAACAGTCAGTCGGGAGTGAAACTAGCCTCAAATCAGGGAGAATCAGAGCTAACTGAATGTAACTGAAGTGGAACTGCAGTGGTAGGTGAAGAAGTGCACCCTTCTCTGGCAGTAGGTGAGAAGTGGGCGCCTTCTAGACTAGGAGGGCTAAAACTCTGAAGTAAGTGGCTCCCGGGTGCTAGAATGAGGTGGCTAAGGTGTTGGAGGCATCAACCTGGTGACTGGGATGCATGCAAACCCTAGAATTTGCAAGCAAACCCTAATTGCATGCAAGATCCTGAAAAAGATGATGTGGATATCTGAACAAACCAAACAGTAGGGATAATTTGCAATTGCTGCTTTTGGGGTAATTCGATCTGCCCATAATGCATTATACAACTGTGTGTGCCAATCTTTGTGATGAGAAGCTACAGTATTCTTGAGAATGTTTATCAAGTTTTTGTTCGATGACTCAGCCAAACCATTACCTTGAGGATAATAATTGGCAGAAAACTTAAGCTTAATCCCCATCTCAAAGGCATATTTAGTTATATCGATTGAAGAGAAGTAGGATGCATTATCAAAAACTAAGTATTCTGGAGCGCCAAAGCATGTGACGATCTGGCTATCAAGGAAAGAGATTACTTGGGTAGCGTTACATTGTTTAAGAGGAGTTGCCTCCACCCATCTAGTGAAATAGTCTGTGGATGTGAGGATATACTTATGTTGGAGGGATGAAGGAGGGTTTATAGGCCTAAAAAAATCCAGTCCCCATTGTTGAAATGGAAACTGAATTGTAACCAGTTGTAGAGGAAATGCAGGTTTCCTAAACTTCCCTGTGCATTTCTGGCATGGCTCACACTTCCTCACATAAGCATAAGCATCTTTAAACAATGTGGGCCAATAATATCCGGCCCTAAGAATCTTGTGTGTTGTAGTCTCTCCTGAAAAATGGCCTCCAGCTGGACCTGCATGAAATTGAAACAGAATGTCATTAGTTTCACGTTTTTCCAAGCATCTAAGAAATACTCCATCATAATTTTTTCTAAAAATATCAATGAATTGATAAGGAGCAGATTTCAGTCTTAAAGCCCTTCTTTTCTTAAAATCAAGGGTTTCGGGAGCAAACCCATGGTTCAAGAAAAATCTGATATCGTCGTACCATTCCGATGTCGAGGCATCAATAACGTTAACACCTGGGGGAATTTCTTCCTCATGATCCCATTCGAACTGCTGTTGTGCGGGGTCATTGGATTGCACAGTAAGAAGACAAAGACCTTGTCCTTTGACAATTTTAGCTGGCTTGGTCTCAAGATCATATTCTTGTAGGGAGGTCATCCAATGGGCCCTCTTTTCCCCCAATTCTTTTTGGATGAGGACATTTCGGATAGCAGAATATGGAACAATGACTTTGGTTCGACACTTCAGCAAGTAGGGTCTGTAATGTTTGACAGATTTATAGACCGCATAGGCTTGTTTATCGATCTGCGAGTATTTAAGCTTTGCACCTTTGAATGTCGAGCTCATAAAAGAGATCGGGGTTTTAGTATCATTGTCATGCTTTTGAGTTAAGACAGCTGCATAAGAAAAGTCAGTGGCAAAAGTATAAAGAATGAAATCCTTATAAAAATCTAGGGACATGAGAGTAGGAGCTTCTGCAATGGCCTTTTGGATTCGGATAAATGCATCTCTCTGTTCCTGCGCCCAAGTAAACTGCACATCTTTCTTGACCAAAATTTGTAGTGGTTTAACAATCTGGGCAAAATTTGGTACAAATCTACGTACAAAATTAATCTTACCTAAGAAGGATTGCATTGCTTTGCGCGAGCCTGGTAAACCAATCTTTTAAATAGCCTCTGTACGTTCAGGATCGATAATCATACCTTCTTTCGAAACAATGAAGCCCAGAATCTTTCCTTCTGTTACTGCAAAAATAGATTTCTTCGGGTTGAGAGAAATATCGAATTTCCTGCAGCGATCAAAAACTTGTTTCAAAGCAAACACATGTTCATGTCATTTTTTAGAGTAAATAGTGATATCATCAAGGTAAACTGTGACAGAATTATGCATTAACCCTTGGAAAGCTATATCCATAGCTCTCTGAAAAGTAGCTCCTGCATTGATCAGCCCAAAAGGCATCCGTCTGTAGGCAAAAGTACCCCATGGGGTCCTGAAAGTTGTTTTCAATTGGTTATGCGGGGCAACCATAACCTGGTTATACCCCGAAAACCATCTAGGAGGGAAAACATCTCCGACCCAGCTACCTTTTGAATAATTTGCTCCATTGGTGGAACAGGATAGTTGTCTTTCTTAGAAGCCCGATTTAGGTTCCTGAAATCGACACACAGTCGAATTTCCCCGCTTTTCTTATGGACAGGTACTAAGTTAGCGATCCATTGAGTGTGCTTGACCGGAAAGATAATTCGAGCAGTGAGCAGCTTCTCTAGCTCCTTTTTTACAGAAGGCTCCAAACTGGGGTGCATCTTCCGCAGCTTTTGTTAAAATGGCTTAACCTCTGGTTTCATGGGTATATTATGAAACATGACGCTAGTGTCAAACGTTTTCAACTCGTCATACGTCTAGGCGAAAAAATCCTTATACTGTTTACACAATGCAATAATGGCTCTGCGTTCTTCAGGGGTACAATCAACTCCCAAATTGATGAAATGA
Source organism: Larix kaempferi (assembly GCA_027924585.1). Lineage (NCBI taxonomy): Eukaryota > Viridiplantae > Streptophyta > Pinopsida > Pinales > Pinaceae > Larix > Larix kaempferi. The sequence continues at coordinate 4,495,948 of BSBM01000123.1, forward strand.
GGTTCCTGTTCGGTGCCTAGGTTGACCCGCTCATAGTTCAAGGATGAGCTTTGAGTTTTACAATTAGTTTGAGATTTGAACTTGTCCTATAAATCGTAAAACTTTTCTAGATTGATCACAGACTTCGGGATGACGTTTGAGGAATCAATGAGAGACTTTTCATGTTCTGCTTCATCGATGGCCATGTCTTGAAACATATCCTGAGCAGTGAGGAAGTCAAGTATCTGTCGGTCATCATCAAACACTTTCCAATTAGTCACATTATCCAGAATGGATGGTCTATACATCAATTCGATAGAAAAAGTTTGAGGAGACAGACCTTCTGGAGGTATCAGTCTAGACATTGTATTTGCTAACAGGTCTGCATCAAAATTTTGTGACCAGGGAACTGATTTAATATTGAATGTCGAAAATGACTTGGTTAGATCCCTTACCAACTTTTGATAATTAGCCAAACGCGGAGATAAGCAATGTATTTTATTCCTGACTTGCTTGACTATAATTTCGGAGTCTCCATAGCATTCTATTGCTTGTACACCTAAATCAATGGCCTTCTTGAGCCCCTGCACAAGAGCTTCATATTCGGCTACATTATTAGTGCAATCAAATTCTAACCTGCAAGCAATCATGATTTTCATTCCTTTAGGATTGATAAGAACACAACCCGCTCCAGCTCCCTCCTTAGACTTGGAGCCATCAAAAAATAAGGTCCATGAGACAGGGTCTAATCTAAAATTCGTATTCACATTATATACATTATGCATAATTTCACAAGGAAAAGGTACAGAAGTGACCTGAGTGATATGTGATTCGTTTCAGATGCTTTCTTCTGGTGATACATCAGCTGGGAATTCACCGAAAAAGGTATCGAATGTAAATTGCTCTGCATGAGAGGTAATATAACCAGCAGTTTCACTTGAATCATTAAGATCAGTAACTGTCTGTTTCATAAAAGGTTCTATGCTGATCTTAATTTTATTCGGTTGACCATTGTAAGGCAACCATAAATGGGACCAGTCGGTTGCAAAGTAACCTTTAAGTTTCTCTGACCAGTCCCTGCTTAACCACATCCCATAGGCTTATGGGATGTCAGCTATCACAATGTCAACTGTCTGATGGATCCTAGGATCAGCTGACAGCGTGAGCAGAATGTTTCTCAATTTGTCAACCACTCTGACTTTGGAACTGTCAAGTTGCACAATCTGGGTTGGACAGGGTTCCCACGTTGCATTCAATTTTCTGCAAATAGAGAGGGGCATCACATTTGATGATGCTCCCGAATCTATCATGCAGTTGTGTACATTCTAGTTGAAAATCTCAAAAGTAAGCAAGAAAGGAGGAGTTCTCTTACTTGTTGGTTTTTTATCATCAGTTTTAGTAACAGAGTCTAGATTATTATTCTATGACTCTCTAGGCTGTTTGACTATCATTTTTTTAGGTAAAGAATCCCTCATATCAGGAATCTTGAGTAGCTCAAACAGAGAGATGTTTGCTTTGACTCTTTTTAATTCTTCAACCAGGTTGTACTCCATTTGAGGGAGGACTATATCCTTCTGTGGGATAGTCTTGTTTCCTGTGGGAACCGGGGGAGAAGATGAAGGTTCTTGAGGTGGTTGTGGTCTTGACCTTGTATTATAAGGATGTTGTGTGTTAAACACTGCCTCAGGTTCTTCTTCTTCTTCACACATAGGAAGTTCTAAAAAGCAACACACAGCATCGACCTATGGATCATCTTCTGCTTCTTCTTCAGGTAGTGGAGGATCCAGGTTAGTCTAATCATTGGAAGTGTCAGGGGTGACTTGAGATTCTGCTGCCAATGCTCTAAAAATAGAAAAGAGTTCATCGTTTGTGAGTGCGTCTGCCGGATTCGGTGGTAGTGGATTTTGTGGAGGCTGGTAAGGTCTCCTAAACGGTGGCCTTACAAAACCTCTGTTCTGATTCTGATTATCATTAGTGTTCTTCTTCAAATCCACCATCTCATTTGACATCTTCTGAAGGAATTTTTTCATGTCAGTCATATCAAATGGATCCTTGTTCTGAACTGTGGTTTTAGGGACATTCTCAATTTTCTTCTTGGAAGTGGAAGGTTGTCCTTCTGAAGCTTCAGGGATGTCTTCCAGACAAAAGATGTCCTTCTCAACTTGGATTGCTTCATCAAATGCTTCCAGTAAAGTACCCTTCTGTTCCCTTTTGACCCATATTGCAATAGGGGGAGGCAGACCCTTTTCATAATAAGCCACCAACAATTCTTCAGCAGGAAGAAGATTGGCAGGAATTCTGTTTTTGAGATATGAAAACCTTTGGTTAAAGTCTTTTACCCTTTCTTTTCCTTTGATTTTCATGGAGGATAATTCTAAGACAATATCTTGCGGTGTTTTGTCATCCCCGAATTTCTGGGTAAAATGTTTCTCGAATTCATCCCAGGAAGTTATAGATTGGGTCGGTAAAGCAAAATACCAAGTGGCCGCTCTACCCTCAAAGGTGTATGGAAAGAGTCTGCATACTACATACTCATGTACCACGTTTCTAAGCCTGATTTCCTGCATGAAAGTTTTTATGTGATCTAACGCAGGTATCTTATCATCAGGGTTGTATTTAGGCAGCCATTTCTCAGGATTCTTTGGTAATCTATGTTGATCACCTAATATGAAAACTGCACCTTGGTCAAGACAATGTCTATTTTTACCTTCTCCGGCCATTGGAGGTTCTTGTTCTTCTTCTTCAGATGACGAACTAGAAGAATTCTCTTCGTCTGAGGAAGATGATGAAGATGAAGGAGGGGATGGTGGTGGACCATCGGCTCCAAGATTTGGTTGACCTTGTGTTCCTACGAGAGTGACCTCACGGTTATATTCAGGAGAATCTGGTCGTTTAACTAGGTCTTGGTTTTCAGATTGTTGATCAGTTGTATGTTGATCCTCTGTGTTAAATCTATTGGTATGATGAACCTGTGGATCAGTGGTCTGTGATATGGGAACTTGTTGATCTTCCCTACCGTTAGCCTGCAAAATACCTTCTAAATTTAGAGCTACTAGGCCGTGTCTTCTTTGATCGGCAAGTCATTGTTCTGCTCTTAAAACCCTATCGGCAAATGTTTTCAATATCTGCACTAGCGAGATGGGTCCCCTTGTAGGTGACATGAAAATGATATCTCCTTTATTCTCCTTTTGTATCACAGGTGTGACAGGTATAATCGCAGGTTGTGTGGACGCAATAGGGAGAATCGTAGGTTGTGTACTAGTTGGTTGTTCAGATGTTGAAGGCCTAGTCTGGCTTCGGGTTTGAATCGTTGAAGTACTTGCTGGAGGAGGTTTATTAGTAGTCTTCTTAGGCATGTTTTACTAGTGGCCCCCCTTCTAGCACCATTTGTCGATTCCTCGGGGGTGCAGGGTAAGTGCAAAGTGTTGGAATGGGTTCCAAGGCACACAACAGGGGATGAAAACCCAGCCAAAGGCTTCGAAAGACCCTGCGCAAGGGAAATTCTATCCTCGAGCTGTTTGGTGTGGTAATCACCCACGGATATTTGGCCTCCACTGGCACTCTATGAGTAAAAGATTTGATCTTGAAAGATCAGTTTTCCTATCAAGGAAAACTAAGTGAAAACTAGTTACCAAAATCTAACTTAACCTACCTAAGGAAAGAACCTATTCTAAGTCAGATCTAGCCTAAAAGGAAGAGTTGATGTTGTGCAGATCAGATTTGAAGCGTGATGAACATGTAGTTAAGTACCTTAAACAGAAATCTCTTCGGGTTCTTCGCTTGTTAATTTAAAGTATTATCAGTTAATGAAAATTAAGTGACAATTCTTCAAAGTGTTTAGGCCCATCCAAATATATGATCTGTAATCATTCTGTTAATTGAAAAATTAACATTTGATTATACATATTTATTTACATTGAATCATTTGCAGAAATATAAAAGTGAAAACGTTCAATTAAAGAAATTTAATAGAACAATTTTGAGCATAATCCAGACATACAGAGAAATCAATATAAGAGATCTTATGCATTAATGAATGTCCTACAAAATATTAAACACATAACTGATGACAAATTTGAAACCTTAACTCAGCAATTCTCAAAGAAATTTGAAGAACAATAGGAGGTGAATTAAAAGATAACTTTCCTGAATAGAGAAGTCTTGTACAAAAATTACAATGACTCTGATAAACAGAGTATCTTCAGTCCAATCTCATGTTGAATTGCAATTCCAAAATTCCCAACCCCCTTACTAAGAGAAGCGCTTCCCCTTAAATATTAATTAACCTAGGAGCCCAAAAGGAGAAATTCTACAAAATAGGGATTACAAAATCAGATCTTGATTAAAGATCCAGAAAATCCTGCCATTTTCATAAAGATCTAACAATTCATCTACATTTGGGAAAATGACAGATTCCAAGGATAATTGAGCATTGCATGCGTTGTTCTCCATATCATGCTTCGCTAGCTTGTGCCAAATACGTAGGTACATACGAATCCTCCCTTCCATGATGATCGGTTCTTTAACCAAACGATCTACATCTTGAATGCTGACCTGTTCCAGATCCTGAATTTTCTATGCAAATTCTTCACATTTGGTCTCCGTTCACTGGTGTCAGAGAGTAAACCAAAATTTGGGTCTTTGATCAGGGGGTCTTTGTACGACGATTTAGACCGTGTATTTCTCGACATGGTGGAAGAACTTTGCAATATTTGATTAATACAAAAAATCAAATGCAATTCAACCCAAAAATAGCAAAATTGCAGGCTAGTAGCGTAAGGATAACAGTGGAGTTACTTGAAATAACCAACAAACTGAAAAACGGCACCTGACACGCAATCCGCAGTAAAATGGTAATGCGACAGCGTAATTTATTCAATAGTTAAAATGTAAAACTAAAAGGTAAAAACCCTATTAAATAACATTCACCAAAATAAAACCAACCATGTGATTATAACAAATGGACGACTGAGATTAAACACAGCGGGACACGGGATCGGGTTCAAGTATGTTCACGAAGCTCTTATTCAAAGGTCCCACAAGCCAAAACCCGAAAGTACGGATTTGTGTGTTGCGGGTTCACAAAAATGGAAGTAGGAGAAAAGATTTCCGAAAGTCGAAAACCGACTATGCGGGTGGCGGGTTTCAGGAACGTGAAACTGTGAGGAGAGATAACCATCCCGAAAGCCACATCTCGAAATTACGGGTTGCGGGTTTCGGGAGGACACACCAAATAAATGAAAAACCACAATCCCAAAAGCCGAATGTCGCCATTGTGGGGTTCGGGTTTCGGGGCAATTATTTCTCAACCTTATTAAAGAATGATTCCGCAACCCGCAGCTGTCGGGTTGCGGGTTTCAGAAATACCAAAACCAAAACTTAAAAAAAACAGTCCCGCAACCCACACCTGTCGGGTTGCGGGTTTCGGGTTCTCTAAATGTCGGATTTTAGGATGATGATAACAGTCAACAAAATACTCAAAAATCTTGGCTTTTCCCAAACCGAAACACTTTGGAAGAAATAATCAAACACTTGCAAACAAGCAAACCAAAAGCATGGGTGAAGAATTTTAGAGGTAAGATCAAAATCGAATATTTACAAGACGACTCACCCAAATACCTTTGCGTTTATCTAGAAATGGGGTTCCCTTGCTTTAGTGAAGCATGGGATCTGTTGTGCCCACAACAGGCCCACATCGCGCATGAACTCCCACAGTCTACCTTGTTCATCTACAAATCCATGATTGGCCTTTGCTTCAATTATGGACCCACATCATAGTTATGTGGTGAGAAATTGTCATGTTAGGAATCCTTCTAGAGCCTTCCAATGTTGGGTTGCTCTTAGGAGATTTGAGATGGAAATCACTGAACGCTACAAGATTATTCGACTTATGATCACATGTTTTTGTAAATGATCTTGCATATGAGCTAGAAATTTCTTGGTAAGTTGAATGAAGGCAATTCATACTCCAACCATTGGAGTACCAAGTACTCAGTTAGCTTGTTACATGCGCTACTTCTAAGGGAATTTAGGTAAGTATTGTTTTTGCAAACTATTACTAGTCTAAGTACAAAATTGATGATGCAAAAGGCATAACAAGATATACAAAGAAAGGCACGTGAAAATATTATGAAGAATGTGAAGACACCTGCATTGATGCAAGAGTAGGGATTGAATGAGAAAACTTAAATTAAGTTTTCCCTACCCAAAGCAAACTACATTTTTGCTCATGCTCAAATAATGGGGAATTTAATCTATTTTCCTCCTCTTGAAGAGGACTTATGACCACTAGTTCAAACTTGAAAGAAACAAAAGATTTGGTTTAGGGTTTTGGATGTGGGTTGAAGTAAAGGGTTTTCTGGGGTTTAAGGTTGAGAGTAGAGATGAACCACTTAAAGGGAAGTTAGGATTAGCTATTTTGATGGTGCAACAAATCAATCTTGAGTAAACAAGATTTTGAAGTTATAACAACATATATTTTATCACAATGAGGCCACCAAGAGGTCAGTATGCTTTATCTTTTCTCAAATTACATCCATTGTTTGAGTACAAAGACTGTTAAATTTTGTTATTTTGATGCAACCAAGTTTGTAATATTTATGGGCAATCTTTCTTGATCATTTTTTGTTTATATCCATTTGTCACTACTTTTAGGCATATTTTTGTGTATTTTTTACATTTTTAAGAGGTTTCCATTGTGGATTCAAAGCGGTTTGTGATGGAAAAGGGAGAGGAGGAAACCATTTTGGTGGTTGATGGGTTTATCGTGGTCATAGAGGGAGAGGAGGTGTCCATTTTGGTGTTCAAGAGGGTGATTGCAATAACATAGGAGGCAAAGTTGTGGTGGCATAGGAAAAGGGATGAAAGGTGGAGCAAAGGTTGTGATTGAGCCCCATAGATGTGAAGTGGTTTTCATTGCCAAGGTAAAGGAGGATTCCCTTGTCACCAAGAATATGGTTGCAGCAGAAAGTGGTTATGGAGAGAAAGGGATCATCGTTCAGGTATGTTGTATTATTGAGTTTTCAGCTCCTATTCTGCTACAGTGCATCATCTAATTGGATTCTATTGCCAAAATTTCAAAGCTTTCTTCCATCCTAATACTGTTGACTTTTAGACTTTTATAGTACAAATCTTCCAAATAGTTCGAGAGAGAGAAGGAGAAATTTAAATTTTCATTATATTAAAATTAATTAAAATTGCATTGCCCACGGCCTAATAATAGATAAGAATAGAACAACATCAACTCCCTGTAATCCATGTATAAATAAACTATTTCTTTTTTTACTAATTTTTTATAGACAATACTATTTTAGAAGCCAAGTTGGTGGTAGATGGTGGAGCACACAAAATTCAAAGAAACCCACAAATACTTGATAAATGAAATATATTTGATGATGCTTATTACATTTACAATCAAGAGCATTTATAGGTCAATATGTGTCGTTTCAATGGAAAGGTATGCATTACAAATTTAATTATTTTAAATAATTAATTACTCTAATCTACTATTTTAGTTACTTTAAATATTATATATGTAACATTGCCATCGTCGTTTAGAATGCTTTGTCATCGAATCAAGGGTAAGGATGAAAATTGTTGACGAAATTATTCTATCGCCCATGACACATCTTTGTCGGAAATTTTTTTCACTTAATAAGATATTATTTGAGTATTCAAGAATGAATCTTTTTTTCTCTGGTAGCAATGATCGCTTCTGGTTCCAAAATTACCTTTCCTTCGTCGTCCAACATAGGAATTATTATTTGTATTAAGTTTGAACCAAATAGACTAGCAAGATCACTGAAAGAAACATAATCACAAGATAGACACAGAATTTACCCTGGGAAACCCTCATGGGGTAGAAAACCCAGCAAAGCTTTCCTCAATAATATGATCAACCAAAATACAAGATGTGCTCCAAGATTTGATCTCCTTCTCTACCTCCTTAATAGACCTCCCAGACAAGTGCGCTACTTTTATGAGTTGTGCAAGTGTATCTAATGAGGAGCTCACCTCCTCTATTTATACTAGTTCCCGACTGACCAAAATCCCTAATGGGGCCAACCTCTCCTGGAGAAGTCTAATAACCCCTAAAATATAAGATCAGGGCTGACCCCCACATGGTGGATCTAATAACCCTAGTTACCACAAACCATCGGAGGAATAATCATCTCCGGATACATAATAGGGTTACCTCGGAGGGATGAAACATCTCCGAAATAATAATGTACAAATATAATATTCTTAGAAGTTACAATATTCAACACTCCCCCTTAATGAGAAGGATATTATAACAACGTCTATAGGAGCAAGGAGTCATCGACTACATCATACATGATACATCTATAAATCATCGGAAGCTTTCTTCAATTCATGATCATCAGTAACTCAACCAGTTACTGGAAAATCAACGTCATCAGCATCGTCATCACACGATCATCAGCATCGTCATCACACGATCATCGGCATCGTCATCATACGATCATCAGCATCGTCATCACTTGATCATCAGCATCGTCATCTCACGATCATCAGCACCGTCATCTCACGATCATCAGCATAACAGCAGCATATCCTGCAATACACATGATCCAATTACGGAATGATCAATCCCTCTCACTTTAGGACATAGGTCCAAGGATGATACAATCCTAATCCACTTACGGGATGATCAATCCCTCTCACTTTAAGACACCTCACCATGTCTAGGGACAATGCAATCCCAATCGATTAACAAGATGATTAGTCCTTATCACGTTAAGACACCTCACCATGTCTAGGGACGATGCAATCCCAATCGATTAACGGGATGATTAGTCCTTATCACTTTAATACACCTCACCATGTCTAGGGACGATGCAATCCCAATCGATTAACAGGATGATTAGTCCTTATCACTTTAAGACACCTCACCATGTCTAGGGACGATGCAATCCCAATCGATTAACATGATGATTAGTCCTTATCACTTTAAGACATAAGTCCAAGGATGATGCAATCCTATCATGTACATTTTGAACCAAACGCTCAGGGACGATGCAGTCCTATATACGTCCACTAAGGACCATATTCTCGAAGACATCTGTCTACGGATCACTTTAGTACTGAAGTCCAGGGATGATACAATCCTATCATGTACATTTTGAACCAAACGCTCAGGGATGATGCAATCCTATATATATACGTCCACCAAGGACCATATTCTCGAAGACATCTGTTTACGGATCACTTTAGGACTGAAGTCCAAGGATGATACAATCCTCCATCAACCTCATCGTCGGAACAGACAACCTCATCTTCAACCTTATCGTTGAAACAGGTAGGCACATCATCGATACATTATCCTCATCAATACAGGTATCATTAGTATGTATCATCAATACAATTATACATATCATCAATACTAATATCCTCATCAATACAAGTATATATATCATCAATACAAGTATCCTCATCAATACAAGTATCAATACAAGTATCCTCATCAATACAAGTATGCACATCATCAATACAAGTATCCTCATCAATACAAGTATACATATCATCAATACTAATATCCTCAAGTATATATATCATCAATACAAGTATCCTCATCAATACAAGTATGCACATCATCAATACAAGTATCCTCATCAATACAAGTATGCACATCATCAATACAAGTATCCTCATCAATACAAGTATACATATCATCATATGCAAGTATTCTCATCAATACAAGCAAACATAACATAGATGCAAGTATCCTCATCAATACACGCAAACATATAATCTAGATAAGCAATCTCATCATCAATATAGGTATCCACATCGATACCAGTACTCAAAGATATCTACATCTATCATATCACTCCCCCTTTCGAGGAGAGTCCTTTTGAACTACACCAAGCTTGTCTCAGAAATGCTCAAACTTTACATGAGACAGAGGTTTGGTTAGTATATCAGCAACTTGCTCATCCGTGCTCACATATTCAAGCTTGATAGCTCCTTTTTGCACCATATCCCGTATATAGAAATAACGGATCTCTATGTGTTTTGACTTATCATGAAATACTGGATTCTCAGTCATCTTGATACAACTCTGGTTATCACACAGAATCATAGTGGGTTCCATCTCTAAGTCAAACAGTCCTGATAATAACTTATGAAGCCATACTGCTTCACAACTGGCAGAGCAAGCAGCTATGTATTCTGCTTCAACTGTGCTGAGAGCCACACTAGACTGCTTCCTGCTGTACCACGAGATCATAGCAGATCCCAGACAATAACATCCTCCCGATGTACTCTTCCTGTCTGATACTCTTCCTGCCCAATCAGCATCAGTGTAGCCATGCAAATTTAAATCATGATCTCCACTATAGTAAAGACCAAAATCTATCATACCTTTTAAGTACCTCATCACATGTTTTGCAGCTATCATGTGAACTCTTCTAGGTTCCACCAGATACTGACTCAAGGTATTCACAACAAAACATATGTCTGGTCTAGTGTTAGTCAAATACATTAATGATCCAATAATCTGTCTATACAGAGTTATGTCCACTAACTCTGATGAGTTATCTACTAATAACTTCAAGTTGGAGTCCATGGGAGTGGCCATGGCTTTACAGTCCAACATATCGAATCTTTTCAAAATCTCCACAGCATACTTACCCTGATTTAGAAATATTCCTTTTATGTCTTGCCATACTTCCAGGCCTAAGAAGTAGTGCATCAATCCGAGATCTTTCATCTCAAATTCTGAAGAGAGCTTCTTCTTGCACTCGATAATCTGTCTCTCATTTCCAGTCAGAAATAGATCATCTACATACAATAATAATATAACAGGTTCATCATTCATAACTTTGAGATAAAGGTTAGGGTCAGCTTTACTCTTGGTAAAGCCCATGCTTGTCAAGAAACTGTCAATCCTTCTGTACCAAGCTCTAGGGGCTTGCGTCAATCCATACAAATCCTTCTTTAGTTTGCATACATGAGATTTTCCATCTTCTACCTCAAATCCAAGTGGTTGTTCTATGTACACTTCTTCTTCAATTACACCATTCAGGAAGGCTGTCTTAACATCCATCTGGTGTAGTTTCCATTTCATCATTGATGCAAGTGCCATGATAGCTCTAATGGAAGTGTACCTAGCAACTGGTGCAAATGTTTCTTCATAGTCAATTCCCTCCTTTTGAGAGAATCCTATGGCTACAAACCTTGCCTTATATTTTTCAATACTACCATCCGCAGCATGTTTTATCTTGAATATCCATTTGGAGGACACTACACTTTTATCTTTTGGTTTGGGAACTATATCCCAAACATCATTTTTCATTATTGACTGGTATTCCTCTGTCATTGCTTCTACCCATTCTTTATTCTGAACTGCTTCTTCATAGCTCGTAGGTTCTTGATCTACTAGATTACACATCAAGGCCACATAGTTGGATACTAGCTTTGGTTTCTTCCTTTTTCTAGTGGAGCCTTCAGGAGCTCCATACTTTTCAGCTCCTTGAATAATGTCTCTGGCCCATGCTGGCCTTCTTTTTCTTGATAAGTTTGTAATGGGGGGTTCTTGTGGTTCTAGCAAGTCATGGTCTTCAGGTGTAGTATCTTCAGGAATGGGTGCAGCCTTTTTGATCCTGGAAGGTGAGTCTTCTTCATAGATATCTTCATGTTGGCACTTCCTAGATCTCTTGAGAGATGCTTCTTCATCAAATGTCACATCCCTACTAATTTCCATATGATGAAAACCTAGGATGTAAATTCTGAATGCTTTGGATGATTCACAATATCCAACAAATATTCCCTTCTTTCCAGAAGGATCCAACTTGGTTCTCTTTTCTTTTGGAATGTGAATGTATACAGGACATCCAAATATTTTAAGATGACTTACCTCAGGCTTCTTTCCTGTGAATACTTCTTCTGGAGTTTTGAAATCAAAAGCACTATGGGATAGTCTATTTTGAACATAGACTACTGTTCTAGCTGCTTCAGCCCATAAATACATAGGTAGGTCTTGATCATGTATCATTGTCTTTACTGCTTCCATGATGGTTCTATTCTTTCTTTCTGCAACACCATTTTGTTGGGGATTGTAGGGAGTAGTTAGCTCCCTCTTGATTCCAACTTCTTTACAGAAATCTTCAAAATCTTTTGAAGTATATTCTCCGCCATTATCTATTCTGAGTATTTTAATTTTCTTTTCTGAATAATTTTCTATCAATGCTTTGAACTCTTTGAATTTTCCAAAAACTTCATTCTTCCCTTTTAAGAAGTATATCCAAGTTTTCCTTGAATATTCATCGATAAATGTGAGATAGTATTCATATCCACTTAAAGATGTGGAGGGCATTGGTCCACATACATCTGAATGGATCAATTCCAAAATGCTTTTGGTCTTTGTTTCACTCTTTGGAAATGGGTTCTTGATGTTCTTCCCTTTTGCACATCCTTTGCATGTGCCATCATGGTCAACCTTTAATTCTGGTAGACCTACAACTACCTTTCTTACATGAGGCAGTGCCTTGTAGTTAATGTGAGCAAGTCTCCTATGCCATAAATCATTTGGGCTAGTGACTTCATGTACAAGAGCAGCTTCTGGATTACCCTTGAGCTTGTACAAACCTCCTTCCTCTTCACCAATAACAATTGCATCCTTCATAGTTTTACCTTTGGACCACATTAATACTTGTCCATCAATGAATGCAACTCTATAGCCTTTCTTGTCCAATGCTGAGATGGAAAGCAAGTTCTTCTTCAATCCTGGAACATACAAAACTTCCTCCATCTTCATGGGGGTTCTAGAATCAAGTTTGTAGTTTGCTTCACCAATTCCCTTGATGGGATATTGAAAGTTATATCCTAGAGATACCTTTTGTGGTGAGGTCTTTTCTTCAAGTTTTGATAGAGTCTTCTTTTGTCCTGTCATGTGCTTTGAATCACCACTATCGATAACCCATGTACCTTCTCCAGATGTTATAGATCCAGAGAGTGCGGAGAATAGAACATACTCTTCTGCATCTTCTTCTTCACTTCTTCTAGATATTTTCTTGAAGAAGGTCCTTTCTTCATCTTCTTCTTCTCTTCTAGGTCTTTTCTTGTGAGGCCTTTCTTCCTCTTCAACTTCTTCTTCACTATCATCTTCTGCAAGATGTGCTTGATGTCTTTTGTGGTGAGTACCCTTTTTATTCTTCAGAGGACAGTCCTTAGCAATGTGTCCTATCTTGTGACAAATAAAACATTGGAATGAGGAGTAATCTCTTCTTTGACTAGATCCCCTTTTCTTTTGAAATCTTTTTGGAGGATGAACCTCCTTGTGACTATCCTTCTTAAAGTAGGATTGATTCCTTCTTCTCTTGGTGTGGGTGGCCAAGGTTTGGTCATCTTCCTTGAGCAATGCTTCTCTGTTGGCAACCCTAGCTTCCTCTTGAATGCAATCCTGCCAAACCACATCAAACTTCATACTTTCTTTTCTGGCACACATGGTTTGGATGAATGACTCCCAAGGTCTAGTGAGACCATTTAGAGTAGTCATGACTAGTTCATCTTCATCAAGGGTATCTCCAATAGCATCTAGTTGTTCTTTGAGCTGAGAAATCCTTGAGAAATAGTCTTGAATGGATTCTCCTTTATTTATCTTGGTATTCTTCAGTTGAGCTCTCAGGTTCATCTTCCTGTTGATGTTCTTTCCCTCATACATTATGGAGAGAGCATCATACATTTCCTTTGGGGTCTTCTTGGATGCCACTTGGGGAATCAAGTGGTCCTTAATAGAATCAGCAATGATTCTCTTTTCCCTAATCAAATCTTTCGTGTACTTCTCTTTAGCTTCATCTTCTGTAGGTTCTGCAATCTCATCTTTGACATAATGGGAGGAATCATTCTCTTCAAGAATGAGACCAATTCTATATTTCCATGCTCGAAAATTTTCTATACCTTCTAGCTTGTCTTCAAGCTTAGTGTTTGGAGCCATCTTCTCTTGGGGGAGTCCAAGAGATAAGAGATAGAGTAGTACTTACCCAGAAATTTTAACCCTTTTAATTTTCCGGATCCTGGGACAGAATTTCTGGTTTATCGCACTTTTGGTAAAACTAGGGTTTGACTTTCCTAGAGTTCTACCCAACCAAAAAGTTCAATCTAGGGCTCAAAAGATTGGTTTTGAGAAGGGCTATCCAGCCATGTAATCAGAATTCAACAATACCAACTTTTTGCAGAAACCCTAATTTTCACCGGAGAGAGAGAGAGAGAGATATTCTTACCTTGTGAAAGATGTCCTATTCAGGCTAGCTCTGATACCATATTAAGTTTGAACCAAATAGACTATCAAGATCACTGAAAGAAACATAATCACAAGATAGACACAAAATTTACCCTGGGAAACCCTCATGGGGTAGAAAACCCAGCAAAGCTTTCCTCAATAAGATGATCAACCAAAATACAAGATGTGCTCCAAGATTTGATCTCCTTCTCTACCTCCTTAGCAGACCTCCCAGACAAGTGCGCTACTTTTCTGAGTTGTATAAGTGTATCTAATGAGGAGCTCACCTCCTCTATTTATACTAGTTCCTGACTGATCAAAATCCCTAATGGGGCCGACCTCTCCTGGAGAAGTCTAATAATCCCTAAAATATAAGATCAAGGTCGACCCCCACATGGTGGGTCTAATAACCCTAGTTACCACAAACCATCGGAGGAATAATCATCTCCGGATACATAATAGGGTTACCTCGGAGGGATGAAACATCTCCGGAATAATAATGTACAAATATAATATTCTTAGAAGTTACAATATTCAACAATTTGCACCGACTGTTATTGTCCAAACACTTTTTTGAGACAGGAAACATGGAAGACATTGTGGATACGACTCTTGCCAGGTAAGTCTAATTCATATGCGACTTGACCGATATTCTTATTAATCTGGTACGGTCCATGGAATGTTGGGGCCAACTTGATTTTTCCTCCTTCTTTAAGAGATAATTGTTTATAAGTTTGGAGTCTTACAAACACCTAGCCCCCCACTTCAAATTATCTCTTTGTTCCGTGGTGATCTTCTTGTTGCCTCATACGGTTTTGTGTGGTGGTTAAATTATCTTTGAGTATTTCTATTGTCTTCTGAGTTTTGTTTAACTGGTTCCTCACTTCTGGAACATTAGTGTCATTAAGAACAAACTCCTTCTAGTTAGGATGTTCATACTCGTATAAAGCTTGAAAGGGAGTCATTTTCGCAGAGGTGTGGTATGTCGAATTGTACCACCATTCTGGTAGGTGTAACCATTGAGACCAGTTATTCTACTTGTCTGTTACAAAATAATATAGATAGGCTTCCAAACATGTATTTACAACTTCAGTCTAGCCATCTCTTTGGGGACGATAAGATGATCTCATGTTGAGTGACATACCCACTTTTTTTAAAATTCCCTCCAGAATTTCCTGTTGAATTTCCCATCCCTGTCACTGACAATGACTCTTGGAAATCCATGTAACTTGTATATGTTCTTGCAGAATATTTCTACAATTTGTTTTGTTGTGCCTGTCTTCTTCACCCCCATGAAGTGTGCAAATTTGGTTATTCGATCAACCACTACAAAGATTTTTTCCTTTCCTTCTGACATGGGTAACCCATCAATGAAATCCATAGATATCTCTTCCCATTTTTTGTTTGGAATGTGTAGAGGGTGAAGTAACCCTTGGGTTAAAACATTTTTGCTTGTGTTACTCTCGCATTTGTCGCATTCTGCCACATACCTTTGGATATATTTTTGCATCCCTTTCTAGAAGAAGGACCTTCTTGCATTACAATAAGATTTGAAAAACCCTACATGTCCCACTATTGGTTAATCATCGGACTCCTTCATGACCTTAGATTTGAATTTATAAGTTGGGTTTAAATAGATCCTCCCTTTATACCAAAGGATATTGTTTTTCCATTCAAACTTGGAATATTAATTGGGATTATTAATTATTGCACTCGTATCTGGTTCCTTTCCTTACTCACTTCATATTTTATCTAGCCATTCTGGAATCATGACTGAAACAGAGTAAGAGGTCATCTCTTCATCCTTCCTGGACAGCACATCTGCTACTACATTATATTTCCCCTTTTTATGTATAATTTTTATGTCGAAAGCATCAATTTTTTCTATCCATTTTTGTTGTTCTATGGACAATGTTTTCTGTTGAAGAAGGTATTCAAGACTATTGTGGTATGTGTGGATCATGAATTTGCTTCCTAAGAGGTATTGTTGCCACTTTATTAATGCATGCATAATGGCCAACATTTCCTTATCATATGTAGACTTCAATTGTTCTCATTTATTTAGTTTCCTACTCTAGAAATCTATCGGGTGCTCATCTTGCATTAATACTACTCCCGACCTATAAACTGAAGCATTACATTCTATTACAAATGGTTTGGAGAAGTCTGGTGTAGTCAGTATAGGTGTTGTGGACATGAATTTTTTCAATGCTTCAAAACACTTTTGTGCCTCTTCACTCCATTGAAACGCAGTCTTTTTTAGAAGATTTGATAAAGGAGTGGTTATGTAAGCATAATTTCGACTGAATCTTTGGTAATACCCATTCAACCCAAGGAATTCCCTTAACTTGGATATGTTAGTCGGTTTGTGCCACTCTTTGATTGACTTGATTTTTTGGGTCCACCTTAACTCCTTCCTTAGATATCACATGGCCGAGATAATTCACTTCCTCCTTACCGAACTTGCATTTGGACATCTTTGCGTAGAACTGATTTTCCTTTAAAAATAGATAGTACTTGTTCCAAATGTGTGAGGTGTTCCTTCCACGTCTTATTGTATGTGAGGATGTCATCAAAGAAAACTAGTACAAACTTCCTTAGATATGGCTGAAATAAGTTATCCATGGTTGCTTGAAAGGTGGTTGGAGCATTAGTTGGCCCGAAACGCATTACCTTAAACTCATAATGTCCTTCATGGCTCTAGAAAGAAGTCTTCACCACATCCTCTAATATTACCCTGATTTGGTAGTATCCTGACTTCAAGTCTAGTTTCAAAAAATATTTTTCCCCATGAAGCTCATCCAACATTTCATCGATGAAAGGAATGGGGAATTTTCCATTAATGGTTATCTTGTTTAGTCCTCTGTAATCGATACATAGTTTGAAGGATCCATTCTTCTTTCGTACCAAAAATACTAGCACTGCACAAGGGATCCAACTTTTCACAATCACTCCACACTTTAGTAAATCTTGGATTAATCTTTCAATCTCTATTTTATGATGGTGTGCAAACCTATAGGGATTAACATTGACAGGGCTTGACCCAGGATTTATTTCAATTATATGCTTGATCTTCCTTTATGGTGGTAACTCCATGGGAAGGTCTTCAAATGCCTTTTTGTATTTTTCGAGTAGTTCCTGGACCTCTGACTAACCTCAGTTGACAACTTTTGAAGTTAATAATTCCATTTCTTAGCATTGTACGACATAAGATGGTGCCCCCTTTTGAATTAGCTTCTCCATTTTGTGGGATGACACAATTTGTGTGCGAGGGGGTTGAAAACCATACAAATTGTATTTTTCTCCTTTCCATGTGAACTTAGTAAAGTGTTCTTGGTGGTTGGATGAGTAGGTACCTAGTGTTTGCAGCCACTGGATTCCTAACACTGCATCAACTCCTCCTTAGGGTACTGCATAAAATTATGACTCAAGGTTATAATTTTGTAACTGTGGCTTAACTTTGTGTAATTTTCCCACTTTTTTTATCTTCTTTCCATCTGCCACCATTAACTTCATGTTAGGAACCATATATATGAAAATTTTAAGCCTCTTTGTGACACTTACATCGATAAATTTGTGGGTACTTCGCGTGTCGAAAAGGATGATGACATTGTTATTTTTTACATGCCCCTTAAGTTTTAGTGTTTGTGGCTGGTGTATTCCGACTATGGATGCAAGTGATATTCTCAGTGTGTCTTCATCTTCTGAATCTGATGGAAGATTCTGGAGGTCTCGTATTTCATCGGTGTCAAATTCATTGTTGTCTGATTTCCCTTCCTCTTCTGCTTCACATTGATATAGGTTCTTAGTGGTCTCCTTTTTCGAGCATTTATGTCTTGGGTCCTTCTTTTATCAACAATACTTACATTTACCTTCTTTAATTCTTTGGGCCTCTATACTAATTTTGTTGTCACTTCTTAGATGTGGTGGACGATATCTTGTTTCTGGATTTGTTTTTTGACGGGACTTCCTATTTGTGTACTCGGTGTCAAGGTTCCTTTTCCATGACTTTTTGAACTTTCCTTCAGTAATTTTCACCTTGGTTTTGGCCTTATCTAGGCTTGAGACATTGAGTAGTTCTAACTCATCTCTAATGTAGGATTTAGTTCATATGCATACATTTATAGTCAATGACTGCCTGTTAGATCCAGTACTCGTGTCGTTATTCTTCCCATTCGCAGGTGTATCCATCCACGTCACCTTTCTATTGCAATCTAGTGATCTTTACGAAAAAGTGTTTATCTCGTATATATTCAAATCTATTAAAGAATTCATTCTTGAATGTGTTCCAGTTGTGGGCACACATTTTTTCATAATATTTCACCGCATATACCAATTATATGCTCAACCTTCTAGTTGGATCGAGGCATACTTTATCATTTCGCCATCAGATAGGATTTTGTGTATGCAAAAGAATTCTTCTGGCTTATTGATCCATGCCATGCTCTACTTTGTTGTGCCATCAAACTTGGGTAGCTCTAATTTGGGCTTCATTTGATATCCACCCATTGGTTGCATTGGTCCCAAACATGGCTTGTTGGGATTAGGGCTTGGATGGTGATTGTGATCGGTATGATTCTATGGTGTTTCCTCATTGACGACTTTCGTTGTATCTGGATGATTTTGTGGCATTTCCACCTTAAAGACTTTCATTGTATCTGGATGATTTATTTCTAGCGACTCCATATTTTTGGATGCTAATTTTTTCTCGAATTAATTCACCAATTTCTCAATTCCTTCATTAAGCTTTGTTTTCATCTTGCATATTTCGCTTGTTACAGCATTGGTGATATCACTTTCTATCGTCCTTGTAATTCCTTGCCTATCTTCATGAATCTCCGCTTCAATTTTGTCTAATCTTGCATTAAGGCTTTGAAGCCTCTTAGAATATTCTCCATGGCTCTTTTCTATTAGCTCCATCCATTTATTCACCTCTGATTGGGATCAGGACCAAGGCGGGTGTGCCTAGATCCCATTTGTCAAGGATAAAAAATATATATATAATAATTATTATTAATTATTATATTTAATAATATTTTTTATTTTTAATAATAATATTAATAATTTTATAATATAATAATATTATAATTATGATTAATATTTTATTATTAATAATTGACGGAGGAGGGGTTTACAGGGGAAGGGGGAAGGGGTTACACGGTGGTGAGAGGACGTGGAAGGGGTTTTACATAGTGGATGACTGCGTGGATGTGGAATGGATAGTGGAAGTCGAGCAGAAATGGTGGTAGGTGAAAGGAACGGGGAAGGGAGGAATAGTGGATGGGAAGGAATGTAGCACAGTGAAGCAACAAGTGGACAGAATGGAGAAGACTGTAGCAGGGATGATGAGATGGAGGGATGGGAGGACAAGATGGCGGGTGGAGACATGTGGTGGTGGCCGAAGGGCTACGTGGAGCAATGGTAGAGAGAGGACACAAGATGCAGTGAAATGAGAGGAATGGCAACGGTGTGGGAGAGGGCAGATGGGGAGGGACTATGTGAAGAAGAGATGGGCATTTACAGAATGAGAGAGTGGAGCAAAGCGGAAGAGCCGAACGTGTCTCTGATACCAACTAAAGCACACAAAAATTGAAGAAACCCACAAATACTTGATAAATGAAATATATTTGATGATTCTTTTTACATTTACAACCAAGACCATTTATATGTCAATATGTGTCATTTCAATGGAACGGTATGTCTTACAAATTTAATGATTTTAATTAGTTAATTACTCTAATATACTATTTTAGTTACTTTTAAATATGATATATGTAATAGATGGCATGTAAAACTATAATACCCCAATTTTGACCCTATTACATTAAAAATGTAAATTATGTAATATTGTTATATAATCATGGTGAGGAGCTCAAGGCCAAGGCCCCGCCATCAATTTATCGTTCATGTATCGCTAATTAAAAATACATGGATGTGGATCACGTTCTAGCCTAGCACGATGGAAATCGTAAATATGATGTAATTGTATTTTAATAAAATTACCCACAACTAGCAATGCAAGGCAACAAGAGTATGGGAGCATGATTTTTACAAGGAATAGGGAGGGAAATATTCAAACCCTTGAAGCTAATAATGGTAATCCAAGTGTCAGTGAGAGAACCCATGAACCATCAACTATCCATGTTGACTTATCAACCCAATCATTTAATTATTCCAAGAGGTGGTCGAAGCAATTATTGTTTTGGGAAATGGAGAGTACGGTTGTCTAATTTCCTGTATGGGAAAGCCACCATTTTTGGAAAAATGTGTTTTTCTTCCTGGGAAAGAAAAGACCCATGAAATTGCTCCCATTCCATTCATTCATCCAGGATCTTTTCTCTCTCACGCAGTGCTTTCTTGTTGGTCCTTTTCCTCCACAAATTTACTAATTTTTCTTCCATTTTCTAGCTGGGAAAGTCATTTTTGGTGTTGTGGAATGGTGGGGAAGAAGGGAAATCAAATTGTGGTTCTATGAGATTCATTTTTTCAATTAAATTGCTTGTCTACCTATTGGGAATTCAAATTGTAGCTTCCAGTTGTTGTTTCCCCTCTCAAAAATTCGTTTTGGGTGTGCCCACGATTTGGAACACTCATGGAAATTGTCTTTTCTAAATCCCACAGTTAAAACATTTTGTTATGCCTAACAATTGTACCTTGTGTGTGTGGGAAATTTCTATGGTTTGGGTTATGCACACCCCTTGTTTTGGCTTGAACTTGTGTGTACCAAACAGGAGTAGACAAGGATTTGGAATTGGCTTGATAAACCTAGTCAAGGGTATAACCTCACTGAAGATGATAGAGCTTTGGCTACTTTTCTATGCACACCCTGAATAGCACTAGAAGGGAAGGCATGGCCAAAGGGAATATGGAGAAGTGAAGGGGTTACCTTCCTGGTGTTGGGTGTGTAGGTTTTGTGGGTTCCAAGCTAGCTTAATCTTGTAGAGGTACCAATAGCTCTGTGGTTGATATCACTAGCTTAGCAATTAATTCAATATACTCTAGAATCTTTACTGAGAGAAAAACATGTACAGTATATCAATGCATATCAATCATAACAAGCATGTTGATCATAACAATAATCAAAAGCATGAGAGACAATAGACACATAGAGTTTCCGTGGGGAAAACCCTAAGGTGAAAAACCCCACAACTTCCTCAGAGACAGATAGAGCAATAGCTCAACCAAAGTACAAGAGATAGACTCATCTTAGCAGCTGAACCTCCTCCTCACAAGTGCACCACTTTCCGAGTGAAGGAAGAATGAGTTTCTGAGTGATCCAAATAGAGATCTCCCGATCTCTATTTATACTTGTTCTGTTTTCCCAATAACCTTATGGGGCCGACTTGTCTAGCTAGGTACAATAACCACATATTACATAAATCCAGGCTGACCCCTTACAAGGTGGTCTAATAACCCATCGGCAAGTTAACACACTTGCAACACTTGTCAATACAAATTACGACACTTCCTTATAGAGGAATAACACATCTCTATAAGGGTACAATAAATATATAACTGAAATACATTCCAAAGTTACATATAAATCAACACTCCCTCTTAACTAGGAAGGTATTTCTCGACATAGATCTGCTAGCACAAGTCTTCTTCTCTGGATCATCGTCATCAATGCATCAACCTTGAATCATCGTCATCGTCACTACTGTTGCTATCTCAACCAATCTCTGAATCTGCTCGTCATAGGAAGTTCTACAGAGCCAGTCCTTTTTCATACTGGATGTAGGCCCACCATCTGCAGGTCTTCATCACTGGCCATACTGTGGAATCCTCAGGACTTATTACGTGTGTCACAAAACCTCGCAAGAGCATCCCAGGCTGTTACGAGCACATGGCTCTACCTGTAGGATCTCCCAAGGCCATATTATATGTGACCTCACCACAAAACCTCGCAAGAGCATCCCAGGCTGTTACGAGCACACAACTCTACCTATAGGATCTCCTAGGGACAAATTACATGTGGTCATGGCAAAACCTCGCAAGAGCATCCCAGGACTTATTACGGGCACACAGCCCAACCTATCGGATCTCCCAGGGATATATTATATGCCATAGGACAAAACCTCGAAAGAGCATCTGCCAGATATCCCAGGGCCAAATTATATGCCATAGTAAAAACCTCGAAAGACCATCTGCAGATCTCCCAGGGACAAATTATATGTCCTCCCAAAGCAAAACCTCGAAAGAGAATTTTCCAGATATCCCAGGGCCAGATTACATGCCATAGGCAAAACCTCGAAAGACTATCTGCAAATCTCATAGGGCCAAATTATATGCTTATCTGCACAACCTGTTCCACGGCCATAGAGTATCAACTTGATACTCACCATACATCATCCTGATGTACACATGATCATCATCACTGCATCATCCTGATGCATGTCATCTGGAGAAACATCCTGAAGCTCGTCATCCATGATCATCCTGATCATACAATGCATCTATCTAATGCATACCAAGTATCTACCTGATACATATCACCATACATGATCCACTTGATATATATCAACATATATGATCTACCTGATCATACATAGTATCCACCTGATACATATACAGATACATGGTCCAATCATCCAACATGATGCATATACAAATACATATAAATGATATAACTGATCATATCCAACATCCAACATGATGCGTACATACATATACATATAAATGATCTAACTGATCATATCCAGCATCCAACATGATGCATACATACATATACATATAAATGATCCAACTGATCATATCCAACATCCAACATGATGCGTACACACATATACATAGCGGTAACTGGAGCATCGTCTTGATGCTCATTATCCAGCGCTTACATCCACAGCCATGTGAAGGATCCTCCTTCTAACATGCTTGGAATGGCTTCTACAAATGTGTCCATCACTTCTTCCTCGAAGTGTCATCAATCTGAAGAACACCAAGCCTCTCTTTGAAGTACTCGAACTTCACTCCGGCTAGTGGTTTCGTCAGCACATCTGCAATCTACTCGTCCGTCGCAACATACAGGAGCTTCATTGCTCCTCTCTGCACCATATCCCTGATATAGTGATATTTGATCTCTATGTGTTTCGACCTATCGTGAAACACTGGGTTCTCAAAAAGCTTCACACAACTCTGGTTATCACAGAAGATACCAGTAGCATCCAACGGGAGATCAAATAACTCAGACAGTAGCTTCTGAAGCCATACTACCTCACAACTAGCCGAATAGGCTGCAACATACTCTGCCTCAGCTATACTCAGTGCTACACAGGACTGCTTCTTGCTAAACCAAGAGATCACACCTGATCCCATACTGAAGCAGCACCCAGATGTGCTCTTCCTATCTGCAACACTGCCTGCCCAATCTGAATCAACATAACCCTGCAGGTTAAACTTTTGATTCGCTACATACTTGAGTCCATAATCAACTGTACCCTTTAGGTACCTCAGAATATGCTTTGCAGCAACCAGGTGAACACTCCTCGGATCCATCAGGAATTGGCTCAATGTGTTCACCGCAAAAAAAATATCTGGTCTCGTGTTCGTTAGGTACATCAATGACCCAATCATTTGACGATACATAGAGACATCAACCGGCTCAGATGAAGCATCACATAGAAGCTTTAGATTCAATGCCATAGGTGTGGCCATGGCCTTGCAATCCATCATCCCAAACCTATTCAAGATATCTATTGTATACTTCCCTTGTCCAAAGAAGATCCCATCTGCACTCTGCCACACCTCCATACCTAGAAAATAGTGCATCATCCCCAAGTCCTTCATATCAAACTTGATAGCAAGCTTCCTCTTTGTATCAGCAATCAATCTGTCATCTCCTGTTACAAATAGGTCATCTGCATACAGGAGTAGAATCACAGGATTTCATTCCTCAACCTTGAAGTAAAGGTTGGAATCCGCTTTACTCTTGGTAAAGCCCAAACTAGTGTTAAATTTTGAGCATTAATTCACAATACTCTAGGATATTCATTGAGAGAATAACATATATAGTATATCAATGCATAACAATCACAATAAGCATGACAAGCATCACAAGAATCAGAAGCATGAGAGATAAGAGACACAGAGTTTCCGTGGGGAAAACCCTAAGGTGAAAAACCCCACAACTTCCTCAGAGATAGAGAGAGCAATGGCTCAATCAAAGTACAACCAAAATACACTGAGATAGGCTCATAGTAGTAGATGATCCTCCTCCTCACTAGTGTGCCACTTTCTGAGTGAGAGAGATATGACTTTCCGAATGATCTAAATAGAGATCACCTGATCTCTATTTATACTAACCTGTTTTCCCAGTGACCTTATGGGGCCGACTTGTCTAGCTAGGTACATCCACATTATAATATATATATTTCAGGGCCGACCCCACACATGGTGGTCTAATAACCCATTGGTAAGTACACACACTTGCGACACTTGTCAATCCACATGACGACACTTCCTTATATAGGAATAACACATCTCTAATAAGGTTGCAATAAATATATATGAAATACATAGATGAAATACATTCCGAAGTTACATATACATCAACAACTAGATAGGAAATTGTCCATCCTACCATACCAAGTCCTAGGAGATTGCTTCAAGCCATACAAGGCTTTCTTCAATCTGCACACATATGACTCCCTGTCATGTGTTTCAAAACCGAGTGGCTGCTCCACATACACTTCCTCTTCAACTACACCATTCAAGAAGGCAGTCTTGACATCCATCTAGTATATCTTCCATTTCATTGCTGCAGCCAGAGCAAGTACTGTTCTGATGGAAGTGTACCTGGCTACAAGAGCAAAAGTTTCTTCATAATCTATTCCCTCTTTCTGGGAGAAGCCACAAGCTACGAGCCTTGCCTTGTATTTCTCTATGCTGCCATCTGCAGCATGCTTTATATTTTAGATCCATTTGGAAGTCACAACAGACTTCCCTTCAGGTCTTGGGACAACATCCCAAATATCATTCTTCATTATTGATTGGTATTCCTCGACCATGGCATCCTTCCATTCTTTCTTTTCCGCTGCTTCTTCATAACTGGAAGGTTATTTGTTCAAGATATCACAGAGTAAAGCAACATAGATGGTATGTGATCTAGTTTTCTTCTTTGCTCTGTGTTCTTCTTCTGGAATGCCATATCTTTTTGCATCTTGAATGAGCTATCTAGCCCATGCAGGTTTCCTTTCGAGAGAGTTATTCTCACGGGGTGGATCTACAGGTTCTTGCGGATCTTCAATTTCACGATCTGCTTCTGAAATTGCTTCAGTCATAGTAGTGTCTTGAAATCTAGTTTCCTTAGGTTCTTCATAATCTTCAACAAGTGTCTTTCTTGATTTGATGAATGCTGAATTTTCATCAAATGTTACATCCCCGCTGACATCAATTTTCTTGAACCCTGGGAAGTATATTTTGTAATCCTTCGAGATTTCATTGTAACCCACAAAGATACCCTTCTTTCCTGAAGGATCTAGCTTGGTCCTCTTTTACTTTAGGACATGAGTGTATACTAGACAACCAAATATTCTGAGATGGTTGACTTCAGGTTTCTTACCAGATAAGACCTCTTCAAGTGTCTTGTTGTCCAATATCTTGTGGGGTGTTCTATTTTGCACATATACAACTGTTCTAGCTGCTTATGCCCATAGATGCATAGGTAGATCCTGGTCATGCGGCATTGCCCTTGCTGCTTCCATGATTGTTCTATTCTTTCTTTCTGCAACTCCATTTTGTTGTGGATTGTAAGGAGCAGTCAACTCCCTCTTAATCTCCGAATCACTGCATAGCTTCTTGAAGTCACCTGAGGTGAATTCTCCACCATTGTCGGATCTAAATGTTTTGATCTTTTTATCAGTTTGGTTCTCCATCAAGGTTTTGAATTCCTTGAACTTATCAAATACTTCATCTTTGTTCTTCAAGAAGTAAACCCAAGTCTTCCTGGAGAAGCCATCAATGAAAGAGACATAGTAAACATACCCACTCAGAGAACTGGATGACATAGGACCGCATACATCGGAGTGGATGATTTCCAAGATACCTTTTGCCTTGCTTTCACTGCTTGGAAATGCCTTCTTAATGTTCTTTCCTTTTGCACATCCTTTGCAAACACCTTCATGCTTGGTCTTAATTTCAAAAAGACCCTCTATAGCCTTACTTGCAATTGGTAATGCTCTGTAGTGCATATGTGCAAGTCTTCTATGCCAAAGTTCACTTGGCTCCATGGAATCATGTACCATGGCATGTTCAGGTTGTCCCTTCAATTTATACAAACCTCCCTCTTGTTCTCCAATCACCACTGCATCATCAATAGTTTTACCCTTTGGCCACATTAGGACTTGGCCATCTACAAATGCAACCCTCATGCCTTTTGCATCCAATGCAGAGATGGAGAGAAGATTCTTCTTGATCCCAAGTAC
Organism: Larix kaempferi; assembly: GCA_027924585.1. Classification (NCBI taxonomy): domain Eukaryota; kingdom Viridiplantae; phylum Streptophyta; class Pinopsida; order Pinales; family Pinaceae; genus Larix; species Larix kaempferi. Next base: position 4,522,591 of record BSBM01000123.1, read on the forward strand.
ATAAAGAACTTCTTTCATCTTCAAAGACTTTCTAGAATCTAGGTTGTAGGAGGCTTCACCACTTCCTTTGATAGGGTATTGATAATCATCACCAAGTTTCACCTTATGGGGTGATTCATGTTCAAATAGGTTTACAAAAGATTCTTTAAACCCAGTCATGTGTTTGGAAGCGCCACTGTCAATAAGCCAATCATTACAACCATGAGAGATAGTACCTGTGAGAGCAGAGATTAGAACATACTCTTCTTCACTTGATGAGTCATCATCACTTTCTGCCTAGCCTTCTTCTTTGGAGGTTCATCATCCTCGACAGCATGAGCATGGTACCTTCTTTTGTTTCCCTTCTTCTTGTTGAAGTTGTTGTTGTTATCCCTTTTTTTCTTGGGACAATCTAAAGCAAAGTGACCTTTCTCATTGCATGTGAAACATCTTAGATCCTTCTTATTCTTTTGTTGGTTGTGATAGGATCTCTTGTAATGAGAGTGCTCCTTCTTGGGCTTGCTTCTTTTGATGTGAGTTGTGAGAGCTTGATTTTCACCTCCCATCTTTTCTTCTCGAGCTATAAGCCTATCTTCTTCTTGAAAGCATTCCTCCCACAATTTACTGAAGGAGATCAATTTCTTTCTTGCACAGATTCCTTAAATAAAGGAGTCCCATGACCTAGGTAGGCCATTCAGAGTGGCCATAACAACTTCACCATTGTCCACTACTTCATCCACAGCTTCAAGTTGTTCCTTGATCTGAGAGATCTTGGATAAGTAAGATTGAATGGTCTCTCCATTCAACATCTTGACCCCTTTCAATTGATTCCGCAGAGTCATCTTCCGATTTATGTTCTTCCCTTCAAATAACTTGGTCAGGGAGTCAAACATATCATTGGGTGTCTTTAGAGATGACACATGTGGTATGAGATGGTCTTTGATAGAATCAGCAATGATTCTCTTTTCCTTGACCAAGTTCTTCTTATGCAATACCTTAGCCTCTTCATCCTCTGGGATAGGGACCTCAGAGCTGATGTAGGAGTCCAATTCATTTTCTTCCAAGATTAACCCAATCCTATACTTCTAGGCTCGGAATTTATCATCCCCTTCAAGCGTATCCTCAAGCTTGGTGTGGTGAGACATCTTAAAGAGTACTTCAAATGGAAATAAAAAGATTTAGGTCTTACCACTTGCTTTGTTGAAAACTGGATCTGGTCCCGGATTAGGGTTTGTTGGAAAAACCCTAAAAATTCAAAATGTGAATTTCAACTTTCTAAGAGGATAGAGAGATGCGCGTTGATGAGCTGATCAGTATGGTGTATTCAGAATTTGAGCTCTGCAAAGCTTCACCCTTCAGAAATGTCTTTTAGTCTTCCTGGGTTCACTGAGGAGGACCCTGAATTGGGGTTTGAGTTTCCCAGAGATTTACTCAGCCAAAAATCTCGATCCAAAGCTCTAAACTTTGATTTTTTCAAGGAGCTTCCAGCTATGTCTTCAGATTTCAGAAATTCCTATTTTTGTGGAAACCCTAATTTTTAGGGCCAAATCTGAAAATGCTTAGAATTGAATTCTGATTGGACAGGTAGATTCTCGTTGATGCGTATAGTCAATATACTATACTTCTTTTCCAAAATCTGTGGAGAGAAACCCAATAAACAAGAAACCCTAGTTTTCGTCACTGCACAATGTCTTTTTCTCAGGTTAGCTCTGATACCAGGTTAAATTTTGAGCATTAATTCAATATACTCTAGGATCTTTACTGAGAGAACAACATGTATAGTATATCAATGCATATCAATCATAACAAGCATGTCAATCATCACAAGAATCAAAGGCATGAGAGACAATAGACACACAGAGTTTTCGTGGGGAAAACCCTAAGGTGAAAAACCCCACAACTTCCTCAGAGATAGATAGAGCAATAGCTCAACCAAAGTACAAGAGATAGACTCCTCTTAGCAGCTGAACCTCCTCCTCACAAGTGCGCCACTTTCCGAGTGAAGGAAGAATGAGTTTCTGAGTGATCCAAATAGAGATCTCCCGATCTCTATTTATACTTGTTTTGTTTTCCCAATAACCTTATGGGGCTGACTTGTCTAGCTAGGTACAATAACCACATATTGCATAAATCCGGTCCGACCCCTTACAAGGTGGTCTAATAATCCATCAACAAGTTAACACACTTGCGACACTTGTCAATACAAATGACAACACTTCCTTATAGAGGAATAACACATCTCTATAATGGTACAATAAATATATAACTGAAATACATTCCGAAGTTACATATACATCAACATTGGCTTGGCTGAGACGTGGAATATACTTGGTTATGTGTGATTTTTTTGTTCCCTTTTCCTTGTGGAAATCATGCCCATCTCAAGCGTGGAAGCTATGTTGAGAGATTGATGATCAGAATTAGCCTATGGTTGGGTGGAATGTTGCACTTGCATAGCTAGTTGCTCGGGACAACTTCATTTCAAGATAATTACCCTCTTGTATTTAATTATGCAATGTCTTTAATTGGTGCAGCTAAAATTATGTTGGTAATTGGATGCTAGATGTGTGTAGTAGAGTTTATTTCTATTGTGTTTATTTGGATTATGCATCTGCACACTTGTTTCATTTGTTATGAATTTGTAAAATGATGATGAGGCTAAATTTGGAAGCCTCAATTTAGTTCATGTTCCCTTCCTTAAGTCGAATTGATGGAAGAGGACGTGACAGTGTGGTATCAGAGCTATAGGTTGAACCATCGAGCCTGAATGGTCTTAATCACGCGACTTGAAGTGTTGAGTTTGTTCCTTGATCGCTATTGTTATTTTGAAAATGTTTAGTTTTCAACCGAAGTGTATCGATGATCTTCATAGAGTTTTGTTGAATTTTGTGTGTCAACAGGTTTGGATGAGTTCAGTCGATGTACATTTTGGCGAATTTGGATAATTTATGCCAATGCATTTCAGAGAGTTTAAGTGAGTTACTACCAATGCATTCCGGCGAAGTCCAGTGAGTTGCGTCGAAGCGTTTCGACGAGTTTCGCAAAGTTCCTCCGGTGACATTTCGATGAGTTTCAAGAAGTTCCTTCAATGACATTTCAGTGAGTTTTGTGAAGTTCCTCTGGTGGCATTTAGGTTAGTTTCGCAAAGTTCCTCTAATGACATTTCGGCGAGTTTCACGAAGTTCCTCCAATGACATTTTGGTGAGTTTTGCAAAGTTCCTCTAATGGCATTTCGGCAAGTTTCATGAAGTTCCTCCAACGGTATTCCCGCGAGTTTCACGAAGTTCCTCCGATGGCATTTCAGTGAGATTTCAGAAGTTTGCCGATAAGCATTTCTGTGAGATTTAAGAAGTCACAGATAAGCATTTTAGTGAGTTTCGTGAAGTTCCGCTGACACGTTTCGGTGAAGTTGGAGAAAATTTGTCGACGCGTTTCGAAAAATTTTGCTGACAAGTGTTTCGGCAAAGTTTTGAAAAATTCATCGATGTGTTTCAGCAAAGTTTTGAGAAACCCACTGATGTGTTTCGACGAATTTTGAAAGGTTCGTTGATGGGGTGTTTTGGTGAGTTTTGGGATGTTTGTCAAAACGGTGTTTCGGTGAGTTTTGAGAAATCCCCTGATGAGTGTCGCAGCACTTGGAAAAAAGGATTGATGTATCGACAGACTTTGAGAAGTCCGCCAAAACAAAGAAGAACTTTGTAAATTCCGTCAAAACACAAAATTTGGGAAATTTTGCAGGTGAATGTCCACGGTGAATTTTAGGTGCCAAAAATCGAAAAATGGCATTGAACTTATGTGCCATATTGTACAAGGGGGCAAGCGCCCTTGACCCCCGTCGTCCCCTTGAGACATCATCGATTTTGAGAAATTCCTATGGTGATGACAGGACTCGTAGAAATGGAAATGTTGCACTATAATAGCAGTCCCAAGGACAATTGGGCAAGTTGTGGATTATAAAAGGGTGATTCAGATGTTTATGTAATTTGACAGAAATTGGCAATTTTGAAGGGCTGTATTTTTTTGCTCAATAATCAGAAATGGACATACTTATAGTCATTGGAAAGATTATCCAGAGGAGAATAAAAATAGAATATTCTTATTTTGAAACATGTTTCTAGTTGTTTCAGAAGGAATGTACAACAAATCCTCTAGGATTGATTGAGCAATAACATTCTCAATGTGGGTGACTTTCAATGTAACCCAAAACTTTGGGAAAAATCAGTATAATGGTATAAGAGTGTACCAGAGATGAAGTGACTCAAAGTGAGTAAATATTATGATACCCATACCATGGTAATAATGGTCCCACAATAAAGTGTAGGCACAGCTGGAATCATGGTAAAATTTCTTGTTAGCTAAAAGTGTGAAAGAATTGAACCAAGTCAGGTTGGAAGCTTGGTAAAATGACAATACCATTAATGAGCAAGGATACTCAATTGCGAGTATTATTGTAATTTATGTTAACATGTGGGAAAATAGGTTGAATGGATAAGAATAAACTCTTGTAGATTGAATTTTATAAACACTGATGATGGAAGAAGGGAACTAAGAAGAAGTGATGGTTTCTTATCCAGGATGCATGCAATGCATTCTCTATGTTCAAAATGTGTAATTTGAATTGCAATCAAGAGACATGGGAGCTCTTTATTATTGGAAATGGATATTGTATTCCATAAGAGAATGCTAAGCAAGGTATGGAATACACCAGCAGGTAAAATACATGCAACTTGTAAAGGTGATAGGTGAATCATCCTTGTGGTCAAGTGATTGCATGCTAAGTGACTAAATATGAGCCAACAACTTATGAGTAAGTAATGAGAATGGGTAAGAAAAAATTTATTTATTCAGAAGTTGTCACTGATAGAATAAAACATTCTAGTATGTGGACCTATCATGTGGTTCATGATAGTGACAGAGTGACCATGCAAAGGCTATCAATTAAGGAATGAGGCATTCCCATGTATGAATCAAGTATGTGGTTCATAATTGTGGCAAATATTTCCATGAGGAAGGAGAGAAAGTCTCATAGTTGAATGAGGTGCAAAGGCATATAATGGACCTTGAAAAGACTCCTTATGGAGTTGGAATTTAATCAATTGCAGCGTTGATAAGTCTTAGGAAGTCCAAGAAAGGTCAAGTTGGACTTGGCCATAATTTCTTAAAGAAATTGGAGCGGTAAGGCAATGTGAACATAGTGCAATAAGAACTGTTGTATTGACCAAGGAAAGCTACATAGGATCGATAAAATAGTTACAAAAGAAATTGGAGAATAATATTCATAAGGAAATGTTGATAAAGAGGGAAATTTCTCACCTTAAACTATTTATGTTTATACCATAAGAATTGCATGATTGGAAAGTAGCAAGTACAAATGTTATACACGTGTATACGTATTGAATTGTTGCTTGGTGAGAAGATCATAGCTAATAATTCCTTGTGTGCTGGTAGAGAGGCCATGAAATTGGATCAACTATGATGTGGAATAGAAATTCCATGCTATGATGATGAATTGGAAAGAGAGAATTCCTTGACTCTTATCTTGTTGTTACATTTATATATTATAAGTTGTATATACTGAAATTTTGGCATATGAATGCTGGAAATGAAAAGTGATTAGATAGTTGAAATACATATGCACTAGTGGTCATATTAAGAGATAATGGACATTGCATGTGAACTTGCTTATTCATGCATATGATATTTCATATTGGTAAAAGTAGTGAGATTTTACATATGCAATGAGCCACTAATGACATTTGTTGTGGTTGATGATGATTGTCTAACGAGAGATGGTTGAATATGTTGGTGATGCTATTGCATGTGACCAATGTCCTTGTGAAGAAAAGATGAGGCAATAAATCTATGATCAATAGGTTGGTGGAAGGATTGTGTAACCCTTTGTAAGAGACCAACTGATCAGGTAGCATCAAAGATGTTAACGGAATCCATGTAAATAATTGTTTATTTATGTTGATTGCAAGAGTACTGAAATGGGATTTGGGTAAGAATCCCTTCATCCATATTTTAATCATCATAAAATGGTATGCATGTGATATTGAAGGAATTTATGTGAATGGAATTCCACCAAGATAGTTGATTATATGTTATATTCTTTGCATGTGTGTGGGGGGGCAGGGGGTGCACATTTGACCATGCAGTGGTCAATCCCCTCCATCTAGTGCTCTGTCGTATGTGTTGAGCGTTGCGTGTAGCATTGGCTCAAGGGGGTTAAGAGGGGGGGGAGTGTCGACGCCATCCCCATTCTATGAAGTGGATGACATAAATGGCCTAATGAGCATTTTTTCTCCTGCGAGCGTAGCGAGCACCAAATTTTTTTGGGTTATTTTCGGTTATTTTTGGGAATTTTCTAAAAATGTGTAATTTAACCCCAGTTAAGGGATTGGGGTCTATTTTCTAATCAGGGTTAACGTATTAGGGTATTGGATGCTATGGAATACCTATATTATATTGTGAGTGATTCATAATGAGAATGAGAAAATAAGAGATGAGGCTCTAAGTTTTGCTAGTTTTCCCGATTAAGGGTTTCCAGGGTAAATCTCTGTGTATTATGTGTGAATGATGTGGTGTAATCTATGTTTTACTTAAAATAATTTGTATGATTTGCTCGTCTGCACAGGTTTAAAAATTACAAGGATGGTGAGGAGTGGGGTAGTAAGGGTAAGGAACCTTATACCCTGTGATTGTTTAAAAATTAGAATTCATTCATATGGAAAATAAAAATAGCATTGCTTGTGTGAGACCATGAGGATATTGAGTAGTGAAGCCTATAGTGTTTCACAAGTACCCCATGAACTCCCTATTAGTGTTAATCTAGGATGAAACCTCTTTTCCAACATGCAGGGAGTGAGTGAGCTCCCAATGTTTTGTTCAGGTGAAGAAGGAAGGCACCAGATAGTTAACCAAGTGATTGGGGAAGATGGTTGGGTGTTGTGTCGAAGCATTCGTTAGGATTTCCAACATATCCTGGGACACATGTGTAGGAACATAAATGTTCTAGAGCAATGTTGGAGTGCATCGAGTGCATGAGCATAAGTGAATTATGTACATTGAATTAATTATTGGGATGAGGTTCCATGTGATCCTAAGAGACTGTTAAGTAGCGAAGGGAGTATATTAACATGTGATATGCCAGTGTGAGTCTAATAACATGACATTATGGTATTCATGAATCAATGCAAGGGTGCATTGCATGAATGTGCATTAAAATATTATGAAAATATTGTTGACTATGCCTACATATGTGTGGGTACATATGTTAAGATGCATTGCGTGAATGCATGATTGTAATATATTGATTTCATTAATAACTGGAATGATAAAGTTTTAGGCAATCCTAAGATCATTTCATGAGGTGCTATGGATGCAGGAGGAAGACTTGCACGAAGAAGGTAGTCATGTTTGATGGGCTAACAAGATGCTTTGTTGGAAGGACAGAATTGCATGAAAGGATATGATTGTGTAATCATGAATATTGAAAGTTTTACTTGATTGCATAGTTAATGTGATTGTTTCTTGTAATTTTATGGTGATAACGATGCATATAAAGTGAATGTATTTAATTTCCTTTAAGATATTAACAATTGATAGTGTTTGAACTATTGAGTGTTATAATTCTGAGATCACTTCAGTGACTATTGTAAATACTGCAATGAAAATATTATTTGCACGAATACTCACAAAGTGTTTGGTTGGTTGAAAATTTCATATTACAAGTAGAATTGCCTTGTGTATGGAAATGTGGGTAAGTCCATAATAAAGATTGGAAGCTACCATGTGCAAAATACAAACATTATGAGAAGGATCTCATGGTTGCAAAATATGGTTTCTATATGAAACATATTTGAAATTTTTTTATTTAAATTTATGAGAAGGATCTCATGGTTGCAAAATTTGATTTTTATAGGTAACATATTTGTAAATTTCAGATTTGAAATTTGTGCTAATGATTGTATGGCTGATCTAGAATTGTGTCAAAGGACATGTTGTAGGTGGATGTCTATGTTATGGAAGAAAGTGTAAATCCATAAGGGACAGAGTGATACCACTTACAAGAGTCAACCAATATGAGAATGGTCTCATGGTTAAACAAATCTAATTGTTGTAGGAGATAGAATTGTAAATTCATATTTGAATTTGATTATTAATGTTATTGATTATTTGGATGGTTTTCAAGAGGACACATTGTAGGAAGACCATGTGTTGTGACCTGCAAGATCCAAACATCATGAGAAGGACCTCATGTTTGAAAAAATCTAGTTTCTATATAAAACATATTGAAATTTTTTATTGAAATTCATGAGGAGGGCTTCATGTTTGAAAAATATTGTTTCTGTATGAAACTAATTTGAGATTTCTGATTGAAATTATTTTGATGTCATCTCATGGTAATTGTATGTGTCTAATATAGGTGAGATGATAGATATGTCTAGAAAGGACAGATAAAGGTTGTTGAAAGCTAGGGGAGAATGCTACTATGATGACACCGGAACCCTATGATATGGCTGATCGCCGCGATCTATGCCATGTTAAGGGTTGCTAGTGGAATTCCCTAGCAATAAATCATATGAGTCGATGCTCTTCTTGTGAAAGAAATCTTGGGCAAATGATGGATCTCTCGAGGGAACCATGGAACGATGAAGGGGATGCCTAAGCCTAAATGGTGAGTGACTACAAAGAAGAGTCAACTTGAATGAATATAAGCGAGAGACTCATGTTATGTGCTAGCTGAGATCAAGAAGGAATTAGAGGTATACCTAGATACCTTGGGTGTGTTAGATAAGATAGTAAGATAAATCTCACGCATGGAAACCATATGGAGCAAAAATATGTTCATACAAATAAGTATTGGGCTTATTGCATATTGTATCTGGTGTTATGAATATACATATGCTTCAGTTATAAAACTTGAATCTTTGCTAATAGATCAAATGTTGCTTAAAATGGTTATGCAAAGCATGTTTTCCCTTTGATGAAGGTAATAGGTATGCAAAGAAATTCCAAAGTCCTTGGAAGTGTCCCAAGGTAGTGCAAAGGAATTTTGAGCATTATTGTCCAAGATAGCTAGTAGCAAGACAAAGTGGCCTTGAAGAAGAAGGAATTGTAGTTGCAGTTGAAAAGAAGGACAAGGAACTTTGTTGAAAATAAAGAGTGCACTGAGGACAGTGCTAATTTAAGGGGGAGGGGAATGTAATACCTTGATTTTGACCCCATTTCATTAAACATGTAAATGATGTAATATCGTTATAAAATCATCGTGAGGAGCTCAAGGCCAAGGCCCCACCATCGATTTATCGATCTTGAATCAGCAATTAAAAATCGATGCATGTGGATCACGTGCTAGCCTGGCACGATGGAAATCGTAAATATGATGTAATTGTATTTTAATAAAAATACCCACGACTAGTTATGCAAGGCAATAAGAGTATGGGGGCATGATTTTTACAAGGAATAGGAAGGGAAATATTCAAACCCTTGAAGCCAATAATTTTAATCCAAGTTTCAATGAGAGAACACATGAACCAACAACTACCTATGTTGACTTATGCACCCAATCATTTAATTCTTCCAAGAGGTGGCTGAAGCAGTTATTGTTTTGGGAAATGGAGAGTATGGATATCCAATTTCGTGTATGGGCAAGCCACAATTTTTGGAAAATCTTGTTTTTCTAGCAAAGACCCATGAAATTTATTACATTCCATTCATTCATCCAGGATTTTTTCTCTCTCACGCAGTGCTTGCTTATTGGGTGTTTTCCTCCATGAATTTACTAAGTTTTCCTTCATTTTCTAGCTGAGAAAGTCATTTTTGGTGTTGCGGAATGGCGGGGAAGGAGAGAAATCGAGTTGGGGTTTTATGAGATATGTTTTTGCTATTCAATTGCTTGTGTATCTATTGGGAATTCGAATTGTAGCTTCCAATTGTTGTTTCCCCTCTCAAAAAATTGTTTTGGGTATGCCCATGTTTTGGAACACTCATGGAAATTGTGTTTTGTGAATCCCATAGCTAAAACATTTTTCTATGCCCAACAATTGTGCCTTTCTATGTGTGTGGGATATTTCTATGGTTTGGGTTATGCACCTCCCTTGTTTTGGCTTGAACTTGTGTGTAAGCAACCAGGAGTAGACAAGGATTTGGAATTGGCTTGATAAACCTAGTGAAGGGTGTAACCTCACTAAAGATGATAGGGCTTTGGCTACTTTTCTATGCACACCATGAATAACACTAGAAGGGAAGGCGTGGCATGAGGAACTGTGGAGAAATGAAGGGGTTACCTTCCTGGTATTGGGTGTGTAGGTATTGTGGGTGCCAATATATCTAAATCTTGTAGAGGTAGCGATAGCTCTATGGTTGAGCTCACTAGCTTAGCAATTCCTTCCTTTCTAGTGCCTTGACATCTTGATAACCTAGTTGTGGATTGGCTTGGTTGAGATGTGGTATATACTTTACTATGTGTGAGTTTGTTGTTCCGGTTTCCTTGTGGAAATCATGCCCAGCTCGAGGGTGGCAGCTGTGTAGAGAGATTGATGAGCACAACTGCCCTATGGTTGGGTGGAATGTTGCATTTGCATACCCAGTTGCTCGAGACAGCTTCATTTCATGATAAGTATTCTCTTGTATTTAATTATGCAATGTCTTTAATTGATGCTTGTTATAATTATGTTGGTAATTGCATGCTAGATGTGTGTAGTAGAGTTTATTTCTATTGTGTTTATTTGAATTATGCATCTGCACAGATGTTTCATTTGTTATGAATTCATAAAATTATGATGGGGTTAAATTTGGAAGCCCAAATTTAGTTCATGTTCCATCCCTTAAGTCAGATTGATGGAAGGGTATGTTACAAAAACTCTAACATAAAGAGAACTATGGACCTACTATACTTTGTTGATGTATATGTAACTTCGGAATGTATTTCATCAGTATTTTATATGTATATTTATTGTACCCTTATAAGAGATGTGTTATTCCTCTATAAGGAAGTGTCGTCATGTGGATTGACAAGTGTCGCAAGTGTGTGTACTTGCCGATGGGTTATTAGACCACCTTATGGGGTCGGCCCTAATTAATATATAATATAATGTGGATGTACTCAAGTAGACAAGTCGGCCCCAGTAGGTCACTGGGCAAAAAGGTGAGTATAAATAGAGATAGGAGATCTCTATTTTACTCACTCGGAAAAGCATCTATCTCTCTCTCTGAAAAGTGGCGCACTAGTGAGGAGGAGGAGGATCATCTGCTAGGAGACTATCTCTGTATTATTTGGTTGTATTTTGGTTGAGCCATTGCTCTCTCTATCTCTGAGGAAGTTGTGGGGTTTTTCACCTTAGGGTTTTCCCCACGGAAACTCTGTGTCTCTTGTCTCTATGCTTTTGATTCTTGTGATGCTTGTCATATTATAATTGTCATGCATTGATATACTGTAGATGTTATTCTCTCAGCAAAGATCCTATAGTATTGTGATTTAATACTAAAAATTTAACATGGTATCAGAGCTTAACTGAGAAGAAGACATTTTGCAGTGACGGAAGCTTGTATTGCTTGTTTATTGGGTTTCTCTCCACAGATTTTTGAAATTCAGTATAGTAGATTGGATCTACTCATCAAGGCGCATCTTTCTGTCCAATCAGATTTCAGTTCCGAGCATTTTCAGTTTTGGCCCTAAAAATTAGGGTTTCCACAAAAATAGGAATTTCTGGAAACTGAATGTACAGCTGGAAGCTCCTTGCAAAAATCGAAGGTTTGAGCTTTGGATCGAGATTTTTGGCTGGGTAGATCTCCGGGAAACTCAAACCCTAATTCAGGGCTCTCCCCAGTGAACCCGGGAGGACAAAAAGGCAATTTTGAAGGGCAAGACTTTGCTGATCTCAAATTCTGAATGTACTAGGCTAATCAGCTCTCCAAGGCGCATCTTTCTATCCTTTCGGAATTTTGAAATTCACATTTTGAATTTTTAGGGTTTCTCTGACAAACCCCAATCCGGGACCAGATCCAGTTTTCAGCACTTCAAGTGGTAAGTTCTAAATCTTTTCTATTTCCATTTGAAGTACTCTTAAAGATGTCTCTTCACACCAAGCTTGAGGATAAGCTTGAAGGGGCTGATAACTTCCGAGCCTGGAAGTATAGGATTGGGCTAATCCTGGAAGAGAATGAGTTGGACTCATATGTGAAAGAAGACATCCCTATCCCAGAGGATGAAGAGGCCAAGGTATTGCACAAGAAGAACTTGGTTAAGGCAAAGAGAATCATTGCTGATTCTATCAAAGACCATCTCATACCCCATGTGTCTTCTCCCAAGACACCCAAAGAGATGTTTGAATCCTTGACCAAGCTATTTGAAGGAAAGAACATAAATCGGAAGATGACCCTGCGGAACCAATTGAAAGCAGTGAAGTTTCAGAATGGAGAAACCATTCAATCCTACTTTTCAAGGGTCTCTCAGATCAAGGAACAATTAGAAGCAGTAGATGAAATGGTGGAGAATGGTGAAGTGGTGATGACCACTCTAAATGGCCTACCCAGGTCATGGGATTCCTTTATCCAAGGAATTTGTGCAAGGAAGAAGTTGATCTCCTTCAGTAGACTTCGGGAAGAATGTTCTCAAGAAGAAGCTAGACTTATAGCTCGTGAGGAAAAGATGGGAGGAGAAGATCAAGCTCTTGCAGCTCACACCAAAAGAAGCAAAACCAAGAAGGATCACCCTCGCCACAATAGATCCTATCAAAAGAATAAGAAAGACCTAAGATGCTTCACATGCAATGAGAAGGGTCACTTTGCTTCAGATTGTCCTAAGAACAAAAGGGATAATAACAAAAATCCTAGTAAGAAGAAGAAGGGCAGCAAAAGAAGGTTTCATGCTCATGCTGCTGAAGATGATGAACCCCCAAAGAAGAAGGCTAAGGCAGAAAGTAGTAGTGATGATGATTCATCAAGTGAAGAAGAGTATGTTCTGATTTCTGCACTCACTGGTACCATCTCCCATGGTTGTAATGATTGGTTGATTGATAGTGGGGCTTCCAAACACATGACTGGGTTCAAGGAATCTTTTGTGAACCTTTCTGAACACGAATCACCCCATAAGGTGAAACTTGGGGATGATTATCAATACCCAATCAAAGGAAGTGGTGAAGCTTCTTACAACCTAGATTCTGGAAAATCTCTGAAGATGAAGGAAGTCCTCTATGTACCTGGACTCAAGAAGAACTTACTCTCCATCTCTGCTTTAGATGCAAAAGGTATGAGGGTTGCATTTGTTGATGGCCAAGTACTAATGTGGCCAAAGGGAAAGACCATGGATGATGCGGTAGTGATTGGAGAGCAAGAGGGAGGCTTGTATAAATTAAAGGGTCAACCTGAACATGCCATGGTACATGAATCCATGGAGCCAAGTGAACTTTGGCATAGAAGACTTGCTCACATGCACTATAGAGCACTTCCAATTGCAAGCAAGGCTGTAGAGGGTCTTCCTGAAATCAAGACCAAACATGAAGGTGTTTGCAAAGGATGTGCAAAAGGTAAGAACATTAAGAAGGCTTTCCCAAGCAGTGAAAGCAAGGCAAAAGATATTCTAGAAATCATCCACTCAGATGTATGTGGCCCTATGTCATCCAGCTCCCTGAGTGGATATGTTTACTATGTATCATTTATTGATGACTTCTCCAGGAAGACTTGGGTATACTTCTTGAAGGGAAAAGATGAGGTGTTTGATAAATTCAAGGAATTCAAAACATTCGATGGAGAATCAAACTGACAAGAAAATCAAAACATTCAGATCTGACAATGGTGGAGAATTCACCTCAAATGACTTCAAGAAGCTTTGCAGTGATTCAGGGATTAAGAGGGAGTTGACTGCTCCATATAATCCTCAACAGAATGGAGTTGCAGAAAGGAAGAACAGAACTATCATGGAAGCAGCAAGGGCAATGTTGCATGACCAGGATCTTCCTATGCATCTTTGGGCAGAAGCAGCTAGAACAGCTGTATATGTGCAGAATAGAACACCCCACAAGATATTGGACAACAAGACACCAGAAGAAGTCTTTTCTGGTAAGAAACCTGAAGTCAGCCATCTCAGAATATTTGGTTGTCCAGTATACACTCATGTCCCAAAGGAGAAGAGGACTAAACTAGATCCTTCAGGAAAGAAGGGCATCTTTGTGGGTTATAGTGAAAGCTCGAAGGCTTACAGAATATATTTTCCAGGGTTCAAGAAGATTGATGTCAGCAGGGATGTAACATTTGATGAAAATTCAGCATTCATCAAATCAAGAAAGGCACCTATTGAAGTTTATGAAGAACCTAAGGAAACAAGATTTCAAGACACTACCATGACTGATGCAGTTCCAGAAACTGCTCGTGAGTTTGAAGATCCACAAGAACCTGTAGATCCACCTCGTGAGGATAACTCTCACAAGAGGAAACCTGTATGGGCTAGAGAGCTCATTCATGATGCAGAAAGATTTGGCATTCCAGAAGAAGAACACAGAGCAAAGAAGAGAACCAGATCACACACCAGTTATGTTGCTTTACTCTGTGACATCATGAACAAAGAGCCTTCCAGTTATGAAGAGGCAGCAGAAAAGAAAGAATGGAAGGATGCTATGGTTGAGGAATATCAATCAATTATGAAGAATGATGTTTGGGATGTTGTCCCAAGACCTAAAGGGAAGTCTGTTGTGACTTCCAAGTGGATGTACAAAATCAAGCATGCTGCAGATGGCAGTGTGGAAAAATATAAAGCAAGATTCGTAGCTCGTGGTTTCTCTCAGAAGGAAGGAATAGACTATGAAGAAACCTTTGCACCTGTACCCAGATATACTTCCATCAGAACAGTACTTGCCTTGGCCGCAGCAATGAAATGGAAGATACACCAGATGGATGTCAATACTGCTTTCCTGAACGGTGTAGTAGAAGAGGAAGTATATGTGGAACAGCCACTCGGCTTTGAAATACATGACAGGGAATCTTATGTATGCAGATTGAAGAAAGCCTTGTATGGCTTGAAGCAAGCTCCCAGAACCTGGTATGGTAGGATGGACAGTTTTCTATCTAGTTTGGGCTTTACCAAGAGTAAAGCGGATTCCAACCTTTACTACAAAGTTGAGGAAGGGAATCCTGTGATTCTACTACTATATGTGGATGACCTATTTGTGACAGGAGATGACAGACTGATTGCGGATACCAAGAGGAAGCTTGCATCTGAATTCGATATGAAAGACTTGGGAATGATGCACTATTTCCTAGGTATGGAGGTGTGGCAGAATGCAGGTGGGATCTTCCTTGGTCAAGGGAAGTACACAGTAGATATCCTGAAGAGATATGGGATGATGGATTGCAAGGCCATGGCCACACCTATGGCATCGAATCTGAAGCTTCTTTGTGATGCTTCATCTGAGCCAGTTGATGTTTCTATGTATCGTCAGATGATTGGGTCCTTGATGTACCTGACGAACACGAGACCAGACATTTGCTTTGTCGTGAACACATTGAGCCAGTTCCTGACGGATCCGAGGAGTGTTCACCTAGTTGCTGTAAAGCATGTTCTGAGGTACCTGAAGGGTACAGTGGATTATGGGCTCAGATA
The DNA here is from genome assembly GCA_027924585.1 of Larix kaempferi. Taxonomy (NCBI): domain Eukaryota; kingdom Viridiplantae; phylum Streptophyta; class Pinopsida; order Pinales; family Pinaceae; genus Larix; species Larix kaempferi. The sequence goes on from BSBM01000123.1 coordinate 4,538,171, forward strand.
TGAGGCGAATCAAAAGTTTAACCTGCATGGTTATGTTGATTCAGATTGGGCTGGCAGTGCTGCAGATAGGAAGAGCACATCTGGGTGTTGCTTCAGTATGGGATCAGGTGTGATCTCTTGGTTTAGCAGGAAGCAGTCCTGCGTAGCACTGAGTACAGCTGAGGCAGAGTATGTTGCAACCTGTTCAGCTAGTTGTGAGGCAGTATGGCTACGGAAGCTACTGTCTGAGTTATTTGATCTCCCGTTGGAGGCTACTGGTATCTTCTGTGATAACCAGAGTTGTGTGAAGCTGTCCGAGAACCCAGTGTTTCATGACAGGTCGAAACACATAGAGATCAAATATCACTATATCAGGGATATGGTGCAGAGAGAAGCTGTGAAGCTCCTGTATGTTGCGACGGACGAGCAGATTGCAGATGTGCTGACGAAGCCACTAGCCAGGGTGAAGTTCGAGTACTTCAGAGAGAGGCTTGGCGTTATTCAGATCGAGGACACTTCGAGGAAGAAGTGACGGACACATTTGCTGAAGCCATTCCAAGCATGTTGGAAGGAGGATCCTTCACATGGCTGTGGATGTAAGCGCTGGATGATGAGCATCAGAATGATGTTCTGGTTTCTGCTTGATATGATCAGTTGGATCATTTTATGTATGTATGTACGCATCATGTGGATGCTGGATATGATCAGTTGGATCATCTTATGTATGTATGTACGCATCATGTGGATGCTAGATATGATCAGTTGGATCATTTTATGTATGTATGTACGCATCATGTGGATGCTGGATATGATCAGTTGGATCATTTTATGTATGTATGTACGCATCATGTTGGATGCTGGATATGATCAGTTGGATCATTTTTATGTATGTATGTATGCATCATGTTGGATGCTTGGACCATGTATCTGTATATGTATCAGGTGGATACATTGTATGATCAGGTGGATCATGTATGGTGATATGTATCATGTATTTGTATTTGTATCAGGTGGATACATTGATGATCAGAAGGATCATGTATGATGATATGTATCAGGTAGATACTTGGTATGCATCAGGTAGATGCATTGATGATCAGGAGGATCATGTATGATGATATGTATCAGGTAGATACTTGGTATACATCAGGTAGATGCATTGATGATCAGGAGGATCATGTATGATGATATGTATCATGTATTTGTATCAGGTGGATACATTGATGATCAGGAGGATCATGTATGATACTTGGCATGCAGCAGGATGTTGCAGTGATGATCAGGATGATCATAGATGACGAGCTTCAGGATGTTGCTCCAGATGACATGCAGCAGGACGTTGCAGTGATGATGATCAGGATGATCATGGATACATCAGGATGATGTATGGTGAGTATCAGGTTGATACTCTGTGGCCGTGGATCAGGTTGTGCATATGAGCATGTAATTCGGTGCCCTGGGAGATTTGCAGATGGTCTTTCGAGGTTTTGCCTATGGCATGTAATTCGGTTCCCTGGGACATCTGGCAAATGCTCTTTCGAGGTTTTGCCATGACCACATGTAATTCGTTGCCCTGGGAGATCTGCAGATAGTCTTTCGAGGTTTTTCCTATGGCATGTAATTCGGTTCCCTGGGATATCTGGCAGATGCTCTTGCGAGGTTTTGTGGTGAGGTCACATGTAATTCGGTGCCCTGGGAGATCCTATAGGTAGAGCTGTGTGCTCGTAACAACCTGGGATACTCTTTCGAGGTTTTGTGACGCACGTAAAAGTCCTGAGGATTCCACAGTATGGCCAGTGATGATGAAGACCTGCAGGTGGTGGGCCTACATCCAGTATGAAAAAGGACTGGCTCTGTAGAACTTCCTATGACGAGTAGAGACAGAGATTGGACGAGATAGCAGCAGCAGTGACGATGACGATGACGATGCATCGATGACGATGATCCAGAGAAGAAGACTTGTCTAGCAAATCCGTGTCGAGAAATACCTTCCTTGTTAAGAGGGAGTGTTGATGTATATGTAACTTCGGAATGTATTTCATCAGTATTTTATATGTATATTTATTGTACCCTTATAAGAGATGTGTTATTCCTCTATAAGGAAGTGTCGTCATGTGGATTGACAAGTGTCGCAAGTGTGTGTACTTGCCGATGGGTTATTAGACCACCTTATGGGGTCGGCCCTAATTAATATATAATATAATGTGGATGTACTCAAGTAGACAAGTCGGCCCCAGTAGGTCACTGGGCAAAAAGGTGAGTATAAATAGAGATAGGAGATCTCTATTTTACTCACTCGGAAAAGCATCTATCTCTCTCTCTGAAAAGTGGCGCACTAGTGAGGAGGAGGAGGATCATCTGCTAGGAGACTATCTCTGTATTATTTGGTTGTATTTTGGTTGAGCCATTGCTCTCTCTATCTCTGAGGAAGTTGTGGGGTTTTTCACCTTAGGGTTTTCCCCACGGAAACTCTGTGTCTCTTGTCTCTATGCTTTTGATTCTTGTGATGCTTGTGATGCTTGTCATATTATAATTTTCATGCATTGATATACTGTAGATGTTATTCTCTCAGCAAAGATCCTATAGTATTGTGATTTAATACTAAAAATTTAACATACTTTATAGTTGATAAGCCACTTTCTTTGTTTTAGTTCTCTATGTAATGTAATACACATTTGTGTGTAAAATGAATATCATACCAAGATAGAGTACAAAGTATGGAACCCTTTTTGTTCAAACTTGGTTGCAACTATTCTCGACAAAGTAGATAATATATGGATTCTAAGCATATTCAAGTCCATTTAATAGCCTTAGTACCTAGAAAAAATAGCATTTTCACTGTACATAATTAAACTTGTTTCTTTTGTTGTAGAAACTTGGATCTCATGTATTATATCTCGTCGTTGTATTTAGTACTACTATTTCACATGTATTCAACATTGTCAGTTCATTAACTATATCTGGGTGTTGTATTTGGTATCACTATTTCACATGTATTTGACATTGTCAGTTCACTAAGTTCGCTAGTGCAATCCTTTTAGTTGTTTTTTATTCATTTAGATGCGTGTGATTAAGACAAAAAAAATTGGGTGATATTGGATTTTTGGCTCTCCTATCATGTGTTTGGATTGTTGGCCTTGTAAGTTCATTGGTGCAATAATTTTAATTGTTATATGTTTGCTTAAACACGTGTGAATTTTAAATCATGTGACATCTGAGGTTTTGGATATGGATTCTCCATTGAGTCTAATTGTCTAAACTAAATCAAGGTTCTTTGTTGTGGGCATGTTTTTTTATGCCTTGATTTGTATGTGAACATACCATTATATACTTTAGGAGCTTTTCTATTTTTTGTAAGTATGCTTTGTTACATTTTGTTGGAGTGCCCAGGAACAATGAGAAACAAAGAGAAAACACGCAGCATAAAATGGATAAGCGTCGATGCATATTTCCCATTAACATATGTAAATATAAATACATTGAAATTACCCTTGGGTTCGTATTCCCAAGGCGTCTCTTGGACTCCCAATGACTGTTCTCATTCACATGTAACTCTTGGCGTGAATGTGCATAATAATACAAAAAATACAATAATTATTATAACCAATACGAATTAATGTTTCCAACATTCCCCCATTAATCCAAAGGGGTGTATATGAGTCCAAGAAAAGAGAGCTCAAAAAATTGGAAGTGGACACCTTCCAAAGGTTTAACATCTCTGACTTGACAATCTGAATTTGTCAAGTAACCTAGCAGAAGCTAACTTCTTCTACTAAACATAAGTGCTCTCTGAATTGGTATTTTTTGGCTGACCACAAACCAAAAAGGATAGCGGAAGCAACAAAAGTTGATGTCTTCTATTAAGTGGGTGGTTTTAGGCTGACCACAAACTCTAGAACTTGGAAATAATTGTGGTTTTGAGATAACAGTTCCCTTTGTGACTTGGCACTAACTCTGGTTCTTGCTCAGTAGTTCTCTCTAGAACTTGGCTCTAGGGACCAGTTGTTCATTCTGGAAAATGGTGGTTAAGGACCACCACAAAATGATGTCTAGCAGAAGCTAATGTCTTCTACTAAATGGGTGGTTTTGGGGAAACCAAAAACCAAATAATGCTCAAGTGGAACATTGTTTACGGATAATCTATAAGAGTGGACTCAAACGGATCTCCCTAGTTTGAATGGTTCAAATCTAGAACAAAACAAGTACACAATACAAACAGCTTTCCTAGATTGATTAAAATGCAAGATAAGAGAGAGATGGCTTACCTTATAAATGAGATCTTTTCTCCTTGTTGATCCAAGTCCTGATCTTCAGATATCTAGCTGCAAAACCAGTCAATAACATGTGGAAACAGACAAGTGATAAAAGCACATGATTGTGAATCAATCTAGATCAACAATCAAAGAGGTTAATCCTAATCATTATTAACATAACAAAGTTTATGGAAAGAGCTTGCATTAGATGTAATAATAAGAAGTACAAAGAGAGAGGTGTTGAAACCGATGATTTGACATCATAATCTCCTTCCAACAATCCTAGCCTCAAGATCAAATGGTTAGCCTCTAATGGATGAAGAGGATCTCCTAGAAAAATTCCACCAGCATGTAGGTACTCTATCCTCCGTCTCTTAACAATGGAGAGGGGGTTCATATATATAGGGCTAAAGGGATAGGAGAGGTTGATGATTTAGGGGAGAGGCTTAAGGGATCATACCACTAGATAAGGGGATCAAATTCCACCTTTCCAGATATGTAGGGATAAGTCTCCACGCCATCCAAGCTTCGAGAAGTCGCTCGAAGCTTCTCTTTATCCATTTTAACCAACAGTGATGCACCTTGCACAAGGGAAACATGCTCCAATGGGATATCAACAAACCTTGTGCAAGAGCACCATGCACCATCGACGCACTCTGCTAAGGTGCAGAGCGCATCACCTTGAACCTTACGCACCTTGCCAGAGATCAGGGCGCGTCGGGGTGACAATATAAGGTTAAGAGGATGAACAAAAACTTATCTTCTGATGTTTTATCCCAGGCACTTTAGGGATCAGGGCATACATAGGACACATAACTCATGATGAATATATTTTGGTGTAACAAACATGGCTCTGAATATGGCTCTGGATGCAGCTCTAACTATGGCTAGGTGGATTTGGATCAAGACTCTAGCAACTAGTTTAAGCCCGCTTGTTCCAACTCACTTGTAATCATTCTCTTGTTTCTGATGGTCCATCGTTCCACCTGTCTAGAACAAAGTGAGGAGTACAAAATATCATGGTGGTTAAGAGTGTCAAAACCAGACACAGAATACCACTATCTAATAAATTCTCTAGAGCATGGCTCTCTTTCTGTCTTCTGGAAACAACTCAGAATCTAGCAACTGAATTTGGTAGTGACTCAAGTTGGCTTGTTAAGGAAGTGAAGAAGGTTGTGACTGCTTGTTGTCAAATTGATAGGGCTTTGAAACTTGAAGCCTAAATATCAATTCATGATATTCCACCCTGTTAGGTACAATATGAGAAGTAGGAAAAAAAATTGCTACAATTTGTGTCAGAACTTGAGACTAGGTTCTTCGATATGAATGATATATCTTCTTGGTTGTTGTTGACCATTTCCAAGAAGTGATCCACCCCAATACGCAAGCCGTTAAACAGCATTGGTGGCCGAGTGAATCCCCTGAACCGTTAGGAAGTCGAGCATAAGGGCTCCATATCTATTTTCAGCTAATAAATCGCAGATTCCCTCTGTCTAGAATTGTTGTTAATCACTTCCGCATCGTTTCAAATATATCTATTGTTGATCCCTTCTGCGTCGTTTCAGATCTATCTATTGTCGATCCCTTCCGCGTCATTTCAAATCCATATGTTTTCGATCCTTTTCACGTTGTTTCATATGTATCTGTTGTTGATCCCTTCCACGTTGTTTCAGATCTATCTGTTGTTGATCCCTTCCACGTCGTTTTAGATCTATCTATTGTCGATCCCTTCCTTCATTTCAGATCTATCTGTTGCCGATCCCTTATGTCATTTCAGATCATATCTCCCTTGTTTTCACTCTATTTCCCTTGAAACTTCCCTGACACCCCTGTAATCCCATTTTGCATCTTTCATCCCTGAGGACCCTATCCCAAATTCCACTTCCCAAAGCCAAAAATCCCACATTTGTCTATTTTTAGGGTTTTCCATAATTTCTTTAATTTTCACCCAATCGCATTCAAATTATGCCACCGTGTTCATTCCCTATTTATGCTTTTTTGTCCCTCTCTGACAAATTTTCCCATTATTTCACCCCGCTTCTGAAATCCTCAGTTTCTGCTTCCCTGTCCCTTCAAAAGTGTCCAAAACCTAGTCAAACCCCAATTACCCATCCGCGTTTTTCCCAAATCCAAATTTCTCTTTACTAAATAAGCTTTTGTTTGTGTTTTTCTACCCATTCACAAAAAAAAAAACTCTTGGTTATGGTTGTCACCCGCACAGGCGCAAAAACCATGGAGGAAGCACTTGCAGCCATCCAAGCCAAACTCCAGGATCTTGATGAAAAATTTCTCGGCCTCCATCTTGAGAATTCAACCATGAACAAAAAACGACAGTCCGAGTCTTCATCAGACAATGGGTTCTCTTCTTCCATCAATTTTCGTGGTCCGAAGCTTGATTTTCCTCGCTTCAATGGTACTGATCCAACTGGCTGGATCTATTGTGCAGAACAATATTTCAGTCTGCATAATACTTTTGATGTCAACAAAGTTCCACTTGCATCCTTTCATTTGGAATAAGAAGCTCTTCAATTGTATTGTTGGTACATCAAGACTCATGAAGAGCCAAAATGACCAGATTTTTTCCAGCTCCTTTTGCAACGATTTGGTCCTAGTGCTTTTGATGACTTCACAGGAGCCCTCACTAAACTTCACCAAATTGGCACTGTGAGAGAGTATCAGACAGAATTTGAGAAACTAGCCAATCACACAGAAGTATTGTCTGATGAATTCTACACGAGTTGTTTTATCAGTGGTCTTAAGGATGAAATCGGCTCAGAGGTTAAAATGTTCTATCCCAACACAATGATGGAATCTCTGGGGATGGCTAAGTTGGAAGAAAACAAGATTGCAACCCAACAACGCTCCAAACCCACTTTTGTTCCCTTCCGAAATATGGGTTCTCAACGACCTCCCATCCCGCTAGCTCCTCGACCAACTCCTATCAAGCATTTGTCTGAAACAGAGATGCAGGAACGTAGAGAAAAAGGGTTTTGTTATAATTGTGATGAGAAATTCACTCGGGGACATAGATGTGTTTAGCAAAATCTCTATCTCTTGGATGTGGATTCTCCGCCTGCCTCTGAAATTGGTGAAGAAGCTCCAGATATAATGGATGATCAGGTCGACATTCAAGAGCCTCCTATTGACCCCCCATCTTAGGAAGACCACCCAGAGATATCTCTCCATGCTTTAGCCAAAATCAACACCCTCCAAACAATGCGGGTCGGGGTTTACTTCAAGAACCTTCCTCTTACCATACTCATTGATTCTGGTAGCACTCATAACTTCATTGACCCTCGGATCGCCAAACAGGTTGATTGTTTTATCCATCCTTGCTCCAACTTTGAAGTCATGGTTTCCAATGGGGGCACCTTACCTTGCAAGGGGAAGTGTCACAATGTGCGTATCTCTCTGGAAGATTATAACCTACGCTCTGACATGTTTGCCTTGTCCTTAGGCAGATGTGATGTGGTTTTGGGCGTTCAATGGTTACGCACACTTGGACCCATCTTAGGGGATTTTGCTAAACTTTGGATTCAGTTTTCAGTCAATGGGAAAAAACACAAATTTACAGGCTTACAACCAAGGTCTCTCCACATCATTAGTTCACATCGCCTGGAAAAACTCCTTAAGAAGAATTCACATGGTGTCATCGCTCAGCTCCATTCCATTCAGATGCACCCATCAACAGTCTCCACTAATCCCTTGTATCTCCAACCAATTTTGGATATATATGTCGGTTCCCTTACTGAACTAGTGGGATTTCCTCCTTCACGAGACCTTTCCGGTAAGAATTTAGCTGCCTCTACATCTGCGAAGGAAATTATGGCTATTTTGCATGCAGTACAGACGTGGCATCCATACCTATTCGGGAATTCTTTTTGCATCAAGACTGCTCAGCAGAGTCTGAAATATTTCCTAGAACAACGAGTGTCCTCACCCGCACAAGTGAAATGGATTCTCCAACTCCTGGGTTATGCCAATGAGATCACTTACATGAAGATTCAAGACAATTTGGTGGTAGATGCTCCTTCTCGCACAATTGATGCCCCGGTTTCTCTTTCATCTATTTCTCTGCTTGTTCCAAATTGGTTGCAATCTGTTCAACAGGGTTATGTATTCTCTGAACACCATGCGTCTCCATTGGTCATGCACTCAAGGTTCCTCCAAACGTATGAGTAGGCACAGCATACCTTCTTTTGGCAGGGAATGCAAAGGACAATTCAATAGATGGTGGCTGAATATGATACCTTCCAGCTCCTTCTGAGATTGCTCGAACCCGTACCCATCCTTCCACGGATCTGGATAGATATGTCTCTGGAATTCATTGAAGCTCCCTAAATTTGGATGACAGGATGACATTCCCAATAGATGTTTGCAAACTTCTCTTCGTTGCTTCACCTTCAAACAATAACCTCCGTGGGCGAAGTGCCTCCCTCTCGTTGAATGGTGGTACCCTATTGCATCTAAAATTACTCCATATGAAGCAATATATGGTCAGGCACCGCCATTTCTTCTTCCATCCACCCTCAATAGTGCACCAATTCAGGCAATTGACACGGTTCTTTGAAATCGTGATCAAATTCTTTGCATTTTGCAGGACACTCTTCACATGGCCAGAATTCGAATGAAACAAAAATCCAACCAGCACCGTTCTGAGCGCACTTTTCAAGCAATTGATATGGTTTTTCTTTGTCTACATCCTTCCAAGCAATCCTCCCGGACACTCAAAGGGTGTTCGCATATCTCTCGCTCTTTCATAGAGGTATTCATTCAATGGCATGACATGCAACCATAGGATACTACATGGGCACCACTCCTTCAGATTCAGCATCAATTTCCACATCTAAAGCTTTGAGGACAACTTTTTCTAAGGGAGAGGGGATGTTAGGAACCCATGTCTTTACTTTGTTAGTATATTGTTGTTGGACGCATATGCTTTGTAAGATGTCCCGTAGTATTTGTTGATCCATAGTTTGTGTTATTTTTGTTAGGTGCATATGCTTTGTAAGTCGCACGTAGTATTTGTTGACCCATAGTTTGTATTGGCCCATGGTTTTGACCCATAGTTTGTATTGGCCCATGGTTTTGACCCATAGTATTGGTGCCTAGACTTAGTATATAAGTGTATGTTGAGGCCAATGAAGGCACCATGAAGTTATTTTTATTGAGCTTTCTCAAGGGAGGTTTCCACCTCGAAGTGGCCCGTGATCAATAAAAATATTCTGTGATCCAATATATTGTGCATTTTATCAATTAATTGTTGCAGGTTCCTCACAATCGTCAACAACCGTAAGTATTAGAGTGTTAAGTAACTCTAATATTTCTTTAGTTTGATACATTATGAAGACTGAGTGAGGCCTCCTTGTGCAGGTGGGTCCAAGTTACTATTTGACTCAACACCAAACTTAGGGCTTCTTGCAAATCCTCCCTTTAACAAAAGGACTCAACAACTCAAAAAATGAAGCGTATCGACTTCTATTGAAAGTGAACATGTTTACAATACAATTCAACTTACTTTCAATTTGATAATTACAAAATATTATTGCAAGTACAACAAAACACACTCTTTGCAAGTTAAACACTCAAGTTGAATTGATATGAATGGTTTACCTCATAATGGTACTACATGGTTCATTAATGGCCAATTTAAAGTATTTTGTAGTAAAGGCCACAAGTTGCTCCTCTAATGCAACCTCCCTCATAATCCTTGCAATAAAAATATCAAATTAGAGTAGCTATATCCTTTGTTGGATGAACCTCTATAATCTTGATTTTCCCAAATTAGCTTGACCGTGAAGCTTTGCCATGGCCATTAACAAGATCTTTAATAAAAACCCAACAATCGATCAATATTTTGTGTACTTCTCTACTGGAGTAGAACTGGTTACCACAATATGTACAAATATAGTGAGATATCCCTATTTTAAACACCATTGTTGAAAAAAAGTATGATGACATGGATTCTCTTCAAAGGATGCATTATCATGATTCTCCACTTCGTGTTGAGAGGTATCTCCACTTCAATGTAGGATCAAATAGTAAGAATGCAAGTTTTACTTATGCTGTGGAGGTGGGAAAATACCAACACACACGTATAGGGCACCAATGCTTTAGAACAATTCCACACGGAGATGAAAGAAGGACCAAAACCAAAGATGTAAAATGGCACACAAGAGATGTTGAGAATGGCGAGGCCATGGGTAGAGTTAGGTAATTCCACAGAGAGGGACAAGAAGGGCACCAATTCTCAACTCGATGCCTCCAAGAAATTACTATGTGGACTAAGGAAACACACCTCCTAATGCAACTCTAGCGGACTAAGATAATTAGGGTTTTGAAATCACAAGTGGAGGAGGCGGTTAATGAAGATAGGATTGGATATTTTGCCAATTGAAAATTCACCAATTTGTATGTCAAGAACTTAGAAGATGATGTAATTGTGGATCTTTTGTCTGAGAAGTTTTTAAAGTTTGGAAAAATATATAATGTAGTTGTAATGACAGATGAAAGTGGAAATCCAATAGGATTTGGATTTGTCAACTTTGAATATCCAATTGATGATAAAACAACAGTGGAGAGTATGAATGGTGTGCAAATAGATAAGGTCTCAAAATAAGGAAAAGCATGAGAAAATGTTGTAGTGGCAATATGAAGAGAGATTCCAAGTGCGGATATTAAAATCTCAGGGATCAAAGATTTAAAAACATTGATGATACAATTGATGACAATGAATTGCAAAGAGTATTTAGTCATTGTGGGATGACCACTTCAGCAAACATACTGTGGGATGACAATAATAGATATATTTGGAATGGCAAGTTTGCAGGTGTTGGAATATAATTAGAATGAAAAAATGTATAAACACGGGTCTAAACGATAATGCAAAGAGAAAATGTGGTAGAGAATAATTAGATAAATAATACCTTAGTATGCAGGTTTAGGAACAATGGAACTGCGGAGAATATGCCAAACTAAGAAGGCAATGAGAAGGCATATTGTAGAATGTAGCAAAAATATAATCACGGGCCATGGGGTTCATAACTTCTTTGATACTGTTGTTGGAGTTCCCAAGAACAATGGGAAATAAAGAGAAAACACAAAGCAGAAAACGGATAAGCATTGATGCATATTTCTTGTTAACATATGTACATCTAAATACATTGAGATGACCCTTGGGTTCGTATTCTCGAGGTGTCTCTTAGACTCCCAATAACTTTTCATATTCTCATGTGACTCTTGGCGTGAATGTGCATAATAATACCAAAAATACAATAATTATTAACCCATATGGATTAATGTTTCCAACACATTTTACCATCACTTTCAATGGATGTTCATGTGAATTTTTTTGTTGTTTAATTATTTATGGTGGGAATAGATTATAAGTTTTTGCATGTGTTTATCCCATTGTTCATGTGGATGTGTTTGTAAGGTTTGTGGATGTGTTTGTAAGGTTTGCTCATTTTTATAGATAGGTTTTGATTGTCACTAATAGATAACTATAAGGCTTTTGTCTTCTCAAATTGGGTTTTATATTACTTTGATTGTAGAATTTTTGGTTACTAAAATATTTTTTGATATCCTTCTATTTTGTTGGTCAATAAACTAGTTACCCAAAAGTGGTTGAGTTTTAAGTAAGTAATGTTCGCTTCACTTCTAATAACATTCTATCTTGTGTGAGTTTTGTAAATGTATTGGGTTGTCTCTTCTAATAATAAAACGAAAATGCTTTTCATAGTGCAATATTATCCTTTAGTATCCTCCTCTATGACCTTCTACATGGTGTTTTGGTGAACAATAATTTATAAGATTATGTTGTACTTGAGATGCATAGTTATTATATTATTCTTTTTAGTCAGATTTTGTGTGGTAAAATTATCATTGTGTTTTAACCAAATGGTGATTTATAAGATTATATTGTACTTGAAATGCATGGTTATTTTATTAACCTTTGTATGTATGCATTCTCATATCAAGATGTCATATTCCTTATTTGTCCCTACCTTCAGGTTGGTATGGACTCTAGTTGGTGTGCCACCTTTTATATTAATTTGCATGCAACACCATGCATTTTCCTTCACTTAACCTAAAATTTATATGGCTATTTCATTAAAACAATTATTGATGAATAAAATAATTGGAGGTCTTATTTGGCCTCTTTTCGAGTTGTGTACACATATTTTCAAGATAATGTTTTTAGTCCATAATCCATGCTTTTGTTTTTTTTATTTCAACTCCAACTCGATTAATTCTATGGGTGGCCTAACATTAATATAAATCATTTTGTGTTTCTTTTGTTTTAATTTTTTCATGGGCCTCGTCCCCCACCCTTCCTCGGGAAGTCACCATCTTGATATGTCACTACCCCACCACCTTGGCACCCCACCACCTCACCACCTTGGCACCCCACCACCTCACCACCTTGATCTGTCAAATGTGCCACCATCGTAAGGTATACAACAAAACCATCAATATTGAACTCAATCTACATTAGCATTAGAGCTCATTAATACATTTTTCATGCATGAAGAAGCTTGATCACCTGTTCAAGTTGAGTTAGAGCCACAAGGATAGGTCAAAAACTAACAACAACCATCTACATGTTTGTACTTGTAGCAATTTTGCATAATTGAATTGATTGGAATTTATTATTTCACATGCGCAAACATTTTTCTCTCTTTATTTGACTTCATGGACGTTGGATTTAAGGTACTGGTAAAGAAAAGAAAAAGTAAGGAGTTAATTCACATATTTTTTAGTTTTATACTTGCAAATCCTCAAAGTTTTTATTGCAGATATGAAGTGAACAAAGTGCATATTTACATGAGATTAGAGCTTATCTAATTAAATATAAATCATATCATAGCATAAATATAATTGTATTTAGATATTATAGCATGTAGCTAGGGCACATCCAACAAAGGCATCATAAGAAGAAAAGGTGAGGAAGGTGCACAGAAACATCATTCAATTGCTCCTATATGCCATGATTTTGGGAATCTAACAATGAGCAATGGTGAAACTGCAATTGCAAATTAAAGAAATACGCTTTTGCAAGGGGAAGCAATTCAGAGCCACGATGTACAAATTTTCTTGTAAGGAGGAAAGGAAGATTTTAGACTCTGGAAAATAAGGAACACACTACTGAAACTTTCCATTTGAGAATTATTTGTTCACCTACAATCTATTGCCCATTGTTCAATAATCGAATGGAATAAAAATTTAAATATATCAACATTTCTCATTTATCTTAAAGGCGAAAGGGGTTGTTAGTTCGACAGGAGCGCCAAGGTTTCCACCACGCACTACATTATGTGATTGTTGTGGAAAAAATAGCACAAGGGTGTGTATCTCTTCCCACTTTGGGGGACAGAAAGACTTAGAGGTTGCTACCAAGGCTCGGTATTATGTTACTAAAGAAAACATGATGACTTCAAATTGATCCTACAAGGTCGTGTTAGCAAAACAAAACAAATAACATGAAAATAAACAAAGAGGGTGAAGATATGCAAACCAAAATAACAACAAGATGCTAGAACCAATTTAGATTGCCCAATGGTCAAGCTTATTACATGTAGTGTCACCTAGGAGGTGTAGGCTTAAAGGAAATCCAAAAATATACCTTAGGGAGGTCATGTTTGTCCACACTAAATGCTCAATAACTTGAATAAGAAATGAGAGAAACACTTTCCCCTTGAAGGAAGGTGGCAAGGGAGCTTGAGGAATGTCAATATGTGTAGGAAGAGGTGAACTATGAGGAAGTCTCAACACAATTCCAGCATCATAACCTTGCTCTGATTTTCTCTACTTAGATGCATGCCCATGGCTTCCTTTAATAGGCCAAGAGGTGGCCAAGAAACATTTAGATCCAAGTGTGAACTCCTTCACTTCATGAACTAGCATCAAAGTACACAAAGGGGGCTATTCAATGCTTCAAGAGCCAAATTCGATTTTTTGTTGGTGAGGGAGATTTCATGAGCCTTCAATGCGCATTGGGTGGTTGAGATCCCATTGTTTTTTACAATTGTGCGGATATCAAAGGAAAATCTACACAAGGCTCATGTAGGCACAAAACTGATAACATGCTTTGTAGTGTGGGCTAACATGGGGCTAACACGACTTTACCTTCGCAAACTCTTATTTTGACTATTTTTTTCCATTTATGGACTCATGTTGCTTTATGGATCTAATGAGGATGTCTTTGGTGAGATTCATGCTATATGTTGAGGATTCCTTACTACAAGATTAGCTAAAATGTTGCATGTGTGTGAAGTTTAGGCATTAATAGATGCCCCTTGAGGTATCAAGTTCAGAGGGTACTTTAGATCCTATAATGCATTATCGTTTCTTTTGTTCTCTTTTGTTCTTGAATTTGCGAATCCAATGTGGACAGAAATTTTCTCCCTTGGGGGAAGACTGCTGGTGACGACCGATGAAGCTGTAACAAATACTGCTCATACATGGATGAAGGTGACTTCAATCCATATGAGAGTAGATGAACCTGGAAATGTTGTTACTGTTGAAGAAGAAGCAAAACTATTGATGATTGTGATAATCCCACAGGGTTGGGGGATCGGAATACTAGTGAAGTTGTTGGATGGGGCACCTCACTATACTAGTTGTGTTGCTACCATGATTTGTAAATATGAACATTGCTACCTTTGAAATGTACGACTCCCCCTGTTGCGATAGATGTGTTAACATCAAGCAGAGGGGACACCACTAAGTTAGGGAGCAATAATGACGCTCCCTACTTAGTTCGAGGCGATCCCTTATATTGATTGAAAGAGACACCAAGGTAAAATTGTAACTACTGTAACTCTCAGAATATGGTGGTTTGATGTTGATGAGGGTTGAAGTACATCATAAGATGATGGTCTTATCTTGAAAACCAAGATCAATTTGTAACCAACTGTAAGACTGACAGAACTGACACAAGACTGGTTGATAAGCATGGGGCTCATAAATTCCTTTGATTGATGTACACTTGGGGAGTAACTCATGACAACATGCTTCAAAGAAAGGTACAAAGTGTAATGGAGGTAGACAAAGTGCAAATGAAGGGCCTTGTTGGAGACATGGGGTTGAAGGTAATGGTGATTGACAAAACTGACAATGCTGGGGAAATAGAGACTCAACTACATCGATCAAAGACGACTAGGTGGTGTTGCTAAAGAATCAAGGGTTCCCACATTTTTGTGTGGATTGGGGAACTATTTGTACATAAAGAATAATTAGTGGGGTCACCACGGTTTTGAGTGTGTCGGGGGATTAATTTGATGATGGGTGGGATTCCCGCAGTTTTGGGTGAGTAGGGGAATCAATTTGATGATGGGCGAAGTTCCCATAGTTTTGAGTGGGTTGGGGAAATTTTTCCATGATGAGGTGAGTTTTGTTTGCAAACGCGAAGATGGGTGCCCCATGAATCAATGCCATGTAGATTGTTTCTGAGAGAATGACTGAATAGAATTGGTTTCATCTGAGGGTGGGAGTCCAATTGTTGTCTTCGCGAGGGTGATGATACGAAGAAGAGTGCAGATGGTAGATTACTCACGGAGGTATGAGTGGTTAATTGTGAGTCTTGATCATAACATGTTCCGAGGAATATGATGGCATCAACTGCTAGAGGTGGGGGAGTAAATGCACAACTATAAAATGATGAACTATGGGTTGATTTGTGCACACTTGATTAGATTCCTCAGACTTGTGGGGGTTCGACGTCATGGATGCCAAATTATGATGGGGGTTCAATGGTGTTCACACCCATGGGGGAAACATGCTATTCTCAGTAAGGACATTGAAGGCACGTCATTACTATGAATTGGGACCTTATGGTTTTTAGTGGGAGTACTGGTAAATGCAATGTAAACAAAGGGAAAAGTTGTCTATATGCCGGTTTCAAAATGATACCTGCGATGTAAATCCTACTCCATTACGAAAAGGGTTTGAATCTCAGTTTCATGGTAATTATCCGACATACATCATGCAAATACCCAAGTGTTATAGAGAACATGACAAAGTATTGACAATGTAGAAAGAATAACCAAAAACATAGTGCACATGCAGTGTATGCGTGGTATTATGGAAATAAATGTTTGAGGTACAACCCGTTCACAGGGATGCTAAGGGTTATTCCTTCAAGGTTGGTCAAGATGTATGCCCCTTTAGGTATGCATTGCTTGATGGCATAGGTCCTTGTCCATTTAGATACAAATTTACCTGGAACAAGTTTGGTGTCCTTTTTGGAGTTGAAAACTAGGACAAAGTCTCCCTCACTAAAGGTACGAGGGAGGACTTGGTGATTATAGTGTGATTTGGAGCAAAGCTTCATGGCTTCATTCTGTTAAAGCGAGTCTCTTATTTATTCATCCAGGTATTCCAAAGTAAACAACCATTGTTCAAGAGCCAAGGTGTCGGGTAACAACTCCACAGTTGATTGGAGTGTAGGTATGTGGCATTCAATGGGTTAATACTACTTCTACTCCATGTATAAGGTAGAATGGGGTAAATCTAGTGGTAGTTTTAACCAAGGTTCGATGTGCCCATAAAGTAGGAAATAACATATGGTACCAATTGGATTTGTTCTTATTAAGTGTGAGTTGAAGCATGGTTTTGAGAACTTTATTCATGGCTTTGACTTGTCCATTAGCTTGAGGAGAGTAAGATGTAGAGAATTCATGCTTGAATCCTAATAAGAGTGATAACTCCACAAAATTTTGGTTACAAAAATGGGTACCATTATCGAAGACTAATTGCTTCGGGAATCCAAACCATGATATGATGTTATTGAAGAAAAATCGTGCGAAGGTTGTGTTGGTGCAAACAATTGTAGGAATTGCCTTGGGCCACTTAGTGAAGTAGTCGACTGCTATGATAATGTATTTGTGACCCTGTGCTAAGGGCAGGTGACACTCCATGAAATTAATTCCCCATTTGAAAAATAGGCCAGTTGCGATTACTAGGTGGAGAGCGGTAGAGGGTGCCCATTTTTTGCAGGAAAACACCTGACAATTGGCACACCTTTTGACGGAATACATGCAATCCTTAAATAGTGATGGCCAAAAATATCTTGCACGGAGTATTTTTGGCTTGTTTCCAACCCTGAGAGTTGACCCTCGTAGGCCCCACTATGCCAGTCATTCGGGGCCTTCTCAACCTCCTCATGTGACAAGCAATCCGTAGGATAGTGTCGACCCCGCGATGATATAAGACATCTCCTAGAAGGAGATGCCTAGGGGCTTGATGGCGTATGCGTTGGTGATCATCACGAGACAAGTGGGGGTCGAATTTCTAAGTTTAGAGATAATTTAGGATATTTCCATACCATGAATCATCATTGGCTATGGTGAAAATATGCTCATCAAGTAATTGGTCATTCATTGGTTCTCCCAAAGAAGGGGCCGTGAGGTCAGCGATGAGCTTAGCGAGGGCCAAAGCATTTTTTCTTTTAGGGATAACAAAATCAAGGTCGAATTCTTGGAGAATAACAATCCATCTTGAAAACTTACCATTAATGATTCATCAACTAAGTATGTATTGCATTGGATTAGAGTCTGTGATCACTGTGGTTTTACAGAGTAATATGTAATGGCACAATTTCTGCACTAAGAGGATTACGGCTAGTGTGAGATTCTCACCATGAGTGTATTTGAGTGTTGGTCTCGTTAATGTTTTGTTAATGTAGTATATGACATGTTCATTGTGATCTTCAGGTTGTTGGATTGGGATGCTCACCACAGTAAAAGAGGATGCCAATACATAGAGGATAAAATATTTGACAAATTTTGGTGGGGAAATGAGGGTTGCAGAATCCAACACTTGCTTTAGTGCTTCGAAATAGCTTTGTGCTTGGTCATCCCATTGGAAAGGGATGTCTTTCCTAAGTAGACGTAGAAAACCATGTGCCTGAGTGGCATAATTAGGTACAAAGTGATGAAAGAAATTGGCCTTCCCCTGAACACTTTACAACTAAGGTCGTGTTCATGGGGGAGGCAAGTCAAGAATGGATTGGACTTTGGATGGGTCTATTGTGATTCCTGCTTTTGAAACCATGAATCCTAATAACCGTCCTACGGTGACACAAAACACACATTTGAGGGGATTTAATTGTATGTTGTACTTACGACATCGCATGAAGATGGTTCGTAGGTCACGGAGGTGATCGCACCATTTTTTTGGATTTTGCAGTAAGATCATCGAGGAAATCCAGGATTATATGGGTAAGTTTGTTGAAAACATATGCCATAGCCCTTTGGAATGTGGCCCCAGCAATCTTTAACCCGATAGGAGAAGGTCCCCCACAGTGTTGTAAATGTCATTTTGTACTAATCCTGGGGGCAAATCCATATTTGGTTATAACCGAAAAATCCATCCATAAAGGACAATATTTCACTACCCACACATCAGTCAACAATCTGGTCAATGAATCAGGTGGTAAAATTGTCCTTGAGGCATCCTAGGTTGAGATCGCAGAAATATGTACAGACTCGCATGGTGCCTTGCTTCTTGTTTACTGGGACAGGGTTTGAGACCCATAACATATAATCAATGGGGAAAATAAAGCCAGCGTGATAGATTTTTGGATCTCATCCTTGATAGCCGGTGATTTTGAAGGGTGGACAGGTCATTGTTTATGTCGAATCGGGAGTGCGACTGGTCAAGTGTCAATATGATGTTCAACAATTGAATGGTCTAACTCAGGAATTTCCGCATATGACTATGTGAAGACATCTCAAAATTATTTGAAGAGAGAGATGAAGTCAATGACTTCTTGCGGTGAGCATGATGCACCAATCGAGATGTTTTTTCTCACTCCTAGTGTGACAAAAATATTTACTTGAATCGTGGGTAAAATATTGGCTAGATTTCCATCTTCAAAGGCATCTGGGGCCACGATTGGGTTGTTGTTCCAATCGACGTGATTAGGAGGTAAGAAGTCTTTTGATTCGATGGTGTACTGTTGGGCCACCGAGGTGGTTGATTTGACATAGGTAGGGGCGAAAGAGGACCTATGATCGAGTTCATCCCATGGAGTCTCATCTAAGTGCATGGATTCCGTGATTGCTTCGTCTGTGGAAAATAAATATTCCTCTAACATGTATTCATTTGAAGAGGAGTTTTCAGACCCTATATCAGTAGACCTATCATTGTTGGTAGAAGGTAGGGGGTCTCCTGCTTGAAGTGTCTCAACATAAATGGAGCTTGCAATTGGCTATATGGGTAGTGCATCAATGCAAAGTATATCCACGTAGTTGATGGGGCTTTGGGGGGGGGATAATCTATTCTTGGGGGAAGACAAGAGGATGGTGCTCTTCTTCTAGTGTCAGTGATGATCCGAGATGCTTCTCAGCAAAGGATAATATAGTGTCATTCCTACTAGGTTGAAGAGAGACAAGGGGTATGTCTACATCCTTACTGTCATCAGTAGAGTTTTGTTCTTCTTCGAAGACAGTGGGAAGGGATGTTCCCAAAGGGGTGAGGTTATTTGATAGCCACTTCTGTGTAGAATGAAGAGAGCGTAACACACCCAATAGGGGGCGCTGAAAGGAATGGTGTGTCAACATCCTGCATGATCTACATGCGCGAGTAGCATAGGCTTGATTAAGAACATGTGTTAGACTCTGAATGCACCTAGGGGGGCATGTTTGATCGAGGGGTGTAAGTGTGATTCATCCAGTTTAAGTGTTTATGAGGCAGGGATGCTTGGTGTGGCCATTATTGTAGTGACAACATTTATGGAAGTCATTTCCTGCTTTTGAGGTGAAGGAATCTCAAGCAAAGGGAGGGTGAGGTTAAAGGTCGCCAAGGCATCCCAAAATCAAGGGAGTTCAATACAATGTTGTGTACAATTCCCAAAGTGAAAGCGAATCGAACATGCATGGTTGGTACGTAACAACTTGGACTAATTGTCGTATTAGGTGAAGACAAGGTGGAATATGTGCCCACTTCTATAGTATGTGTCACGTGTGTCACACTAACAGGGGTATTGAGAAAATTCTTGAGCTCTAGCAAGGTGGGGCATAGGTTGGTTGCATGGCCTTACTGCTGCATAGGTTACATGGTGGGGTGACCCTTGTTGTAGGAGAACTGGTTGTCATTACCATGCCTTTCAACTGAGGTTGACTCGTTACTCCCTCTGCTTTAGGATTACGACTGTCAATGGTGGCTTGGGAAGAGGGTTGGTTTCCATGGGGGATTTCAACTTGGGTTGTCTTATGCCCCCATTGTTTGGCTTAGCGATAAATGGTGGTGTCTTGGTCACAGGTGTTGTTGGCTTGGCATGTGGTACTAATGGCATAACTGGCCTGGATGGCGTTACTGTCGAAACTGGTACAAACTCATAATGGACCACTAGTTTTGAGGCCATTTTTGGGTATGGTGGAGTAAGGTACCACATTGGTATTCCCAAAGTGAGCCCAGGTAGATTCAATTGATCCATTACCGACGTCCCTTTCACGCCCGTGGGAGGGTGCAAGAATGGTATCTCAGAAATATGGGAAGTACTAATGGACTCAATGTTTGTTCAATGGCATGACTCATCGGAGGTGTTGATGATGATGTCGATGGGGTTGGCGATGTATTTTTAGAGGTGAAAATAGTGCACATAAGGCCATCTTTTTATGTGGGGATTTCAAGCGGAGGACCTAAATATGCTCCTAGCAAGTTGGACTCTTTGTACACTCCCGTGCATATATCAATGTAAAGAGGTTGATTAACTTTTCCTACAGTGGGTAGGACATTTTCTAGATTGGTGTTGGTATGGAGGTCATAGTAATTGAGCTGGTCAAGGGTGACTATCTTCCCATTAAAAGGAAAAATCATGATGTGGTATACCGAAGAGGAAATCGCCTTCATGGCATACATATAACTATGACCCAAAATTATATTGTAGTCAAGTTGTGCATCAACTACCTTAATATCAATCATTACCATCTTTCCCCCTAGCTCAATGGGGACATTTTGGTACAATCCCCTGGGCTGGGATGGTCTCCCATCATATGCACAAAGGGTGGTAGATGAGGGACCTAACTTAGGTGAGCTGAACCGTTTCTATACATTTGATGAAATTATGCGTGTGGATGCGCCTTCATTGATAATGCATTAATGGATCATGATGTTTTTAACTGTAATTGGTACTTGGAATGTGACTGACAAGGGTAGTCATGGTTCACCTTTATCGATATCGAAGTTCATAAGGCACATGGCAGCTGGTGACTGAGCTAAGTCATCCACCATATTGTAGTTGTGGGAGGATTTGATGTGAGGTTTATGGGGAGTGCGCCTAAGTGGTACCTTTAGGATCCTAGGGATTTGTTCACCACTTGGGTGTGGTATTTTCAAAGGGCCCATGGAAGGGGTAGGTACATCCCCTCCTTGTGGGGATTCAGGCCTTCCATAGCCCTTGTCTGGAGTTTGTAGGTTGACTTCTATTGTGTTCATGTAGATATTTTGGAAAGAGCCATTATCGGGGGGCGAGGCTCCTGCTGCTGAGTAAAAACCCCTTGTTTGGAAAATGGTTGCTGCAAGATAGCCAGTTGGGGTTGTGAAACATCATCTACCTAAGGGGGATTTGGTGTTTTCTTTTTCTTTTCTTCCACCAACAACTGACAGTAGGGGATGAGTGGACAATGGTGACTATAATGACCATACTCTTCATAAATTGAGCAGTAACAGTTTGTCCTCATGTTAGCATTATTTCCTTGTTTCGGGGGGGGGTATTAGCCCACGTATTCTAGTTACCCTGGTTCTGGTTCTGCTGGGGAGGGGGGTTTCCCCCTTTCCCCTACTGTTGGTTCTATTTATTCTTACCTTTCTTCTTCCCAAGGTTTTGAGTATTTTGGGGGTTAGTCATGTTTAACCATTCAAACTGCTGAACTTGTTGTGCGAAAGAAGGTTGTACTAAATTGATCCCCATGTGTGGTACGAGGGCAGGACCAAGTGGACACTAAAATGGGTAATAAATATTATAAGGATTATACCCCTATGGTGGGATATATGCATTCTATGCTCCATATGATGTGGATGTAGGAATTGCTTGTGCCATTTGTGATGGAGATACCGTTGATGCTTGGTTTGCATTAGGGTAAGTAGTACAGTAGGGTCCATATTGTGGTTGTCCAAATTGAGGAGTTGGTACAGTTGTAGGGGGTGTGGAACGTTAGGGATTGGAGGGTACTACATTGCCATATTGGATGGCATAGAATTCGAAGGAGGGGTAACCTTTCCCTATTGGGAAATGGACCCAATAAACCCATTTGTTGAATGTGATGACCCCACCAGGGAAATTTTTAGGGGCGAAATTTCGCCAATTGGCTATTTTGGGGGCCTTTTTTCAAAAAATAAATTCGCTATTTGGTCAGTTTTAGTCTCTAATATCGCCTATATTTACATAAAATATGTTTTTTTATCATAATATTCACCAAAATTTACAAGTTTCAGTAGTAAATTATATGTTTCATATTTAATATTCACCTACCAATCTATATTTATGTTTTTTTCAATCCAAAATAATCGCCTCGAATACTACACTTAAGCATACTTTTATAATCCTTAAAAAATACCCTGGACCCCACATGTGGGGGATCCAAAGATCAATGCAGAGGGGCATCGGGTAGGATGGTGTACAAGTAGCATGATTGTGCATAAATGAGATCAAAATGGTAGGCTTTCAAGACGGCCTCTTCGTCAATTTTGGGAAATGAGGTTGCCACATCTTTCGCAATCATGGGTTGGAGTGATTTGATGAACCAATCCAACAGAAATTGAGGTTGTATGTCTATTTTGCACAATGTGTGACGTCTATGCCATTCGTGGATGTGGTCCGCTATGTGGGCAGAGGTATTTTGTCTGTGAGAATATTGAGGCCGAGGTCGTGGCATATGGCAAGCTGAAATAAGTGAGAAACATGGTGGTTATTACCCCAAAGGTGGCATGGGATGCCCCATGTAAATTCACATACCATTTTGCAGTTTTTCCTATAAGGATTCACTGGAATATGCAAAGCCTCACTGAGTCATCCACTATGTTATTGTAGGAACACCATAAGTGGAAAAACATGACATGGTTGGCTGGGTTGTCTCCTTGTTTCCCTTCAAATTTAGGGATATATGAGGGGATCTTATTACGCATATCTAGCCATGTTGGATCATGTGCTATGGGGTCATTAATCAATTTGGCCAGATCAAAGAGATTCAAGCTAGCCATGAAAGGTAGGTTGGAATTCGTTGTTGCCATCATATGTTGTGTATTGTTCCCTCAAGGGGGAGAACATGAAGAAGTATGTGGAAGTGACCTTTGTCCCTAATGTGAGGAAGAGGTTGATGTGTGTCCTTCTCCTGAAGAGGGAGAATAAAAGGGGGGATTTCCTCGAGGGGTGGAAATAAAGGGTGACCTATTCCATGAGAGGATGAAGCAAAGGGGTCTAAGTTACCTACGAGGGGAGAAAATGAATCAAGAAAGGAGGGCCCTTGCTTGAAATATCCTATCAGTGTTTCCTGGGAGCAGCCCTAGCTAGAGTATCTCCCTCGTGAACCATGGGGAGAAAGTGGGAAAAAAACCCTTGAGAGAGGGGCAATGCCTTGTAATATACGGGACTGCCTTAAGTGGTTTTGTTCCTCAATGGTGGAAGTTTTATGTGACAAATGAGAGTGATAATGGGAATAGACAAAAATGCAAAAATGTGCCAACCACAACAGATGCAAAATGTTGCAAAGTGAGTGATATGTGCTATGTCTTTTAGTGCAAGTGATCCCACATGTAGGTTCTTTTTAATTACAAGTTATGTGAACTTGTATTTAAAAGGAAAATCGATGTAAATTGCCTAAAGACCTAATGTCCTTCCTCTCAAATGTACCTAGGCGTTCCACAGCACTACTATTAGTGGTAATGGGATCCTCCCAACGATTGGCTACTGAAGGTAACACAGAGTCAGTCATACCGACGATGGGGCTTGTTAATTTTTCAGAATTTTCTTCAATCTTATCTAGGATCTTAAATGAGAGAACAACATGTACAGCATATCAATCATGAACACAATAATGCAAGCACACAAGAGACACAAAGTTTACTTGGGGAAAACCATAAAGGTGAAAAACCCCAATAACTTCCTCAGAGATAGATAGAGCAATGATACAACCCAAGAATAAGAGATAGACATCTCCTAGCAACAGCTTCTCCTCCTCCACAAGTGTGCCGCTCTCACGAGAGTGCAAGAGAGAATAGAATGATGAAATAGAGTGCCTCCCGCACTCTATTTATACTTGACTTGACTTGCCTAATAACCTTTACTAGGTCGGCCTTAACTTAACCACATAACATAATGCTGACTGGGCCGACACCCAATAGGGTGGTCTAATAACCCTTTGACCCACATGGCCGACCCCCAATAGGGTGGTCTAATAACCCTTCGACCCACATGACTTATACAGGGCCGACCCCAACAAGGTGGTCTAATAACCCATCAAGTATAAGTTACGATACTTACAATATAAATGACGACACTTCCGTATAGAGGAATAATAACATCTCTATAGGAATACAAACACATATATGAAATACATTCCAAAGTTACATATACATCAACACTCCCTCTTAACTAGGAAGGTATTTCTCGACACGGGTCTTCTAGCACAAGTCTTCTTCTCTGGATCATCGTCACTGGATAATCGTCATCGTCACTGCTACTACTATCTCAATCAATCTCTGAATCTACTCGTCATAGGAAGTTCTACAGAGCCAGTCCTTTTTCATACTGGATGTAGGCCCACCACCTGCAGGTCTTCATCATCACTGGCCATACTGTGGAATCCTCAAGACTTATTACGTGCATCACAAAACCTCGAAACAGCATCCCAGGATGTTACGGGTACACAACTCCGACCTGTAGGATCTCCCAGGGCGCTATTACATGTGACCCCACCACAAAACCTTGAAAGAGCATCCCAGGATGTTACGGGTACACAACTCCGACCTGTAGGATCTCGTAGGGCACAAATTACATGTGGTCACCACAAAACCTTGCAAGAGCATCCCAGGATGTTACGGGTACACAACTCCGACCTGTAGGATCTCCCAGGGCACAAATTACATGTGTTCATGGAAAAACCTCGAAAGAGCATCCCAGGATGTTACGGGTACACAACTCTAACTTGAAGGATATCCCAGAGCTCTATTATATGCCATAGGACAAAACCTCGCAAGAGAATCTCAGGATGTTACGGGTACACAACTCTGACCTATGGGATCTCCCAGGGCACAAATTACATGTCCTCCCAGAGCAATGTCTCGAAAGAACATCCCAGGCTATTACGGGTACACAATTTTGACCTATAGGATCTCCCAGACATGCTCATCTGCACAACCTGATCCACGGCCACAAAGTATCATCCTGATACTCACCATACATCATTCTGATGTACACATGATCATCCTGATCATCATCACTGCATCGTCCTGATGCATATCATCTGGAGAAACATCCTAAAGCTCGTCATGCATGATCATCCTGATCATACACTGCATCCACCTGATGCATACCAAGTATCTACCTGGTACATATCAATATACATGATCTACATAATCATACAACGTATCCACCTGATACATATACAAATACAAGGTCCAAGCATCCAACATGATGCATACATACATAAATGATCCCACTGATCATATCCTGCATCCAACATGATGCGTACATACATATAAATGATCCAACTGATCATATCCAGCATCCAACATGATGCGTACATATATACATATAAATGATCCAACTGATCATATCCAGCATCCAACATGATGCGTACATACATGCATATAAATGATCCAATTGATCATATCCAGCATCCAACACTGAGATCCACAGCCATGGAAGGATCCTCCTGTCACTATGCTCGGAATGGCTCCTGCAAATGTGTCCATCACTTCTTCCTCGAAGTGTCATCAATCTGAAGAACACCAAGCCTTTCTCTGAAGTACTCGAACTTCACTCTGGCTAGTGGCTTCGTCAGCACATCTGCAATCTGCTCATCTGTCACAACATACAGGAGCTTCACTGCTCCTCTCTGCACCATATCCCTAATATAGTGATATTTGATCTCTATGTGTTTCGACCTGTCGTGGAACACTGGGTTCTCGGATAGCTTCACACAACTCTGGTTGTCACAAAAGATACCAGTAGCCTCCAGCAGTAGATCAAATAACTCAGACAGTAGCTTCCAAATCCATACTACCTCACAACTAGCCGAACAAGCTGCAACATACTCTACTTCGGCTGTACTCAATGCTATGCAGGATTGCTTCCTGCTAAACCAAGAGATCACACTTGATCCCATACTGAAGGAGCACCCAGAAGTGCTCTTCCTATCTACAGCACTGCCTACCCAATCTGAATCAACATAACCTTGCAGGTTAAACTTTTGATTCGCATCACACCTGAGCCCATAATCAATCGTACCCTTCAGGTAACTCAGAATATGCTTTACAGCAACCAGGTGAACACCTCTGGGATACGTCAGGAACTGGCTCAATGTGTTCACCGCAAAGCAAATATCTGGTCTTGTATTCATCAGGTACATCAAGGACCCAATCATCTGACGATACATCGTAGCATCAACCGGCTCAGATGAAGCATCACACAGAAGCTTCAGGTTCGATGTCATAGGTGTGGCCATGTCCTTGCAGTCCATCATCCTGAACCTCTTCAGGATCTTTACTGCATACTTCCCTTGTCCAAGGAAGATTCCATCTGCACTCTGCCACACCTCCATAAAAATAAAATAGTGCATCATCCACAAGTTCTTCATCTCGAACTCGGCAGCAAGCTTCCGCTGCGTATCGGCAATCAATCTATCTTCACCTGTAATAAACAGGTCATCCATATACAAAAGTAGTATCACTGGATTTCCTTTCTCAACCTTGTAGTAAAGGTTGGAATCTGCTTTACTCTTGGTAAAGCCCAAACTGGATAGAAAGCTGTCTATCCTACCATACCAAGTTCTGCACATATATGACTCATTGTCATGTGTCTCAGAACCAAGTGGTTGCTCCAAATACACTTCTTCTTCAACTACACCATTCAAGAAAGCTGTCTTGAAATCCATCTGGTGTATCTTCCATTTCATCATTGTAGCCAGAGCAAGTACGGATCTAATGGAAGTGTATTTGGGTACAGGAGCAAAAGTCTCTATGCTACCACCTGCAGCATGCTTGATCTTGTAGATCCATTTAGAAGTCACAACAGAGTCCCCTTCAGGTCTTGGGACTGCATCCCAAACATCTTCATGATCGACTGGTACTCCTCGTTCATGGCATTCTTCCCAGATCCTGGGAACTTCAATATCTTCAATATTTTCAATAGATAAATTTGTTGCTGAACAAATGTTGTAGTCCTTCTTTTGTAGGTGATGGTATACGATCTTTCCTACACAACAAGTTAAATTGCATGATTAGAAAACATCTCATAGTTTTCAGAACAAATTCTTACACATAAAGAAATATGTCATACAGTCATGCAATTATCTTAGCCAATGCTTCAATACAACATTTATCCATATCCCGTAACTTTCTAGATGCCTTCCAATCTCTACCAGAACATTGTTAAGAGTGTGCACAACTCCCAACATGTCAGCAAAGAGGTTTCATTCTAGATAAGTAGCAATGGAATGTTGTACAATGCCATAGGCCACTTACCCATGTATGTTAGTAGTATACTGTTCATCAATGCAACTATTCTAATAATACACAACCTAATTCTAGGAACATCAGTATATACATTATTGAACAGTATTATTTAAACAATAAAATATGCAAGGAATGATAATTCAAATACTTATCTTTGATTGTTTGTTGGGTTGACTCCCTCTCAGTATTTGCTTCTTTTCTGCAACTCCATTCTGATGTGGATTGTGAAAAGTGGTCAACTCCCTCTGAATATCTGCATCCTTGCAGAAACTACTGAAGTGTGCTCCTTCTTGATCTTTGCTTCCTTGCAGGAACAACTGGAGTGTGCTCCCTCTTGATCTTTTCTTCCTGGATTACCTTTCCTTGAACTTATATCCATCCTTAATCACTATGCATGCTTATTAGTATCATCATTGTGTTATCCTCGAGGTCTCATACATAATCACACATTCATTAGTATAATCTTAATACTATCAAAAC
Source organism: Larix kaempferi (assembly GCA_027924585.1). Taxonomy (NCBI): domain Eukaryota; kingdom Viridiplantae; phylum Streptophyta; class Pinopsida; order Pinales; family Pinaceae; genus Larix; species Larix kaempferi. Next base: position 4,566,562 of record BSBM01000123.1, read on the forward strand.
ACAATAATCTTAAACATGTATAGTCATGATCCTTTCAAACACAGATAATAAACATTAGTATTCAAGGTTTCAGGAAAGTCTTCTTTTACTCATGCATATTCTTATTCGGTCATAGGAATCTTCTAGATAGTTAAATCATCAATCAAGATAAGAGACATAATATGCATAAACCCTTGATTACTTACATTTCTAACTTTATGAATAATCATAACCAATCATACCAAGTATACTTATATAAGGGATCCTAACACAAGGTAGGATTCTAACTTGATATAGGAAAAACATACCTAGATTGGTATGTTAGCTAGTTATGTCTAACATACCCACATGATGTCTTCTTGTTCTCTTCAATGACTTGTGCAAGTAACCTGCATATCTCATAGGTTAACCATTATAGAACCAAGTTATACATACCTCGTAAATAGATCTTCTAAGTGATCCATGACAATGGATGAATCTTTGTCTTCATGTCATCATGATCATATGTTCTTGAACTAGAACATGATTTGTCTTTCTTGGTGTACCTTTCATGTCAACGGACAACATAAACCTCATACAACACCATAATGCATTAGTACAATCATAAGTGTCAACACCCTAATCAATGAATATCTTCTATCATGCATTCATAATTTTATTAAGGTGATACAACAAGTCCAAATTTAATCAAGATTGTACTAACTGTAATAACATGAAGACAAACATACCATAAACTTAATCATGAACAAATCTCGAAACATACCTGGATGAGTCATACCTGTCGAGATTGCTTGTAATCTTCGTATGTAAGGCCTTAGCCTCATCTCCCTCTGAAACAGGAACTTCTTCACTTATGCAGGTGACCAATCCATTCTCTTCTAGGATTAACCCAATCCACTTGATTTGCAAGAACTGGATCTGGAGCTGGATTAGGGTTTGTTACAGAAACCCTAAAAATTCAAACTTTGAATTTCAAACTTCCGAAAGGATAGAAATATGCGCCTTGATGAGTTGATCAAGTTGGTATACTCATAATTTGAAAACTGCAAAGTTTCACCCCTCAAATTTGCCTTTGAAACTTATGGATTCACTAGACATGACCTCGAACTAGGGTTTGATAAATCCCACCCTTCTTCCCAATCAAAAGGTTCAATCCAAAGCTCTAAGCTTCTATTTTTCTAAGGAGCTTCCAGCCGTGGTCACAGATTTCAAAAATTCCCATTTTTGCAGAAGCCCTAATTTTCCACTTTTTCGATCAAAGTCCCGAACTAGGGTCTGATCAAGCCCGGCCTTCTGCCCAACCAAAAATTCTGATCTTGGTCTCTAAATTTCAATTTTGATGAGTAGAATTCAGCCGTAATCTTCGATTACAAAAATTCCAACTTTCTCCGAAACCCTAAATTTCGGAAGCCATGAATGAAGGTGCTCAAAAATAATTCTGTTTTGACAGAAATATGTACCTGATTGTTTCTGGTGTAACTCCAAACTTTTCGATCCACAGGGTCTGAAAAAAAAAAAATTATGTGATATCCCGACCTATCATCTTTCCAACCCCATAGGTCTGACCTCAAATGGATTCTCTGAGAGAGAGTTATGCCAAGTGTCGCAACGTGACCTGTTTATGGGATAAAACAGGAAAGCAAACTTGTACGGCGTGCCACATGTCACTGGTTCAGTTTCGTCCTCTGAAAAAGTTACCTGAGAAATTTTAGTCCATTCACTACCTCTCATATTTTATGAAATTTCATTTGGAGCTTCCTAGCCGAAGTTATGACCTTTTTTCCAAGGTCACCTATTTTTTACTAAGATCTGGAAGAGGCAGAAACCCTATATTGTACAGATCATAAATCACAAAGTACAACTACTTAGAGGTTTTCCTTTCGACACAAGGTACATGGGGATCTTATCTTCACCCTGTATGATTTTCAGACCCTGAAACCTCGCCAAAATGTATTTATAACGAAAGTGCTACGATGACTGATTTTTGCTATATCAAGCCCTAGCATCGTAAGTGCAACAAGTGTCATACATGCCATACCATGCCTTCTTTCAGGCTAGCTCTGATACCATGTTAATTTTTCAGAATTTACTTCAATATGATCTAGGATCTTAACTGAGAGAACAACATGTACAGCATATCTACAGCATATCAATCATGAACACAATAATGCAAGCACACAAGAGACACAGAGTTTACTTGAGGAAAACCATAAAGGTGAAAAACCCCAATAATTTCCTCAGAGATAGATAGAGCAATGATAAAACCTAAGCATAAGAGATAGACATCTCCTAGCAACAGCTTCTCCTCCTCCACAATTGTGCCACTCTCTCGAGAGTGGGAGAGAGAATAGAATGATGAAATAGAGTGCCTCCTGCACTGTATTTATACTTGACTTGCCTTGCCTAATAACCTTTACTAGGTCGGCCTTAACTTAACCACATAACATAATGCTGACTGGGCCGATACCCAATAGGGTGGTCTAATAACCCTTTGACCCACATGGCCGACCCCCAATAGGGTGGTCTAATAACCCTTCGACCCACATGACTTATACAGGGCCAACCCCAACAAGGTGGTCTAATAACCCATCAAGTATAAGTTATGACACTTACAATATAAATGATGACACTTCCGTATAGAGGAATAATAACATCTCTATAGGAATACAAACACATATATGAAATACATTCCAAATTTACATATACATCAACAGGGCTATGTTCTGGAAGCGCTTGGAAACATTTCCTAACAGCAATATCTAACTTCGAGAGTCAATTTCAATCACAATTACACCTTGGTGATATCCTAAGTTTGGTCACTAAGATACTCACGTCAAGTGTGGCTAAGTGGTTCAGCTTGAGCGGTATAGTGTCGTATCCACAAAAAGATAAGTGAATATTTATGTAGAGTAGGGAATCTATACCTTGGATTTCACATTCTTTGGCACCGCGCCTTCTTATTCAAGTTTTCTTTTGGCACTTGTTGATAGTAAGATTTAAAAGAACCCTATAAGTCAACAATTTATTGTTTCATACAAAGTGTAGAAGATTGGTGGGAATTATTTGGATGCCTAGCACAATCAATCCTAACCAAACTATAAATTTTCTTGTGACCTCTATGAAATTCTGTAATATAGCAAATCATTGATCCTGGGAAAATCTCACAGTGAAAGAATTAGTAAGGAAGAAGAATTGTAGTGAAATCTAACAAGAATTGAGTAGTAAAATCAAACATGCAAAGAAACTCGGATGTGCATAATAACTGGTGTCACATTCCATTAATATGTATAGTAAAAGAATATAGTACAATTGAGAGAATTCGATTATCCAAGAGGAATAAGAATCCCTGTCAATATAGCATTGGAATTATCTCCACTACAGTGCTTCGATGGTGCCAAACTCAACTGAATGTCTGTGAACTGAATCTATTGTCAGTTAACTAATCATGAAGGGTGCATCAGTGAATTTATCATGCAAATCAAGCTAGAGAGGGTGCATTAGTTGACAATCAGTGGAAATCGGAGCTCAAACCCCCCACTAGAGTCATGAACTTGAGTGGACTAAACCAGATCACTAAGTCGGATCCTAAAATATAGGGAACTAACTCTGCATGGCATAAATTCATGCATGCAGGGTGCATCAAGTGGATAATGTGTCCTAGATGACATATGCACGCCATTAGGGGGTCAACAACATCATTCAATACTAGGTAAAGGGAAATAATGCTAAGGTGGACAAGGATTGGAGTATTAATTATCCTAGCACCCCCCCCCCTTAATTCAAACTTAAACAACCTGGGCCCTGGTAACTGAGACCAAAGGTCACCCAAACAATAAAAAATAATTGTTCATGAAACTAAGGAAATGGGGAAAACCTCATGGGAAAAAAAAACCCTAAAAAATGAATAGCAAGGAACTCAAGCAGCCTTCACACCAAGATCTAAGATAGGCAAACCTCTTTTGATTAAAATACTTTGTTGAGATGTTTGCAATCTACTCCTCTGTAGGATAGTAATGAAAGTGTTGGATCTGGATATGCTCCTTTGATGTACCTCCCACTGTTTCCAAGATGCAGCTGTCAAAACAAGCCTGACAGAATCCATTCTTGCTACTGGGGTGAATGTCTCATTGTAGTCCAGGCCATAAACTTGTGAGTACCCCTTGGAAACCAATCGAGCTTTGTACTTGGTTGTAGATCCATCAGAAGCAAATTTTGTTTTGTAGATCCACTTGCACTAGAATAGCTTCATCCCTGGGGGAAGAGAGACAAGATCCCATGTCTCATTGTTCTGCAGTGACTCATGTTCCTCATCCATGGCAATCTTCCATCTTGGATCATGGCAAGCCTCTTTGAAGGATTGTGGATCAGACCCCACCATCATGTAGCACCTCTTTGGGAGAAGTGGATCTGTATGACATTTTGCAAGGTTTGCATCTTGAAACTGAGATCTGGTTCTTCTATGGTCATATGTATTCCCAGCTACGTTCCCAATAGCTCCAAGGACTTTGTGAGCCCATTTTGGCCTTGGATTGGGAGTAGGTGCTGGATCTCGATCTGGATTTGCTTGAACTTCATACTCAACATCAAGATTTGATTCAACTTGGTCCTCATCTTCAAAATCTAAATGTGGTTCATCAGAAGAGACATTCTGATATTCATCAGGTGCAAATGGAGTAGGAAGAGAGTATGGAAAAAAGTGAGAGAATTCATATGCCTTGGAGGCATGGTTTGCAACACCTTTCGCTATTAGCTTCCTAGATGATATCTCTGCAATCTCAATTGTGTCATGTCTAAAACAACTTTCTTCGGTGAACCTGCGTGAGTCATCTGATAAACAAATAACAAGTTTGTTGCTAAGGAAGGCACATACAAAACATTTTTGAACTTTCCATTCTCCAGTTGTATTGTTCCCTACCATTCAACAGAGATCTGTGAATTGTCTCCCATGTGAATACTAGGACCATCAATGAGATCTAGAGAGGAAAAAGACTCTCTGGAGGCAACCACGTGGTTGGAGGCTCCATGATCTATGAGGAAGGCTTATGATTATGAGAATCCATCCCTCAGTGCATGGCATCTCTCATGATCATCTATCTCGCTTCTAGAATCAGACTCCCTTGCACCTCCTGGGAGGGAAATGTTGTGTTGTTCAAGAATTTTGGTCATTTGATCCATCTTCTTCTTCATGCATGAACTCTTTGGATGGTTTCCTTTCTTGCAATAGGTACACTTGGTCTTCTCAAACCTCTTTTGCTTATCCTTCTTGGAGCTAGAGGCTCGTTCTGATGGATTAGGCTTCTCCTTCGGTTTGGATTCAAATCACTTCTTGTCCTTTCCCTTCTGATTCCCTTTGGCATTCTCACTTTTTGACTCCCCAGCCATAAGATCCTACTTCTTAGAGGCCTCCAGGGTGCCCATTTGAATCAGTTTGTCTTGTTCTTGTATGAGAGATTCAATGAATGCATCTAAAGAAGGCATTTTCCAATTGGGGATTGACAATCTCCCTGAGTGAAAGGTAGACACAAATATTGAAAATTTAGGACCAAGCTTGCTTAGGATGGATAGCACCAGTTGTTCATCCTTCTTGCCAATTCCACATTGTTTGCACCGCATAACTAAGGACTTGAAATTTGAAAAGAAATGTTGTATGGTTTCAAAATTGTTGGGTTGAAGAGAAATTAATTCATTCTCCAAAACGTGGCCTCTTAGCTCATCTTGATTTCCAAAGAGAGTTTCAAGCTTCTGCCAAACCTCCCTTGGGGTATTCAATCCATCAAGATGGAATAGCAAATCTCTGGAAATGTGAATACACATAAAACCAAAAGCCTCATCTAACTTGTTCAGGTACTTTTCTTTCTCAACAACTGCATGAGGTTCGACCTCCTTGCCCATTGTGACCCTGTACAAATTCTTGTTGTGCAACAAAATATGCATATTTTCCCTCCAATCTAGATAATTGAAGGGTGTCAGGATTCTTGGTGTCAAAGGAGCATTTGAATCCTCCATCTGTAACTATTGGAGAAAATGCAAATTGTTACTACCGCTACTGCTACATTGAAAACTTCTCAAAATCCTGTAGAAAACTCTCAAAACAAAGATAAACCAACTCTGTTGAGCTCTGAAACCATGTGAAATTTTGTAACACAGCAGATCATTGAGCCTAGGAAAATATCACAGTGAAAGAATTAGCAAGGAAGAAGAATTGCAGTGAAATCTAGAAAGAATTGAGCAATACAATAAAACATGCAAAGAAACTCAGATGTGCATAATAACCGGTGTCATATTCCATTAATCTATATAGTAAAATAGTATAGTACAATTGAGAGAATTCGATTATCCAAGAGGAATTTGAATACATGTCAATTTAGCATAGGGATTATCCCCACTACAGTGCTCCGATGGTGCCAAACTCAACTAAATGTTAGTGAATTGAAGCTACTGACAGTTAACTGATCATGAAGGGTGCATCAATGATTTATCATGCAAATCAGGCTAGAGAAGGTGCATTATTTGACAATCAGTGGAAATCGGTGCTCAGACCCCCCACTAGATTCATGAATTCAGGTGGACTGAACCAAATCACTGAGCTAGCTCCTAAAATGGAGGGAGATGACTCTACATGACCTAAATTCATGCATGTTGGGAGAATCAAGTGGATATGTGTCCTAGATGACATTTTCACACCACTAGGGGGTCAACATCATTCAATACTAGGAAAAGGGAAATAATACTAAGGTGGACAAGGATTGAAGTATTAATTATCCTAACAACCTCATGTGGAGGAATTTAGTTGGTTGAAAATTACAAGTGTTGATTTTAAGGGTCCAAATTTGATTAAGAAATGCAAGTGAGGTATTTCACAATTCTACTTATTTCTTATCCATCAAGATCTCACAAGGTGTGAGATGGAGAGCATACTCAAAGTAAGAGATTCTTTAGGTCTCTCAATGTGTGCTAATGGAGACATATGTGTGATAAGCAAATGATACTAATTGTTTCAATTAAGTAAAGAGCAAAAAGTAAATGGACATGTAGTTTCTACTTCAACTCAAAAGATACTTAAGGTGCTTGCAACTATTTTTTTATCAACAATGCTTATGAAGTAAAAGTGTGCAATGGATGTATTTCACAATTCTCCCCCTTTTTTGATTCACCAAGGTTACAAGGAGTGTGAGGCGAAGAACATACTTCAGGAGATTAGAGTCTTTAGGTCCTTGCTTGTGTGCAAAAGTGAGCTACACTACCTTGCCTAAAACATGAGAAGTAAATAAATAACATAAGATGTTTATACTAACAACTTCTATGAAATGGAAAGCATGATGTCTTGAACACTAATGATGACTAGGAGGCTCGTTGAAAGCCTCAAACTATTTTACCTAAGTAGTTTCAAGGGAAGACACATTTACTCCCTAATCTTGGGCTAAGTGAGCAAATTACTAAAGAAAAATCCAACTATTGCAAGTTATTTTAATTCGGGTTCATTAGTGAATAGTCATTGGGACTACAAGATTTGAGAAAAGTAGATAAAAAGAAAAATAAAATATAGTAGAACGGGTTTTCCAAATACATATGTGCTAGTAGCCCAGCTACAACACAACAGAGCTACGTGAACAGAGAGAAAATTACCGTGCAAGAGAAGGTATGATAAAATGCACAATCGGCATGATTGTCGAAGGAAAATCAGCGTAGGTAGTGCGCACAGGGTGCTGGGATCCGCACTAGAAACTCACATGGGGCATCGGGATCTACGCTATTGTGTAAACAACAATTACGGCCAAGAGGAGGCTGAATTTCGAGAATGGAAGGTATGAACCTGATCTCCTGCACAACACAAGAACCCATAATTAGCTATTTAGCAAATAACAACCTAGTTAATAAGAAATGAACAAAAATGAGGTGGAGTTGTCATAAATACTGTTGTGGGAAAAATAACACAAAGATGTGCAGCTCTTCCCACTTTGGGGGGAGAAAGCCTTAGAGGTTGCTACCAAGGCCTAGTATTGTGTTACCAAAGTAAATGTGGTGACTCCAAATTGATCCCACAAGGTCTTGTTAGCAAAACAAAACAAATAACATGGAAAATAAACAAACAGGGTGAAGATATGCAAACCAGAAGAACAAGAAGATGCTAGAACCAATTTTGTTTGCCCAATGGTCAAGCTTGTTACATTTAGTGTCACCCAGGAGGTGTAGGCTTCAAGGGAATACAACAATATCCCTTATGGAGGTCATTTTTGTCCACACTAAATGCTAAATAACTTGATTAACAAATGAGAGAAACACTTCCTTGAAGGAAGGTGGCAAGGGAGCTTGAGGAATGCCAATATGTGTAGGAAGAGGTGGACTATGAGGAAGTCTCAACACAATTCCAACAACATAACCTTGCTTTGATTTTCTCTACTTATATGCATGCCCATGGCTTCCTTTTATAGGCCAAGAGGTGTCCAAGAAACATCTAGATCCAAGTGTGAACTCCTTTACTTCATCAACTAGCTCCAAAGTACACAAAGGGGGCTATTCAATGCTTCGCCAAATTTGAATTTTTGTTGGTGAGGGAGCTTTCATGAGCCTTCAATGCACATCATGTGGTTGAGATCCCGTCGTTTTTTATGGTCACGCGGATATCAAAGGAAAACCTGCGAGAGGCTCGCACGGGCACAGAACTCATAACACGCATTGTAGCACATCCTAATATGTCTTTACCTGGATGACTATTGTAGGCACAACAGATCCCATTATTTCATTTAATAATGAGAGCTCCAACTCTTATTTTTTAAGGTAATTTTCAAATCCCTTACTCATTATTGGGGTTGTTATGGTTTTTGTCATATATTTGATTTAGTTGTCATGTTCCAATCCAACTAATAAATTTTCCCTTCAAAAATTTATGGATTTTAGTGTGTTTTTGTGAGTTGCGAAAAGCATGAATTTTTCTTCAAAATTCGTCCTTTCCGCAACCCACAATGCTTGTTTATTCGGATTTGAAATTTCTTCTTTTCGCAACCTACAACCCGCAATTGCGGATTGTGGATTGCGGAAAGAGTTCCAAAAATAAGTTCGCACTTTGTGTTTCTGCAACCCGCAATGCGGATTGCGGAAAGTGTTTGAAAAATAAATCTGCACTTTTCGTTTCCGCAACCTGCAACCCGCAATTGCGGATAGCGGAATGCCGGAAGAACAGTGTTTTTAATTGTGGCGTTTGCGTCCCCACAACCCGCAATTGCAGATTGCGGGAACTTTTGGAAATTATATTTAGAGTTGTGTTTCCGCAACCCGGATTGCAGAATGCGGAAGGATGTACATTTTTGCAAAAAATAATTTCCGCAACTTTTCTTCCGCATCTTGCATTTTAGATCTTAGCCATTGATTTGTCTTAATCCTACGATCCAGATTTCATCCCCCAGATTTTTTAAATATGTCAATTTTCTTTATTTTCTTTCACCATTTTCATTTTCGTGAATTTCACCTGCGACAAGGATTTTTACTACCGGTTCTTACCAAGGTTGTTTTCTTGCCATTTTCGACAGCATAGGTTGGTTTTATGTCTATTCTTATTGGTTGTTTGTGGCTTTCCTTCAATTTCAAACTATTTTTTATTGGTTTTATTTCATTTATCAGAATTACCAGTCTTCCACCATGTCGAGAAATACCGATTCTAAGACATCCCAGAAATACTTGATAAACAAAGACCCCAATTTTGGCATTCTCACTAATACCAGCGACAGAGTGTCTGAAACCTATCAGCTAGACTGGTCATGAGTTTATGCAATCTTTGACAACGACGACCTGTTGTAAATCTAGGAGAACCAGTCTGTTTATGAGAAAATTAGGGATTCTCAATTACATGCTATAGTAGCTAGACCAGCCATCCTCCCATACACAAATACTGTGAAATGGATAATCGATCATGCAAACCCTAAAGACCGCTCCTTCAATGATAATGCAGGGTCCCAAGTGGCTTCTTTCCGCTCATAAGTTTTTGTTAGAGCATATGCCCTTAGGCCTGCCACCCAATTGCTCAATTCGGCTTTCCTAGATTCGGTGAAAACCCGATTTAATTTTGATGAGATGATAAAGTCCTGGATGAACAACCCGACCAACTTCATACCCAAAGCCGATAACTCTTATCCTATTTCATGGTTCAAGGAACCCTTTTCTCTCTTAGCTGCCATTATGTGCAGGCTATACGGCCTGCCCAATTGTTCTGTGTTTAAAGTTGAATGGGAACCTATAGCTCATCACGTTATCACAACAGGGGAATCATTCAATTGGGCCCAGATACTGTCAGCCGAGTTAAAATCAGCAATAGAACGTTACCAAAAGACACTGGACTCAAAGAAACCTCCTTTCTTCTATTCGTCTTATGTTATTGATGTGTTTTGTTCTACATTCCAGTTCCCCTCCATGGGATGGAATTGGACCTTATCAGCACCTCCAGTTCACATATATTGTTAAGCATTATGGGAAAACAACTATGTGCCTTTATTGTATGACATCTGTGATCATTTCTTTGGAACAATTTATCTCATGATATTCAAGGAGGATGCACCTACTTTTTCTGCTCATGCCCGCACACTTATCCCCACTATTGGTGATTGGTATGTAGGAGAATCCTTCTCCTATGTCAGGGTTTTGGGAAATAATACAGTTCATCTCCTGCCAAGGATAGTCCCAGATAGATTGTTGCTTGAATAAAAGAAAAGGATGGCCCAAATTCCCATTGAACCTTGGACCTCTGGTCATCCAGAACTTAACACATGCTGCAATGTTGGGGAAGCAAATTGCTACACTAAAGTTGGGAAAAGCTCCCAAAAGGATGCACGACCCTAAGGCATTCATGGATAACCACTTTGCCCAGGAACACATGAAGACTACCTATGCTCATGAGACTTCCCCTGATGATTCTATTTACCGAGGATTCAATCTATTTTTTGAAGTCCTAGTTAGGGATAAAACTAAAGAAGAACAAAGCTTCATTCTCCAATACCAACAGGAGCTCAAGTCTAAGGTTTTGAGCTACAAGAAAATGGAACTATCACTTGATGATGTTGACCAATGCGACCTCGTTCGACAGGGGTTCACCTCACTATCGACACATACTGCAGTCTCCCTGGGCACCGGCCTGGGCAGGTTTGAGCCCACCCAGCAACACCCTCAGAGCGGATGAAGTCTCACCCGAGGCGTCCAGGAAGGGTAGACGGAACCATGTTTTCGCCGAGGGAGGAGCAGAGTTGTGGTTGCACAGACTAACTCTATTGCGGTACTTAAATAGAAACTTTAAACATTTGGCAAGGAGTTATAACATATTACTTAATCGCAACATTTATCATCACATTAGACATAGAGCACATTACTTAATCACAGCATTTATCATCACAGCAACAGTAAGCAGACATTGCATCAAACAAAATTCATATATCGCAACATTGCACAAAGATCGTACCAAAACATCATCATTATATTACTGTCGCTGTCATATACTAGAAGCAAAACATAGATCTCCGTACACATACATCTCCTTATCTCTCGCCCGATATTCTCTCTGTCTTCTCTCTCTATCTCTCCTTGTATCTCTTTCTCTTTTTCTATTCTTCTATTATTCTCTTTTTTCTATTCTTCTCTTCTTCTCTCTAACACTTACAACTCTCATCTATTTATAGTCTTCTTCCATTACAATACTTGTCCACTTACAAACGACTTCCTAACTGACACTATGGACAATTAACCCAATATCTAACTGACGCGGTCCAAATGACCCCAAAAACCCGCATACCGTGGTACAATTGACTCACTATTACATAACATATGGTCCAAGTGACCCAAAACCCACCAACTGCGGTATTCTTTAACACAAAATACTCCTTTCGCGCCCTCATCCGATGTGTTGCAGCGTCGGCGGTACCGCGACATTTCCCCATCAAACCGCCTGCCAAAAGGCCCCCAACACAATCTTGTGGCTCACCCTCGAGCCACGTCAACTGCTAGACATAGTGCACGTCATGGTCTTTGCCTTGAAGTCTGCATACGGCTATTCGACATTCCGCACCAACTCCTAAGCATCCTTAGCTGCTTCCTGACTACTGATCACATTGTCGGTTGATGGGTGATCGAAAAGCTTGTCCATGACCTGCTGTCGATACTTCTGTACTGCTTGTAGTGCTTCACTGGCCTGCAGCATCAGTTTCCCGCCAGTGTCCTGGAATTCTTCCAACTGGGCCACACGTATCTTCTGTTGATCATCTGCCTTGGAAATCCGTTGTTGCAAGTCCTTCAGCTTGTGGGACTTAGCAACTTGCTCCATTGGTGGCAGGGTTCTCATCACAGCCTTTAATGTGGCCACCTGGCCCTCCGCTTCCTGCCGTATTTTAGTGAGTTGTTCAACTTGCTCATCGTGAACAATGCAGTCCCAAAATTGTACTGTTTCGGCAGTGAGCCTGGTTGCTTGTGTTTCTAGCTCCTCCATCTGGGTGGCAACTTCCTCAAGTGCCCTTCTTCATTCATCCACCTCGGCCTGAGGCGTACCTGGTTTCAACTGAGCCTTCAACATGTCGTTCTCTTGTCGCAACTGAACAATGACAGTTCCCACTCGCTGCACCCATTCAAGCACATCGGTCTCGGGAATGGGCTCCGGTGTATGCTGGCATGCATCACAAATTGCCGTATCTAACTTCACGTTGTAATCCCACAAACGGGTCTTTTCTATGATAAGAAAATCTTGATCCTTTTTAAGTGCTTCAAGTGCGCAACCCTTCTCGGCCCGCTCCTTCTTAAGGTCAACTTCAAGGTCATCCACTGCTTTCTGCGATGTAGCATCCCTGCTTGTAAGCTCGTCAATAGCGGCGGTTGCAGCTGCCTCATTTGCGTGCAAGTGTTGAAAGCTCTTGCTGATTTCATGCATTCTATCCACCATTTCCTGGGAGGCGACCTTCTACATTGTTTCCAGCGCCATTGCCGGAAGTTCATTAACATTGATAGTCACCTGGGCAACCGTCTACAGCACATTTTACAAAGCCTCGTTGTCGGTCACAACCGCAGTCGGGAGAATGTTGATATTCTGGACCCAGGGCATGGTGCGGATTGTGACCTTTTCCTTCATGGGTACATTACCGGGTTCCTTTTGTAACACTGCATTACACAAAGAATCCATACAAGTAGCAAGCATAGAGAATCCCTCCTCTGCTTTGACAGACATCTTGTCAGCAGCTGATGTGGAGGCATGGTTAAGGGCTGTGATTAACCGGCCCAACTGCGCCTCTGTTGGTAAAGACATCCCACTGATCGTCGCATGCTCGTGGTGCCATTTTGACCAGTTTTCCTCAAGAGTGCGGTCGCTATCATCCGCAGTTGGTGTTCTCGTCGACTCGTTATCAGAATCATGACGACTCTGCTGATCCTGTGCTGATACTCAATCCGCAGGACCCACTGGTGGATCTCCAGCTCAATTTCTACTGAACTCATGGGCTGTCGCCAAGCCTCCAGCCACTCATTCACAATAGCCTCCAAATCTGCCACTGTCACTTTATACCTGGTATGCAACCATTGTTGATCAACATCACAGCGAGCTTGTATATGTATGACACTTGGTCGTATTGCAAATGCCATGACAGGTGTGAATCGTACCACGGTATCTTTGGATATTCATGGGACCTGTGTTGTTGCGTCACAAAGCATTTCCGAATACAGCCAAAACTGCAATTGGCACTCCCAGATGCGCTCGGGCTCTCGTATATACCATAGATTTTGATAACGTGCCCCTCGTCGTTACGCTGCAGCCGGGCAATCCATACCCTGGTAGGTGTCGAGCTCTTTCCATGCAACTAAAGCAATCAGCAGCAACAACCAACTATATGAGAAAGCGCCTCTACCCACTTGGACCTCTGCGACATCCTCCATTAGTTGATTCAAGAGATATAGGGACCAGTTCATCTGGACTCCTTCCGCACATTACTCTGCGTAAGAAACTATTCTCGAATTACATTGGTTAGGGCGACCTCCCCTAATCACTTTACAGGACAGGATCTTAATGCCCGTGAGTACCGGCTTCTGCCATTACAATACTTATCCACTTAAAAACGACTTCCTAACTGACACTATGGACAATTGACCCAATATCTAACTGACGCGGTCCAAATGACCCCAAAAACCCGCATATCGTGGTACAACTAACTCACTATTACATAATATATGGTCCAAGTGACCCAAAACCCGCCAACTGTGGTATTCTTTAACACAAAATACTCCTTTCGCGCCCTCATCCGATGTGTCGCAGCGTCGGCGGTACCGCGACATTTCCCCATCAAACCGCCTACCAACAGATGAACAGGACAGAAAGGATAGAGCAGAGAAAGATGCACAGAAGGCAAGTACTCCCTTGATGTTAAATTACCTTGATGAAGGTAAAGGCAAAGGCCTTGTGGAAGATGTTCAACCGGTCAAGAAGATTTTAATTAAATCAGCCGAAGAGCTGAAGAAGGAATTGGCACACATGACTGCAATGGTTGATACTCAGGTGATTGCTGCAAGCACCCCAACAAAGAGACAGAAGATTCAAGCCTCAATGTCTCAAATACCCACATTAAATATTGAAGATAGTGATGTAGAGGATGAAAGGCTTCCTCTTTTCCCTGTTGTACCTGTTATAATAGAAGTCACTAGAGTCTCTCAGAATTATGTTGATTTTCTTGATAGCATTGTGATGGATGATACTACTTCAAAGGTTCATCTTCATGAAGTTATCAACACTTTTGTTACATCAACCCCTTCATCCCCACTCACTTCGGTTGAGATTCCTTCCACTTCATCTGTTGAGGTTACACTTCCACCTTTCACCATATATGAATTACTTGCTACATTAACCTCCATGATTACTTCAAAACCAAACTTGCCAATTCCACCTGTCACCTTACCACCAATAGTTGCTGAGATGCAGTTTCCAACTGTTTCTCTGCAACCATCAGTTTCCATTGCCCCTACTTCCCTTTTTGAGGTTGTCACTTCGACTACTTCTCCAATTTATGTACCATCAGTTTCTACAACCACCCTCTCTTCTCTATCAACCTCCCAAATCACTATGTCCATCCCTAATTCCACTGTTACCCAAATAGCTCCATTAGTTGCAACATGTAATATTTCCACATCTTCAACTGAATTGACAGTTGATTCTGAAGATGATGCTGTGGTTCCCCTTGGGGAATACTTTTACAGCAGATCAACCAAAGCAGTGGTGAAAAGAGGTAACAAAAGAAGCAGGGGATCAACTATGTTGCAAGCGCTTGTCCCCAATCAAATAATTTGGGAAAAACAGTCTGCTGACATTCAGCAGGAGGCATTAGACACTGCTGGAGCGATGAGAGCATTTGCTGGAGCCAATTATGATTCAGTGACTTCACTGAATAAGGAGATTGACATCAAGAAAGAAGAATTGAAGAAGCTCCAGGAGTAGCAGATCAAAATTAATGAAGAACATGAATCTCAACTTCATGAATTAAGGAATGAGTACGAAGTTCAACTCAAGGATCTGCAAGAACATAACACTTCTCTCCAGGATCAACTGCAGGATACACAAGTCCAAAATACTGGAAATATGGAGAAGATAGCAGTACTGGAATAACAACTGAAGGATGCAGTCGCCAATGCAGCCACTTCTTCTTTCCCAAGATTCTCTAAGAAAGAGTTCAAGGATTTGGCCTTTGAAGTTAATGAGGAGCATCACAAACTCTTGGCTGAGTTATTTAGTTCTCTAAATAATATTCAGGAAACTTATAATGTTTTTGAGAAACTTTCTGTTATTCTTGAGCAACATATTGAGAAAAGGAAACAGGCTTCCAAGGACATTGATGATATTATTGATTGGAAAAGGTATATTAAGGATAAGCCTGAGGATATCCCAGTCTTGAATATCTTCAAGTTCAGGAGAATGAGAACATCTTTGAATTCCTGGCAGAATGCTTGTGAAATGGTTGAACAAATAATTAAGAAGCCACAAGCAATTTGTGGGAGGAGAGGGTATGCTGCAGACAACATCATGGTCATCCTACAGTTTCCCACTATGGACCTTATTGAGAAGGCTTGTCCACCAAAGCTGATGATTGAGCAGGTGGATAGTAGGTGTGCGCAGGTCAAAGAACAAATTCAACAGCTCAAGCACATATAGATTTCAGAAGTTGACAAATTCATCAAGCAACCTGTCACTATGGAAAACAAGATCCACATCTTTCTACAAAATTGGCACAAATTAAGCAAGAATGAGATTGAGTCTTTCATGTGTGATGCCCAGTTAGGACTCGAGTTCGCTAAGTATCCTGATGTGGACAATTTGTTAGAGGTTTGAGCCAAGTGACAAGGTGCCCTTGGCCATTCTTAGATTAGATTTATTTTGTAATCCTTGTTTTATGGGAAGTCCACCCTTTGTATCTTTATTGTAATTATTATGAAAGGGGTAGAGATCTCATAGGAGATGGGGGGGGGATCGCCAGAGAAGGACTGGAGAAACGCTGTTTCACCTGAGATATTGTAATTTTTTTCAAACTTGATGAATCAAGGTTAGTTTCTTTTGTCATCTTCTTTGTCTATTTTGTCAAATTTCTTTGATGATTTCTGATTTTCTCACCTTAATTATTAGATCAACACTATTTTATCTTTTTCTATTCAATGAATGCATCTGATCTGTAGATTAAATTTATTTGAACTTACAGTCTGGATGTTATTATGTATTAAGTGAATTTATTCATTTAATTTATTTATCTATTTCTGCAAATGATAAACAAATATAATCAAATTAATTCCAATTTTTCAATTAGCATGTTTCAACAGGATAATCATGCATGTGCTTCAACCCTTAAGCTACAATCATTCAATTTTCATTTTCTGATTGTGTCTTAAGCTAATAAGTAAAGATCCACTTCACATATCTGTCAATTGGAGGAACACTTATTAATTTCTAGATCAGGTTATCCTGCACACCAAAACACATTCCTTTAATTTAGATCTAACTTAGTTTATATTTCCTTTAAAGCAAACATTACTCACTTCTAGAGATAGAACACTTTTGATCTTCCCTCACAAGAAGACAGATCCATCAGGATCAACCCACTTAAGTGCCAGTGGAGGCCTTATATCCGTGGGAGTCAACCACACCAAACAGTCTGGGGATAGAACTGCTCTTGCGCAGAGTTGTTTGAAGCCTTTCAGATTGGGTTCTCACCCTATGTTGCCAGCCTTTGACAACATTCCAACATTTACATAACCGGGGCTTCAACAATGACCTCTTCTTTTGACTTTTTTTGGCATTTCTAGACTCATGTTGCTTTCTGGACCTTATTAGGATGTCTTCAATGAGCTACGTGCTATATGTTGATGACACCTTGCTGCAAGATTATCTAAAATGTTGCATGTGTGCAAAATTTAAGCATTAACGATGATCCATGCACCTCGAGTTCAATGTGATTTCCGATTATGGGAGGTTCAATGCTTTTCGACGATGGGCGAGATGGAAACAATGATGCCCTTTTAGTTTTAAGGGAACAACATTTGAGTACCTCTATATATAGGGTACTAATATATAGAGTGGGAAAAACAGAATAAGACTGAAACTTTGCTCAATCCTTCTGGAAAGCAAGAACAATGACCAAGTAAATGGGAACATCTAGTCTTCATTTGAGCTCCCACTAAGCACCCTATAAATTCCTTTCCTAAGAATAAGTTATGGAAAAGGAAGGTTACCGATGTGTAGTTGTCGTATACTTGTCAATTTCCTAACACGAAATACCGACATTTACATATGCACACTATATAGTCGAGAAATATACAGATCAAATCTTTGTTAAATAGTAAAATCTCTGAAATTGAAAAAGCACCAACAGATTTATAGCTTATTATCATACATAGCAAAAAGAATGATGCTTTGGATACAAATACATTTTTAGCGAGCATAATTTCTTAACAACCAACCAATTTCCATATGTAGGTATGTCACTTACCTTCATATTCCTTTCCAACACTTCATTATTATAAAAATAATTTTCAAATTCCTATTGGGGCCTAGCTAGAGGCATATTCTTCTTAGCAGTTACCAAGATTAGCATCCACATACAATGGATTGCAGTGAAAATATTCATCTTCATCATGCTTTCAAAATTGAATTCAAGTCCTTCCTATGCTTGAGTTGCAAGAAAGAACCACTATTCTTACCCAACTGCGTACCATAATTTTTCTGAAGAGGGGTTTTGAATTCATGAGCGAGTTTTCTATCAGAGAAGGTGCGAAGCCTCTCACATTTGCCTTACATGCTTTTCTAGTGGCATCATGTGTCTTACATGCATATAATATATACTTATTGGATACCTTTTTGCTTTGGTGCTAATTGCTCCAGTTGTTGCGTATAAGGAAGTTGATTATCCCCTACGAGCTTGGATCTTCTAGCTCAGTTGGTTAGGTGTGAAATAGTTCAGTTTTATGGATTACATTTTCATGCTAGGATATCACTCCTATGCACACTCGAGCCCTGCCATCTACCTTTACTATATGTAATAAGAGCATGGGCCAATTTGAAGTTGACATCTCTAAGGAATAAGTGAAAACCCGGACTAGCACACATCCCTTGAATTTTTTATGAGCTAAACACATAGAAACTGTTAACACCCAAAAAGTGCTCACTACCTCATCTTCCTCATTACATGATTCATTTGTCCATATTTCCTACCATATTTGCCTCCAAAACCTTAAAAACCCATTAAAAAGCCTCCAAAAGGCCCAAAAACCATTAAAAAAGCCTCCAAAAGGCCAAAAACCCCCTTTTTCCCCCCAAAATAATGTAAATTCCTCCAAAAATAGCAAAAACCCTCTAAAAAGGGAATAAAAATACAAAAAAGAGGAAAAAGAGGAAAAAAATGAAGCAAAAACCATATACAGCTGACCTAAACCATATGGTGCCCAAAACCATGGGTCAACACTCCACCACTAAAAACCTATAAATAAGTGATGGAGGCTCCCCATTTCACATCCACAATCATCCCTATCCTCACTCTGCCAAAAATTCTTACGAAACCCTAGCTCTCCCTTTGGAGCTAATTTCCACTTGAGAACCCCATTTGGCCCCATTTCCAAAATATCTTTGGAAGAAGGAGAAGGAACAACACTGGAGCTTGGAAGCAACCCTCCTGGACTGCTGCAAGAGCTTCACCAACCTCACATTGGAGGTATAATCAATACAAAAACCATTTTTAATATATTTGATTGTCTCATGCACATGCTAGACTATAGCTAGGGTTTTCATCCTAGCTTGTGCAAATGAGCACCTACTAAGGAGAAGGGACTCCTTAGTAGCAGTTCAGTAAAAACAGTAAAAGCAGGACAGTAAATTTAAACTAGCATGTGCATGAGACAATAAAAGATATTAAAAATGGTTTTTGTATTGATTATACCTCCAATGTGAGGTTGGTGAAGCTCTTGCAGCAATCCAGGAGGGTTTCTCCCAAGCTCCAGTGGTGTTCCTTCTCCTTCTTCCAAAGATGTTTTGGAAATGGGGCCAAATGGGGTTCTCAAGTGGAAATTAGCTCCAAAGGGAGAGCTAGGGTTTCGTGAGAATTTTTGGCAGAGTGAGGATAGGGATGATTGTGGATGTGAAATGGGGAGCCTCCATCACCTATTTATAGGTTTTTAGTGGTGGAGTGTTGACCCATGGTTTTGGGCACCATATGGTTTAGGTCAGCTGTATAGGGTTTTTGCTTCATTTTTTCCCTCTTTTTCCTCTTTTTTGTATTTTTTATTCCCTTTTTAGAGGATTTTTGCTATTTTTGGAGGAATTTACATTATTTTGGGGAAAAAGGGGGGGTTTTGGCCTTTTGGAGGATTTTTTAATGGTTTTGGGGCCTTTTGGAGGCTTTTTAATGGGTTTTTTAAGGTTTTGGAGGCAAATATGGTAGGAAATATGGACAAATGAGTCATGTAATGAGGAAGATGAGGTAGTGAGCACTTTTTGGGTGTTGACAAATTGCCCCCTGATGTGTGAGTGAAAGAGCTCATCATATGGCCGATAGACATCATAGGTCTTTTATGGTTTTCCTGGGATGTGGAGAGGAGAAGAAATGAACTAGAGCCCAGAACAACGGTCCCGAACAAACTGCAAAAACTAAAAGTACATGACCTCAATAATGAATGAGGAATGATCTCAACATATGGACAAGGCGGGCATTCCCATGCTCGTATCAAGATATAGAACAATAACAAGGGGGTCCAAAAAATGGGGACCTGAAATATACATGGCCTCACATAATGAATGAGGGAGAATCTCAATATATGGACAAGGCGGGCATACCCATGCTCGTATCAAGATATATAATAATAACAATGAGGTCCAAAAAATGGGGACCTGAAAGATACATAGAGAACCACTGTGTACATCATAAGGGTCCAGAGGGGACACAGAATCTAGGACATACTGCTGGGTTGACCATGTCTGAGCTGAAGAACTGATACACTGGAATATCAATAGTGTTGCTGAGTGTGGTACCAGAGGAACTGATGAACTGAAAGATCATAGTAACGGGGAGTCATACCCTCAATGGTACAATGGACTGGAACTGAACTGGGTACTCAAGGAAGAATATAACTGGATGGCTTCCGAATACAATCACCAATGCAACCCGGACATCCACGGGAACATATAACTGGGCATTCCGAAGTGACTCACCAATGTTCTAGAGTTGGGGAAAATCCAGGGTCTTCGACCAATAATTGAAGGGATATATACCCTGCGCGATTCTCAACGATGCGATCAAGGTGTTGAAGTCGAGCATGTGAGAAAGAACCACTCAGAGAGGCACTGATGACTCCTCTCAAAATGGTCCGTAGGCACTCACCACAGATGGTGATGAGTCCAAGGCGCAGGGACCTCTGAGTCTATCCTCTGGAATAGATGGGTTGTCGTCGACAGAGGGATACCTGCAACTAGCAAGGCAATGAGGTTTCCTTGATAGGAGCACGAGGTGGAGAAGCGAAGTGTGATAGTACTGATGGTAGGACTGAGATACTGTGGGGGGTGAGGGATTTCTGGGCAAGTAGAGTGGGTGGACTCAAACTTCCTTTGTTCAGAGTATGATGGCGGGGATGATCGGGCAGCATATGAAACTGACTGGTGGGAAAGGGATCATAGCTGTAATGGATCAAGGATACTGACTGGAATGAGTGATACTCAAGTTGGGGTAAGATGGCAGGAGACTGCAGAATACTCTGAACAAAGGCGACCTTATTGGGGGTGCTTCCGAGATGATCGATCATGGTGATGAGAGGCACTGGGGGGACTTCTTCATGGGTTAAGGAATTAGAAGAAGTGTGTTCAAAATGGTACTGTCGTGTGGATTTATACGAGCCCAGGACATTTCATGCTCGAGATTGCTTTCAATTTTAAGGAGTCTGAAAGCGATAAGAAGACTCTGAAATAATGGAATGGTACCATCGTGTGGATTTATACGAGCCTAGGACGGTGCATGCTCGTGGTTGCTTTCAATTTTAGAGAGTCTGAAAGCGATAAGAAGACTCCAGGGGGGGTGCTTTTTCGTGTGTTAGTCTCCAAGGCCCGAAGAAGCATAAAAGGATGCAATGAAGAACTCTTCTATTGCTTTCAATTTTAGAGAGTCTGAAAGCGATAAGAAGACTCCAGGGGGGGTGCTTTTTCGTGTGTTAGTCTCCAAGGCCCGAAGAAGCATAAAAGGATGCAATGAAGAACTCTTCTAACCGATGTGACTAGAGTATTCCTTTTTCGTAATTAGTCTACCAGGTCCGGAAAAGGGTTAAACTTATACCAGATAGACGCCCTTTCAGGTACTTTAACGAGCATAAAAGGAAGCAAGATTGCTCGGCGATCTTTTCATTCTTTTAGGAGTCAAAAAAGAGCTTAATAGAAACTCCCTAAGTGCCTTTTTCGTAAAGGACTTGTTCGGCCCGAAAAAGGGATAAAATTATACCAAACAAAAGGAATGGCCAGGCAAGGAGGAAGTGCTCAATCAAGGGACATCGATGAGAACCAAGAGTGAGGGTGGGGTGGAACACTGGTGGGCCTCCTTGCGGGATGATGAATGGTGGCAAAATAACGAAATAATTGCAGTATGAATGGAGTGAATGGCTCATGTAAAAAATGTGAAACAATCCGATGGCGGTCGATGTGGTGCGCAAATCGAGGCAACGAGGTGTCGGGACACAATGTTGAAATTGTACCTGGTGAGAGCGAGAAATGATCTCAAGCATCATCATGAGCTCGGAAAACTGAATCCGGCGATATAAAAAGTGTCGAAAAATGGATAATAGCCGAGGTGGCACGCGAATCGAGGCGACGGGGGGCGTTTTGGGAAAAATACCCAAAAAATATGGGGGTGAGAGCGAGAAATGATTTTCAAGCATCATCACGAGCATGGAAAAATGAATCCGATGACATAAAGTATATCAAAAATGGGCTATGGTCGATGTGGCATGCAAACCGAGGCAACGAGAGGTGTCTGGAAAAAATTCCAAAAGTTTTTGGTGAGAGCGAGAAATGATCTCAAGCATCATCACGGGAACGGAAATATGAATCTGGCGGTGCAAATGGTGCGAAAATCGGAGGTCATAAGGACTCTGGAATGGTCAAAGGAAATAACTAGGTTAAAAAATGGTTACAAATAAAGGTGAGCCCACCAAGCCAAGGATGCAGTGGTGGGGAGAAATGATTACCCGCGGGGGAAGAATACTAGGTGTATCAAATCAAATCATATATACAAGTGACATGTGACCTCAAAAATGGTTGAGATCACACATGTGAAAAAGTGAGCAGGGTTAATGACTTTCCCCCATGCTATGTGCAGGGGGTTTGTGATTGTGAATCACATATGTGTTGGTTTGAACAATGGGATCATTAAAACGTTGAGATAGATGTGATGAGGAAGGTTCAAAATGGTTGATCATGCTCCTATCCCAGGGTCGAGGTAATTTATTATGCCCCCAAGCTCAAAGGTGTCAATGTGGTGCTCGATGATAGCAGGGTCAAGACCAGGCAGTTCAGTGTAGGACCAGGAAAAGACATCGCGGAACTCTTGGAAAAGTTTCGTGTACTCTCTAATCTCATACTCACTGAAGGAGGCTCCTAGAGTAATGAGTTCAGGGGCACCTACTGGGGTAGAGATATCAATTTGGATTGTGGGTGAGATATTGGCCATGTTACCTTCCTCAAAGGCGTCGAGGGCGGGAACGGGATCTTTAAACCAGTTGAATTTGGTGGGGAAGAAATCTTTGGACTCAACCGAAAATTGGGTGGTTGTGATGGAGGAGGAATCCTCCGGGAGGAAATAGGAACGATGGTGCATATCCTCCCATGGGTAATCAGGGGCAGTAAGAGCCTCTAGAATCTCCTCATCATTGTGGAAATTCTAAGCTGTCAAATCGGTTGACGAGGGAGTGGTAGTAGAAGAGATCATATAAATGGTATTAATCTCTCCAGATGACGGGGATACTGGGGGGTGGATCTCCTCAATGGTGGGGGGATCCGTCTCGAGGTCCAAGTTATTCATCTCATATAGAGCTGCTCTATAATATGGGAGATTTGGACAGTGATGTGAGTAATGGCCGTAAATACCGCATATTGCACAAGGGTGATTGGTACGCAGTGATTTATCACGAGGCTTAGGGGTTGGGTCGAGTTGGACAACCGGGATGTTGGGGTCGTTGTCAAGCATATGCATGTGCTCTTGTAATGCAGGTAATCATGGACATTGATGGGTAGGATGGCCTAACTCATCACACAACAAGCATTTGGGAGTAGCACGAAACACGGGGGGGTTTTTAACTGTTTTGGGCGGGGGTACAGCAGTGTATGGTTGTGGGCCTCTACCCCTAGTGTGCTTGATAAGAGGGGATGGATTAGTAGATGAGGAAGGGGTATAGACACCAGGCGGTGGTTGACTAGGAGTGGTGATGGGTTGCACCGGTTGTAGGACGACATTTGGTGTCGGAGGGGTAACGGGAGGCGTAATGTACCATAAAGGTAAGCCTAAGGTTAAATCGGGGAGGCTAAGGGTATCCATAACCGGGGCGCTCACTACCTCATATTCCTCATTACATGACTCATTTATCCATATTTCCTACCATATTTGCCTCCAAAACCTTAAAAACCCATTAAAAAGCCTCCAAAAAGCCCAAAAACCATTAAAAAGCCTCCAAAAAGCCCAAAAACCATTAAAAAAGCCTCCAAAAGGCCAAAAACCCTATTTTTTCCCCAAAATAATGTAAATTCCTCCAAAAATAGCAAAAACCCTCTAAAAAGGGAATAAAAAAGAGGAAAAAGAGGGAAAAAATGAAGCAAAAACCCTATACAATTGACCTAAACCATATGGTGCCCAAAACCATGGGTCAACACTCCACCACTAAAAACCTATAAATAGGTGATGGAGGCTCCCCATTTCACATCCACAATCATCCCTATCCTCACTCTGCCAAAAATTCTCACGAAACCCTAGCTCTCCCTTTGGAGCTAATTTCCACTTGAGAACCCCATTTAGCCCCATTTCCAAAACATCTTTGGAAGAAGGAGAAGGAACAACACTGGAGCTTGGAAGCAACCCTCTTGGACTGCTGCAAGAGCTTCACCAACCTCTACACCTGATGTAACTTTTAATATAAAAAAGAAAGATCTTCACCATATTTTCATGTTTTGTTATTTATGTCAATGCTCATGTTAGTTTAAATTTATTTTTGTTCACTGTCATATTTTACATTTTACTGAACTGCTACTAAGGAGTCCCTTCTCCTCAATAGGTGCCCATTTGCACAAGCTAGGGTGAAAACCCTAGCTACAGAAACAACAATGTTAGTTTAATCAATATTTGCTTAAAAATTGAACTTAGCCTATTAATTTTTAGACAAAAGTTGTGATCAGCCAAACCACAATTAAATCTTCCAATGAACCAATCCAATTATAATAAAATTCCACTTGTAGCATAACCAATATATTTTATAGTTCAAAACAATAGATTAAGCACTCGGTCCCTATTGTTTAGAAATAAACCCTCGTTGTAGAGTGCAAGTAATTACAAATAGCATGTAAGTACATCCTAATATGTCAAGGCAAATTCATTATGCTTATGAACTGACCCAATATTAGGGTATTTTTTAAGGATGATAAAAGTATACTTAAGTATAGTATTCTAGGCGATTATTTCAGATTGAAACACACACACACACACACACACACATAGAGGGAGAGAGAGAGAGAGAGATTGGTAGGCGAATATTAAATATGAAATCTACAATTTACTCCTGAAACTTCTGAATTTTGGCATATAATATGATAAAAAGGCATATTTTATGTAAATATAGGCGATATTAGAGACTAAAAATGACCAAATAGCGAATTTATTTTTTGAAAAAATGCCCCAAAAATATCCAATTGGTGAAATTTCGCCCCTGATAATTTACCTGCTCGGGGCCAATATATAGATCAAATGATCCATATTTCCTCTTGCACCCTGGAGAGAGTTTTCTCTATTTTGTCCCCTCTAAGCCCCTAGTTTTATCCCCTTAATCTTTTCACTTATTCATTATGGATGCAACTAGATCTAGTCTCTAGAGGTTGTCACCCTTGTTCGGGTCACAAATACTTTTTTTTTTGTTCTTTGTTGGGTAGGATTGGAGTTTATTCTTTTCCCATGGTCAACAATACTTTAGGTTATGGAGAACTTTTTTTTTTTCAGCCAAAAAAAAAAAAGAGGCTATATTTTCATTATAAAAGTAGAAGTATGTGAAGAAAATACATTTTCCATCCAATAACCAGGAAGTAGCCATCTATGGCATAATCTCGAAGTCATAACCAAAGCATCAGAGAAATTCCAGAGCGATCATCCTCAAATCCTCAAATGACCGAAATAGTACATGTGAAAATTTCATAACCCAGTGCCATCAAGCGAAAGAACCAAAAAAGGAAGAAATGTAAATGTAATCTAATCAAAATAATACATAAAAATATAGGTAGGAGGAAAGGAAAGTGATCATTTCTACCAAAAAGGACAAAAAAGAGTATCCCTTCACCACCAACTCAGGAGAATGGTGATAAGGGAATGCGCCCGCAAGTAGAGAGCACGAAATGAGACCAATATTCAAAATGAATGAATCCTTCCACAGCTGAGAGAGCCTTCTTTAACAGTATGTCTGCTTGCAGATTGTGCTCTTGATTAATGTGTGCCATCGAGACAAGTGGAAAGTCTTTTAGCAGTAATTCCACCATGGCCATCCAGGGGGAGAGGGTCAAAGAATGTAGGGATCCACGACCTCTAGCCCAATTTATGATAGTAAGTGAATCACCAACAATGTGACGAAGTGGGATGCATCTACATTTTGTAAAATATAGTACCATCTAGAGTGCCAGGAGTTCTCCCTGGGTGTTTGTGCCCATATCCCCATTCATCCAGACATGGAAGTGACAGGTCTAGTCTAAATCAATAAAATCCCCCGCACGACAAGAAGCTCCCTTTTGTTGTGAAGCACCATCAAAATATGACATGGATTCGTGCATCTATGGAGGGATAGACCGAGGATTCTTGGGTGTGTCTATGCATCGACTATCTGATACTGAGATTTCCATGAAGGACACCACAACTTTCCTCGCATGCCATTCTGGAGAATAATGCTTATCTTCAAAGATACATAAATTTCGTGCAAGCCAAATTTCCCATATGATGAAGACCGCTAGTGTACCTTGTTCTGAGTTATATCTGAACCAATTTTGTAAACATGACTGTATGGAGTCCCCATTCCATGCATAGATACTAGTGAAGATGCTCTCAATTGTAATCCAAAGACGTGTAGTGACGGAGCAAGTAATAAATAAGTGATTAATTGATTATGTTGCACAACCACATAAAGAGAAAATGTTAGGACCGGTGAATCCCCTCTTCAAAATATTATCCCATGTCAATATCTTATTTTCCATAACCAACCAGATAAAGATCTTTATTTTAAGTGGTAAGTTCCATTTCCAGCATTCTATGTGCCACCAACAGACTACACCCTGGATATTTGACATTAAAGAATCATATGCTTGCTTTGTTGTCACAAAGCCATCCTGTGTGTTCCAGGACCATTTGCGAATGTCGTCCTATTCATTGATCCGGAAAAATCCCTAAATAAGTCCATAAATATATCTCATCCATTCTACATACAAGTCACCTGTTAATCCCAAATGTTTTGCACTAATCCAAGTTGTGGGGGAGTACATCGAATTTGTACATTTAACAATGTGGTTCAATGTTCGGTAGCCCTTTGGACACAGGGCATTTAGAAAAAATACTGATAATTTGTGTGGAATTTCCCCCCCCAATAATCAGGTCCTCCCCAAGGATAATGGACCGCCCATTTCCAGGAAGCCATGCTATCCAATTGTTTATCACGGGGAGTGCTGAAACAAGACCAGTTCATATACTTGAAAAGCCTCTGCACCTCCAATTTGCAGAACGATTCCACTGAAGAGTAGACTTGTTACGGAAATATTTATCTCTAATGATAGTCCTCCAGAGGCAATCCATAGTGAGGACCCGCGATAAGCTTTTGGCTCTGAGTGCATCAGCACATACATAAATATTTTTTAGAGACCAACCACCTAAGGCTTTGGGTGATGCGATTCTCTCCCAATTGATGAGATGTAATTTCCTCTTATCAGTCCCTAACCAAATAAAGTTTATAATTTTCCTCCTAATACCGATGAGGATTGACTTCGGAATTCTACAAAGGGATATCCAATAAACTTCAAGGTTTTGAAGAACAGACTTGACTAGTGTAACCCTTCCTCCAAACGATAACCACTTCCAGCACCATAAATGTATTCTTTTGTCAAAAACAATGGAGTAGACAATACCAATCGGTGATCCTATAGTTGTTTGGTTTTAGTTGATAGCCCAAATATTTTGTACCCTCTATCAAGTCTTTTACCTTAAAAGGAAAAATCTGTAAAATTTCATCCAAGAGGGTCTTATCAATATTATGCTGCAGAAGAATGGATTTGGATGTGTTTATGACCATACCTGTGGACCTACAAAACAAATCTAGTATGAATTTTATAGCCTTTCATTCAATCGGACTATTAATGCCATATAACATCACGTCATCAACAAAGAGTTGATGAGTGATAACTGTATTTTTGGATACCCTGATACCGTTGATCACTGAATCCAACAATGCCTTGTTTAAAAGTCTGCTCAGTCCCTCCATGACAATCAGAAATAAGAGTGGCGAAAGTGGACACCCTTGGTGGAGGCCCCGTGAGCTTCCAATGAAATCCGTAGGGGAGCCATTTATCATTATTCCATAATGGACCGAGTTTACACAAGCCATGATCCATTTTGTAGTAATCCATGGAAAACCTATTTGGATGAGGGCCAGTCGAAGAAAACCCCAATGCACTTTATCATAAGCTCGTGACAAGTCCAAATGAAGAGCAATGCCATGCAGGCTTTTGGCCTTGATGCTGTGAAACGTCTCTTGAGCCACACCAATAGCATCCAGTATCTAACGATTCTCCAGGAATCCAAACTGCTCACTTGATATGTTCCTTGACAGAATTGGATTCAATCGATTTGCAATGAATTTTGCAATTACTTTGTAAACTAAGTTGCACAGTGCAATAGGTCAAAATTCATCAAAATTTTATGGCACCGAGGATTTTGGAATTAGTGTAATGAAAGTTGCATTTAGTGCCATGGAAACTTTACCAGTGAGTCTGTTTTCTTCTACCATCTCCAAAATATCTTTTCCCACAATGTCGAAGAAAGCTATGAACAATTTCGTCATCCAGCCGTCTAGACCGGGCTCTTATCTTTAGCAAACGCCAACAAAGTCTTATGAATTTCATCTAAAGTCACCGGATTATATGTCTCCTTCCCCTCCAATTCAGAGAAAAAATGCGGATACTCCTTTATAACCTAAAATTGTTCACGGATGGAGGCATTCTCGTTTTCATTATAGTAGTTATGAAAATGGTTAGTAGTAGCTAATGACAAGTCATTTTGAGTCCCGATCACAGAACCATCCTCCCTTTTGATGGACCATATAGATTTATTAACTCTCCCGCATTCTGCATATCTATGGAAGAAATTATTATTCTAATCACCCAAAGCAATTCAAAGAGCACGACTTTTTAGTCGCCATTTCTCCTCATCACCCTTAAGTAATTTTAATCATCTTTTTTCTAGTCTTTGTAATGTGTTTATTTGGTTGATCGAAGAGATTAACTAACAGGTTTGCATAGTGCTGAGTTTCCATATTTGAGATTATGGTGTCTAGTTCCACCCTCTCTTGCTTTCTTTTTTGTCTCTCCACCATGACAAAACGTGCCTCTTCATTATTATTAAATTTTTAACTAGCCTGTGCGATGGAGAGTCCAATGGATCAGTGGAATCACAAAGCCAAACCGATTTAATGAGTGATCTAAAATCCTCACTTTTCAACCATGTGTGATTGAATTTCAAAGGATAGGTATTTTTTCCCCGAGCAAGGTCGATCTCCATGAAAATCGGCTGGTGATCTGAAATGGGGTTATAGTCAACCCATGTTCGGTACTTGTAGAGTGTATCCCTCAAATGTTCCCCAATCATGAACCTGTCAAGGCATTTTTATATAGCCTTGCCGCCATATCTGCCATTTTTCCTAGTCGGCTCCAGAGTGACTGGAGCAATGTTAATTAAACATGCAGATGAGAAAGTATGATGAAAAAAGTTACTGAGAGGATCTAACTTAGCTGCATCACCCCATACTTCAGAGTCATTTAGTACGAGATTTAGATTGCCAGCAATTATAAGGTTTGTTTGCATCAAGTAACCATCATCCAAGGCCTGTTGCAAATTTTTTTTCTATTTACATATGGAGTGTAACAATTTATCGTATTAACATCCTCGGGGAACCCCAATAAGTGACCTTTTAATAGAATCCCCCATCAATATTTGGTGTGCCTCCAGAGCAAGTAGACGAGGGTTCCATGCACATAGTAAGACCCCTGACTGACCCATAGCATCCATAGATCAAACGTCCCAATATTCTTCAAACCCTTGAAAAAGTGTCGGGCTTTTTCAGCTGAACACATGGTTTCTTGTAAAAAAATGATATTCGGTTTCCTACCATCTAAGATACTTTTGAGGGCAGATCTTTTATGAGGTCCCTAATCCCTCTGATGTTTAGGGAAAGAAATATCATTTTTTAACCCTTGCGAGGGATTGTATATCTATAAGCGCCCTAGAAGAGGTAGAATTGATGTGGGAGGACTGCTCCGACTTCTCAGGAACTCGAGGTTCTTTCTGTTCCTTTCGGGCACTGCGAGTTTTGATAGGAGAGAAATCCGGATCCAATCCACCTTTTCGGCCTCCCTTTGTGATTTTCAGGTCCAGGGATTTTCCAGTGTCCATGTCCATCTTGTCTATAGAATCTGAAAATGAAATAGACCTATTTCCAATATAAGTCATGAGGGGATATTTTTTAACCATCTCTAGATATGAAGGGATGACAGGGGTGAGGTGGATATAATTGGAAAGTTCTTCGGGGCTTACTAACCACAGTGAAACCAGTAGTTTGTGTGTCCTCAAAATTATGGAGTTCACATGTAGGTATAAATAAGACTTCCCCAAGGGGTTTACAGGAGTAATATGAGCATCGGCCAAAACATGGGAAGAAGGCACCGTAGTACCCTGTGTAGGAGTTTCTTGGGAAATACTTGGAGATATAGACTTTCCCAAGATGGATGGACCTGGAGTAATGGGGTCTATATATGGAATCTTGGTTTGTGCAGTATGTAAATCATAATCAGGGAGAGATGATTCATACATTGGTTTTTCCACTCCAACGGGGTTTGTCAATGCTTCCGGAAACTCAATACCCCAGTACAAAAAGGGACCCCCTACCCAGTCCTCCCCGAGTCGATCACCCTTTGACTCTAAGGAATTTATAAAATTAATTTATGATTATGTTAGTGTGGAAACAAATTGGGGGTCGTAGGATTTTATCTTACCAATCAAACCAGAAGGAGTAGTACTTTTCGTCATAGTGGTCATAGCCGCAGGGGGATTTTCAAAACCAATACCTGAGTCTTCATCTGAGGAAAGACAATCTTCAGTCGACTAAGCCTGGATGTTCTTGGATGATCCCTTGGGGTCTGATCCCGAGCTACCTGTCAAACAATGTCACCATAGGTGTCCCACCTCTTTGCATCGGGATCATCTAAAGGGGAGTCCCCAGTAGTCTAGGGTTTGTTTGTAAATTTTTCCCCTCCATGAAATTTCGGCCAACTCGTCTGTCCATACCATTTAACATCTCCTTGTTCAGGTGAATGAAACGACCCAGCTGGTCCGCAACAGCTACAAAGGCTGGACGGTTCCACATGGGTAATGGAAAGTTTGGCATATGGACTCAGAGATGTATGTATCATACCCTTTCCTTTACTGGGTCAAAACCCATATACCAACATTTTAACATGAGGCTGCCATTTCCCCTTATCCAAGTTTTTTCAAATATGAGGGAGGCGTGCTCTTCTTTTCGGAAGATGAAGCTATAATAGCCATTTGTGAAGATGACTATATCAGGCCTGTAACTTATTAACGGAGTGTTGTAGGCACAACAGATCCCATTATTTCATTTAATAATGGGAGCCCCAACTATTTTTTTTTAAGGTAATTTTCAATTCCCTTACTCATTTTGGGGTTGTTAGGGTTTTATCATATTAGATTTAGTTGTCATGTTCCAATCCAACTAATAATTTTCCCTTCAAAATTTATGCATTTTAGTGTGTTTTTGTGAGTTGTGGAAAGCATGAATTTTCTTCAAAATTCGTCCTTTCCTCAACCCACAATCCGCATTGCGGATTGCGGAAGCTTGGTCATTCAGATTTGAAAATTCTTCTTTCCGCAACCCGCAACCCACAATGCGGATTGCGGAAAGAGTTTTGAATAAAGTGGGTTATTATTTTCTACAACCCGCAATTGCGGATTGCAAATTGCGGAAAGAGTTCTGCAAATAAGTTTGCACTTTGTTTTTCCGCAACCCGCAATGCGGATTGCGGACTGCGGAAAGTGTTTGAAAAATAAATCCGCGCTTTGCGTTTCTGCAACTCGCAACCCGCAATTGCGGATTGCGGATTGCGGAAAGAACATTGTTTTAATTGTGTCTTTTGCGTCCCCGCAACCTGCAACTGCGGATGGCGGGAAGTGTTGGCATTTTTATATTTAGATTTGTGTTTCCGCAACCCGCATTGCGGATTGCGGAAAGAATGTACATTTTTGCAAAAATAATTTCCGCATCTCGCATTTAGATCTTAGCCGTTAATCTGTCTTAATCCTATGATCTAGATTGCATCCCCCGAATTTGTTAAATATGTCGATTTTCTTTATTTTCTTTTACCATTTTCATTTTCAAGAATTTCACCTACGACAAGGATTTTTACTGCCAGTTTTTACCAGGGTTGTTTTCCTACCATTTTCGTCAGCACGGGTTGGTTTTTTGTTTATTCTTATTGGTTGTTTGCGGTTTTCCTTCAATTTCAAACTGTTTTTAATTGCTTTTATTTAATTTATCAGAATTACCAGTTTTCCACCATGTCGAGAAATACCCGTTCCAAGACAGCCCAGAAAGACTTGATAAACAAAGACCCCAATTTTGGCATTCTCACTGATACCAACGATAGAGTTTCTGAAACCTATCAGTTGGATTGGTCACGAGTTTATGCAATCTTTGACAATGACGACCTGTCAGAAATCCAGGAGAACTAGTCTGTTTATGAGAAAATCGGGGATTCTCAACTACATGCTATAGCAGCTAGACCAGCCCTCCTCCCATACACAGATGTCGTGAAATGGATAATCGATCACGCAAACCCTAAAGACCATTCTTTCAATGATAGTGCAAGGTCCCAAGTGGCTTCTTTCCGCTCAGAGGTTTTTGTTAGAGTGTATGCCCTTAGGCCTGCCGCCCAATTGCTCAATGCAGCTTTCCTAGATTCGGTGAAAACCCGGTTTAATTTTGATGAGATGATTAAGTCCTGGATGAACAACCCAGCCAACTTCATACCCAAAGTCGATAACTATTACCCCATTTTATGGTTCAAGGAACCCTTTTCTCTCTTAGCTTCCATATTGTGCAGGGTATACGGCTTACCCAATTGTTCTGTGTTTAAAGCTGAATGGGCACGTGTGGCTCATCATGTTCTCACAATAGGGGAGTCATTTAATTGGGCCCAGATATTGTCAACCAAGTTAAAATCAGCAATAGAACATTACGAAAAGACACTAGCCTCAAAGAAACTTTTTTTCTTCTATTCGGCCTATGTTATTGATGTGTTCTGTTCAACATGCCAGTTCCCCTCCATGGGATGGAATTGGACCTTATCAGCACCTCCAGTTCACATATACTGTTCAACATTATGGGAAAACAACTATGTGCCTTTGTTGTATGACATATGTGATCATTTCCTTGGAGCAATCTATATGATGATATTCAAAGAGGATGTACATGCTTTCTCTACTCATGCTCGCACACGTATCCCCACTATTGGTGATTGGTATGTAGGAGAATCCTTCTCCTATATCATATTTCAGGGAAGTAATACAGTTCATCTCCTATCAAGGATAGTCCCAGATAGATTGCTCCTTGAAGAAATTGCTTACCAAACTGTTACAGATGGAGTATTCCTTAAGCTAACTGGACCTAAAAGAAAAGGATGGCCCAAATTCCCATTGAATCTTGGACCTCTGGTTATTCAGAACTCAACACATGTTGCAGTGTTGGGGAAGCAAATTGCTACACTAAAGCTGGGAAAATCTCCCAAAAGGATGCATGACCCTAAGGCTTTCCTGGCCAACCACTTTCCCCAGGAACACATGAAAACTACCTATGCTCATGAGACTACCCCTGATGATTCCATTTACCAGGGGATCAATCTGTTTTCTGAAGTCCTGATTAGGGCTAAAACTAAAGAGGAACAAAGTTTCATTCTCCAGTACCAACAGGAGCTCAAGTCTAAAGTTTTGAGCTAAAGGAAAATGGAACTATCACTTGATGAATAGGCCAGAAGGGACAGAGCAGAGAAATATGCACAGAAGGCAAGTACTCCCTTGGTGTTAACTTACCCTGATGAAGGTAAAGGCAAAGGCATTGTGGAAGATGTTCAACAGGTCAAGAATATTTTAATTAAATCAGCTGAAGAAGGAACTGGAGCACATGAATGCAATGGTTGATACTCATGTAATTGCTGCAAGTACCCCAACAAAGAGATAGAATATTCAAGCCTCTGCATCTCAAATACCCACATTAAATATTGAAGACAGTGATGTTGAGGATGAAAGGCTTCCTCGTTTCCCTGTTGTACCTGTTATAATATAAGTCACTGGAACCTCTCAGACTTTTGTTGATTTGCTTGATAGTATTGTGATGGACGATACCACTTCATAGGGTCATCTTCTTGAAGTTATAAACACTTTTGTTACACCAACTCCTTCATCCCCACACACTTCGGTTGAGCTTCCTTCCACCTCGTCTATTGAGGTTACACTTCCACCTTCCACCATATCTGAATTATTTTTTACATCAACCTCCATCACTACTTCACATCCAACCTTGCCAATTCCACCTGTCATCTTACCACCAATAGTTACTGAGGTGCAGTTTCCAACTGTTTATCTACAACCATTAGTTTCCATTGCTTCTACTTCCCTCACTAAGTTTGCCACTTTGTTTACTTCTCCTCCTTCTCCACCTTTAGTTTCTGCTGCCACTGCCCCTTTGATATCTACCTCTCAGATCACCATGTCCATCCCTAATTCCATTGTTACCTAGACAACTCCATTAGTTGCAACATGTAATATTGCCGCATCTTCAACTGAATTGACAGCTGATCTTGAAGATGATGTTGTGGTTCCCCTTGGGGAATAATTTTACAGCAGATCAACCAAAGCAGTGGTGAAAAGAGGTAACAAGAGAAGTAGGGGATCAACTATATTGCTCCAAGCGCTTGTCCCCAATCAAATAATTTGGGCAAAACAGACTGCTAACATCCAGCAGGAGGCACTAGACACTGCTGCAGCGATGGGAGCATTTGCTGGAGCCAATTATGATTCAGTGACTTCACTGAATAAGGAGATTGACATCAAGAAAGAAGAACCGAAGAAGCTCCAGGAGCAACAGATCAAAATTAACGAAGAACGTGAATCTCAGCTTCATAAATTAAGGAATGAATATGAAAGTCAACTCAAGGATCTGCAAGAACAAAACACTTCTCTCCAGGATCAACTACAGGATATACAAGTCCAAAATATTGGAAATATTGAAAAAATAGCAGTACTGGAACAACAGCTGAAGGGTGCAGTTGCCAATGCAGCCACTTCATCTTTTCCTAGATTCTCTGAGAAAGAGTTCAAGGATTTGGCCTTTGAAGTCAATGAGGAGCATCACAAAATCTTGGCTGAGTTATTTAGTTCCTTGAATAGTATTTAGGAAACTTATAATTTTTTTGAGAAACTTTCTGTTACTCTTGAGCAGCAAATTGAAAAAAGACAACAAGCTTCCAAGGCCCTTGATGATATTACTGATTGGAAAAGGTATATCAAGGATAAGCCTGAGGATATCCTAGTCTTGGATAGCTTCAAGTTCAGGAGAATAAGAAAATCTCTAGATGCCTGGCAGAATGCTTATGAGATGGTTGAAGAAACAATTAGGAAGGCACAAACAATTTGTGGAGGAAGATGGTATGCTGCAGACATCATGGTCATGCTACAGTTTCCCACTATGGACCTTATTGAGAAGGATTGTCCACCAAAGATGATGATTGAGTAGGTGGATAGTAGGTGTGCATAGGTCAAAGAACAGATTCAGCAGCTCGAGCACATCCAGATTTCTGAAGTTGACAAATTCATCAAGCAACCTGTCAGTCTGGAGAACAAGATCCACATTTTTCTGCGTACTTGGCATAAATTAAGCAAGAATGAGATTGAATCTTTCACGTGTGATGCCTTGTTAGGACTCGAGTTGGCTAAGTATTCTGATGTGGATGAATTTTTAGAAGTTCGGACCAAGTGGCAAGATGCCCTTGGCCATTCCTAGATTAGATTGATTTTTTAATCCATGTTTTATGGTAAGTCCACCCTTTGTATCTTTATTGTAATTATTATTAAAGGGGTGGATATCTCATAGGGGGAGGGGGGAGAAATCGCCAGAGAAGGATTGGAGAAACGTTGTTTCACCTAAGATATTGTATTTTTTTGCAAACTTGATGAATCAAAGTTAGTTTCTTTCATCATCTTCTTTGTCTATTTTGTGAAATTTCTTTGATGATTTCCGATTTTTTCACCATAATTATTAAATCAACATTGTTTTATTTTGCAAACATAATTAATACATCGATATACAGTTTAGATTTGTCTCGAATTATGATCTGTGTGTCTCATGTCTTAAATAAATTTATTTATTTAAAACATTTATCTATTTCTGCAAATGATAAACATATATTATTAAATTAATGCCAATTTTTCAATTAGCATGATATAACAGGATAATCGTGCATGTGCTTCAACCCTTAAGCTACAATCATTCAATTTTCATTTTCTGACTATGTCTTAAGTTAATAAGTAAAGATCCATTTCGCATGTCTGTCAATTGGAAGAATACTTATTAATTTCCAGATCAGGTTATCCTGCACACCAAAACACATTCCTTTAATTTAGATCTAACTTAGTTTAGATTTCCTTTAAAGCAAACATTACTCATTTCTAGAGATATAACACTTTTGATCTTCCTTCACAGGAAGACAGATCCTCCGGGATCAAACCACTTAAGTGCCAGCGGAGGCCTTATATCCGTGGGAGTCAACCATACCAAACAATCTAGGGATAGAACTGCTCTTGCGCAAAGTTGTTTGAAGCCTTTTAGATTGGGTTGTCACCCTCTGTTGCTAGCCTTGGACAACATTCCAACACTTACATACCCGGGGCTTCAACACGGATCCCAGGTTTCACCAACCCAGAGTGCAATGTATTTGGGATGCATAGCCATATAAATAAACTTTCCGGCGAGAGCCTTTACAAATAATGCGACAATGCCTTCCAAACCCAGGTTTTGGTCCATCGGCATACAACCACCGTCAACACGATTCTTCAATTTACCGTGTCGGTATTTGAACCTATTTTGTCTTAGGTTTTGTATATTTTTGCTTGCATTATGAAACCCGAGTACACCTTTTGAGGGCATCACCATCTCGTGTTGAGTGGAGCCCTTCCCAGATGAACCTGTGACCCGTTGAATGTTGTATGATGGGCCTGATTCCAATTTTTCTGTGGATGTATTTGTGACTTCTACCCCCCTACCCCAGCCACGTTGTATTCTTTTGTCTATACTTGTATAAGAGTTGTATATTCTTCATCAGACTTGAGTACACCGCCTTGTACCCACCATTCATCCGACATTATGTCACGTTCTTGCGTTGAGTTCTCCATAATTGTATCCTGGCTATTTTGTATACCTAAGTGCTGCAGAAAGTGGTCAAGCTTAATGTTATGCCGACCCCATAGGATGTTGACAGGTTTTTACAACAGCTCTAACACAACATAGGATCCCTCTAAACCACAGTATTTGAGTTAAAAAATTAATACATCTTCCACTACATGCTCCCCGAATACCAAAAACCCCACGGGGGTTGACATCTTCGTTCTGGTGTAGGTTATGGAGAACATTATCATATCATAGATGCATTTAGTGGTCAACCCTATTCTCTTGCTTTATGTGGTGATGTGTGGGCTATAATTATAGTGGAAAAAATTTGACAGTCGCACGGGTGTAAGAACATGAAACCTATATGGGAGGCACACTAAGCACTTGTATTGCTTCAAACATAGCTATACTTTTCTAAATGGCTTAAGCATATGTGTTTTTCTAAATCATCACACCTTGCTATTACATATACACTATTATTACGTAACAGTTTCTAAGGACTAGACTATATAAACCATGACCATTTTAATCTCTTGGCAATATAATTAACTCTCCATCCATATTGCATTCTCATATTAAAAACTACATAGTCATAACGTCCCAAAATAAAACATGTCATTGATGAAAGTGAAAACTATGAATTCTAGCCTTCAAAGTTTCTTCTCTATCTCTATTATTTATATCTTAATTAAGAACTTCAAAATGCCATCATCCCAAGCAACAGGTCTCGCCCTCTCTTCTCCTATTCGGTGAGCACATGACCTAAAGTCGATAGGTCACACTCTCTTGGTCGAGCCCTTAACCTCTTACAATCCAATCAATGGGTCAAGGTTTATATTATATAAATAATGACAATGCCATAATGGCTTTAAGTTCTTCAAATAACAATATTACTACGGAGATTTTATTGATCTTTTGAATCTTTTAAGTTTATGCATTTGGCTTCTCAACAATTTTTTTTGTCATTGGTTTTGGTTTTTATAATGGTTAGTAGATAAGCTATTATTAGTCCCTTAAGTATATCAACCAATTTGACATGCTTCTTATTAGTCCCTTAAGTGTACGCAGATCCAAGCATTTATTAGTGTTTTACCCAAAGTTTTGCTTGAGAATATCTAAAAGTCTTTATCTCCTTCAACAAAAAGGTCCTGATTTTAGTCGGCTTAATATCAATGTTATTAATTTTTAATACCATCTCCTATGTTTCCTTGAACACAGGTTCCTAAATCTTCGCACTTATTCCATGCAGGTTCCCCAGTTTTCATAATTATTGACTGTGTAACATGAATAATCAATTTTTTTATAAGACAAATAAGTTTCTAACATTACATAAAAACATAAGCTGTCTATGTCTAAAATCTTTAAAAACATAGAGACAATTCTAGGAGGTAGAATCTTTTATCGACTAGATTGGAGAGAACAACTTTCAACTGCACATACTAGCATGTGTAGAATCTATCATGATGATTCCTCTGCTCTAATGCGCTGGGATAAACATAGACCCTTCTTAAACCTTTGCACATTTAACTTACCAATTTAACATAGAATATACAAAACAAATACTAAAGGTGGGGACTTGATGCTATGCATCAATCTTTATTTAAATTGCAACTATTCATGTTAATTTAACTTGTTATGACTAAAAAAGTTTTAGTGCTGGGTTTCATTACTAAATAATAAGCAACAACATGTGATTGCTTCGAAAGCATGAGCCTTGGTTTTTGTTTTGTATTGCTAAGCACATATAGTTTTAGTGGAAAGACTATAAGTTTCTCGAGATTTGTGTTACATGTGTTCATAAATCATAACTAAATGTAGTCCTATTTACATGGTATTCTCTTAAAAGCTACTGCATCGTTATCAAATATCAAACATCTTGCCTTTAGTTTTTATGATAATCATGCTTTTGTTATTTATATGTGTTACAAGAGATCATAAATAAATTTAGTCCTGTTTGCATGTTATTCTCTTAGAAGATATCACTTTTTATGAAATATCAAATTTCTAGCATTTAATGTTATGATAATTTAAGCAATTGTTGTTTATTTAAGGTTAGACCTTTCTATTTCAATGTTGTTCATATTCAATATTTTATTGACTTACCTTTGTTTTATTGTATAAATGTACATATTGTGGCATTAAATTGTCATTGTTTTTTTTAAATGGTGATCATTTTATATTATTAATCAAGATAAATATATATTGTAGTGTCTCGTACTTTTAAAGTAAATCTGGAAATCATAATTTTATTTCTCGTTTTTAATACTCACTCCTTCTTACAAGAAAATTGCAATGAGTCTATTGAACTAGTATGCAATGTTTCCCATTAAATTAAAAAGTTACAAAGAAGCAATTTAATCCATTTGAGTAGGTGACACTATAACTTTTTGAAAGAGACCATGCTTAACCATTTGAGCAGGTGTCATTATAACATTTTGAAAGAGACCATGCCTATGTGGTAGGTGAGTACAAAATGCCCAAGAAATAAAAAGCAACATCTACAACTACTTGAATAATTCTCTAGGCTCAATGTTAGAAGCGAGCTCCTTTTCTTAAGATGTAAATTGCAATCCTATGTCACTTTAGTGGTGGTTTTCCCTTTTTCTATTTGAACATGAGCCTTGATGGACACAGGGATGGAATAAAAAGGAAGATGTGGGTTATATTCTTAAAAAATGGACTACCTTGCCTTTTATTCTCTTTTTCTTTTTATGCATGTTATATGAGTAGAATTTTAGCTAATTAAAGGTTGGTCCCAGAGCCACATTTATTATGCAAAAAAATGATTCAACTATTTAAAGACATTAAGTTTGAAATGCTTTGAAAACCAACAATTTTGGTTTTGTGTTAGGTTATATTGATTTTTTTACTAGTTCAATTGTAACACTCCTTTTTTTTTCAAGAAGAAAAAAATCATACTTTTGCTATTACTATGAATCAAAAATTGGATTCCCACTATTCAATATATATTCTGCATCACTAACAAAAACATGGACTGATGCAAGTCTCCACTAAATCATAACAATGCCTAAAAAAACAGGGTTGATCAACAAACAGTTCCTCCCAAAAAAACTGCCACGGACCAAAAAGATAAGAACAAACAAACTAAATAGAGCTAGTCTGCAAACATAAACATAGACCCTCATCATTCTTCAAACCATCATACCATTCTTCCCAAAATATCCAACCATCCTCACCATCTAACGCTTCCTTTGAAAGAGCATCAGCAACATCATTTAAATCCTTGTAAATGTGATTGATTGACCCGTCATAGAAAGAGTTTAAAAGAAGGTCAATCCTATGGCACCAATGGTGTAACTGAAGAGCGTTCAAGCTGAAAACCTTTTTTTCCCATTGAAGGACCACTAAAGAATCACCAAAAAGACGGATGAAATCAAGGCCAAAGGTATTAGCAACCTTTACTAATCCCCATAATGCAAGCAATTTCATTTTTATATTGGATGTGGAACCACAGCGCATACACATTTTAAAGGATAAATCTGCATTTATAATCAGATGAAAACCAGCACCACATCTGCCCTCAACTGAAGCTCCTTCAAAGAAACTTGTAGCTCTGTTGGATGAAGGAATACCCTTGTTTACTCTAGGCGTCTTCATGATCTTTTGGCATGTATTGTACATATTAAACAAAATTACAGGTTTGTTCACAGTCACGTAAGCTGTAGGGGTATGTTTGTTCACAGTCACGTAAGCTGTAGGGGTATGTTGTTCGAAAATTGATTTATTACGACTCTTCAAAATCTCCCATGCTACGGATGCAGGAAAATTCTTAAATATTCCATGAGACTGTATCCACTTTTGAAAGAAGTAATCAAAACTCCCCCCACCCCATTCATCAGATATTCTGAGAATAGAACAAACTTGTACCCAAACTTGTATGGAAAAGCTACAAAAGAAACATGTGATTTATTGATTCGCCATCACACCTACATAACAAGCATATATTCAGACCATTTATGCCCCTGCATAAAATATTGTTCGAAGTCATTATGCTATCTTCAAATGACAGCCATAAGAATTTTTTTAATTTTCAGGGGTATTTTCCATTCCACAGTTTTGAAAACCACCATTTTGAAGCACCTGAGAAATTCCTATTGACAATAGAAAAGTATGATGTCTTTGTCAAGATATGACCCGTTACTAAATTGTTGCTCCAGACCAACTTATAATCCTCATCGCTGAGTCTAATCCCAGCATAATTTAAATTATTTATATAGCGGTTCCATTCTTCAGCCCATACACTGCCCATACCGAAATCATGTGCAGTTAGCCAATATGAAGAAGAATTAAGGATCCATCTAGGCCGTTTGATTTGGGCTAATGTAATAAAACCAAAATACGCAAGATGATCACATATGAGGTGAGATAGAATATACTCTGATTCATTTCCAATGAAGGGTCGATCAATCCCTACAAGAATCTGCCTTCCATTACCCACCTTCCAAGCCAAATTGCAATTGATCCACGGATAAATCCTCATGAAAACCCACCAAAAGAAATAAGCATTCTTGTAATTTTTGTTTGGTAATATAATCCACTGCAACGGGTCCATATTTATATATTTACTATGCAGAACTTTGTCCAAAGCCAAGAGCAAAATAGCCCCCGCCACAGATTCTTTAAACAAAGTGCAGTATTAAACCAAAATATTTTTTTGATATTCCAACATACTAACTTCTTTGGCAAAGAAATACGCTCCCAATTAACTAAATGAATTCAGTCACCCTCAAAATTCCCATACCATAAGAACCTAAACATCCTGAACTTTATCTTCTTTAAAATAGACTGAGGAATTTGAGCCATCAAAAACCAGTAAATAGGCCTACCAGTAAGAACAGATTTAAGAAGAGTAAGTCTTCCACCAAGAGAGAGG
The DNA here is from genome assembly GCA_027924585.1 of Larix kaempferi. NCBI lineage: Eukaryota > Viridiplantae > Streptophyta > Pinopsida > Pinales > Pinaceae > Larix > Larix kaempferi. Next base: position 4,608,905 of record BSBM01000123.1, read on the forward strand.
AGATTGTAACACCAAAGATTGATTTTATTTTCGTACTTGCGAACCATCCACATCCAGTCCTTTGTCCCATAACCATTTGGTTTGATGAAATATCCCAGATATTTTAAACCATCTTTCAAGATTTGTCATCTTAAATGGAAGAAAACTAGAAATTTGATCCAGCATCGAGTCATCCACATTATTAAACAAGAAGGCAAACTTATTTAAACTTACTTCCATTCCAGTAGCGGAGCAAAAATACTGTATAATATCTGCGAAAAAGATACCATTATTCTACACTGCCCCTACCAAAAAGAACAACATCATTCACAAAAAGTAAGTGTGTAATCAAGACTTTTGATGAGATCTTAATACCTTTTATTTTTCCTTCACTCCTTGCAGCACATATCATTTTGCTCAGTCCCTCAATAATCAGAAGAAAGAGAAGGGGGGACAATGGGCACCCCTACCTCAAACCTCTTGAGATTTGAAAAAAGGAAGAGGGTGAACCATTAATCAAGATTGCAAAGTTTGCAGACATCACACACGCCATAATCCAATTAGTTACTTGTAGAGGGAGACCAATTTGAAGTAATAGCAATCTCAAAAAGACCCAATTAACCTGATCACAGGCCTTTACCAGGTCCATCTTGAGAATCAAGGCACTCATCTTCTTGGTTTTTATAGTATGAAGGCACTCCTGAGAAATCCCAACGGCATCCAGAGTTTGTCTGTTTGCCAAAAAATCAAACTGTTCTTTCGACATTAACTCCGACAGTGTAGACATGTCACACTCATTACGAATAATTGTTTTGGATGTTTTTAAATCTTTTTAATTTTACATATAATAGTAGATGGGTGTATCAAAATGGATTTTTCTCAAATGCATGTCTGGTCATGGTTTGATGAATGATTTGCATAGGTAATTGAAGCTTAGTTCTTTTCTTGGCAGTGGAGCTTTGTTCTATGCTTGGTGCCTTGTTTAGAATTTTCAATCATGTGTTATTGTTGTTTAAGCTGATAAAGTTTGCATGTTTAAATGAGGTGAGTATTGTGTTAAACTATTTAGAAAGTATGTTCTATTTTTAAAGTATCATACTTCCCGAATATCCACAATTAGGATAAAGTACACACATATATTAACATACTTGCATTAAGGTTGATAAGTAGTCCTACAACACTAAGAAATAAAATCCAAAAATACATATAATAAGCAAGAACACATAATGAGGAAGAATATTTTTATCATAGAAACCCAAAACTAGGAAAACCACAAATGATAGATCTATTACCCTTGACCACTCCGTCCAAGGCATGGCCAATCTAGCCATCACTGACCACTCACAATAAATTTACAATGGAGTCACTCAAGTACTTAAGTAGGTGTTGGCATGGGTCCAGAGCGCACAAGTGCAGAACCCCCAAGCGGCGAAAGGGTCATCGACATGAACAAAGGACCGGTCGTGAAGTATAAAAGAGCCAATATATGCAGATTATTTAGTTAAGTTAGTTAGTAATGGGTCATTTGGACCATTTTGTAACGGCCAAGTGAGCCTATAAATAGAAGTACGATTGTAAGCCTTAGGGCATATATTTTTGTTCTAATCTTCTTGATCGATCTATTGGAGCGTCTATCTGGTTTTGGTTTGTTCGATCGTCATGATTGTCTTGAGTTTGTAATGGTTCTGCGATGTATTAGACAAGTTGATAAATAATGGGAATGATTGATATATGTCTTTGTCTCTGTCTCTTTGTCTTGTTTGAGAATCGCAGTGTTTGTTGTTTTATTGAGATCGTAGTTGATGTTTTCACAGTTATGTTATGTACCACGGATTCCTTGAACATGCTTTGATAATTTTTTTAATTCGTAACTATGAGATGGTAATGTGATTGATGTGAATGAGGATAATGGTTAATAGTTTGATAATATGATGTTCTAATGCGAATGCAAATCTATGGCTTATGTTGTGAATGAGTGTGAGATAATGCATGTCTTCTCACAACTGCAGAAACTTGGTTCCTGCAGGCCCCTTAGGCATCTCGGGTGAGACTTCACTCGCTTTGCGGGTGTTGCTGGAAAGGGTAAAGCCTTTCTAGGCCGATGTTAAAGGGAGTTCAGGTCGATGTTTGTTGACAGCAGTGTGAAGTGAACCCTTGTCGACAAGACTGTGTCAACAAATGGTTCCATTTTCGGGCCCTTAGTGCAAAAGGAGAGAGGACATGTTGTGGCATCCGACAAAGCCGGAGATCGAGGAGTGGTTCCACAAGAAGATGCGAGAATTTGTTAAGGAAGAAAATCGGAACCTTGGATGGTCGACGACCGATTGGTTACAGAAGTATATCTACTCTGATATCCATGAATTATTCTTCTGCGAATTTCCTATGCTGCTACACGAATGGTTAGCACAATTGAGTTTTCAAAAGAAGAATTTCTAAGGAGGTGAGCCTGAAAACTGGACACCAAAACTGATCCAACAATTGAAATGGGTGAACAACAAAACGTCAAGGGTTGTCAAGGTTTGGGTAGACAGTATTTTGGAAGGATACATCATTGAATTTGATGTCGACACGATTGAGTCATACAATGACACAGAAGGGAAATTTTTCAAGGGACCCAAAGGAAGGTATCTATTATCCCTAAAACTGTGGATTAAGATGCTCATTTGTGAAAAGGGCATATTAAAGATGAATCCCGACGAGTAAAGTTCGGGTGTGCGGAGGTTGTGGGTACCGCACGGATGCGGGTCTGATAGAATAATGCGGGGTAGATGGATATGAGTTACAACGGAATCTTGAGGGAAGCTGTGGAAGATTGTGGTAACCTGGGAAGTGGGGTGAGGTTTCGGCCGGAGAAGAAGAGGAGGACTGAGATAGAGAGAGAGTCTCCTAGTGAGACCGGAATAGAGAACTGTGAAATGGGACCACAAGGGACTAAGCGAACTTACTGTGATGAAGAGAACAACCAGGCTACCCCTGAACCTGATGAAGGACAGACCCAAAGCTACAACGTACCCACAACCCCGCGCACTACACCAAACTTCGGAGGAAGAAATATAAGCTCTTCGCAGGGTTTTCCAGCATATCAAAACAGTGGTAAGAGTAGTGGGTCTGCGAACAGCAGTAGGAAACCAAGGATAGTAGGAGACGATGTAAAGATGCCTCTTTTTCATGGTAATGGGACCGAGGATCCCAAACAATACTGGTTCTTATGCGGAGCGGTGTGGACAGCGAAACAGATCCAAGATGATGATATTAAGAAGGGACAATTAGTGACAACCTTTAGGGGTTGTGCGTTGGATTGGTTTATGAAGTTTGTACAAGTACCTACAGGGAATCTAGAGAAAACCTTGGCACAAATCAAAGCAGGATTGATCGACGAATTTAGGAAACCAAAATCAAATTCGTAGTATATCACAAAGTTGAAGGAAATAAAGCAATTTCCTAATGAATCAGTATGGGAATTCAATCAGAGGTACACAAATCTGATGGCCAAAGTAAGTTTTGGAATGAGTGGCATGCAACATAAAGAATGGTTCATTGCGGGATTGGTACCGCACATTTAGATTCCACTAATGCAGCAGAAGATTGTATCCCAACCAGAGGCACTGGAAATTGCGATGAAACTCGAGGCTTCACCATTCGTATGAACCAGATCCAAGCATAGCTAGCGAACTTGACAATCCAACTACAAGATATCAAGAAGGGGAAAGAAGTTCGCGAATAAATACGGTGCAGTCGATGCAAGTCTAAAGGACACCATAAAGATCAGTGCCCGGAATTCCGCGAATACTTCCATTCTGGCGCACCAAACCCACTCAATTAGGGAGGAATGCCCTAGTGTCAGATTTGTTATACAAGGGGACATTGATCAGAAGAATGTGTATACTTACAGAAAATTGTGTCAAAGTCGGCTAACCTTTTTTGCAATTTCTGTCGATCGGTGGGTCATGAGGAGAAAGATTGTAGAGCATATGATTTGCTCCAAGAGATAATTGCGTATACATTTTTTATGAAGGGGGGGGAGAAACCTCTTGTACAACAACAACAACAGTATAATCAGCCGCAGCCGCATTACAATCAGCCAAAACAACAGTATAATCAACCACATCCGCATTACAATCAAATGCATCATCAACATAACCAAGCACCACCATAGTACAACCAACTGCAGTATCAACCACCGCAATATAATTAGCAGCAGTACAATCAGCCGCGAGGAGCATTCAGGGGAGGATTCCACGGAGGTCGTAGTGGAGGCCTTGGTCGCGGAGGAACTTTTGGCCGAGGTCGAGGGTTGGTTACGTGCTATAAATGTGGCCAAATTGGACATTATCAAAGGGATTGTCCGAATCCGACTCCGTAGTGTACCTATTGCAGTGCCGTGGACCACGGTATGGAATATTGTCCCTAGTTGATTGCGAAGTGGAAAACTAAAAATTCACCATAGCCACAACCGAATCCAAATGTAAATCTGAATCTGAATCTGAATCCAAATGTGTAGAAGATCTCAACAAAAATAAGAAGTTGACCCGTGAATGTCGCAGTAGTAACCAGAGGAGGAGCTGTGACAGGAGAAGATAGGCCACTGCCTAGTGTTCGACCTACAACACGAAAACAAGTTTGATTTGATGCATAAGCAGAGAAGGAAACCTCTTTGGAAGCGTGAGATGCGATGAGAAATACTAATTTGTCACCTATAAGCTAGAAGGAACCTGTCTATGAGATGCTACCGATATTTGATATGATAAATTTGCATAGGTCACCAGGGAAGGTCAGCACCCTAGGGAACTTCCTGGAAATTTGTTTGACGTTGGCAAAGGATCAAGATGCACTAGCAGAGATAGCTAGTTTATTGGATCGACCGGACGACAGGCCACAGGATCGGACAATGAACCGATTGCACAGAAAGAATACGGGGAGAGAAATGAGGATGAATGCACAGATTGGTTCATTCGATGTCGATTCTATCATTTTGGACCTAGGATCGGACGTAAACATACTAACTAAGCAAACATGGGAGATGATGGGGAAACCGCATGGTCCACTGTACAAATTCGATTGGAAAATCAGAGCAAGGTCACACCAATTGGTCGATTATGTCATCTTCATGTCGAAATAGAGGGATTGAAGGCTTACGCAGACTTCGATGTTATAGAGATAGTTGGAAACACAAGCCCATATCCGGTGTTTTTGGGAATAGACTAGGCAATGGAGAATTAGGCTGTCATCAATTTTAAGAAGAGAAAAATGTCTTTTTAAAACTGTGACATGAGGGTAGTCACCCCGCTTGATCCATCATAGGGCAGAGGTATGTCAAACCAACGAGGGATGAATTTAAAGAAGGATGGGACAATGTCTACAACATTTTAGAGGATTACATTAATCCCACCGTTGACGGGGAATTGGGGTGGTGAAGTGTTAGTTCAGCGTCATCAGACCTCGACAAGGAACTAGAACATTGACAGAATCGATTACATGAAGTATCATTCAGAAGGTGCAGGCGAATCACTCAGTCATTGAGATGGGTAGCAACAAAGGTATGCGATTTTTCGACATATGAAGGATTACCTAATCTGTCTATCTTCATCATTGAATTCGAAGAGAAGGTATCGGAACCACATCGACTGCCAGCATTAGAGGAAGCACTGAAGGCCATGCTAGCAAGATGGTGGGAAATGCACAAATCAACAATAATGAGCTGGAAACTATGTTGACAACTGATAGAATTTAGGTTGGGGGAGACTGAAGGCTACTATGGAAAGAAATACAATGGAAGGGGTGATCTAAGGGATCATCTGGAAGAGTGTCAAAGCGCATGGGGAATGAGCATAAAACAGGAATGGGTCCACATCTTCAGCCATACACTAGATGAAGTGCCGCGGAGTTGGTATATCGCAGTAGAACTACGATGCGGAAAAACTACATGGGAAGAATTGGCCATTAACTTCAGTCAGACTTTCAGCTTCACTGATGAGAACTCCTTCATCCATAGTGCACTGCAAGAGATCCGTGAAAGGGTACTCAAAACAATTTTGACTGAAAAACCAATGGGATTACAGTGGACTGTGACACCAGAAATGATGATGGAATGCTATAATGTGTCGGGAGGACGTGACGAAGAGGATGATCCTAGAGCTATTTATGCCCCATATTCAGAGGGAAGTTGGGATGTCGAAGCACCAAAGATTCCATTCGACAAATTCCAATAGCCACTGAAAATCAAGAAGGTTAATATTGGGTCGGAGGAATGTTGGGCCCTGGAATTGTCCATTTTTCCATCATTTATTGACATACCTTTCATCCATTTTCTTACCATTATTTCTCATTTATCATTCCATTTTTCATCCATTTGTTGTAGCTGCGCGTTGAACAGCATGCTACTTCCATTGATCTTTTAAGTGGTTAATAGTGATTATTTTCTTTTATCTTTGATGAATTAAAAGACTATTATGCATAATTTTACTAATGATGGTTTGTGGAGTGAGTTGTCACGTACAGCACGCTCATAGCCAGCTGTTACAGCCTTAACCAAAAACGCATGCCACATAAGAACACCTTGATTCGCGTCTTGATTTGCGGGTAGATAAAAATGAATCTCAAAAATCCGAGACATGGGTTTTGTGCGTAACATCCTCATTTACTTGACTCTCGAGGAAATCATCAAAAAAAGCTACGTTTTGCGATATGCAGGTGGTTCTTCGAGAGGGTATTTTTCAGATTTGGTGTTGCGGCCGGTTCCAAAGTTGTCAGCAGTTACGGCCATGTTTCAGCTGTTACAGATCACAAGCTGGGGGTTCAGTTCTTCATTTCCATGAGATAATTTTATGTATAAATATGTAATCAATCTCATGGGGGGATGGGATGGATTAAGCATGATAGATTAGGCAGGATAGGAGATGGATGATAAGAGATGTAAGATAGGGGAGAACCTAATGTTATGATGTAGAATTTGATCCAAATCTATTGTAATTCTTCCATTATGATAATATATGCTGGCAGTTTCTTAATTCTGGAGTTGTAGACTTTCATTATGGAGATCTAGATCTGCTCAGTGGAGGAAGGGCCCTCTTCCCTGAGCAGATGCTGGTAATGTTAATTGTAAGTGTGTTATTGTTTAGATCTGCTTATTATTTCGTTTATGCTTTCATTCATTAAGCTTATCATAGTTGTATGCTTTCATTCATTCGATCTGTCATAATCATTGTGTTGATAATTCATTTGTTAGATCATTGGACAACACAAGACTTATTTTAGATTTATACAATCAGATCTTGTTTCATAGGAATAGATCTTGTTGAAGTGTGTTTGATTTACTTTCAAGAAGTTGTGACTTAGTTTACAAATAGTTTCGATTGCATACCAATAGATAACAATGTCAGGTATAAATTGTACTTGCACGATAGCTTTGAAATAAAAGACTTCCTCGGGTTGATAATTTATGTTTAGCACTCTGCATGTTAAGTTTTAATTAACTGGCATATAGTGGGCACGACATTTTGGCGTCGTTGCCGGGAAAGTTATCAATTGTGCAATAGTATATCTGACATTGTTTTGCAGATGCATTGTTAAAATAGGGCATGTAGGTTGCATGATTACATTTCAGTTTATTGAATTTATTTTGAGTGTTAATTTTCTGTCTTTACATTCAGTTTTATTTCATTTTCAATCTTTGCAGCATAAATCTTATCATTCCCCTTAGTGGTGTTGTGAGCACCACCCATTCTACTAACAAGTTGACAGGAACATTTGAAGGAGGAGCCTCAAGATAGCACACAAAGAATCTAATGAAGAGATGACAGGTGAAAAAGATGGAGAAGTTGTTACCTTCGAATTTCCCATCAGAGATTCGAGCGAAGTGGCACCAACAAAAAGAATTCCCCCACATGTTCTACCAAATTTTCACAATTTGGAAAACGAAGACCCTGGTGTATTTTTATTTCAATTTCAAGTACTTTGTAGAGGATATGGTTATTGTGCTAATGATCAAAAGTTGAATGTATTTCCCCTTACTCTAAAAGGAACATCCCTACGATGGTTCATGAGCCTCGGTGGGAATTGTATACAAACTTGGGAAGACATGAAACATGTGTTCTTGAAAAGGTACCAAGATTATTGCAGGGTCAATGAAGCCATCTTCGAAATGACACAAGGAGAAGAAGAGAGTCTGGAGGAATACATAGAACGATTTCAATATAACCTCCAAAGATCCAAACAGAGGAAACTGGGGAAGGAAATCTTAAAAACACTTCTACTCAAGGGAATCCAAGCTGAATGTTTAGAAATATTGAATTTGATCGGAACAGGTAATGTATTTCAATTAGCATATGATGATATTTGTGAGTTATGCAGAAGGTATTCAAGAGGAAACTTCAAGACTGGTAAGAATTCTAAAAAAACTTTTATCTTTATTTTTGGAATCTGCTGCAAAAACAAGAGGTTTACGAGTTGAAATTAGCAATTTATTTGACATTTCTAAAGCTGATTTACAATTGGGTGTTTTGCAGGATAAAGAAAAGCAGGAGGAAATAAGAGAAGCAAGGGATTTCCCTTTGGATAGTCTTGAAAGTTGTGGTAAATGTGACTTGAATCATTCCACAGATCATTGTCCCTCCTTACCAAAGATGAAAGAAACATATCATAGAGATCTGGGAGTTGCAGCCAACTTGTTGCAACAGTCATGTCAACCATGGCCTACATCTATGGTTCGAAATTCTATCCCTCCATTTTCTTACTCTCATACTCAATCATTGAATACTCTTCCACCATGGCATTTGTTGCAGCCTCAATTTAACTCTTACCTACCTTACCCACAGGGTTGGAATGGCCCATCTTATGATCATATGGCCACTCTCCCTCATGCTGCAACACAAGTTGGTCCTTCAATATCAACCTCACAAATCAATCATCTACATCAGCCACATCTATCTTCTCATCAAACTCCTTGGTACCCAACACAATTTCCTGTCCAATCCACCCTCCACCCTAACCATAATAAAGCAGTACAATATGCTTACAGTGTTGAACTGCAAAATGTTTCTACATTTCCCTCTCGTTCTACCTCACCTACACTACTGCAAAAAGGTTGTGCGTTGTTGCAGCAAATCCATACGAGGCCTGAACATGTTTTAGATCCAAGTTTTGCAGATGGAGTTTCTTCTAGTCCTCATAAGCAAGCAGACGAGATCAACAATACACACGTAATATTTGATGGAGAACAACCATTGGAACCAAAAGCATCATTCACATCATTAGATCTGAAAATCTTATGCATTGAGGAAGATCAGTTTAATAAGGATCTTCATGGTGTAACATCCATGAGCAATCAGGGGAACAAAGACTATATTGAAGCTTGGTTTCAATCTGTCATCGGTCTGCAGCATCATTCCATGTTTCACCAATTCTTGGCACCATCATTTCAAGGGAAGTTGATCTCTCATATCCTAGAATTCATAAAGTTATATTTTTCTTTTGGGAGTATGAGCATACTTGAGTCACTTTTTCGAAAATGGCTCCATTGGAAATATGCATACACTTAAACAATTTTTATATTTCCAAGTAGCATAGGGTAGGATAGAATATCAGAATAAAACCATGCTTTTGTTTGTTTTTTATTTTTTTTATTTTTGAATAAGTATGCTCTCTTCTTACGCCTTGTTGCGATCTGGAAGATCAGAAAGTAGAAAGATGAGGAATGGGTATGAGATGTTTTCATGAATGCTTTGGAATTGTTGACTATTTGAACAAAAATGCTTAAGTCATTTTTGTCATCAATTTCCCAATTTGTCTCTATTTGTTACAAATAAAAATAAAAATATCATGAAAACAAAATTACAATAATTATGGAAAGTGAATGGACGATCCACAGGAAAATGAGCCCATGATTATGGAACACTTCAAGCTTGAAATTTGACATGAATTTGTTAACGGCAACACCCAGCTGTGAGTGATTACTCTCAGCTACAACAATGAGCTGCAACACTCGTTGTGACAGGGAGCTGCAACACCCAGTTGTGGTTGTGCTACAGGTAAAAATTTATGAGATTGAGATATGTGTGTGTTGCACATCATGATATTCTTTTTAGTTTTTATTTTCCATAAAAATGCACATTGCTTTACTTCAACATTATGTCATTTTTTGAAGAGTTGCAGCTGTGGCTGCAACAAACAGGTAAGACAATCTAGGTGCTCAATGCTTGAAATTTTTGATATGGATGTGTGTTATATTTAAATTTACATCATTAAAATCACTCACACCTATTTCGATCACTTTTTGTGGGTCAAATTTAATTTATTAAATTTTTGGTGACATTTTGGCTTGAAAATTTTACTGAAACATAGACGGGACGGTCCATTTTTGGGAGACCAAATGAACTTATTTTTAAAACCTTTTTATACCCCAAGTATCCCTTTGAATCTAGTTTCCAAAACAATTTGAATTTTTACAATTGGGTGTCAAACAAAAATTTTATGGCCAAAATACTAACAGGGTGTCAAGCTGGCATCTTAGGAACAGAGCTGGGACAGTCCATTTTTGGATGCCTTATTGGACATATTTTGCAAACCTGTTTCATTGGTATATTCCCCTATGAATCTAGTTTACAATACAATTTGAATCACTCCATTCCGATGTCGTACGCAAATTTTATGACCAAAATACCGACTGCCTGTCCCAAATCTGCATTCCTAAAACTCTATTTTCTAGACTGTTCATTGGCTTATTTGACCCATCAATTCTTGTTGGATTCAAAACTTGTTTCTAATGGATATACCTACATGAATCTACTTCCATCTCCAATTGGAATCACATCAATCCGTTATCAAACGAAAACGTTAAGCCTAAAATCGTGACTGTTGGTCTAGTCCAGAATTCGAAAAGACACCTTGTCATGCAGGCTGTTAATGAGTGATTTGGAAGATCATTGCATAGAATTTTAAAAACTTGTTTCTAATGGAAATAGACCTATGAATTTACTTTCATTTGGATTTTGAATCACTCAAATTGGACAGGGAACGAAGAAGCTATGATCAGAATACCATTGGTGAGTCTAGATGGACATTGCTCTGCCGCAGGTATAAAATGGATTTTGCTTTGTTCATTTTTATTTGGATTTGTTTTATGAGTAATTGCTTGTTGTTTTTTTCATAAGTGTTGGGTGAAGAGAGACCAATCATCTCTCTTCTTCCATCATCTCATGTTTTATTGCAGGCAAATGCTAGGTTTTGCAAGTCCTTGGAAGAAAAATGTCAATGCATGCACGAGTGACTCTTGAAGACTTTTTATCAATTTGCAATTGGATTGAGCACATAAAAAAAAAATGGAGAGATTGATGTGCAAACCATACAGAGTCCAATGTTTCCGAAGTCAAGTCCCATTGCTACATGCCAGAAATCATTTTTAGACACCTGTCATCGTACTTGTTGCTGAAAGAAACCCCTCAAGAAGCCAATTTCCCTATGGTAGATTCATTCACCCTCCTCATTTCAAAACCCCAAAAATCCATTCATGTCGAAGTCCCATTTTCCACTGCTTATGTAGTCACCATAACCATTTTATTTCCTATCACTACTACATCATGACTTCACATATACTTTCCGCTTCTGAGTTTCATGTTGGTCCTATTTTTCACTATGAGTCTTCACAATCATTTATTTTGTACTCGTATTGGATGATGTGGAATGCATTAAGGTCCACCTTCCAATGGTCTTGTCCCATCGACTCCGACACATCATCTGGGATCAAGATTAGAGTTTTTATAGTGCCCTGGTATCTGCATGAATCAATGGCAGATTTCCTTGTTGTTAATCATGGGGATTCATCAATGCCTCTTGATTGACAAATCTTGCAGGTGACTCGACTCCAGCACATCCATTCGTACCTATCAAGATGCACTAAGGTACTTTAGAGCTCATTGTCATCAAAGGTGAGTTTCTTCACATTGGTTAACGGCATACATTAATGACCGGTAATCCAATGATTTCTTTCCATGCTCGACTTCAGCACATTCATTCGCATGGTAAGAATTGTACCTCGGGTTTGTAGAAGTTGAAGATTATGTGATCTAATGGTTTCAACAATGATTTGGAGCATCATTTGTTTAGTAGTTTTGCAATTCCTTTCCATTTTCAGTTCAGCAGTTGATTTTCAGAATAAGAGAAAGGACTTTATGCTTCTATGGTAGAATTTATGCTCATCAATTGTCTCAGCAGTTAGTCTTAAATGCAACCAACACAACATCATGGATCAAATTCAGTTTCATCCAGTTTCAGCTCTCATATACATATGTCTCAGCATCAGATCAGCCTACATAGCTCCAGCATACACCAGTCCATTCATGTCAACCAAGGCTTCCATGGAGGTAAAACTTGAGGTAAAATAGCATGAGTTTTTTATTTATTAAAGATTTGGGGAAATGTCATGAAGAACCACTAAGCATTAGCCATTTCCATTTACTAAATAACATTTTTAGGTCCATCCATTCCCATCATTTCCCACTCAGTTTTAACACTTCATCATTCATGCACATCCACTTCAAATTCCAATCCAACATCTCACCAACCCAACTGACCAAGCATGAAAAAAAGGGATACCTTATTGTTGTCACACAAGAACCAACAATAAGAAGTCTTGCTGTTGTCACACAAGAACCAGCAGTAAGAAAAGAAGTCTTGCTGCTGCCACACAAGAACCAGTAGTAAGGAACGGTGCTCTGTTGCCATATAAAAATAATGAGGAGAAATAAAGCAGCTGATACACATCTTGAAAAGAGAAGGATAGGCTAGACACAAGAACCTACAACATGAAAAGTTGATGTAGAAGCCATTCCTTCTCAAGAGTATGCTATCACACAAGCACGATAGAAAACAAAGGCATGATTTCTTTGATTTGTTTGCTTTGTTCAGTGGTGCACATAATGGTTCCCATCTTCATAATTCAAAATTATTGAGAGCCACATTTTATATGGTATATGGATTTTCCACCATCTTATACCTTTACCATCCACTAATGCCTACATTGGTTTTAGCCGTCATGAGCATGATACATGCACAATGGAAATCCTATAGCAGCCTTTTCAAGGTCTGATGTGAAGTGTATCTCAACAGCATGAAGGTAATGACTACTCTCAGCATGGGTCATTTGTCAAGTTTGACAGAATTTCTGAAATGAGTTTGATTGTTGTGGAATGTGCAAAAGAATGCTTGGCATCTCATTCAACAAATAGTCTTGTAGCATTGGCATGGCTGCCTCTATTTACAATCATAAAGGAAGTTTTCTAATGATTTGGGCATTTTTGTTCTGAAACAAACACATGTTGCCAGATAATAGGGTATGAAACAAGGGTAGGTGATTTGTTCTTCCCACGCTCTAAAAAGAAATTTGTTCATTTCAATGCTGCAATTAGTTGCTCTATTCATCCCTTCATATATCATTTCATGCTCATCATTTTTGAGGATTCAGTTGGTGTGCCAATTGTTGGAGATCATTGGTTTTCTTTCAAATTCACAAAGAGGCAATATGAAGAATTGATTACACACTTGGGTTGAAGTTGGTTTTAATGAACCTGAATACATGAGATATCCTCAGATGGTTGTTCACAACTAAGACGGCAACTCCTCTTTTGCATGAGGACATGCAACATATTCAGTTTGGGGGAGTGGTTTTTGACATTTTGTGCATACTGATTTTTATTCATTCACAGCTGGCAAAAATGAAGAATTTGATTTAAGGATATCTCACAAACCACGAATTGGATCCTCATGAAATTTGGACAGGGAATGCATAATAGCATGATGAACAATCGTGGTAAGTTTCAGCTCAATCCAGTGCACGATTTTCGAGAAAATGACCATCATCACCTACAGCCAATTCACATTTTTCTCGAAATCCATGATGTGGGTTCATCTAATTTTTGGTGAGGAGATGGACTATAATGGTATTTACTTGCTTGAAAAATTTCAGCCCAACCCAGTTTGTAGTTTTTGAAATATTGGCTCTGGAAGTTCAGCTGCAATACATTTTTATTCATGTTCAAAAGTGCAGAATTTGATTTGGGCATATCTTTCAATTGGTAAGTTAGATTCTCATGAAATTTGGACATGGAATGCATAACAGCATGATGAACAACCGTGGCAAGTTTCAGCTCAATCCAGTGCGCGGTTTTCGAGAAAATGGCCATAATCACCTACAGCCAATTCGCATTTTTCTCAAAATCCGTGATGTGGGTTTGTCTAATTTTTGGCGTGGAGATGCATTAGAGTGGTAGCTACTTGCCTGCAAAATTGCAGCCCAACCCAGTTCATCGTTTGGGAGAAAATGGATTTAGAAGTTTCCTGTTCAAAAAGGCTAAAACGCCGTAAAATATTGTCGTTTCCCATTTTTCGGCAGCTGGGACATCTTTTCCGGCAGCTGCGACATCTTTTCCGGCAGCTGCGACATCTTTTCCGGCAGCTACAACATATTTTCTGGCAGCTGCGACATCTTTTCCGGAGGCTGCGACATCTTTTCCGGTGACTGCGATATATTTACCGGTGACCGTGTTCCGGCAGCTGCCTGTTTTCCGGCAGCTGCGACATCTTTTCCGGCAGCTGTGAGTCCGCCAAATACGCCGCTAAATTTAGCGTTGTTCCGCCAAATTCGTCGCTAAAACCTTCGCCAACTTCTCTGCTAAAATAAGCTGACTCCGTCAAATTTGCCGCTACAGTTAGCGCTGTTCCACCAAAATCTTCGCTAAAACCTTCGCCAAATTCTCTGCTAAAATAAGCTGTGACTTTGCCAAAATTCTAATAAAGAGCTGCGAATCCATCAAATTTTCTGCTACATCCTTCGCTAAGTGACTCTGCCAATTTGTGTTAAACTCTCTATTTCTTCTAGCTGCAGTTGTGCAAATGGTAAAATGAAGGAACAAGTGAATGAGTTTTTTTCAAGTTGGATGCTACACAGATATTGGGTTGCATGAGGACATGCAACAAGTTCAGTTTGGGGGAGATGTTGGGTCCTGGAATTGTCCATTTTTCCATCATTTATCGACATACCTTTCATCCATTTTCTTACCATTATTTCTCATTTATCATTCCATTTTTCATCCATTTGTTGTAGCTGGGCGTTGAACAGCATGCTACTTCCATTGATATTTTAAGTGGTTAATAGTGATTATTTTCTTTTATCTTTGATGAATTAAAAGACTAGTATGCATAATTTTACTAATGATGGTTTGTGGAGTGAGTTGTCACGTACAGGACGCTCATAGCCAGCTGTTACAGCCTTAACAAAAAACACATACCACATAAGAACACCTTGATTCGCGTCTTGATTTGCGAGCATATAGAAATGAATCTCAAAAATCCGAGACATGGGTTTTGTGCGTAACATCCTCATTTACCTGACTCTCGAGGAAATCATCAAAAAAAGCTACGGTTTGCGATATGAAGGTGGTTCTTCGAGGGGGTATTTTCTAGATTTGGTGTTGCGGCCGGTTCCAAAGTTGCCAGCAGTTACGGCCATGTTTCAGCCGTTACAGATCACAAGCTGGGGGTTCAGTCCTTCATTTCCATGAGATAATTTTATGTATAAATATGTAATCAATCTCATGGGGGGATGGGATGGATTAAGCATGATAGATTAGGCAAGATAGGAGATGGATGACAGGAGATGTAAGATAGGGGAGAACCTAATGTTATGATGTAGAATTTGATCCAAATCTATTGTAATTCTTCCATTATGATAATATATGTTGGTAGTTTCTTAATTCTGGAGTTGTAGACTTTCATTGTGGAGATCCAGATCTGCTCAGTGGAGGAAGGGCCCTCTTCCCTGAGCAGATGCTGGTAATGTTAATTGTAAGTGTGTTATTGTTTAGATCTGCTTATTATTTCGTTTATGCTTTCATTCATTAAGCTTATCATAGTTGTATGCTTTCATTCATTCGATCTGTCATTATCGTTGTGTTGATAATTCATTTGTTAGATCATTGGACAACACAAGACTTATTTTAGATTTATACAATCAGATCTTGTTTCATAGGAATAGATCTTGTTGAAGTGTGTTTGATTTATAGTTTGATTTACTTTCAAGAAGTTGTGACTTAGTTTACAAATAGTTTCGATTGCATACCAATAGATAACAATGTCAGGTAGAAATTGTACTTGCATATATCTTGCACGATAGCTTTGAAATAAAAGACTTCCTCGGGTTGATAATTTATGTTTAGCACTCTGCATGTTAAGTTTTAATTAACTGGCATATAGTGGGCACGACAAGGAAAATCCCAAGTTCGCTAGTATTGGATATTACTAGGATGATTCGATAATTGGAAAAGGTACTAATCTACTTCATGAGTTCCAAGACTTGTTCTCGACAAAATTTTCAGAAATGAAGGGCATTTCCGGGGACCTAGGTGAAATGAAGATTCCTTTGAAACCTAATGCGAAGATAGGGCAACCTACGACAACCTGATAGGACGCAATAGCCCTCCACAAATCCCCTCAAAACCCAAAAAAATGAACTAAAATAAAAAATGTAAACCACTACAAATATGCTGGATGAAGTTTAGATTTACCTGCTCTTAACGGTTAGGGAAATGGTTGCTCGCAGCTCCCGGAATCGACAAGTGAAGTTTTGGCTCCAAATGACACTTCTTCTCCCCAAATTGGAAAATGAACAATGGTGACTATATTTGGTTTTTGTTTCTATTTATAAACAAAATGCATATTCCTTTTCAAATATTTTGATGCTTTTTAAGTCATTTGCTATAGTTTGGATTATTTTCATGACATTTGAATACCCGGTTGATTTTTTAACCTAGTTTTCAAGTGTGTAGGAGTTGTTAAGTGATCTTTGCACGACATTCTCGCATTATAACGGTCATCTCAGGTATGAACAACCCCTTGAATGTTTTGTCATTATTTTATATCCGTTAGGTTATAATTATTTTATGATGATGATCTTACTCTTTGTTCTTTCTCGTGCTCTTGAAACTATGAGAATAATTTAACGAGTTACAATTTATCATTTTTTCGGGCTCGTTAAAATCCTACAGAAAAGGAACCCCCCCGGAGTCTATCTTTAAGCTCTTTTCAGGCTCTCGAAATACGAAAAGATTGCCAAGAGGACTTGTCGCGTTCACGCTTGTTAAAGAATTTGAATGGTCATCTTCCTGGTGATAGTTTACCCCTTTTTCAGACTAGGGGGCACTATTTACAAAAAAGGTATACTCCAGCCAATCATGACTGGAAGAGTCCTCTCCCGCGTTGTTTTACCATTTTTTCGGGCAATGAAGCTAACTTTACGAAAAAGGACCATTGGATTCTTCTTTAGTTCTTTTCAGACTCTCTAAATATGAAATGACGACCGAGTTTACCTTCTATGGACGCGTTAAACTTTTACATTGAAGGGCCCGCCATGGGACGAACCCCTCCTATCCTAGGTTCGAAAAATATTTGGGATTGGACTCATCTATGAGATGAGCTATACCGAGCATCTGGTTACCCTCATCAAGCTCGTAAAAATCACATGAGGCACTCATCGTTCATGATGGGGAAAAAGGAAAGATTTTATGTTACACCCTTTATCAGTGGCAGTACCTAGTCATTTCTTGAACATGGCACTCATTTTCATTTGCATACTGCACTTGGATCATCTGTCTGTCCTCGAGTTTCACCTATTTCCCGAGTCTGATTACTCCTTTGATCATTCAAAGAACACTTCCGTCATCAGTTACATTAGGAGTTGGTACCGTAACTCGTTAAGTCAATACTGCCAAGGCATGCCATGCCCATGTTCAAGAATATTATCACCATTCATTCTCTGCAATTAGTACACCTTCCATCGTGTCGGTCTACTCTGAGTCAGTCTTACATGTTAAGGTACCATCCAATCTGCTCTACACATCCTTTGTCGTGTTTCATGTCGATGATGAGGGATTCATCATGGCCCTCCTTCGACGGATTCATCCTTGTCGACTTCAACACCTCATCCGAGGATTGGATCTAGAAACCAACCAAGTACCTTGGCCCTGCATGCCTCAATGGTAGGTTACCTCGCTTTCAACATGAGTTTACATCATTGGCTCTTGATTGAAAGATTTCGTCTCGCGTTCGACTTCAACTCATTTATTCACGCTTGATGATATGTACTGTGATACCTTGGGAATCATTGACATCAATGGTTTTTTTCCTCGCACTTGTTAACGGTATACATCAATGATCGATAATCAAGTGGTTTCTACCATGTTCGACGTCAAGACATTTGTAATCACATGGATAGATTCATATCATTGCGGGTTCAGATTGAAGACCCTGGGGAGTCATGTTTTACCCAGGTTACGATGGAGATTGTATTGATTCATATTACACGGATCCACTTTTGTATTGGTCATGGCTATGTTATCATCTCATCATGGATCTACGCTTGTGTCTAGTAGCCATGATTGTGCTCAATCGGTCATTACTACCATGGATCTGCAATGTATTGCTCGGCATCCATGTTGTATGTCATATAAGACAGTGTACTCAGAGTCAGTTGTACTGCAGCAGCATCCTTCGTTCGACAAGCCATTGCCATTCCTTCTGTCAAAGCATTTCACCTATCCAATTTTCAACAGCTTCATGCTTTGGGGGGAATTCTGTTACACCTAAAATCCTACCATCCTGAGATTCAGTGTATACATCCCTAAAGTTTCATTGGCTAAGTCATTAACTTGGAAGAGATATAACCCATTTATACTAGGTTTTGATAGGTCGTCGCAGGTTTCCCTCATGCAACCTACGACGTCGCATCTTGCTCTCTTGCAGGGTGCGACGATGTCAGTTAATGGGTAAAAATAGCTTCTTCGAGCCCATTCTCAAATCTAGATGACATGGATCCTTATCCCTGACCTTCTGGGGCTTGAATAAAAAATTTCTTTTCTTTTAGATAGTATAGGATAATAAGTAGTATGTGAATAAATGTTGCACTCTTTAGAAATTTGTTTGTAATTTTACATATTTATATATATATATAAAGTGTCTTTCCCTTATTTGAATCAGTTTCGTTATATATATATATAAAGTGTTTTTCCCTTATTTGAATCAGTTTCGTTAGTAGGTGATCTAGTATTCCTTTGTTCTTTTTGTATATACATACCCAATTTCCTTTGTTCATACAAAATCTTAGTAGCATTCATCCCTGTCCTTGACCTATCCATAAACATTAAAAAGTATTACTTATAGAATCCACAGTATATTAGACAACTTGAGTTGGATTCATAGTCGAATGGTTGAGCATTTGTATAAGTAGTAACAGGAAGGGGCATCGGATTGTTACAGATAAGGACACTGCAATAATTTTAAAAGAAATTGGTTGTCAAGATAGAAGGGTCTTTCGATTATTATCCATTGGTTCTTATCTTACATATTAATTAATGAAGACATATTCCATTATTCTTTACATGAGTTAATTTTTAATGCCAACAAATTTTATAAGAAATTTTGTTTTAAGAATATCTTCCAACCCAATACCATCCTGATCCACAAAAAGGGGTTTTCAGGGTTGCTCTCCCATTCACTAGTTGAGAATATTAGAGTGAATTTGGGATAAAGAGCCTCTGATGGTAAATGGATGAGACTAACCCATCGGGATACTGAACGGGTCTACCTGCAGTGGGTACCGGTATGTGGTATGACCAGGAAAACTCATCAGGGTACTGAACAGGCTTGATGGAAATGGGGTATTCTACCTGGGGAAGAGATTTCTTGGATTTTATAAGTTACCCCATCGGAGTACTGAAAAGGATTGCTGGAAATGGGTTTTGACTTTAATATCCTCTATAATGCTTTATTTATATAGTTGGCATGAACAAGCTACTTATGTATGAAGTTAAGGAAAACAATATGGTTTACTAGAATAACATTTTACTACCATTAGATAATGATCCTAAGGAACTTCAAGGATTCTCCACCTTATTCTTAATGTAATTACGGCTTATACCGTACAAGTGTAATTATGTTTGACAATTCAATGAATCTGAGTGTAAACCTTATTTTGATCACTCAAACATTCCTTTATGAAGTCAAGACAGGACGACGGACATTCTGTGGATTTCTATTGAGAAGACTCTTATACTCTTATTTTATTTATACAAACCTTCCAAGAAAGTACAACATTTTATAACATCATTTTGTATGAATGAGGGCAATTAAGTTTGTATCATAAAACAAAATTCTGGAATTTGAGTCTAGATGTTAGTATAAAAAAAAGAATGAGATTACTAGATATTAGGTTTTTCTTGATTTTGTTTTAAATTTTGATGAAAATTAGTAATCCTCTGATCTGATTTTCTGTATATGGCCAGATGAAGATCACACATTAAATACTGTTATCTCAGAAGAATTGTTCAAAGGATTAGTTGGATCAAGAAGAAAAAAAATTCAGTTAAAGATAAAATGGTCCTACAATTTTGAGCAATCATGGGCTCCTTCTCCAATTACAAAAGTTTGAACTTCAAGTGATGGCTATTTGTTCTTTTCACTGAACATTTTTGGCCTACAGTACCTTTCAAATTTTTATAGTAGCAACCTTTCATGGACCTCTGCAAGCATGTGAATATTTCTGCATTTAAACATCATAATTCTGAAATAAGTGCTAGATGGAGTGTTGGATGGGGTGTCGGAAAATCTGTAGATTACATAAATAGAATTTCCAAGGTAATTTTAATTTTCCAATGACTGTTGAAATCCAAATATGTTTAATTGAGATAGTTAATTAATATTCAAAATTTCCTTTGTCCATTTCCTTTCATGATCCATTAAGCTAGCTATTTCAATTTTTATTTATACCTTTATGGCTTAATCATTTCCTTGGTTTCTGATTATTTTAACTGGACTATTTCCTTATTATATCATCGGGCTCATTTTTAAATACATTAAGGAGGAAATTATAAATTTCCTAACTCATTTCCTTATATTATTATATGATGATCAATGTCCAAATCTATGATTTGGACAATGATACATGATTATTGATAAATTCATCATAACCTTAGAGTATAGGTATTATGATTTCAGGGTCAATATGAATTTTGGGGGAACTCTTGCTAAGTTGATTCAAATCAAATATATTTACATACCCGCATATTTTAATACGTGTCCCTAAGTCTGGCGGTGATTACTCTTTGCGGGATTTAAAGAACAATGATGAAACTACTTTCACGCTTAATCATTTCTTAATTCCCCCATTAGCTATCTTCAAGTGATTATTTTCAAAAGAGAAATGTTAAGCTCACAGATCAACTGTAGGAGTATGTTCATCTAACTCGACACCTCAAGGGAGAAAATGGAATTTTTAAAACCAGAGTTGCTTCTTTACAAAAACTAGTTGATGATATAACTGGATATAACCAGATCTTGAGAAAACAATTGAAGAAGAAAGAGCGACAATAGAATGAAATTATAAAAGCTCAACCAAATCCAGTTCCATCCTCTCCTCAAGTGCAAGTATTGTTCAATGCCCATTTTGATTTGTGTGTTGAGTTGTTTGGTTTTATTTGGAGTCGTTTAGGGTTCCATCTTGTACAAGTCTGAGATTTGGTAGTGGTGGACACTCTTGTCTCCCCCACCTACATCCACTCACCCTTGCATTCCCTCCTCTCCTTGCCAAATCTGATCATTGTATTGGATCGATTTCCAAACCTCGTTTTCATTCATTTTTTAGCTTTGCTCGCTTTAGTGCTGCTTGTTACTGATTGATTTTGAGTGTTTGTATGTACTTTCAGTCCATTGAGTGCTCATCTTTTCTTGAGATTTTCTGAGTTATTGGAGTACTGCAAGTAATCTTTTCATTTCATTAGTTATGTTTAAAAGCATCGCTGTCATCAAATTGTTATTTTGTTACATCCATTGAAAAATCAAAAGTACTTTATTTCCATTGTTTTTTCAAGCTCATTTGAAGAATTGTATATGCATTGGAATGTCTCATTTGTAGATCTTTTGGAAAAATTGAAAGAAAGTTGAATTATTTGTGTTTTTCATGAATTATGAGTTGCTCATTTTCTTGAAAAATTCGAATAGATATCAAGTTTTGCGAAAGAGGTTCCATGCTTGGAATGTTAAATGCATCTTTTGGCTTTTTATGCTTTTAGGTCATTCTAGTGAAAGTGAAAAGCTTGCATACTCTACTTACAAACTCTCTCTTTTCATCCATTGGCATCATCTTTGTTTTGAAAAGATAAAAGAAAAAGAAAAAATATGCTTTGATTTGGCTTAGTAGTGTTGTGTTATTTTTCGTGTTTCGCTTGAAAAGGAAATGAATACTTCATTGTCATTTTTTGGTAGATTTGGGATTGTATTGCATTGTGTTGCTTTGGTAAAATCGTTGGAAAGAAATTTCTCCTTCCCATACATAGAGTTCATCAAAAGAAAAGCGTACTTTTTTGCATGCAGTTAGGGCCTGCATTATGTTTACGATTATGTACTCACCTCATGCATTCACCTAATCGTCCAGATAAAATTAATGGTAGAACTAGGGTAAAAATTTTAGTAACTTGTGTGCAAGTTAGAGATGTGTTCCGGCGTCGTTAAGCATGGCAGCTGTCATTATTTTCCAGCACTGTATCCTGGGGGTATTGTTGTCTTCCACGTACTTATCGGTATATCGAGCTCTTTCACGTACCCACAAAGTACCACACGTACTTGGTGTATATCGAAAGGTGTTTCATGTACTCGGTAGTATATCGGAAGGTATCTTTCCAAACGGTTTGTATTAGACAGCACCACTATGGATTTGAGCTCCCACGTACCTTGCGTATATCAGGAGACACCGCTAGGATTCCTGAAACCAACTGAGTTAACCTTTTGACCGTCTTGGCGGAGCAATACACCGAGAACAACACTCGGGGATATTACTACGCACGTACCTTCTAGGTAATCGAGTATTCAGGAAAGGGTACGGTCCCAATCCTCCTTGTCGCGTTTTACTGTTGGACCCTGCAGTATATAGCGATTTGCGAAGCCTTGACAATCCTGTGAGGTTCCAAACCTTTGAATCCACTCTTATAACATAAGTTTGCTTGTGGCATTAGTTTGTGTAGGGTTTTGTCTGGTATGCTTCTCTTTTGTTTAGCTTTCCTTAGGAGAAATTTTTGTTTCAGTCACTCTGGCTGAATTTCCTTGGAGAAGGTCTCACAAGATTCAGAACTTGCCACCCGAATATCCCCTTAACTAGGAGGTAATTTCCAGGGTACGAATGGATCCACAAGCCAGGGTCGGGTCACATGAAGTGGAAAACCCCACTTTGAATGTTGGAGGACTTTTGTTTCCTCACACTCCTCCATATTCACCTGCCTCTCATCCTCCGCAGTGTGAAGAAGCACAAATCCCCACTTCACAAGACTTACCTCTCGTTTCGTCGGGAGATCCTGGATCGTTGGAATGGATAAATCAACCCTAGGACGACCCCACAGTGGTTGTTGGCCCTTCAGCAGCTTATTGGACATCTTCTCTAGGCCACCCAGTGACCCATTTTGTCGTTGCATCCCCACCCAGTGGGACTACTCCGGATGATCCCTTAGCTTACTATCATGACCAATTGGCTCACTTTCGTTCTATGGCTGAGAAGTGTTGGAGATCAAGTCTCCAAAGAAGGGTTGAAGACCCGACGTTACCCCCTTACCGACCCATCCCAAGTCACTCTTTATCTTTTGAGTCACTAGAATTGTCCATGCAACACGTGACCATTGTCGAAACTGGTCAACCATCCATTCCTGCACATACGTCCCCTAGACAAGAGACCAATTCAGTACCTCTCGCAACCCAAACTGTTGAAGGACAATAGTCCAACACACCAGTGACCACCACGGTTACGTCACCTGCTCCTCCCCCACCCCAAACTTCCAGGGGAGGATACTCTTTACCCCCTACCTTCTTTACAGGTAGTGGTAAGACTACGGTGTATAATGAACAACCAGTGTTGGGTCAACCTTTGTTGAGTGGTCAGCAAGTTGTTGCTGGGGGAAAACTCCCGTCTCTTAACCATAATACTGCAGCAGTAATTCCCATCGGGCCTTCCGTTGGAAATTCCTTACCTCCTGGACCTTCCACTACGGGACTATCCCATGTTGGGGGATTGTCCAACGTAATTCAACCTCCATCGAGTCAAGCATATCCAGGTCATCTTAACCCTGTGCCGGGTCAACTTAATCCTAGAAACGCACTCTACGGGGTACCCTACCCCGACAATCCTTACACTCTATGGGGAAAAAAAATGTTTTACAACATGGACCCCCACTCACAGTCCCTCAAGTCCCTCCACCCCTGTTTGGTCCACCCCCACCTCCCATTGGAGGCGGCAGGCCCCCACATAACTCTGGAGGAGGTGGACCTCTACCTTCTTACAGAGGACCACCTCATTTTGGTCATCATGGCCCACCCCCCCTGGTGGAGGTGGTGGAAGACCATACCATCCTAGTGGCGGTGGTGGAGGACCACCCCCTCCTGGAAATGGTGGTGGTGGAGGACCATCCCATCCCACTGGTGGTGGTGGAGGACCTTCTCATCCTGTTAGCGGTGGTGGTGGACCACCACCCTACTATGGTGGAGGTGGAAAAGGAGGCTCTTACCCTTCCGGCAGCAGCGGTGGTCCACCACCCCCTCCCGGCAGAGGTGGTGGAGGCCCATCCTATTCCGGTGGTGGTAGCGGACCACCACCTCCTCCTAGTGGAGGCAGTGGCAGCCCATCCTACCCTGGCGGCGATGGTGGACCCCCACCATTTGGAGGCGGACCACCCCCTCTCGGCGGCGGAGGCGGGCCTCCACCTTATGGTAATGGGCCACCTTATTATGGTAATGGACCACCTTACTATGGCAGCGAACCTACATTCGGTCTGGGCGGCCCCTACCCCTATGGCCAGTTTCCTCCTGGAACACCCTATGGTCAGCTGATACAAGGTCCCACAAGTCCTTAAACGCCTTATCAGTACTATCAGTACCCGCAACCTAATCCGCAACTTCCCTTTTTGGCTAATTTGGACCTACCCGACCTGTCTCGCCTAACCAACAACCCCATCTACCACGGAACTAATTGGCCACCCATTCCGGTGAAACTTCCATCAGATATCCTGAAATTTGATGGTAAGCCGGGTGAGGATCCTAAAAACCACGTGATGACATACCACTTATGGTGTTCATCCAACTCCTTGATGGACGACTCGATCTGTCTTAGGTTATTTCAATAGACTCTCACTGGTTCGGCTGCCAAGTGGTACATTGAACTACCACCCCATTCTTTTCCTGATTTTGATTCTCTTGCTATGAATCTTTTGACTCATTTCCAGCTGCCTATACGGTATGAAACTGGTACAGAGCTTTTAACCTCGCTCCGTCAAAATACCGCTACTCATATCTCAGATCATATACATGAGTGGCGGAGGAGACGATGTCACGTTAAGGCTCCCATTCCAGATCAACTCCTAGCGGACTGGTTTACGAAGTCTCTCATACCTACCATAGCATGAGATGTTTTCATGGGAGGCGTTGTCACTAAAGAGCAATCCATCGCCCGTGCCCACTTGCTAGACTTAGTCTACGCTCAGTCTGGCATGTTGTTTGATATCCTTCCTGACGCACCCCGCAACACGTACGACCCCGCGAAACCTCCTAAGGGACCCCAAGCTGATGGAATCATTGGTTCCCTTAGAACCCATCCCCATTCTCAAACTATTGGTTCATCGAACCCCCAGGGTTCTTCCCCATCACCAACACAGGCTGGTCACAGCACCACCAAATCATCCACTCCTGCTGTCACCAAAGAAGTGAATTTTGTTTCATCAACTTGACCTCAAAAGTCTGGTGGTAAGAAGAAGAACAAAGGGAAACCTAAGAAATATTCCACCTAGCAAGACCAAAAGAGCACCCCTGATGATACCAAACAGAAAAGGAAGTTGAATTATCCTTGTCTACTGTGTGGTGATGACCACTTTTATAAAGAGTGCCCCCATAGAGACAAAGTTCAAAAGTTTCTTAAGGGAAAACCCACACACGCAGTTCTCAGTGATCCTTTCCCTGGTCAAAATCAGCAGTCAATTGCTCACACTTATTCTTCCCAAGGAGAAGCATCCACCACCGCACATGTTCTCACGATGCGTAGTGAGACCATCAACTTGAACACTCGTTCTCGTTCGTATGACTCTGTTTCGGCAAAGGAACCTATTGGAAGTAATACTGAAAAATTTTACACTTCGATACTGGACGTCACCGTACCAGCTGCTCCTCTCACCATTGAGAATCTCTCTCTCGAGTCATTGTTGCGTCGACCCAAGAGCACGATTAGAAAATCGATTTTCAATCCTAATGCTTGGGCTGCTCAAAACTACAACATTGTAGAGGACCTAGCACAAGGTCCTTGTGCTATGTCGACGCTTGAAGTCTTGCAAAGCTGTCCTAATCAGCGCAAAACTCTCCTCGCTGCTATCGGCGCAGTTGACCCGGATTCATCGAATACTATCATGTTCTGGTTGGAATACTTGAAACCGAGGCTCTCCCATCAGTTGGCATTTCAAGTTGCCACAAACATTGCTGGGAAGAAAATCCATCGTACCGTTTTGGATGAAGGTGCCTCTACTTAAGTCATGTCGATCTCATGCTGGAGAGCCATTGGTTCTTCTGAGTTGAACCGTTCTCCTACCACTTTGAGAGCCTTCGACGGACGTGGCTTTCAACCTCATGGGCTGTTACAAGCTTTGGCATTCGAGCTGGGGGGCAAGACCACAACCATTAATGTGGAAGTGGTCACTGCCCCGTTAGATTATAACATTCTGCTTGGTCATAATTGGTTTTACGCCATGACTGTGGTCACATCATCTGTCTTCCACATAGTACAATTCCCCCATCAAGGCTAAATTGTCACTGTCGACCAACTGGATTTCTGCACACCTCACACCGCTACTCACCCGGGCGATAACATTCCTTTGATTGGATAATCTTCGCATCAGTATGAGAGCGTGGGGGTCGGCCTCCTTAAGGACTCATCCCTTATGGGCGTTCCTACTTCGGATCCCCTAAATCATGTTGCCACGGTGAACATGATCTCCTCACAGATTTCATCTATCCCCAACTCCACTGATTCATGGCTTGTACCTGATGAAGCCACCACACACCTGATTAGAAATTTTATGCCTCTATCACCCGTTGAACTCATGTATGAGGCTATCCAATCAGCACCCGAGGACCACTTAGTTGTGGCCTCCACTTCATGTTCTCTACAATGGATATCATCCAATCCTCTGCTACGTACTTTTCATTTTAACGAGTCCATTATGGAAATCATGAGCGCAGATGATCCTCCATGGGAAGACCTCCATCATTGTCCGTCTTCCTTTCCCTTTTTGGATACTATGGAGAACAACATTAGCACCATCTTGACGTCGAATGTCTACTCTGGGTCTTGGTCCTTGATACTTATGTGTCAAACGGACTCCGAAGGCAACTTAGCCAACATCGAACCCACCACCTCGATAGACATTTCGGTTACTCCTGGTGTAGTGGAACACATTCATTTAGGCCGAAAGTGTTCCCCTAAAGAAGTCATTGCTTGTACATCCTTATTCAAGTGATTCCGAGATGTGTTCGCTTGGACCTATGAGGAGATGCCTGGGATAGACCCCACCATTGTTTTACACAAAATTAAAACATATCCCGACGTCAAACCTGTCCGCCAAAAGTTGTGACCGGTACACCCTCGGAAGACTGTGGAAATCAAGGCAGAAATAGAGAAAATCTTGAAGGTCGGCTTCATCTATCCTATCTGATTGACAAAATGGGTCTCAAACGTCGTCCCTGTTACTAAAAAACAGGGTACCATTCATGTCTGTGTCGATTATCGGGACCTCAACAAAGCTTGTCCTAAGGACAACTACCCGACTCCCTTTATTGACTAGATTATCGACAATTGTGCCGGAAGTGTCATTTTTTCATTTATGGATGGCTTTTCCGGATACAACCAGATTGAGATCCACCCCGCCGACCAACACAAGACTGCATTCATCTTCCCTTGGGGAACGTTTTTGTAAAATTCCGTTAGGTCTTAAAAATGTTGGTGCCACATTCCAGCAGGCCATGTCGTACACCTTCCATGATGTGAAGGACTTTGTGGAACCCTACTTGGACGATCTCCCTGCCCATTCAAAGTAGCGTGAGTTCCACATAGATCATCTGACGGCTGTTTTCCTAAGATGAAGATGGTACAATATCCGTTTGAATCCTCATAAGTGTATTTTTTTTGTCGAATCTGGATGCCTCTTAGGGTTTATCGTCTTGAAAGATGGGATCCGCATTGATCCCTTGAAGGTGGAAGCCATCGTCACTCTTCCACCTCCAACCAATATTACGGAACTTCAGAGTCTACAGGGAAGAGCGACTTATTTACGGTGCTTTGTCTGTAATTTCACACCAAAGACGCGGGGCTACATGAGATTGATGAAAAAAGATGTCCTGTTCATTTGGGATGATCTAACTCAACAATATTTTGATAGTTTGAAACATGCCATCACGCATGCCCCTGTGCTCCAACCCCCAAATTACTATCGAGATTACATTTTATATCTCACCGCTTCCCACACCACTATCGCCATGGTTTTGGTGCAGGAAGACCAGAACGCCCAAGAACATGTGATCTATTATGCCAGCAAAGGTCTCATTGACGTTGAATCTCGCTATTCACATGTTGAGAAGCTCGCTCTTGCGGCAGTCATAACCATGCAGAAGTTCCGACATTACATTTTGCTCCGCACCACCACCATCATCACTGATTCAAACCCCATGTTCCACGTTCTGGCTCGTCAGGTGCTTGGGGGCAAGTATTCACACTGGATCGTGATACTGCAAGAATTTGATCTTCTTTTCAAAAAAGCCAAGTCTAAAAAGTCTTTGGTGTTTACTGAGCTCATCTGCGACCTTCCCCATACTAATGTAGAATCTGAGCCCAATGACTCTTTTCCAGATGAGTCGTTGTTTCTTATCAGTACATCTGATCCATGGTAGGGAGATATCACATTGTATCTTCAAACCCAACGTTTCAGCCCTCAATTGTCTCGTGACGACCGTCGTCGAATACACCACCATGTGAAGTATTATCTGATTATCAGTGATACTTTGTACCGTCGTGGTATCGATTCTATTCTTCGACGTTGTCTAACCCATGATGAGGTTGAACACGTCCTAAATGACTGTCACATTGGGGCTTGTGGCGGTCATCTCTCTGGGATGGATACAACCCAGAAGATTTTGCATGTAGGATATTATTGGTCGTCTATCTTCAAAGATTGTATCGAGGCCGTAAAAAAATGTCCTCCATGTCAACATTTTCATACGAAAAAGCGCACCCATCCCGCCCTGTTACACCCGGTTATTGCCGTTGGCCCCTTTGCTAAATGGGGCATCGATTTCATGCATTGTAAGCCTACCTCGGCCGGGGGGCATAGTTACGTCATTGTAGCTATGGGCTACTTTACAAAGTGGGCCGAGGCAATACCTACATACACGAACGACGGCAAGACCGTCGCACTCTTCATGTTTAATCATGTAATATCGCGGTTTGGAGTTCCTCAAGCGATAGTTACCGACCATGGTTCTCACTTCATGAACCATATGGTTGATGATTTGAGCAATAGATTTGGTTTTCGCCATGAAAATTCAACACCGTACTACCCACAGTCAAACGGACAGGTTGAGGCCATTAACAAGGTCTTGAAAACTATGGTCCAACATATGGTGGGTACGCACAAGTCCAACTGGCATAATATGCTCTTCTCCGCACTGTGGGCTTATCAAACCTCCGTTAAAACTGCCACTAGATTTACTCCCTTCCAACTAGTGTACGAATTGGAGGCGGTCCTTCCTATTGAGTGCGAGACTCCGTTCCTCAAGCTCGCCATCGAACTTCTCCCCAACACTACTGTTGAGGAAGAACACTTCCTCTACCTAGCTAAGCTCGACGAGACTCGCCAAGATGCCACTCTTGCCAATGAGGCTCATAAGAGACGCATCAAATCGCAGTACAACAAGTCGGTAGAACCTCGTGCCTTTAGTGAAGGAGATTTGGTCCTTACATATGACCAGAAACATGATAAGCTGGGGGCATGAAAGTTTGAGTCCATGTGGCATGGACCTTACATAGTGAAACGCGTCTTAGAGAAGGTAGCTTATGATCTTGAAGACTACAACGGAATATCTGTGGGTGAGCCCCACAATGGGCTCTACCTGAAGAGGTACTATGCCTGAGTTTTTCATGCATAAATACTTTTGTATAACTGTACATGGCATGTGTGTATTTTTCGTGTGGTGTGACGCTTTGATTTTTTGCATGTTTAGGTCTTGTTTCGTTTCTTATACCACGTTCTATCTACATGTGTAGATGGAAACTTGTTACGGATTCGCGAACGACGCCAGCCAGTATACCCGTAACCTTGCTTCGGCAGCCTGGGTACTCTATTCACCTACTGGCGAGCTCATCGGCTCAGGGGGAATGTGTCTAGGTTTCGCAACCAACAATGCTGCAGAATATCAAGCAGTCATTGGAACCCTAACTGACGTTATTTCTTTGGGTATGGACCACGTTGTCATCTACTTGGATTCTCAACTAGTGGTCGCTCATCTCAACCGAGTCTATGCCATCCGCGATCCTACTTTACTCCGTCTTTATAGATGATTCTGTCATCTAGAAAGGTCCTTCGAGTCCATTCAGTAACTGCACATTCCACGAGACATGAACACAGTTGTCGACTCTATGGCCAACTTCATTTTAGATTGGTACATTGCACACACATAAGCATATTCATGAATTGTTAAAAGTAGACATAACATGTAAATAACTCATTTTATATAAGAAAACACATTAACAAGACCACACCATTTATCCATTTTAAAATACATAATGTATAAAACCGCCAGAATGTCTGTATATATATATATCATCATAAAAAGTAGTGTTGGTACAAAATCTAAAGCACGACGGCTTTCAGTAAGTCTATAAAAAATCTGAAGCCTCGTAGCTTTCAGTAGTACAAAATCTGAGGCCTCTAAGCTCTCAGTACATACATGATAGCAACATAAGGTCTAACGCTTAGCCTGTTGAGTATGGAAACAGTCAACTGCTCTCGCGACCCTGCGAAGCAGCGCATTGAAGTGTGTAGACGCTCCCACCGTATACCCCTGCATGGGCCGTGGTAACTCATCCACCATCGGCTCTGGAACGTCTAGTGTCAACCCAGTCAGTTTCGCATAGACACCCTCCATCTCCACGATGGCAGCATGTGCGGTTGGAGCCATGAATGATCCCTCTCCTCTCTCTCTCCTCGCAAGAAGAGAGACTCCCACTGGTTGTACGGGGCCCACATCTGCACACACATGTTGTTAACTCATCAACACTATAACAAAAAAATCATAAATATACAAAACTAAAAAATACAAGGGTTTTTGTTCTTACCTATGTCTCCCCATACTGCTTCCTCGGGCAATACCAAGTCTGGGTCATCTCTGTAATCCGTACCACTGTACGGGTAATCCTCCACCATGAGTAACTAGCCCTCTAGCCAGGTGAAGAACTCAGGACCATATCCGATGATGGGGCCCCCACCATGGCGGGCCATCACCTCTGTCCATCTACCCATGTGAGGATCCCTAGGATCCCTGTCATCCAACGATACCCGCGGGCGCAAGAGGGGAACCCGCTCCAGTAGAAACGAGATCACTATCGACTCGTAGCCGAACGGTTTGAGCTCTCCCCACCGACACTTGGTCAACTGAGCTCAGATGTTCGCGAGGAGTCCCTCGCACCAGTTGAAGATATTCGGAGACATTTAGTCCTTCGCATATAACATCTGAGACCTGGTATCTAGGTGAGGAGCTTGGCTCCCTGCTATCCTCGTGATGGTAAAGAGAATGGCATGCAGCGGATGCTCTCGCACATCTTTTTTGGGAATCTTCCTGCTAGAAGTACGAGAGTGAGGAGTGTAGTGTTGTAGGATCATGTCATCCACGATCCGATCACTTCCCCGTGATCTAGTAAGAAGCACATTGTCCCCCCTCCAGGAAAATCCAATCAGGAAATAGATATCCTCGACATCTATGGTAAGTATATGCTCTCCGATCATAAAATACTATCGAGCCGCATTCCAACAATCTAAGCATATGCATTAGCAGGGGGATTTGGGCCCTCATGCCCTGGATCTGGAAGAACTTCAGGAGACCGCAGTTCCTCAGCGCTGTCACACATAATGGATCATTTGCAATTTGCATGTAATCTATCTCATGCTCTCGTTCATGCCACTCCAAGACCATTTTGGCTGCTATCAACCTGCGAAAAGGAGCATTTAAACATTGTTAGGACTCACTTCAACCATTAAAAGTTCATCTTTTGGGGTAGGTTTGATGGTTGGGTTGGATGTTTCCATTGTCGCACCTCGTCAATGTAGATAATGCGATGTCGTCATAGTCCACCTTTGCGGGATTTGCGACGACCCGGGTTCATCACAGATCCCAAAAGGGCGACCTGCGACGACTCGATAGGATGCAATAGCCCTCCACAAATCCACTCAAAACCCAAAAAAATGAACTAAAATAAAAAAAATTTAAACCAGTACAAATATGTTGGATGAAGTTTAGAGTTACCTGCTCCGAACAATTAGGGAAATGGTTGCTCGCAGCTCCCGTAATCGACAAGTGAAGTTTTGGCTCCAAATGGCACTTCTTCTCCCCAAATTGGAAAATGAACAATGGTGACTATATTTGGTTTTTGTTTATATTTATAAACAAAAGGCATATTCCTTTTCAAATATTTTGATGCTTTTTAAGTCATTTGCTATAGTTTGGAATATTTTCATGACATTTGAGTACTCGGTTGATTTTTTTACTTAGTTTTCAAGTGTGCAGGAGTTGCTAAGTGATCTTTGCACACCATTCTCGCATTATGACGGTCATCTCAGGTATGACAACCCCTTGAATGTTTTGTCATTATTATATAGTCGTTAGGTTGTAATTATTTTATGATGACGAGCTTACTCTTTGTTCTTTCTCGTGCTCTTGAAACTATGAGAATAAGTTAACGAGTTACGATTTATCACTTTTCTGGGCTCGTTAAACCCCCCCGGAGTCTATCTTTAAGCTCTTTTCAGGCTCTCGAAATACGAAAAGATTGCCAAGCGGACTTGTCGCGTTCACGCTTGTTAAAGAATTTCAATGGTCATCTTCTTGGTGATAGTTTACCCCTTTTTGGACCAAGGGGCACTATTTACAAAAAATGTATACTCCAGCCAATCATGACTGGAAGAGTCCTCTCCCGCGTTGTTTTACCCTTTTTTCGGGCGATGAGGCTAACTTTACGAAAAAGGACTGTTGGAGTCTTCTTTAGTTCTTTTCAGACTCTCTAGATATGAAATGACGATCGAGTTTACCTTCTATGGACTCGTTAAACTTTTACATTGAAGGGCCCACCATGGGACGAACCCCTCCTGCCCTAGGTTCGGAAAATATTTGGGATTGGACTCATCTATGAGATGAGCTATACCGAGCATCTGGTTACCCTCATCAAGCTCGTAAAAATCACATGAGGCACTCATCGTTCATGATGGGGAAAAGGGAAAGCCTTTATGTTACACCCTTTATCAGTGGCAGTACCTAGTCATTTCTTGAACATGGCACTCATTTTCATTTGCATACTGCACTTGGATCATCCGTTTGTCCTCGAGTTTCACCTATTTACTGAGTCTTATTACTCCTTTGATCATTCAAAGAACGCTTTCATCATTAGTTACATTAGGAGTTGGTACCGTAACTCGTTAAGTCAATACTGCCAAGGCATTCCATGCCCATGTTCAAGAATATTATCACCATTCATTATCTGCAATTAGTACACCTTCCATCGTGTCGGTCTACTCTAAGTCAGTCTTACATGTTACTGTACTGTCCGATCTGCTCTACACATCCGTTGTTGTGTTTCATATCGATGATGGGGGATTCATCATGGCCCTCCTTCGACGGATTCATCCTTGTCGACTTCAACACCTCATCCGAGGATTGGATCTAGAAACCAACCAAGTACCTTGGCCCTGTATGCCTCAGTGGCAGGTTACCTCGCTTTCAACATGAGTTTACATCATTGGCTCTTGATTGAAAGATTTCGTCTCACGTTCGACTTCAACTCATTTATTCACGCTTGATGATATGTACTGTGATACCTTGGGAATCATTAACATCAATAGTGATTTCCCTCGCACTTGTTAACAGTATACATCAATGACCGGTAATCAAGTGGTTTCTACCATGTTCAATGTCAAGACATTTGTAATCACATGGATAGATTCGTATCATTGCGGATTCAGCTTGAAGACCCCGGGGAGTCATGTTTTACCCAGGTTATGATGGAGATTATATTGAGTCATATTACATGGATCCACTTTTGTATTGGTCGTGGCTGTGTTATCATCTCATCATGGATCTACGCTTGTGTCTAGTAGCCATGATTGTGTTCAATCGGTCATTACTACCATGGATCTGCAATGTATTAGTCAGCATCCATGTTGTATGTCATATAAGATAGTGTACTCAGAGTCAGTTGTACTGCAGCAACATCCTTTGTCCGACAAGCCATTGCCATTCCTTCTATCAAAGCATTTCACCTGTCCAATTTTCAACAGCTTCATGCTTTGGGGGGCATTCTGTTACACCTAAAATCCTACCATCCTGAGATTCAGTGCATACATCCCTAAAGTTTCATTGGCTAAGTCATTAACCTGGAAGAGATATAACCCATTTATACTAGGCTTTGAGAGGTCGTCGCAGGTTTCCCTCATGCAACCTGCAACGTCGCATCTTGCTCTCTTGCAGGGTGCGACGATGTCAGTTAATGGGTAAAAATAGCTCCTTCGAGCCCATTCTCGAAGCTAGCTGACATGGATCCTTATCCCTGACCTTTTGGGGGAGCTGGAACTCGGTTCCTAACCTCTTAAAAGGATCCCCTATCTCTCTCCTACCATATCTCAACCTACCCTATCCACTTAGTCCTATATAAATGAAGCTCTATCCCTCTCCAAAGGGACGAAGTCTATAGTGTCTACATGCTGGTGAAATCATCTTCGATATATTTCTACTCATCCATTTAGAGACTCGCACTTCCTTGGGAGGATATGGCATTGGCTTGGATGGAGAAGGTTTACTTCATTAAGTTCCGGTTGTAGTCGTTCTCTTCTATGTACTTTCCCTATTTTTACAGTAATATAAACGCTTTCCACCAATATTATTGTGTTGATGATATTGTGTAGTTTACCTGCTTAACTGTTTACTTAGATCTGTTATCATTTGGACGTTTTTACTTGTTTGTCTTATTTTGTGTATCTTGGCAGGTCTTGCAGCTTAGATCTGAAGACTGCAAGGCGTGGAACAACATCCAGGAAAAGGGACTACAAACTTAAGGTAAGACATCGGATAACTTGATCCTTAACTGGATCTAGGAAAGTGGTTTATAGTCTGTACTATTTGTTCTAGACTCGCATTGAGCTAGGGAGATCCGGCTCGCGTCCGCTCGAGTGGATTGTCCGTCAAACAATATATACATACTTTTCAAACAATATATACATACTTTTCACAATTTATTGTATTAATAACTCAACCTTGTTCTAAAAGTGTTTTTCATCCAAGTACCAAATCATAAAGAAGCTTATTCATTGTTCCAGCATTTGGTTGCTTTTATTTTAAGATAGTAGTTATTTGCATCAAAATTTTGTTTATATAGTTTTGAAGTAGATAGAAGCTTTCATCTGATTTTATTCATAGAATTTTGAAATTTTAGAATAGGATCTAACTTAGTTAGTTGCACACAATTTTATTTTAAATAGCCATTTTTACGAACCCTAGTTATTTCAAAGATCTGATAGGTTTGATTTACTAGTAGTTTCAATCACCAATTGAGGGATTAATGACCTAAATCGGTAGATATGGTCACCTTATGATGGGATTCCTCCCAAGATGATTGGGCTAGTGACAATTGTTTTGTGTGTTTGCCGGTATTATATTAAGCTAGATCACTTTGACCCTGCACATACAGTGTCGACACCTCTAAGCTTATGAGCCCCGGGTTGACAATGTAATGTCAAATTATTAGCATATATTCTTACCAACATTTTTGGCACCGTTGTCGGGGAGGTACTAAAGGGGTTGAAGTTTAGATAGATAGGTTTCCTTTACATTACACAACAAGGGGGAGGGGAAACAGTAAGACACAAAGATGACCTCACTACGAGGTTTACGTGGTGTAATAGCCCGACACATCCACTTTCGTGGGTCTCTCCAATCCTTGTTGATCCCTTCATGCAAGTGTGCTTTTCTTTCTGCAAGTTTGGGTATGTTTACCTTTTTGCAATTTAATTTCATGTAAGTGTGCTTTTTGAAGAACTAACTCATGTGAACAAATAAATCGGTGACAACGAGGTCTAAAGTAGCACGAGGAGTTCAAGTTTCTTTAAAGTAGTGTGCTTTCTTTTTCAATTCAGTTTCATTTCAGTTTTTGTTTTATTGGGTGATGTAAGAACCCCAGACACTAATCCATGTGTAAGATAGGATTTATCAACCAACATGATGGACTCGGCAATGACCATCAATTTGGGAAAACTTTCTCAAATCCTAGCAGCATTTGGGATCTCTTCTTTTCAGGAAGAACACGTTTTGACAGTAGTTAAGAGTTTATCTCCCCCTCCTAAAATGACAGACGAACCAAAGCCCCAAGAGCAACAAAAATATTCTCCTTGCCAAACTTCAAAAGAAGCTAACAAATTGGGGATTACATCTGAAGGAGAGAAACCATTAAGACCTGAAATCAAATATTTTTCCGCATGCAAGTTAACGGATCCTTCATGTACTCGGGCAATTGATCCTTTAGAAGAAGAAGATCTGCATGGAATGATGAATGGAGGTGAGTGTCAAGATTACATTGAAAATTGGTTCCAAGAGGTAACCATCCCACAATACTATTCCTTCCTTCGACACCTTTTGATGCAAAAACAAGTAGGTCAGTTGATTCTTCATATCCAGGTAATCACTGAGGTAGCCTTTTCATATGTGGATATGGGTATGTTACTTATCCTACTTTGCACATGGTTACGCTAGAAGAATTCTTACACTTGAATAAAAAATTTCTTTTCTTTTAGATAGTATAGGATAATAAGTAATATGTGAATAAATGTTGCACTCTTTAGAAATTTGTTTGTAATTTTTACACACACACACACACACACACACACACACACACATATATATATATATAAAGTGTCTTTCCCTGATTTGAATCAGTTTCGTTAGTAGGTGATTTGGTATTCCTTTGTTCTTTTTGTATATACAGACCCAATTTCCTTTGTTCCTACAAAAGATTAGTAGCATTCATCCCTATCCCTGACCTATCCATAAACATTAAAAAGTATTACTTATAGAACCCATAGTATATTAGACAACTTGAGTTGGATTCACAGTCGAATGGTTGAGCATTTGTATAAGTAGTAACAGGAAGGGGCATCAGATTGTTACACATAAGGACACTACAATAATTTTAAAAGAAATTGGTTGTCAAGATTGAAGGGTCTTTCGATTATTATCCATTGGTTCTTATCTTACATATTAATTAATGAAGACATATTCCATTATTCTTTACATGAGTTAATTTTTCATGCCAACAAATTTTATAAGAAATTTTGTTTTAAGAATATATTCCAACCCAATACCATCCCAGTCCACAAAAAGGGCTTTTCAGGGTTGCTCTCCCATTCACTAGTTGAGAATCTTAGAGTGAATTTGGGATAAAGAGCCTCTGATGGAAAATGGGTGTAAGAGACTAACCCGTCGGGATACTGAACGGGTCTACTGGTAGCGGGTACCGGTCTGTGGTATGACCAGGAAAACCCATCAGGGTACTGAACAGGCTTGATGGAAATGGGACATTCTACCTGGGGAAGAGATTTCTTGGATTTTATAAGTTACCCCATCGGAGTACTGAAAAGGTTTGCTGGAAGTGGGTTTTGACTTTAATATCCTCTATAATGCTTTATTTATATAGTTGGCATGAACAAGCTACTTATGTATGAAGTTAAGGAAAACAATATGGTTTACTAGAATAACATTTTACTACCATTGGATAATGATCCTAAGGAACTTCAAGGCTTATCCACCTTATTCTTAATGTAATTAGGGTTTATACCCCACAAGTGTAATTATGTTTGACAATTCAATGAACCTGAGTGTAAATCTTATTTTGATCACTCAAACATTCCTTTGTGAAGTCAGGACAGGATGACTGACATTCTGTGGATTTCTATTGAGAAGACTCTTATACTCTTATTTTATTTATACAAACCTTCCAAGAAAGTACAACATTTTATAACATCATTTGAATGAATGAGGGCAATTAAGTTTGTATCATAAAACAAAATTCTGGAATTTGAGTCTGGATGTTAGTATAAAAAAAAAAAATGAGATTACTAGATATTAGGTTTTTCTTGATTTTGTTTTAATTTTTGATGAAAATTAGTAATCCTCTGATCTGATTTTCTGTATATGGCCAGATGAAGATCACACATTAAATACTGTTATCTCAGAAGAATTGTTCAAAGGATTAGTTGGATCAAGAAGAAAAAAAATTCAGTTAAAGATAAAATGGTCCTACAATTTTGAGCAATCATGGGCTCCTTCTCTAATTACAAAAGTTTGAACTTCAAGTGATGGCTATTTGTTCTTTTCACTGAACATTTTTGGCCTACAGTACCTTTCAAACTTTTATATTAGCAACCTTTCATGGACCTCTGCAAGCATGTGAATATTTCTGCATTTAAACATTTGAATTCTGAAATAAGTGTTAGATGGAGTGTTGGATGGAGTGTTGGATGGGGTGTCGGAAAATCTGTAGATTACATAAATAGAATTGCCAAGGTAATTTTAATTTTCCAATGACTGTTGAAATCCAAATATGTTTAATTGAGATAGTTAATTAATATTCAAAATTTCCTTTTTCCATTTCCTTTCATGATCCATTAAGCTAGCTATTTCAATTTTTATTTATACCTTTATGGCTTAATCATTTCCTTGGTTTCTGATTATTTTAACTGGAGTATTTCCTTATTATATCATCGGGCTCATTTTTATATACATTAAGGAGGAAATTATTAATTTCCTAACTCATTTCCTTATATTATTAGATGATGATCAATGTCCAAATCTATGATTTGGACAATGATCCATGATTATTGATAAATTCATCATAACCTTAGAGTATAGGTATTATGATTTCAAGGTCAACATGATTTTTGGGGGAACTCTTTCTAATTTGATTCAAAACAAATATGTTTACATACCTGCATATTTTAATATGTGTCCCTAAGTCTGGCAGTGATTACTCTTTGCAGGATTTAAAGAACAATGATGAAACTACTTTCACGCTTAATCATTTTTGAATTCCCCCATTAGCAATCTTCAAGTGATTGTTTTCAAAAGAGGAATGTTAAGCTCATAGATCAAATGCAGGAGTATGTTTATCTAACTCGACACCTCAAGGGAGAAAATGGAATTTTTAAAACCACAGTTTCTTCTTTACAAAAACTAGTTGATGATATGACTGGATATAACCAGATCTTGAGAAAACAATTGAAGAAGAAAGAGCGACAACTGAATGAATTATAAAAGCTCAACCAAATCCAGTTCCATCCTCTCCTCAAGTGCAAGTATTGTTCAATGCCTCTGGGGTCTGACTTGAATCATACCACCGATTTTTGCTTACCAATTTTGCTCACTTGCATTGGGACATGCAATATCTATGGTGTGGGGGAGATGATGGTCTCCTAGTTTTCCTATTTTCTTATTAAATTTCAAGTCTATTCACCTAAGGGAACCAAGTATTTTGATCAAATTTTCCATGCGTTAGTCATCCATTTTGGCTTCATTTATACACACTTTGAAGAATACTCTATGAAGCCTTTGATAAGGTAATTTGTATTGTTATTTTGTTTATTTCATTCATTTTTAAAAGGATTTCAAAAAGTCACATCAAACAAACAATTATCCAGCATAGATTATTGTTTACTATGCAGATTTCTCACTCCCTCTCTTGTGTAGTCGATCCGACACCTAATCCGACACCTATTCCGACACATAATCTGGCACCAACAGAACAGAGGGACATTGGTTCAAATGATGGAAGAATCAATTGAGGTGCATTTATGGTTTTTTGCTTTGTTGTATCGTGAAGGTTATGAGTTACCAGATTGGGCTCAGATTGCTCCAGGAAGTTGCGGCCCTAATGGTGAACAATATGAAGATTCATGGCTGAAAATATGGATAGATTACAGTGATCTTAGGGATCTACTACCATCTGTTCATTTTATGGTTGCTAGTCACTATTTTTAGGGTCGACCCTTTCCGTGGTTGACCCTTGCTGTAGCCTATAAATACCTGCTATGAGACTCATCAGATATAGAGGATATACATAGAGATGTTGTAAACTTTGACTCAATATAATATAAGTTGTTTCTGCATTTTCATTCGAGCTCTTAAGTTCTAGTTTAACATAGTTTGGAGGGGTGCCCACCTTCGAATCCCTATTTGTGTATTTCTTCCTGTTGATAGCTTTATTTTCTTACATCTTTGTACATCCAGTTCACGTTAATATATGTGAATATATATTTGTGTTGCGCATATTTTGAAAGTCTCTTGTTTGCATCTAGTTTATAATTCATAGGGTAGTTTGGTTGATTGATTGCCTTAGTTTTGTTTTCAAAAAGAATTCACAGCTTTGCCTTTGTTTCGCATTTGATTATTAGGAAGCATTCATTTGGTATAATTTTAAAGAAATATTCTGTCGAGAGTGCATATTATTAGAATTACATAGGATCATAGTCATGCAATAAGTTTGATTTATGTTTTATTATAGCAAGAGCTAGTTTAAGTTTCAATAGGAAATGGTATTCATAGACAACCGATTTTGAAGTCAGATAGATTTTAAAGCTTTTTAATCTTCATAAGAAACTTTAGGGAGATTTGACTGGGATAAATGGTTAAACTATCTTTCTGCACATAAATGGCTTGCATGTACATATAAATATTCTGCACACTACTCAGTCTTTACCACATGTTGAAAATCGATGGTGAAATCTATTAATTCTATTTAAAAAGTCAAAAGCTATTTTTTCTCGACATATGATGAATTTAGCTCAGTGTACAAAAATATAATACAAATCTTCTCTCTGGAACTGATACAGATTTTTATGAAATCATTTAAGACCATTGAAATTACTCTTATTGTGTGCAGATCTATCTTTGAATAAGCAAGCTTAGGGTTATTTTTCTTTATTTATCTTATGAGTAAGCATAATATTGAAAATAGATCCTAAAGGTTAAATATCACAATAGCAGTTTTTTGTAACCCATGGATCTCTGGTTTGAAAGAAATCTTTAGATAGGTTGGGTCTAAAACCATTGTGAAACAACTCACTTAGATATATACATACTTTTCACAATTTATTGTATTAATAACTCAGCCTTGTTCTAAAAGTGTGTTTCATCCAAGTACCAAATCATAAAGAAGCTTATTCATTGTTCCAGCATTTGGTTGATTTTATTTTAAGATAGTAGTTATTTGCATCAAAATTCTGTTTATCTAGTTTTGAAGTAGGTAGAAGCTTTCATCTGATTTTATTCATTGAATTTTGAAATTTCAGAATAGGATCCAACTTAGTTAGTTGCACACAATTTTATTTTAAATAGCCATTTTTACCAACCCTAGTTATTTCAAAGATTTGATAGGTTTGATTTCCTAGTAGTTTCAATCACCAACGGAGGGATTAATGACCTAACTTGATAGATATGGTCACCTTATGATGGGATTCCTCCTAAGATGATTGGGCTAGTTGCAATTGTTGTGTGTGTTTTCCAGTGTTAAATTAAGCTAGATCACTTTGACCCTGCACATACAGTGTCGGAACCTCTAAGCTTACGATCCCTGGGTTGACAATTTAATGTCGAATTATTAGCATATATTTTTACCGACACGGAGGGCGATGATGCAAGTGGATGAAAGCGCATTTAATGACCAATGAGTGCGCATGATTCGGCAAATCGACGGAGGATTCGGTAAATCAATGTAGGATTTGGTAATCATTGTCCAAAGATCGACAAGATGGATGGGAAGTGGGAAATTGAAGTTATAAATACACGAGCAGGGGGACAGTTCGACTCAATGTGCATTGAGCGAATTAGTCAAGAAATTCCAGAGCAGATCCGAGCGAAGAGTGAGCTTAGAGGGTTGCAATGGTGCATTTCATTTCCAGCACGAGCACACAAGACCGACCCAAGCCAACGTTGATTGTTCACGAGCAACCGTAGATTGCATTGGTGCGATTATACAGAAAGAAGATAAGTGTCAGTCGGTCAACGGATACCGACCAAAGGTCGAAGAGAGAGACCAGTAGTTCATCACGGGCTGCGACAGGAGAAACGGGCACATCAGGTGCCGCAAA
Organism: Larix kaempferi; assembly: GCA_027924585.1. NCBI lineage: Eukaryota > Viridiplantae > Streptophyta > Pinopsida > Pinales > Pinaceae > Larix > Larix kaempferi. Next base: position 4,651,387 of record BSBM01000123.1, read on the forward strand.
GGAAGAAAGGACATTGTGAGGAGGGCAGCATGACCTAACAATAGTGGACATAATTGGGTATGTTATGTCACAGAAGGAAGGGACACCATCAATCCGGCTGGGGAAGAATGTGAACTACACCATAAGGGTGTCAGTGATACTAAAGGGAGTTCATACTGTTGGGAACACAGTAGAGCGACTGCAAAAGCTGCAGTATAGAGACCATGACATTTTGGCATATCCAGAATGCACTAAAGACACACATGTGGAGGTAGTGCATGGAGAAGGAGGTCCGATCACCAGAGAATCGGCGAAGTGGGCATTGGGTTTGGAGCGATCATGACTGTTGTCCATCATCCACATGCTGCACTTCGGGAGATCGGTGGAATTAAATGCATGTGTAAAGCAGCTACTGGCCTGCTTTCATGGCGGGTATTTGTGGTTGGTGAAAAAAATCCCAATCACAGTGGATTTGATTTCAAGGATGATCGAATTACCCAAGGTCAGGGTAGATCCTTCCTAATATTTCCAGGGGAAGGATAACGACAAGAAGCTTGCTGTGAAGTTGAAGATGAAATATGGAGTTGAGAAGAACACAAGAGGGTACCTGATTGACACAATAAATGATTAGGCGGTTAGGATTGCAACAAAGTTACTGGCAATCAAGCTAGTAAGGAAGAATAGACCAAACCAATGCACATCAGGCGTGATTGCATCCACAGAACAGTGCGCAGTGGGAGTTCAAATGAAATGGCCTCTTTCCTTACTGAATGAATTGACGAAGGAGGTGAGGAGAATGCAACTACTGGAATCCTCGATGAGCAAATCAACAAGCTCATGGAGAAGATAACGGTAGTTGTAGAAGACAACCGAGCGAAAGTCACTCAGCATGCGACTGAGTTTTTCCATCAGGTATCGCAGCTACTACAAACATTGACAAATGCAGTGACAGAAACAAGGCTTCTGCAAGGAGAAGTGGCGCCAAGTGCGTCAACAAGCAGAGTAGAGGTGGAAATCGGCACGAAGCAGAAGATAGTGCAAATACTACCTAATGCCATCACTACCAGTGACGAAGACCTGGATGCCGCATTGCGAGGGCATGACTTGATCAGCATCGACTTCAACATGTTGCCGATGGTGATGCTGCATTAGGCTCATACTGCAGCAAGTGATGAAATCGGCGACCGGGAAGCCACGGTGCACGACCAAATGGTAAAATACAAATGACAAGTGCGGAGCACCGAGGCAGATATTCAGCGTCTCTAGGAAGAGAAGGAGATGAGTATGAATGAAACAATAAAGGCCATTGAGGACAGGAAAAGGTTGGAGCATGGCATCTCCATGGCATGTGAAGAAGCACCAGAAGTCGACAAGGATATGCAGGCAGAAGTGAAATTATTAAGGCTAGGCGCGGTAATTACAAACCTGTGCAAAGAGAATGAGGACCTACAAACAACGGCAGTGCCAAATACACCACCGGAGCAGATTGAAGAGAGAAAGAGCGTGATTGAAGAAGCTGTGACAGAGATCGCAGCACTGGAGAAAACAACACAGTCAATTGCAGAATACGTCACACAATTTCGGGGAAGCTTAGTACAGGATGAGTAGTTGCATCAGATGAACGTGCAACTCAGCGAAGCAGAAGTGAAACTGGAGGTATTGAGGGGATCGCGTAAGGCGATGCCCCTACTAGCGCAGATGACAAAGGCAACAGAGCTGAAAGAACTGCAACATCGGGTCAACAAGGCACGCACAAGACAACGAAGAAGAACAACATACTTGGACGAGCTGCAAACAAAGGCTGAGCAGTTGGCAGTCAAAGCAATGGAAGGAATGAAGAAGATCAAAGAGGATTTGGAGAAAGCGCAGCAGATGGGTGGTTAACACCCAACAGAGCATGAAGTAGAATATTGTGCAACACTTAAGGCGTATGCAAAAGAAGTTGTCAACGAAGTTACAACAGCATATGACGACTTCAAGATGTAGGTAACGCACCAGCAGTTTCCACCTGAGGTGGCTCGAGGGCGAGCCACAATTTTGTGTTGGGGACCTATTGGCACGGGTCCAGAGCGCACAAGTGCAGAACCCCCAAGCGGCGAAAGGGTCATTGACATGAACAAACAACTGGTCACTAAGTATAAAAGAGCCGATATATGCGAAGTATTTAGTTAAGTTAGTTAGTAATGGGTCATTTGAACCATTTTGTAACGGCCAAGTGAGCCTATAAATAGAAGTACAATTGTAAGCCTAAGGGCATCTATTTTTGTTCTAATCTTCTTGATCGATTTATTGGAGCATCTATCCGATTTTGGTTTGTTCGATCGCAACGATTGTCTTGAGTTTGTAATGGTTATGCGATGTATGAGACAAGTTGATAAATAATGGGAATGATTGATATATGTCTTTGTCTTGTTTGAGTATCGCAGTGTTTGATGTTTTGTTGAGATTACAGTTGATGTTTTCGCAGTTATGTTATGTACTGCAGATTCCTTGAACGTGCTTTGATAATTTGTTTAATTCGTTAACTATGAGATGATAATGTGATTGATGCGAACGAGGATAATGGTTAATAGGTTGATAATATGATGTTCTAATGCGAATGCAAATCTATGGCTTTTATTGCGAATCAGTGTGAGATAATGCATGTCTTCTCACAATTACGGAAACTTGGTTCCTGCAACCCCCTTAGGCATCTCGGGTGAGACTTCACTCACTCTGCGGGTGTTGCTGGAAAGGATAAAACCTTTATGGGCCGATGTTTAAGGGATTCCGGGTCGATTTTTGTTGACAGCAGTGTGAAGTGAACCCCTGTCGACGGGACTGTGTCAATAGTAGGATTCGTAACATGTGATACCATGGGACACCCAAAACCATGGGCCCATAAACCAGCAATGGTAAACCCATCTTTGACTCTTTTATCGAGTCAAGTTTAACCTAGCATTCCTCCCTTTAAACTTGACTTGGGGTAATCACCAACCCTTGTCAAAGTTTTAACCGAGTATCCAAGAATACAACATGCCCCCCATCTTTAGTCTACCTAAATCTACCTCCACACTTTTCATAGGTGACTCACCAATCTAAGGGTATGCGTGCCTAACTAGGCCTTAAATCCTTATGCCCATTTAAATTGTGATCAAATTCCAACTCCATAAAAAATGCTTCTATTGAACTGATCACTTCTTCATCTGCATCTTCCATGTGTTCATCCTCAATTTTTTCCTTTCCTTTCTAGCTATAATTTACCATGGTTCACATACCCATGAACCATCACTTTAACGTGTGAGCTTTACCACATTCATTTAGTTTTCCATCAACCAATGATGAGTAGCTTGGGTTCGATGCAAGAAACAATAGATTCCAAGACATTTATAGTTTCCTTCAACCACACTATGATACCAATTGTTATCAAAGAGAAAACACACAATACATATAATAAGTAATCACACACAATGAAGAAGAATATTTTTACCACGAAAACCCAAAATTAGAAAAACCACCAATGATAGATCTATTACCCATGACCACTATGGTGTTGACGCAGCGTCTATAGGCAGGGGTTCACTGCACACTGTTGTCAACAAACACCAACCCAAACTCCCTTACACACCGACCCAGAAGGATGTTAACCCTTCCAGCAACACTCGCGGAGCGAATGAAGTCTCACCCGAGATGCACAAGGGGGCTACAGGAACCAAGTTTCCGCAGTGGATTTGAGGACATGCATCCAACACACATTAACTTTGTAGAAACCAAAGATTATATCTTCCACAGTAAACTATTAATTCATCATTCGCACATTAGACCATTCACAAATTCAAAGATAATAAACATTCACAACAACATATTCAACCTACTTATTCGCATCAACAGTAATCATCCAACCCACAGAGTATTAAACATATTGCAAGCATTCACATTCATCATCGCACAGAGACAAAGATAGAAATGGAACCATAATCGAACATCTTCATGCATTCATTAAAACCTACGGAATGACCTTCGCAGAAACAGTCAATATACCATGTCGCGGATACAAAACAGATCAAAAGATGGATCAACTTCTTATCACTTTCTTGGATGCCCTTAGGCTTACAAATCTACTTCTATTTATATGCTACTATGCGGTTACAAAATGGTCCACATGACTCTTATCTAACTAATTTAACTATTCTTGTGCTTTCTCGAACTTTGTGAATGCTCCTTCTTTCACGGATTGTCCCTTTCGCGTCTTGTCGGCTTCCGCACTTCCTGCGGACTAATCCTATGCCAATATATGGAAAAGGCATGGCCAATCTGGGCATCACTGACCACTCACAAAAAATTTACAATGGAGTCACCCAAGCCCTTAAGTAGGCTTCATCAGATGCAATACCACGGGACACCCAAAACCATGGGCCCACAAACCACCAACATGAAACCCATCATTGACTCTTCTAGCGAGTCAAGTTTAAAATAACACTACAAATATATCTTTGTAAGATGGGTATAAGTATTATGGTTGATGAGTAGTTCAATAAAGCCATGTTTTTAAGATGGCCCTCAATCTTATTGTCATATTGACACTCAACCTTTTTGTAGGCCTATTAAGCAACATATATAAAGAGTCTCAAGTACCTTGTTTGATAAGAAAATTGATGTATGGTGTCATTTTTACCTTAAGTTGTATTTATAGCCCATTTTTGCTTTGAAGGTAAGTGAGTTGCTTTTCTTGTGACTTTGGTGTGTTTGAAGGTAATCACAGTTGTGATGGTGTTTTTTGGGTGCTACTAGTCTCAATCACACATAGAGTTCCACAATGGTCATGTTGCTTGGGGCCTATCTTAATTTGATACCAAATTGTTCCATTGCTCCAATGGGCGAGTTAGTCTTGCTTCCTTCTTTTCCATATTTTTTGTTATTAACAATGTTAGTCAATTCATTCTTTATTGAAAACTTGAATCTAGCATTTATGTTTCAGGGTGATGTTCATTTTGCTATCCCAACCTTTCAGATAGTTGGTATTGCCTTTTATTCTCATTGTTTCCTCTTAGTATGAACTTTACAAGATATGGAGTTTCAACATTTCATCATCATCATCATCAACAAGTGGTAACAGGGTAAATCATTGACCCCAATTATGGAGCTTAACCTTGAGGGGATAAAAAGAGTTGAACCCATAACCTCCCCTACTTTGGGGGGAGATATCTCATATTTGGATTATGATCACTTGAGCTAACCCATGGGGATAAATCATCGTGATCATATAACACACACATACACACACATACACACACACACACACACACACACATTTTCCAAGGAGAAAACACATTCATTATTCTAGAAGATAATAAAAATCACTCTCTTTAGGTGCTCATGTCACAAATATATATATATATATATATATAGCCAATTTCCAAACTACTAGACCATACAAGATACCCCAAACAAGTACCTATTTTGCTTGGTTCTCCTGATAGAGCTCATAAAGATCACATAAAGACCTACTATAGCCATCCAATATTACAAATTTTATTTTCAAAATTCAATGAATTTCATAACTTATATAGGTTGTTCCTCAAAGCTATATATCAAGCCTAGTTTCATAAGTAGAGTTGTCCAATGACTCCTTCAAAAACATATGTCTCTCAAGAACCAATAGTCCATATTTAGATAAATCATCAACAATAGTATCCAGTCCACAATATACATGGGTAAATGATATCTGGTTGGAAAGATGATATTTACCTTAAGTTGTTATAAAACATAACACACACACACACACATTTTATACAGTAATGGGTATATTTTGTATTTAAAAAGAGCTTCGTCCAAACCAATCAATGTGAAAATACAAAACCGGTTATATTCCATAGACAAAAAGACACAGTCCATAATGTTCTTTTAAAGCCTATTATATTACTATCTAAATGCTCTTGGCATGTATACTACCTTGCATAGTGTAATAATGATAAAAATACCCTATAATGTATAACATAAAATAGAAAATAGAAAATAAAAGACTAGTATTTTTGCCTCTCAAGGTCCTCAATAACATTTCCAACCTAGACATCCATGTCTTCACCTTTTCCTTGATGTCTTCATTTAGTAGGTGCACAAGCATCTCATCATCCACAAAAAACCTTCTCAACATGTGAGATCCTACTCCTTAAAACATTTGCATCTCCAGAGAAGGATCGAAAGGGAAAATACTCTACAGTTGTTGTAGATGAAGGGTGGAGTAGAAAATTGTGTGGCAGTCCCATATGAGCAACAAGTCGAGAGACTTTAGATTTTAGAGATCCTAATTGGAATTCAAGTTCGAAATACTTTCCATGCGACAATCACAAAAGTATTAAATTCATGCTCAACATCCCTTATATCCAACAATTGAGATGTGATCTCCATGGCACAATCATCACAAATTTTGTTCTCAACTCTCCGCTTGCATTCCCATTCTTCATGCATCCAATCTCATATGAAATTGGAGTTGGTGACTATACATTGGACCTATGCTACCTCTTTTTCACACCTTTGTATACCTCTTTGGATTTCATTTAAATCACAAAGCACACAACACCTATTTTTGCAATGATAGTGTCACATTGACCCTTTATGCATTGCCCCCAAAACTTTCATAGACGTAATCTAGTAAGCACAACAAAGCCCCATCGATAGTAATAAATCCATTGAAAAATAATGGGCCACAAGAAGATACTTTGGAAAACCAATACACAAATCCAGATCCTACAAACACAACATAGCCAAAATATAGCAAAATATATAACCTAAAATCCAAAGGAATAAAGCTACCAATGCCTAGGAAAGCCTCCAACGCCCATCCAAGATTAAACTATAGATAGCTCCCTGTATGACTTTGCTCACACTAGGGCTCCACAAACTAGACATGATGAAAAATAACAAAACCATGCAGTCATCTAGCACCACTTTCGAATTTAACCCACTCATAAGGTATTGCACATCCATTAAATAATTGACAAGCCCACACACTCTTGAGTAGAAGTAGTAATGAGGGCAACATGCAAAGTGCTTATCTCATTGAGGCATTAAAGTGCGCCACCTATGAACCATTTGATATTCATATATTGCATCAATTAATGTTAAGGCATGGGGTTTTTAATTAAGGTACCCTCATTTAAACTCATATACCCTTCACTTAGGGTAAAGCCAATGTTGGCTTAGATATTGGATTTGGCATTTAGTTTACAAAATACATAGTAACAAGAAACATAAGAAAAATACCGCATCAAGCCAATGATGCTTTGAGTGAGGCAACATAAACAATTTTTTTTATCGTGGCGATATATAAACCAATGATCCAATTACAGAGGAAGAGTCTCCAATGGCTCTTATATGTGTTACTCCTCTTTTTTTTAATAAAGCAATTCCTTGGTAAGTTGCTAATGCCTTTGCCTCACCCCATATCCCAACCAAATTTCGATTCTTCTCTTCCCTTGGGGTCATAGATGACCCTTGCACTACCACCGATGGTATTTTTTTTCATATAGGGCAAGTTTCAACTTATTACTATTACTACCCAAGTAGGCTAAGAGCGGAGGACACAGGACCCACCCAGACCACCCCAACACATGACGCAGAAAGCTGGAGACAGGGTCTCATTGATGACACTACAATCAACCACCTACCTTGGGAAATGAGGCAACCTCAAACCATGTGGAGCACATGGATTCAGACCACCGTTATTAATGTCCCACCTCCTCAATCTGAATCAACATGTGCGATCATACTGGAGCAGATTGAATAACACAAGGGAAGAGGAATGACAGTACAAATGCATGAAAAACTCTGAGTTCACATGTGTGATGTAGAACATGCTAAACATGGGGGCAATCCGGTTCATTAATTCCAGAGGTGATCAATACATTTCTATTATTCTCCTAGCGGCCTTCAAAACCAAAGGCACTGGCGACCAACATCAAAGCAACATCCAGAAAGATCTCATGGCACGCATCAAAGGAACCAAATGAGGGGGAGCAGACATACAAAAGTCGACCACCAACCAACTTTGGGCAAAGAAAGCGACAAATTTATGGAGGAACTCCATCCCAATGGCTCATGGATGGCTCACAAAACTAGAATTGAAAGTCTAGAAGAAAGAATTTGGCAGGAAACCATCACCTTCTAAGAAGTGGAAGAATTTCAAGCTCTGGAAAGATGGATAAAAGACATAGGGGACTCCAAAGCTCGTTGGGCCCTCTATGATCATTCACTCATCACCTTTTGAACGAAGAAGTTGTTGCTTGGTCGCATCCTACAGGACTAGAAGAAAGAATAAGATTTTATGGAGGAAGAATTAAGGACTCTCGATCAATTGCACACTGACACCAGAATCCTGAACTCCAATTTGAATCACTTGGACATCGCTTGGGAATCAAATTCATCCCTCGATCTCCCACTCCAACTGTCAACTATAGTGAATATGTGCATGGTGAAGGGGAGGACCATAGGGGAATTATGGAACTGATGCAAAGAAGCCTAATCCTTCAAGATGCAACAACCTTAAACCTGATGGCAGATTGGATCCAAAACCCTGGAGAAACAAGAAGCAGGGTAATGCTTTATGAGTGCTTAGTGGTCCTTCATTGGGTCACAAAAACACAGATGAAACAGGTCTTGATAGATCACAATTTGGACATTGTCAACCTCAAACAAAAGTTGGCAACTCTGAAGGACCATCGCAGATTGAACAAAATTATGGCAGGCAAGATGTTCATCATGGGAAAGCGATTGGACGCAAAGAAGGCTCAGGATTCTACTTCAACAAGGGGCTCCCACAATACCCCCATTGTCATCGATGATGATCCAACTCACCCAACAATGTGATGAAGCTCCTCACAACATGATTACTAGGTTTTTTTGCCATTATGACATCACTGGATTTTTTGTAATAACTATAGCTAGTTCTGTAGCCTTAGGCATTATAGATTCATGCATAAAGAATTGCATAGAAAGATAGTTAAATCATTTTTTTGTTACTCGCTTCAAGGCTAATGTAGAGATCCTCATCTCTTAGACTCTTTTTTTACAACCTGGTCTCTCCTAGAGGTGGGCTGAAGTTTATCTTGTGTATAAATATTGTACTCTTGTTCTTCATTGTTTAATAGAGGATCTTTTCTCTTACTCACAAAAAAAAACTTATTACTATTACTATGGTATAAAACACAAGGACTAAGCTACACACAACTCTTTGTGGTAAGTGTTTTAATTGTTTTTGGAAGAAGTTATAAATTCTATACCACATTAATACAAAATGCCGTATTTTTATTTTTATTTTATTTTTATCTAAGCTCTTCATCGTGACACTTGGTTTATATTAATTTAATATTATTTTATGTTTATAAATTTTTTTTTTCCAAATTTTTTTTATGGAGAAATGAAGGGATGCTTCCCTTTATGGATGGCATCTTTAATAAATTTGTCAGCATAGATTATTACACTTCACTTAAGGATATTCAAACCGAATGCTTATCGACATGAAACTAATAAGTATCCAATAATATTAACATTAACTAATTGAACTAATCCCTTTAACTAGTTGTTTTACAAGAAATTATGAACGGTGCACCATATTAACACAAATACAATACTTTTGTATTTGATTCCTTAATGAAATCCTCTACATAATTTAAACATAATTTAATTTTTTTTAATAAAAACCTAAATTCTTCACTATTATTCTTAATTGTTATTAACTTGATTTTGTTAAATACATGTAATTAATATTTTTAACTTAAAATAAATAAAATAAAACCTTTAGTAACCTTACATTACAAATAGTTCATTAAGGTCAGACCAATATTTTGATCTTAGATAAGACACAATTTGATCCAAAAGGGATTGGATTGACTCGTAGAAGACCAACCTTTATCGGATGATTCCATGTTCATTGTTCTTGTATGGATAGCGGATTGAATTGGAAATAATATAAGGGAAAGTAAAGGCTATTCATAATTTATATGATTGTGAAATTTTGTAATATTTGAATTGGAAAGAAAAGGATATAAATAAAGTTTGGATAAAATTGAAAAGAAAAAAGGTTATATATAATTTATATGATTCTGAAATTTTATAAGATTATATAAAGAAAATGAAGAAGATTTTGTGGTGATAAAAATTATTTTAAAATTAATATAAAATAATGATATTCTAGTATTATTATGCATCTTCATTATTATAATTTAGAATCATTTTAATTTTAGATTTGTAAGTTTTTTGAGAAATTGAATTTGTAAAAGTATGAACTTTTTTGAGAGAGAAATGTGAAAAGGGTTTGTATTTTAATAGATTTGATTTTTTTTAATACTTTGATATATCAAAAGTTAAGATGAATATAGATATGTTATAGTGTAGAATGACCACAAATAAAATATATTTTCAATTAGAAAATAATAAACTCAATTAAATATATGGAAATTTATATCATTAAAAAGATGAATATTAATAAAATTAAAATATTCCGTGATGAAAATGAGGAATAATAACAAGTAATATGATGTAGATATAAAATAACATATATACTACATTGTAATTGATCTTAATTTATATTTTTCCTTTTTTTCCTAGCCACACTTTCATCCTTTTCTATCTTGTCATATAAATCATACGAAAATGAAGGTTAAAATCGAAGACCATCCAAATATGTAATTTAGGATATTGTAATAAAGTCGAGACCTCACACCTTTCTTTTCAATGTTAATAATTGTTGCTTTTAATGAATTTATGAAATTTACTGATTGTAATATCCAAGCAAGTCTAAATGGAATTTGTTTAGATTTATATAGTTTAATAAGTATAATTAGAATAATGTTGGAATACTTTATCCTTTGAACCCTCACAAAGCTATTAAATTTTATTAAAACATCCGTAGGAGGTTAAAAATATGGTTTATGTAGATGTTATCTTTGAAATTAAAGGAATTGCATTATGCAAAAATAAAAACACATATACAATTAACAAGTTTTATATTAATCCTTAAGCATCACACTCATTCCAACTACAATTGATTATCCAATTTCTGGTTATCTACGTCAAAGAAATAATTACTTCTTACTTTTACACAATGCTACAACCAATATAATTATTTAAAATTCTCAAACAACACTTATGGCAAAGATGATCATTTCATCGAGACAAGTGATGAAAAAATGACGTAATCAAACTATTCCATGACACTAAAATATACAAATACCCAATATTATTGTCTATCTATGCTCTTGATTTTTTTTTCATTTTCCAATCTTTATTTAAAAAACAAAAACCAAAGTCAAACTCTCAAGCCGAGCATACCATAATGTGTGTGAGTAATTGAAGAGCCACACATGTGTGAGTAGGGATGAATAGCTAAAATATAATATAAATAGAAAGGAAAAGCCTCTCTTCAATATTTTAGGAGTAAGGATGAAGAAGTCTATAACCTTTGACATCTTCAGAATATCTAACAGAAATCTACTTCTCACTCTTAGGTTGTAATGCTTTCTATTTTTTCACTAGGAATGTGAGTCCATGTTTCACTACCAAATACATGAAAGTGGCTTACATTTGGTTTAATTTTACTCCATGTTTCTTCTGGTGTTATATCTTTTAAAACCTTTGTGGGAGTGCAATTAACTATGTAAATGGCACAATTAATCGCTTTCACTAAAAAACGAGGACTTAATCCCTTAGATTGGATCATACAATTTGCCATTTCCTTTAATATGTGATTCTTTCTCTCAAAAACATCATTTTCTTGTGGTGTGTATGGAACAATACGTTGCATTTGATTACGCTGTGCATTGCAATAGGCGATTAATTTATTGTTTACATATTTTCCTCCATTATCTATCCTTAACTTTTGTAATTGATGTTTAGATTGTTTTTCTACAAGGGTGTTGTGGGAAAAAAGTATGTCAAAAACTCCACTCTTAAGTTTTAAAAGTAAACTCAAGTGTGTATGGAGAAGTCATCAATGGAATTTAAGAAGTAATTGAACCTAGATAAAGAAACATAAGGAAGTAGACTACACAAATCATTGGGAACAAGCTGTAAGGGGGTGGAGGTGTGCCAAGAGGCATGTTTATTAAAAGTCTCTTGGTGATATTTATCGAGAACACACCCAAAACAAACACCATCTATGCAAGATATGAGAGGAAGAACAATCACCATTTTCTGATTACATAGTTGTTACAATGAGAAATAATTTAGATAGCGAAATCACTCTTGTCAAAGTTTCCTCAAGTCATCGCTATGAGCAATAAAAACTAATGGAAAAGATGATGACCCAAAATTGTTAAATATGTACAACTTGGTAATATCATCAACAATTTAAGTTGCTAGGACATGCTTAGGATATTTTAAATCCTTGATTACAACTTGGTGAGGTGAAAACTCTACAGTCTTACCTTCACTAGAATGAGTGATCTGATAGATTGACAAAAGATTGTAGAACATACTTGAAACACATAATACAACTTTAAAATGACCATTATCTAGCTGGAGTATTCTAGACCCTGCAATAGTAAGAGATCTATCATCACCAACAAATATTTGTTTGGAGTTACATTCATTTAGAGCAAGAAAAATGACTATCCTTATCCATATGATAAGATGCTCCAGAATCAATGAGCCACTCATTTGAAGAAGAAGAAGAAGAAGCATTGAAGGAAAAAATAGAAGCAAAAAGTGCATGTCCATGAGAAAAAGAGTTAGAATAAGAATCGATATTGATGTTATGTTTCTTCATTGTTGCTTCTTAGGCTTCCATCTTTTTGAAACATTTATTCACATGTTGACCATTTTTCCCACCAAAATTACAATGTCTCTCCGTCTACTTGCCTTCTGATTTGGCTCCCTTATTGCCCTTGGAAGGAGGAATTTGATGAGAGGGTTTAGGATCCTTATTTTGTTTATTATTCCAAGGGTGACGCTTATTTGGATTCTTGGCTTTATCCTTTTGTTTCCCTACTAAGGTTTTGTTAGATGTACTTGCAATGTTGATCACTCAAAGATGCAAGAACTTATCTTACTCTCTAATTAAAGAATCACATAAAGATTCAAAAGAGGGCATTTGGTAAGCAACTCCTTGACTAATAAGAGCTTCTCTAGTGGAATGAAAAATAGACACCAAAACAAAATAAGGAGTGCCAATCTTAGCAAGAATAACACACACACACACATGAGTTGTTCATCTGTCTTTGGTATTTTACATTATGTAAGGAAAAGTCTAAGTATTTATAACTTAAATAAAAAATGTTCAATGCATGAGAAATCACTAGGATTTAAGACAATCAATTGATTGTCAAGCTAGTGGGCTCAAATCTCATTATGTTTTCCAAACATGGTTTCCAACTTTTGTCATGCTAGATATGGGTCTCGATTCCTTGAAGGTGAAATTGAAGATAATGGGAAATGGACATTATGATTAGTCTACATGCTTCATCATTATGATTAGCTTACATAGTACATGGTAACAAGAAACATAAGAAAAATGCTGCATCAAGAGTGAGGCGATATAAACATTTTTTTTATTGTGGTGATATATATACTAATGATCCAATTATACAGAGAGAGTCTCCCAATCACTGTTATATTTTTTTTCCCAATGACTGTTGTATGTGAGAGAGAGTCTCCAATAATTGTTATATGTGTCACTCCTCCTTGCTTTAGTAAATCAATTCCTTTATAAGTTGCTAATACCCCTGCCTTGTCCCAAATTACAAGAAAATTCCCATTCTTCTCTTCCCTTGGGGTCAAAGTTAGAAACTCTACACCACATTTTTACAAAATACAAAAAAATTATTTTTTATTGAAGTTCTTCATAAAATTTGAATATAATTTTTTTAGATAAGAATTTAATATCTTCATACTTACTCTTGGTTTATATTAATTTGATATTATTTTATATTTATAAGATTTTTTTCCAAGTTTTTTTTAGGAAATTGAAGGGATGCTTCCTACATTCATGGATGACACCCTTAACAAATTCACCAACATAGTTTTTTTGATGGAATACACATCACAGAAACCCTTTGAGCTCTTCTCTTCATTTTAAGGATGGTAGTTCAATTGAGTTTTGATAGCCTAACTTGGTGGGGACATTCAATGAGGCCCTCAATATTCACATAGATAACTAGCCCACCTATACCAACTTTAAAAAATAAAGATTAATTAAACTTTTAACTTAAAATTGATCTTAAAAAGCCTTTAGCAACCTTACCTTACAAAATAGTTCACTAGGGTAAGACCAATGCTATAAGACACAATTTGATCCAAACGAGATTGAATTTATTCCTACAAGACCAATCCTTCTAGCATGATTCCATGTCCATTGTTCTTTTATGGTAAGTGGTTTGAATTGGAAAGATGAGGATAAAGAAAGTTTGGGAATTTTTTTAAGGAAAAGTAAAGGTTATAGATAATATACCATTGTGAAATTTTATAAGGTGATGAAAATAAAATGAAAAAGATTTTATAATTGTAGAAATTATTTCAAAAGTGTAAAAGTGTATAAAATAAGGATATTCCATTATTACTATGCATTTTGTTAAAATTTGTAGCTCAAAGGATTTGATCTCTCTTAACATTTAAGCAAATTCTAGTAGTGAGTGATCACATACTAAATATATTTCCAATTAGAAAATTAAATAATCTCATAAAATCTACTAAACACATAGAAAATTATATCATTAAAAAAATTAATAAAATAATAATAAACAATGATGAAACAAAGAAACAATAACAAGTAATATGATGTAGATATTGAATAACATATATACTATAGTGATCTTAATCTATTTTTTCCATTTTTATCCTTTCATCTATTTCATCTTGTCATATCAATCATACCAAAATGAAGATTAAAAGTCTAACTATAATTTGTTTAGATTTATTCATTTTAATAAGTATCATTAGAATAATGATAGAATACTTTATCTTATAAAACCTTTAAGAATTATTAAATTTTGCTAAAACATTTGTAAGAAGTTCTAAGGTAGTCTTGAACCCTAAAGAATTGTTTAGTGTGGATACTATCTTTGAAATGAAAAAAAATGCATTAAGTAAAAATAAAAACCTAGGTATATGGATACTATCTTTGAAATAAAAAAGAATTATATTAAGCAAAAATAAAAAAACATATTTAAAGAATTTGGTTTACCCTAAATAGTATCTTTAAAATGAAAAGAATCACATTAAGCAAAAATAAAAACTTATATACATTTAACAAATTCTATATTAATCTTAAGCATCGGGCTCATTACAAGTAGAATTGTGGCAATGAAACGGCCTAAATATTCTAATTTTTCAACTTTTTTATTTTAAATTTTCAACCAAAACTTAGAATCGATATAATAAAACTATTTGAAAATACTACAAGATATACATATCTAATATTATTTACATAGAAATCCCAGACTACACTTCTTTTTCGATTCGAGAGAATGACTGTAAAATTATCATTTTTCGAGACAATGACGTAATCAAACTATTCCAAAACACTATAAGATAAAAATATTATCATTTTACGAGACAATGACGTAATCAAACTATTCCAAAACACTACAAGATAAACATATTATCATTTTCCGAGACAATGATGTAATCGAACTATTCCAAAACACTACAAAATAAAAATATTATCATTTTTCGAAAGAATGACGTAATAAAACTATTCCAAAATACTACAAAATATAAATATCCAATATTGATGAGTCCAATGAAACCAACTTTGGTTCCAACTTACCAACTTTAGTTCTAATTTTGGTTGATTCGATTTTAACAAAATTATTACTTGATTTGCTTTAAACTTTAAAAATCTTAAATAACATAAAATTATTATTTTTTAAAACAATAACTTAACCAAACTATTCGAAAATATTTAATAAAAATGGAAAAACCCATTGATATTTAAATGCCCAACGTTTGGACTTATTCCAAAATACCTCAGGATAGAAATATTATTGTGCATCTATACTCTTCTTGATTTTATTTTTTATTTTTTTGATTTTAAAAACAAAAACAGAATACAAAGTCAAATTATCAAGCAAGCAGACCAAAACATGTGTGAGTAACTGAAGAGCCACACATGGGATGAATAGCTAAAATATATATATAAATAGAAAGTAAAAGCCTCTCTATGGTCTTTTACGTCCTCCTACTCATCATCATTAACAGGAGAAGAAGCCGAAGAAAGGAAGGATAGAAGACGGACTTAAGCCAGAGCTAGGGCTAGATCTGGCCATAGATCCATATCATCGGATCTTGAAAGCCCCGGGTCCTATTATCAGGTTCAAGTTCAGGGTCTTTGTGGTCACTTGCTACTTATTCTTGCCCTTTGTGAGGGTAACCTGTGGCTGCGTCCCTAAATCTTCACTTTCACTGCAGTCTTAGGTTTTTCCGATTCGTTAGAACCATTTGGCAGGCGTTTTAGATCGGATCTGGTGGGATCTCGGCCCTGGCCGCTGCTTTCTTTCGCAAGGGTTTCGTGCGGCGGCCAATCTGCGGCTAGTCTAGTCTGGTCGCGGGTTCGAGTCACGTCTCGTTTCCAGTCGCTGGCGGCAGCTGCAACTTGCTGGGTGATATCTGGAGATCGGGTCTACAGCTTTGAAATATCACAGGGATAAGAGAAAAAGGGAAGGTTTAGGTTTACTCCGGATGCGTGTGGAGTAACAAGAATAATATGGACGAGGAGACACAGAAGCGAAACACAGACTGCGTTTATTTTTTGGCATCGCCCTTGACTTGCAAAAAGGTTTTTTTCCGCTGCCCAAGTGATAATAAGCTGTACTCCGATTCTTTCATTTTTCCCCTTCTAAATTTATTCATTTCTATTTATTTTTGTTTTGTTTATTGAAGGATTTATCCTTTATTTATTTATTTTTAAATTAAACTTAACGAGTAATTTTATGTTGTAGTTTCTCGCCCCCCAAATTTGAAGTTATGCGATATGGTGACTTTTATTGTATCTTATAATATCATAGATACTTAAATTGTCCAAATAATGGAACTTCTTAGTTTTTTTTTGCTTGTTTTGGGTCAAGAAAGGCTGTGTGGGCTTTTGTGATGAAGAGTATTCTGTCCAAGGGAGATGTATTTGTTGCTTATCAAGTGGGTTTTTGTGTGAGGTTTGTCTCTATGGATGGATTCTTTTCGGGGAGGGTCATTTGGAGAGTACTTTGGGTCATCTGGAATCACACGAGCAGTGTCGGAAGTGTATGCCAATGGGATTTTCTGTGAGTTTTGTTTGTATGGAAGGATCCTTTTCGGGGAGGGTCATTTGGACAGTGCTTTGGGTTATCTCGAATCACACAAATGGTGTCGGCAGTTGGTCGATGGGAAATTAGTAATGGTCAGTCAGTGAGGGCCTCCCAGGCCACGATGCGAACATGGATGCCTAATCAGCAGAGAGTTATATTGGGACTTTGAGCTTCACCTCCTTAAGTTTTAAAGGCAATGAATATATTATGTTACTCTATGATCTATTGATAAGCCCATAAGTCCATGTAGTAATGCACCTCCTTAGAGATAATGACCTGGGTCAAACACCTTTGCACTACAGCATAATGCTTCTGTCAAATGGACTAGTACTGAAAGGATGCTCATTAGAAAAACAGACTAGACTATGACTGCCCACCTTTTGCATGAATTATAAGTGGTTTTTGCAACTGTCACAACTTTTGTGATGTATTTAAGTATTGAGAATGTAGGATATCAAGTTAGACTTTAGTTGGATTCTGTTAGCCTTTGGTAGATATATCTTTTGTTACCGTTTGTGCATATTCTGGTTATGTAATTACTTTGTTATGATAATGGAAATTGTTTTTCAATCAGTTCGGGGTTGGCAACCGCCTCTGTGGATGCCTTGGGTGAGAGTCCATCTTCTGGATGATGGAAGTTCCAGTGTCCATTTTGTCTAAACTAGCTACAATGGTTATTGGCATAGCGAAAAAAAACTGTAGTCAATGTCTACTTGTCCAGTGCCAAGATAACTTGTAGTTACCAGTTCTATCCATAGGAGGTTATGTACTGATCTTTTAGGGGGCAGCCGGTTGTATTTGCCAACTAGGGATCATGTTATCCTCGTGGAGTTATTGGTTGTACTTAGAATGACCATCGACTATTTGGTTGGATGGAATTGTTGATAAGTGCCGACCAATTCGTATATTATGTAATCATCCAAAAGATAGAGGCCAACCCAAGTAGATGCTTCAGTGGCAATTGTGTGGTCCTTGCTGTAATCTGCAGGTGTAGTTATAGTTTACGTATAGACTCTTTCCATGCATCTCACGGGTGGTAACTGGTAAGTATCTAAAATTTCTTCAGAAGTTGTTTGATTGTAGTTTGAATGAGCTTATTTTTCTTGTTATTGTCTCTGACTTTCTTTCCATGCATCTCACGGGTGGCAGGTGTCTGAAATTTCTTCAGAAGTTGTTTGATTGTGGTTTTAATGAGCTTATTTTTCCTGTTATTGTGTCCGACTTTCAGCTGGTGGGCTATGTACTGTTATTTTCTGACTATTTGGTTAGTCATTGTTATGGTTAGTCATTGTTATGTTACAGAGGTGGACAAAATGAGCGGATTTATTTGCAACTGAATTTGCAGTATTTAAACTGGATGTCTCAAATTATTGGTTATTTAGAAGTGATACGTTTGCGTGATGTTGTAAAATCCTAATGATTGTAACTATAGCATGCTTATGCGAACTTTCATAGTTTGGTATCTGTGTTCTGATTTTTTAATTGAGGCAGCCGTGTTAATATTACATTTGCCCACAAACATTGTGAAATGAACTAAAAGCTTTTATGTATTTATGCAGGGTAATGAATGTGAATATCGGCACAGTGAAAGTGCCAGGATCAATCCCAGGGATTGCTGGTACTGGCTCGGGGGAAATTGTCTAAATCCTACCTGCTCTTTTAGGCATCCTGTGAGTTTCTCTTATTATTAACAATTGTTTAATTAAGTAGCATGAATGATTAATTTTCTAGAAAAGGGGGATCCTAGTGTTTCCATTATAATATTGTTCATTCATTCCAAGCCCTTCTGGCATGATTGTTCATAGCACCTACTTGGTCCTTTCAATTGTTCTCCAACTCATCAGGGATCCCTTCAACCAATCTGTTAATGTGGTAGATGCTTCATTGCTGTCTTCGCAATTTACGCACTATACTTCGTCTGGTTTGTTTTTCTAGTGACAATTATTTACTTCAAAGTCCCACAGGTCTTTCTTTTTGGACTGTCTTCTTCATTGTTTCATTTTTTATGGGCATTAGTTTCTTATATTTGTCATGTTGTAGTTTGTGTGATTGTGGATTCTTTTCACATTTTCTGTAGGAATTTTCTTGATATTCATTCAGTTTGGTCAAGTATATTTTCCTTTTACATCATTAATATATTTTTTTTTATGTACGACTTTATACATTCGTTTGTGCATCTATGTTCGTATATAGATCCAAGTATTGCACCCAACTATGGGTATTTTCATTTCTCTTTCTCTCGTTCTGTAACATATTCTTGACGTTGTTTGTTATATGTCTATCTATTGGTAATTATGAAGACTATTAATTAATGCTTCTGTGTGTGTATATATATATTTTCTTTTTTGTATCTATGACACTGACTTGCATATTTGTGTTTCCATTTCAGCCACTAGATGGCTTGTCAGGAGGAGCACCATCACCAGCAACAGTGCCACCTTCATCTTCAACATCGTTACCAGCATCTGGTACTGCAAACAAACCAAAAGTTCCCTGCTATTTTTTCCAGCAGGGATTTTGTGTAAAGGGTGATAAGTGCCCTTTTGTGCATGGTCCATTTCCAGGGGGCAATCTAACTTCTCAAAAAGCAACAAAACTAAGTACAACAATTACAGAGCCTCAGGCAAGTGGGAAACAAGCAGTCAATGAAACTGAAAGCAGCAAAGATGGAAAACATCCATCTACGTCAAGCTTTTCCAAGGCAGTGCAATCAATTGATCCTAATGCAGTGCAGTCAAGCAATCCCATGGCGGTGAAGTCAAATAACTTTAAGGCAGTGCAGTCGAGAAATCCTGTGGAAGTGAAGTCCAATAATTTCAAGGCCTTACAGTCAAGCCATCCTGTTGCGTTGCAATCAAATAACTTCCAGGCAGGGCACTTGGGCAACCCTATGACAGTGCAGTCAAATAATGTCAAGGAAGCCCAGTTGCAACCAGAAGTTAGACATGTTTCTCAATCAAGATCTCAGCCTACCTATATAAAGGGAAGTCCACATGAAGTTGATCAGTTTTTGCCAGAGGTTGAATCTACAAGACCAAGGGTACATGATGCTTCAAGAAACAGATCTCGCATACGCCAGTCTCATCCTCCAGAAGATAGAATACAAAATGGATTAGAATCGGAGGATTTGTTAGGGGGATCATCACCAGGATTTGACGTTCTTGTGGACGATGGACCTGACCAGCTAAGCCACCGGGAGGATGCTGATTACTACTCTAAACATGATATGGAGTCTGGAAGAGATGCAATCAATGGTCGAGAAAGAAATATGCATAATAAACGAGAGCTTCCCTACTTTGACTATGATCATCCTGATTCAAGTATGCATGATCGAACGGGCTACTTTGATGCTGAATTTCAGTATGACCGTGGAGCTTATGAACCATATAAAAACAGGGGATATGACCGCGTTGGCCGAAAGCAGCCTAATGCTTTTGATGACAGGGTTCTAGAGAGACCGGTTGTGCGAGAAAGAAGGTCCTTATCTAGTGAAGATGATCCTGAACGGAACAATATTGAGGATCTCCGCCACCGGATTTCAAAACGTAGGAGGGCTGGTGGGTCTAAAGTAGCGGATAGCCCCTCAAAGAGACAGCATGTTGATAGTCGACATGGTGACTTATACCATGGCCCCAGGCAACAAGATGATGATCGTAGACAGCAAGATGGAATGTACAGGGATCAGTTACGGCAAGGTATGAATCACAGTAGTAGGCGATTGCATGGTAGGATTCGTGTAGAGCCTAGTGGCTTTAAAAGAGAACCATCGGACAATATAGAAGCTGATCATGAAGGCAAATTAGAGAAGGGTCGGCCCAGAAGCTCACCAGGCAGACGTGGTTTAAATGACCACTTCAGGAGCAAGTATCGTGAAAAGGAGAGGGGCAGAATGCCTGCAGATGGTTTTACATCATCAGAATCCAGGGTCCCTAGAGCTCAAACTTTTAAGAACACTGAAACAAGGACAGATGCCATAAATTTTGCTGGGCCTAAAACTCTTGCACAGATTAAACAAGAAAAGAATCGTGAGAGTAGCGAAGAACCTTCTACTGCTCAATCCACAGAGCATGGATCCTCACAGAATGCCTCTATGAAGAGTCAAGACAAACACAGACAAAATTTTCCGCGGGAAGAAAGAAGGATGAGATTGGGCAAGTTAACTTATGACTCGAGTGGGGAACAAGACTTTCAGGCTCCAAAGCCATTGAGTGATATTCTGAAGACAAAACGGAAAGTGGTTCAGGTAAATGATGAGAATGAAGGAAATAGACCTACAGAAGAAGGGCAGAGTCAGTCCATTGAGGGATTCAATTCGAACAGGGAAAATGTTGACATGCCACCACCTGACAAAGATGTTGAAGAGGGAGAACTTCCAGCGGGTGATAGTTATACATCTGAACTGCCCACTTTTACTCATGGGGTGGATGATACTGAGACATCCAATGATGTGGATGCTCTTATAGAAGACAAACCATCGGCCCTTTCAAATGGATCAAAGCCTGTTGTAATGGATGACCAAGAAGATGCAATAATGAATGAAGCTGTTCACAGCAATGAAGAGGAAGATGTTGACCATGAAGAGTATGATTTGGAACATGCGGAGCATGAAGAGAATGAAGAATGGGAAAGGAATGGAGATGAGCTGCAAGAAGATGAAGACTATCTAGAAGATGATGATGATGACGACTTTGCTAGGAAGCTCGGTGGCATCTTCTCTTGATTAGTGACTTGTATTAGAAGATCTATTGAAAGCTGTTTGGAAATCTATGCATGTATTGGCAAGCACAATGGTGGTTTTCTGTTGTAGTTTTGCTTGGAATGTCAGTGTAAAATGCCAATTTCATGTGTTGCTTGACTTGACAAGACGTTCTTGCAGCTATTCAAGATAATTGTTTCTTTTGTCTGTATTGAATCTTGCTAATGATGATACAGATCCTATTTGTTTTACATTATAGAGAAACCTATGCAGAAGCAAATATCGTAACTTAATTTAGAGCATATTATGCTTCTCAGCACAGGGATCAATTATGCCTTTGAATCAATTACCCTCATTGGCATTTGCAGCTACTGGCATTTGAATAATGTAGACTTTGGGTAAATATTCCTAATTATACGAAGATGATAATACTTTGCAGCTGTAACCGTGCACAGTAGGTGATTCCTCCTGTAATCTATGGACTTTTAAGGCTTGAGCATAAATAATTGGCAGATGATTCTTTCTTTGTTTTGATATTCTCTCTGTAATGTGAGCATTTTGACTTGAAATTTTTTATAGTTCTTTCTCATCATTTGAAAATTTCAATAATATTTGAATAACACGAAAATCTTTTTCAATTCAAATAACACATGGGTTAATTATTTGGATGTCTCTATTGCTGAAGATGTTTTGATAATCTCTTGTTTTTAACATTTGTAGTGGAATTTGACTTGGTAATAGTACTTGGGACATTTATGATTTATCATGTTCTGTAGAGATTGCTGCATTTAAAATTGTTTGTGAAATTTCAAATCTATTTCTGTTCAGTACCTGTCGGATTTTCTAAAATTCTTGAATGTTCTAAAGTTTTTAGCAGTAACATTGTATATGTTATAATTCCCCTACTATGAATTGTGTGATTGTAGCACGTTGAGGTTGTCTCGCCAGTTAAATGAAGATGACATATCTTCAAATAAAATTTAAGCAGCTCTGGCCATTTTGAACGGAAATTATGCCATTTATAATTTCACAGAACAGTGTTCAAACCTCCGGGTGTCCATAGCTTTCTTTCAGAGCTGGCATATTGTCATCTAGCTGATTCATAGGGGAAACGGATTCTGGATTATCCTTTGCAGCCGAAGAAGAGCTACCTGCTGCAGCCTTCCCTCCCATACCTCATAGGAGAATTCCCTGAACGACTCCCTAGCAGACGCGGAGGCTATTGGGTTGGGAGACACAAGGACATCGTCACAGGAAAGACCAAGATGAGCAACCACTTTTATCAACCGAAAACTTTAAAGAACTCCGTTGCTAATCCAATTCCAAATGCGACCTGCGTGTGACATACATGAAGGCTTGGAACTTTCCTGACTCCTTAAATGCCAAAATGCCTACTGTTGGGTAGCCGTTTCAAGTGCACAATTATCTCGGACCCTGTTCTCAAAGCTCAGCTTTCTTTCCATGTCTTCGTTCCATCTAATCCACCGAGTACTGGACCTCATAGCGCTACAATGGACCTCCACAATCTCCCTTTTACATATATGAATCCCTTTCTGTACCTCTGTCAAGTTGCATAGAACACAGTACTTATGATAACAGTTACTGTGTGCTATCTTGCTCCAGAGTAAACTCTCAGAGGCAGAATCTGAAAGGCACCACCCCAACAAGACCTGTGTCCGAATAAACACAGCACCACCTTCAATTCCCTCAGAAAACACACTTTAACATTGCCCATAAATAGGACAGGCATGCATTAAGTAGACAAATCTGAAAGGAACCACAGAATTACTGAACGGAACCAGAGAATTAACCCACTTGTGATCGACTTCCCAACCATTGCACTATTCAAGAATGAGCCGCTTGAGCCATAGTAAATGAAGGAGCCCGTGGTTGAAATAAATTTATCTTCGATGATGTTTGGCAGAGTCCATGGGATTGTTATAATCCTTGGGAGTGAGCCTTCTTGCATTAACGCTATTGCCCAGTCAATGCATATTTAAGCATAATACTCCAAATAGCACAATGCTCCAAAGGGGATTGTAACATATTCTATACTAAATAGGTTAGAAAATTAACCTTGTTGAATTTATTTGGTATCAAAGTTTAGTTTCTAATTTTAGGCTTTGGCCACATTTTATTAGACACTCTTTAATGACCATATATATTTTATTAGACATTCTTTGATGACCACTACATATTTTCAAAGTTGTTTGATCTTTGTGACCACATTAAGGGCTTTGGTAGTTAGCATAAAAAACTCAGAATTTTGTTAAGAAGAATTACTCCGCTGCCAATTAAATGTGGCATGGGTCTCAATTGATAAGTGTGAATTAAGAATTAGTCATGGGACGGTATGATCAATTACTCATTGGTGGAGCACCTTAATTGACAAGGCATAACTCTTCTTTTATTAGATCACATCCTTTTAACCAAGATGTATCTCTTTATTATTACTGATTTATTTTTATTAGTCATTATTGATTTATTTAATATCTACAAATATATTGAATTTATTACACAATCTCAATTCAAATTAACTATCTTCAAAGAATGAACTATCTATTTTGTACCCTGAAATTTCTAAGAAACTAAGCGTTTCAAAATTATGAAATAGAAAAATCACTATGTGAGGCGAGAAAGCCTTGAATTGTTCAAAGAAAGATAAAAACAACAACAATGATGAGATAACGATTGATGATGATATCTAAGAAATATCCATTTGGTTTTGGGTAAGAATAATATAAGCATTGGAACACTACAAGAAACTCCACCTCATTATTGGATGCATATAGAGTCCCCAAGTAAAATCCACAATTTATTCCCACAGGGTCATATATAATCCCCCTTGTAGTTGTTGTGTTGCTGTATTGACATTAACTCTATATTTATATATTATCTAGTCTCATTGCACTTGTTGTGATATTGTATTAATATTAATTTTATATCTATATATAAATTAAGTTGAATATTTCTATTTAGGTAGAGTATTTCATGTAATACTTTTAGTTTTATTTTTGGAATGTATTTAATCAAATTATGTAAATGATGTAAATATGCTATTGTGGATTCTTAATATGAAGCTCAAGTCCAAGGTTCAACTGGTGAATGACTAAGCATGTATAATGTAAATATTTTTATACGGGTCATGTGGTTGTGAATGGCTAAGCATGTATAATGTAAATATTTCTATATGGATCATGTGGTTGGTTTGTTACGATGAATCAAAATCTATGTAAATATTATGTTGGGAAATAACAAAATAGTCCAAGATGGTTGTGTAAAGATGTAACATACCCATTACTTGAAACATTTTATGTTTGAGAAAAACATTATCTTAACTTTTATTGTAAAGTTTTATATTTGGCCAAATGGCCAATGATGACTGTAATTGCACAATATTATTATTTAATAAAAGAAAATAGGAGACATTCACCCAAAGAGACTGTTGAAAGAGTGTTTACTGATCCACTAGGTGGAATGGAATCTGGGGTAGAAGGCAATGGACAAGTGGCAGCATCAGGAACTCAGGAACTAGCTATTGTTATGGGACAACTCCCTTGAATTGTGGTCAAAGTTCTCTAAAAGATGGGACTGGAGCTTGAGGCTCATTTATTTGGAAACTGACCACTAAAAGACCTAGGCATCTTTATAAGCCATTGAATTTGAGCAGAGGCTCACATTTTTTCTGACGAGAAAATTTACCTTGTGGTTCTGCTATATGCACACAAGAGATTCGATGAGGGGAAGCTATGCTTTGAGTTGTAGTGTAAGTCTGTTTCACTTTTGCTGAGTGCAGAGTTTTCCTGCTGAATGCAGAGGTTTATTTTGAGGTATATTGCAAGTCTCCATTGATTGTTGGAAGTACAACTTGAGTATCTTGCTTCTACACAGAGTCCTCTACCTAGTGGTTTAGTATACAGGCTCGGGGGTCCAAAGGAGCAAGTGATATTGGCTGCTTCTTTTGGAGAAGGTTGGGAGGAACAGGTTTCTTTGGGTGTTTGTCCACCCTATCTACATTTGCAGGTTCTACTTGTTATTTCATTTCCCAAGTAGTTATAATTTATTTTCTATAACTATTGATTTAGGATTTATTAGCTAAATATTGATAGTTATTATCATGCAAAAGTAAATGTTTGATTTTCTGAACTAAATATGATTTTGTAAATAGTTGAATAAGTTATATGAAATGATAGAATAAATTACTTCCTTGTATTTTTCCACATACTGTCTTTGTGCCGTACTCTAGTACAGGGAAGGGTATTTAACAATAGATAAATGATATGCAGTAGATAGAATGATTGAATAGACAAACTCTGTTATGTTTCCTGTATTTCCTTATCTGTTTACTTTTTGCAATTAAAATATCTTATGTTTCAGTCATAGAAAAACATAGCAACATTTATATTGTGCAGACATTGTAATATCTTTACATTTATAGCAACAAAAATAGAACTCAAACAGTCTCATGTTTCTATACAAACCCTAAGTACAGTTATAGGGTAACCTTCTATATTTCAAAAAACAATTAATGTATAACTTATAATATTATTTTCAATATTCTTCTAAGACTCTTAGCTGTCTACCTTTCGAATTTAAAACAGTATCGAGATACATATTTTAGATCAATATAAAATAAGGTAAATCAGAAACCAAACATATCTACTATACAGCACCAAAAGTATCATTTCATTTATTTATCCTTTATACATTTCTTTATGTTTAAATATAAAACAACTTTGATTTCGAACGAATGTCCCAAAGTCTCAACCCTAGCTATTTCAAGTAAAACTAGGATAACCTTTAGTCACTTTAACAAATCAAAATAGAATTTACAAAACAAAGCTCGACTACACAAGAACTTTCTATACAGTCTATACCTTATTGGTTATGTTAAAAAACCCTTATCATGTTTATAGTTAGTATTGAGTAGGGTTCATAACCAGCCTCATGGCTGAAACCATTAACATTCCTAAACACCAAACTCACTACGGCAGGGTTCCAAACAAGGTTCGTAGTCCTTGATCAACAATAGTAATAACACACTCACGATTTCAAATACCCTGTACAAGCCTAACCGAAATGCAGGAACCACATTCGACATTGACAACAAAGCAGTTGAATAAGTTTCAAATAAATCTAAGTCAACAATCATCTTTCGACAAAACGAAAATAGACATACGAGACTAGATCTCGGCATTAAGATTGACTTCACAAACCTTTCGAATTTATTCTTTTACAAAAACGAGTTCAGGGTTTGAAACTACAAAACGAGGCATTTAACCATTCGGCTCTCGGCCTTTAAAGAAAGCATTCCGGAATGGGCTGTTGCCCCTATTATTGTATAACAAACATCGATTAAAATACCGCAGGCTGCCAGGAGCATTGCTCTCAGGCGCGACTCTCATAAACAACATTAAGTTCCAAATACCATAACCTTTTTCATTCATCAAATTGCCGAGGGTTGAACCCTTCAAATAGGTGTGACACTTATCAACAGATTGATACACAGTAAAACGTTGTAGAGTCAACGTATAGGTAGGTCGAGGATTCAATCCTCCCTACTCTTGCCATATAGCTTACTAACATTACAATGACGTCAATATCCATAGCCAAACCACAAGACTGGAGTTTCGGCTAAAAAACCAAACAAGGACTGACAGTTGCCAAGTTGAATCCTACAGGAAACCACCAAAGCTTACAAGGTTTCAAGCACATTTTCCCACTTAGCTTCAAACATAGAAACCCAAAATCGAAGAGTACCTTCCATATAACACAGAGCGTGGTTAAAAGATAGAACATGAAGCTCAAAACAAAAATATAGACAACTGCAACATTATGAACTATTGTGAGTAGCAAGAATGGAACTAACGACTTACCTTTCAGAAGGAACCTTGTTTCTGAGCCGAACATGCTCACATCCGATGAGAACCAGAGCCAAACACACCACTAGCAGACTCAACAAAAAGAAGGACTCGGCTCTTGGAGCTCATTGTGCAAAATTTACAAGTTACAGGTCGGGGTATCGAACCTTGGAGAGGTGCCTCCAAAACATTTCTGTAAACCCTAAGAACCCATAGCTTGTTGGCCTCTCCAAACCCCACTCCCTGCCAAATGAATGCCAAGATTATGCTCTCATCGAGGTAAAGTCCACAGCAGTTAGGGTTAAGCATCAATACAAAGGAAACCACGTGAAGACTTGCCACGGGGGACGCCACTAGACTTTCCACCCACAACACTTTAATGCACTTTTATTACCATATCTACTGTATACGTCACACCTGCCATCGCATCATAACCAAGTCAGGGATCGGTTTTGCATGGTTCACAACCATGCTATAGTGTGGATATGTTTATCAAAGGTCAACTACTATAGATATTTAATAGATGTTGCAATTCCTAAGTGTAGGATTTAAAATACCTTGATTTTGACGCTCAACACTTTCAATATTATACAAATACATGTGTAATACAAATAACATAAATGCTGAATGGAGTGTACTTGTTATACAAGATATAACTGAAGGAACAACCGGAATAGATCTCACCCTGGAATACTTGAGTTACTCTAATTCCTTTTTATAACATTGAAGGCTAACTAAAGTTAAATGGGACCTCTTTATACTTTTCGAAATAGTATTGCTCTTACCTGCGATCTACAACAGAAGTTCAATGCTTTAGCTAAATAGCTAAGTAAGCCTCGGGGTGCCCATAGGATTTCTTCATTATCAACAAGAAAAAGAAACAGTTAGCACATATAATGAATTCAACATCAAGTCTATAAAGTATCGACAACTACATAAGAAAACATATCTGATCTAGGATGCATGAATTGAGGTAACAACATCCAACAATAGTATACTTTAGTTATAAAAACATCATGCATATTTTGTAATACATTATACATACATAATCGATGTAACATGTCTAGTACATTGTGATGTCTAGTTAAACAAACAAACATTTATTATACTTCCGCACGGTAATTATAGCAATTAATGCTACTCTGAAAAATTTTAAATTTTTGTGATTTTCGAGATGTTACAAAAGAGCACTAGAAGGATTATGATTCCACTAGAGGGGAAGATGAAAGGAGACCTATGGGAGATTAAATCATCTTTTGCAAAGTGTGAGCCTTAGAATTCATTCTTTTGTTGCCATGTGCCTTAAATGAGTCAATTATTTCCTTTTGACTTATTAAATCAAATCATTGAATGCACGTGTGAGGTTGATGGGAAATGTCTTCTCATGTAATTATGGAAGCACGAGATGATATACTTCTATGGCAATTGTAAGAGTCATTATTTCTATAGTTAGAGGTAACGTCAACTGTTTTTTCACCAATCATCTCATCTCCTTTGGAGTCTATCATTCATTTTCCACGCAGATTTTTACACTATGTATGGTTTTCATATTGTTTTCTCCATTGCCATTATTAGATTGTGAAATTAACTATAAATTAACATTGTGAATAGAAAATTACATACATTAAACAGAGGAGGATGGTTGCAAGTGAAACATGGAGGTTGGACAAGATAGAAACCATTACCCACTGTTTATTTGCTACTTTAGGATGCTTGAGAAGCCATGAGTTGATTTATAGGAGGTTCTTTAATAACATACATCAGGTTGGACTTCTTTTGCACACACTGGTAAGCACTGTAAGGGTTGGATTTCATGAGGGAGCTCTAGGGTAGTGAAGAGAAATGCTTTCCTTGTGTTGCACAGGGTAGTGAAAAAGTGTCATAGTTGGGATGACCGAGTGAGATTTTTGTAATTGCTCAGTGGTGAGAATATTAGCTAAGCATGAGAGTAAATGAGTTTTGGGTTGAGAGAGAAGCCCATAGGTGTTTCCTTCACCCTGGTGGCCTCATAGCCTGGCTTGGGGGTGGTACCTCCAGTTGATACTTACAATTGGGAGCAAAATTGCTTTTACATCACCAGTTGCTTGGATCTTCTCTATTAAAAGATAATTTTTTTCTATGTTTATGAATGTGAAATGATTTTATTTACTTCATGTGTTAAATATGATTGTTTATGCATGATGTGTGTGTGGATAGAATTTCAATACCGCTGTGTTTTACATTTATGCACTTGCACATGCATATGTTAGCTTATAATGGCCCATTAGGTGAAATTAAGAAACATGAAATTTGTATTTACCCCCTCCTATAGTTGGAATGATGGATACATATGTTACATAGTGGTATCAAAGCTCTTGGTTGCAACACCAGGGTTGTATGGGCTAAAATCAGTAGTTACATGCATAAATCATAGTTTTACACATGATGTGTTTTACAAAATGCTTCTATGAAAATTGTGGTTTTATTAATTAGATGGTATTCTAACAAATCCATGAGGTATATCTTGTGGCTATCAATAGGAATACCCAATTTGATCTCGGGAAAAATTTGGGAAAGACCTCCAGGATGAATGAAAATATCATTATGTTAGCCAACATAAGCCCTAGTGCCAAACTGTTGGGTTCACAATGTCGTTGGAGAGTTAGAGGATGATCGAGGGACGATATTAAATCAATTGTTCATACTATTTAATTTTTACTGTTAGCGCAAATCTAAGTGCACTAACTTTCACACAAAGACCTTCATCGCGAAGAACCTGGATTAAATCGGGTGGATGGGATCTTTAAATCTTGACCATTGATGCAAGAGGATGTGATCGAAGCTTATCACGAGGGGTCCTCCCATGAATGGCTAATATTGGTCATGCAAGTTGGATTAAGCGACCTTGATCGTTTGTGCAAAACGTAAGTAATCGCAAGTTAATATGGGGGGTCCTCCCATGCGACTGAGATTTTGTTAGGCAGATTGTATGTGCTGATCTTGTTAGTTTGCATACATGGATAAAGGTAAAGGTGGCGGACAAAGTACGAGTATGTTGTGAATGACCCAAATCATTTTGGGATCTCAGATCGGGAGATCTAGACTGTTTGTGGGATTCCTTTCGACATGGTTCAAAAATTGTGGCACAAGAATCTTTGAGGATCCCAATGACATTGATAGGTGCTAGAAGATGGTAGGACCAGGGGATGCCACATAGGTCCATGTGGACATGATGCCACATCATCGTTTCCATGTGCCATGCCACATCATCAGTACAATTATTATTATTATTATTTTGCCTAGAGTCGTTTCCTTATTATGGACATAACATGCACAATTTTTATCAGTTCCCGATGAAATTTTCGAGGTTGCATCCGCAACAACGAGGGATACAAAAATGTTAGCAAGGGTGGATTCCTCATTTAGCTCAATTTTTGAAAATTGAGGACTAGTGCTTTTTGAAGACCCTAATCATAAATCCAAACATGAGCACTGTCCATGATGACAATTGAATAATACAGTGCATGACTAGGGATGTCGAAACCCTTTTGATCATTTGACAAAATTATCAAGCAATTGGAATGGAAATTAAAAAACATGCAAAAATCCACTATTCTAGGGCATTTTTTGGAGATTTTGGAAATTTTGTAGGGGGGAAAGTGACCCAAGAATTCAGAATTGAATTTTTTTTATGATATCCACATTTTAACTACTCATCAACCTCAACAACTTTGCTTAGAGGATTTTTTTACATAAATGTTCAATTTGGGAGATAATAGTTTTTGGAAAATAGTTTGGAAAAATCTGCAAAAAACAGAAGTAGTCAATTCTAGAAAATTATAGTAATTGATCGAGGCATCAGATCAGTGATATAAAAGTTTCTAAATAATTCCTACCATGAGTACTATTAGTGCCCGTTACAATTTTTTTTTTTGGTTTTCCCAATATATTCTTATATAAGTGGCTAAAGCTGGTCTCTGAAACTAAATGCACCTAAAGGAAAAGTACACAATTTTACACATTGGTAATTTTGAAATATTGTAATTTTTAGCTCAGAGATCAATATTAAGCATGGTTATAGTCTTTGGAAAATAGACCCATAGGAGAAAAATGTGCATGATCAAATTCTATAAAAGTGCTTCTGATATTCCTAAAAATTGAACATAAAATAACTTGTAGCCTTGATTTGACAAAAAATGTCAATATGGGTATTTTCCAAAATGCATAAAAATTGATTTTATGATTTTTTGAGGGTGTGATGCAATTGGCAAGTGTGATTTTATGATAAAGTACCATATCAAGGATAGTTAGGGTCAAACATTTAAGATAGTACTATTAAAAAATATTTGCTCTTGGTTGGGCCAATAAAATTATCACCATGAACGATGCACATGATCCTTATGAAGCTGAAACGAACGCCATGTGAGAAAATATACATACCGAGTTTGTATAGGAAGAATCTAATGGTTGTAGAAACCAAGTAAATCCTTTAGATATTGCAGAGACCATGAGAAGTCTAAGAGTGGAGTTACAAAGTTGTAGAGCAGATAGTGAAAGGTTGATTGGATCTTAGGAAGAATGGAACTAATTGAATGCAACCATAATTCAAAGCTTGAAAAACATTCTAAGGAATATGAACTGTGAGCAGAACTCAAGAAATGATGATAAGAGTGGGAGTATCTCAAGGAGATATTTTTCACAAAAGGTCCCATAGCTCAAGAAGTATTTCTAGAGATAGGGCATATACTTCCGAATTTTCTGCTATCGAGTCTTATGCCCCTAAACAACCACCTACAATCTTAGTTCATTTCACAAGAACAAGAGGAAGAGGACTTTCAGTGACATCTCACATGGAGAATCTTGGAAGGACAAACCCCCTACTTTTGATGGTGAAGTGAAATATGGACAAGAAACTGATGCTTTCCTTTTTTGGATGAAGAAGTATTTCCAAGTCCATGATTACTCTAGAAACATGATGGCAAGGGCGGACATATTTAATTTGAATGGCAGAGCATCTATATAGTGGATCACCTTAGGCAAGTCAAGATGATCAATGAAAAAAATATTGTTTAGAAGCAGTTCAAAAAGCACTTTTCACAAAAATATTTCTCTGATAGGTACTATGATGATAAAGTCAAAGAGTTCCATGAGATAAGATTGGGACAAATGACCATGGATGAGTATGCAAATAAATTCTTGGATTTGTTGAGGTATATTAGATATATCAAAGATGATAATGTAAAAATTCAATGTTTTCTAAGTGGACGACCTCAACCATATAATGAACGAATTGAGTTTGATGAACCTCAAACTCTAGATGAAACCATAAGAAAGACTAAGTGTTGTAATGATAAAAACAAAAGCAAGATAAAATTCCATAAGATATGGAAATACAAGAAAAATGAGAAGCTTGATAAAATGAGGCAGGGGTTTAAGCCTTGTCATTTAAAAAATCAGCAGGCTAAGCCAACAAAAATTTATGGGGGATAAGTCAAGGGAGCCCCTTCAATGATAGGGATGTGGAGATGACCAGTTGGTTAGAAATTGTCCACATCGGAATGGGAGTGCCAAACATATTCACAACATTTAAGAGGTTGAAACTAGGGTATTTTTTAAGGATTCTAATATTAGATTGAAGTATAGTATCCTAGGTGATTATTTTGGATTGAAAAAAATGTATATAGATAGGTAGGCGAATATTAAATATGAAACATACCATTTACTACTCAAATGTGTAAATTTTGGTGAATATTATGATAAAAAAACATAGTTTATGTAAATATAGGCGATATTAGAGACTAAAAATGTCCAAATAGCGAATTTATTTTTTGAAAAAAAGCCTGAAAAATAGCAAATTGGCGAAATTTCGCCCTTAAAAATTACTCTGGTTGAAACTATGGTTGAGGTTGAAAGTAAGATCACTAAGCAATCTATTTATATTTTAATTGAGCTTGGATCTATTCACAGTTATGTTACTCCTAAAATGGTTTAGATTTGTAATTTTGAAAAAATAAAGCATAATAAACCATGGTTGGCCCAACTAGTCACCAGAACTAAGATACAAGTTAGTGAAATGGTGGAGAAATGTCCATTAGAGATGGTTGGACTTTTCACTTGGAAAAATCTGAATGTCCTACCACTTGGTCCCTATGATGTTCTCATAAGAATAGATTGGTTGGAAGGACATAAAGTTAAACTAGACTGCTACAACAAGACCTTTAATTGCATTGATGAAGAAGGAAACTTAAATGTAGTAAAATGAATTACAAAGATGGTTTCTATTAGACATATTTTAGCCTTGTGGTAGAAGAATTGCTTTAGAAAATGCTATCAATTGTATGCAATCCATATATTGGATAAAGCAAGAAATGAAGTTTTCAAGTTGGAGGACTATAAAGTCTTGCAAGAATTCAGTAATGTATTTCCAGATGAAGTGTTAGGACTTATTCCAAAAAGGGATATTGATTCCGCAATTGAATTTGTGATAAGATTTGCACTAGTGTCTAAGACACCTTATAGAATAAATGCACTATAATTGTTAGAGCTGGAAATGCAATTGCTAGAGTTCTTGAAAAATATATACATTCGGCCAAGTGTGTCTCCATGGGAAGCATCTGTTCTATTTGTGTAAAAGAAATATGGAACTCTTAGGTTGTGCATCAATCATATGGCAACCAAATAAAGTTACAATGAAGAACCAATACCTTTACCTCGAATTGATGATCTCTTTGACCACATAAAAGGGAGAAATGCATTTTCAAAGATTAATTTGTGGTCAGATTACCATCAAGTCAGAATCAAGGAAGAAGACATCCACAAAATAGCCTTTAGAATGAGGTATGAACATATTGAGTTGTAGTTGTGTCATTTGGTCTCACTAATGCACCAACTAAATCATGGATAATTTTAAGTACCCATACTTATTTAAAAGTGTATAAACCTTGGCAAATCTTACCAATTCTTAAAATGTCAACTATAAAATATTTGGCGATATTTTTTTAAAATTATTTCAATTTCTAAGGATTTTATATAGTTTATATAATAATTTGACAAATTTTAGAGTGAAAAAAGTTTACCCCATCAAAATTGGGCGAAATGGGGCTTCAAAAAATGCAAATTGGCGAATCTTTTTTTGGAAAAAAACATTGAAAAATAGCCCATGGGCTAAATTTCGCCCCTAAAATTATTCTTGAACTAAATTAATGTGTTTCATGGATAATTTTTTTAGCAAGTACTTAGATAAATTTGTACTTGCTTTTCTGGATGACATTCTTATTTATTGTAAAAATGAAGAGGAGCATGAAAAAATTTGAGAATGCTTTTGCAAGTTCTAAGAGAACATATGTGCAAAGTTAAGCAAATGTGATTTCTATAAAAAAACATATTCATTATTTGGGTCACATTATTTTAGAGGAAGGAATATTTGTGGATTCAGAAAAGATTGAGGCCATTATGAATTGATCAAATCCAAAAAATGTGAGTTTTAATATCTTTTATGGGTCTTGTTAGTTATTATAGGAGGTTCATTGAAGGATTCTCCAATGTTGCACATCTTATTAATTTTTTGCAAAAGAAAAATAATTGAGGGACACAAGGATGCAAGGAAATCTTCTCACTGTTGAAGAAGCTTCTTACTAATGCTCCAATTCTGAAAATTGTAAATCCAAAAAAAAAATTGTGGTGTGCACTGATGCATGTAAAGAAGGATTTGAAGGAGTTATTATGCAACACAATCATGCGGTATGTTACAAGTCAAGAAAGCTAAAGGAACATGAAATGAATTATGCTACCTATGGTTTAGAGCTTGTTGCCATAGTGCATGTTTTTAAAATGTGGAGGCACTAATTATTGGACAAAAAATTGAGTTTAGAACTAAACACTGTGGTCTGAAATATTTGTTTGAGCAAACATTAAATGCAAGACAAGCTAGATGGCTATAATTTTTATGTGAATTTGATTTTAAAATCAAACACAAAAGAGAAGGAAAATAAAGTGGTTGATGTACTCAACAAAAAAATACATGTAATGCAATTGGAAACCATTAGTGTTTGTTAAACAAAATTAAGGTAAAAGATTGTTGAATCCCTTGCTGAAAATGAACACTATGCAAATAAAAGATAAATTACAAAAACATAATTTAGAAAAGAGGTATGGAGGTTATCATTTGGAGGATAATGGAATTTTTATCTACAAAAATAGAATGTACATTCCTAATGCTGTAGATTTGAAAAAAAATGTTATGGATGAAATCCATAAAATGCCATGTTATGGCTATCTAGGATATGAGAAAACCATTGCTACAGCAATGAATCCGTATTTTTTGGCCTGGAAGGAAGAAAAATATTGTTGAGTATATTTCAAGGTGTATGAAATGTCAAAAAAAAAAACTGAACATCAACACCCAATGAGTTTATTATAGTTTTTCTCAATTCCAGAATGGAAATTAGAAGTGGTAACTGTGGATTTTTATCATTGGGTTACCAACTAGTTGGAGAAAGCATGATTCCATCATTGTTGCGGTGGATAATAGACATTTTACCTACAAAAATAGATTGTACATTCCCAATGCTGCAGATTTCAAAAAAATGCTATGGATGAAATCCATAAAATGCCATATTATGGCCATCTAGGATACGAGAAAACAATTGCTACAACAAGGAAGCAATATTTTTCGGTTTGGAAGGAAGAAATATATTGTTGAGTAGAGAGAGATTCTCATGGAAGGGCCTCAAGAATGATGTGTTGAAGCATGTGAGAGAGGGCATTGCATGCCAATAGAATAAGGTGGAGCATATACATCCTGTTGGCTTATTACAACCTCTACCCATTCCAGAGCAAAAATGGAAGAGTATCTCAATGGACTTCATCATTGGCTTGCCAAAAGTTCAAGGTAAAGATTGCATTTTTGTTGTGGTTGATAGGCTAACAAAATTTGCACATTTTTTCCATTTCATCCACTATCGCAGCAAACCAAGTTGTTGGTATCTTCTTTTGAGAAGTATTTAAGTTGCATGGTTTGGCCAAAATCATAATAAGTGATAGTGACAACAAATTCACAAGTACATTTTGGAAAGATCTATTCAAGTTGGTTGGGACAGGATTGGATATTAGCACAAGCTATCACCCTCAAAATGATGGACAAACTAAAAGGGTGAATCAATGGCTTGAAGGATACCTCAAGAACTATGTCATAGGGCAATATAAAACATGGATTACATGGTTTTATTTAGGAGAATTTTGCTACAACACAACTTTCCACATATCCATTGGCATGACACCTTTCAAAGCTTTGTATGGGTATGATGCTCCTACATTTAAGATCTGAGTTTTGGAGATTGCAGGGCCCAAAAGGCCAAGGATTAGCTCCAAGAGACTCAAGACATTCTCAAAGCACTCAAGGACAATTTGCAGGTTTTGCAGAACCAACAAAAGATGAATGCATACAAGCATAGGACATAACAAACCTTCCAAGAGGGTGACTTGGTATACTTGAGATTGTAGTCATATAGGAAATCTTCCTTGAAGGAAAAGGGGGATGAAAAGTTGGAACCAAGGTTCTATGGCCCGTACAGTGTTCCGAGGAGGATTGGTGAAGTTGCTTATGAGTTGGATTTACCTGCAGA
Organism: Larix kaempferi; assembly: GCA_027924585.1. NCBI lineage: Eukaryota > Viridiplantae > Streptophyta > Pinopsida > Pinales > Pinaceae > Larix > Larix kaempferi. The sequence goes on from BSBM01000123.1 coordinate 4,688,777, forward strand.
AAGTAAGATACACAATGCGTTCCATGTGTCTTGTCTTAAGAAGGAAGTTGAGAAACAAGTGGAAATTTCAAAGGAGCTTCCTCTACTTGATGATGAAGGACACCTGGTACTTGTTCCAGAGAAAATTTTGTAGATAAGAGAGAGGAAGATGAGAAATAGCACCATTAAAGAGTACCTTGTTCAATGGAAAGATTTACCAAGTGAAGATGCAACATGGGAAGGTGAGCAGGTTTTACATCATCCAGAATTGCAATTGCTTGAGGACAAGCAACCTTGGGAGGGGAGGACTGTAATGTACCCTCCTTAGTGGCTCCATGGTCATCCCTATAACCCATTCAATTCCCATGGGTTCATGCAGAAATTAAATAAATTAGTCAGGAAATTAATTTTGGCCTATAATTATCTTGTATAATTAAATTAAATCACAAAGAAGTGATGTAGTCCATAGATTTGAATATTTAATTGTTATTTAATTTTTTAATGAGTTGGAAATGCCTTGGTGGCCCAAGAGGGTGCATAGTAGGTTGGGTGGACCCTTATGAGTTGTCTCCCACAAAGGAATCTGGAAAAAAACCAAAGAAAAGCATGAAAGCAGGAAAGCAACTGAAAAACAGGAAAGCAACAGAAAATCAAGGAAAGCAGAAGTTTTCATATTTTTGCTAAAACACAGGAAAAGCAACCTAAAGCAGAAAAGACAAGAAAGCAAGGAAGGAATCTCAGGAAAGATGCAATTCCTAATTTTATCCAGTGAGGGTGCAATTGATGAGTCAAGTGGGTCCATATGCAATCTAACTTACTGTTGGAGGAGCCTAAGTCGGTCTGTCGACTAGGCTCCCCGCCCGACCTGTTGTAATTTATGTCGACAGTTGCGTCGACCATCCGGGTTATGTCGGTCGGTTGAACTGACAAGGCAGTTACATAACTGAATGTAAAGCATATATATATAGGCTGGTGACCCGATGTACTGGGTGAACTTAGATCCGTTCTGTGTACTCACCTGCATATTGTTGAGTAATAAAGGCTTGCGCTTCTCTCCACATATTGTATACTTGTATCTGTGTCTTGTGCATGCTTGTATAATATATTATGTATCACTGGTAACAATGCAACCCCCTCGACTACAACATTGGTTCCATTGCCGGTGATGCATATATCAAAAGAATAGCGAGCATGATCAATGATACTAGAGCAAGAGATCAAAGAATGTTGGGAGAAGAAGATTGCTAACTATCTACAAAACTATGCAAGGAGAAACAAGCTAACGATTTCTCAAGCAAGGGAAAAGTTCTTTATTGAGACCCATAAAAAATTCGTAGAATCTGTGCCGTTCGCGCTAAATAAGCTGTTGGATGAGAAGACCAGTAGATGAAGAGGAGCGAAATTAGATTTCGAAGCCGATTAACGAAGGTCACACAAATTTGTCCGAATGGTGCGAGAAGATTGTTGATGAGTTCTGTGAAGAACAGGCAATTGAAGAGCGAGTTTCTGTTGATGAAGTAAGGAAAAGGTTCTTCACCGACCTTACCGACCATTTCTTGTGTTCCTTTCCGACTCTTTTGTTCAAATGTTTGATCAACAAAGGCGATGCTCACATTGTCGAGACACGACCATTATTACTCCCGCCCCTTCAAAATTCAAATTGGGAGGAAAAAGAACGACAGTTGTAAAAATTTGTACGTGAGTGCGAATGGGAGTATTTTCTGAACAAATGACGTCCTGCACTTCCCCAATCGCCTAAAGAACTTCGGGCCAACATTGGGGGGTGACAAAACATGTTCTGATGGAGTAGAGAATTGATGAAGGTCGACATGAACAACAGTGAGAGATTCAATAAATTCGACAAAGACAGAACGATGAGCCATAAAATCACTCCGGACATCCAGAAAATTGAAAGAGAAAAAGGAAGAAGCGACGTGATGAGTTGAGGGAGCAAGCCAGTGCTCTCCAGAAGAAGCAAGGACCGGGTGTTATGACAGATGCAAAAGGAAATCTGCCGGAGTTGAGTCGAGCCCGCGAAGAAAGGGGCGTCGATGACAACCTGTCACCGATGGACAAGGACTTGTGGATATAGCGAGGTAGTGCTCTCCGAGTTCGGATACTCGAGGTATGAACACCACCTTCTCCTTTGCAGTTAACTTAGAGTGTCCGAGTGCAATACATTGTTGAAGAATACCCAGGACTCCATGCTGGCTAGTCAAGTATTTGGAGTCGACGCAGTAACGAAGGTGATGAAGTCGACAGACTGTTGATTCATCGACCTGAAGAAGGAAACTGGGTGACCTTTCAACCTGAGTTTTCCAACAAAAGTTTTCACTTGCTCTATTCAGATCATACGGAAGCACCCCCCCGCCACTACCAACATTAAGCGAGTCGTTGAGTACTTCAAAAATTCCGAAGAGTAGCGAAATCTAGAGAGCACAAAATTTTTCCTGGATTTCGACTAGATCAGTCAAAGAAATAGATTTCCAAGACCCAACGAAGAAGTAGAAGTTCCAAAACTGGCGTTGAAGGAAAGGAACCCACTCTTGAGAGTCAGTTGACTATAGTACCCGTCGAGATCAAATAAACACCTAATTTTGTCACCGGTAATAATCCACCGACACCACCAGATAATTTTGCGGTCGAAATAGAAGCAAACATGTCGCATACGACAGCTCACCTTCCATTTTACGAAGGTTATGAAGATCCAAAAATACATTGTTTTGTCTGCGAATCAATTTGGAGATCCAATCAGCTCACTAGTGAAGAACGTCAGTTGGCTCAGTTTGCTGGCTCCCTGAGAAAAAGAGCACTTACATGGTACACGGGGTACATCGACAAAACACCGAATGCAACAAAAGCGCAAATTAAACAACACTTCTCGTCTTTCTTTAAGACTTCAGATGAAAAATACTTGGCTGCTGAAAAATTGAAGACAAGAGTGCAGAGGCCGACGAAGACTGTGAAGGAATACGATAAGAGATTTAAAGATATCTTGAGCCAGATTGACTACAAAATTGAAGACATTTTTTTAATCAAATGGTTCGTTGCTGGACTGAACAGAAAAAATAAAGTGCATGTCCGCTGGCAAAGTGTCAATTAATATAAAGATGCCTTGGCAAAGGATTTGGAGATTGAAATGGATGACGAGTATACCTTGGTCCCCGTCGATAGACACATTGAAGAGCGATTGGATAGCATGCAACAATCTATCCGAGATATCAATTTGAAAGGATCAGAAGTGTGGTGTACGAAATGCTCCACTACAGGACATCACAAGGACTCTTGTCATATGGAGGAGCAACGCCAAGATGTCAAATTTGTTCAATCAAGATGCTTTTGCGATATATGTTAAGACTATGACTTACACAAGACAGACAACTGCCCATATAATATGAAAAATAAACAAGCAAAGTGGTGTCAGATTTGTGAAGTCGACACTCATTCTATCACAGAATGTCATCAAAACTTGAAGAACAAACAGAACTATCATGCAGTGTACCAAACAAATTCTGTCGAGCAGTGACATGATAGAAATGACAAACACGACATGTATGATTGCAATGATAGAAATGGAAGGAATGACCGTTATGAACGCAATGACATAAATGAAATATACCTGCGATATGATGGACGAAGATATGATCGACAGAATGATAACTATAACCGTCGCGAAGGATATCTAGGTCGGGGTTGAGGCAATGGCAGACGTGATGGCCGACCTCACCGACCTGGCCAATGTTACACCTGTCTCAATGAAGATCACCGCCATGCAGAATGTACGTATAAAGATAGAACTGATATAAAATTTTATACTAAATGTGGAGTAGGCGATCACTTTTTAGAGGATTGTCCTACTATGATTGAAAAAATTACGAATAAAAAGAATGTTAACATCTTGTCTTGTGTACCGAAATGTGATGTGATTCGAACTAAAAATTTGCAAATTGTAACTAGACAAGGCACTCATATTGGTCCAGATAAACCTCAAATAAGAAAAGTAGTAAGCAAAGAGGATTATCCAAATCCTGTTAAACAAAAATATTTGTATAAAAATGAATCTGATGTATTCTCTGATTTGGCAGCACAGGAAGACAATGAAGAAAGACGACACGAAGCAATTAACAAATTGGTTAACTTAATTTCTAAAGATGAATCCATGGGGAAATTAATTGACTTGTTGCATAAAATAAAAAATAAACCTGTTGTGCAAAGACAAGCTAAAAACATTTTCCGTCTGAATCAAAAATACAAAAACGATGCTGACCCACTTGTCGACCTCGAGATACATGGATATCACGTCTGAAAAGTCGTACTCGACTTTGGCTCTCAAGTTAGTATCATGACTTGTGATACTTGGGACCAATTAGATCAACCAACACTGCAAGGGTCAGGCATTTATCTAAAGCTCGTGGATCAAGGACTCATTGAGCCAATTGGAGTCTGGAGAGAAGTGGAAACATCCATTAAGGGCATAAAGACAAAAATTGATTTTGAAATCATAAATCCAAAGGATGGTACAAGTTCTTTTCCAGCCCTAGTTGGCCGACCATGGGGCCGAAAGATGAAGGCTTCGATATCACTTGATAAGGGTCGCATGAAATTAAAAGGCAATGGCCATAAGGTAATAGTACCAATTTCCCCATCTGAGGGAGAACCTTGGTCTGAACCTGTTGAGGATGATAATGATATCAAACAACTTTATCGAATAGACAACAATGAAGACTATATTGAACCAAATTATCATGGGGAACTCCATCTGGGAGACCTTGCTTCAATCGGATATAATTCTGACTCTGAACTTTATGAGTGGCAGATGGAAAAATATGATATTCACACAAAATAATGCTAGACAATGAAAGCCATCTCGAAAAAACAACTCAAGAAGTGTTTCTCGGTCTCGACCATCCCAAAAATATTCGAACGAAAAATTCGTGAATATCCGACTCTTGCACCAGCGAATATTGAACCTGCACATCATCCTGCGCTGCGATATAAAGAACGACAATCGCCGATAGCACATGTCGAGGAAGTTTCTAAACATGTCGGTGAACAAGGAAGACTGCAGAGTCTTGTTGAGACTTTCACAGGACAAGCTGTGAGATGGTGGGATACTCATCAATCACGACTCCAAACATGGACTACCGCGTCGACATATTTTGTTGAACGGTTTGGAGGAAAGAAGTTAACAGCTAAGGAAGATATCCCAACTTTCACTCAATAACAAGATCCTGAGGCCCACGTCGACATATGCGAAAAAGAATGGCGAACACTGGGATACAAGGATGAAAGGGCTTGGCCGCACCTATTTCCAAGAACACTCATCGACTTGTTGAATAAATGGTATGAAATGGAAGAGGCAAGAGGAGAGACGTTCGTATGTAAAGAATTAAATAAAACTTCATCAAAGACTTCTAGTTTTCCCCGAAGGAGGAGCAGCTAGTAGAAGCGAGCAACCAAATTAAAGAGTTTCTGCAGCTGACAGAAAATGTTCCTGCGGAAAAGAAGCAAATTGTTCGACAAACAGCTGCCTTCCATAATATTCAGTCGAAGGAGATCCAACATTCAACACGAATGCGCTTAGAGACGGAAAATTCAGTTGGAAAAATATTTCAGTGGAGAGAAGAGCACCCCGCTACATCGAATCCTATCAAAACAACTTTCAACTTGGAGATTACAGAAAAAGATGAGCCATAAAGACTATCAGAAAAATATTTTCCGCCACAATTCACGCAGATGAAGGAAGGCGAGAGACCAATCAATGATAGCCGTGCCCCGAAGTGGATGGACACAAAGGTTAAATAAAAGAAGTTGATATTTAAAATGATGACAGACCTAAGATGGCAAAAATTGGCGAATATTGGAATGGGGAGCAGACTGCAGAAATCACCGAACTCCTTAAAGAATTCCAGGACGTATTTGCACGTGACTATAAAGACTTGAAATGACTTGTGGAGGAGATGGTGAAATGAAGATTTACCTCCGACCAGACGCCAAACCGGTGAATAAAAGACCATATAAACTTGCGCATAAATACAAAGACATTGTGAAGAAGGAGATTGACAGTATTCTTGAAGCCAGAATTATATACCCCATTGATCAATCATAATGGGAAAGTCCAATGGTGTTTCAACCAAAGAAGCATGACCCGAAACGACTGAGGATTTGTGTCGATTTTTGTGAGCTAAATAAAGTAACACTCACCGATCCATTCCCTATGCCGTTCGTCGATGAGATCATAAATGAAGCTGCAGGAAACGAGTGTTATTCATTCACGGATGGATTTTCCGTGTACAACCAAGTACCTATAGCCAAAGAAGATCAAAATAAGACCACATTCGTGTGTGAATTTGGTTCGTTCGCTTATAAAGTCATGCCATTTGGTCTAAAAAATGCACTAGCGGTATTTTCTCATATTGTCGTCAAAGAATTTCAAGAGTACATCTACAAAACGATGGCTATTTATTTTGATGATTGGACAATTTACTCTATGTTGAGAGACCATTGTAAATGGCTCTGGTCAATGCTCGAACATTGTCGATAGATACAATTGTCGCTGAACATAAAGAAGTTTATCTTTGCGACTCCTATCGGAATACTACTGGGCCATGTAGTTTGTAAAGAAGCCATCAAGGTCGACTATGCCAAAATAAAAATCATTCTCGACTTGAAGCCCACAGTCAATCCTAAACAAGTGTGAATCCTGTTGGGTCATATGGGATATTAAAAAAAGTTTATCAGACACTATTTCGACATGACATATCCTCTGGAAGAATTGTTGAAAGAAAATTAGGAGTATAAGTGGACTGATGAGTGCAATACATCATTCGACATATTGAAGAGAAAACTTGTCAAAGCACACATCCTACGTTTTCCAAACTGGTCGATTAAGTTTCATGTCCATATTGATGCATCCAGAATAACAGTCGGTGCTATTTTAACACAACTTGGAGATGACAGAATGGACTACCCTAATGCTTTCAGCAACAAGAATCCCAACAAAGCATAGAGGAACTATTCTACCACAGAAAGAGAAGCATTAGGAATGGTATTTACACTGCAGAAATACTGACATTACTTATTGGATAATCCTTTTGTATTCTACACAAACCATCAAGCCTTGAAGTATTTAGTCAAAAAACCATTGCATCATGGGAGATTATGTCGTTGGATATTACTATTCCAGGAGTTTGAATTTGAAGTAATAATCCGACCAGGGAAGGCGAATGTTGGACCAGACTATTTGCCAAGAATTGATACTGGAGAGGAGCCGACAGGCATAGAAGATGATCTGCCAGATGCAAATCTGTTTAGAATCGAAGCTGTCCCCTCAGAACTTGCAGAGATAACACAATTCCTTGAGGACGGACAAGCTCCGAAAGGAATGCCAAAGAAGAAGAAGAAGATTCTTGCAATGAAAGCTGCACCTTATACACTCATCAATGGATTCCTGTACAAACTTGGCCTAGATGATGTATTGCGATGGTGTGCACTTGAACATGAGCGACAGAGCATACTTTCAGAAGCACACTACGGACCGACATGAGGACACTACCATGCCGATATAACAATGAGAAAGATTTTGCAGGCTAGAATTTGGTGGCTGACAGTTCACAAAGATTATCGATAGTTTGTAAACAAATGTGATAAATGTCAAGGCATGGGTCGGCCTCTGCCAAGAACAGAAATGCCCCTGATTCTAGTTAATCCAAGCCTAAAATGTGAGATATGGGTAATTGAATTTATTATACCTTTACCAGTAATTGGAAGGCGTACAGGTGCACATTACATTATCACTGCAGTAGAATACGTCACTAAATGGGCAACAACAAAACCGGTTGAAACATGTTCCAACGAAGTTGCTACTAAATTTATATATGAGAATATCATTACACGATTTAGATGCCCAATGAATTTAATCAGTGACCAATGTACGCATTGTTTTCTTTAAGACTATTGATGCACTAACAAAATAATTTGCAATTGAGCATAGAATCAACACAGTGTATCACCCACAATCAAACGACGTCGTCGAAGCATTCAATAAAACACTTACCAAAGGACTGACGAAAATGTGCAACATGGATAAAGATGACTATGACGATAAAATACATGATGTTCTATGGGCATATAGAACAACATATAAGAGAACGACAAGCCAAACACCTTTCACGCTTGTCTATGGGAAAGAAGCAGTCGTCCCCTTTCATTTTCAACGACAAGCTCCAAGAATCGCACAAGTATTACATATTGATGTCGAAGATGCACAAAAAGAGCACTTTATTCAATTGTCGATGCTTGATGAGTCTCGACAGATAGCAATCGAGCACCAAGTGATCCAAAAACAACAACAAAAATCATGGCACGACCGAAACATCAAGCGGAAACATATGTCAGTTGGTGACTTAGCTTTGCTATACAATAGCCGCGTTAAGGGAAAACCCAAGAAGTTGCACACAGAGTGGATGGGCCCTTACATAGTCGAAACTATCAATCCCAACACTTCAGTCCGTTTGAAGACGTTACAAGGTAGTGTTTTCAAGAAACTTGTTAATGGCGCCCGACTTGAGCACTACAAGACATGACACATTCGAAAAAAAAAATGGTTGTAACCAACCTTGGAGAGAAAAGTGTTATAAGCAATTCATCCAAAAGCAAGTTATATCAAATACATGATGCCAAGGGATTGGACGAGCAATACTAGCGAAAAGAAGGATCGAAGTGAAAAGAGACCGACGCATGACCGTCGATAGGACAAAATTGTTAGGATATTTAGACACTTAGGAGTTAGTTAAGATCAACTTGTGTAATATATCCGTTAGGGATAGTGTGTTTATTTAGTATGCATTTGTAAATACTTAATCCGACGGTCACGATATGTTCCCGACATAGAGTGATCCGATGGCTCAACTTCTCTTAGATCAAACCTAACCTTGATCCGTGGCTTAACACCCGATTGGTCCATGATCTCTATTTAAAGAGCATGGAGGGTCATTGTTTAGTTGATCGATTATGAGAAGCTCATTTGTAACTTTCTTTCTTTGCATAATAAATTGTCCCGTAGAAGCTATTTGGCCGGGGCCGTGGAGTGTTTCCCTCAAGAGGGTTTAAACCACGTCAACACATCGGTGTGTTGATCTATGATTTGTTTGTGTGAAGTGGTTGCTCTTGGTGTTCGGTCCTTTGGTAGTACCCTGTGTACCCAAACATGGTATCAGAGCTAGAGGTCACGAGTTCGATACACACTCGGCTTGCGCTAAGGGGCAGATTGTTGCATGAATTTGCAAGTAGTTAGCGCTCCCCAGTGTATCATGACAAGGGACTAATCGCCTCTCGTGGATCCTTAAATTTGGCGGTGGTGAGTTTACCAATGACCTGCGGGTTTTGGTGTAATGGTAGCCATACTACCAACAATTGGTATCATTGGTATCTAGATCTTGAACTGCTGTTGCCGAAACTCGAAAGGGTTTCTAGTTATGGTATTTCTGTGTATTTATGGGCTATAGGAGGTGTTCCATTGCGTCCGGAGCGTCGTTTCCACTGGGAAATAGTTTTCGTTTGATCGAAAACGGTTCTCGATTGCTCCAGAAACGCATATTTCATCAGATCTGAAGGTATAATGTTACAGTGACACATTTTTTATTTTCTGTTTTTAAAAAAAAAAAATCTCATATTTTATCATTTTGTAATGTTAGATTTTTTTTGGGTTCGGATTTTTGCTTTTCCGTCTGCGTATGCTCTTTGTCGTGCACCTTGAGCGATCTCGGCAAATCAGAAACAGAAAGGGAAAGGGTTTTTTTTCGGCTGCGTATGCTCTTTTCCGTGCACCTTGCGCGATCTTGGCAAATCAGAAACAGAGAGAAAACGTAGAATTTCTGGGCAAGCTAACGAGATCTAACTCCACAAGTGTGGAAAAGTTTTTTTGTTTCGATTTGTGGTGTGTTTTGCAGGAAAAAGGGCAAGCACGGAAACCGAGCAAGAAGAGTTAAAAAAAAGAAAAAAAGAAAAAAAAAGAAAGCCCTCTTCCTCATTCCCATATTTTACATACCTTTTAATCTAGCTCACTTGGTTCAAAGTTGCTTTATTTCTTAATAGGTCTTGAGTTCAAGTCTTAGAAAGTTACTTTTAAAAGAAAAAGTGCATGCAATTTCTATTTTCAAGTTACTTTATTGTAAAAGTGCATCTCACTTAAATAATAAAAAATAAAAATACAAGTGAGTCACTTAAGTTTTTTTATTGTTGCACTATTGAAAAGTAATATTATTGTAAAAGTGAAATCACTTATTTTACAAAAGTGGTTCACTTAAAGCAACTTTCTTGTAAAGTGATTGTCAAAAGGTTCATCTTGGGAAGAGGGGGTGTTCTTTTTTTTGCTGGACATTCTCTAGCTGCCACGTCACTATTGAGGATATCTTCAACAATTTCTTTGTTCAAGCATAACTTCATCATACAGAGTCAGTTTTCAGTGTCGTTTTTTTTGAAACCACCTATTTTTTCGAGCTCTTCACATCCAGACTATTGGTATCAGAGCTAGATGTCACGAGTTCGATACACACTCGGCTCGCGCTAAGGGGGGAGATTGTTGCACAAAATTGCAAGTAGTCAGCACTCCCCGGTGTATCGTGACAAGGGACTAATTGCCTCTCGTGGATCCTTGAAATCTGGTGGTGGTGAGTTTACCAAATCACCTACGGGTTTTGGTGTAACGGTAGCCGTACTACCAATACTACCTGCTGGTTTTTGTTGCTCATAGTGATAGCTTGAGCAAACTTTGGCATGAACGATCTGGTCACTTAAATTATCGCTCATTGCAACAACTATGTAAAGAAAATATGGTGACAGGTCTTCCGATGGTATCTTGCAGGGATGGTGTTTGCTCCGGTTGTGTACTCGGAAAACATCATCGGGACAGTTTTGACAAACGTGCCTCTTGGCACGCCTCGGTTCCCTTGGAGCTTGTGCATAGTGACTTGTGTGGTCCTCTTCCATCTGTTTCCTTTTCTGGTTTCAAATATTTATTAACTTTCATTGATGATTACACCAGACGCACTTGGGTTTATTTTCTAAAACTTAAGAGCAAAGTATTTAACATGTTCATGGCCTACAAGGCCCTTGTGGAAAAACAATCTGGTCATCAAATTATTAAGTTAAGATCTGACAATGGAGGAGAATATGTTAACAATAAGTTCACTACTTTCTGCACTGAACAAGGCATCCAACAACAGCACACTGTTCCATATACACCACAACAAAATGGTGTAGTTGAGCGGAAGAACCGCACTTTAAAAGAAATCGCTAATTGTATGATCCAATCTAAGGGACTAAGTCTTCAATTTTGGGCTGAAGCCATTAATTGTGCAAATTACATAGTTAATCGCACCCCCACTAAAGCATTACAAGGTATAACACCAGAAGAAGCATGGAGTAAAACTAAACCTGATGTAAGTCACTTCCGTGTGTTTGCTAGTGAAGCATGGGCTCACATTCCGGATGAAAAACGGAAAGCATTGTAGCCTAAAAGTGAAAAGTGCATATTTGTTGGATATTCTGAAGATGTAAAAGGTTATAGACTTTTTCAACCACATTCTCATGATATAATCATTAGAAGAGATGTTAAATTTGATGAAAATCTCTTGGCCTGCGAGCCTAACTCGGCGATTGTGCCATCTTTGGCCTGCGAGCCTGATTCGACGTTTGTGCCTTCTTCTTCTTCTTCCAACTTCCTTGACAGGTTTCCAACTCCAGTTTCTGATGATGACAATGAGGATGAAAATCCACCTCCGCTTGCTCATGTTCCTCCAGTTGCACTAGCACAAGTGCTTCCTCGATGGGTCCATTCAACATGTGAAGCAGCTGGTGATCTTGCCGGTGATCCTAGAGATCAACGTCGAACACATTCTCAGTTTCAGTGAGCCTCTTCTCTTTTGGCTCAAGTTTCCGAGAATCATGATCCAGAAACTTTTGTAGAAGCTTCAGGGAATCCAGATTGGGATGCAGCCATTGATGAAGAATATCGTTCCTTAATGGCGAATGATACTTGGGATCTTGTACCTCTTCCAAAAGGAAGAAAACTTGTCAGATGTAAATGGGTCTACAGAACTAAGTATGCATCAGATGGAAGTGTTGAAAGACTTAAGGCAAGGTTAGTTGCCAAAGGTTTTTCCCAAGTTGAAGGGATTGACTACAATGAAACCTTTGCTCCTATCGCAAAAATGAACTCCATCTGCCTTGTTCTTTCCCTTGCAGCCTTACACAACTGGGAATTCCATCAAATGGATGTCAAGTCTGCCTTCTTACATGGTGATTTACAGGAGGAAATTTACATGGAACAACCTCCTTGCTATGTTTAGAATAAATCTAGCCTTGTTTGCCGTGTTAAGAAATCCTTATATGGCCTTAAGCAAGCTCTTAGAGCTTGGTATGCCAAAATGGATAACTTTCTCCTTGACACTGGTTTTTCTAGATGTCATTCTGACCCCAATGTCTATACCAAGAAAGTAGGAAACCATCTCATCATAGTTGTTTTATATGTTGATGACCTTATTCTTACTAGTAGTGACCCTAAGCTTATAACCCATGTGAAATCCAAGCTTAAACAAAATTTTGAAATGTCAGACTTAGGACATTTGCATTATTTTCTTGGTCTCCAAGTCCTGCAAACCAAAGAAGGAATCTTTCTTTTTCAGTCTAAGTATGCTTGTGACCTTCTTCGTCGCTTTCACATGGAAGATTGTACACCAGCCCCTTCTCCCTTCCAGTCTGGAGTCAAACTTTCTGCCACTTGTACTTCACCTGAAGTTGATGCCACCTTGTATCGTCAGCTTGTTGGTAGTCTCTTATACTTGAGTCATTCCCATCTTGACCTTTCCTTTGCCGTTGGTCGTGTTGCTCGTTATATGAAGACACCTCATGAAAGTCACTGGAAAGCAGCTAAAAGAATACTTCGATATATTCGAGGTACAGTTCAGTTTGGGATTCATTACAGTACAGGGGGGAAACCTTTGTTGGTTGGTTTCATTGATTCAGATTGGGCCGGCGATCCTGATGATCGAAAGTCTACTGCAGGTTATGTTTTCAGTCTGGGATCTGGACCTATTGCTTGGGATTGTAAGAAACAACAAGCTCTTGCTCTTTCTTCAGCAGAGGCAGAATATCGAGCAGCAGTTAATGCCATTCAGGAAGCTTTATGGCTTCGACAGATCATTTCAGAGTTTGGATTCGAGCAGCAGCAGCCTACTCCACTTTGGTGCGACAATCAAAGTGCCATCAAGCTTGCCAAAGATCCAGTTCTACATCAACGCAGCAAACACATTGAGCTACATATGCACTTCATCAGAAATCTTGTTCATGATCGTGTTCTTGAAGTGCTCTTTTTCCCTACAGATGATCAAGTTGCAGACATATTCACCAAGTCTCTTACAGAAGCGAAGTTTTCTAAACTTCGATCTATGTTAGGAGTTCATGAACTTGTCATTAAGGGGGGATAGGCTCTAATGCCTCCTTCCTTCTCCTAATAGTGTCACTTTTGTAAATCCTTCAATCCTATCCCAAGTTGTTCTTAAGGGGGGATGTTAGGATATTTAGACACTTAGGAGTTAGTTAAGATCAACTTGTGTAATATATCCGTTAGGGATAGTGTGTTTCTTTAGTATGCATTAGTATGCATTTGTAAATACTTAATCCGACGGTCACGATATGTTCTCGACATAGAGTGATCTGACGGCTCAACTTCTCTTAGATCAAACCTAACCTTGATCCGTGGCTTAACACACGATTGGTCCATGATCTATATTTAAAGAACATGGAGGGTCATTGTTTAGTTGATCGATTATGAGAAGCTCATTTGTAACTTTCTTTATTTGCATAATAAATTGTCCCATAGAAGCTATTTGGCCGGGGCCATGGAGTGTTTCCCTCAAGAGGGTTTAAACCACGTCAAAACATCGGTGTGTTGATCTGTGATCTGTTTGTGTGAAGTGGTTGCTCTTGGTGTTCGGTCCTTTGGTAGTACCCTGTGTACCCGAACAAAAATTGGTCGACATATACTGGATGAACGTGTTCATCGACCTCGCCAGCCCAATTCTGGCCGACATGACAACACAAAAGAAACACACCGACGTCCCTCTGACATAGAAGCAGCAGATAAAAGTAGTCGGGATGGAAAAATAGTAGGAAAACAAAGCCGGAACGCAACCATTGAGGCACCGACAGCTTGTCATTCCCATTTAATATCCTCATCAAATTAGTCTTTAATGCGACCATCTACTTCCCATTCCCCTGTGCCAAAATATTTCGCTATAAATCCTGAGCTCAAGGATTACTGGATACTCTTTTTTCGAGAGCTTGAGAACCAGAACTTGGAGCCACTAGAACCCTATCTTGAACCAGAGAACTTTGCATCGACCATGGCACCCAAGAAAGCTCAGACGACAACTCAGTCCGCCACGTCCAAAGTGCGAGAACTTGAGAAATCCCAGTCTCCTCTAGAAACCTGTTTGCAGTTGATCTGGAACGCTAAGGTTTCATAGCCACATTGGAGAAGAAACTGGAGCGACATTCTTGCTTAGGGAAATGAGTCAGATGACCACTGGAGGGCTGAATCTAATAATCTACGGACTGCTACAATATTACAGTATATGCACGCACCCCTGATTGAACATTTTGGCGGATTAAAAGACGTTATAGCACAATTTATAATCAGCAGGTATCATAACGGGAATTTTTATTTTGATGTCCCTGTCGAAATAAACGATGCAATCATTCAAAATATCATGGACTTATCAAACAAAGGAGAGGATATACCTACACGACAAAGACCAGAACTAGTTAAAGAATTCATAGATCACCCTGCTGGTAAAAACTCCAGAGGTCTAGTGGTAAATCACATCAAGTATTCCAACTATAAGATAGCTTCTAGAATCGTTTCGATTTCCCTTTCAAGTTCCGATCGAGGTTCGGATCTCAAAATCGACATGCTAGAGGCGGTTATGAACATGGCAGCGCGAGGCAAAGTGTACAAATGGGATGATTATTTGGTCGACATAATCAAGAATATATGCTTCAAGTGCCAAGAAGAGGGTGTGGGTATTCGATGCCCATTCTTAATCATTTGGATTGCCATGACACACCATAGGTCGACTGGAAATAAGGACTTCATAGCAGAAAGAAATGTCTTGATGGAAAAATTCCGTTGCTTCACACACGGAGGCAGTCGGCTGGGACCATCGACAGTTAAGATTTGGCTGGATGTTTGGTTCCAAAATCTCAAAATTCAGTCGACCAGATGGAGGGTGCATCATATTGTCCAAAGGAGTCTGCCCCAGAAAGCACATATCCAACTGGCACTTGACCATAAATCGATCTGGCACTTGCAGGGTGCAACTGGTGTGGCAGAACCTCTTGAATATTATCCCTCTGTCGATGAAATCTTCACAGAGCTAAGTAGGCAGTCGAATACAAAATTGATAATTCCCCCCAAGGAACGCAAATTTGACGTTCCCATAGTCAAACCTCTGATAGACGCGAAGAAAGAAGAAGAATATGAAAGCCGACTGTATATGAGCAATTTCACTTTCCAAGCTGAACCAGCCGCCGAGATGAATCTGCTAGCAATCACTCTTACTGTGCATCAACATCCCCTCGATACAGGTGAAAATTCCGATGATAGTACTCAGTACGACAATCTTGAGTATGCTCTCACCAAAGAAAATATTCAACGGATATCAGACGAGTTGTCAAAAGCGGTCAAAACAGGGACATTAAAATACAAGGAAAGGGGAAAAGAAAGATGACTATCAAAGAGCCGACTGAGGAGGACGCAACTGAACTATTTGACACTGCTACACAAATCTTGGACGAGGAAGCAAAGAATAAAGTATCTGTTGAGGAAAAATTCAAGAAATTTGTGGAGGCAGAACAACCCCGTAGCCAAAAACCCTTCCAAAATAAATTCAAGCTAACGTTCGAACCTCATGTCGACCTAACAGAAAGTACCCCTCCACCATCTCCGACCATTGTGATGGAGGACAGAAATCTCCCCACACCCCTGGCATCCACTCCACCTGCACCATCAAGATCACTTTAGATTCCAAATATTGTGCAGACCCTTCTGCACCCCCTTCGAAAAAATATTCAAGACGATAATGATATTAATAAGTTCATATCCCAACTCCCTACTATTTTTCCACAATGGCGAGATTTAATCACTAAGAAACCAGTCCTCGCCGACACTAGTTTACCGACTCAATCTGCCCCTCCTGGTGTTACCTCAACTCACCTAGCATCCCCTCTAGAAACTATAACACCACAAGTGGTCGGAATGCACATCACTCACCTCCAAAGAAACCCCGACCCGAACATTCCTATTGTTTCCCAACAAACTTCATATTTTATTCCTTTTCCAGTTAACCTGTCGATGGAAGACCCCCTACCTCCTTGACATTTTGTCGACCCACCAGAGAGTCGGTCAACACTTGAAGACCTTGATGAAGTTGAAACAATGATCCCTGAATTCTTGTCACCCTTAGTTAGTTTGGGTCCGTCTGGCAGCCCCATTCCTTCCCCTTCATCCACTGTCGATGAAAAACCTCCATCGCCACCAGCCATTCAAGTTGTCACTAGTGTGTCATCCCCTTCCCTTGCCGACGGAACTGTTACAAATTCAGCAACACCATTGATTAAGGAAAAATAAGCACCAGTTGAAGAAGCCACACCAACATAAACTGAGTTACTCGCATCAGAACAAGTCAATGCAATAACAGTCGAGGAAGCATACACAACAAGCAAAGAAGACGAACTAGCCAGCCAAGTGCAAGCAGAACAACCCACCGCTGTAATACAAAAAGATGCAGAGCATCCACCAGAATCGACTGAGCCATAGAAGGAAACAGTACAGCAGACAGAGGCTACAAACAAGTCACAAATCCAGAACAAGAAGCAGCGCAAAGAAGAACGTCGACAAGAAAAGGAGCAGCAACAACAGAGACAACATAAGCACCTCGACTACATTTGACAAGAGAGTCATCTATCTATGCATCTTGACCAGTTCGGGCCTATTTCTACATATAACCCACATGCGACAACACAAGCAGAGCTCTAACTTCTTTCCGACGTAATCAATAGAGAACAAAGGCAGAGATGACTGGAAGCAGAAGAACGCGCCCACAAACTACAGGAGGATCAAGTATTATTTTCAGATAAATGTCAAGACTTAGCACAACAAGTCGTCCTGCTTCCAGTGAATTCTGACACGACCAGTACCCTCGACAAAGAATTCCAACTATTCCAATCTGTCGTGTCGACACTACAGGATGAACTCAACAAGGACCAATAAGAACAGGCTACAAAAAAATCTTCCCTGCCATCAACACAATATGAAGCATTCACCTCAGCACACAACCAGTTAACTAAGTATAATGATCAGGCATCTACAGTCGCCGACCTTCCTCCGCAACTAGTATACCCATTATGGTAATGTATTTAGAGAAATGCGGGAGACGCGTGAGCTACTTAGTGATCTCCATCAACAACGACAAGTAGCCAATAACACCCTGACTCACACTATTGAAGACCAAATTATCATAGAAAACATAAAATTTGAGAAATTAGAAAAAAGGGAAGAAAAGTGGACGAGTCAGGCTCAACCTAGCCTCCTTAAAGTTGAACAATTCCGACCATATCCTCAAAGATTGCTTGCAGCTGCCAATGACAAGATCAACCTATTTGGTCCTGACTTAATTCATTTACAAAACAAGTCGACGCAAGAGAAAATATCAAATCTATCGAGCCTCACCACACTTACTATTGACATTCAAAATACGCTGCGTACATGGGAAGAATTACAACACCAGTTATCCATTTCAATTGAAGCCATCGTTGAGGTTTGCGTCCAGCAGCAATCCACATCCAGTTCCAGTCATGCGTCACAGTAACAGTTATACCTATCTTTTTGCAGTAATTTTGCATCTCCTCATTTCTTCAGGACGAAGAAATATTTTGAGGTGGGGGAGATGTTGGAGGAGCCTAAGTTGGCCTGTCGACTAGGCTCCCCGCCCGACTTGTTGTAATATATGTCAACAGTTGTGTCGACCAGTCTGGTTATGTCGGTCGGTTGAACCGACAAGGCAGTTACATAACTGAATGTAAAGCATATCTCTCTCTCTCTCTCTCTCTCTCTCTCTCTCTCTGTATATATATATATATATATATATATAGGCTGGTGAGCCACTGTACTGGGTGAACTTAGATCTGTTTTGTGTACTGTTCTGCATATTGCTGAGTAATAAAGGCTTGCGCTTCTCTCCACATCTTGTCTACTTGTATCTGTGTCTTGTGCATACTTGTATAATATATTGTGTATCACTGGTAACAATGCCACCCCATCGACTACAACACTTACCAAAGAAGCAACCAACTCATCGATGGCTCAAATTCTAAGAAGGAAGGCTCTAGAGGAGGCGAAAATCCACCATAAGCATATAAAATGAGTATGATAGCCTCCATGAAGAATATTTTTCCATTTTGTTCATTGTTTGAAGAACTCCAAGCTTTTCTGGACTTGGGAGATGTGCCCCTTGTCACCAGTTGGGAGATGTGCCCCTTCTTTCCACCACACTAGTTGAGGATTGAAATAGAGTTTGAGGAGGAAGTTATTTAGGCTTTCTCACTAAAGATAATTGCAGACATTCATGTAATTTGCAGGTCCATTCCATTTCCACTCAAGTGTGCTATTGTTCTAGTAGTTCGAGTGCCAGTTTCCAAGTGTTGTTTGTAGTATTGCTTTGTAGCAGTATTGATAATTGTTGATTGGCGGTTCCTGAGCCATGAAAGATGTAATGTATAGCTCTGATATGTAATTTGTAGGCCTTTGTATAAATAAAATTAGAAGTGCTTCCCTCCTTCTGCATTTCTATTTCATTATTCAACATTATTTCTCTCCTATGCTCAATTTCGTTGAAAACTAGATACATTGTAAAATTGGCTGTAATATTAGACTTCTATTGTAGCGCCCCGTTTTTATCATGATGTATTCTTTGGGGGAATTCGATTGCGAATGACCCGATTATGTGGGTTTTCTTTTAGACCTAAATTATGGGATACCATTATTCTTTGAGGGCATCCGATTATGGATGACCCATACATTTGTGGCACAAATATTTGGATTATGAAATATATTTAGTGAAAATATTGTTTAAATATGTTATCAATGATAAGTGCATGTGGTTATAAACAGATGTCGATATCAATTGAAATTACTTGTTAAATTTTGTCATGGTTCCGTGTATGAATGATATGTGCATATGATGTTACTATGATTTGACATAAATTGAATGAATATGAAAAGTAATATCAATAGTGAAAAATTGTCGGGGAATGCTTACCACTATATTTATCATGTGCTTTGATGTATTGGCGAGTGTGATGTGAAAGACAGGTACAAGGGACGTAGAGAGACGTCAATATCCCAGGTGATGTCAACCTAGTCATTATGCACATGTTGAAATCTTTTGTATGAGATTTGATGCGTGTAAGGTATGACGTGCATGGACTCTGGATGAGTCGGGAACCATCGGCAGGTGATGTTGATTTAATGTTCATATTATTATGTTTGAAATATTATGTATAATATTTGATGCATGTGATTTTTTATGTGCAGGTGATTGGATTACGATTTCCAATCGGTCCACATCAGGTAACGGGGCTGAACAAAGATAAAGAGTAAGTCTAGCAATTGTCGACGCGATGAGCTTTAAAAAAGAGAGAGAAAAGCTCCAACTCATCAGTTGCGCGTTCCATGAGGGTAGGCCGTGGACGGTCGCTCATGAGGAAATGTACTAGGGGGTGTGCAATAAGGACTCAAACTTATTCCCTAGGAACCACCGGGCCCTCAGCAGGGTAGGTGAATTGAGCTAGCATTGTCTCAACCGTCATACCAAATCCCCGCCTGTAGGAATTATCTGAAGGACATGCGAGAAGCATGGCACCTTGATATTTCTGGTAGCGATGAAAATGTGATGGTAACCAACATTAATTCTCATAACATGTTATACAACTTGACGAGAAATTTATACTCAAAACGAGAACTCTAGCCATACAAACTCATATTTTTGCATTAAAAACACCAAAATACAACTCTAAATAAAAAAGCGGTGCTACCAGTAGCACCACTTTTTTTTTATGGTTAAAAATATAGACATGGACCAAAACAAACATGATTGGTGTTTACAAAAATCTTAAAATCAAGCCTTGAATTGAAAACTAATGCTACTGGTAGCACACTTTAAAAAAAAAAGACATTATTATATCATCGTATCATAATTTCAAATTGGATTTATTAAAATGGTTAGTAACACTATATAAAAGTAGCACTAAGTTAAACATAAATTATTCAAGAAATGATTTCACCACTCATTCCATCTAAAATAAAATAATTTATGATATTATTTATAATAAAACAATATATTAAACCATAAATTGTAGAAGTTATGATATTTGGACGCACAAGAGAGGAAACACAATATCACCCCTTTTTTGGGGGGAGTAAAATTACAACTTTATGGAAACCATAGATGGTATCGTTGCAATTGAAACCCCAAATCAACCCCCGGATTGAAAAGTGAACCTCCTAGAATCACTGTCATTTTTATTCGATGTTAAAATTAAAAGAAAAAACTTTAAAGAAACATAATTACAAAAGTAAAAAAGTATAAATTCAAAAATGCAAAATATATTAAAAAAAATTCAAAAACCAAATTAAAAAAAAAAAAAACTATACAAGAAAACTTATAAACAAAAACTTTTAAAAAAATAATTAAAAAAATGAAAACAAATTGTAAAAAATAAACTGAAACCCAAATTCAAAAATTAAAAAACAAAAAATACAAAATTTAAAAATAAATTAAAACCCATGAACCATTTAAAAAAAAACATTTTTAAAAATTAAAAACCATTTTTTTAAACCATTTATTTATTTTTAAAACAAATTCAAAATTAATAAAAAGTTTTAAACAATTTAAAAAAAAATTATTATTATTTTTCAAAAAAATTAAAAATAAAATAAATAAAAAATTAACAAAAACAAAAATTAAAAAAAATAAAAAAAAATATATATATATATATATATCAAATTTGTGTATTTTATAAAAATAAAACAAACAAAACATTAACAAATTAATAAAAATTTTACATTTAAAAAAACAACAAAAAAAAACAAACTCCCCTTACCACCGCCCTCCGCCTCCCTCCGCTCCCCTTCCTACCACCCTCTGCCTCCCTCCACCACCCATCACCCACCCTTTCCCTCCCTCACCATCCCTCCCACGCCCCTCACCATCCCCCTCCCCCACCCACCACCCTACCTCCCTCCCCCTCCCATGCCCCTGCCATCCCCTCCCCCCCTCCCCCATCCCCTCCCCTCGCCCTCTCCACCCCCCCTCCCCTCCGTGCGACAGGTTCCCACTCGACCCCCTAGTGCGACAACGCGATTCTCATAGTTGCGAGACAGTGTTAAATATGAAAAACATGACCTTCTAGTGCCATTTGGATTCATTTGGAAATCACCAAATCCAGCTGTCCAAAATTTTGAACTTTCTCTTCGTTTTCCAAATTTACAGAATAACTCCTAATATTTGAGTCTAGTGTATTCTGCAGCAGGTTGGGGCTGTCAAAGTCAAGCTACTTCCATTATTTCACTGGAAGTAGATGAGTTTCCACATAATTCCTAGGGAAATTTCCTCCGATCATTGGGTTTATCCCAATTGGTCTTCCTAGGTGTAATGTACTCGGAAAAGTGCAAGCTTGTCTGTCAAGAAGTGATGTAGGTTTTCCTAATGTTGTAGTTGACCTCAGTTCCAAGTTTGGGAATAATAGGAAACATTTAGTGGTGTTTGAAGAAAGTTAAAACAAACTAGCCAGTTTTTTAAATTTTGCCGAGTGTGCCTTATTTTTTTGAAAGAGGTACATTAAACTAGTGAAGGAAAAAGTGCGAGTGATTACTAGTAGACTAAACACTAACAAAATAAAGATAAACTCAACAAATAAGAGTGAAATACAATATTATCAAGTGCTAAAATTCCATAAAACAAAGGGAATGACTTAACTTCAACCATATGGTATTGTCTAATGGAAAAGCTTGTATAAAAATATTGTCACCTAAAAGAATGTAACTCCAATGGTATGCAACACCCCCCATTAGGGATGGTTCCTTTTGAAATATCTCAAATTTATTGCTAACTAACTTGGAATGATGAGGAGAAACACTTTCTTATTGAGGAAGAAGTCAAGGGAGATTTGTGATGCAAAATGATGATAAGGAGTGTGAAAGATGAGATATAAAACTAATTCTTGCAGCATAACGTTGCTTTAGATTTCTCTTATGAAATGCATGCTCTTGGATTCCTTTTATAAGCCAAATGGAGGTATTCAAAAATCTAGTTATCAATGTGAATGATCCATATCTTGAAGTGATCTTTGAGGTACAAGTATGGGGCTATTAAATTCTCCCAAGCATGTAAAGAGGCCAATTTGATTTTTCAAAGCCAAAATGTGGTTGTGAGCCTTGAATGTGTTGTGGAAAATTAATGGTCTGCTAATTGGTATGGCCATGTGGTTTTCGAAACTTTACCTAGATGAATCCCACAAGTTTCTTTACAAAATTCATGCAATTGTATACAGATGATGATTTTTCCATTCTAAGGTTCAATTCCCATTTTGAATTTGATGAGGATGATGCTAATGAGCTGCATGTTATATGTTGATGATGCACTTCTGCAATAATTTCCTAAATGCCACATGTGTGTGAAGTTTAGGTGATAACATCTGGATATGGGGATCATTAGGATGTTTTCACTACTAGGTATGAGTCTCGGTTCCTTAACCAGATTTAGGGGAGGAAACTTGAACCTTACCCCTAATCACAACTTCTAATGCTTAAGGTCAATGAATGAGACCCCGAACCACCATAGACACTACTATATGGGGTCACCATAGCACCTATTTTGGAATATTTGGATTTTAGAAGGAGATATGGGCGACATTAGAAGGATTTTAGCACTAGATATATGTCATGGGGGGCTATACATGGTTACATGAGGAAGCTCATGCCTTGGGACCTAAATAAATATTCTAGGAATCCAACGCCAAAGAACATCGTGATGAACCACCACACATGATCTCCTAAGGGTATCCTTGGCCTCTAAGTGGGGATATAAGATAGAAATTACGCATTGGATTCTAAAGGAAACTTCTAGGGCTCAAGGTTTATGAATGATTCCTTGAAGCACTACAAATAACCCATTAAATCGATTTTTTCCTTAAACCATAAATATATATTTTAGGCCTTGAGAGGTTGGTCTTCCTCCTTGAATTAGTTTTTTCTTAAAAATCAAAACCTACAATTGGTGTCCATATTGGAACTCAAATATTTAAGATATACTAGACCAATCTCATGTGGTTGATTAAGTCTTGTTCATTTTCCCTACCCCTTAGATACTTCCTTTAGAGCCTAAGGTCAATATTTAATCCTTTGACCATGTCTAGTGCCATAAAATGCATACCTAGTGCTAAAATCCTCCTAGTTGCACCCATATCCCTTCTTTGTGGCTAAACATACCCTAGAGAGGTTCAATGTTGTGGTTTGAGGTATCTTTCATGGCTCTAAAACCATGAAATACACCTTTAAGGTCTAAGGCTCAAGTTTCCTTTCCCAACCATTTCCATGCTCTTCTAACCCATACTTGGTTCTCAAAACCTCATAATGGTTCTCATATCCCTAATCGAGGGCCTAAGAACCCCTATACAAATCTTATGTGGTTGTTAAAAACATGATTCATACCCATCAATCAATAGCAGATTCCTTTATGGCCCAAGGCCAATGTTTACTCCTTAAAAAATAAATAAGGACTCACAACCCATATAAGTTATTCTAAAATCATCCTATAGATGTCTTGTTTTGAGGTACAAGATGTTTTCCAAGGGCCTTGAGTACTGTAAGCTACTTTTAGGGCCTAATACAAAATTTTTCTCCCCTATCAATTTCCAAAGTCACGAGAGCTATAATTGATTCTCAAAACATATTAAAGGTTCTAATATTTTGACTAAGAGCCATACTTAGTTTTCAAAACTTCTTAATGGCTCTCATATTGCCACTTATAGGCTATATATCCCCCAGAGAGTTTAAGTGTGGTAATTCAAGGAAATATTCATGGCCCTCGAGCCTTAGAAGCTTTAATTTTTTATTAAGGCCTAGGGTGCTCTACCTAAGCATGTACAAGGCCCCGGCCCTAATATCCATAAATGGTTCTCAAAAACACCTAAGAGAGTATGTATCCACACTTGGAAGCCAAATACCCACTAGACCACTTAATTCCTTTTTCTTAGCTCTTGAGCCCTAAGTTTGTACATCTAGGGCATAATTCCTAGGTTTTGCTACATTTACCATGATTCATGACCTATATATGGGGCTCAAAACCTCCTAATGGTGATCCTATCCCCATGTAGAGGAAAAATACACCTAATAGAGGCCAAGTATTATGGTCCAAGACCTTGTTTGTGGTCCTAAAGCCCTAGAAGCTTCCCTTTGGACCCATGACCTAGGTTTCATCCTTTGACCGTAAGAACCAATTTTGGTTCTCAAAACCTCCAAAGAGTGTCGATATCCCCACCAATAAGCTAAATATTCCCGAGATAGGTGTTTTGTAGTGGTATAAGGACTCATTCCTAGCTCTTGAGTCCTCAAACTTATAATTAGGGCCCAAGGGTTGGGTTTCTTTTCATAACCATATATAGGCACTCAACACCCATACTTGGTGTTATTAACCTCCTAATTGTATTTTGATATTCTCATATGGAGACCAAATATCTCTTGGTCCTATATATGTTGTGTTTTGAGACATTATTCTCAATCCTAAATGCTTAGAAACTTTGTTTAGGGCATGAGGCCTAGGTTTCCTCCCTTGACAATGTCCATGATCCCAAGACCCAATATACCTATTTCTGATCACAACCTACTTATTGCATCAAAATCCACAATCAAAGGCAAAGGATACCCTTGAGAGGTCAAGCGTGATTCTCTAAGGCATTATTCATGGCCCGTGATGCTTAGAATCTTCGCTTACAACATAAGGCTTGAATTTTCTACCTTAACCACGTCCAAAGTCCTTACATCCACACTTAGTGCTTAAAAAATCCTAACATCATATATTTCCCCACTTAACAATAAGTATAACCTAGGGAGGTCATGTAGTAGTAAATTTTTTACCTACCACAGAAAACTACATAATTCCATATC
The DNA here is from genome assembly GCA_027924585.1 of Larix kaempferi. Lineage (NCBI taxonomy): Eukaryota > Viridiplantae > Streptophyta > Pinopsida > Pinales > Pinaceae > Larix > Larix kaempferi. The sequence continues at coordinate 4,714,041 of BSBM01000123.1, forward strand.
CGTTATTCTCCTCTATTAGGCTCATTTGATTGGAGGAATGAAAAAAAAAACTTTTTTGGGCTTTCACATACTATTTAAAAAAAAGCTTTAAGGGTCACAACTAAATATGAAATTGACTCATATTTAAAATTAATAACATAAGGAAATTATCTAGGTGATTTTGCATGAATTTTGGTGGTTTTGGGTGTTTTTTGGGCAATTTTTTTTTGTTGGTGTGTTTCAAGGGTTTGGACAAGTTTGTGTGCATTGGGGAGTAGTTGTTTCAAGTACCATTATGGGTAGAGGAAAAATGCATGGGTGGGAGGGTGTAAGTGTGAGTTCCATCGTGGTTATAAGGAAATTAATGTGTGGGGTCATAGGGTTTAAGAGTTAAGGGCTCGAAGGGTGAGGACTTGTAGTGTGTAAGGTGTTGGAGGGATTAGTGTGCATTGTAATGTCATGTGCCAAGGGCCTTAATGGGTGGATTCCATGTGCATGGAGGTTATTAACTGTGTGAGGGTTTCATTGTAGTTATGAAACAATGTGTACCTGCACTCAAAGGGGTCAAAGATTAAGGTGTTTGAGGAGTTTATTTTCATGTGACGGTTCATAGGCTTTAGGGGGTACCATGGGCAAGGGGGTTGGAGGAGTCGGTGTGTATTGGAGCATAGAGTGTTCTAAGGCTACAATGAGAGTGATCCAGGTTCATGAGGGTGTGTAAGTGTGAGGACTTCAATGTGGTTATGGGGAAATGTGTGTTTGGGGATTTATTGGGGGGGGTTAAGGTGTTTTATGGGTTTATTGTCATTACCAAGGTCTCTAGAGTTGGGGGATTTGTTGTTCAATGGGTGGGAAGACTTTGTGTGAAATAGGGGGTACTGTGTGTAGGACCATAATGCATAGGATCCAAGTGCATGAGTGTGGATAATTGTGTGAGAGGATCACTACATTAACATATCAATTTGTTCTTGAGGTTGTATTAGTTGAGGGTTAAGGTTCTTCTAGTGTCCATTATGGTGAGAGGGATCCTCGAGCTAATGAGTGTGTATTTAAAGAGTTGAAGAAGTTAATGTGCACTAGGGTGTAACATCCAAGGTCGTGATGGGTAAGATCCAGGTGTATGGGATATCAAGGGTAAGTGTGCAGGATGCATGCTCAAGCTTATAAGAGTTAGGGCTTAAGGTGTTTGTGGGTCAGAATGACACGTGAGAGGCTCCAATTATTAGGATGTTTAATATGTCATGAATTGGAGGGAGTAGTGTGAATTTGAGCATAGTGTGTCCAAGGACATAAGTGGTGGAGGCTAAGTGTGTGGAGATGGGTAAGTGTGAAGGTTTGATTCTCATTATGGGGTCATGTGTGCTTAGGTAAAAGGAGTGTATATTTAAAGAGTTGAAGAAGTTAATGTGCACTAGGGTGTAACATCCAAGGTCGTGATGGGTAAGATCCAGGTGTATGGGATATCAAGGGTAAGTGTGCAGGATGCATGCTCAAGCTTATAAGAGTTAGGGCTTAAGGTGTTTGTGGGCCAGAATGACACGTGAGAGGCTCCAATTATTAGGATGTTTAATATGTCATGAATTGGAGGGAGTAGTGTGAATTTGAGCATAGTGTGTCCAAGGACATAAGTGGTGGAGGCTAAGTGTGTGGAGATGGGTAAGTGTGAAGGTTTGATTCTCATTATGGGGTCATGTGTGCTTAGGTAAAAGGGGCCAAGAATTAAGGTGTTTGAGGGGTTCATTGTCACGCACGAGTGATCCTAGGGTTTATAAAATTTAGTGTGTAATAGTATTGAGGGTTTAGTGTCTATGGGGCCGTAATGGGCATAGGAACATAAGTGTCAAAGTGTGCACATGTGTGAGAGGGTCATTACACTAATGTGAAATGTGTGCCTAGGACCATATTGGTCAAATAATATGGAAACATGAGGAGTCTTATAGGCTAGGGATTGTAGCGGGATTGTAGCATGTAAAGGTTTTGAGGGGTTATTATGCATTGGATTCCTTTACCACATAGTACCAAAGCTCACCTACATGTCGCATATTGTGCTTCAAAGTCCCATGCATGGTAGATGGTTCAAAGTAGGTATTTGCATATTTGTAAGACCTATAGAGGGGGAAATTAGCTTATTAGAGTCTCGGGTGTAAAATAGATGGTTCTTGGGGCCCAAGTAATGGTCAAAGATAACAATTAGTGTTTCAAAGCCTCAATTTTACTTTCAAGGCTCATAACGTTTACATGCGGCCCTAACCATGACATAATCCTTCAAGATGGAATTTTTGGCTGATGAGAATGATTATGATGATAAGATGCAAAAGGGATGGGTCACATGGCCCAAGTGTTGGCTCTGATTCAAAAATTAGGGATTTAGGCATAAACCATTTCTTTTAATACTTACAAGCAATGCATGGGTCCCTGGAACAAAACACAGGCCATGTAGAATAAATCCTTAGCCTATCAGAGGATTGTGGCCTTCATTTTGGGGATTGGACATCCATGGATTGTATTTTGTGTCCCAATCCATAAGTTTGGGATATAAAATAATGATTTAGGCCCTAATGATTATTCTTAGGGATCGTAAGCCATGAATATGACCTCATACCGTGAAACATAACTTATAGAAGAAATATTTGTCTTACAAGAGGAATAAGTACATGATTTTGAGAGTTGGACAAAAATGATGGGTTGCATTGTCTAAGCGATGGTTTCTAAAAAAAAACCATGGATTCATGCCCTAACCATCGTTTTCAAGGCTCATAAGCCACACATAAGTCCCAAGTGCGTGGAATAAGCCCCTATGTAATGAATGTTTGGCTTGCAAGGGGAATATAAACAAAATTATGAGGATTAGATGTATTAGGTATGGATCACATAGCCTAATCCATGATTTGGGTAAAAAACTCAAGGATTTGCGCCCTAGGCCATGACATATGCATTATAAAATGGATTTTTTGGCCTAGAAGAAGAGTATTTTCCCAATTTACAAGATTTGACACAAGAAGGATGGATTACATGGTCTGAGTTGTAGTTTGGGGTTAAAACTATGCATTCATGCACAAACCATTAGTTATAGCTCTAATTAATCATGCATATGGATGTATATCATAACATAGGATCTAAATAAATAACATTTGTCCTACAACAACATTATGTCTCCAATTTTAACAATTAGACATATTAATGATGGGTTAAATCACCCAATTTATGGTCTAGAACCAAAACCTTGGGTTTCTATCCTAACTATTACTTTTAGGGTTTGTAGTCCATGTTTACAGATCTATACCATACCACGTACATCGTAGAAGGAATTTAGGGCTCTATGTGTAATGCCAAATTAGGGACTTACAAAGCGTAATTGAAGATTGATAAGGCTTGATTATATCTTTAGATCATGATTAATAGGAAATCCAATAAAAATTATAAAAAAACAACAATTAAGGTTCAATTTTCATTTAATATGGAAACCAAGTTGAGGAAAACATACACACACACATATAGTGGGGGAAAACATAAATTTATCTAAATACCTAGGTGTGAGGAGCCCTAAGAGAACAAGTTGCAACAACCCCTGCATTATGTCCAATAGATGAGGCAACCCACCACCTGGACGGAGGGGTGTCATATCAGAAGAGCTGCACAAGAAAAAAAAACACATTTACAAATAATTTAAAGTTAGGTCTACTAAATATTTGTCAAATTTAACGTTAAATACAAAAACAATGAATATATAAAAATTATATCATACTAACCTCGTCCAATAAACTATCGTAAATAGGATCCTCTCTCGAGCCATAGCAAATATGTCAATGAGGAACAACTGGATTGGAACCAGAAAATCCAATCTGGTTAGATGGTGGCTCAACACTAGGTTGTCAAAAATCATCAAAGGATGTCTCTCGACGAGATGCTACTACAAATGCATTGTGCTTCACTAGACTATGTGTCAAGGATGATATCGCAGTATTAGTGGCTTGGATCCTATCTCTAAGATGAGGTGGTTGAGGGGGGGGGGGTTGAAAATGTGCATAGGAGAAGGAATCGCTATGAATAGGTTACGTCTAGCATTTTATCAATCATGAGCTGATCCAAGACCAACCCCTTGGAATTCACCAATGTCAAAATAATTGACATGGAGACCAAGAATGAAATCAACCCATTATTTCCCATGAAAATACAAGGGAACCTCCTTATTCTTGTAGGAAGCTTGATCAAACACCATAATCCATCGATCCATCAAATGGTCTCTCCATGGTTGGAATGTGCACCAATCTATGTAAAGAAGCCTCTTTATCGAATCAGGTGGTTGGTTGATTTTGGGCTCAGTGAACAATTGGAAAATGGATTGTTTGGTTAAATTTTTTTTTACTTCTTCCTTGCTAATTCTAGCTAAGTAAAATTCCCTCATCCTTTCCCTATAGTTGAGTATAATATTTGATAATTCCTTTCAGACATGGTTAATGGAAGTGGCTAATGACTAGTGGGATGGTTCTCTTGTGTTTCCAAGTTCCCCAATTAGGTTTCTCAACTCATCTAAACATTAGTTCAATTCATTGTTTGGGTTTTGTGGGGGGTTAGGGTTTTGGTTTAGATTTGGGTAGGGTTTTTCCACCATATTTGTTGAATAATAATTGCAATTAAAGAATAAAAACATTTTAAAACAATAAAAAGATTTCTAAAATGAAAAAAAGAATTAATGAGAAAAATCGAGCTTACCTGTAGTAGATGACAATAGTAGTGGATGTGTGGGTGGATTATCCAACCTAGAACACACTCGCATTCTTTCCTAGATGGGTGTTTGGCATTGATCTTGGGAAGACTAATTCAACAAATGTGAATCTACCGACCCTTTTTTCTTTTAAACAAGTAGGAACATGATTGTGTTCCTACGATGCACGCACGCTAAGGAACACATGCGTGTTCCTTTACCAGGGCAATTTTTTAGGGGCAAAATTTCGCCAATTGGCTCTATTTTGGGATTTTTTTCAAAAAATAATCCATTACTTTTTCATTTTTACTCTCTAATATTGCCTATATTTACATAAAATATGTTTTTTGTAGTAATATTTGCTAAAACTTACAATTTTTAGTAGTAAATTGTATGTTTCATATTTACTTTTCACCTACCTATATATATATATATATATATCTTTCAATCCAAAATAATCGCCTAGAATACTATACCTAGATATACTATCAAAATCTTTAAAAAACAACCTTTCCTTCATTGACTTGTCTTCGGGCTTAAAATGTGGCATTGCTACGTGGAGGTTTGGAAGGGACCTGGACCCATTTGAATAGGAACACATACACATTCCCTATAATGCATATACATTGTTATTTTTTCAATGAGAGTGCATTCATATTGCATAAAAAAGAGTAAGCAACTTCTCATGATCCCCCTGCAACCTCATTCATTTTCACCTTTGTATTAAGCATGATATTAAAATGATCTATTTGAAAATACCTTAAATCCAATTGAATGCACCATTGTTTTTAATGTCACATCGACTTATTATATACATTAGATAATAACAATTCATAAGCTTACCCGATAATTTAAAAAAAAAAACACATTCCATAAATTTTTAACTACTCACCCACATTCCATTAAACTTGAAATAGCATCAACTACAAAAGCTATACTTATTTTAATGCATAACTTATTACTTATTAACATTTGCCTATATAACTGATGATTTCCCATTCTTGTTTTATCAAGTGCATATCAATATTTTACTATATGTCTTTGATAATCATAATAGAACATAATTCGCTAAAAAGGTAAAGAATATCTTTAAAAAATTTATGCAATGTGATTTTTTAAACAACAAAAATCATACAAATTATTATTATGATAAAAAATGAATACACACGCACATGGTATGACCATTATTAGGGTATCTTAGTTTGTGTCAAGTGACAAATATTTTCTCATTCCTCACATATTAACATATCTAAAGTCTAGACCACCATTGGGAAGGATCATTTGCACATGAAAGTCATCAACCCCAACCAAATTCCATTAATGTAATCCTTCCGTCCCTACCAGTAATGAATGCACCTTTATTCCAGTCCAATTACTCTTGATGAGTTCAATTGTAAAAAAATTAGGGTTTCAAAGACTTCAATATCCTTGATGCTTGAAGTTAATTTGGTTCCACAATGCAAGCAATAGACCCCTAGATGCTTGAAGTAATTTGGTTCCACAATGCAAGCAAGCAATAGACCCCCTTGAGGGAAAAATTAATAATTCATAGTCAACAAAATAATTTCCATATAAATAATAAATAACAACATAAAGGCAATAATTCATACTCGACAAAATAATTTCCATATAAATAATAAATAACAACATAAATACCTTGAGCTTAATTAGAAGTGTATAACTATTTATTTATTATATGTACTTCAGAGTTATATATATATATATATATGATGATGATGATTTCTTATACATTTTTGAATGTTTGGAGAAATCCATTTCCAAACATATAGAAGGAATGTTGAAGAAATCCATATCATGTTGGTTGGTTAGAATTTCATTTCTTTTTGGTGTATTCTTTTTGGTGAAATTCTATCGAGTAGAATACAACAAAAATCGAGTTAGAATTTCATTTCTTTTTGGTGTATTTATTCTACTCGATTTTATGGTGGGTTTTGGGTAGTTTGTTTTTGGTAAAATTCAAAATTTTATGTGTTTAAATTATGTTTTTGAATCTATAAATAGATTTAGCATCCTCAAATATTCCATAACATCTAAATTATGCAATTTTTATACTCTAATTTTTTTTAAGATTTTCAACCAAAATACAAACAAAATAAGACACAAATCAGAAAAGATTGAAAACTTAAAATATTTAAACTACACCTTTCCTATCACACGCCCATCAAACCTTGCACCAGGTCCAACGTTCATATATTCTCCATAACATAAGCTTTTCAAGGCGAACTCTCTTGACAATTCTAACCAACCAACATGATGAGATGAACCTCATGAATGAGATAATCTAAAAATGTTTCCATATAAACAGTTCGAGAATACAATTTCCAAGGCCTTCCTAAATATGTTGAATAGGAAGCCTTGAAGAGAGAGAGATCATTTGCTGCTGCAACTTTGCAATCATGTATGGAGATGCCTGTGTTCTGATTTGGATCATTCCTGCCTTGGGCAGTAATGGTGTTCTTCTGATTGGGCATGGGTTTTCGTAAGTAAATATTACATTTTTGCAAAACTACAGCTGCATTACCGAATATGAAATCCACTGTTCCAAATATGTCACATTCTTTGTAAAACTGTCTTGAGTGAATGAACATAGAGAGTGTCCTGGTAACCGATGATACTACACCGGTAAATCGTTGAAAAATCGGCTCTTACCCGTAAAGCTACAGCTTGATGCTTTTTGGGCCCTGCACTGTTTATGAATGTCATGTGGCGTGCCATGAATCCTGCACCCGAAGCAGGTGCAATGCAGAGAATTACTAGTTAGTTGCATACATGTTGTTATGAAACTATCAGATTAAATACTACTAAACGAATTTCAATGAAAACAAACATAGGTTTGGAAAAACAACAAAGGAAGAAACATATATGATCATAGAAGATCAGGACATTCAAGCTATCCTTGAAAGCATACAACATTGGATACCATCAAGTAATTTCAGATTTGCAATTGCATATAATCCACCAAGCTTTGCAAGAACAAGAGATGCCTCCAGAGAAAAACGAAGATCAACTTGAGACACCTCAAGGATCCATGGGAATTCATTAAGATCCGTCACTACAACAATGCTCCAGAACCAAAAGAGACTCCATGAAGGAAGAAAGACCACCAATCAAAAGATTCAAGAGCTAGGAGAACTAAGATCCTCAAGTAAATACCGCTCGATCTTGGACAAGTTGAATTCCAAGGCCCTTCTTAATCAATAGTTATCAATGAAAATTATTTCCTGGAATATTTGAGGGTTATATAGGAAGAATAAGCAGCACACACTTTTGATCAAATATCCACCAAGAATTTCCTTATATTGTCATACTGCAAGAAACCAAATGCCTAGAATCCTCTCTAAAGTCTCTAGCTGATCTTTGCTGGAAAGGCTACAACTCCATAGCCCTAGACGCCTGAGGTTCAACTAGAGGAATGGCCATCCTATGGGATGCGACCTTCATAGCTCTTTTTTAGAATTAATTGTTTAGTTGATTAATTCTTCCTTTCTAATAACTAAAGTGCAAGGAAATACTAATATATTGGTTAATTAGCATAGGTATGACGGAACTAGTTTTCATACACTGTTTTGATCTACACTCAGTAAAAGCACCAGTTTTGACTTTTGATTCAATGGAAGTTCCAGTTACCTATGGTGCAGGTAGATAATGACAAAACAATACCAATTTTGATGACACACTTCTAGTTTTGAATGCAACATTGTTTAAATATGAAAGCACCTGTTATGAGCAGTAGTCTTTCAATCAATAAGTGGATTTGACGTTACTCAAAGATCGATCAGTTGGAGGCCTAGTCCCCGAATTGACAGAGCGTGTGGCAACCATTGTACATATCCAAGACAACGCACTCTTACTATTTTTGACCCTACGTGATCCTATCTACCTACATTAGTGCATCCAACGCAGTTTACATAGCTAGAGGTTAATGGCTTAGCTTAGAAGATACATTTTATATTTAAGATAAAAGGGGAGCAGCTAATAAAGCCAGTGCCCATATATTATGATTTTAGTTTTTGTTCCAACTATTATAGTTTACAGACCAAGTTTTTGATGTTGAACAGTTTCTTTACAGATTAGTGAAGACTATTATTCTCACATCTTACTGAGTAGCTTTTATGTTGCTGTGTTGCCTTGGATTAGGGCCTAAGTATTTCTTCATTTGTAGAAGCCAAATATCTGCAATTTCTCTAGATTTTCTCCCATCAAAAGTGGGAGATTCAATTTTCTTGAGTTCACCCTGTAATATATTTCCATCATATTTTCTCTTGTGATGCCTTCTGGAATGAGTATCATGTTGATTTTCATGCATCTCATTCCCATGATGACTTTCAACTATTTGATATTGGAAATGCAACCCCTTTTTGCCTTCATCTTTATCTCTAGAATGTTGATATCTATCAAGAAATTATTTGTTCATTGATTCCTATTCTTCACTTCTTACAATGGAAGATACTTGATGCATATGATTTTGTAATTGTACCAGATTCTACATCGCTTGCTGATTTATTTGATTTTGTTGTTCTAAGCTCTATAGAATTTTTCCATTCCCAAATTGTATGTCTTTCAAGGTTTGGAACATTTCCATTGTTCCCATCTCAGTCTGATGACCATTGGATTCAGTTCTTTGAACATGCATACCAACTTCCCCAGCAAAGTTGGATAATGTAGGCTCTTTTGCCATTTTTTTCATATTGCTTGCCTACTATTCTAGCAATCTGCAATTACAGTGGTATGAAAATTGGGTTGTCACTAGAGATATGAGAATTCATCCATGATTGTTGGCTCATATCATATTTCATATGCATACATATTTATCTTTAAACATGCAAATATTCATTTCAAACAAATAAAATGGAATCTCAAAGGTTCAAGAGCTGTATCCTCAGCTCTGATACCAATTTGTAACACACCCAATGTCACATTAACTTAACACACAATAAATAAAAAAATTTCTTTCTAAATAGCACATGCATAAATTTCATATGCATTATTTAAGCTTATGCCAACAATGCATAGAAAAAAATATATTAAATGAACTAAATATTCTAATAAAACTATGTAGTAAAATTGTAAAGTAAAAACCATGCAATAAAACCCTATTAAGAATTGCGCACTAATGAGCATCTACGCAATAAATGCTGAGAACTACTCACTGTGGTGCCAATAATTCAAATCTAAGGAATTCATTATTCCAACATTTTTAACTAAACCTACTACGTAGTAAAATAATTCAATAAAAGTAAAGTTGTTGAGAATATATTTCCATGCAAAAAAAAAGGGTTGTTGAGAATGTGGTGACGTTAAGACATTGGTTAAAGTCTTTAAATCCATGAAAGGAAGGATGCAAAACTATGATAGAGCTAGTAGAAGAGAAATGATGCAGATTGGACTAAATCTGGGACTCCTTCTACAAATATAATAAATAGAGTAAACAAAGTTCTATGCTTCAAGCAAAGACTACATTCTTTTCTAAGGTTTCTATAAACTACTGGCAACATGCAAGTTGTAATTGAGTTTCTACAAACTACTACAAAAATCCTTTGAGAACCATAAAATTCAATAAACAAAACAAGCAACATGTCAAAATACCTGACAACGCCCAAAGCAAAAGAAGTAGCAAAGATCGTGGGATTACAAGTTGCTCCACTCATGGCCTGTCCCAAAAAGGAGAACACAAGCACAAGTATAAACAAAATGGTAGTGATTATAAGCAGTGTCATGGCCCCTTGCATGCCTATATACATGGCTATGAACGAAGTCCCATCCCCCAAGCATGATTCCCCCAAACACCCACAAAAACTATTGCCACATCGTCGATTGCGTGCTTCACAATCCCCATGTTTCTTGGGGAAACTTTGGATATGAGGCAATGGGATTTTGAACACTCTTAGATGTAAATGGGTCGTTATAAGACCTGATAGTAAATATCAACTACTCGACTCATGTGGATGTTAAGCAACTTGCAGAACGAGATTCAACCCAAAAATATGGATGAATGTAACTCCAACTTCAATTTCCATGAGGGCGAAAGAGCCCCTAGCAATTACCATTTTTGGAAATTGGGGGCAAATGGCAAATGCCTAGCGATTTTCGTTGATGAACAAAGGTTTAAATCGATTTTTAGAGGGGCAAAATTGTTTTATTGTGGCTCCCCTTTCTAAATTCAATGGGGCTAACCTCCTACTGATTAAAATAAATAAATAAATGTAGGATAATCACACCTAATGGGTGTTCAATAAAAAATTATCCCATTAAAAATTTTAAACCCCTAAATTTAGCCCATGGGCCAAGATTAGCCCCTAAAATTTTCCATGTGGCAAACATACATTCTTGAAATTCCTAATGAACATATAAAACTTCCCAATGCCATGAAAGCTCCTTGCCTTTATTGTGCAACATGGAGCAACGCAAAATTGCCTTCCCCTTCTTTGGATTCATGTCTAATCCTTCCTTCAATACAATGAATCTCAAGTACACTAACTCCTTGTAAAACACATATTTATTTAGGTTAATGAACTACTCTACCTTCCTCTGTGCTTCAAAAACCAAATTCAAGGGCTAGAAGTATTCTTATCTAGTATTATTGAAAATCAAAATATCATCTACATAAACTACTACAAACTCATCATGGCCTCAATATTTCAATTATTAATCACACAAATCCAATGGGTACATTGGTTAGCCCAAATGAAAAATTCAACCATTCATATAATCTATCTTTGGTCATAGTGAAATCTTCCATTCACCCCCTTCTCCAATTTGAATATAATTCCATCCACCCTTCAACTCAATCTCACAAAAATATATGCCACCACACAAATTGACTGTTGAGTTGGCCAATCTCGACAATATAAACTTGTACATGATTGTGATTGTGTTTATCACTCCAAATTCTATATGCATCCTCCACATTCCATCCCTCTTCAACAATATCATCATTGACACTACGTATAGACTAACATTCGTCATGATCAACTGTTTCGACCATAATTCATGTCCTTCTATTTGATGCGTTATATTTCTCCTTTACAACAATCAAACTAGCACATCTTTATATCCTATTTCTTTGTACTTGTCCATCAACTTTTTAACTTTAGCAAGTACCTCTAAATCTACATGATCCTCTACTTTCTTCAACAATAAGAAATAACATTCTTTATACTTTCACACTACACTCGACACTTGTGTTGGCAATAAGAATACTTCATTTGGTTCTCCATCCTGGAGCATAATAGCTGAAATTTAATTGCATCCTTCAAGAATGTGTAGGTAGTCTTCCTTCCACAGTGTATTGTGCTTATGCCATATTTCCATAGCCTCCCAAACAACAAATGGCAAATGTCCATGGGTATAATGTTACATGAGACTTCAGCCTCGTACTATCCTATGTTAAACACCACCTTGCACAAGTGTGCCACCGTAACTTTATATCCATTTTGGAACCACGTCAAGTTGTATATTTTTTTGATGCTAGATGGAAATGCATTAGGCTCATTGTTTTAGGGGCTCAATTGATATAGATTGAACAAAATCAAACTAGGAGTCTAAGAAAGTTGCAATAAGATATGCACAACATCTATAAAGGAAATATTGATCAAAATTGAGGGAAATTAGTTTTATACAAGGAAATGAATCTACAAGAATGCCATCTATATCACTATATCCAATGGTAGGTGGGAGAGGTAGCATGGAATCATAGTAGATGGACAAATGTCTAAACTGGTAATGATCATGTAGTAAAATGGACAAGATGAAAGAACAAAAGATGGAGTTAATAAATCTTAGGATATGTAGTGGATTTACCTTCATTTAATGCAAATTTTGTTCTATTTACTTATTTTCGTTTCTTGAAAGTATTTTCTTCCATTTATTAAAGTAAGTTATTTACTATCTTTCTTTTATTTATTAAGTTAAGGTTGGTGTAAGATTAGCTTTAATAAGTTTTTTAAATTTGGATCTATACACCAATTATAATTAGTTTTTAAAAAGCTTCTTTAATAGGGATTTTTAAATGTATTTTATTTGCTATAATGGACAAAGATGGTTTTCCAAGATATACTTTCTCCAATTTTGTATTCCCAATACTTTGAAAATGCTAGAAATAGTCACTAATATGATTTAATTTTCTTTTTTGGATAAAAGAAGTTTCATTGACCTTCATATTAGCACATTCATTTCTTCAACCTAGCATAACATTTAACAAAATTACAATTAATTGCACTATTTTTAGCATTAAAAATGAAACATATATGCATAATAACTGACGCAATTGTTTTGTAAATAGTTTATTGAGCTTGGTCTCATAAGAGTTATTTGTTTTTATATTTTCAAATTAATAGTTAGCTATATCCCCACAAGTGTTTATCATGGACAACATTTGCCTCAACCTCTTACATAAGAATTTGTTTAAATTTGCACACAAGTTATTGCTCTTCATTTGCATGTTATCTTAAAGGAGGACTTGACACATTCAAAAGTTATATAGTTTTCATTTTACATATACTAAATTTATCCATTTTATGCATACTAAATTTATATAATGTTATTTTTACACGTGATGCTAAACATTTATGTGTACACATTCATCTAATGCATTTTTTGTTGGACACTTTAATAATATCCTTTTATAATTACATGCAGTTTACATTGTTCTGTATTAAGTAATTTAGTGAAACCAGATGTCTTAATTACACTTTCATTCTTCATTATTTCAAGAGGGCAATTGAGTTTCATATTTGTTGGAGTGTTCATTAGATATAATCATGTAGTAGGCACAAAATGCTTATACAATGTTTTAATACAATAAAATATCTAGTAAACTTTGACTAAAGCTAGAAAAACCAACCAAATTATATAAACTAACTCCTATTCATTCTTTGCCTTCTAAATACTTTGAACATTTCATGTTTTCATACAAAACTTATTATTAATAAGAATAATATGACATAACGTATAACATAATGCATTATTTGTTAATATTTTTTATAAAAACATATAGTTCACATAGTTGTGTATTTAAGAGTAATTTAACAGAATTAGTGATTAAGATATCTTACTTACATATTTTCATTCTTCCAATGTTCAAGAAAATTTCAATAATTATTAAAATGATTAAAATATTTATTAAATATGACTTTAATAGGTACAGAAATATTTATACAACTTTAATTAAAACCGGAAAAAACAACCAATATATATAAATTCTCCTTTATTTTTACTTTTGATCTTTACTAAGTTTAATGCAACTATCTAGTAGTGATAAAAGTTTGAATTCTATATTCATTAGTCATGTTCATAATTGTACTGGAGAACCTTTCAGTGAAGCGAGCTCAAAATAGCACATCTCACTTTTATTTTTATTTTTAAAATGTGTTTTATTCATAAAGCTTACATTATGGTAATTTTTATTTGTTTATTCATCTGGAGATCATATCTCCAACTTAACGCATGCTTTTAACCCACTCGAGGGCAGTTCTCGTAATCATTTATTATGAGCATATCAATGCTTTTGCTCTGCAATGATTTATTTCCTTTCTTCCCATGATAAGCATTGCAGAAGAGTGAAAAATATGTCAGAAGCGTCATCAGCTCTCTCTCAATAATTCCGTGACTTCATATCAATGTTGAACTGATAAAATGGATGGCCTATCATGGAATATATATAATAAAATGGGGAATCTGCAGATTTGCAAGTGCTAGCACATCCACGGTTTTCCAATCAAGAAAATATAGCAAAGTTGGAAGCTGGTCCTTCACCCAATTCAAGATGAATTGGCACTATTCCGATATCTTCCAACAATGGCCTTGAAACAATTAAGTTTCAAGAATGGTCGACAGGCATGGTAATACCTGCTCAGAGAGCAGAAAGGTTTTCTATGATTTCATGGCTAATCCCTGGAGGAGATAAACACAGAACTGAAAGCAATCAAGACAGCCCCACCAACACCCATAATAGAAGGAATCTCGCCCAAAAATAGAACTCCTAAAAGGTAAGTGATGAGAACCTGTAATTCAGAAAATCAATATATTATTGCATAGATCAATTCTTAAAGCCTCAATTTGAAGCGACAATACCTCAAATTTTTGGAACAATAAGTAAACACATGGGCAACAATTAGTACTTACTTTCACATATTGTATGGATGTAGCTCTTAGTACTTACTTTCACATATTGTATGGAACAATAAGTAAACACATGGGCAACAATTAGTACTTACTTTCACATATTGTATGGATGTAGCTCTTGAAGCCTTTTCTAGCTGAAGACCTCTTGTTAAGAAAATCTGCAAAAGTTTTGATGTGACACATGCCATGCACAATGCCCCACATTCTTATTTTGTTAACCATCGGTTAAAGTAGTCAATTGTAACCACCACATAGTAATAAAATTTAAGGGTACCTGTGCCATGTATGCAGTCAATCCTACCAAACCCAAAGCAATAAGCTCTCCCATACTAGGAATTTTCCCACCCTGTAACATAAAAGTATCTCACATGTAAGATAAAAAATGTAAGCAATATTCAGTGTGAACCAACTATTCCCTCTAAACATATTACAAGTTAATTTCAAATCCATTAAGTGGTTCCTAGATTTGTATTTCAGGTCTTGTTCTTCCAGCATAACAAAAGCTCTGAAAATCATTATAAATTGTTCCAGATAATGTGAACTCTGCTTATAATATTGAATCATCAAATTAGGTCCATTAATGTAACAACCATCCAAGCAGTTATCTATCATACCATTTTTTATGTGCCAAAGGAGAGAAACTAAAAGGGTAAATATTTGGGATGATATGATCTGTCGGTATGACTTTCCGTGTGGTGAAGACTATGTTACAACACAAACTAGCATGTGAGATTTAAAGTCCAAAAGAACAATGCTAGCCCATGTGCAACTAAGAGAGAGGCCTCACCAACCCTCTTCTGCACTTTAGGCTGGCTCTCCCCAGCACAAAGGGGGTTTCCCTATCTTAGGATTACTAAAGCTTGGGCATTAAGTTTAAGGTGAAATGAAAGAGTGGCTTTAGCAAAACATGTGGTAGCAGTATAGGTTAACAAATGAATGATGGGTGGACCAAGCTTCGTGCCAAGTCCATTGGGCATATGGAGTCAAGGATAACAATGAGAGGGTTTTCCTAGTCAAAGAGAAACGTAATCTTATCTTGCTGCCCTAAAACCATAAAATACTTCTGTGAATGACCTAATGATGGAGAAATTTGAAATGCATATGAAGATGTATTTACCAAAAGAAATATTAGATGGTAGCTTAATCTTGATTAGGATATGAGATACACATTACATTCTAATGATAAATACAAAGACAACAAATATCCCAAACACCCACAACAATCACTAAAGTGTACTAATTTCATGTAGAGACTCCAATGATTACCACCGCCACCTAAACAGAGACTAGTTCCAAGCCCTCCCAATCACCCACACCCTCTTGCATAGTCCCACTATGATCATCTACTCAACCCCATCTATGTTTCCTCTTCCCATCAAGCTATCAAGCACCTTCACCATATTTTGACATATGATTGACGTTACCATAGCAACTAAGCCCAATCCTAC
Source organism: Larix kaempferi (assembly GCA_027924585.1). Taxonomy (NCBI): domain Eukaryota; kingdom Viridiplantae; phylum Streptophyta; class Pinopsida; order Pinales; family Pinaceae; genus Larix; species Larix kaempferi. The sequence goes on from BSBM01000123.1 coordinate 4,730,316, forward strand.
ACATCCTCACACATTTGGTCATCATTATTGAATGCACAACTCATTTTCCAACAAACCCAACTCCTCTATCAACACCCTATGTTCACTATTGTTAGAACTACCATTAATGATGCCACATGATCCACAAACACAATCCTTCCTAGAACCCCCTTGAATAATTTGGTCCACAAGAGAGAGAGAGACGATACTATGCATCAACCTATCAAGAATCATTACAAATGTTGTCACGAGGAATTAGCACATGCCACAACACTTCTTCGACATTGGTGTCTCTTGCCAACTCATTAGAATGTTGTAACAGTGCTAGGATTCCAATCTGTGCCTAAGAAAAAGTAATCAAAGTTTCTAGTTCGTGCATGATCAAAAGTAATTGAAATAGACTTCTCATTGACATGTCAACATAAGTAACTATGCTAGAATTCCAATCCACACGTGAGCAGACGTAACCACGTCAAACTTCCAATCAATCCATGTAGACTAATCACACTAGGCTTCCAGTTTGCATGTGCAAATTACCCACACTATGCTTTATCTTGTGCATGGGTAGAGTATCTGTGCTGCACTTCCAATTTGTGCATGCAAAGTAATCTTGCAAAGTTTCTAGTTCATACTGAGAAAAAGTAACTACACTAGATTACCATTATCACATCCATGTTAGCTGGAGCTACCATGCTGCATATTGTATGGTCAGGGACCGTACTATACTTTTTTTTTCTAGATCAGAGATCGGATGCCTTCAGAGAAGGCACACAGTTTTGTTCAGATTGCCCCGGGCAGATATATCAGTGGGGACAGATGGTTTTATTGTATTGTCCAGACATGTTACTTAGCATTTACCGCAGGGTCACCCTTCATTTTCCAGGCTTTGATATGAGCCCATTGAGACAGTTGCCTAGTCTTGCTTTGATTGAGACTATCATAGAGTATTGTTGGTTTACTATTTGTGCCCGGATTCAGCAGAGATCCAGTTCAGAGACGGCCTCAGCAGCAGGTATTGCATTTGATGTTTATTGCTCATTGTTGTTGCTTAGACTTGTTTATACATGATAGTACACTAACTCTACATATGATGATTGATTTGGTGATCTAGCTATTGTTATGATATATGATTGGGCCCTTGGTGATGCCAGTCCACCCCTTCCTAGTAGGCCCCTGTATATGCACACTGGGTCACACCCCTACTCTTGGTATAGACTTGGTCACTTAGTCCCCCTTAGGCAACTGACTTTGGATCCACCTTCACTTCCTCCATCCATCCGACTCATCCATGATAGTCTTTCCCGGCTTGGATTCCGATTTGTGACCTTCAGGATCCCTTTCCCCACTGATCTCTGAGTATGCCATGATTCCCTGTCTATTGTGTCTCGACTCTTTAGTGTGTGAGATGCACTCTCAAACCTAGGATTTGCTCTTGTCGATTGCCCCCGATGTTGCAATGCAGTTAGGATTGTGTAGCCTCACCGGATTTTCCCCATTGGTCATCGAAGCATGTATTGCTCACCCCCATTACTTTGCAGTATGAGCACCATGATTATATCTATTGACATATGTATGTAGCCCAAAAGGGCCTTGATGTAAATTGAACAAATGAAGAAAATGTAAAGCAAGCCAAAAAGGCTTTTTGTAAATGTAAATCTAGCCAAAAAAGGGCTAAGTATGAAATCCATTGCAAAATCCATGCAATGTGTTTGTAAACACAAATGGACACAAGTCAGCCGTACATGTCAGCATTTGTGGTGGTTATTTCCTCACCTAGTCCTGCGGGGCAAGGAGGTGAGAGGGAGCAAGGGACAAGCTCAAGATTGTCCCCTAGAGTCTCAAGTTACGGTTTGTCGGACACCCAGTTCGGCGGCTCTAGAAAAGAACCTCACGGAGTCTTCGGGCACGGACGTGAGTTGTGAGATACTTGTTAGATGACCAGTGGCGGTTTCCCTGCACTATACCCATTTGTGAGGCACCGCCCTTCCCCCTGTTTTGTCATGGTATACTTATCTCAGTGGACCCTACTTTCTCGAGTTATCCGAAAGGTCACATGATCTTTATCCTTGTCATCCCTCATCCTTCACCATGTATTCCACATCACCCAAAGTCAGCTAGGTAGTCAAGTCTATAGGTTGTGCATAGCAGTTGAGTCTTTTGGATGTGGTGGGCCCACCTCACCTGAGGCCTTGTATCTTTCCGAGATTTAATGCAATTTTTTATCACCATATTATTGTCATATTGTTTAATAATGCACTAACTTGTATAAGGAAGCCTTTCACTTCATGATTGCATACAGGTATTCATCTAGCACCATTGTTGACCAGATTTGACTTGGTCAAACTAGGTTGACCAGACCAAAAATGGGCCCGAAAAAATGTTGCGACAAGAATTTCGATTTTGGTCAATTATTATCTACAGGGGACCCATATGAGCTTCCAAGTGACCGAATGCAAAAAGATCAAGGCGTTTGTGAGATTCTTAATTATCATTGGTCATTAATGACCTGTTTTAATTAAAAATCATGGATTTTGGGCAAATTATGCCTAAGTGATGGATCAGGGTCGTTCGAGTGGTCATTCCTACTATTTTTGGGGTCCACGATCACATTGCAGCAGACGGTTCGGCAATCCGAGCACTTTAGGTGGGTCAAAAGCCCAAATTACATCTTCAGCAATATAAACCAGCAATAAAATACATGGAAAATAAAAAATTGACAAAGGCAACTATAGCAAAGGGTAAAAATCAATGGCTGGCAAATAAAAGAGTGATTCCTAAGGTAAATTGGTAATGTTTTGACATGGTATTATGTATTGTGGGGCCCTCTCTTGCCCAACTCACCTAGGTGGACGAATTGCCCATGGGGGGCGTTTTTCTCCACTTAGGGAAATTCGATTTCATTGTTATATTGTATGTGGGCCTTGGTTGTTGATGTTAGGGGGATAAAACACCCTATAGGCACCCCCTAACACTTATTTCACATGTTGTATGGGCCCTACAAGGGACCCCCTCTCCACTAGTGCGCTTCACTTGGGCAATTCGCACCCCCATGAGGAGAGATCTCCACCATTCCTTTTAGCTTGATGGGGATTGATCCTAGCCTTCCATTTTGGGGGGAAATAGGTTTTGAGAGTGGCCTTTCTCTATAAGAGAAGGAGCTCACTCCATTGTCTCTTCTCTTGGCATTTTTGTAAACTTGTGACTTGTGAATAGAGAAGCATTTCTTTTGATCTTCTTGTGTACATGGTGATTGAGTGTTTAGATGATGACTCTTAGCTTGTTGTTGATGCATTGTTGAGTATTTGTGCGCCATTTCCATCCATTTCCTTGGCCAAACTGCAGGTGAACTGACCACTTGAAGGGGGATGCAGCCATTGAGCCTGGCAGCTCCACGTTGCTCTTTCTCTTCGGGGTTTCAACAAAAGGGAGTAAAACTTACTTTGTTATCTTATTTCCTTTCATTATTTGTCATTTATTTGCTGATTTATCCTTGTTATTTGCCATAGTTTCTGACTTAGCTCTCTCTCTAGCAGGTACAAGGGCGCACTTGGTCAACTAGCTGCTCCAAACGTTGAAGGAAAGTGCTCAGCTGCTCGATACTTGGACTTAAGAACTTGTGCTCATCATCAAACTCTTCTTCTCCATTGCTTCAGGTAGGCAATCTCCGCTTGTTTCTCTAGTTTCCATTTCCATTGTGAATGCTAGGCTGCAAAACATTAAAGAAAACCCTAAAAATTGATAACTAGATTTCTCACCGTTAAAACCTCAATTTTATTGCAAACCCGCTTATTATTTGATCCTAAAAGCCCATATCTCAAGTTTGGTACAATTCCGACTCCATCTACCCATAGTTTACGCACTGGTCTACTTAGCAAAAACGCCCACCTGGGGCGTTTTTCTCCTCTGCTTGCTTGGGTTAGTTAGGGGTTCTGGGTAGTCTTGATTTCGGTTCTAATCATCTCCTTATCAATAGATATCAAACTATTCTTTGCTAGAAGTCTTTTAAACGAGTATTTGTTGATGCCCTAGATCCACTACTTCAATATTTAACTGTTTTTCTTGGGTAACTTCATTTTACTCCTTCACTTCTAGCTGGACTAAGTGTCCCTTGCTTATTTCCAGCCACAAACACTAATCTAATTTCATTTTACTCATCTTATTTGATCGATGGTCACATCACTTTATTTTTGTGCTTAATTCATATCTGTGTCTAGCCCGTGGCTGAGATTTAGCTTACGACCTGGTTATACTCATTTCTTGTCTTTACTTCTTTCTATCTGTTGGATTTGGGTGTGTTTTGTCTCTCGACCATTACCTGGTTGAGCGGGGTCTCCCCCCTGACTTGGCTACGTGCCTTGTCTGAAGCGACAATAGCCTTGTCCGGTGTGACTTCCGTTCCCTGAATGGAGGACCTGGCTATTATAGGTTACACCTTCCTAGCTGTTCACCTCTACCATCCCTGTTGGGACACCTACTACCAAACAGCTAAAGTTTGTGTGATAACATTTTTGGCGCCGCTGCCGGGGAGGTAGAGGCTTACCCTGCGGTATTTTGAGTTTGAGTCTTTTGCTTTATTTTTCATCATACCGCATTCAAACTTAATTCTTTGCTGGCTGATTTTTGTTTGATTAATTTATTTCAGCCAACATTTTTGCTTCATTCACTCCCCTATGACATCTTTACCTTTGGTGAACAAGGTTCTACGTTCACCTAGCGACTCCACTGGAGACCGAACCCATCCTTGCAATTTTAGAAGCTTAAGTCATTCTGACACTTCACATGAGACTCCACTGGGAACTCTTAAATTGATAAATCAAAATGGACCCAGATGTTCACCTCGACCTCGCACAAACCATTAAAGAATTAAATGAATGTGTGAATAGGTCTAGAAGGAGGCAAGAGGAAATAAATGAATGGGATTTGCAATCCAGGTATGAGGATGATTACGAATCTAATTACGGGTATGAACTTGCATATCAAAATTCTTATGACACCCATCAAATGCCTCATCCATCTAATAGTTTTTCTTCCCCAAATATCCCGAATGAACCAATTAAAAAGTATCAAACCCAACCAGGGTTTTTGGTGAATGATTCTCGCTCAACTCAAGCAACCAAAACCTTTAGGAAACCCAAGCCATCCCCTTTTGATTTCTCAAAAATATGTGGGGCACCTCATCTTATGCCAAATGGATACATCAAGAGGTTGCCTCGCTTTTATGGAAATGATGGAACATCTATTGAGAGTCATGAGGATGCCCTCTGGGACCATATGGAATCCCTGGGTGTTGATGGTGAGGATGTCTATATGCGAGCCCTTGGTGCGTCCCTAGTAGGGGATGCCTGTTTATGGTTTGATAATTTGGCCCCAGGATCCATCACTGGATATGACATGTTCACGAAGTTGCTAATAGATAAATGGGGTGAGAACATTGATGAGTCCTTGGAATGTCAATCTAGCACTGATTGTGTCATGGATGATGATTATATTGATGATCTGCTTTCCCGATTGGACAATTCCTCTTCTGAGATGTTCCAAATTATGAGTGTGCCTACAATCCATAGAAATGTTACAGAGTATCTTGAGGATAATGCTTCAAAACCTCGTGTGCAAATTAAAAGAGGCATCAATCGAACCATACGAGATACTTTGTTATCATCGCCTGAGGCAGTTGCAGGCCGAATTCTAGATCTAATTCACCTTTCCATTGGTGATTACAGTAAAGGATCACCGGAAGAGCAACTTCACAATCATCGTGTGGTTGACAATTGTCCTGTTAAATGTTCAAACAATCCGAATTATGACTCAGATGTCAATCATCCCTCTGAAGAGAACGAGATAAGTGAGGATTGTCAGTTTTCATGTGAGAAACAATCTAGTGATCATCATGTAATTGAAAACCAACTTTGTGAAGTTGAATGGGGTGAAAGCATTGGTGAATCCACTAGAGGTTCTCTTGAGGGGCAACCCCACAGTCATTGCTTCATGGGCGATCGTTCAAGTCAATGCTCAAGTGATCCCGACCTTGTTTCATTTTCCAATCATATCTTTGAAGAAGACAAAGAAAATATTGAAAATAATCAGACTCTTGTTGAGGGTGGATCAAACGATCATCATGTGGTTGAAATTCAAATGTGTGAAGATGATAGGGGTTTTAAAAATGATTATATCAATATACCTCCCTGTCAAGATGATGATGATCCAGTTATGTGTCAACTCGACCTTTAGTGTTCTTTGTTGCAACCTGCAAGATGGAATCAATGTCACAAAGAACCTTCTAAAAGTGTCATGCTTAACATCCATAATTTTCCTCGCCTTCTCCTTGGTCAAAATGAGTTGATTGGAAATATGAATCAAAATGAGCCTTGTCTTCGGAGGGTTGGTATTGACCCTGATGTTTTCCTCGACAAGTGTCCCTTATCTCACGCAGAATTGGGGATGACGATTCTAGGAAACACTAAGCAAGCCTATGTGTTTCAATCCTCCCTCCCATCCCAACTCATGAAGTCAATGCCTCTTTCTAACCTGATTTTGTTGCGCAAAGGGTTTGGTAAGGAGCCTTTAGAATGCATAGGGGTCGATGGTAAAACTTCTTACTTCATTTTTCAGTGATTTCGGATTAACCCTATTTTCCAAACTGATAGTCCTATTGATTGGTTGACCGAAAAGCTTTTCAAAGATCAATTCCATCTTTTCGCAATTTTTGAGCAACAAGTGGGAGTAATTCTGATCTCAGGTTTAGTAAACTCCAATTTGTCCCCACTTGGTCCTTTCATCAATCCTAGGATGAACGACGTCGAGAATGCCAACTTGATAGACGAGGAAAACAATGTGTCTAAGAAGAGTTGAGTTAAATGTTATGTCATTTCCTTCCATCAAACTTAAAAGATAACTCAAACCATTTTCATGATCCTTTTGGCATATTGATGGACGTGTCTTGCGAAACCCAGTCTCAACCTCGGCATGATTTCATTTTACACCACTCTAACCCTTTTCCAATTTTTGAACAAGTCAAGAGAATTGTGATCCCAAAAACATTAATTTCTAATCTAGTTTTGACTTGTTTTACTAAACAACATCAAGGAAGAATTACTGATCTATTGGATGAGTGGTTGCATTGGATCTATGCTTTTACTTAGTATTGGTCTGAACTGGTTAGAGTAGGGTAGGTAAATTGAATAAGCTCTTATGAGCAGTAGTTAGTTGTCCTTTTTATTTTGGTTTTTGCTTTTCTTACCTTTTGACACCATTTCCCCTTTTTCTGGCTTTCTTTTCTTTGTTTTCCACCATTTTACACCCTCTGTATCGGCTTAATAAAATTTAAAATGTTGTAGAGTACTTTTCATTATTGATACATTTCCCTTTCAGCATTTGTCATTTTGTTTATATTTCTGCTAGATTATATATATATTGTATGTCCTTACGAGCGGTCTGTAGAGATTCGTATAGCGTCTGCATTTTACAGGGATAGGTACACATATGATGATGATGCAGATAGCATGTGTGTGCATGCGCTTTGATGATGATGAGAGGGGTGCTACAGACCAGAGATTCTGTGGTTCTCAAGCACTCTCTCCCTTAGAGCACTTGTCCCAGCTGGAGCCCGATGTTATCACATCCATGTTAGCTGGAGCTACCATGCTGCAGATTGTATGGTCAGGGACCGTACTATACTTTTTTTTCCAGATTAGAGATCGGATGCCTTCAGAGGAGGCACACAGTTTTGTTCAAATTGCCCCGGGCAGATATATCAGTGGGGACAGATGGTTTTATTGTATTGTTCAGACATGTTACTTAGCATTTACCGCAGGGTCACCCTTCATTTGCCAGGTTTTGATATGAGCCCACTGAGACAGTTGCCTAGTCTTGCTTTGACTGAGAATATCACAGAGTATTGTTGGTTTACTATTTGTGCCTGGATTCAGCAAAGATCCAGTTCAGAGACAGCCTCAGCAGCAGGTATATGGTGCGGCAGGTATTGCATTTGATGTTTATTGTTCATTGTTGTTGCTTAGACTCGTTTATACATGATAGTACACTAACTCTACATATGATGATTGATTTGGTGATCTAGCTATTGTTATGATATATGATTGGGCCCTTGGTGATGCCAGTCCACCCCTTCCTAGTAGGCCCCTGTATATGCATACCGAGTCACACCCCTACTCTTGGTATAGACTTGGTCACTCAGTCCCCCTTAGGCAGCTGACTTTGGATCCACCTTCACCTCCTCCATCCATCCAACTTTGTGATGTCCTCTTCTGCTTAGGCATTGAGGAACATCTCGCTAACCTATTTGATTCCCATAGGTTCAAGCGGGCACTGACAGTCAGGGGATCAGCCGAGGACTTATGCCATATCAGAATATCTAGGGCATAGATTTTATATCACCATTAGATGGACAGGGGCCATCTGAGCCCAAGGACACCTGCATGAATGACATCCGAGCATTATTTGATGATGCATGCACCTTATTGAGTATCCAGGCACCTGCATGCAAGTCAACTGCAAATTAGAATATAAAGTAACCTAATTAGGTTGAAATTAGGGTTTTGAGCAGTTGAGTGTTATAAAAGAAGGTAAAGCGAATGGAAAAGACACCATTATTGATTATTGATTTGTGATCTCGATTTGGAGAAGCTCAGCGAGCTAAGTTGGGGTTGAGGCTTGTACTCAGCTAATTGGTGTATTTCGGCAGTGAAAGCTATCTTCCCTAGTTCATCATCAGGTTGGATCATCCAGGTTCAGCATTGTTCTTCATCAGGTATTATCATCATTCAGTATTCAGCAGAGTTATCTTTTATATTATTTCGTGGGCTTGCCCTCCCTTGCTTGGGCGCATTCCCCAGGTGGTCTTCTACTCATTTTTCAGTATTCAGTGGGCATAAGTGTTGCATGCGGCTTCCATTCTTCTCAGAGCACCATTATTACCCTTTACCTGGAAGAGGGGCTTCCCATCTGGACTATTGAGGGAGTTGTCAGCATCTATATCTATTGGAGGACGTGAGCATTATCAAGGGCACACTTTTGGGAGAGATCCTCACGTTTTTGGCTTTGGAGCCACTACTTCTTATGCATGCAGCTTCCATTATATTCAGAGGGGCACTATAACCATAGTGCACATTATCCGGAGCTTCATCAGGATCCTACCATTTATTTTGGAGCATTATGAGCTTGGAGGAGGGCGCACCTATCTGTAGTGCACATTATCCGGAGCTTCATCAAGATCCTACCATTTATTTTGGAGCATTATGAGCTTGGAGGAGGGCGCACCTATCTGTAGGAGGACGACTTGACTTATCTCTCTATTCCTCCGGTAAATTCTTTGCATGTTGGGTTCATCTTCATCAACATTAGCAGATCTACATACTAGTATGTGCATGCAATAAATTCTCCTACTTTCTAGCATTCCTATATTTTCTAGGGCACAATTCTGCATGCAACTGCATGCATGCAAAGATCTGGGTCCACTATCATATTCTGTTGAGATATAAGCCACTAGCCATCTACAGTATCAGAAGAAAAAAAAAATAAAAAAAATATCAGTTGGGATATTATAGACTCATCCATGATAGTCTTTCCTGGCTTGGATTCCGATTTGTGACCTTGAGGATCCCTTTCCCCACAGATCTCTAAGTATGCCATGATTCCCTGTCTATTGTGCCTCGTCTCTTTAGTGTGTGAGACGCACTCTCAAACCTGGGATTTGTTCCTGTCGGTTACCCCCGATGTTGCAATGCAGTTAGGATTGTGTAGCCTCACCGGGTGTTCCCCATTGGTCATCGAAGCATGTATTGCTCACCCCCATTACTTTGCAGTATGAACACCATGATTATATCTATTGAGATATGTATGTAGCCCAAAAGGGCCTTGATGTAAATTGAACAAATGAAGAAAATGTAAAGCAAGCCAAAAAGGCTTTTTGTAAATGTAAATCTAGCCAAAAAAGGGCTATGTATGAAATCCATTGTAAAATCCATGCAATGTGTTTGTAAACACACATGGACATAGGTCAGCCGTACATGTCAGCATTTGTAGTGTTTATTTCCTCACCTAGTCCTGCGGGGCAAGAAGGTGAGAGGGAGCAAGGGACAAGCTCAAGATTGTCCCCTAGAGTCTCAAGTTACAGTTTGCCGGACACCTAGTTTGGCATCTCTAGAAAAGAACCTCACGGAGTCTTCAGGCACGGACGTGAGTTGTGAGATACTTGTTAGATGACCAAAGGCGGTTTCCCTGCACTATACCCATTTGTGAGGCACCGCCCTTCCCCGTGTTTTGTCATGGTATACTTATCTTAGTGGATCCTACTTTCCCGAGTTATGCAAAAGGTCACACGATCTTTATCCTTGTCATCCCTCATACTTCACCATGTATTCCACATCACCCAAAGTCAACTAGGTGGTCAAGTCTATAGGTTGTGCATAGCAGTTGAGTCTTTTGGATGTGGTGGGCCCACCTCACCTGGGGCCTTGTATCTTTCCGAGATTTAATGCATTTTTTTATCACCATATTATTGTCATATTGTTTAGTAATGTACTAACTTGTATAAGGAAGCCTTTCACTTCATGATTGCATACAGGTATTCAGCTAGCACCATTGTTGACCAGATTTGACTTGGTCAAACTAGGTTGACCAGGCCAAAAATGGGCCCGAAAAAATGTTGCGACCGAAATTTCGATTTTGGTCAATTATTATCTACAAGGGACCCATATGAGCTTCCAAGTGACAGAATGCAAAAAGATTAAGGCGTTTGTGAGATTTTTAGTTATCATTGGTCCTTAATGACCTGTTTTAATTAAAAATCATGGATTTTGGGCAAATTATGCCTAGTTGATGGATCGGGGTCGTTCGAGTGGTCATTCCTACTATTTTTGGGGTCCACGATCACATTGCAGCAGACGGTTCGGCAATCCAGGCAATTTAGGTGGGTCAAAAGCCCAAATTACATCTTCAGCAATATAAACCAGCAATAAAATACATGGAAAATAAAAAATTGACAAAGGCAACTATAGCAAAGGGTAAAAATCAATGGCTGGCAAATAAAAGGGTGATTCCTAAGGTAAATTGGTACTGTTTTGACATGGTATTATGTATTGTGGGGCCCTCTCTTGCCCAAATCACCTAGGCGGACGAATTGCCCATGGGGGGCGTTTTTCTCCACTTGGGGAAATTCGATTTCATTGTTATATTGTATGTGGGCCTTGGTTGTTGATGTTAGGGGGATAAAACACCCTATAGGCACCCCCTAACACTTATTTCACATGTTGTATGGGTCCTACAAGGGACCCCCTCTCCACTAGTGCGCTTCACTTGGGCAATTCGCACCCCCATGAGGAGAGATCTCCACCATTCGTTTTAGCTTGATGGGGATTGATCCTAGCCTTCCATTTTGGGGGGAAATAGGTTTTGAGAGTGGCCTTTCTCTATAAGAGAAGGAGCTCACTCCATTGTCTCTTCTCTTGGCATTTTTGTAAACTTGTGACTTGTGAATAGAGAAGCATTTCTTTCGATCTTCTTGTGTACATGGTGATTGAGTGTTTAGATGATGACTCTTAGCTTGTTGCTGATGCATTGTTGAGTATTTGTGCGCCATTTCCATCCATTTCCTTGGCCAAACTGCAGGTGAACTGACCACTTGAAGGGGGACATAGCCATTGAGCCTGGCAGCTCCATGTTGCTCTTTCTCTTCGGGGTTTCAACAAAAGGGAGTAAAACTTACTTTTTTATCTTATTTCCTTTCATTATTTGTCATTTATTTGCTTATTCATCCTTGTTATTTGCCATAGATTCTGACTTAGCTCTCTCTCTAGCAGGTACAGGGGCGCACTTGGTCAACTGGCTGCTCCAAACGTTGAAGGAAAGCGCTCAGCTGCTCGATACTTGGACTTCAGAACTTGTGCTCATCATCAAACTGCTTGTTTCTCTAGTTTCCATTTCCATTGTGAATGCTAGGCTGCAATACATTAAAGAAAACCCTAAAAATTGATAACTAGATTTCTCACCGTTAAAATGTCAATTTTTTTGCAAACCCGCTTATTATTTGATCGTAAAAGCCCATATCTCAAGTTTGGTACAATTCCGACTCCATCTACCCATAGTTTACGCACTGGTCTACTTAGCAAAAACGCCCACCTGGGGCGTTTTTCTCTTCTGCTTGCTTGGGTTAGTTAGGGGTTCTGGGTAGTCTTGATTTTGGTTCTATTCATCTCCCTATCAATAGATATCAAGCTATTCATTGCTAGAAGTCTTTTAAAACGAGTATTTGTTGATGCCCTAGATCCACTACTTCAATATTTAACTGTTTTTCTTGGGTAACTTCATTTTACTCCTTCACTTCTAGCTGAACTAAGTGTCCCTTGCTTATTTCCAGCCACAAACACTAATCTAATCTCATTTTACTCATCTTATTTGATCGCTGGTCACATCACTTTATTTTTGAGCTTAATTCATATCTGTGTCTAACCCGTGGCTGAGATTTAGCTTAGGACCTGGTTATACTCATTTCCTATCTTTACTTCTTTCTATCTGTTGGATTTGGGTGTGTTTTGTCTCTTGACCATTACTTAGTTGCGCCGGGTCTCCCCCCTGACTTGGCTACGTGCCTTGTCTGAAGCGACAGTAACCTTGCTCGATGTGACTTCCGTTCCCTGAACGGAGGACCTGGCTATTGTAGGTTACGCCATCCTAGTTGTTCACCTCTACCATCCCTGTTGGGACACCTACTACCAAATAGCTAGAGTTTGTGTGATAACAACTACCAACCTATATGTGCCTCGCCAGATGATGGCCCCTTGCTGAAAATTGTAACAAACAGTTGCATTGCTACATTTCACCAAGCACATCCTTTGATCACTTAGGTCACTAGGCCCTATTATCACATATATAGTAGCCGAGCTACCATACATTATTTTTCTGATTCGAATACACTATTCAGCCAATTCCCTTACATTGAGATGCTGAGATGAGCATCTATATTGGATCACTATCAGATTTTGGACAACAGTATATATTCCCCATGCCATGACTGAGTCTCAGGACACTCAGAGAGATGACTGATGTAGCCATTATACCATTTGTGCAGAGCAGTCAGTAGTGCCTAGAGTTACAGCAGCAGTTTCAGAGGACAGATGATGGTTCAGGTGATGAGCATTCAGGTATATGACTCAGCAGGTATATCATAGTGTTGTGGTTATATTGCTTTTATATTTATTCTTATAGCATGTCTTAGCACTTAGTGTCATGATCTGGCGATTATATAGATATATGGACCTGGTTGATCTTATTATATATATTATATTGTCCCTACTCAGACTTAGAAGTTCACTATTCATACTCATTGGTTTTGCCCTCCCTAGGGAGAATAGAGGTGATCATTCCACCATACATTGGCTTGCTAGTGTTGGCTCCATTATTCATTGTCTTCATCCATCCATTACCTACCTTTTAGTTTATCACCCTGACTTACTACTTGACTAGTGACATGGAGGATCTTTTTCCCACTATAGCCTCTGTATTGGATGAGCTTCCCTGTTTATTGTGTCTCGGCTCTGAGTTGGTGACAAAACTTACCTATGGTGAGTTGGAGTTCCTTGTGAATTCCCCCTAGTCACTAAAGTTGTGTTGGCTAAACCTAAAACTTTTAGTGCTGCCATGAATACAAAATTTGGAAAAAAGAAATGTTATATCTTGTATGAAAAGCCCGTTCATGCAATGTGTTTTTCAACACACATGAATGAAAGGCATGCCAAATGAAAATGGCCATGAAAATAAAATGTTATATCTTTTGGAAATGTAAATACCTAGGTAAACAAGCTGTCTGTGACACACCTAGAAGTGCTCAGGTAAACAAGTGCCTTAAAAACACACCTGCAGCAGAAAGCCTCAAATAAATGTAAATCTATGCAATGTGTTTATAAACACACATAGATCAAGGCTATGGAAACTTCAGGCCTAGAAAGCAATGGAACTTAAATGCTATATCTAAACTATTGCTGGCCTCATTTGTGTTATGGATTGTGCGCATCTGTTAAAGGTGAATAAACCCTCTTTGAACAACTCATCCATTTGTGAGACACCACCATTCCCTGTGTTGTTGCTCATTCAGTATATACTATGGTGTGTATTCCCTTTCCCTTTGCCAAAGTGTCACAAAGTTAAGTCAATCAAGTCATCCCTTAGCGTAGCCAGTTATTTTAGCCTTCACCCTTCACTAGCAAATTGATCACAGCTATGAAGTGAGTATGATCTTGAAATCTAATCTGAGTAATAATAATAATTAATGACATTATATATTTGGATTTAGATCGCCAGTAATGATTACTTTGTGTTATAATTGTTATTTGAATAAGTTGTAGAGCATGCATTAACCTTTGACACCCTACAGCAGCTTATGATGGTGGTCTGAGTTATATTTGGTCATGTTGACCTGGTCAAACCTAGTTTGACCAAGGTCAACCATAGGACATGAGATGGTTGTACCTTGTGATGATATGGATGGATGATATATGGTTTATGTACATGTACATGATGGTTCTATGCATTAGATACAGGTTTATGATGATGATTCATGGTTTACAGCATTATTTGATCATTTACAGATTATTATTATTTGACCTGTTCCGGTATATTGGATATATTTTATGATCATGCAGAGACTCATATGGTGTATGAGTACACATCTTGGATGGATTTGGACCTTCTGAGTCCACTGAGATAGTTTGTTTTCAGTTCTGGGCACTTACAGTGATGATTGAGCCTCAGTAGGCTATCCCAGTGCAGTTTTGGTCTGTCGGAGACCCTGTCAGAGCAGATGTGATTTTTATCCGGTTGACCTAGGGTGCTGTGCTTGGAGGGGGTGGTACAACTACTTGTTTTTACCATATTACCCCCCTCCCGGCCACACTGGTGCCCTCACCTTGACAACGTAGGCACTCCAGGAGGCAGTTTCACGCTTCCCGAGGCATTTCAGGATTGGTAGAAATGGCTATTGAGGAATTCGATTTGGGCTACTAAGGCAATGTTTTGGCATGGGATGATCAGTGATGATGCATTGATGTCTTCCACACCTCCTCCAACAGTTTCAGCTTCATCGGGACCCGCATCCATCACTTATGGCACTTTCTAATGATTTATGAGGTTTTTTGAGGCCTACGACTTGTCCATAGAGGCACGATTTGGTATATTGATGACTATTTTATTATTATTGTGCTATGGGGATTGACCAAGGGTGGTTAAAATTACCCCTTGGACCACCATAAGCTTCTTATTATATTTTGTCATCATGATATGGTGGGATTCCCCTCTCCTAGGGCGATTTTGTCCACTTATGTTATATTTTATTAGTGATCCATGTATTTATTTGTTGAGCTCATCTCAACCATTGATTAGACATTTGTATCTTCTAATCTTAGCCACTCATTCAAAAACTGGTTAGGATTTTGATGCCTCTCCCTCTCCTTCCTATTTAAAGGAGAGAGCTTCTCATTGTAAGGGGACTGGTGGCTTTGGATTATTGGAATAGAAAATTATTATTGCATCTATCTCCAGTGTTGTGGTGAATGTTTTTGGTGTTCGTTCGTTGGTTCTTCCTTTGCACTGAGTTATTGGAGATCTTGTTTGCCATATCTTTTGTACCACGTTTTTTTGCATCTACAGGTGGAGGCCGATTTGCTTTGAGGAAGAAGTATTGGTAGGGGAAGACTCTCCCTACTTCTTCTTTGGATCTCTTCATTGGTAACAAGGAGTATTACTGTCCCAAGACCTTCTATTCTATGTTATCATTGCATTTTACTTGTATTTCCTCCATACTTGACCTCTCTGATTGAAATCGATTTCCCTTGGATTGACAGGTAGAGGAGGGCACACTTGTGGGCTAGGGCATCAATTTGGCAAGCAAAATCAACAATCTCTCATTTGATCTCTGCGAGAATCTTCCTCAACATCAAAGCATCTCTCTTCATCACTCAGGTATGATCTCAAGGTAAGTTCTATCTCCATGATCTATCCACTTGTCTAAAACATTTCAAACCCTAATTAATCAAAACCCCCATTTTTACATTTTTTCAGATCTACTGAGATCTAGTGGGTTGTTGGGTGTAATATTGAAAACCCACCTCTATAGTATCCAAGGCATCCCGGATCTATAGTTTGGTGAGGATTGGCCAACACTTGACCCCCTTCCCAGGCCAACTTAGCCTCTCCAAGTGAGGTCGAACTCCTTGGGGAAGGTGAGTTACCCTAGATCTAGTTGATGGGTAGTTGAGATCCCACTTGATTCATGATCTACACATCCAATAACCTACCCCTACACTGTCACTTTTCTAATTTCTACCTTGTGGGCCCTATTCCATGTTTTAAGGGATTTAATCCCATTTTTGGACCACTTGGTATCTTTAAACTCAAATCTAGTAAGATCTAGCCATCGGATTGCTTTGAAATTATAGATCCATACTCTCACTTGCCTAAACTACTTGGATCTAAAATTTGGATGCCATTGGACTTGTCTTGCTTGATTTATCCCACTTTTTAGCCTCCTTGGGTAAAGTCGCACCACCTTGGAGAAGTGAGTTGGTCCACTTCTAGGACGTGGGTACT
The DNA here is from genome assembly GCA_027924585.1 of Larix kaempferi. Lineage (NCBI taxonomy): Eukaryota > Viridiplantae > Streptophyta > Pinopsida > Pinales > Pinaceae > Larix > Larix kaempferi. The sequence continues at coordinate 4,746,888 of BSBM01000123.1, forward strand.
TGAGATTTTAGTGGATTTGGAACGGGCATAATTCAAAACCTAGGTCTAGTTGGTCACTTCATCAAATCTTGCCTTGGGGATAGCATTCCTTGTTTTAAGGGATTGTGGTCCACTTAGGTCAAACCTTGAATCTCTAGATCTAGACCTATTCATCCATCAAGACTTTAATTGCCCACTTGTCTTATGCAATAGGAGTCATCAACCACAAGTTAACTTCACTTTGACTCCATTATCCCAATTCCCAAGGCACTGATCTCTCTCCAAGTCAATTTGACTTTTCTAGATTGTTGGATTAACTTGTGGTTTGATCCTTGTTTAGTGGACTAAACCCTTTGATGTCATCATACTTCATGATCAAGCTTGTCACTTGTACTAGTTAGCCCCAATTCAACCCCTAAACTACCCTGCATTGGACACGGTTCCCAAGGCAGTGGATTTTCTCAAATTGAACTAGTACTTTAATCCTGGATCTCATTTCAAATATTATAAGTCACTTTCACATCACAATGAACCAAAGCTATACTCATTGAACCCCTCACTTGTCTTGTGACTTCATCCTAAGGTCTAGGATAAACCATACACCTTACTTCACTCAGAATTAACTTGATTTGGTGTCTTGGTTTTGATCTCTCCTGTCGGGAGTAGATTGGGTCTCCCCCTTTGTTGTCTGGGCTAGATAACATAAAGCGAAGATTGCCTCAACCGGCGTGACAACCATCTATTTGAGGTCGAGGTGATCGTGGTGGCACCTTTTGAGTTGCCCTTCCCTATTACCATCCATTAATGGATACATCCATAGGAGTAACTACAATTTAGGTGATAACATTTTGGCGCCGTTGCCGGGGAAGGCAGTAGCTTGCCCTGGTTCGACATATATTTCCTAAAGCCCTACTCCCGTTCTCTTTGCCTAACATTTTGGGGCCGTTGCCGGGGAAGGCATAGGCTTACTCTGGTTTGACATATATTTCTCAAGCCTTACTCCCGTTCTTCTTGCCTAGCATTTTGGCATTTGAGGGCATAGGCTTACCTTGGATAAATCTAGTAGTCATTACTCACTCTCTCCTGCATATACAACGACACATATCTTGGTAGAAGAGTTTAAGAAAATCTACCTGGCGACTCCCAACCGTGGCTCCGCTGAGGAGCGAGCTCATTTACATCATTATAACACTAGAGTTAAAGCAAACTTGGATCAAGTTGAAGGAACCCCAATTACATATCGTAAAAGAGATCCTAAAGCACAATCATCTAACTTCTTTTGGAAATTGGTTATCGATTCTCCAAACCGAGCTTCAGGATCCCCTTTGTTTAATCTGGTTCCTCCCTCATCTCCTAGTTCAAACTTAAACACAAACTTACCAAATCCAATGGCTGGAACAAACTTTGGAAACCAGAATGTTCCTCCTCCGCAAAATCCTAGGATTTTTGGAAGAAAGGCAAAACCATTTCCTTTAGACTTTTCCCAAATCCAAGGAGCACCCCATGACATGCCTGATAAGTATTTTGAAAAGGTTCCCAGATTTGATGGAGTATCTGCTATATCAATTGAAGACCACATTGATAAAGTATGGGAACAAATGGAAGCATATGGAGCATCTGAGGAAGATGTGTTCATGAGGGGTCTCCTGGCATCTTTAGAAGGAGATGTTAGGAAGTGGTTTGACAGGTTGCCTACCTCATCCATTGATGGGTATGATAACTTTGTCAACAAGCTAAATAGTGAGTGGTCCCGAAAGTTAGATAGGAAATTTCTCCAAGCTAAATAGTGAGTGGTCCCGAAAGTTAGATAGGAAATTTCTCTTACATCAACTTTTTGACATTAAGAAAAGAGAAAATGAAACAGTCCATGAGTTTAACATAAGATTCGACAAGACTGTAGCTGTTATTCTCGAAGAAATTAGACCAAAAGACCAAGCAGTTGTTATTCACTACTTGAATGCTTTTGAGGGATGGGTTGGTTATCAGCTAAAGGATAAAAACCCAAATGACTTGAAGACCGCACAATCAAATGCCAAGATGGCTGAGCAAAATGTAGCATCCATGGGGAAACAAAACTTTTTCGATCAATTTACCCCATCCACTTCCAAATCTGACCCTAGACTTCGAAAACCAAAGGAACTTGCGAGTGTGCCAAAGGAATCAAAGGACACTTTAGAAGTCATGCAATAAATGATGAAGCAATTAACTGTCCTAACAAAGAATGTAACAAGTTTGAATGACCCTGAGAGACATAGAAATCCTTATGGCCCTAAACCTTACTGGAACAATAATAGGAGGCCTGATGGTGATAGGGATAGGCGACGACCTAAGTATCCAGAAAACTCTGAAAAGAAGGAGGTCAATTGGTGTGATGAAAAAGAAGAAGAACCCTCTGACACCATTGACCATGATGACCAACCAAAAAACATCAACTTTATAAATGACTTGTCTTATGATGAAGACTTTGGAAGAATTCTTTTAGAAGAAGAGTCAGTGGAGCAAGAGGAAGACATAGTTGAAGAACCTAGTTCCTCATGTTGTGCCATAGAGCTCCCAAAACCTAAAGAGCAACCAAAGTATCAAATTTATAAACGATGAAGTACTTCCCAACCTTCTTTCCTTGATAAACATAAGAAGACTAATGAAGATAAAAAGGAAGAAGAGGATCTTGCTGTGGATGATTATGATCTAAAAATTGACATGAAGAAAGAGTTAAGCAAGATAATGTGTAATATCCCTGTCACTGAGTTGATGAAGGTGCCTTCTGTTAGATGCCAAGTAGAGGAATTTTTCGATGGTATTGGCCAATAGAAAACTCCTGGAACGGTCCTAGAATCATGTCACATCCAAAAGCTTAGTGGAACACAACCTAGTGAAACAGAGAAGGATCCACCAATAAACATCCATTCAGCAATTTATGAGAGAAAGAGTGGTGGTCCCTTTTACCTTACCTTGCACATTCAAAACATGCTCCTTCACAATTGTATGTTGGATTCTGGAGCAGCAATAAATGTTATGCCTTTACAAGTTATGAAGGAAATGGGACTTGAAGTGACTAGACCTTATGGAAATGTCTGTGGTATAGATTCCCGACAAGTGCCATCTTATGGTTTGATCAAAAACCTTAGAGCTGATCTTTTTGCATGTTCAGACATTTCTACCATGATGGATGTAGTTGTCATTGACTTACCCCCAGCGTATGGAATGCTGTTATCTAGAAAATGGGCGGCTGGTCTAGGTGGATACCTTATGATGGATTTATCATTTATTTGTGTTCCCAACCCTGATGGAGCTTTGATTCGGGTAAATAGAGAACCTTGTTATAATGAGCATGTAGAATCATTTGATGAAGGGTTAAAGAACACATATGGGGATGAGTTTTTGAATAATGCCAAAACTAACCTTGTTGAAGATGAGGATGAGTTATATGAAGTTGATCAAAATATGTGTATGATCATGGAAGATTTTGATTCCTCTTGGGAAGAAGAGCAAGCAGCTGAAATTGCAAGAACAATCAATTTTGAGTTACTTAGAAATGAATTTGCTGAGGAAATAGATGAATTGAGAAGACATGAAAATCAACCTCAAGGTCATGAACAAAACAATGAAATCATTCAAGAACAAATTATTGAAAACCAAGCACTTGAGGAGATTGATGATGGCTTAAGAGATACAGGAAGAGATGAACATTTGCCTAATGATCAAAGTTTGGAACAAATTCCCCATTTGGAAAATTTTCATGAGCAAACAAATGTTGAACAAAATATTGAGAATCCAATACATGAAGATGAATTTGATAATATTAGGAGGGGAGAAAGAATTCCTTTTACTATTAGGGAATGGTTTTCCTTGACCGATCATAATAGAGAAAGAGAAAGACAAGGGATTGCACCTATCTACCCATGGGAAAACAGTCTTGCAATGCCTACTAGGGTTGAAACAAATGAAGAGTCTGAAGCCTCCCATTATTCTGATGTAGAAGATTCTCTGTCTCATTTATCTCTAGAAGATGGTAATTTAATTCAAGTTCATGATAACTCTTTAAGTTGGGAAGAGGATGCCTTAATTAATGATGCACCTGAAGGAGAACATAATCTAAGCAACCTTGCTATTTTTCAAACTCCTTCAAAACATCAAAGCCCCGTTTTATCTGCATATCCTCATGTCCCTAATTTTCTCCTACCATCTGAGTCATCTAGTCATCATATTCAGGATCCTTCTCACATTCCTAGTTCCTCTACATTTCATCCTGAGTCAGTTTCTGCTAGTTTGGAAAACATGATCATTCCTGTTCCTTCAGGGGAAGGTTCTAGTCATAACACTGTCATATCTCATGAGCCACCTCCCTTGGAAGAACATAGAGATTTCTGGACTGTAGGTGAAGTTGTTAAAAGAGTTGTCTCCTCATGAGGAAGAATCAAATGAAGTAGTCCATGAGGCAAGAAGAGAAGTTAGGGAGGTCCTTGTTGGCATAATTGCTATTTCCCTAGATGGTGGTCCACCCAGAGTTGATGCAGTTCCTTCTAGGAGGAGCTCAAGGATTGTCACACCTCAACCGCAAAACCCTGCTGAAATCCATCCCATGCATATTCGTAACATTGGAGTTATTCCAGAGTCTGCCAATAGAAATAGATTTCCTATAGGAAGTCAAGTCATTATTCCCAACCATTTGTTGCATATGAGATCGGGACAAGCTGATGACTTATGGGTTGGACCTTTTACAGTAGAGCAATGCATTGATGGCATGTGCTTTCTAACCACTGGAAGTGGACGACGTATTTTATCTCCTGTCAGTCAGAGGGACTTAAGGGATCACATCCCTAATCCCACATAGTTGGGATCTCTCCGCTTGCATTGCCTGGTAGATTAGAGTAGGTAGGAAACCAAATAAGCCTACTTAGGCAGTAGTTAGTCTTTTGATGTTTAGTTGTTGCTCCCAACACATTTTGACACAATTCCAATGATTGACAAGATACTTTGCTTTGGTCAGTGGCCAAGTTCCAACCTACAACAGTGACAACTTCTAGCATTAACATGTGGTGGGTGGTCCACAACTCCCATCTTCTAACCACCTCAACGAATGTCAAACCTTGGCTTCCAACTTGCATTTTCTTATGATTTACAACTACTAGCTTTAGCACTAGTGGCTGTTCTCCAACTGCTAGCTTCTTCCACCACCTTAGCATCTTATCACATTTTGGCTTCCATATTGCATTTTCTTATAATTTACAGTGTCTCGTTTTAGCACTAATGAGTGGTCCCCAACTCCTAGCCTCTCCCACCACTTGAATGCCTATCACATTTTAGCTTCTAGCTTGCTTTTCTTATAGTTGACAACTTTTAGCTTCAATGTTGGTCGATAGTTCCTAGCTCCCAATGTCATCAACCACTTTAGTATCTATGAAACCTTGGCTTTTAGCCTACTTTTTCTTATAATTTATAGTTTCCAGCTTCAACACTAGTGGGTGGTCCCCAACTCCCAACTTATTCCACATCTCAACACCTAACACATTTTGGTTTCCAACCCACTTCTCATCACTTACAACTCCAACATTTTCTTGTGGAATCCATCTTCCAACTAGTACATGGCCTCTCCACCATAGATATACCATACAACCAATAATTTCGATTACTACATTATCCCCACCATTTGTGACAAGGAACAACACAATCTTTTGTAGATGACATTGAGCCAAACAGCATTCAGGCATGACCCTATAAGGTTATGGAATCCAATGGCCTTGTTGCAATCTTCAATCTTCCATACTTCAAGGTACTAAAGGAGCTCATCTGCAAGACAACTAACAATTTCTAGCACAACTCTTGGCATTTTGCAGACATGTATGCTGTCACATACCCCAATTTTATTAAAATAATGTAATTATTTTTAATATTCCTGAGAACATTATGTTAAATTTAATGCTAAGTAGGAATGGATGACTCAGCAGAGTCTCCAGAAATGGAATGTAAAATCTGAATAATTATTATTAATAAATAAATTATGGAGACAACAGCATGGGAGAGCTGTTAAAAGAGGTTACTGGTCTAACTGGTGGATGGAATTAGGTGGAAGGACAAAAGACAAGTGGCAGCATCCTCAAACACTTCCTGAGTTGCAGGTGGCAACTTCCCTATATTTTGGGGTCATGATTCCCCAAGAAAGTGGAATCTGAGCAGGTGGCTCATTAATGACAGTTAGCCCAACTAAGACCTAGGCAATCTTTTAAATACTACTCAATGAACTGAGCTGGGGGTTCAGCAATTGTTCTAGAGGGAGAATACATTCATGTGAATGCTATTCAGGAGTCCCATTGAGGAAGTGGGAAAACAGTAAGGAAGTGTTTTGAAGCAGGAAGTTGCAGTAACTTGGTTCCAATATAGCTGTTTGGGCTGAGGGAATTATTGGCCGTACTTAGATTCCAGCCAGTTAGACCAGAGCAAGCTCGGGGGTCCTGAGAAGTGCTGTCTGGGCACTCTCCAGGAATTGGTAGGGAGGAACAGCCTCCCATTGCTGTTATTGTCTACCATAGCTACAGGTTCTGCCACTCTTCCTGTTGTTGATTTAATTTATTTTCATATGAGATAGATTAGTACAACTATGTTTTTGACTGTATTCAACTTCAGTAAATCAGTCTCTGTACTTTCTTTAGTATAAATTTCAGAATGCAGATGTTGTAGAAAATTTCTATTCGCATTTAAATGGAGTATTTATCTTATACAGAACCTAGTTGTTACTATTACAGTTAACAATACCATGTTTATGCATATTCTAGAATTTCTGTTATTTGTTAAATAATAGACAGAAATGTTAAACAGTAGATCTTCCAGATTTATAGCTATTAACAATCATAAGAACAAACCTAGATAAATCTTAGTTTTACTTCGAGCTATTTTCCTGTTAGAGTAAGCTACCTGTATATATATATATATTGCACATTTCAGTTAACTTTAGTATCATGTTATTCTTTTGTCGAGTTAACAGATAAACAACACTCATCTTAAGGTATAGTTCTTACTCATAACATGTGGACAGCTGTTGATTAACTGTAGGGGCAACGGTGATAATATTTCATTGTTACCAGCTTTCACATCATATTAAACATTTACACAGTAGTCAAGTACAAACACAAGCAACTGTAGATTATTATTTTTCTTCTATCTAGTTTTAGAACACAGTAGTCATGTCTTTTTAATAGAAATAACAGAAGTATTTTTTTAAAAACAAATCAAACATATTAATACAACAGAGAAACAGTCGACGAACGCAACCATCATTGGCTGTTACAAACCATCCTAATGTACACACAGTAATAATATTTAATCATTTTACATGTCTCTCTTGGAGTTTTCTCAAAACTTACACAGCCGTAGTCATACAATAATTCTACAACAGACTTATGGTATCTTATTACATAGTTCTAGGTTTATATTATTCTACTAACAGTGCTGTTTAACAACAATACAAGAATCGAAAATAAACATTGTTACAATTCATTCCCGGTCGCTATCTGGTTAACAAACTCCATATATAAATAGGTCGAACACAAAATAGAACCCCATTTCGCCAGAACAACCCTATGATTTTAACTATTACAGGCACAGTCGCTAAACATTCCCATGTTCTATTTTAACTTTTCCAATAGAATAAAAACGCAGAGAGATAACTTATGGTTTCATTTTTAAACAGAGTTATCATCCATTGCACGCATTGAAGAATACATCTATCCATACATTCCAAACGCATGCTAATAATTTAACAAAACATAAACACGACCATACCAGGCCCAGTATATTTTAAGTATAAATATCATATGGCGAGGTTAAAAACCCCATGCTCAGCCATTACAAAGTACAACAACCGAAACCCTGGCCTCATAAGTCTTGGCCGTGAATGGCCTTCTATAAACTTAACAGGGTTTCAAACCCCAATTCATTTCAAACAAAACAACTTCATACATATGACTGCACCTACAAACATCAGGTCGATAATGACCTCAACACACAGGAGTTGCCCCTGAGACACAACCCTAACCACTAAAACCAGCAAAGGAAGAGACAGCCGTGGATAACCAGGCTTACCCGGAGGAGCCTGCGTGGGTGACAAAGTCCTGTACACCATCAAGAGCCGCGTGACCTGTTAAATAACAAATGCCGAGGGTTAGTCACCACTTGAATGCAGAGAATAGAATTAGAAAACGTAAATATACTTAATGATTATAAAAAAAAATAAAGACTGTAAACAAAAAGAGAACTGTGATTTATCTTACCGAGACATGGAGGAAGTTAACAGTGGACCATCGGTAGCTACAAGCTGAACAACCAGAGAAGCCCCATCATCTTCATCAGATGGGTGAGCAAAAGAAACTGTCATAACATTCTTGACAGCCGAGACAAGGTAACAGCTCCCAACGAAACCCTCACGCCGGGATTGAACCAGTCAAGAAGCAAACCCAAAACCCAATGGCATCAACCCCCTCATAACCTAAAGGCATTTCCGAAACCCTATCTCATACCCACACCAGCACAGTGACGAACTGCAAATAGCTGGGACATAAACTTATAAAGAACAACGAGACCACGAAGCAATAAAACTACAGCAGACGCTATCACCAGAGCCGAGGAAATACCCTATTGCCGAATGGAACCTCAAGGCCATAACCATCACACTCTGCACATTGTTACAGTGCCTTCATTACAAAACTCAGACAGGGAAGGGTTTCATCCTTAGGACCCGAGCCCGAAGGCAACTACAATAACCTGTAGGGTTTCGATAGCAGCTTATATATCGCCCATCGCATGGAGGAGATTCAACCACGTAGCACACAAATACATCAACGTAATATGGGTCGAGATTGTATAGTTCAAATTGCAATCCAAATCATTATACACCGATTCCAAATCATGTCATATATAAGTCAAACGTATAAGATAACAAATGATATATAATCATTTGGCATATAGTGCATGCCTTGCAATTGAATCGTCGAGAATCCCAAGCACTGGGAATGTATAATCACTACAATGATATAAATAAGAGTTAGTCAACATCACATATGGATTATTCCATAACTTAATAGGGTGGATAATACTTTAACATATTTTAGTTATAAATCTTATCCATGGTAAGGGAAAAACATTAGGACTATAACAAAAATCAAGTTAATGCACACATACAATGAAACCAGGGCATAGGTTAATGTCTTTAGCATATCACTTTACACAAGATGTTGGTCAACTTCAACCCTAGAGTTTTCTCTATGGTCTAGTATGATAAATACAACCATAACACTATATAGAATATAAAGTTTGCCAATGTATGGAATATTAGGATTATTGCACAATCATTATATATATAAATTAATACCAAGCCATAGATTAATGCCATGGGCATATTACATTTCTATGTTCATATAAGTACCAAGGTAGTCAACCTTCAAATGAAAATGCCTCGTTATTTAATACTTGAAATGTTACCAAGTCTTTAAGACAATAAATATATTGCCATTATATACTATCATCAGAATTGCTATCAATACTATTGTTAACAGTAACAATATGAAAAATAAACCTCTATTATTAAGATGTTGAAATAGAGCTTCATCTACAGGTGTACATCGTAAAGATAGTTAAATCAAGGCACCGTCAAGCAACATAAGTTAAACTCTAAGTGGACATTGGACTTCGACGCATAGGATCATATTGAAACAACGCTAGAGGCGTCACCTTCTCAACTCGCATTATCAATGCATGAACAAAACAGTAGTCACCAGTATTAAGTTGACAACAGGTCACATGATGCAAAGACACTGTTACAGCCAAAAATTCTGATATCACAAATGTTTCATTTTAGTTACAACAGTAACATAGCATAATAATCATAAAAAAAACATAATTATAACTGAGACAATGTAAATCTTAGTAACACTTGACGATACTAGCTGAATAAGAAATATCATGACGATCATTAAGTTTTGAAGTATAGGGAGTATTGATGCTCACCAAGTTTAACATACAGTGATCCTTACTTCACTGGCGCACCTGAGAAACAAAAGACGACGTATGCATTAGCTCGTAAGCTAAGTAAGCCAGTCAACTACGACTAGCTCTTCCCTTGCGGTTCAAAACAAAACAATCATTAATTACAATCACCAAAATCAATGTTTTAATAAAACAGAGTCTTTAAACAGTTGATGTTAGTTGTTTAAATTAAAACAATATCAGAAATACTACCTAATTAACATTTATTGTTACGAATAAAAATTTTTAAATTTTTCAGAATTAACGGGTTCTGACATGTGGTATCAGAACTCAGTTTCAGACACTAGGCCTGGATGTGACTCCACTAAACTTCCGCAAACAGCGATCATAAAAGAAGATTTTGTTTTATTTATAAAATACTAACATATATTTCAGTTTAATGTACAGTACAGAAAAATTCTCTTTTCTGAATTTTTCAGACAGATATGGAAAAACTGGGAGAATATGCTGAGGAGGAATCTCCCAATGCTGGGACAAGACAGATGTCAAAAGAACTAGAGGCAGAAGAAGAAATTGCTCACACCACTGAGCTGATGCAGACTATAAGAGGATTAAAGACAGAAATGGAAACGGTTAAGAAGGATAATGAAAGAATTCTAAAGACTCAGGAACAGCTAAATCAGCTATTGATAGAAAAATTTCAAACTGACGGAAGAAGCAAGCCAGCTGACTCAGAAGAAGTTAATCATCCAAGAGGGTCAAAAAGGACAAAACCAACTAAATCTGACAGCAGTTCCTCATCTGAAGAAAGAAAGGGACAACCCAGTTATCACACTAGCAGTGACAGCAGTGAAGCTGAGATGCACAACCGAAGGAAAAAGTACAGGCCTTATGAAGAGATTTCCGGGGAGTTTAAGAAGATAAAGCCCCCAACTTTCAATGGAGAAACTGAAACTGGAGAAGAGGCAGAATCTTGGTTATCCGGGATGAGAAAATATTTTCAGATCTATAACTACTCAAATCAGCTAAAGGCAAGAATGGCCATCTACAACCTCTCGGGAAAGGCGGACATATGGTGGCAAGACCTGAAAAGGGTCAAAGGGATCAAAGAAAGAGAAGTTAATTGGAGTACCTTTAAAAGGTATTTCAAGAAGAAATTCCTGTCCGAGCAGTATTATGAAGAAAGGGCTAAAGAATTTTATGAACTAAAACTCGGATCTATGACGATGAAGGACTTAAACAGTAAATTTTTAAGTCTGTTGCGTTATGTACCGTATTTTGTCGAAGAGAAACCAAAAATACAGCGGTTTCTTAGTTGCCTGCCTTATCATATCAAGGACAGAATTGAATATGACAACCCCAAAACACTGGAAGAAGCTATGCGCAAGGCAAACTTCTGTTACGAACAGAATAAAAAGAAAGAAGGAATAGCCAGTTGGAAAGCCAAAAAGAACAGCAATCTGATCGAGTACAAGAAAAAGGAATTTGTTCCCCATAAAAATTTCAAGAATGGCAAAAACGGGAACCACTTTAATAGTAAAAGTTTCCAAGGAAACAAAAATGGAGCTGTCAGCCATTCAAACAATTACAAAAACAGCAAAGAGACTCCTAATAACCATGGAAACTACATCAAAAATTTTGAGCGAAAAGAACCTGTCAAGTGCTGGGAATGTAATGGGCCACATTATGCTTCAGTCTGCCCAAACAGAAAGAAACCAGTCAGCAATATTCATACTGTTCAAGACGAAATGACAGTTGGAGATTTTGCAGGAACTATGCCCCGAATCAATGCAGCGTTGGAAAACCGCCAGGCTGACTACCAAACTTCCATGGTGGAAGTAGGAGGTATGATTAACAAAACCCCAGTTACTATATTAATAGATCCCGGTGCTAGTCTTAGTTATATTTCACCTCAGCTGGTAGAAAAATGTAATTTGACTGTTGAAAGGTTTGATAATTCTTGGTCTGTACAATTAGCTACTGGGGCTAAGAAGAAAGTAAACTGCTATGTAAAAGAATGCATCTTAAACATGACTGATTTTAGAACTACAGTTAAACTGAACGTTTTACCACTTGGCTCATATGACATACTTATCGGAATGGACTGGTTGGAACAACATAGGGTCGTTTTAAACTGTTTTGACAAAACTTTTAGGTGTATAAACAGTAGTGGACAGCCTGTAACTGTTAGGGGTATTCCTAGGAAAACAGTAGTTAGGCAAATTTCTGCATTACAACTTAAAAGAGCAGTCAGGAAAGGATGCAAGACCTATGCTGTAACTATTACAGACGAGACCGATAAATCTGAAAACAACCAGAAAACAGTAGAGAACATTCCTGTCGTCAATGAATTTATTGACGTTTTTCCTGAGGAAATTCCAGAATTGCCTCCCAAGAGAGAGCTTGACTTTACCATTGAGCTGATACCAGGTGCTGTTCCCAGTTCAAAAGCCCCGTATCGTATGAATATCTTGGAGCTTAACGAGTTGAAAACTCAGTTGAAGGAGTTAATAGATAAGAACTATATCCGACCCAGTGTATCCCCTTGGGGAGCACCAGTGATTTTCGTTAAAAAGAAGGACGGAACTATGCGACTTTGCATAGATTATCGTCAACTAAACAAGATGACGATCAAAAACAGGTATCCGTTACCTCGTATTGATGATCTGTTTGATCAACTACGTGGCGCTACGGTATTCTCTAAGATCGATCTGAGATCGGGTTATCATCAGGTAAGAATTAAAGAAGAAGACATTTTCAAAACAGCCTTTAGAACAAGATACGGACATTACGAATTTGTCGTAATGCCCTTTGGACTTACGAATGCCCCAGCTGTTTTCATGTGCTTAATGAACAACATAATGCACAAGTACTTAGATAAATTTGTTGTTGTATTTATTGACGACATTTTAGTCTATTCTAAGAGCGAGGAGGAGCATAAGGAACACTTACGTATCGTTTTACAAGAACTAAGAGAACAACAACTTTTTGCGAAGTTTAGTAAATGTGACTTCTTCAAAGATGAAATCCAGTACTTAGGACATGTAGTCACTAAGGAAGGGATTTCAGTGGATCCCGAAAAGATTCGGGCGATTAAAGAATGGCCAGTACCTAAAGATGTGACGGACGTTAGATCTTTCATGGGAATTACCGGTTACTACCGGAGGTTTATTGAAGGCTTTTCAAAAATAGCCAATCCAATCACTTCCTTGCAGAAGAAAGGTAAGAAGTTTGATTGGAATGCGAAATGTGAAGAAAGTTTCAAGAAACTTAAGACCTTATTGACAACTGCACCTATTCTTAGAATAGCGGACCCAAATAAAGACTTCATAGTTTGCACCGACGCTTGTAATGATGGTTTAGGCGGAGTGCTGACTCAAGAAGGACACGTCATTGCCTACGAATCTAGGAAGCTGAAAATCCATGAAAAGAATTATGCCACTTATGACCTAGAATTAGCTGCTGTAATTCATGCTTTAAAGATGTGGCGACACCACCTAATAGGCAGAAAATTTACCTTACTAACAGATAATAAAGGTCTGAAATATCTTTTAGACCAGCCAAATCTAAATGCAAGACAAGCCAGATGGCTGGCATTCCTAAGTGAGTACGATTTTGAAATCCAACACATAAAAGGGAAGGAAAATAAGGTGGCTGATGCCTTGAGCAGGAATGCAAAACTGAATTTTATATCAGCTAGCAGCACTTATACCTCTGATTTAAATAAACAGCTGGCTGAAGGGATAAAATTAGATGAAAATTATCAACACTTACAAATTACAGCCAAGGAACAGCCCACAGAAAGTTTGATAAAAGGGTATAGTTTAAACGAAAACGGATTTTTGCTGTTTAAGGACAGGCTGTATATCCCTAATGCACCTACAGTTAAGCTGTTAATTTTAGACGAAATACATAAAACCCCTTACTCCGGGCACCCTGGCTATCAAAAGACTATCACTATGTTGAGAAAAGAATATTTTTGGCCTAACATGAAATCTGAAACTGCTGAATATTTAGCGAAGTGTTTGGACTGCCAACAAGTAAAAACAGAACATCAACATCCAGCTGGATTGCTGCAACCTTTACCTATTCCTAGCTGGAAATGGGAGATAATTAGCCTGGATTTCATTACGGGTTTACCCAAAAACCAACATCAGAATGATTCAATTATGGTAGTGGTAGACAAATTAAGTAAATCAGCACATTTTATTCCTGTTAAAACCACATACAAGGCTGCAAACATAGCAGATATCTTTCTAAAACAGATTTTTCGGTTACACGGTATTCCAAAGGTTATTATATCAGACAGGGATCCTAAATTTACAGGAAATTTTTGGAGATCTTTGTTCAAAGGGTTAAACACCACTTTGAATTTCAGCACCTCTTTCCATCCGCAGACGGACGGACAAACTGAAAGAGTTAATCAAATATTAGAAGATCTGTTAAGGATGTATGTTAAGGACCAACCCGGTAAGTGGGAGGATTATTTACACTTAGCCGAATTTGCATACAATAACAGCTATCAATCTTCAGCTAAGTTTAGTCCTTTTGAGGTTTTGTATGGACGAAAATGCAACACTCCTATCTCTTGGAGTAATCCAGTAGATAGATTAGTGTTAGGACCTGATTTATTGAAAGAAATGGAACAGATTGTGAAACAAGTGCAGGAAAACTTGAAGATTGCCCAGGATCGGCAAAAAAGTCACGCAGATTTGAAAAGAACTCCTAAAGAGTTCCAGGTAGGTGAACATGTGTTCATCAAGGTAAGACCAAAGAAGAGCTCCCTAAGATTAGGAAGTTGTGCAAAATTAGCACCACGATACTGTGGTCCATTTGAAATTTTAGCTAGAATTGGTCAAGTTGCTTATCAGTTAGCATTACCGCCAAATTTAAAAGTACACAATGTTTTTCATATCTCTGTTTTGAAAAAGTATGTTCATGATGCTACTCATGTTATTGATTGGAACATTGTACAGGTAGAACCAGAAGGGGAAGTTCTGGTGGAACCGGATTGTATCCTCGGGAGGAGGGAAATTACTCTACGGAACCGCATAATTGGACAAGTGAAGGTGCAATGGAAGCACCTTAGTCCTGAAGAAGCTACCTGGGAGCTGGAAAGTAAGATGCGGGAAGCATATCCCCATCTATTCCAGCAGGTGGTTGAAGAAGAAGAATAAGTAACATCGAGGACGATGTTACATTTTAAGGGGGTGTGTATGTCACATACCCCAATTTTATTAAAATAATGTAATTATTTTTAATATTCCTGAGAACATTATGTTAAATTTAATGCTAAGTAGGAATGGATGACTCAGCAGAGTCTCCAGAAATGGAATGTAAAATCTGAATAATTATTATTAATAAATAAATTATGGAGACAACAGCATGGGAGAGCTGTTAAAAGAGGTTACTGGTCTAACTGGTGGATGGAATTAGGTGGAAGGACAAAAGACAAGTGGCAGCATCCTCAAACACTTCCTGAGTTGCAGGTGGCAACTTCCCTATATTTTGGGGTCATGATTCCCCAAGAAAGTGGAATCTGAGCAGGTGGCTCATTAATGACAGTTAGCCCAACTAAGACCTAGGCAATCTTTTAAATACTACTCAATGAACTGAGCTGGGGGTTCAGCAATTGTTCTAGAGGGAGAATACATTCATGTGAATGCTATTCAGGAGTCCCATTGAGGAAGTGGGAAAACAGTAAGGAAGTGTTTTGAAGCAGGAAGTTGCAGTAACTTGGTTCCAATATAGCTGTTTGGGCTGAGGGAATTATTGGCCGTACTTAGATTCCAGCCAGTTAGACCAGAGCAAGCTCGGGGGTCCTGAGAAGTGCTGTCTGGGCACTCTCCAGGAATTGGTAGGGAGGAACAGCCTCCCATTGCTGTTATTGTCTACCATAGCTACAGGTTCTGCCACTCTTCCTGTTGTTGATTTAATTTATTTTCATATGAGATAGATTAGTACAACTATGTTTTTGACTGTATTCAACTTCAGTAAATCAGTCTCTGTACTTTCTTTAGTATAAATTTCAGAATGCAGATGTTGTAGAAAATTTCTATTCGCATTTAAATGGAGTATTTATCTTATACAGAACCTAGTTGTTACTATTACAGTTAACAATACCATGTTTATGCATATTCTAGAATTTCTGTTATTTGTTAAATAATAGACAGAAATGTTAAACAGTAGATCTTCCAGATTTATAGCTATTAACAATCATAAGAACAAACCTAGATAAATCTTAGTTTTACTTCGAGCTATTTTCCTGTTAGAGTAAGCTACCTGTATATATATATATATTGCACATTTCAGTTAACTTTAGTATCATGTTATTCTTTTGTCGAGTTAACAGATAAACAACACTCATCTTAAGGTATAGTTCTTACTCATAACATGTGGACAGCTGTTGATTAACTGTAGGGGCAACGGTGATAATATTTCATTGTTACCAGCTTTCACATCATATTAAACATTTACACAGTAGTCAAGTACAAACACAAGCAACTGTAGATTATTATTTTTCTTCTATCTAGTTTTAGAACACAGTAGTCATGTCTTTTTAATAGAAATAACAGAAGTATTTTTTTAAAAACAAATCAAACATATTAATACAACAGAGAAACAGTCGACGAACGCAACCATCATTGGCTGTTACAAACCATCCTAATGTACACACAGTAATAATATTTAATCATTTTACATGTCTCTCTTGGAGTTTTCTCAAAACTTACACAGCCGTAGTCATACAATAATTCTACAACAGACTTATGGTATCTTATTACATAGTTCTAGGTTTATATTATTCTACTAACAGTGCTGTTTAACAACAATACAAGAATCGAAAATAAACATTGTTACAATTCATTCCCGGTCGCTATCTGGTTAACAAACTCCATATATAAATAGGTCGAACACAAAATAGAACCCCATTTCGCCAGAACAACCCTATGATTTTAACTATTACAGGCACAGTCGCTAAACATTCCCATGTTCTATTTTAACTTTTCCAATAGAATAAAAACGCAGAGAGATAACTTATGGTTTCATTTTTAAACAGAGTTATCATCCATTGCACGCATTGAAGAATACATCTATCCATACATTCCAAACGCATGCTAATAATTTAACAAAACATAAACACGACCATACCAGGCCCAGTATATTTTAAGTATAAATATCATATGGCGAGGTTAAAAACCCCATGCTCAGCCATTACAAAGTACAACAACCGAAACCCTGGCCTCATAAGTCTTGGCCGTGAATGGCCTTCTATAAACTTAACAGGGTTTCAAACCCCAATTCATTTCAAACAAAACAACTTCATACATATGACTGCACCTACAAACATCAGGTCGATAATGACCTCAACACACAGGAGTTGCCCCTGAGACACAACCCTAACCACTAAAACCAGCAAAGGAAGAGACAGCCGTGGATAACCAGGCTTACCCGGAGGAGCCTGCGTGGGTGACAAAGTCCTGTACACCATCAAGAGCCGCGTGACCTGTTAAATAACAAATGCCGAGGGTTAGTCACCACTTGAATGCAGAGAATAGAATTAGAAAACGTAAATATACTTAATGATTATAAAAAAAAATAAAGACTGTAAACAAAAAGAGAACTGTGATTTATCTTACCGAGACATGGAGGAAGTTAACAGTGGACCATCGGTAGCTACAAGCTGAACAACCAGAGAAGCCCCATCATCTTCATCAGATGGGTGAGCAAAAGAAACTGTCATAACATTCTTGACAGCCGAGACAAGGTAACAGCTCCCAACGAAACCCTCACGCCGGGATTGAACCAGTCAAGAAGCAAACCCAAAACCCAATGGCATCAACCCCCTCATAACCTAAAGGCATTTCCGAAACCCTATCTCATACCCACACCAGCACAGTGACGAACTGCAAATAGCTGGGACATAAACTTATAAAGAACAACGAGACCACGAAGCAATAAAACTACAGCAGACGCTATCACCAGAGCCGAGGAAATACCCTATTGCCGAATGGAACCTCAAGGCCATAACCATCACACTCTGCACATTGTTACAGTGCCTTCATTACAAAACTCAGACAGGGAAGGGTTTCATCCTTAGGACCCGAGCCCGAAGGCAACTACAATAACCTGTAGGGTTTCGATAGCAGCTTATATATCGCCCATCGCATGGAGGAGATTCAACCACGTAGCACACAAATACATCAACGTAATATGGGTCGAGATTGTATAGTTCAAATTGCAATCCAAATCATTATACACCGATTCCAAATCATGTCATATATAAGTCAAACGTATAAGATAACAAATGATATATAATCATTTGGCATATAGTGCATGCCTTGCAATTGAATCGTCGAGAATCCCAAGCACTGGGAATGTATAATCACTACAATGATATAAATAAGAGTTAGTCAACATCACATATGGATTATTCCATAACTTAATAGGGTGGATAATACTTTAACATATTTTAGTTATAAATCTTATCCATGGTAAGGGAAAAACATTAGGACTATAACAAAAATCAAGTTAATGCACACATACAATGAAACCAGGGCATAGGTTAATGTCTTTAGCATATCACTTTACACAAGATGTTGGTCAACTTCAACCCTAGAGTTTTCTCTATGGTCTAGTATGATAAATACAACCATAACACTATATAGAATATAAAGTTTGCCAATGTATGGAATATTAGGATTATTGCACAATCATTATATATATAAATTAATACCAAGCCATAGATTAATGCCATGGGCATATTACATTTCTATGTTCATATAAGTACCAAGGTAGTCAACCTTCAAATGAAAATGCCTCGTTATTTAATACTTGAAATGTTACCAAGTCTTTAAGACAATAAATATATTGCCATTATATACTATCATCAGAATTGCTATCAATACTATTGTTAACAGTAACAATATGAAAAATAAACCTCTATTATTAAGATGTTGAAATAGAGCTTCATCTACAGGTGTACATCGTAAAGATAGTTAAATCAAGGCACCGTCAAGCAACATAAGTTAAACTCTAAGTGGACATTGGACTTCGACGCATAGGATCATATTGAAACAACGCTAGAGGCGTCACCTTCTCAACTCGCATTATCAATGCATGAACAAAACAGTAGTCACCAGTATTAAGTTGACAACAGGTCACATGATGCAAAGACACTGTTACAGCCAAAAATTCTGATATCACAAATGTTTCATTTTAGTTACAACAGTAACATAGCATAATAATCATAAAAAAAACATAATTATAACTGAGACAATGTAAATCTTAGTAACACTTGACGATACTAGCTGAATAAGAAATATCATGACGATCATTAAGTTTTGAAGTATAGGGAGTATTGATGCTCACCAAGTTTAACATACAGTGATCCTTACTTCACTGGCGCACCTGAGAAACAAAAGACGACGTATGCATTAGCTCGTAAGCTAAGTAAGCCAGTCAACTACGACTAGCTCTTCCCTTGCGGTTCAAAACAAAACAATCATTAATTACAATCACCAAAATCAATGTTTTAATAAAACAGAGTCTTTAAACAGTTGATGTTAGTTGTTTAAATTAAAACAATATCAGAAATACTACCTAATTAACATTTATTGTTACGAATAAAAATTTTTAAATTTTTCAGAATTAACGGGTTCTGACATATGCCCATGTCTTCCCCACCAACATCTATCAGCTTTTCAACCCACCTTAATGATTTTGATTATGAAGGGTTTGATGCCAACTCTTTCCCTATGTTGTACCATAACATCCTAGAGGATGATGGGACCAACTCCATTCACATTATCTGACCCTATGACAAGGTTTCCTTAACTTAATTAGAGATGGATGTGCTTGGATTGTGGCAGTCACACTATAGCACTTCTCCACCCATTCTAGGGTCAACGGTCACACTATAACAATTATGCACCCATGCTAGGGTTGGTTTTCTTCCCACATGTGCACCTATGATGCTTGCATGTAGTCTCCATGAGATAGAGTTGTCAACTAGGCCAATTTTGTGCTATTTCAGCTTTGTTGCAACATCCATGATTCGAAGTACTTAAGAAACTTACTTCAAGGGACTAACATCATTCTCCCCATGGTCATTGATGTCGTTCTTCTCAACATGCCTTGATGGATCGTACCCACAATTGAGCTCATTTTAGCCCCTTTTTCCTCCTGCCTTGTAATCCTCCACTCCAACACCATGGATGAAGACTCAACACTAAGCAACGAAGCTCTGCATGACTATGCATGGAACTTTTCTAATTCCTCACGCTTCAGATACTCCTAGGGTTTTAATAGGTGTGGCTAAGTTGTTAAGAGACTATGTCATTTGTTTTTTATGTAACCACTAATGTATTGTGATAACTTTTGGTATTACACAACCATATCCAAAATTGTGCTACTATTCAACTATTTATGAGGCCCTTTTTGAGATGGGTCAGCAAAATTGAAAAAAGTAATATTGAGAGCTAGGATGCTAAGCATGGAAAGTAAATCAATCTCTTGGTCAGGGTTCCAAAGGATTGGTTTCTCAACTCCGACCTCAGATAGAAAAAAATTCACCACAATTGCAGAGCATTCGCCAAATTGTTATGGGTTGGGATTAGATTGCTTCCAATATGACGCTAAGACCATTAAGCACCCAAATTCTGGTCACCCAACCTCTAAGCTAATATTTGCATCAAAGCCAACTTGGGTATCAGTTAACCCCCAAGTTGTGCCTACACTTTTGGAGGGTACAAGATCCAGCAAGATTCCATCAGGTTGGTTAGATTGTTAGTTGATCCAAGCATGCACATTGATCAAGAGGGCCACATGACATGGATAATCATGTATGTGGGGTTTGTAAAAGAAGCAAGTCCAAATGAGTTTGCTTATTTTCTTTTTTATTCTATTCTTTGTTGCGCATATCTATTATTACCGTTTTCTTTTTGTAACAGGTACAGGTTTAATGTCAAGTCTTCAAGCACGTAATGAGGATGGTGGTCAAGGTTTGGTGGTGAAGAGGTGCTGAGGTAAGAAACACTGCTAAAACTATGGAAAGAGAAATCATGGGACAATGATGAAATAAAGGAAATCTGGGCAGTATTATCTTCAGGAAATCTACATAACAAGTGACCTTATTGTAAGCAAAACTCTCCGTAAAGCAAAAAGTAAAGCGTTGAGAAAGGTTACTTCACCAAATAAATTTGAAGCACCCAGTCCAGAACAAAGTATGATGTCCTAAAGTGCCTTTGACAGTAAGGCAAGCCTCCAGAACCTACATCAACAAATCAAAAGAAATAGTGAGAAGAAAATCCCACATGTGAGGGCGCATGCATCACTAACGAAGAAATGAAGAAGAGAGGTGCATTAGAAAGGATGACGAAGAGCGCATTTATGGAGGATGAAGACAATGGAATAAGAATGACATCCTTCAATAAACTGGGCACATTCATGGAGAGGAGGTTTTTTTGTGTCTCAGTTAAACAGGAAGGGCACATCATGCATTCAAAAGAATCCAATTAAGAAGAGTGTATCCACTTAAGAAGACAATCAATGCATGTGAATGGTCTAGTTATGGAAGGGTACACTTAACTGAGTGGCAGTGAAGGAGGGCGCACTCCACTTGCATGCATGAGCTATCAATTAAGGAAGGTGTACTTCACTAGACAACAGTTACTCTCAGTGAAGGAGGGCACACCCTCTTGCATGCATGAGCTAGATTAGCATGCATGGCGAGGGCGCATTAGTGCATTGGAGACATTGATATTCATAGTGGAAGACAAGGAAGAGGTGAGACATTGATTTGGCAGCACTATTGGCTGCAACGAAACTCTCTTCACTTCTTCATCCACCATTCTCTAACCACCACCCTCATATGCTGACGAGGAGACCATTGGCATCTTGTTCCACGTATGGTGCATACAGTCTCTTGGTAACATGTTATAGATTCAATTATGCTTTATTCTAGTTCGGTGGTTCCACCTTGCTCTTGTTTTGATTTCATGTAATCACTCAGACACAATTTCTTCACCTCTTTTGTGGGTTTTTACGATTAAAAGTCTTAAATTTTTTAATCTCAGCCTTCAAATTCGACATTTAAACTAATCCTCCATCGGGCCTCTTTAACTGTTTTAGGACAGTCAAAAGGGAGATATAGCACATTGTTTTCTCTCGTTTTCTTAGGAAGATTTGCAGATCAGATTGCAGCGTGTGACCTCCACGGACACCCCCCCCTCCCTTGGACTGGGAAAGCACCAATCTGAAATGGAGAGGCACCTAGCTGTGATAGGACTAGGAGGCCTATAATTATTAGGCTCATCTGCTGGTACAGATCCATGTGATAACATTATCCAAATGTGCTAACTCTCCCTTCAAGTAGTACAATCCAAATGGCACCTTCCTCTCTTTGAACAACTCAGTTCCCCCCACCTTGCTCAAGCCCAAGGAATCCAAATGGAAGTATTCACAAGTTGCTCCAAGGTGAGACAACTCAAAGATTCATCAATGATTCCACCATTGTGGAAACTTCCTACCAGAAGAACCCAAGAAATCAAGCCACTAGCCAGGCCCTACAACCACAAGCCATCCCTAACAGACATTACCATAATGACAAACATCACCACAACAACATCTGTAACAACAACCGCAACCGTAACAACAAAAGCAACAAAATGCTAACTCATATGTGACCTTGTGTTCCCACAACATTTCAGGTGAACTTCATCCATGTGCACCCCGACTAGCACAACACCAAGCATCAAGATCCTTCTGGATGATAAACCCATCGACATCGATGACAAACCCATCAAAGAAGAATTTTCCCACATTCCCCTCTCCCTCAACCTAAATATTATTTTTGACATTGTGTCAGACAACACCTCTTAAGGTCCTCCCCTCCGCCTTTCCAATAAACACATACTCCTTTTCCTAGTTCCCCTTTTGCCAACATAGTTTTCACTAATCCCCAAGAAACTATAACACCACTCATTTAGCAACAAAACCAACCAGTGCCACCTTCGTGCATATGCCAAACACCTATGCCACCTCACGTCTACTAGATATTGAACAGATCATTAGGAAGTGCCTTCACCAAACAACTGCAGGCATCCCCACTTTTGTGTAGTTGTCAAACAAATAAAAGAACTATCTCATAGAAATCTCTACCTTTAGCCTTCACCTACTCTCCTCCAATCTCTTTCAAGCCAATCTCTAATAAGCCTAAATACAAAACATCTTTTTTAACCAACATCAACCTTCTTATACTTAGGTCTTAAAACTCCTTTAAGTCTTTTTTAGATTCATGTCTTAAAATTCCTTCAAACCTTTTTATTGGTTTACTTTGATACCACAGAGTATCTTGTGGTTTTATGCATGGTAATGGCTATGTTTTTTCACGTTTTTGGACTTAGGATGCTTATATAGGAATCGTTTGAATTGGTTTTATGTTTTGATAAAAAATTATAAGGATGAGTCCTTCCCCATATTCTTAATGGTTGAGTCAGTCCTACTACCTTTGTTGTTGATGTTGCTACCGTGGAACTTCCAATGTGTACTACAAATGTGATCATGCAGTCCATATGTTGGAATGTTTTGTCTACTCTATTTTTAATATATTATTCCCAACTTGGATAAAGAGGATTATTTATGGAGGCAACTCCTTGAGAGGTAGATTGTTGTCCCTAGCTAGCCCCTCGACCCTACCTCCACCAATCACCTTCTTGGTCGTTAACTGTCTAGATGCTTTTGGTCTTCATCTTTGTCAATCAATAGGTCGATTCGTTGGAGTTAGACTATTTTGGTGCGAGTTTAAACACCATCACCATGCTCGAGGACTCTTGTCCCCCAACAACTTCACGCCATGCATAAAGCTATCTCGAAGCATGTCAATATATGACAATGTTTTCAAAATCGGTCAACTCAGACTCGAACTCGATCGAGTTGACCAAATTGACTGCAACCCGTCTTGACTTTGCCCTTAAACTGGTTTGAGTGACCAGTTTGGTACCAAACTAGCCAAGTCAATGTCTAACTCAATCGGTACCACTCTTTTAAAACCGATGACTTGGACACTAACTCAACCGAGTTGACTGAGTTGACCAACAAAGGTTCCAGACTGGTCATTGAACCGGCTCGACCAACTGGTTTGGTATTGAACCAGCCAAGTCAAACCTTGACTCGGTCGGTTTAACACCAAACCGATCAAATCCACCGAGTCTAACTTAATTTGGTCAGGTTGACTTCCAAGTGACTGGAGTGCACACATGGATGAGAATAGTTTTGTACAAACCGAATCAGTTTTGTACAAGTGACATTCTCTTTATCTTTCATTTTCTATACTTTACTTAAATTTTTAACATCACCATTAATTGTTTCAGGATGTTTGAGAGTGGTTACTGTTGCCGCCGGATACGCACCTGGGGAAAATGTTAGCGTGGCAGAAATATTCAAGCCACTGAGTGCATCCTTGGGGGCAAGCAAAGAGTTGAGATACTGTCACTCAACACTCAACTCCTCCGTAGGCAAACTCCTAGCAAAGCCAAGGGGGTTGGTCCCTATGAAAATAAAACTATGGCCTTTAAGCTAAGTTAAAGAATAGAAATGATTCTAGGAGTTTGAAGACAAATTAATATTGAACCAGAGATTACAAACATAATTTAGATCAACAACATGAAATAGATACATCCATCTAACACATGAAATTACTTAATTGAAAAGTGCGATTGTTGTAGATTGTACCTGTTCCAAATGGAGTCACATAAGTTTGGAGTGTTGTTGTGTCGTGAAAGTGTTGCAATTGTCTCGTTGGTCAGTTTTAATTGATTTATTAAATGCGTGGATTAGGGAGTGGATTTGTTCTTGGTTTAGCCCGAAAGCAGTTTAGTTCTTTGAACTGAGCATTTATCTGCAACAGTATCAAGTGTCCAACAGGGCGAGGCATAACCTGCTTAAAGTAGCCCCCTGACTCTATGATCTGTTCAATGCTACCTCCCGAGTTCTTTGAAACAAACTACTCTCATATTTCCCTATTAATCTAGTCACTTAACTCCCTTTCTGATGTGATCAACTGGTCAGACAAACCGCAGAAATCCAGAGCATACGGGGAGGCTAAGCCTTGGTTCATTTTAACAATTAGATTGAAGTTTTTATTAAGAGGCTAAGAATCTCTTTTCACCTACCGGGGATAAACCCTTTCAGTTTACTTCAGGAATACACAGCCTAAATTAACTTTTAAGTTTCTTAATTGTGAAGTAAAGTACAAGATTGTGAAAAGCAAAACAACATGTGAAAATGAAAGTGTTTTTTAATTACTACACTATGAGTCTCTTTTCCCTTTTGGTACTTCGGGAGAGAACAATGGGTAAGTATTTCTTTTATGATAGTCCAAAAGGAAATAAAAAGAAAGCGGTTAATCTACTTTAACAAGACTAGCAAAAGCAACTAAGCTAAGAATATCAAACACACCAAACCGACACGAACCCCCCAGGGGGATTCTATGGGCATTGGTTAGCCCACCTGCTTTTATTAATTAAAATTACAATCCTTTGAGGTGGATGCCTTTGGTCCTTATGAATCTGAATCCAAAGGCTTACAAGGCTTTATGAAATAAAACAAGAAAGAGGTATGTTGCTCTGGTGGGTCTTGGATGACCCGGATCTTCGATTTTACTGTAGCACCTCCCCTTACCTATTCGTTAAAAGTAAAAAAACAGTCACCTGAAAGCACTCAAATTGCTAGAGAAGACATTTAAAAGCATAAAAAATTTGCTAATCTTAAGTACTGAAAGATGAGGAAAAATAAACACAAGTTCCAATTAGAAAGCTAGATCTATTTTAGAAAATAATGCTTTGAAAAAATCAGATCTAGTTAAGATAAATGCAAACTTATTGAAAAAGCTATTGATATTCTTAAAAAATAAACTATTTGTAGTAAGAATGCATAAAGGTAACCAAAGAAAAAGTTTTAAATAAAGGTGAGGGAGAGAGAGAGGAAGAAAAGTGTTCAAGCCGAATGCCCGGATCTATGGAATCCAACAATGGGAAGCAGAGGGACTATGTCCTTATAGTGCTCGAAAAGCAGTAGAGTCAAACAAGATAAGCTGCACGTTCAAGCTAGGAAACCTTCACAACTAACAATACTTTGCAAAAGGGGATTAAATCCAATATTTCCTACACAAGAGGTTAGGAGAGCATGCAAATAAACAAATTATACGTGCAAATCCTAACTCTCTAAGCATAAAATAATAGCAAATGAAGTCAAACTAGAATAATTTACCCTATGACTTGATACCAAATTTCATCAAGGCCAGATCAATCACCACAAGATGCAAAATTAAAACAATAACAGAGTTACCTCATACACCACTTGACAATGATCATCCACACACAATTGCGACACACCATGGACCTCCAAAGCCTTTATATTCATTAAACAAAAATATTACAAGCAAACTTAGGGCTTGAGCATAGGTTCCACCCTCTGACCATGAGAAAAGGAGAGCCATACCCATGCTTAAATAGAGCAAGAGAGAGGGGGGGGGCATTAGAAAAGAGAGCACGCAACTCTAGAGTCAAGGAGAGATTTGAGCCATGATTCAAGGCTTAATTTGGGCATTGATTATATGATATGGAAGCCACCTCACAAGAGGGGCACCTTCCTTGCCTTGGGAGCTCCAACCTCCAACTACAATACGCCACACAAGCAAAGTCGGCCACATGATGGAGGGCACAATCCCCCAAGGAGATTCACTCATTGTTTCTTGATCTATTTGCCAATCACCTGAATCTTGATTGATTCGGTCTCCGATATTGAATGATAAAATAAATGGGTCTTCAGTGGGACCAAATTCCTCAAAATTAGGAATTTGATTTTCTCTCAAATCTTTATTTTTGAATTATTTAATTCTCTTTTAATATTTTCGAGATTTTTTATTTAAGTGAAAAATAATCACTTAAAACTTAGGAAAAGTGGGTCTTGGGAATTTGTGGGTTAGAAAACGAGCACCCCCATGGAAAATACCCCTCTAGACCACACTTTTATGATATTTTTGGATTTTTTAATTAAACCATTAAAATTGACCTGTTTTATGGGAAATTTTCATTTTCTTGGAACTGAAAAAAAAAAATTCTAAGGGACCTAGTGCATGTTCATATTGACTCAATTTGATGTCTAGCATGCTCATAAACATTGACACATGAACTTTAATAACTTCCTAAGGCCTAACCACCAAGATGACCATTCCATCTTTGGCGGAGCGATTGAAAAACTCATCGATTATACATCGCTTATTCAACATTACATAATTGACAAGGGAAAAAACACCATGGAATGATCTAATTGATGTCTAAGTCCTAGGAAGCCAAGCTCTTTACAAAAGACCTTCATGCTAACACATTTTTACAATATCCCCAAGGGGTATGAACATGCAATTATTTAAAAAAAAGGGGGCCAAAACTTGGCCTGATGGACCTGTTATCACCCAAGATGTAGTTACCCCTATGGATAGATCCAGTCATGGATGGCAATAGGGAAGGGCAACTCAAAAGGTGCAACCACGATCACCTCGACCTCCAATATATGGTTGTCACGCCAGTCGAGGCAACCTTCACTTTATGTTATCTAGCCCAGACAACAAAGGGGGAGACCCGATCTACTCCCGACAGGAGAGATCAAAACCAAGACACCAAATCAGGGTATTTCTAGTTGAAGTTAGGTGTATGGTTTATCCTAGACCTAAGGATGAAGTCACAAGCCAAGTGAGGGGTTTAATAGGTATAGCTTTGTTTCATAGTTGAAGTGAAAGTGACTTATAATGTTTAAAGTGAGATCTAGGGCTAGTGTACTAGGTCAATGTCAAAAGATCCACTGCCTTGGGAACCGTGTCCAATGCAGGGTTGTTTAGGGGTCAGATTGGGGCTAACTAGTACATGAGACAATCTTGACCATGTTCCATGATGTCTTCGAAGGTATAGTTCACCATGCAAAAGTCAAACCACAAGTCAATCCAACAATCTAGAAGAGTGGGTTGTCTTGGGGATAAACCAGTGCCTTGGGAATTGGGAAGTGGAGTCAAAGTAGGGTTGACTTTATGGTTTAGGACTCCTACAACATGAGATAAGTGGACAGTATAGGCCTTGATGGTTAAATATGTCTAGATCTAGGTTTGACCCAAGTGGACCACAATCCCTTAAAACAAGGAATGCAGTCCCCAAGGCAAGATTTGACAGAGTGACAGTCTAGACCTAGGTTTTGAATTATTCTGATTCCGGATCTGCAAAAATCTCAAGTACCCAGTTCCTTGAAGTGAGTGAACTCACTTCTCCAAGGTGGTGCGACTTTCCCTAAGGAGGCTTCAATTTGGGTTCAGGTGGGTCGAATCATGTCGGATGGCATCCAAACTTTAGATCCGGGTAGATCAGTCAAGTAGGGGTATGGATCTATAATTTCGTGGCAATCCACCGGTTAGATCTTTGTAGATCTGAGTTTAAGTATTCCAAGTGGTCCAAAATGGGGATTAAATCCCTTAAAATGTGGAATGGGACCCACAAGGTGAATTTCAAGAAAGGGACAACCTGGGTGTATGTTATTTGATGTGTAGATGTCAAATCAAGTGAAATCTCAAACACCCATCAACTAGATCTAGGTCAACTTGCTCAAATGGTGAAGTGCGCCTTCCTTGGGAGAAGCTAAGTTGGCTTGGGAGAGGGGTCAAATGGAAGCCAATCCACACCAAACTATAGATCCGGGATGCCGTGGATGCTATAGAGGTGGGTTTTCAATATCATGCCCAACAACCCACTAGATCTAAGTAGATCTGACAAAATGTAAAATGGGGGTTTTGAAGTATTTAGGGTTTTAACAATTTATGAATTATGTCAATGGATTGGATAAAGGAAAGAGAAACAAACCTGTGGATCTTACCTGGATAACCTTGTAGATGCCTTGATGATGATGATCTATGCAAACCCGATCAATTTGGAAGCTTTGAGATAGTCTCTATGCAAATCGATTTTGTCCAAGAAGCCAATGCGCCCTCTCTCCTGCACAACAAACGTCAACAATATCAGATTTGATGCATCAAGAGATAAGACTAATGCCACAAAAGAAGTAACAGAAAGATAGCATAGATCACAATGATACTAATGATAACCCCCTGATACAAGCGAATGCCAAGAAAGTCGATTTGAAGAAGCCTTGCAAAATCGCCCTTGTTGAAGTCGCCCTCCTGTAGACAAACAATGATTTCCAAAAAAAGATAGATCTTACCACAATTTCCAAATGCTAGGTTGCAATAGACTTTCCAATCACCATCTAAGAACACCAGATGCAAAGGAGACCACAAGAATTTCCACAAGAATATTTTTCTATACCAATAATCCAAGAGCCAAAGACCCTTTACAATGAGAGGCTCTCTCCTTTAAATAGGAAGGAGAGGCACCAAAACCCTAACCACTTTTTGAATGAGTGGCTAAGATTAAAAGATACAAATGTCTAATCAATGGTTGAGATGAGCTCAACAATATAATACATGGATCACACATAAAATATAACATAAGTGGACAAAGTCGCCCTAGGAGAGGGGAGTCCCACCAAATCATGATGACAAAATATCATAAGAGGCTCATGGTGGGTCCAAGGGGTAATTTTATCCCTCCTTGGTCAATCCCCATGGCACAATAACCAATAAATAATCATGAATGTACCAAATCGTGCCTCCAAGGTGAAGTCGTGGTCCTCAAAAGACCTCAAAAATCCACAGAAAGTGCCATAAGTGATGGATGCGGGCCCCGATGAAGCTGAAACTGCAGGAGGAGGTGTGGGAGGTCCCGATCTATCATCACTGATCATCCCATGCCATAACTTTGCCTCAGTAGCCCAAATCGATTTCCTCAATAGCCATTTCTACCAATCCTGAAATGCCTCGGGAAGCGTGAAACTGCCTAAACAGCCTCCTGGAGTGATGGCGCTGTCAAGGTGAGGGCACCAATGTGTCCGGGAGGGGGGTAATATGGTAAAAACAAGTGGCTGGACCACCCCCTCCATCATCAGCGCCCTAGGTCAACCGGATAAAAGTCATCTCTGCTCCGACAGGGCCTCCAACAGACCAAAACTGCACTAGGACAGCCTACTGAGGCTAAATCATCACTGTAAGTGCCCGGAACTGAAAACAAACTGTCCCATTGGACTCAGAAGGTCCAAATCCATCCAAGATGTGTACTCATACACCATATGAATCTCTGCATGATCAAAATAAATATCCAATGTACCGGAACAAGGCCAATAATAATGATCTGTAAATGACCAAACACTGCTGTATCCCAAGAATCATCATCATAACCCTGTAGCTGCTGCATAGAATCATCCTGTATGTGTACATAGACCATATATCATCTATCCATATCATCATAAGGTCCAACATCTCATGTCTCATGGTCCTCCATGGTCAAACTAGGTCTAACCAAGACCAAATACAACTCAGACTATCATCCATGGCTGCTGCAAGGTGTCAAGGTTAATACATGCTTTACAATTTATTCAAATAGCTACTATAACACAGAGTAATCATGACTGGCGATCTAAATCCAAATATATAGTGTCGTTAGTTATTATTATTACTCAGACTAGACTTTCAGGACCATACTCACTTCATAGTTGTGATCAATTTGCTAGTGAAGGGTGAAGGCTGAAATAAATGGCTAGGCTAAGGGATGACTTGACTGACTTGACTTTGTGACACTTTGGCAAGGGAAAGGGAATACACACCATAGTATATACTGAATGAGCAATAACACAGGGAATGGCGGTGTCTCACAAATGGATGAGTTGTTTAAAGAGGGTTTATTCACCTTCACAGATGCGCACAATCCATAATACAAACAAGGCCAGCAATTGTTTAGATATAACATTTAAGTTCCATTGCTTTTTGGGCCTGAGGTTTCCATAGCCTTGATCTATGTGTGTTTACAAACACATTGCATAGATTTACATTTATTTTTAGGCTTTCTGCTGCAGGTGTGTTTTTAAGGCACTTGTTTACCTGAGCACTTCTAGGTGTGTCATGGACAACTTGTTTACCTAGGTATTTATTTTTCCAAAAGATATAACATTTTATTTTTCATGGCCCTTTTCATTTGGCATTTCTTTCATATACAAGATATAGCATTTGATTTTTCCAGATTTTGTATTGATGGCAGCACTAAAAGTTTCAGGTTTAGCCAACACAACTTTAGTGACTAGGGGGAATTCTCAAGGAACTCCAACTCACCATAGGTAAGTTTTGTCACCAACTCAGAGCCGAGACACAATAAACAGGGAAGCTCATCCAATACAGAGGCTACAGTGGGGAAAGGTCCTCCATGTCACTAGTCAAGTAGCAAATCAGGGTAATAATCTAAAAGGTAGGCCACGGATGGATGAAGACAATGAAATGATGGAGCCAACACTAGCAAGCCATAGTATGGTGTAATGATCACCTCTATTCTCCCTAAGGAGGGTATGTACCAATGAGTATGAATAGTGAACTTCTAAGTCTGAGTAGGGACAATATAATATAAATAATAGGTCAACCAGGTCCATGTATCTATATGATCGCCAGATCATGACACTAAGTGCTAAGACATGCTATAAGAATAAGTATAAAAGCAATCTAACCATAATACCATGATATACCTGCTGAGTCATATACCTGAAAGCTCATCAACATGTACCATCATCTGTCCTCTGAGACTGCTGCTGTAACTCTGGGCACTACTGTCTGCTCTGTACCAATGGCATAATGGCTATATCGGGCATCTCTCTGAGTGTCCTGAAACTCAGTCATGGCATGGGGAATATAACTGCTGTCCACAATCTGATAGTGATCCAATATAAATGCTCATCTCGGCATCTCAAATGCAAGGGAACTGGCTGAATAGTGTACTGGAATGAAAAAAATAATGTATGGTAGCCCGGCTACTATATATGTGATAACATCTGGCTCCGGCTGGGACAAGTGCTCTGCTGAAATGAGCGCTTGAGAACCTCAGAATCTCTGGTCCTCGAACTCTGCTACTCGAATCCACGATCCAGCACTCTACCATTTATTTCCAGCTTTTATTCTTGCAACCTATTTTCTGCATTCACAAACATCTAAACAAAATACCTCATGCCGCATGTGTGGGAAAAATACAAAATCAACTGAAATAAAATCTACTCTATGTCAGAAATATAAATGCATAAAGTATAAATGCAGAAAGTAAATTAAAGTACTAACATAATTTGCAAAATTTGAAATTTATTGTGCAGGAAAAGAAAAAGTGACAGGTACTCAGTTAAACTAGGAGCTTACAAAGGAGCTTAGAGACTAAGAAGGTGCCAGACTCAATGGCTGAAAAGACTAACTACTGCCTAAGTAGGCTTATTTGGTTTCCTACCTACCCTAATCTAACCAGTCATCACAAATGTTAGGTAAAATCATAAATCCAGTGCAACCATTCATCAAATAAGTTAATAATTCTTCTTTGATTTTTGCTTAAAGAACGAGTCAAGACTAGATTAAGGATTAATGAAATAGATAGCACAACTTTCCTGACTTGTTCAAAAATTGAGAAAGGAGTTGAATGGTGCAAAATGAAATTATGCAAAGGGAAAGACTGATTACTGCAAACATCCTCCATCCAAGAATTGATAGGGTCATAAAAATTGTGCAAGTTATTATTCAAAATATATGGAGGAAAAAGATGTGATAACAAATTTAACTCCCCTTGTTTCAAAATGCTTTCCTCATCTACCTGACCAGGATATTCAATTCTGAGAGCTCTAGGAATGATGCATAAACCAAGTAGGGATAAATTGTGGAATAAAATTAAGATTGAGATTAGCCCCACTTGTTGTTTAAGGATGGAAAATCGATGAAATTGATCTTCATATACCCCTTCCAGCCACCAAGAAGATTTAAGAATGTTATTTGTTAAAGATAACTGAAAGGGAAAAGAAAACTCTGTATCTCCATTTATGCGACAATACCTAGACTCTGGTTTGAAAATTTCAACATTCAAAGATTTACCAGACCACAAATTCAAAGTAGACTTAGAAAAATTAGATGGGGGGGCGGATTGAAAATTGATTGACCCAATTTTTTTAGAAAAAGGACAGAACTTATTGCGAGCACCCCACCCCAACAATTGAAAAAGACAATCCCTAATAAAAATTGAATTGGAAAAATTATAACCATTGGATGAGTTAAGTGAAGGATTATTTCCGAGCTTCCCATAAACATTAAGATATTGATTTGAGGATTTGATTAAGGAAAACTCTTGATTAGTTTGATTCATCAACCCATCATCATGAGACTTCTCTTCAATTGATTCATCACTAAATTCATATGACGATAATTTATCAGGAATAGCATTGACCAATTGATTAACAACCATTTGAACATTTTCATAAAATTGATCTCTAAAAACAGGATGATCATTGGCTTCTAAAGAAACTTGGTTGTTGTCCCTACTTTCTTCTTCAGTGTCATGGTAAGAAAAATCATCAATTACACAAGCATTATGAAAAGGGATCTCAAAAATATTTTCAAAAGATTCACTAATGGAAGACTCAACCATGGATGCTTCTTGATGGAAATCATTGGAATCATCCTCTTCATCTGAAACTTCTTCAGATAATGATGATAAAATTCTCATAAGTTCCCCTCTTATGTCAATATTAAGGCAATAATCCTGAGGGGTTGAAATTTGCTCAGTGTCATACATTACCTCATCATGGGACTCAATTGGTTCAGGAGAAGAGGAATTACTTTGATAAGAACAATCGTTAGTTAACTCATTATCGTAATATTCATCATCTTCATCAAGTTGATTTTCATCAATACATTCATCGTCTGATTACCCTTCCATAGATTCACCAATTGTTTCTTTCCATTGACTTACTAGCAACTGTTGGAACATGTCATACCCGGTGATGGATCCCGGTGCTAGATAATCAAACCATATCCGAGCATTTCCCTCTAGAGATGAACCCAAGGCCCTCATTAGAACATCCTCCTCGGTTGTTCCCAAACTATCCATATAATACCAAAGATCATACAAATGATTTATAATTGAAACACCATCGCTTCCATTGAAACGAGGTAATCTTTGATTAAAATTGTTTGGCATAGGATGAGGTGCCCCATAAATTTTAGAGAAGTCAAAGGCTTTTAAACGACCGAAAGTTCTAGGTCGCTCAGAAGCAGCCATGGATAATAATTTTATTTTTTATTTTTTATATTTTTATATTTATTTTTAAATTTAAGAACTTGAAAACAAAATGATACACCCCATGGGTTCTAGATAACGATAAGATCTGTTTATAGGGATGTAAATGAGTTCGCTCCTCAGCGGAGTCACGATTGGGAGTCGCCAGGTAAATTTAACTCTTCTACCAAGATACGTGTCGTTTGTATACGCGGGAAGGACTAGGGCAAGCTATTGCCTCCCCGGCAACGGCGCCAAAATGTTATCACCCAAGATGTAGTTACCCCTATGGATAGATCCAGTCATGGATGGCAATAGGGAAGGGCAACTCAAAAGGTGCAACCACGATCACCTCGACCTCCAATATATGGTTGTCACGCCAGTCGAGGCAACCTTCACTTTATGTTATCTAGCCCAGACAACAAAGGGGGAGACCCGATCTACTCCCGACAGGAGAGATCAAAACCAAGACACCAAATCAGGGTATTTCTAGTTGAAGTTAGGTGTATGGTTTATCCTAGACCTAAGGATGAAGTCACAAGCCAAGTGAGGGGTTTAATAGGTATAGCTTTGTTTCATAGTTGAAGTGAAAGTGACTTATAATGTTTAAAGTGAGATCTAGGGCTAGTGTACTAGGTCAATGTCAAAAGATCCACTGCCTTGGGAACCGTGTCCAATGCAGGGTTGTTTAGGGGTCAGATTGGGGCTAACTAGTACATGAGACAATCTTGACCATGTTCCATGATGTCTTCGAAGGTATAGTTCACCATGCAAAAGTCAAACCACAAGTCAATCCAACAATCTAGAAGAGTGGGTTGTCTTGGGGATAAACCAGTGCCTTGGGAATTGGGAAGTGGAGTCAAAGTAGGGTTGACTTTATGGTTTAGGACTCCTACAACATGAGATAAGTGGACAGTATAGGCCTTGATGGTTAAATATGTCTAGATCTAGGTTTGACCCAAGTGGACCACAATCCCTTAAAACAAGGAATGCAGTCCCCAAGGCAAGATTTGACAGAGTGACAGTCTAGACCTAGGTTTTGAATTATTCTGATTCCGGATCTGCAAAAATCTCAAGTACCCAGTTCCTTGAAGTGAGTGAACTCACTTCTCCAAGGTGGTGCGACTTTCCCTAAGGAGGCTTCAATTTGGGTTCAGGTGGGTCGAATCATGTCGGATGGCATCCAAACTTTAGATCCGGGTAGATCAGTCAAGTAGGGGTATGGATCTATAATTTCGTGGCAATCCACCGGTTAGATCTTTGTAGATCTGAGTTTAAGTATTCCAAGTGGTCCAAAATGGGGATTAAATCCCTTAAAATGTGGAATGGGACCCACAAGGTGAATTTCAAGAAAGGGACAACCTGGGTGTATGTTATTTGATGTGTAGATGTCAAATCAAGTGAAATCTCAAACACCCATCAACTAGATCTAGGTCAACTTGCTCAAATGGTGAAGTGCGCCTTCCTTGGGAGAAGCTAAGTTGGCTTGGGAGAGGGGTCAAATGGAAGCCAATCCACACCAAACTATAGATCCGGGATGCCGTGGATGCTATAGAGGTGGGTTTTCAATATCATGCCCAACAACCCACTAGATCTAAGTAGATCTGACAAAATGTAAAATGGGGGTTTTGAAGTATTTAGGGTTTTAACAATTTATGAATTATGTCAATGGATTGGATAAAGGAAAGAGAAACAAACCTGTGGATCTTACCTGGATAACCTTGTAGATGCCTTGATGATGATGATCTATGCAAACCCGATCAATTTGGAAGCTTTGAGATAGTCTCTATGCAAATCGATTTTGTCCAAGAAGCCAATGCGCCCTCTCTCCTGCACAACAAACGTCAACAATATCAGATTTGATGCATCAAGAGATAAGACTAATGCCACAAAAGAAGTAACAGAAAGATAGCATAGATCACAATGATACTAATGATAACCCCCTGATACAAGCGAATGCCAAGAAAGTCGATTTGAAGAAGCCTTGCAAAATCGCCCTTGTTGAAGTCGCCCTCCTGTAGACAAACAATGATTTCCAAAAAAAGATAGATCTTACCACAATTTCCAAATGCTAGGTTGCAATAGACTTTCCAATCACCATCTAAGAACACCAGATGCAAAGGAGACCACAAGAATTTCCACAAGAATATTTTTCTATACCAATAATCCAAGAGCCAAAGACCCTTTACAATGAGAGGCTCTCTCCTTTAAATAGGAAGGAGAGGCACCAAAACCCTAACCACTTTTTGAATGAGTGGCTAAGATTAAAAGATACAAATGTCTAATCAATGGTTGAGATGAGCTCAACAATATAATACATGGATCACACATAAAATATAACATAAGTGGACAAAGTCGCCCTAGGAGAGGGGAGTCCCACCAAATCATGATGACAAAATATCATAAGAGGCTCATGGTGGGTCCAAGGGGTAATTTTATCCCTCCTTGGTCAATCCCCATGGCACAATAACCAATAAATAATCATGAATGTACCAAATCGTGCCTCCAAGGTGAAGTCGTGGTCCTCAAAAGACCTCAAAAATCCACAGAAAGTGCCATAAGTGATGGATGCGGGCCCCGATGAAGCTGAAACTGCAGGAGGAGGTGTGGGAGGTCCCGATCTATCATCACTGATCATCCCATGCCATAACTTTGCCTCAGTAGCCCAAATCGATTTCCTCAATAGCCATTTCTACCAATCCTGAAATGCCTCGGGAAGCGTGAAACTGCCTAAACAGCCTCCTGGAGTGATGGCGCTGTCAAGGTGAGGGCACCAATGTGTCCGGGAGGGGGGTAATATGGTAAAAACAAGTGGCTGGACCACCCCCTCCATCATCAGCGCCCTAGGTCAACCGGATAAAAGTCATCTCTGCTCCGACAGGGCCTCCAACAGACCAAAACTGCACTAGGACAGCCTACTGAGGCTAAATCATCACTGTAAGTGCCCGGAACTGAAAACAAACTGTCCCATTGGACTCAGAAGGTCCAAATCCATCCAAGATGTGTACTCATACACCATATGAATCTCTGCATGATCAAAATAAATATCCAATGTACCAGAACAAGGCCAATAATAATGATCTGTAAATGACCAAACACTGCTGTATCCCAAGAATCATCATCATAACCCTGTAGCTGCTGCATAGAATCATCCTGTATGTGTACATAGACCATATATCATCTATCCATATCATCATAAGGTCCAACATCTCATGTCTCATGGTCCTCCATGGTCAAACTAGGTCTAACCAAGACCAAATACAACTCAGACTATCATCCATGGCTGCTGCAAGGTGTCAAGGTTAATACATGCTTTACAATTTATTCAAATAGCTACTATAACACAGAGTAATCATGACTGGCGATCTAAATCCAAATATATAGTGTCGTTAGTTATTATTATTACTCAGACTAGACTTTCAGGACCATACTCACTTCATAGTTGTGATCAATTTGCTAGTGAAGGGTGAAGGCTGAAATAAATGGCTAGGCTAAGGGATGACTTGACTGACTTGACTTTGTGACACTTTGGCAAGGGAAAGGGAATACACACCATAGTATATACTGAATGAGCAATAACACAGGGAATGGCGGTGTCTCACAAATGGATGAGTTGTTTAAAGAGGGTTTATTCACCTTCACAGATGCGCACAATCCATAATACAAACAAGGCCAGCAATTGTTTAGATATAACATTTAAGTTCCATTGCTTTTTGGGCCTGAGGTTTCCATAGCCTTGATCTATGTGTGTTTACAAACACATTGCATAGATTTACATTTATTTTTAGGCTTTCTGCTGCAGGTGTGTTTTTAAGGCACTTGTTTACCTGAGCACTTCTAGGTGTGTCATGGACAACTTGTTTACCTAGGTATTTATTTTTCCAAAAGATATAACATTTTATTTTTCATGGCCCTTTTCATTTGGCATTTCTTTCATATACAAGATATAGCATTTGATTTTTCCAGATTTTGTATTGATGGCAGCACTAAAAGTTTCAGGTTTAGCCAACACAACTTTAGTGACTAGGGGGAATTCTCAAGGAACTCCAACTCACCATAGGTAAGTTTTGTCACCAACTCAGAGCCGAGACACAATAAACAGGGAAGCTCATCCAATACAGAGGCTACAGTGGGGAAAGGTCCTCCATGTCACTAGTCAAGTAGCAAATCAGGGTAATAATCTAAAAGGTAGGCCACGGATGGATGAAGACAATGAAATGATGGAGCCAACACTAGCAAGCCATAGTATGGTGTAATGATCACCTCTATTCTCCCTAAGGAGGGTATGTACCAATGAGTATGAATAGTGAACTTCTAAGTCTGAGTAGGGACAATATAATATAAATAATAGGTCAACCAGGTCCATGTATCTATATGATCGCCAGATCATGACACTAAGTGCTAAGACATGCTATAAGAATAAGTATAAAAGCAATCTAACCATAATACCATGATATACCTGCTGAGTCATATACCTGAAAGCTCATCAACATGTACCATCATCTGTCCTCTGAGACTGCTGCTGTAACTCTGGGCACTACTGTCTGCTCTGTACCAATGGCATAATGGCTATATCGGGCATCTCTCTGAGTGTCCTGAAACTCAGTCATGGCATGGGGAATATAACTGCTGTCCACAATCTGATAGTGATCCAATATAAATGCTCATCTCGGCATCTCAAATGCAAGGGAACTGGCTGAATAGTGTACTGGAATGAGAAAAATAATGTATGGTAGCCCGGCTACTATATATGTGATAACATCTGGCTCCGGCTGGGACAAGTGCTCTGCTGAAATGAGCGCTTGAGAACCTCAGAATCTCTGGTCCTCGAACTCTGCTACTCGAATCCACGATCCAGCACTCTACCATTTATTTCCAGCTTTTATTCTTGCAACCTATTTTCTGCATTCACAAACATCTAAACAAAATACCTCATGCCGCATGTGTGGGAAAAATACAAAATCAACTGAAATAAAATCTACTCTATGTCAGAAATATAAATGCATAAAGTATAAATGCAGAAAGTAAATTAAAGTACTAACATAATTTGCAAAATTTGAAATTTATTGTGCAGGAAAAGAAAAAGTGACAGGTACTCAGTTAAACTAGGAGCTTACAAAGGAGCTTAGAGACTAAGAAGGTGCCAGACTCAATGGCTGAAAAGACTAACTACTGCCTAAGTAGGCTTATTTGGTTTCCTACCTACCCTAATCTAACCAGTCATCACAAATGTTAGGTAAAATCATAAATCCAGTGCAACCATTCATCAAATAAGTTAATAATTCTTCTTTGATTTTTGCTTAAAGAACGAGTCAAGACTAGATTAAGGATTAATGAAATAGATAGCACAACTTTCCTGACTTGTTCAAAAATTGAGAAAGGAGTTGAATGGTGCAAAATGAAATTATGCAAAGGGAAAGACTGATTACTGCAAACATCCTCCATCCAAGAATTGATAGGGTCATAAAAATTGTGCAAGTTATTATTCAAAATATATGGAGGAAAAAGATGTGATAACAAATTTAACTCCCCTTGTTTCAAAATGCTTTCCTCATCTACCTGACCAGGATATTCAATTCTGAGAGCTCTAGGAATGATGCATAAACCAAGTAGGGATAAATTGTGGAATAAAATTAAGATTGAGATTAGCCCCACTTGTTGTTTAAGGATGGAAAATCGATGAAATTGATCTTCATATACCCCTTCCAGCCACCAAGAAGATTTAAGAATGTTATTTGTTAAAGATAACTGAAAGGGAAAAGAAAACTCTGTATCTCCATTTATGCGACAATACCTAGACTCTGGTTTGAAAATTTCAACATTCAAAGATTTACCAGACCACAAATTCAAAGTAGACTTAGAAAAATTAGATGGGGGGGCGGATTGAAAATTGATTGACCCAATTTTTTTAGAAAAAGGACAGAACTTATTGCGAGCACCCCACCCCAACAATTGAAAAAGACAATCCCTAATAAAAATTGAATTGGAAAAATTATAACCATTGGATGAGTTAAGTGAAGGATTATTTCCGAGCTTCCCATAAACATTAAGATATTGATTTGAGGATTTGATTAAGGAAAACTCTTGATTAGTTTGATTCATCAACCCATCATCATGAGACTTCTCTTCAATTGATTCATCACTAAATTCATATGACGATAATTTATCAGGAATAGCATTGACCAATTGATTAACAACCATTTGAACATTTTCATAAAATTGATCTCTAAAAACAGGATGATCATTGGCTTCTAAAGAAACTTGGTTGTTGTCCCTACTTTCTTCTTCAGTGTCATGGTAAGAAAAATCATCAATTACACAAGCATTATGAAAAGGGATCTCAAAAATATTTTCAAAAGATTCACTAATGGAAGACTCAACCATGGATGCTTCTTGATGGAAATCATTGGAATCATCCTCTTCATCTGAAACTTCTTCAGATAATGATGATAAAATTCTCATAAGTTCCCCTCTTATGTCAATATTAAGGCAATAATCCTGAGGGGTTGAAATTTGCTCAGTGTCATACATTACCTCATCATGGGACTCAATTGGTTCAGGAGAAGAGGAATTACTTTGATAAGAACAATCGTTAGTTAACTCATTATCGTAATATTCATCATCTTCATCAAGTTGATTTTCATCAATACATTCATCGTCTGATTGCCCTTCCATAGATTCACCAATTGTTTCTTTCCATTGACTTACTAGCAACTGTTGGAACATGTCATACCCGGTGATGGATCCCGGTGCTAGATAATCAAACCATATCCGAGCATTTCCCTCTAGAGATGAACCCAAGGCCCTCATTAGAACATCCTCCTCGGTTGTTCCCAAACTATCCATATAATACCAAAGATCATACAAATGATTTATAATTGAAACACCATCGCTTCCATTGAAACGAGGTAATCTTTGATTAAAATTGTTTGGCATAGGATGAGGTGCCCCATAAATTTTAGAGAAGTCAAAGGCTTTTAAACGACCGAAAGTTCTAGGTCGCTCAGAAGCAGCCATGGATAATAATTTTATTTTTTATTTTTTATATTTTTATATTTATTTTTAAATTTAAGAACTTGAAAACAAAATGATACACCCCATGGGTTCTAGATAACGATAAGATCTGTTTATAGGGATGTAAATGAGTTCGCTCCTCAGCGGAGTCACGATTGGGAGTCGCCAGGTAAATTTAACTCTTCTACCAAGATACGTGTCGTTTGTATACG
This sequence comes from Larix kaempferi, assembly GCA_027924585.1. Taxonomy (NCBI): domain Eukaryota; kingdom Viridiplantae; phylum Streptophyta; class Pinopsida; order Pinales; family Pinaceae; genus Larix; species Larix kaempferi. The sequence goes on from BSBM01000123.1 coordinate 4,788,286, forward strand.
CGGGAAGGACTAGGGCAAGCTATTGCCTCCCCGGCAACGGCGCCAAAATGTTATCACCCAAGATGTAGTTACCCCTATGGATAGATCCAGTCATGGATGGCAATAGGGAAGGGCAACTCAAAAGGTGCAACCACGATCACCTCGACCTCCAATATATGGTTGTCACGCCAGTCGAGGCAACCTTCACTTTATGTTATCTAGCCCAGACAACAAAGGGGGAGACCCGATCTACTCCCGACAGGAGAGATCAAAACCAAGACACCAAATCAGGGTATTTCTAGTTGAAGTTAGGTGTATGGTTTATCCTAGACCTAAGGATGAAGTCACAAGCCAAGTGAGGGGTTTAATAGGTATAGCTTTGTTTCATAGTTGAAGTGAAAGTGACTTATAATGTTTAAAGTGAGATCTAGGGCTAGTGTACTAGGTCAATGTCAAAAGATCCACTGCCTTGGGAACCGTGTCCAATGCAGGGTTGTTTAGGGGTCAGATTGGGGCTAACTAGTACATGAGACAATCTTGACCATGTTCCATGATGTCTTCGAAGGTATAGTTCACCATGCAAAAGTCAAACCACAAGTCAATCCAACAATCTAGAAGAGTGGGTTGTCTTGGGGATAAACCAGTGCCTTGGGAATTGGGAAGTGGAGTCAAAGTAGGGTTGACTTTATGGTTTAGGACTCCTACAACATGAGATAAGTGGACAGTATAGGCCTTGATGGTTAAATATGTCTAGATCTAGGTTTGACCCAAGTGGACCACAATCCCTTAAAACAAGGAATGCAGTCCCCAAGGCAAGATTTGACAGAGTGACAGTCTAGACCTAGGTTTTGAATTATTCTGATTCCGGATCTGCAAAAATCTCAAGTACCCAGTTCCTTGAAGTGAGTGAACTCACTTCTCCAAGGTGGTGCGACTTTCCCTAAGGAGGCTTCAATTTGGGTTCAGGTGGGTCGAATCATGTCGGATGGCATCCAAACTTTAGATCCGGGTAGATCAGTCAAGTAGGGGTATGGATCTATAATTTCGTGGCAATCCACCGGTTAGATCTTTGTAGATCTGAGTTTAAGTATTCCAAGTGGTCCAAAATGGGGATTAAATCCCTTAAAATGTGGAATGGGACCCACAAGGTGAATTTCAAGAAAGGGACAACCTGGGTGTATGTTATTTGATGTGTAGATGTCAAATCAAGTGAAATCTCAAACACCCATCAACTAGATCTAGGTCAACTTGCTCAAATGGTGAAGTGCGCCTTCCTTGGGAGAAGCTAAGTTGGCTTGGGAGAGGGGTCAAATGGAAGCCAATCCACACCAAACTATAGATCCGGGATGCCGTGGATGCTATAGAGGTGGGTTTTCAATATCATGCCCAACAACCCACTAGATCTAAGTAGATCTGACAAAATGTAAAATGGGGGTTTTGAAGTATTTAGGGTTTTAACAATTTATGAATTATGTCAATGGATTGGATAAAGGAAAGAGAAACAAACCTGTGGATCTTACCTGGATAACCTTGTAGATGCCTTGATGATGATGATCTATGCAAACCCGATCAATTTGGAAGCTTTGAGATAGTCTCTATGCAAATCGATTTTGTCCAAGAAGCCAATGCGCCCTCTCTCCTGCACAACAAACGTCAACAATATCAGATTTGATGCATCAAGAGATAAGACTAATGCCACAAAAGAAGTAACAGAAAGATAGCATAGATCACAATGATACTAATGATAACCCCCTGATACAAGCGAATGCCAAGAAAGTCGATTTGAAGAAGCCTTGCAAAATCGCCCTTGTTGAAGTCGCCCTCCTGTAGACAAACAATGATTTCCAAAAAAAGATAGATCTTACCACAATTTCCAAATGCTAGGTTGCAATAGACTTTCCAATCACCATCTAAGAACACCAGATGCAAAGGAGACCACAAGAATTTCCACAAGAATATTTTTCTATACCAATAATCCAAGAGCCAAAGACCCTTTACAATGAGAGGCTCTCTCCTTTAAATAGGAAGGAGAGGCACCAAAACCCTAACCACTTTTTGAATGAGTGGCTAAGATTAAAAGATACAAATGTCTAATCAATGGTTGAGATGAGCTCAACAATATAATACATGGATCACACATAAAATATAACATAAGTGGACAAAGTCGCCCTAGGAGAGGGGAGTCCCACCAAATCATGATGACAAAATATCATAAGAGGCTCATGGTGGGTCCAAGGGGTAATTTTATCCCTCCTTGGTCAATCCCCATGGCACAATAACCAATAAATAATCATGAATGTACCAAATCGTGCCTCCAAGGTGAAGTCGTGGTCCTCAAAAGACCTCAAAAATCCACAGAAAGTGCCATAAGTGATGGATGCGGGCCCCGATGAAGCTGAAACTGCAGGAGGAGGTGTGGGAGGTCCCGATCTATCATCACTGATCATCCCATGCCATAACTTTGCCTCAGTAGCCCAAATCGATTTCCTCAATAGCCATTTCTACCAATCCTGAAATGCCTCGGGAAGCGTGAAACTGCCTAAACAGCCTCCTGGAGTGATGGCGCTGTCAAGGTGAGGGCACCAATGTGTCCGGGAGGGGGGTAATATGGTAAAAACAAGTGGCTGGACCACCCCCTCCATCATCAGCGCCCTAGGTCAACCGGATAAAAGTCATCTCTGCTCCGACAGGGCCTCCAACAGACCAAAACTGCACTAGGACAGCCTACTGAGGCTAAATCATCACTGTAAGTGCCCGGAACTGAAAACAAACTGTCCCATTGGACTCAGAAGGTCCAAATCCATCCAAGATGTGTACTCATACACCATATGAATCTCTGCATGATCAAAATAAATATCCAATGTACCGGAACAAGGCCAATAATAATGATCTGTAAATGACCAAACACTGCTGTATCCCAAGAATCATCATCATAACCCTGTAGCTGCTGCATAGAATCATCCTGTATGTGTACATAGACCATATATCATCTATCCATATCATCATAAGGTCCAACATCTCATGTCTCATGGTCCTCCATGGTCAAACTAGGTCTAACCAAGACCAAATACAACTCAGACTATCATCCATGGCTGCTGCAAGGTGTCAAGGTTAATACATGCTTTACAATTTATTCAAATAGCTACTATAACACAGAGTAATCATGACTGGCGATCTAAATCCAAATATATAGTGTCGTTAGTTATTATTATTACTCAGACTAGACTTTCAGGACCATACTCACTTCATAGTTGTGATCAATTTGCTAGTGAAGGGTGAAGGCTGAAATAAATGGCTAGGCTAAGGGATGACTTGACTGACTTGACTTTGTGACACTTTGGCAAGGGAAAGGGAATACACACCATAGTATATACTGAATGAGCAATAACACAGGGAATGGCGGTGTCTCACAAATGGATGAGTTGTTTAAAGAGGGTTTATTCACCTTCACAGATGCGCACAATCCATAATACAAACAAGGCCAGCAATTGTTTAGATATAACATTTAAGTTCCATTGCTTTTTGGGCCTGAGGTTTCCATAGCCTTGATCTATGTGTGTTTACAAACACATTGCATAGATTTACATTTATTTTTAGGCTTTCTGCTGCAGGTGTGTTTTTAAGGCACTTGTTTACCTGAGCACTTCTAGGTGTGTCATGGACAACTTGTTTACCTAGGTATTTATTTTTCCAAAAGATATAACATTTTATTTTTCATGGCCCTTTTCATTTGGCATTTCTTTCATATACAAGATATAGCATTTGATTTTTCCAGATTTTGTATTGATGGCAGCACTAAAAGTTTCAGGTTTAGCCAACACAACTTTAGTGACTAGGGGGAATTCTCAAGGAACTCCAACTCACCATAGGTAAGTTTTGTCACCAACTCAGAGCCGAGACACAATAAACAGGGAAGCTCATCCAATACAGAGGCTACAGTGGGGAAAGGTCCTCCATGTCACTAGTCAAGTAGCAAATCAGGGTAATAATCTAAAAGGTAGGCCACGGATGGATGAAGACAATGAAATGATGGAGCCAACACTAGCAAGCCATAGTATGGTGTAATGATCACCTCTATTCTCCCTAAGGAGGGTATGTACCAATGAGTATGAATAGTGAACTTCTAAGTCTGAGTAGGGACAATATAATATAAATAATAGGTCAACCAGGTCCATGTATCTATATGATCGCCAGATCATGACACTAAGTGCTAAGACATGCTATAAGAATAAGTATAAAAGCAATCTAACCATAATACCATGATATACCTGCTGAGTCATATACCTGAAAGCTCATCAACCTGTACCATCATCTGTCCTCTGAGACTGCTGCTGTAACTCTGGGCACTACTGTCTGCTCTGTACCAATGGCATAATGGCTATATCGGGCATCTCTCTGAGTGTCCTGAAACTCAGTCATGGCATGGGGAATATAACTGCTGTCCACAATCTGATAGTGATCCAATATAAATGCTCATCTCGGCATCTCAAATGCAAGGGAACTGGCTGAATAGTGTACTGGAATGAGAAAAATAATGTATGGTAGCCCGGCTACTATATATGTGATAACAGGACCTCGGAACACTGATAAAGAACAATTGGATTGTTCAAGTCTTCAACGGTTCACTCGGAATCCACTAAGTGCAATTTTAATGGATAACATTTGGCTCCAACTGCGAGACGTGCTCTCGATTTAGTCTTCAGGTAAGGAGAGCATACGAGAAAACCAAAATCTTCAGTCTCCATAATCTGTAAAAACATCTCAACTTGACAGGAAAACCTTCAGCAACACAAGTTTTATAAAGAAGCCAAGAATCACAAATTGCATTTATTCACAAATAAAATTAACTAAGGAAAAAGGCTATTATTCCTAAGTACTAGAAAGAAATGCGTAAAGCAAATGCTCACTTTGAGGATCTTATTTTCCTACTCTAAGCATGATATAAAGCAAAATGCTAAGTGTAGTCAGAAATCCAATGTAACCATCTAAGCGTTTCATCAATATTAAATATTTTTGCCTTGTCTTTGGTTACCAGCGAAAGCAAGGACACGTTTATTAGAAAGTGCAAACCTGCATGAACATTCTGGATGGGAGGGCTGAATGGGAGATCATAGGCATGTAATAGATCTTTGAAGTGCTTCCCCAAATGGTAAGTCCTCCTGCAGGCTTCTTTTATCCATGATTGGATAGGACTGAGAAAAAACTATGAATGATGAGGCAGACCAACTACATCATCATATTGATCTGAAGGGCTTCTCTGATGATAGCTCTTTGTGAAAGCATAAGCCCCAAACTACTCCAAATCATAAGGAACCTCTGTATGTGAAAATGATAGCTGAGGTTGCTCTTTAATTAACGGTATCCGATCTGACTCTTTGCCGCATTCTTCTTCAGGTCTTCATTGCTAATACTCATGCATTGCTTTGACTGATCATATGAAAAAATTTCATGCTCCTCTTTTATATAAAAAAATTCCCAAGGTCTCAAAGTCCATGCTTCCCTCTCTGAACACCTCATAAATGGGTTTTTCAATAAAACCATCAAGAGACTCTGACTCAAACTTCATTTCTTCAGATATGTCATATATGGGATTTTCAATCATGCCTTCAAAGGATTCTAGCTCATCATTTTCTTCTTTAGACATGGTATAGATGGGGTTCTACATAAATGTCAAGTTATCATCATCAACATCTATGTCAGTCATGAGGGATTCCTTGTCACTTATATCATGCTCCATGCTATATCTGTCCTCTTCATGCTCATATTCTTCCTCTTCAGAAAAAAGGTCATAAGGAAGTAGGCCTTCCAAACTATCATCATTATATACATTACAAACCTCCTCATGGATTTCAATATGGGCTTTTGTAATGGTTTCTTTTGGAGGCAGATCAGGACTACAAATGTGCCCATCATCAATGAAATAGTCCTAGAAAAACTCCCATTCATCAACATTCTCTGTTGCGGTGATGGTGACATGAGGAGGGTCTTTAGTGATATCTTCAATGAATGGTTCCTCATGCTCCTCTTCAATGGGATCAACATGAATCTCTGAAAATGGAATGTAATACATCATGTTGACATTGGGTAGTGTTACCGGGCAAACTAGCAATGCTAGTTCCCGATAAGCAAATATAAGAACTGTGACCCAATGTCACCTCGATCACAATTTGAACTTCTTCGGAGTGTCGGAAACTCCAAGGAGAAGTACCCTTAAAGACCCTGTAGAACACTAGTGCAACCAAAAGGACTATATTCTCTATGCAAATATTAGTTAGACCAGTGCCTAAATGGAGTCAATATGAGAATAAAGATTTAAAACTTAGTATGAGTGGTTGCAAGATAAGGTATACGTATGATTCGAAAGAAATAATCAATTGTGTTATTAAGTCATCAAGACCACCTATCCAAGTGTCAATCCACTTATACCAAATAGATCATAAGCATGTATTATAGCAATGTGTAGCCAATGACAACACTTCAAGAGATCATAACCATCCACCAATGAAATATAAGAGCTTATGTGCAAAGATCATTCACCAATAATTATCATGCAAATATGTATCATTAGCAAAGCGTAAACAATTCAAATGTCTATTGCGAAAGCAATGTTAAATATCAATCAATAGACACCATTCATCAATAATCAACATTAACCAATAGAACGACCAAAGGTGTTTCAATTCATAATATAACTTTCAAATCTATAACATGATAGTTGTTGCATAACACTTAATGTGGAAATATATTTGTATTCAACTACCTTTACCACTTTAAACCCTTATTATTTCATGACTGTAAAAAAGGGGCAGATTTATAATACGTACCAGCAACCACCTTCAGTTTACCAAAATAGTGAAACAGACTTAGGTGTGCAACTTTTAGAGTAGGAATTTAATCATGAAATAACAAAAAAGACTAAAAACTAGCAACTAAAACATGTGAATTCTGTGTTAACCTTTTTAATGAACTAACCCTGTCTTTTACTATGGGTGACTGCAGAGATTAGGGTAGCAAAAAGGAGGCACACAGGGTCTGCAATATTGCAAACCTATGTTAAGGTGGGAGAAGGGTTCGGATGGGGAAAGAGCAGGCCCGAAGATGGAGAGGGAAAGTTGGAAAGGGAAGGAGGAAGGAGCAAGGAAGAGATGGAGGGGAGGAGGTGGCCGCGGGTAGAGGAATACAAAGGGATAGGGAAGGAAGGAAGCGAGGGGAGAAGGGAGGATGGATGGAATGAAAAGGAGAAAGGGAAAGGTGATGAGGAAGAAGGGAGAAAAGGGGAGGAGAAGAAAGGGAGAAGAAGGTAAGATGGGAAGGAGACAGGGTTGCGGGTGGAAGGAAAAAAAGGCAGCAGCAGGCCCGAGAGTTGAAGGAAAAGAGCAGCAAAGGAGAGGAGGTAGAGACCGAGGGTGTAAAAAGAAAAAGGGAAGGGAGGCGAGGTTGGAAAGAAGGAGTCTCGCGAAGGAAGAAAAGGAGGTTGTGTGGTGGTCGTTAGGGAAAAGGTTTTTTGCAACTAGGTTTTTAGCAGAAATTAGGGCTTCCTTTTTAGGCTTTTGACAATTAAAAAAAAATCCTAAACATAAAAACCAAAAAATTCCAAGCTAAAAATAATATGTACAAAATTACAAACTCAGAAAAAATAGGATTAAAGAGAGAAGAGCAACCTAGGGTTTTTAGAGAAATCTACCCTAACCCTAGGGCATCATAGAGGATGGCCCTCCTCTTGAGATGGTACTTGCCAAGTTTGGCAAACTAGGGTTTTCTCCAACAACTACACAAGTTGGTTGAAGAAGCCCTAATTAAGACAAACCTTGGAGACCTAAAGCTCAAGCTTGATAATGCTAAGGTAACTAAAGGCTAAAAATGACTTAGCTAGGACAAAATGTAGCATTAATGGATACCATTCAACCTTAGACAAGCACACATCCAACATTTAACAAAGAAATATCAAGAGAAGAGACTTAGATACCTCCGTGTGCATGTGATAATCAAACAACTCCTAGAATCACCTTAGCAAAGAGCAAAAGCAAAGATACTTCAAAGATTTGTACCAAACTAGCAAGTACATCCATCCTCAAGAGGTGTGCATCACATCCATGAGCCCAAGTAGGGTAAAAATCAGAAATAAAAGTTTTATCCCATAAGTTGTTGTGTTAAAATGAAGTGAGGAAAAGTTTATTTATACCTTTTCACACTCATTTTACAAAAATAAATAAAATCCAAGCTGACATGCCTTTTTAAATGTCAATTTGAAATTATAAAATGTCAACTTGAAATTAAAACAACAATAATATAAAATAATCAAAATTGTGGGTAATTTGGGGTATTTTCCCAAGTCTTTACCCACATATGACTAAATGACTAAAAATGAGCAAATCAACCTACTCTGAAGGCCAGACTGCGGAGGGGGGGGGCGTCATGCCCCATCTAACCCCAACAATAGTGAGAATCCCTCAACGCCCCCTCTAAACAAGCATAACAATCTAGCCTCAAGGATGACATCATCATCAAAGGAGGATCCCAGAGAGAGGGTGTTGATGAACTGGAGGGCTAGGAGGGTGTGTAAAGTGATCTGGAGGATAGATAGGTGCCTCAGTGCTGAAACATCTGCTGCTGGAATGATGAATCAAGGTTGGGGTCATGTGACCCAGTGATCCACCCCTGGAAGCCCCAGACACCAACCTCAGGGCTTCAAGCCCTTTCATGAGATAGTTAGCAATGCCACTATGCCATAGTACTTCCAAGGGAGAAACCAGGGGGTCAAGCCATAACCCCTAGTCAGAAAAGGCTGGCTAAAGTTTAAACACCCCTCTTGGTCGGAAAAAATGACCCCCTCTCCGTGGGGCATCTCTGCAAATGCACTGGTACTAGTACCACGTAACAGGTAGCTCAGGCTCTTATGTAACATTTTATGTGCAGGTTTGGGTGGTAACAAGTCTCAAAATTTAGCTAACAATGACATCCAGCATTGCATTAAAATATTTCAATATCATAATGAATTTTCTTATGAACTTTACTTTCAACGGATCGAACTTTTAGTACTTGTGCATTCAAAATTTTCATCCCCGACAAAAGGTTCTAGATTTTAGAATAAAACGACTGAGCTAAAAGGCATGTCATAACATCACTAAATCCACATGGATGGAACCACATTTTTCCAAGTATCTTATACACCATACAACTAATAACTTGGTTTCTCCGAGGACTTTTAACAAACAGACATGAAACAACAGAAATTCAGTTTCTACTACTTTTCTCCCAAGGCCTAACATTTTTGTCCTGTAAAAATAAGTGGGGACAAAATGTAACACCCTTTGAAAATGTACTTGTACACCCCAAAAGAAAAGCCCATGAGGGAATAAATTTCTTAGTTGTCATTAAGATATGAAATGAAATATGCAGCAGTTTCAGACTTTACTTGCCACTTTAAAGTAAGCATGTAACTAATGAATCATTACGCTGTTCAAGAAAAGTACAATTCAATTGAAAACAGTTGTATAATTGAAAATAAATAAATAATATATCTAAAATTGACATGAGAGAGAAGGTTTGAAGACATGGAAAGTGGTATATCCATCCTTCTACCATGCCGAGGAAGCTAAACAGCTGAAATATAGATAAACAAGTGATAAAAATAGATGCATGTTATCATATATGGTGTCATGGTTACACATTAGTAGGAGCATTCCTTAGTCCATGAGAAAAGACTAATTATATTGATAATTAATTATTAAACACACTGATGATGCAAATATCTATCCACACATGATCAACCCATAACAAATGCATTCCCTTTTATAAGCAAGTACACAACATCTTGATCTGACTAAGCTTCTTTCTTTTCTACATAACTATCATGAACATTTCTCTCATTTTTCTAAAATCAACATAAAGTAGTACAAACCTGGAAAAGAAGACAGATTCCTGCCATTGGTGTTGAGAAAGCAGCGTATGTGAAGACAGAGACCCTGCACATTATTGTAAATTTGGCTAATTAATCATTGCTTCTGGCTACCAGTGCATCAAATCTCTATCTCCTCCTGCACTGACCAGTTTGAAGCTTGGATAAAGCATGGATAAATACAAAAGATAGGGCTTTCAAAATAGCAATTTAAATCTCTTATTTTTGGTCATGTATACCACACAATGATGTGATTATCCTAGTCAGGCATGTTCATAGCTTAACGAATTGTCCAATTCAAGGGTCCCTGAATGTGTTGGTATCGAGTTCTGCACTTAAAAAACTTCAATGCAAGATCATATGAACTGTGGGTGCAAATCGGAATCAGCAAAAGATTCTGGTCAGGGAATTAGTGCAGTATCATGTTTTTATATATATATATATTTATATGGGAAAAGAATTGGAAAAGAGATTTCAGACTTGAAAGTTCATGCTGTATACATCATTCAGAAAGTTAGACACTGATTCTGATTTCATATTCATAATTCATACTATACTGTAAACAAAATTGAATTTATATTCATGAATTAGAATCACGGAATCATACATAAACAAAAATTTGAATTTCAAATTCAAATTCTAGTTTCTACTGTCTATTACATAAATAATAAACTACTGAACTATAAACATTGAACAGAATTCCATATTCATACATAGACAAGATTTGCAATTTCTGATTTCAGAACTGAATCAGAAAATTCAAAATTCATATTTTCTACAAATGCCTAAATTAGACATGTGATATGCTGAGTTGTAGGAAACATTACCCCCCACTATACTAGGCCTGAAAACAAATGGCAACGCAGGTATGGGTATGAAACATGTACCATACACGTCTGAAATGTTTCCAGGCCGTACCACTGTATGGAAACACATTTTATGAAATGAAAGCATGTTTCAATCACATTTTGGCCTGTACGGGGATGTTTCAGCACACTAGTTGACTATTTGCATGCTTTTGTTTACTATTTAGAGCCCCTGTTACGACCCAGTTTGCACTAGGATGATCACGAAGACTGAAGATGAAGATGATCAACTGAAGACTGGCAGTGCCAAGGCCTTGCCAAGCGCTCTTCTTCTTCTATCTTCTTCTTCTTCATCTTCTGCATCTCTTTTGCCCATAATCAAAAGATGATGACTGCAAAGTAACATGACACCTATATTATATGTGAAAAAGGTCTAGCCTGTTGGAATATATTAATTATATTCCTTGGAAGGTAATAATGTCTTTGTATTATGTCGGAAGTTATCCACAACCTTATGTAAAAGAGTAATACATTATATCCTATATTCATTATGATAAAGTATACTCTTGATATCCATCATTATATAAAGAGATGTTATTATGGAGGATTAGATTATCCCACATGCAATATGTGAGAGTAATTCCTCCACATCTCTTGGTATATAATAGGGTCAAGGGAGTCACATCATATCAACAGTGACATAGTGAAAAACATGATGGTATAGTGGTATACGCTCATAGATAGTATCAACACATTGTATTGTGATCACAAGCCCTGCTATATTGTATTGGGGTTATTTGTAGTTGCTCTCTTGTAAGATTGAAGGAGATTTCTGAAGATAATAGAAGACAACCTTCCCGTGGACGTAGCCCAATTGGGTGAACCACGCATATCTGGTGTATTATTTTCCTTGTTCTCTTTCTATTCTTATTTATGTTGATATGTTATTAATTGCTAAGATAGGTAAGCTAGTTTAGTTAGATCTATAGTTCTAACATAGCCCAACTATGACAGTTATAGTAAAAGGTGCTATGGAAAGTTTTTTAACTGAGATAAATATAGATCCTAGTGATCTACATTGTCGAATCTTTTTCACTCAATCATGCCTCCAAAGCCATGAGCATCCTTACTGCATCTATCATAGGCTAGTGTTCTTAGTCCCTAGTCTTTGTCTCATGCATTACTTGTGTCACCATGTTTTTTATATTTTAGTGGTTAGTATAGGTCCCTTAGGGATCAAATATGTAATGGTCAAAGGGGTTGTCAATCACCTTAATGTATATCATACATGCTTTAGACCCCGTTTTTGAGCCTAATGCACCCCTTAGAGACAATAACCCCTCAAATTTGGATTCTCTAGACAAATTTGAGTAATTTTAGGAGTTAGGTGTAAGGGAATATTCCCTTTTCTGTAATGCGCCCTCATTGAGCTCCAAGCTTGTGATGAGGTGTTTCATGTGACTGGTTTTGGTCTCAATCAACTCCTTTTGTCCCCTTCTTGCCTCTAGAGGTGGTGCATGAGGGTTTAGACTCTAGAGAGCTCTAGTTAACTGTAGAGGTGTCCTTTTGATCTCTAGTTGATTGCCGAGATGTCCATTTGTGCTCTAGTTCTATCTTCCTATACTAGCATTCATCCTGTTTCCCTTGTGTATGGTCTTTTCTTCTACTCTGAATGGTAACCAATAGGCTTATTCTGTTGTTTCTATCTTATGCATGCTCATGTCATCTTGAACTATAAACTTCAATCCATTGACATGACTTGAGACTCTTTGGTTCTTGTCTTAATCATGTCCTGCACGGATGGAAATTCAACAGAATTTCTCCATATACCCTTGCATGCTCCGTTCTCTATCTCAAATTCTACATTTGTCAGAAATGAAACTACTTGTAGTGAACAATAGGAAGTTCTCTCTCAACTTGGATACCATATAAACTACTCTCTCGCACTTCACAAATCCCACTAAATGGTTGCATGTTGTTTCAATTTCATGATGAAAACTGCACCTTGTTCAATGCCTCAATCTTCTCATACTTGAAGTGCCTTTCCATCTCACTAATCCAATCAATCAATGCTTTTTCCTTCAAACATCAATCATCGTTGTGTTGCCGCCTCTTACGCACTTGGGGTTAACGCAGTAGAAATCTTCAAGATGCTAGATGTGTCCTTGGGGGCAAGTATGAGTCAAGTACTGTCACTTGATCTTGACTCCTCCGTTTAGGCTTAACTCCTAACGAAGCCAAGGGGGGTAGACCCTATTAATGTTACTAAGGCTTTAGATACTTAGTTCTTCTAGATGAGAGATGTGACTTAGGAGTTTTTGTTGTTAGAACATTTGACCAAGACTATTGCAAAATAAAGATAATTACGCAGCACATACGAATATAAGTATCACGACAAGATATTGTTTAAAAGTAAATAACCAAAATCAGAGACCAGTGCCGTGGAGTCAAATTAAATGTTGTTGTGAAAGTAAATGTTTTGTAATTGTGTTCTTGGTCAATTTTAGGAATTATTAGGATGAGTTGATTAGAAGGGAAAATGGAAGCTCTCGATATACCGTGAGGTACAAGGAGTAATGTCCGGAAATTGGACAAAGGCGGCTCCTCACAAAGATGTGTGGGCTGGAGCGGAGTCTCCAGGGCATGTTCAACACTACACCAACAAGGATGTAGTCTAACGGTGCCCGAAGGTCGCTCTCCAGTGGTTCCCGCTTCTCTTGAGAAATTTCCCCACGCCTTTACTCAATGTTCGAGTGCCGGATTTTCACTATCTTGAGGGTTCTTAATTTTATTAATGTGAGTAATTATTAAGTGTTTGAGAATTAATGAGTTGTTGCACTCTTTTCTGGTTTCCCCGAGACCAGTGTCCACAGGGGAAAGAGCATACTTCGAGAAACAACAGAATGTTCGTTCAAATTTCTAGTGCTTGCAGTATATGAAATTAAATCAATAACTTACATAAAACAAATAAACCTGCCAAATCTATGTGTCACTTTCTAATCAACCTCCACTAATCGACGATGCCTTTGGGTGGAGGTGAGAGCATACTTCGTGGCAATGAGATTGGCTCTATTTAATGAAAAGAATACAAAAATTAACTATCTAATCAAAGTATACACCCTGCACAAAATGTTAGAAAAATTCACGCCACAAAAGGGAACACGTGAATCCCCCCAGGGGGGATGGGATGTGGACGTTGTGTATCCCACTTGCTCTCGTTTAATATTTTTACAATGCTCGCTAAAAGAAGTGCCTCTTAGTCCTTTTGAATTAGGATCTAAGGGGCTTACAATTTACAAAATGGAGTATTGGTGAAATAAGGTCCTCCGGAAGTGTTTTTTGGTGTTTTTTGGCAAAAACCGACCAGAATTTCCTTCTCCTTTTTGTTGGACCTGTTAAAAACCAGCAAGCTAACAACACAGAAATTAGTGGGTTAATCAAATAAAATACAAAAGAAATTTAAGATTTTATACTCGGAAAATTTTCAGGAAAAATGCCTACTTCAAGTATAAATAATTTCGTGCTTAGATCAAGTTTAAAGATGAACTTTGAAAGAAATCTAGATCCGATATTTGTATGCTTAATGACAGAAAGCTATTGATATGTAAATGCAGATCTAACTTTCATTAAGCAAAAGTAACTAAGTGATGAAGAAAATTTAAGATTTATAATGTAGAAGGAGCACAAAACCAGCTTTGATATTGAAAGATCAAAGAACCCAATATGCTTGCAGCCCAACGATAATTAGTCCAAGGTAATCAATCATCTAAGTTGGACGAGGATACAACTGAGCTCCTTTCTCCTTCCTCAGACTTTGTCCTGCACTGTCACAAACACTTGCAAAAAGGAGGGATTAAATCTAGAGACTAGAATACACAATTAATAGAGATTTGAAGGGCATTAGTACAACTGAATACACTTGTTGCTTCACTATCTCTAACTAATCAAGCATTTATAAGCAAATCAAAATGATGAATGCTTACACTATCGGCACAAAGGCCATCTAAGCTAGATAATCACAGAATATTTTTGCAAAATGACAAGCAAATAGTGAGATAGCACCTCAAAACATCAACAAAGCATACATCCAATGAGATAGTTGCACAACATATGGCCTCCAAAGCCTTTCAACTTTATTTCGTTTAAACAAATTACAAGAGCATAGGTTCAATGCTTAGATCCCTTTACAATGGAGCCAAGCTCCTCAATATATAGCACAAAGCAAGCATCCTAGGGCGCAAAACCCTAAGGACCTTGATTGTAGAGCAAGTTAACCAATATCCAATGGAGATGCACCACTTCTCTTGGACAAAAACACTTCAAAGAGGAAGGTGTCGAATTGATGGAGAAAGCAGCTCACGAGGAGGGCGATCATGTGATGTTTCCACGCTTTTGAAGCTTTACGTTGAATGGTGGGTGATTGGTTGTCTAATTAGAAACCAATCCAAGTGGGTAGTGCCACCTTATAAGAGGTAGGTGACCCCACCCTGCACTTCTCTTCAAACAGAAATCCGTACAGCCATGTGGAGTAAGATGACACCCATGTGAAGGAGGGCGAGAGTTTCCTTGCTGCGTTGGAATGGGGTTGGATCTTTAAAAAGAAATCAGATCACGTGGACCGTGCCACCTTACTTGGCAAACGCCCCCACCAATTTGCTTAGCCTCCATCCAATCCGTACACGGTTGTTTAAGGAAGTTGGCCCACGTGAAGTTTAAACCGTAGCATGATGTTTCATGCTTTGATGGATGAGTTGTTCAAATGGTTGATTTAAATAGCAGCCATCTTATGTGGGTCATGCCACCTCATAAAATGGGAGTGCCCACCTCTTAGACTATCCACCATAAAAACCGTACGGCCGGCCCACGTGAAGGTAAGGTAGAGTGCAAGCTTGGAATATTACAATTCGCTCACCTTTAATTTTTTACTTTTAACATAAGGTTTACTCTTTAAGCATAGTCGCCCAACTAAAGAGAATTAATGCCGACTCATTTGGCATATGAGACAAATGCATTTTTTACATTTTTTAATCTTTGGCTATGGTGCAATTTGTTGCATTTTTGGCATTAAAGTGCCATTTTGTAGCTTTGATAGGAAAAAATGCTCCACAAGGTGTCTTGGTCACTCGAAACATAGGAACATCGCGTACTAGAGTAAAGAGGATGCTCTGAGCTTGAAAACGAGCATCCCTGCGCCAAATTTCGACTCCGGATCACACTTTTATCAGCCTTTGAATTTTTTCATTTAAACCATTAAAAAATGGCTTAAAAATGCGAAAAAAATATTTTTCTCAGAATTGACTGAAACTTCAGGGGAACCTACTACATGACCAAACGATAAAATTCTAGCGTCTAGCATGTTTATACACGTTACAAAATGGACTCTAATAACCCCCTAGGGCCTAACCACCACTTTGTGCATTCCAGCTTTGGAGGTGCAGGAGAAAAACTCATCGATTATACTCGGCTAAAGGCAAAGCATAATCGACAAGGGAAAAAACTCCTTGGAATACCTTCTTTGGTTGTCAAGTCTTAGGGAACTGAGTCACTCAAAGACCACCATGCTAGCACATTTATTACAAGCCTCGTGGGGCATGGTCATGCACTACAAACACTAAAAAGGGGGCCCTGAACATGCCAAACTTGGAACTTCTGAACTCTGAAAGAGCACAAGTAATTGTGCAATACTGGCGGCTCACTGAAGTCCAACTAAAGTGCAACTTTAGGTGGTAACATCTGGCTCCAACCGTGGGACGTGTGTTTGATCTAGTCTTAAGGCAAGGAGAGCATACGAGAACACCAGAATCTCTGGTTTCTATGACCTATAAAAACATCTCAACTTGACAACAAAAACCCTCAGTAGCACAAGTGTTTGTAAGAAACCAATGAACCATAAGTTACTTTATTTCAAAAGAAAAAAACTAAGTAATAAAAGGGAAATGCAGAAAGTAAATGCTCACTTTAAGGAGCTTATTTCCTACTCTAAGCATAACATAATCAAAATGCTAAGTAAAGTGATAAATCCAATGCAAGCATCTTAACATTTTATGAGTATAAAAAAAATTCACCTTGTGTTTGGTTATCGGCCAAAACAAGGATACCTTATTCACGATATGCAAACCTGTATGGATATTCTGGATGGGAGGGCTGGATGGGAAATCATAGGCATACAATAGATATTTGAAGTGCTTCCCCAAATGGTAAGTCCTCTTGCAGGCTTCTTCTATCCATGACAGGATAGGGATGAGAAAAAACTGAGAATGATGCAGCAAATCAACTGCTTCATTATGCTGATTTGAAGGGATCCTCTGATGATAATTCTCTGTGAAAACATAAGCCCCAAGTTGCTCCAAATGGTAAGGAACCTCTGTATATCGAGACAATGGCTGAGTCTGCTCTTCAACAAGTTGTATCTGATCTGAATCCTCATTGTACTGATTCTTTAGGTTCTCATTGTTTATGCTCATGCATGGCTCATACTGATCATATGCAAAACATTCATGCTCCTTTTCCATGCAAATATTTCCCAAGGTCTCAAAGTCCATAAACACCTCATAAATAGGTTTTTCAATAAAACCATCAATAGACTTTGACTTAAACATTCTTTCTTCATATATGTCATATAAGGGGTTTTCAAATATGCTCTCAAACGATTCCAGCTCATCAGGTTCTTCTTCAGATGAGTCATATATAGGGTTCTCCATAAATGTCCAATTATCATCACTAACATCTATGTCAGTCATGAGGGATTCTTCATCACTTATAGCATAATTCAAGCTATGTCTGTCTTTTTCAGGCTCATAATCCTCCTTTTCAGAAAGAAAGAAAAAGGTCATAAGGAAGGAAACCTTCCAAACTATCATCATTATATACATTGCAAACTTCATGATTTTCAATATGGGCTTCTGCAATGGTTTCTTCTGGAGGTGGATCAGGAGTACAAATGTGCTCATCATCACTAAAGTAATCTTGAAAAAAATCCCACTCCTCAATGTTTTATGCTATGGTGGCATGAGGAGAGTATTCAATAATATTTTCAATAAATGGTTCCTCATGCTCATCTTCAATGGGATCAACATGAATCTCTAAAGATGGTTTGTCATACATCATGTTGACATTGGGTAACTCAAGCTCTTCCTTATGAAACTCTTTTGAAGGAAAGAAGTAAGCAAGAGTGTTTCTAATGTATAATTCAATATCAAATAACTCAATAAGATCATTTATGTGCCACTGCCTCAAAAAGGTCTCAAAGAAGTTAATGAGGGAAGTAATAGATTGATCTGGAAGGCCCTCATAAAACCAACATGCATCATCCCCTTGCAAAGAATAAGCAAACATATGCATCATATGATCTTCATGGCATATTTTAAATTTGCTCATATGTGAAAGGAAGGTCATAACATGGAATCTCGCTGAGTAGTCCTCATTATGACCATGAAAGAGAGGAAGGGGATAAGATGTCTTTTCACCCTCAAACTGATTAGGAAAACCTGGAATTTTGAAGTAATCAATGGGCGGACATGCAAGGGAGATCCGAGCAGCTGCTTCTCTTTTCTTAAGATCCATATCTCAACAGATCAATGACCTCGGTTCAACCATGAGCTACTAAAATTTTTGTACTTGTATGGACTCATCTACACACAATAAGTCTCAGCAATATATATGAGATACAAGGGTTTTATCCCTTCAATGGAGTCACCATGTGAGAATAAAGATATATTTTTTAAAATACTCACAGAAATTTCTATTTTTTGCTTTTCTTTGGAAAAAAATAAAAAGGGAAAAAGTTAGTGGAGTCACCAGATGAAAGAATAAAGATCTACTCTAAGCATTCATCAAACAAAGCAAAAACAAAAAAAAAGAGAAAACAAAAGTCGTACTACGGGAATAAAAAGATTTGTCCCCGACAACGGCACCAAAATGTTGCCCCCAAGGACGCACCTAGCAGCTTGAAGATTTCTATTGCGTTAACCCCGGGTGCGTAAGAGGCGGCAACACGTTGGAAAATTCATCCTTGGCTCCCCTTTTACTTTTCAATAATCTAAATAAACTGCGACATCTCCTTCTCATTCATTTTCTTATTCTTCTTTGTATTCAGCTTCCAAACCATTAGCTTGTCGCTCTATACTTTGTTGTCTTGCCTCCAATTCCTCAATTATTCTTCAGAGTTCTTGGATTTCTTGGTTACACCAGATCTTTCACCTCTTCTTGCCATTGCTGCAAATCTTACCCTACAAACACTTACAACCCCAGGAGAGCTTCCACTTTTTCAATTCAAGTACCTACTCTAACACCCAATATTCTCCCAAAAGATTCAACTTGCTCTAATACCAAAATGGTGTAGCAATAAGGAAATGGTCCCTTTTACCACCTAAAGTTGCACTTCAGTTGGACTTCAAAAAGCCGCCAGTGTTGCACAATTACTTGTGCTTTTCAGAGTTCATATGTTCCAGCCTTGGCCTATTTGGGCCATCTTTTTTTTCATTTTTGTTTTAAATGACCATGCCCCACGGGGTTTGTAATAAAGTGTGCTAGCATGGTGGTATTTGAGTGACTCGGCTCCTTAGGACTTAACAACCAAACAAAGTATTTCAAAGAGTTTTTTCCCTTGTCAATTATGCTTTTCCTATAGCCGAGTATAATCAATGAGTTTTTCTCCTACACCTCCAAAGCTGGAATACCCGAATTTGGCGGTTAGGCCTTAGGGGGTTATTAGAGTCCAACTGTAAATTTTAAACATGCTAGACACTATTTTTGCGTTCTATGGTCATATATCCTAGGTCCATAGGGGGTCTAAGTCATTTTCATAAAAAAAAATTAGCAGACGTGCACAAAAATATTTTTTATTTTTTATTAAATAATTATTTTTTTTCAATTAATTAAACCATTTTTCCTATGGTTTAATTGAAAAAAATTCAAATTGTAATAATTAAGTAGTTTGTGGGTGGATTTTGATAAATGGAGGCTCATTTGCTAAGCCAGAGCACCCATTTAACCCATAAACCCACTTTTCTTAAGTTTTGAGTAAGTATTTATCAAGAAAATTGATATTTACTTAAAAACTTTAAAAAATACAAAATAAATATGAAAAAAGACATATTTATTCAAATAAAGACAAGTTCCTAAAACAGTGGAAGATGTCTGGAGTTGAATCGGAGTTGATCTAAAGTGACTGGACAATCAAGACTTACTTAATTGAGCTCCGAATTAGACTTTTCCAATCTATTCTATTGAGCTACAGCCATCTCTCCTTCAACAATTGTGCCTTCCTCATGTATGGGCGACTTGGCATATCTGAGGGCTCAGATCTCATGGTGGAGATCTCAAGAAATGGTTGCCTACCTATCAGAGAGGTGGCGCCCTCCCATTGCTTTGGCACTCCAATCAACACCAAACCAAGAGCTAGTTAACTGCTCTCTCCATTGAAGACGCCCTCCTTAGGGATTTGTGCCCTAGTTTGCTTGGTTTTTCTATATAATGAAGAGCTTTGGTCCATTATTATTGATCTGAAGGTGGAACCTCTGCTCTTGTCTATTGTAATATTTTTTTAAGTGTTGAGTAATAAAGAAGGCTTTGGAGGCTACCCTAGTGTGTCTGTTGTGTTGGATCTCAGTTATTCTGCATCTTATGAGGTAATTTTGTATCGTACACTATGCTTGTATATGTTGGATTCATTTGTCTTTAAAGAGAAAATACTTTCATTAAGAATAGTAAGTAGTGCTTTATAGTCTATCTTGTCTATTGTAAACTTTATTAGAATGCTAGAGGTAGAGAACATTCTTGTTTGAATCTATCATATCTAATTTTCTTTTGATTATACAGGTGCTTTTAATCCCTTTGCTAGTCTCTTTTGTAATTTTACAGGTTGCTTCAAGATGGATGAACGGATGAACATGTTAGATCTTCCATTCTTTCAACAATCTTAGGCAGATTGATAGATCCCACTGGTGCGCCAAGAAGTAGACTCCACGACCCTTCTCCATTTGCTCAAACCCCCCAGGGTTCAAGCTTCAAGATCCAAACTCTTCTAAACTAAATCGGTTACCTTCTCTCAACTTCTTAGATCTAGATCCAAATTTACATTTAAATAGATCTAATCTTTTGCAATCTAAACAAATTTAAAATTTCACATAAGTCATAGATATAGATTGTAAGAATTTCTCATTTTCAAGCTTTTATAAGTTTATATTTAAAATATTTTGAGAAATTATTTGACTGTTTTAAAAAAATTTATCAAGCAAATCGAAGTGCCAAAGAATTTACGTGTCATCTCTTAAAGAGGCAAGTAAAGACCCTAAGAAGACAAGCTTTCTAGCTTGTCTTACTTAGTTTATTTTTCCACTTTTTTTTACTAAGTTTTGCATCTTAAATAAGAGTTAGTTTAGATCATTTTTAGAGCATTTTAATTTTTTAGTTCGCTGGAATTTTTCGCATGCATATCAGTCCTAGAATTTAAATTCAATTAAAAGTTAGTTTTAAGTCCAAAAATTTGCCCAAAAATATTTTTTTTTACATACTGGTTGCATTAGCATTTCATTTTAGATTTTCTAGTATTGTCAGAGCACTCCTCAAGTGTTCTGGTTGTCATTTTGATTAACTTTTGTTTGCTGGTCTGGAATTTCTGTTTAGCAGGTTGAACCCAAAAAACCAACAAGTTTACCATATCGAAGCTCCCTGTACCTTCACAAGAACCAACAGTTCAAGCGTCGATTTACTTTTCCAATAAAATTGTAAACTGACCTGTTCCCTAAGCATAAAGGGAAAGCAGTAATTCATCTTTAATTTCATTTTGTAAAAGCAAAAATAAAAAGAGCAAGCAGACAATTCCAGCGCCTGATCCCAATGCCCCCAGGGGGGATTCGCAAATTTTTATTTTATTTTATTTATTTATTTATTTATTTTATTTATTTTCAGTTTTGCATTTTTTCTACTTTTCTTTGTCTTAGATTAGTTTACTTTTGTTATTAGTAATTATAAAACATTCACAAAGCACACAAAACGTCCCAGGGGGACCTACAATCATTGTTCAATCTTTCACCGAATTGCTACAAAATAAATTACAATTTGTTCTAAAAATTACCAAGTAAAATTAACCCCCCTTGCTCTACCGAAGTACTCCACCTCTGGTGGAAGAAAAGATACTCTTGGGGTTTAGTGTAGATTAATCATCCATTTTTAATCATAATAAAACGGACCAACACCCCAAACCCAAAGTATGCTCTTAACCTCTGAGTCTGAACAGTAGGGTTAACCAAAAACGGGTGCAAGGTACTTAGTTTTAATAGGAAAATCCATTAGAACCAAATTCTAAGAACTCGGGAGGTTGCATGGGCGGAAACTATAGAGTTAGCAGGCTACTTTAAGCAAGTTCATCCTCGCCTGGTTGGACACTTGGTAAAGCTGCTAAAGCACTCAGTTCGAAGGGTTAGGTTTCTTTCGGGCCAAACCAAGAATTAACCCATTCCTCTAATACCCATTTAATAATTGTAAAATAAACCAACAAGACTCTTGCAATACTTTCACAACCCTACATAGCAACAATCGCACGCATTTTACATTTTCGGCACTGGTCTATTTATCTTTCAATCTTGCAATATGGCGTGAATATATCTCCTTCTTTCAATATCATGTGTAGTGATTGGTAAAATATTTGCAAATATATTGTTGATTTATTTTTACATTTCATCATTAATCAAACTCCTACATTAGACTTTATTTTCTGTTATAGAATAAAAGCCTTAGTTTTATTTTCATAGGAACCACCCCCCTTGGCTTCACTAGGAGTAAGCCTAGACGGAGGAGTCGAGTAATCAAGTGACAGCACTTGACTCTCACTTGCCCCCAAGGACACACCGATCGGCTTGAAGGTTTCCTGCCACGTCCCCCCCCCAGGTGTGTATTAGGCGTCGAGAGCCCCAATTCAAGGCTCTATGTGTTGATACTAAACCACACTAGATAACTGTTGTGAAGTGAAATTAACACAAATATAAGACATAATTTAGAACTACAAGAAATCACTCAATAAGGCCTTTACATATCATTTTTATTATAAAGGATTCAAACATATTACAACATCAAATATGCCCTCAAGTTTGTTCAAGTTCTACAACAAATAAATCAATAGGGCCTTTTCATATCATTATTATTATCAAGGCTACAAACATATTACAATCAGATATGCCCTCAAGATTTTGCAAGTCTTGCAACATCTCAAACCCCACACTCTCTTCTACAAAGCAAGCATCCTTGATGCGCTATTCTTCTCCACATAGTCCATAATCTTGGATTCCTTTCACAGTTGTAATCTGCAAACTTGACATATGATCTGCCTCCTTTGTATTCTTCGGCCTCTAGCATCGAATTGTTGAAGTGCCAATCCACTTCATGCCTCCACTAATTGGCTTCCTCCTCTTCTCGACCTCTACATGCTTCTCCCTCAACGAGGTGTTCCAGATACTGAATGGATTTGTCCTTCTCGGCCAACTATAGAAACAAGAGATCATAATCACTCTTCAAGCCTTAATACTCCTCAAAGAGTATGACATAATCATTTTGAAGTGAAGCAGCCTCCTCACGAAATCTGTCATCAGTGTCCTATAATGAAGTAACCTCTTCATAAAACTTGACATTAATATCATGTAGGAAAGCAACCTCCTCACGAGGTTCGACATTTGTGTCCTACAGTGAAGTAACCTCTTCATGAAGATTGGCATTAGTGATTTGCAGTGAAGTAACCTCTTCATGAAGATTGGCATTAGTGACTTGTAGTGAAGTAACCTCTTCATGAAGTTTGGTATTAGTGTCTTACAGTGAATTTATCTTCTCACAACATTTCTAGAGTAATTTTGCTTCCTCAAGGTGCTTCCAAAGAAGCAATTCTCCATACTCGTCAGAATCATCCAAGGATAGGCAAGGACATTTAAACTTGGATACCCTCCCTATTACCCCAAAATTATACCAACTCTTATCACTGATATACAACTAGCATTTGCCCCTTGAGGGGCAAAAATGAACGCCGGTAGGAAAAGAGGAAAGTTAGAAGGAACAAAAACATAGGCACAGGCAGCGAAGGATACTGGTAGGAAAATAGCAAAGTTTGTAACAATCTCAGATTACAAAGACATGGGCACTCAACCCATAACAAAAAATAATGTTAAGTTCATCAACACAGTGAGCCAAATACAATTTTTTTTCTCACAATCTCTGTAGTAGTAATCTCAACACTATAGATTACTACTATATCTGGAATATATAAGCAATTTGAAAAAATATTTTTGCAATAATATCAATGAAAACAATGATTATAATAGCTCCTAAACTGCACAAACTACTTGTGAACAAAAGTTTGCTTTCATGCCATGTGCTGTAGCAATAAATTTAGGAATCTCCATATACAAGTATAGGTATAGAACTCTTTCATGGACCAGCTCTTGATAGTGCCACAATCTAAGTTGTAAATGAATCTTTGTTATGCTTGCTTCAAGAATGGAAAATACAGTGGGAAACCCAAATATGTTTCTTTCTTCTCATTGAGGATTTCAAGTCTACAATAAAAAACTTTACATCCTTCGCAACCATGTAAAGGTGAACAGACCTGTCACTACATGAACTAATCTTCTGAAAATTACTAATAAACCAAGGAAAGTAACTGGTTATCAATGACTCTCACCGCATCAAGGATTCACACTTCTTCTGACAATATAAATAGTTCACAACAAAGCACAATAAAAATGCAGACTTACAACACAATAGGAGTGGTGAATCTTCGTTATGCTTGCTTCAAGAATGGAAGATACAGTGGGAAACCCAGATATGTTTCTTTCTTCTCATTGAGAATTTCAAGTCCACAATAAAAACTTTACATGCTTCTCAACCATGTAAAGGCGAACAGGCCTGTCACTATATGAATTAATCTTCTGAAAATCACTAATAAACCAAGGAAAGTAACTGGTTATCAATGACTCTCACCGCATCAAGGATTCACACGTCTTCCGACAATATAGATAGTTCACAACAAAGCACAATAAAATGCAGACTTACAACACAATAGGAGTGGTCGTAGCTCTCAATATAAAGGTTGTATTTATTCAACGTGGAGATAGATGAGGAAAGGTCGCTTTGCTTGGCTGCTTTGTTTTTATGAATGTAAAAGAGAGTACACAGTTTACAAATCAGCTGAGATTAATATTTATATCACTACTGCTTGGGATAATCCATTATGAGCTTAGCTTGAAAAGCCATTGGCAACAAGGAAACTGAAGAGCATTGAACTAAAACAGTAGTAAAATATAGCACTGTTACAAAAATATGAACAAGCATTTAGGTTTTTTAGAGAAAAGGAATCCCAATAATATCCATTGAAAAGTACACATTACATATAAACATTTCTGCAATAGTTTCTCAAGAAGGGAAATTTGTTTTCATTGACAAAGAAGAATAGATGAACAGCAAAAAGGGTTGGTTCACCACTATATAGCCTTGGAAGAGTTTGTTATTTGGTGAAATTGCAAAAATGAGAATAGTAGGCAAAGTTTTCATTTGAGTGTTGTACATATGAGAAGATACAAATGATATTTACAATTAAAATTAGTTGGACGGTTCTAAATTGGAAATATAGTCTTTCCTTGCAGTAGCTTCTTCAGTTATGATATTATATTCGTCAGGCTTTAATAATTTTAGAGACACTTCATGATAAGATAGTTATGTTTCTATATTTGCAACTTCTGTTGGTGCAGCCTTGCAGGTATCCTCAAGGAAAATGAGATGTGTAGATGTTTGCCTCACATAGAAGTCGATGTCTTCTTCTGTTAGAGCATCAATTTTCTTGATGTAGTCCAAGTTTGATTGCAACACTTGTTGGAGTTCTACCATCTGCTAATCCTTGGGGGGGAGCTCATTGATATTGACTGCCATAGGGAGCTGACATTTACGGTGAACCTGATGGATTTCCTCATAGAAGTTTATGTACTTTTCAAGATTTTTATCAATCTCGACATTTAGTCGATTAGTGGCTTTCCTGCAAAATTCAAGGAGTGCAATATCCAGCTTTAGGGTCGCTAGTGTTTTTTGAGGGAGGTGAGGAGGAAATGTTGGGTTATTTTCTCTCCAAGTTAACTGTTTGTTAAGCTTGTTGCCAGTAGTAATCAAATGTTGATGCATTGCTATTGAGCTTGCAGCAATTTCCTGCATCCTTGCTATGAATTGTTTGATATTGTAGATTTGTTGAAAGAGTGTTTTTTGATAGTTTGAGACTTGCTCTTGAATCTTGCATGCTTGTGCCCAGAACAGTTCCATGAGTGATTCCTTATCTCTCAACAACTTATCTACTTGAGTCTTCAATTCATTGGCCTTGTCGTTCGCCACTGATGCACGTGTTTCAAAGTCTGTAAGCTTTGCTTGAAAATCATTTGTCTCCCCTTCCATTATCATTAACTGAACAGTCAATGCTTCATTTTCTGTGTTAAGGTTGTTGTACGCAGCTAGTAAATTGTCTTTCTCAAATAATGTGGCCTGTAATTTTGTGTTTAACTCAATGGTCTCTTCACATTCATTTACTAAGGTGGCCTTGAGTTTTAACATTTTTTCTTTGTTTCGCACAATAGTGGTAAGCAGCTTGTCGACATTGTTAGCACTTGCTTGTGCAGCTGCGACATTCACGGAGGCTGTGAATTTGGGGTCCTTTTGGGTGCCTCCTACAAGTGTGTTTTCTGTGATGGTGACAATATCTGGTTGAGCAGTCATTTTCATTCTTTTTTCTGACCGTCGTGTTATGGTCTTTCTCTTTAAATAAAAAAATTCTTGTCCAATCGGGCCACTGTATGTTCTTTGGATGGGGTAAACGATGTAAGCTCAAGCTCTGGAAATGGCAAGTGGCCTCCAGTTAGTGGGCTTAGCACGTTTGTGTCCATGGGCTCTGGACTATTGACTTGTGGACTTGTTGGTTCCTTGTGCATAGCTGGTTGGATCTTTTCTTGCGCTTCTTTGTTGATCTATTCTTCCAGAGCTTCATTTTCTTTAGTTTCTCTTGCACGAGGGGATTCTTCGTTTTACAATTTTTCCATTTCCTCTCTTTGATGTTGTTCGATTGCTAATCTTTCTGCTTCCTCTTTATCTTGTTTTTCTTGTACCCTTTTGGCCTGTTCACTTTGGCTATGTATTTATGCTTCCTCTTTCTTTTGTTGCTCTGCTAATTCTTCCCTTTGTATATGTATTTCTGCTTCCTTTTCCTGGGTTTTAATTTTGATAGAAGTAGGTGCATGGTCGCCCCTTATTTTTTTGTGCAAATCTTTCGCATTGTTGACCCTTTTATATATTTCCTCATCTGCCAGGAAATGATTTGAGTATTCAAAAGTGATTTTGCAAGAAGCACAATGTTTAGCCACTTTACCTTTGTTGTCGTTTCTTACAAAAAGTATAGTCCCGAAGTGAAAAGCTTCCAAGTCGAAAACGAAGGCTTCAACGGCTCTAATTTTTTGGAATTTGTATGCACCAATGTTGAATGGTAGAGGTGGGTAAGATGCTTTTTTTTTAGATGGAGAAAGTCACCAATTCCATTAATGAAGACTTGTCTTATGGCTTCTTTATGCACAATGAAATCTGTAGCATACTTGGGCAGTAGATAAGGAGGTTTAGTGCCCCCATACATCCTTATGTATGTGCCTTCTAATGAGAACTAGTAGTCGCCATACGCACCTATACAACCAAGGCATTGTCTGACAAACAATTTGGTTCTTTATTGAAGAGCAACCAATAAAGGGGCATGATTAGTTCTTCGCATAGTAGTTTGTAATACCCTTGATATCGATGAGCCCAAGTTATTTGGTATGCTACATGAAGGGGAGTCTCAATCCGTTGCCAAGTACATCCCAACTTAGGGAAAGGATTCTTGACTAATATACAATCAATGAGGTAAGAAGACATGAAAAATTCTGCTTTTTGTTGTGAAAGGTCGTTTGAGTTGTAGCAATGTTGGACGCCATACTATCTGATATTATATCTTCCCAATTGAAGACTGTACCATGTGTGGCAACGTGGTAGATCAATGGAACCCAACTGAGTTTATAGTTGTTTCCGTTTGGTAGGTCGAAGATTCTGTTCAACATCAGGACTATGATTCGATAGGGGGTCCTTAGTTGCTTGTCTGGTACCATCATCTTCTTTGTACATTCAAAATTATCTATATTGGCATGCTTTACACAGTCATCAGTAACTACGTTGTTGGGAGCGGGAGCGAAAAGCGAAATTTTCAAAAGCTTTCGTTTCGGGAGCAGGAGCGAAAAGCGAAATTTTCAAAAGCTTCCGTTTTGGGAGCGTTTCAGGAGCGTTTTTTATATAATATATATTTTAATATATTTTGATGCATATAAATTAAAAAAAACATGTATTATGTCAAATTAGCTATAGAAAACATGAAAACATAGAATCTAGATATTCATATAACCATTTAGTACACATTGATATAACATTAATCATCTAGATTCTAGGAGCTATAACTTATAACATTGTCATTAAATGATCATCATCAAATCATCAATCATCAATCATCAACAACATCAACCTTCAAATTTCAACATATAATATTTGCCATCAAACTAGGCCATAATGTTTACAAAATAGGCCAACCGCCAAAATAAACATGAAAATGAAATACAAAGTACTATGAATCTACTAAGCTTTCCGCTTGCCACGAGAAACTTCCAATTTCTTTTCTCGTGGTCTAGGTGGAATAGGTGATGGTGGAAGTGATCATGGAACATGAGAAGAAGATGAATGGCCCCCACAGGCTGAACTTGGACGTTGTGAAGCTAAAGGCAAAACTCCTACATCTGGAAAGTTGCTTCTGCTTGGGGGTGGCATCTCTGTACAGGTACTTGTAATTTGAATTGGATCATCATGATCACCCAATAGTTCAACCTCCAAGCGCTCTAATGCTATGGCTCCATCCTCCACATTAGCCTCCTCTGGATTGTTGTCCCAAGTCAAAAATGTTCTATCATTCTTGGCTGCCTCACAATAATGGGACAACAACCTCAAGTTATAGTGCACATAAACCAAGCTTTCTGCGCGATCTACATTCAGACTGTTTCTCTTTACACTGTGGATGAAGTTGTAGGTGCTCCAACACCTCTCTGTAGAAGAGCTATTAACAACCTGTGATAGCACCCTCACCGCCAATTTTTGCAAATATGTGTCTCCAAAGCCATGCATGTTCCACCAACGGATAGGATCCAATCTGCCTCGATCTTTGGTTGCATACAGGGAACCAAAGAGTCCATGCTCACTAATGTATTTGCTCAATTCACTCCGTACTTGAGCACACTCTTCCTCATCAGGGACCAACTTGTCTAATGCTTGCATATACCCAGTAGCAACCTCTGGATTTGTGTGGGGATTTTTCCTAACTCCACCCCCAGGTGCAGGTTGGGCCAACCAAATTGGAGAATAGTATTTTGGGGTGAGGACATATGCAAGGGCATGGAGTGGAACATTTAGATTATCCCACCTTTTGACCACATGTTTATGAATATGGTCATACAAGATTGCATCTCTTTGCTCAACAATGTCTTTGATTTGACCAAGCATGCTATCCATCTGCTCATATACCTCCCCAATCACCGGCTGATCTATATCTGCAAAACAAATCATGTTATAAACTGGCTTGGTGAACTGCAGAACATACCTAACCTGTGACCAGAAATGACCTTCAAGAACAGTGTCCTCCACCTCCTGAAAGTCACTTCTATTTGATGCGCTTGCAACTCTATCTTTCAATTCCTGCCATGGATCACTTGAGACCATACTAGCCAATGCCTCTCTTACCTTCAAAAGCCTCCTGAAGGTGAGGTAGTAGCTAGCAAATCTAGTCTTTGCAATCTTCAATAGCTCCAACTTAGAGTGATTGCGAAAAATGTGGTGGGCCATGCTATGATTGGTAATAAATTTGATAATTTTCTTACCTCTCTTGTACAAGGCACCAATCCATCGGTAATTAGGGTCCTTCATCTTAACAATATCATGCATCAAAAGGTTCAATGTGTGAACCAAACACCTTGACCAAAATATGTTGGGATACTTATCCTCAATGATTGCTCTTACTGCCTTACAATTAGCAGCATTATCAGTGATGACTTGAATGACATTGTATGGCCCAATCTCCTGAATGGTTTTAAGTAAAGGTTGTGCAATATTAATAGCGGTCTTGTAGTGATTTGAGTAGTCATGGGCTGAAAGGAAGACCGCACCGCTAGCAGAAATGCCAAGAATATTTATCAATGACTTGCCTTTAACATTTGTCCACCCATCAGATACAATGGATACCCCATAGTTGGACCAATCATTTGTGAACTTTCCAAGAGCACCATTGATTTTGGCTCTTTCCCTGTCAAGTCCCACGGTTCTAGCTTTGCCATACCCAGGGCTTCTGTATCCTTGACGGGCACCATTGATGGCTTGTACCATTTCATGCCAATAGTGTGAGCAAAGAACATTGAATGGCACACCACATGCATAGAGAAACCT
Organism: Larix kaempferi; assembly: GCA_027924585.1. Taxonomy (NCBI): domain Eukaryota; kingdom Viridiplantae; phylum Streptophyta; class Pinopsida; order Pinales; family Pinaceae; genus Larix; species Larix kaempferi. Next base: position 4,818,484 of record BSBM01000123.1, read on the forward strand.
ATAAACTTTTGAATCCACATCATCTCTACAACCTGTGTCAAGGAAATCGGATAATGTTCTTCGCATAGTCGAGATTCCATGGGGAGATGAGCGTCCTGATCAACCCGATGATGATCCAGCTCCACTACCAAACATTCTTTGTGAGGATTCAGATTCAACCCTCGATCTCTTGGAGTTGTTTTGAGCGGCCTCTTCTTCCATCTCGTATTTGCTTCTCTCTTTAGCTCCCACTTTGTCACAAGTTTTGACTACACGAGACTTACCTTCATCGCATGGCATAACCCCACACAAATGCTTTCTCACTCGGGTATATGAACCTGTGTAAGTTTTAGTACAATGGGGGCATATAAAATTTGTGGTTCCACCCCCTCTCCCTCCCCCAAGCCTTGTCACATACTTCCACAAAGGTGTTGTGTCTTTTTGTTTTTGCCCCACATCACCCTCATTCTCATCATCATCACCTTCTTCCCCTTCCTCCTCTTCTCCTTGGTATGCATCACTCTCTACCTCTTCCCCCTCATCACTACCACCACCATATCTACTTCCCAACACCATCATAATGAGAAGAAGTGGAATGAAAAACCAAAACCACATACCCATCATGTTTCTTGATTCAAGATGCGAGTCACTTGTAGCCTGCAATAGAATGATGGAGGAAGATATTGGAAAGAGCAGGAGAAGAGAACATTGCAAGGTTTACATTTTTTAACATAGTGAAAAAAAATTCAAAAACAAACAAAGATTGAGGTTTCAGAGCCTACCTTTTAGCTCTTCAATGGTGGTTGAATGTCTCTATGGAAGCTTCAATCTCCCTTGCAAGCTCTCCCCTTCAATCTCCCACTCAAAGCTCAAAGCTCTCAAACAACTAGCAAACTCACTCAAAGCTCAAAGCTCTTCTCAATGAGTGAAATGAGTAATGGAATGAGTCCAAATGGACTCATTCACCCTTTATTGGCCCAAAGTAACCTAGCCCATCCAAAAAAACCCAAAAAAAATTTACAAAAATCGAAATTTTTTTGGGTTGAATCCGCCAATCCTGCGGGAGCTAAATCGGGAACGATTTCGGGATCGTTTTTTAGCTTGGAATTGATCGGGGGTTCAATGAGGAATCTATCCGGAATCGTCGATTCCGGATCGATTCCTCATCAAACCCTAAAAAACCAGGGATCGATTTTTTCGTGAAGGAAGCACAAATTATGGAATCGATGAGGAATCGCGATTCTGGAATCGATTCCTTCCGGAGCGCGAATTGGGATCGATTCGTGAGGGTGCAGAGCGATTCCCAGCAGCGTAGATCAGTAAGCATAACTTTGGAGGAAGGCAGCTTGTATGCGGCTGAAAGGTGTCCTGGTTGAAAGGAGGCGAGTCCTTCTCCATTGGCGTTTGAAATGATCCTGGTGGTTGTATCTACATGGGGCAGAATCCACCCAATCACCTCTGAGCAAGGAAACAATTATGATCGGATTGTTGCCTTGTGAAGGGCAGACCTCTTGATGTTTTGGTAAACCATTGATTCCTCAAGGTTTGCATCTGGTATTTTTCCATTTCTGATAGTTATGTACAAGTCACCCCATTTGAATTCTGGAGTGGCCCTTGTGATGGGTTTGGTGTCTTCAAAAATTGTTTCAATTGGTATAATTGGAGTTGTTTCTACATTAGGCTCAATCTGCTTGCCCTTCTTCTTGTTGGCTTTTTTAATCATACCTGATGTGAAAACATAAAGGGTGAATAGTGAGGAACTTGACATGTGTATAAGGGATATAATATTGAAGATTGAGCAACTAAGAAGTGGTTAAACAACAATTGAAAGTTGATGTTGTTCGGCTAAGGTATGGCGTGCAAGGCAAGGTACATGGCCCTTGGCAAGTTCTATTAGTGTTATATAAATGTCTATGCTAGAATCTTGTTTACATAACATAGAAAAAGCAAGTTGAGAAGATTGAAAACCAAATACAATTTGGCCTACACTTAAGTGTTTGCATTGTTGAATTGCCTAAACTTTTGTTGTTGTTCTAACTATTTTTTGCTTGCACTCCTAATCACTCTTATTTATTCAATTGAAATTAATTCAGGTTGTAGTGGACAACCTGAATCACTGTATCGGCACAAAGTTGCCAGAATGTCGACGCGTCGCTGCGTTTTGGCGAGTTTTTGCCAGAGGAACTCGTAAAGCTTAAATCATTGATCATTAGGATTTATTTTCATTTACTGCAGAGAGGCATTAATAGCATATCCTCAGCTCAAATTTCGTGGCCTCTTATGGGTTTGGAGTAGCTGGTTGTAGTTATATCCCTAGATAGCTACCGAGAAATCTCGCAAAATGTCTTCGTTCTGGTTCACTGCAAACTGACACTTAGGTTCACTTAGAATGCTTGCAATGTGTTCTCTTTTGCAGGAAAGTGCCCTTAACCATGTTTGGCTTTTTGGGCTAGCTAGGGATGGATTTGGTGCTACATGTGTCATGCTCGAAGGCAATGTCATAAGATTTGGCATTCAATCTTATGGGTTGTGGCTTGCACTCTTATTTATTCAATGTCTATTAATTCAAGTTGTATTGGAGAGAAATGCAGTGGCACAACAATTTGCTTGGAAGACATGTATAAAGTGTGTGTTATGTCAAGCAATTTAAAGTTGAATTTCTGTGTGTTATGTTACAGCTTACAGCAAAATTGTGTGTTATGCTTCTAGAACTAAAATGCATCTCTACCAATATTAAGTATATGAAAGTGGAGAATTTGATAATTGCTGCATGTTTTTGGTGAGTTGCAAAAGGAGCATGCGTCAAGCATGCTTGATATATGTCGCATATTTTTGGCAAGAATGTGATATGTCTCCAATATTAAATCCAACTTGCGAATATTAAATATATGTGTGTGTTCTGTTGCACACTAACATTATTTTCTTCACATGAGATGAGAATCTCATGTGCAGTTAGTTAACTTAGGTTGATGGTGAAGTTACTTAACTTACCCTCTGGTTTAGTGAAGCGTGTAAAAGAGATGGACAGTTGGAGTACTCTGTTACTCATGGGAGCTAAAAAAGATACTGAACCAGCATCAGAGAAATGTGACCATGCATCATGACCATGGATGATGAACATGAATAGTTGCGTTGAAAATGATTTTCCTAAGTCAGCAGGGAGAATAGATTGGTAAACAGAAGGAAATGAATATGTGAAAATGCTTGTTTCGTAGTATACTAAACATAAATATTCTTTCACAGCAAAGCCATTTAATATCTGAGGAAAAGTACAAAGTTACAAAATAAAAAAGTAATACTATGGGTATACCAAGATGCTATTGAAACACAAACATTATACAGGCAAAGGAGCAGCATGGGCCCAGGCAAATAAATAAGATATCCCCATAACCTACCACAAAATGTTTTTGAAACACCATCATTACAGAGGAAAGTAAGAACATGGGCCTTTAGCATTTAAATGGATGATTACACATCCCATACACTGTGAACAACGGATTTTCTTTTTCCAATTATAGCTTCTAAAATATTTGAGAATTTGTTTTATGAAAAAAAAAATCAAAAGAGAATGCAATGGGCCATTAGTTTCTCTAAAATATAGGTAAGTGATAAAATTTCTAGCAGTAAATTATTGTGTATTGTTTTTACTTTGGATAAGTGATGTGGACAGACTAAGTTACTGTGTATTGTTCCTACCGTTTGTGTGCTATGGCAGAGAGCTATCTATTCAACATGTAATTGTTTGAAATATTTTATGGGTATATGGCAGAGTAGTGGGTAGGTAAATGATCAAGTTTTAGCAATCAGCTTTGGATAAGCGATATGCAAACATGTAAATGTTTTCAACTGTGTACTTTTTACCTGTTATTGCATAAAGCTATAATTTTTATTAATAAGATTCTAATAATAATAATATTAGTTATAATGATGATAATAAATAATAATATTAATAATAATAAATTTAAAATACAAAATATTTAAAAAATTAAAATAAATTTTATAAATTAAAATTGTATAATTTTTATTAAAAATAAAAACAATATAAAATAATAAAATTAGCCGTACCTACCAGTTTTATTGACGGAGAAAGGGGCCATCCTAGTTGTACCAACTACAGAGGGGGCACCCTAACCATATAAGTTTCTACACATATAGAGGGGCCAGGGTACCATATAACGACCGCAAATGCCCTTTGGAGCTGTTCAGGTTATTGAAAGCCATCCATCCAAGTTCTTACAACACGGGTCAAGCGTAGGTTGCAGATAATGTTATGGGCAGGGGAGCCAAGCCTTAGAATGAAGAAATAAAAAATCCCCATCGCAGCTTCAGATCCTTCCTATTGAAACATAGATATCCGCTTTCTGTTGAGGAAGAAGAATATGGTTCTCGTAGGGGAGAAAGAGCTCGAAGCTGCAATAAAAAAACTTGTGCAGAGATGTGTATGACACAGCTGGACCAGAAATACAAAATAAAGAAACGCCCTTCCACCATGTGGACTCTGGACCTTCGGCAGCTGAGTATGAAATTAACGAGGAGTGTAAAAAAGTCCGAGAGAGGTAAGAACAGGCTATGCAGGAGCTTCTGCTGCAAACGCGTGCTTATGCATTGGCAGTACCTTCTGTGCATGCTCGTCTTCGTCGTCTGAACGAACCTATTACCCTGTTCGGTGAGAGTGAGATGGAGAGGCGTGATCGGCTCAGAGCGCTCATGGGGAAGCTTGATGCGGAGGAACAGCTTGAGAAGCTCATGAACGTTCAGGAAGAAGAAGCAACTACCAATGTTGATGCTAAAGAGACTCAGGGATCATTGGATTAGATAACTAACGGTGGCGATTAATTCAACAATTGGGAAGATCGAAAAACTTGCAGGATAAAACCTTTCTGCAAGCGGACAGAACCTTCACGACAGCACCATCCACGTGGTAGCATTCCATTCGCCCCATGAGTGAGGAATCTAGCCGACGTGGATGATTATGCTTCTTGTTGGTGAAACGCCTACGGCATAAACATAAAATACTTTTAGATATTATTGTGATACATAAAATAAAATAAAAATTATAGACAAAACCCTAACTCATACCATGGGTTCACTGTTCATTGTATTTGAACCATTGCAAGGAGACAAGCTTGGAGCGTTGGAAGGGAAAAATATGCGCACTCACTTAGAAGGTGAATTGAGTGGGAATCATGGAGAGTATGCCCACACTGAAAATTGCAGCATGAAAAAAATGTGCCCACACTGAAGGTTTGATGAAAGTAGCAAGAGGGAAAGAAATAGGGTACACTTGTGCAGCATGTGAATCTGATTTGAGTTGCTCAATGCCATTTGATTCTTATTTTCCTACTGTGAAGTGATTTTTATATTTTCTCTTTGATAAAAACCCCATATTTTTTTTGTTTCATGCCCACCATTTTTATAATGTCCATGTGATTTATGCTCTGCTCTGTTTTACATTGTCCATTAGTGTTTTATTTCATAATGAATGTTCACGCTGCTTTTTCAAAACAAGACTCTATAGCCTATGATTAAATACATCCATGAATGTTGAGTGATGCAGTTGCACCAAGAGATATACCAACTGGTGACAAGCTAAAGAACATCTTCTCCATAATAAGCTGGAACGGGGTTAATTATTGTTATTTGAAATTTGAGAATTTTGATCAAGGATTAAGTTCATAACAAGCTTCCACGTTTGACAAAGTTTTAGACCATCTTCTTTATCCATGTTAATCATGTTTACAGGGCTTCTATAATTAGTCAAGTGGAGTAGTGTTGGGTTTTGGAAATGACTCTAGCTTTGCTGAAATACATGTGATGTTTAGTTCGATTGAAAATTTGAAATGTTCAACAAGAGCAGATTTATTAATTCAGTTGTGGTTGACATGGACAATATGTTCTTTGATACTAATTTGAATGGAATGTCTAGTTTAACCAATGTACAAGACACCACAAGAGCATGGAATCTCACAAATACTTTGTTGTCGGGGGGATCTATTTTATCCTTAAATATATTCGAAAGTGTTGCATAGAGAGTTGGGTGGAGTGAAGATGGCATTTATGTTTTTCATTTTCATAATTTTGACAATTGTGGTAGTGGTCCGTTGGATAAAAGAAAGGTAGAAAAATTGTGATGTATTTTAAGGATTAGAGAGCAAATTCTAGGTCGGCTTACTCAAAAAAAATTATTGATTTGAGTGGAAGAATAACCATTGTTTATGAGAACAATATTTAAGTGTTATTTTTCTTTTTTGAAGTGATCTTTGTTAGAAATTTAGAATTAACGTGTTTAAAACAACCAAATCTTTAGAAGGGTGGTGGTGGGAGTTGGCATGTGGACATACTTTTTCTAAAATTTTCCCATCACAATTGTTATATACTATGCCCTTCATTTAAAACTTAAAAAACAAACTTATACTAATTTACCCTAGTGTCTTTTCTTCTCTTACCCCAGATTCATTTGCCTCCATTGCTTGGAAAAACCCTCACTTCATTCTTCAAAATCACAAATATTGAACCTATATGACCATGTAAAATTCAAAGGCAAAGTTGCAATTATAAAAAAATTAAAAATAGAAATTTGCACTAAAATAATGATTTGAATTCCCTAATGACGTACATCCAAATATAAACTCACACCCTATAGCTATTCATATTCCCTATAACAGGGTCATAGTTAGAGTTATTATATCCCTTATGTTTACCCTATAGCTATTTGTATTTTCAAAAGGACGGTTTGCAGTCTCAAAGTGACATAAGGAATTGGGCATCATCTCAGTTACTTGACACAAGCTCGTAGATGTGCACACACATTTAAATATATCTTGTCAGTATCCTCATAACCATATGACTAAACAAGTCAAAACATTGGAGATTGCAATTGAAAAAAATAGCATACTAATGGATATCCTATTGCTCACATCGGATGCTCCCCACGTTGGCCAATTGCACGCACAATAATGTATGACAGTGCACCAGTGGATGCACCAATCATGGCCATTATGGTTCCAATCAAGGTGTTGCTTTTTCTTTGTTCTACCACCTTAGTACCTGAAGAGAAAAATCACAAATAAATATCAATGATAAGGATGCATACAAACATCTGGAATGGCATACCAAAGTTACTGACTATCAGTACATATTCAATGAAAGTCATCAGGTTAGGCACAAATATAAACTCTGATAATTATGTCATGTCAGAATTCACCTTCAAGCATTGGATTCATCCTTAGTCCCATAAAATTATTTATTTTGACAAATTAGCATTTTGAGTATATTTACTAGCATAGACAAAAGTGAACAAACTCGGTTATCCTTGTTGATTAGATGTAAGCTCTACAACCACTCAACCATCCTTCTTGGTAGGGTAATGACTCACAATATTATCCTCAAATTTTGACCTAGTAAGTCTATTTGGGTCATACGTAGGAAAATCAACAAGAATGTGTTTTGGATAGAATACTTGTCTTACTAAAGAACCACTAGTAACATGGAACTTTTTTGGGGATAGAATACTTGTCTTAATAAAAAACCACTTGTAACATGGAAAATCTGACAAATATGGAAATTTTCCTAATATATTTAAAATTTTCCACATCTTAAACACCTTGAAAGAGGCATCCATAGTCACTTGCCAAGAAAATTTGTACAACATTGTAGGGTAAATGCATCAACCACCTCTTCCTATAAAAATATGCATGCACAATATCAGAAAATTGTAAAGAGAGAATCTATTATTCAAAACAAAAATGAGATACAATATACATATCATGAGAGAGACAATCACATAAACAATCAACTAGCGTTGTGTTGAGATATAACTAAAAGCTAATTAACACTTTACATGTATAAACGTTATATAATAATGTGATAGACGACTTTATTACATTATGCCTAAAGTGTTAACAACACCTATAAACACAATGATATAACCATTAGACTATGCTAACTATATTGCCCTCTCTTAATGATTAGATAAAAACAAGAACTTGTACCAAAAAATTACAAACTTATTTGCACCAAGCTCTTCAAAGATGTTTGCAACCTATCCAAGTATTGTGTAATGATGCAATCTGAGATTCTCTCTTGGGAAGACACTAAATGTGATGAATATGAATATCAACATGCTTAAATTCCTCGATTCCACTATCCATAACCTCACATTTCGACGTCTTTTGCCAGCACCACACATTCTTCTCATCTAAACTCCAAAGATCAGCTTTTGATTCTACCACAAAGTGAAATATAAAGTTCACTACATGACATGTCACTCATCAAGTTAATGCAAAAAATGTGGAGTCATTCGTTAGTTGGATAAGAGTGAATGTTCATTGAAATTTCTAGCCCACTTACCGCTATTCTAGAAGCTGATTTGAACTCCAATAAACAAACATCTCCACATCTAGGTACCAAAATATAGCAGTCTTTAAAAAGCGGGCTGTTATCGCATCCATGTTAGCTGGAGCTACCATGCTGCAGATTGTGTGGTCAGGGACCATACTACACTTTTTTTCCAGATCAGGGATCAGATGCCTTCAGAGGGGGCATACATTTTTGTCCAGATTGCCCCGAGCAGAGATATCAGTGGGGACAAATGGTTTTGATATTGGTCCAGACATGTATACATCATTGCCTACAGGAGCACCCTTCCTTGCCAGGCTTTGCATAAGCCCATTGAGACAGTTGGCTAGCCATATATTGATCGAGAGTACTACAGAGTATTGCTGGTTTGCCACTTATTGCCCGGATTCAGTAGAGATCCAGTTTCAGAGTCAGCTTCAACAGCAGGTATATGGTGCGGAAGGTATAGCATTTGATGTTTTATTGCTCATGTCGTTGATTAGACTTGTTTATATATGATAGTACACTGACTTTGCATATGATGATTGATATGGTGATCTAGTTGTCATTATGATGTGTTGTTGGGCCATTGGTGATGTCAGTCCATCCCTTCCAGTAGACTCATGTCTATGCACACTGGATCATATCCCTGTTATTGGTATAGACTTGGTCATTTAGTCCCCCTAGGCAACTGACTTTGGATCCACCTTCACTCTCTCCACCCATCCTTCATTCATGTTGGTCTTTCTCGACTTGGATTCTGATTTATGACCTGGAGGATCCCCTTCCCCACTGACCTCTGAGTATGCCATGATTCCCTGTCTTTTTGTGCCTCGGCTCTTTAGTGTGTGAGATGCACTCTCAAACCTAGGATTTGCTCCTGTCGGTTGCCCCCGATGTTGCAATGCAGTATAGGATTGTGTAGCCTCACCGGGTGTTTCCCATTGGTCATCGAAGCGTGTACACTCACCCCCATTACTTTGCAGTATGAGCACCTTGATTATATCTATTGAGATATGTATGTAGCCCAAAAGGGCCTTGATGTAATGAAATGAAGAAATGTAAAAGCAAGCCAAAAAGGCTATTGTAAATGTAAAATCAAGCCAAAAAGGCCAAGTATGAAATGTAATGTAAAATCCATGCAATGTGTTTGTAAACACACATGGACACAGGTCAGCCATATATATCAACTTTGTAGTGGTTATTTCCTCACCTAGTCCTGTAGGGAAAGGAGGTGAGAGGGAGAAAGGGACAAGCTCAAGATTGTCCCCTAGAGACTCAAGTTACGGTTTGCCGGACACCCAGTTTGGCGGCTCTAGAAAAGATCCTCACGGAGTCTTCTTAAGGCACGGATGTGAGTTGTGAGGTATTTGTTAGATGACCAGTGGCGGTTTCCCTGCACTATACCCATTTGTGAGGCACCGCCCTTCCCTGTGTTTTGTCATGGTATGCTTATCTTAGTGGGCCCCGCTTTCCCGATTCATCCAAAGGGTCACATGATCTTTGTCCTTGTCATCCCTTATCCTTCACCTTGTTTTTCCACCTCACCCAAAGTCAGCTAGGTGGTCAAGTCTATAGGTTGTGCATAGCAGTTTGAGTCTATTGGATGTCATGGACCCACCTCACCAAGGGCCTCGTATTTTTGAGATATTATGTATTTTTGATCACCATGTTGGCATCATATTGTTTAGTAATGTACTAACATGTATAAGGAAGCTTATCGCTTCATATTGCATACAGGTATTCAGCCAGCACCATGTTGACCAAATTTGACTTGGTCAAACTAGGTTGACCAGGCCAAAAATGGGCCCGAAAAAAATGTTGCGATCAAGATTTCGATTTTGGTCAATTATTATCTTCTGGGGTCCCATATGAGCCTCCAAGCATCAGAATTTGAAAAGGTTGAGGCAGCGATGAGATTTTTAATTATTATCGATCATCATTGACCTGTTTTAATTAAAAAGCATGGATTTTGGGCAAACAGTGCCTAAGTGATGGATCGTGGTCGTTCAAGTGTCCATGTCTACTATTTTTGGGGTCCACGATCGCATTGCAATAGACGGTTCGACAATCCGGGCACTATAAGTGGGTCAAAAGCCCAATTTACACCTTCAGCAATAAAAACCAGCAGTTAATTAAATGGAAAATCAAAATTTGGTAAAGGCAACTATGGCAAATGGAAAAATCAAAGGTTAGCTAATACAATGGTGACTCCTAAGGTAATTTCATGATGTTTGGACACTATATTTGTGAGGTGGGGCCCTCATGTTGGCCAGCTCACCATGTGGGTCGAATTTTCCCATGGGGGGCGTTTTTCCTCACTTGGCAAATTTGATTTTGATGTTGTATTGTATGTGGGACCTTGATGTATTAGTTAGGGGGCTAAAACACCATATAGACACCCCCTAACATGTTATGTGACCATTGTATGGGCCCCACAAGGGGCCCTCACTCCACGTGTGCGCTAGAGAGGGCAATTCGCACCCCCTCATGGAGCATTCTCCTCCATTCAATTTGGCTATTGAGGAGTTGATCCCAACCCTCCATTTTGGAGGGAATAGGGTTTTGAGAGTGGTATTTCTCTATAAGAGAAGACACTTCCCCATTGTACAGGTCTCTCTTGGCATTTTCAGACTTGGAATAGAAGAGAAAACGACTTGGAGCTCTTTGCTTGGTTCTTGTGTGATGTTCTTTGAGATTGTTGATTTCCATGCTATCTCAATGCACTAGATTAGATTGTGATTGTCTTCAGCACATTATTTCTCACCATTGTTTGCAGCAAACATGAACTCTTGGAGAAGGGCGCACCATTTGGCTGCCACTGTTGCTCCACTCTTCGGGATTGGTCATCAAAGTCAAGTGTTTTTGCCTTCAAGCCAAGCATTTTCTTCTTGTTTTTATTTACATTTATATTGTTGTAGCTTTCATTTACTTGCTATGCATATTTGACTTATGTCCATGTGTTTTGGCAGGCAAGGAGGGCGAGTTGGTGGGAGTGAGTAAATCGAATTCACTTGGGAACTTCTTCAATCGCTTCTATTTGATCTTTGGGACGCATAACCTCAGCAAATCAAGGATACCAACCAGTTCCAATAGGTGTTCCACTTCTTCCTCTTACATTTCAATTTCTGAATGGTCTTAGAGAGTAACTTACACTTAAACCCTAAAAATTAAAATCTCAAAAATCCATCGTTGAAACCTTGTTTTTCTTGTAAACCCTCTTATGAAACGTTGTTAAAAGCTTATACCCGAAGTTCCATTGTTTTCCGACTCCATTTACCCATAGAACCAGGCACTAGTCATTTTCTGAATTCGCCCTCCTTGGGCAAACTGGCCAATCACACTGTTGGGTATTTTCCTGGGTTGTGGGTCTTGTTGGTCTGCATTTATTTTGTCCTAAATCAGCTAATAATCAACTTATACTTGCTAGAAGGTGTGTTTTAATCACTTAATTTACTGCTGCCATGCTTGAACAGTCATAGTGAGCTTCATTTCCCATAGGCATAATTTTTAGCCACTCTTCTAGTCAATTTCCATTTTCTGATTTAGTTTCCAGCCTTCTAATCTTCAAGTATTCATCATTAAACACTCATTATCAAATCTGAGATCATTTCATTAAGTCTATTTTCCAATCCAGAATCTCGATTTCACTAGGCTGGAAGAAATCTCACACTTAGGCATTCACCTTGCGTCTTATTTTGCTTATCTTTTGGGATTGGGTGTCTGATTGTTGAGTCTCAACCTTAGCTGGTTGAGAGGGGTCTCCCCCCTGACTTGGCTACTTGCCTCGTCTAAAGTGACAATAGCCTTGTCCAATGTGACTTCCGTTCCTTGAGCGGAGGACTTGGCCATTGCCGGTTACACCTTCCTAGCTGCTCACCCTCTACCATCCCTGTTGGGACATTCATCATCAGCAGCTAGAGTTTGTGTGATAACATTTTTGGCGCCGTTGCTGGGAAGGCAGAGGCCTACCCGTGTCTTGCTTGAGTTTTGAGTCTTTTGGCTTGTTTTTCCCTTTATCATCGCATTTGAACTTAAAACTCTGTTGGCTGATTTCCACTTACATAATTATTGCAGCCAACACATTTTTGTCTCACTCACCACTTCCCCCTTCACGACATTCCACCTTTGGTGAACAAGGTACCTAGTTCACCTGGCAACTCCACCCCGTGGCTCCACTGGAGGCCGAACCCACCATTACAACCTTCGCAGCCTAGATAGTTCTGACACGCCACATAGTACACCTATCACTTACTTCAGACAAAACCTTAGTGAGCACTCCCCAAGCTCGTTGTGGCAGGCAGTCGACTTTGCAGCCTCACCTAGCATTGTAGTGCCACCCCCTTCCACGACCGTTAGTCAACCCCCAAACAATAACCAGATGTCTAATGCCAATCTTGGTCCACGTGCCTTTGGCCATATAGCTAGAGCCTCACCCTTTGACTTCGCTCAAATCCAGGGAGCTCCCCACGACATGCCCAAAAAGTATTTTGAGAAAATTTCTAAATATAATGGGAGCACAGCCATTACAATAGAAGATCACATCGAGTCTATATGGCAACACATGGAGGCCTATGGGGCCACCCATGAGGATGTCTACATGAGAGGGCTATTTATGTCACTTGAGGGCGATGCCCGCAAGTGGTTTGACTGGTTGCCTACTGGATCAGTCAATGGTTACGATAACTTCGTGACCAAACTCAACGAGCAATGGTCGGTCAAACTAGATGGCAAGTACTTGCTTAGCCAACTATCAGGGATCAAGAAAAAGGAAAATGAAACCACTCATGAGTTTAACATTAGATTCGATAAAGTTGTGGCGCAAATACCTGAAACAATTCGCCCCACAGACCCAGCTATCCTGATACACTATTTAGATTCCTTCGAAGGATGGCTAGGATATCACCTGAAAGACAAAGAGTCGGCCACTCTAAAGATTGCCCAGGACAACGCACGCAAAGCTGAAGCAAACGCTGCGTCCATGGGAAAGCATAATTTCTTTGACCATCATGCTCCTTCCTCCTCATGCACTGATTCTTGTGCCCGCAAGGGCAAAGAGCCTGCAAAGGAAGACACTGAGTTAGGGACAACTGAGGACATGAAAGAAATGATAAAGACCCTCACCCTTCTTACTAGAGACCTGGCCAAGAGTAGGGACTCAGATAGGTACAAGGCTCCATACGGCCCCAAGCCGTACTGGAACCCAAATAGGAGGCCGACCACTGAAGATAACAAGAGACCCCCTGTAGCCCCTGAGGTCCCAGACACTAAGAGCCATTCATTGGTGCGAGAGGTGTGAGGATGATCACCCCAAGTCCGAGTGTCATTATGTCGAACTGGAAGAACCTGTAGAAAACATCAACTTTATTGATGACACACCTTTCGATTTAGAATTCGGCCAGATCCTCATTGAAGAGGAGGAGGAAGAAGAAGATTTTGAAGAAGAAGTAGGCCCCTCTTGTTTACCGGTTCACCCTGTTGTTGATGATCTTCAACGAACCAAGATTTATAGGAGACACATGGATGAGCCCAGGCCCGCACCTTTCATGGAGAGGCACGAGGTTCCCCAGCCGGACCTCGATACTAGCCTTCATTCTTCTGACGAGGCCTTTGGGCATAGCATAGAGTTGGAGAAGGAATTAGCCAAGATCATGCAAAACGTTCCCATGTCCGAGCTAGCCAAGCTCCCTTCAGTCCGAAGCCAAATCACCGATTTCTTGGATACCATCCCCTTAGAAAGGGAGATGTTCACCACCTCTGCAGACGTCCTTAGTTCCCTGGAGATTTCACAAGATGAGGAGAGGGACACGGAGGATCCCCCGGTGTCTATTCACACTGCTATTTACGAGAGAAAGAATGGAGGGCACCAACCTTTCTATCCGACTCTCCGTATCCAAGACATGCTGCTACACAACTGCATGCTTGACTCGAGGGCATCCATGAACGTCATGCCGTTGCAAATCATGAAGGCTTTGGCCTGGAGGTGACCCGCCCTTACGGGAATGTTTGTGGAATTGATTCCAGACAAGTTCCGGCTCATGGCCTGATCAAGAACTTGAAGGCGGATCTTTTCTCATGTCTGGATATCTCCACACTTATGGACGTAGTGGTGATTGATCTTCCACCTGTCTACGGCATGTTGCTGTCCAGGAAGTGGGCCGCATATTTAGGAGGGCATCCACAGATGGACTTATCTTACGTGTCCATCCCTGACCCTAATGGGGTCTTGGTGAGAGTGTACCGGCAAACTTTTTACGAGGAGCACATTGAGGGTATGGAGGCGGCCATGCGAAGAACGTACGGGGAATGTGAGCCAGGCCCTGAGGGGATGTTCATGGCTTTTGGTGACAAGAGGGAGGATATTGACGATGAGGCCACGTTAGGGCATCAGTTTGAGAGGTGGCTCTCCAGCCCCGCGTTGCACTCACATGAAGATGATTCCGAGGAAGAATGCATCCAACAACTTAACCACGAAGATCTCGCGAATAAGCTGACCACTCCTCCCAAGGGGCATGAGCCTATGGAGACACGAGAGCGATCCCCCACGGGTCACTCTCACCCTTCGATCCTCCAGGAGCAGTTGGCTCAGCTGTATCTAGATGATTATTCCACCGCGGGGAATGAAGAGTTGGAGTTCTCTCTGACCGCTGAGTTGAGAGCGATCATGCATGAGTTTCCCGCGTATAGTGAAGAGGACCATGACATGGAGGAACGTAGTGAGGACACTCCCCCTCCTCTGGAGGCTTAGGAAGTAAGGGGGATCCCACCCCCGGAAGAGAGAAGCTTCAAGACGATCCTTGAGATGCTGGCCATCATGAATGACAATCTTGCTAGACAGGCCAGAGGACTTCCCCCACGCTACTGGTGGGAGGAGCCATCTACCCAGGAGCCGCCTGAGAGGGAGAGCGATTCGTCAAATCCAACCTTTTTTCAGGATTTCTCCCTTCCCACGGATGTCACAGGAGAATTTGAGCCATTACCGTTTGTTACCCCCGCATCCCTCCCCTCGTCCGCATGCCTTCCCGAGCTTCCTCTTGCCGGCTGAGATCCCTATTCCTTCAAGAGAAGGGTGTAGCACTCATGCTACCTCTTCACTAGCCACCCACCTCTCCACCAAGATCCTGTCTGCCCAGCCTCCAAATTTCTAGACTATTGGCAAAACCGAGATAAGTGTTTCACACCCTAGGTCCTATGTTTCCCAGACTGACCCGGCCCCTACGAGGGAGGTGACTACCGAAGTTCTGATCGGAGAAGTTGCGATCCCCCTAGACAGTGGGTCCCATAGATTTGTTTCTCATATTAGCCGTAGGGACCTTCACCCTAATAACGATGGGAATGCCGATGTATCAGTATTTCGGGACATAGGTGTCGACCCCCACTCGGTGAATAGGAGGAGCTTTGCTACGGGTGACCAGGTTGTCATACCAAGCCACGTTTTTCACCACATGACTGGCAACCACAATGGGCTTCTGGTGGGCCCCTTCAGGATTGAGATTTGCAACAAGAACTCATATTTTCTATCTACCAAGGATGGACACTACTTCTCCATCCCTGTGAGCGGTCACCACCTTCAGGAGTATGTTCTCGAGTTCACCCGGGGAGATATTCCTTACTCTCTAGCCTTACCCTTCCTTTTTTTTGTGGCCAATAAGCTCTCGAGAGCAGCAGCCGATTGTCCTTTTCCTTCGACTACCCCACCTTTGTTTGATGACCGGTTGCCCCCTTTGTTTTTGTTTTGTTTTGCTTCTTCTTTTCGCACCTTTTGACACCATTTTTCCTTTTTCTAGTTTGCTTTTGTACCATAGTTTCTTTTCAATTGTTTTTCGCCTTTCTTACACCTCATGTGTCGGCTTAATAAATTTAAAATGTTGTAGAGTACATTTCATTATTGATATATTTTCCTTTCAGCATTGTCATTTTGTTCATTTTTGCTGGATTATATTATATATATTGTATGTCCTTACGAGCGGTCTGCAAAGATCGGTATAGCGTCTGCATTTTACAAGGATAGGTACACATATGATGATGATGCAGATAGCATGTACGTGCATGCACTTTGATGATGATGAGAGGGGTGCTACAGACCAGAGATTCTGTGGTTCTCAAGCACTCTCTCCTTTAGAGCACTTGTCCCAGCTGGAGCCAGATGTTATCACATCCATGTTAGCTGGAGCTACCATGCTGCAGATTGTATGGTCATGGACCGTACTATACTTTTTTTTCCAGATCAGAGATCGGATGCCTTCAGAGGAGGCATACATTTTTGTTCAAATTGCCCAGAGCAGAGATATCAATGGGGACAGATGCTTTTGATATTGATCCAGACAAGTATACATCATTGCCTGAAGGGGCACCCTTCCTTGCCAGGCTTTGCATAAGCCCATTGAGACAGTTTCCTAGCCATATATTGATCGAGAGTACTACAGAGTATTGTTGGTTTGCCACTTATTGCCTAGATTCAGTAGAGATCCAGTTTCAGAGTCAGCTTCAGCAGCAGGTATATGGTGCGGCAGGTATAGCATTTGATGTTTTATTGCTCATGTTGTTGATTAGACTTGTTTATATATGATAGTACACTGACTTTGCATATGATGATTGATATGGTGATCTAGTTGTCATTATGATGTGTTGTTGGGCCCTTGGTGATGTCAGTCCATCCCTTCCAGTAGACTCTTGTCTATGCACACTGGATCATATCCCCGTTATTGGTATAGACTTGGTCATTTAGTCCCCCTAGGCAGCTGACTTTGGATCCACCTTCACTCTCTCCACCCATCTGATTCATTCATGTTGGTCTTTCCCGACTTGGATTCTGATTTGTGACCTGGAGGTTCCCCTTCCCCACTGACCTCTGAGTATGCGAGTATGCCATGATTCCCTGTCTTTTTGTGCCTCGACTCTTTAGTGTGTGAGATGCACTCTCAAACCTGGGATTTGCTCCTGTCAATTGCCCCCGATGTTGCAATGCAGTATAGGATTGTGTAGCCTCACCGGGTGTTCCCCATTGGTCATTGAAGCGTGTACTCACCCCCATTACTTTGCAGTATGAACACCTTGATTATATCTATTGAGATATGTATGTAGCGCAAAAGGGCCTTGATGTAATGAAATGAAGAAATGTAAAAGCAAGCCAAAAAGGCTATTGTAAATGTAAAATCAAGCCAAAAAGGCCAAGTATGAAATGTAATGTAAAATCCATGCAATGTGTTTGTAAACACACATGGACACAGGTCAGCCATACATATCAGCTTTGTAGTGGTTATTTCCTCACCTAGTCCTGCGGGGCAAGGAGGTGAGAGGGAGCAAGGGACAAGCTCAAGATTGTCCCCTAGAGTCTCAAGTTACAGTTTGTCGGACACCCAGTTTGGCGGCTCTAGAAAAGATCCTCACGGAGTCTTCTTAAGGCACGGATGTGAGTTGTGAAGTATTTGTTAGATGACCAGTGGCGGTTTCCCTGCACTATACCCATTTGTGAGGCACCGCCCTTCCCTGTGTTTTGTCATGGTATGCTTATCTCAGTGGGCCCCACTTTCCCGATTCATCCAAAGGGTCACATGATCTTTGTCCTTGTCATCCCTTATCCTTCACCTTGTTTTTCCACCTCACCCAAAGTCAGCTAGGTGGTCAAGTCTATAGGTTGTGCATAGCAGTTTGAGTCTTTTGGATGTGGTGGGCCCACCTCACCAGGGGCCTCGTATTTTTGAGATATTATGTATTTTTGATCACCATGTTGGCATCATATTGTTTAGTAATGTACTAACATGTATAAGGAAGCCTATCGCTTCATATTGCATACAGGTATTCAGCCAACACCATGTTGACCAGATTTGACTTGGTCAAACTAGGTTGACTAGGCCAAAAATGGGCCCGAAAAAAATGTTGCAATCAAGATTTCGATTTTGGTCAATTATTATCTTCCGGGGTCCCATATGAGCCTCCAAGCATTAGAATTTGAAAAGGTTGAGGCAGCGATGAGATTTTTAATTATTATGGGTCATTATTGACCTATTTTAATTAAAAATCATGGATTTTGGGCAAACTGTGCCTAAGTGATGGATTGTGGTTGTTCAAGTGACCATGTCTACTATTTTTGGGGTCCATGATCGCATTGCAACAAACGGTTCGACAATCCGGGCACTATAAGTGGGTCAAAATCCCAATTTACACCTTCAGCAATAAAAACCAACAGTTAATTAAATGGAAAATCAAAATTTGGTAAAGGCAACTATGGCAAATGGCAAAATCAAAGGCTGGCTAATACAAGGGTGACTTGTAAGGTAATTTCATGATGTTTGGACACTATATTTGTGAGGTGGGGCCCTCATGTTGGCCAGCTCACCATGTGGGTTGAATTTGCCCATGGGGGGGCATTTTTCCTCACGTGGCAAATTCGATTTTGATGTTGTATTGTATGTGGGACCTTGATGTATTAGTTAGGGGGCTAAAACACCATATAGACACCCCCTAACATGTTATGTGACCATTGTATGGGCCCCACAAGGGGCCCCTCACTCCACATGTGCGCTAGAGAGGGCAATTCGCACCCCCTCATGGAGCATTCTCCTCCATTCGATTTGGTTGTTGGGGAGTTGATCCCAGCTCTCCATTTTGGAGGGAATAGGGTTTTGAGAGTGGTCTTTCTCTATAAGAGAAGACACTCCCCCATTGTACAGGTCTCTCTTGGCATTTTTGGACTTGGAATAAAAGAGAAAACGACTTGGTGCTCTTTGCTTAGTTCTTGTGTGATGTTCTTTGAGATTGTTGATTGCCATGCCATCTTGATGCACTAGATTAGATTGTGATTGTCTTCAACACATTATTTCTCACCATTGTTTGCAGCAAACACGAACTCTTGGAGAAGGGCGCACCATTTGGCTGCCACTGTTGCTCCACTCTTCGGGATCGGTCATCAAAGTCAAGTGTTTTTGCCTTCAAGCCAAGCATTTTCTTCTTGTTTTTATTTACATTTATATTGTTGTAGCTTTCATTTACTTGCTATGCATATTTGACTTATGTCCATGTGTTTTGGCAGGCAAGGAGGGCGAGTTGGTGGGAGTGAGTAAATCGAATTCACTTGGGGACTTCTTCAATCGCTTCTATATGATCTTTGGGACGCACAACCTCAGCAAATCAAGGATACCAGCCAGTTCCAAGTAGGTGTTCCACTTCTTCCTCTTACATTTCAATTTCTGAATGGTCTTAGAGAGTAACTTACACTTAAAACCCTAAAAATTAAAATCTCAAAAATCCACCATTGAAACCTTGTTTTTCTTGTAAACCCGCTTATGAAACGTTGTTAAAAGCTTATACTCGAAGTTTCATTGTTTTCTGACTCCATTTACCCATAGAACCAGGCACTAATCATTTTTTGAATTCGCCCTCCTTGGGCAAACTGGCCAATCACACTGTCGGGTATTTTCCTAGGTTGTGGGTCTTGTTGGTCTGCATTTCTTTTGTCCTAAATCAGCTAATAATCAACTTATACTTGCTAGAATGTGTGTTTTAATCACTTAATTTACTGCTGTCATGCTTGAACAGTCATAGTGAGCTTCATTCCCCATAGGCAGAATTTTTAGCCACTCTTCTAGTCAATTTCCATTTTCTGATTTAGTTTCCAGCCTTCTAATCTTCAAGTATTCATCATTAAACACTCATTATCAGATCTGAGATCATTTCATTAAGTCTATTTTCCAATCCAGAATCTCAATTTCACTAGGCTGGAAGAAATCTCACACTTAGGCATTCACCTTGCGTCTTATTTTGCTTATCTTTTGGGATTGGGTGTCTGATTGTTGAGTCTCAACCTTAGCTGGTTGAGAGGGGTCTCCCCCCTGACTTGGCTACTTGCCTCATCTAAAGTGACAATAGCCTTGTCCGGTGTGACTTCCGTTCATTGAGCGGAGGGCTTGGCCATTGCTGGTTACACCTTCCTAGCTGCTCACCCTCTACCATCCCTGTTGGGACATTCATCATCAGCAACTAGAGTTTGTGTGATAACACGGGCCTTTGGAACCCACCTTGACCTGTAAAGAGTTCTATCCACAATATCTTTCTCACCTACAAATTCTAATTCTTGTGGCTGATTTTTACACATACCAATCTTTGCATCCAACCTGAAATTCCACTGGGCAAATTGTATGTATGGTGATATCCTGTATATAGACAATTTTGTTGTAACACCAACTTTTTCTTCAACCTCCATTAGTGCTTCCTTCCACTTATCTGTGCCCTTTTTTTATCAAATACATGTTCAAGAGAATTTAAACTATTAACCAACAGAACACAAGATACATGCTATACATCCTGCTTACATCCTCTTTTCAACCTTCCACTTGTTCCTGAAACACCAAGTTGTGGAAGTTCTTCATTGACACTTTCAATCTTGTACTTCTCTTCTATACCATATGAAGGGACACTAATTACCACTTCCCCTGACGCATTTTTTACATTTCCTGCTTCTCGTGACACCTATACATCATCACATACTGATTGTCCAACACCTAGCACATGTTCTTCTTGCAGCAACCATCATCCATTTCCAAGTCTGAAAATCCTAACCAAGATTTGCTTTCTAATCTATTATCACATCCCTTCTCACAAAAACACAGTTTGTGAGGGATCCAATGGCCCATATGCTAAAGGTTGGTCAAAATAGACAACGGCCCAACAAACAAGTTACTACATGTGGCATCAATTCTACTACTATTTCCTCCTAAATCTACCTTATAAGCAACAAAAACAAAGATTAAAGGTAATGTGCCTTTGTTTTCCTTATGGACCATGACTTCTCAAGTGTGACTCCTATAACTTCTCTATCGAGACTCTTATTCAACAAATATCCCCAACACCCACAACAATCACTAAAGTCTAATAAACTCATGTAGAGACTCCAACTATTACCACCACCACCTGAACATAGACCAATTCCAAGCCCTCCCAATCATCCACATGCCCTCCTACATAGCTCTATCATGATCATCTACCCAACCCCATATATGTTTCCCTTCCCATCAAGTTTTTGAGCACCTTCACCAACTTTAGACATATGATTGACATTACCATAGCCACTAAGCCCCATCCTATGCACATCCTTACACGTCCACTCATCATTATTAAATGCACAATCCATTTTCCTGCAAACCCAACTCCTCTTTCAATACCTTGTATTCACTATTGTCAGAATTGCCATCAATGATGCCACATGATCAACAAATGTAGTACTTTTGAGAACCCCCTTGAACACTTTGATTCACGAGAGAGAGACGATAATATACATCACCCTATCCATAATCATTAAAAATGTTGTCATTAGAAATAAGTCCTTTCCACAACACTTCTTCAACATTGGCGTCTCCTACCAACTCCCCATTAGAATGTTGTAACTATTGAATTTTTAACATAGCAGTATAATTTTCTTCTCTTTCAAATTTATTTCATAATTCATTTCATCCCACAATTATGCCTGAAAGAAATATCACCATTCAGTTGCAGCGGAAATAAAACAAGGATCATTGAAAGATAACCATGCACAAGAGACACAGATTTATCCTGGGAAACCCAATAGGGAGAAAACCCAGCAAACTTTTCTCCCAAGAAAACAATCCAATTCCTGTACAATACCAATCATGAAGATTGATCCCTAACATAAGAGAGGCTCACCCTCCTTCACAAGAAACCCTAGCAAGAGTAGTGAATCTTCCAAGAAAATAAGAGAACCCCAAAATTATACTTCTTGCCTTAGCCAGGCCTTCCTAGGAGGTACGCACAAGTGGAGAGAGAAGATGAGAGATGAGTGAATGAAAATAATGAAGAGTGGAAGCACTTTATTTATATTCTTCCATTCACTAGATGCTTCCTCAATGGGGTCGACTTGTACACTTTCACTAGGGCCGACTTGCTAGTTTCAATCTTTATCTTTTATTATCTTCAAGTCGGCTTGTCTTCTTGTCTTCATTTTTGTCTGGAACTTCTTCAATGTTATCTGGGACTTCTTCAATGGTTTGTCTTGACTTCTTGGTTATTTCTTCATCATAGAAAAGTTCTCCTCGTTGATCTCCTCAGATGCAGATCAAATTCTTCCAAAGAGCTCTAATGTTGATTTGATCATACTCTAAGAAGTCCCAAACACTTCTTAGAGCCATTTTCAAATTCAACATTAGATTAGACTTTGTCTAATATACAAAGAGATAAGATCCCCTGTAACATAGACAAGTCAACTCACTCTATAAGAATAGATCGCTCCATGATGAGCACTCCCACTTAGAGTATGCAATGTGACCACTAGCCTTCCTTCACTTTAGTCAATCCACAAGACTAGACAAAGGCTAAGCATCTGAGCCTCAATACACATAGTCAATACACATGACTAAACAAGGCTGCAACGAGGCTATTCTCTACCAACCATTGGTCAATACACAAGACAACTCTGGGAGAATGATCTACAGAATGTTTGCCCGATCTTGGAACCATGGAGAACATCAACGCTACCTCTCAGCGAGGGAGACATTATGCATCACACCAAGCCACATACTTGGTGAGAATGTCCATCAGTACTACATCTGCATTTGTACGGTACCTATACTGCATCTGCATCTATATTGGATTTGTACTGCAACTACATTTGTACTATGTCTATACTGAAACTGCATTTGTACTACCACCTTGGTATCTAGGCCATTCACCTCTTGTGAATGTCTTCCACTCATCTATCGAATCATCACGATCTCTGGGCCACTCATCTCATATGAATGTCTTCTTGTTCATCTGTAAGACAATCATGGAGTTTGGGAAATTCATCTCTCATATGAATGTCTATCGCTCATCTATAAGACCATCACGATGTTTGGGCCATTCATCTCTCATATGAATGTCTACCGCTCATCTATCGAACCATCATGGTCTTGTACATCCATCAATGCTCCCTCTCACTCAGGGAGGCATTCTCCATCACATCAAGCTTGTCCTTGAAGTATACAAACTTTGCCTTGGACAGAGGCTTGGTGTTAATGTTGGTTATTTGCTTGTCCATGGATATGTACTTGGAGCTTCACTGCTCCCTACTTCACCATGTCTCGAAAGAAGTGGTATTTGATCTCAATATTCTTCGACCTGTCATGAACAATGTATTTTCTGAAAGCTTGTCATAGCTTTGATTGTCACAATGTATCAAGATCGTCTCTGGCTCATGATCAAATACCCTTGCAAGAATTTTTTGAAGCCACACTGCTTTGCAACTTGCAACATTGGCTGCATAATACTTTGCTTATGCTGTGCTGAGTGCGACGGAAGTCTGCTTCCTAATAAATGGGATATCATAGTTCATCTCAAGCTGAAGTAGCACCCTAAGGTGCTCTTTCTGTCCACTGCATTTCACCCAATCAGAATCTCTTGTAGTTTCACCTCATCACTTGAGACATCTCTCAGACCATATCCAACTGTACCACCCAGGTACCTTAGCACATGCTGCAACCCAATGTACATTTCTTGGCTCAACCATGAATTGGATTAGGGTGTTTACTGCAAAGCAAATATCTGGTCTGGTGTTAACCGAATACACCAAATCTGAATCTAAAGCAGAATCACTCAGCTTCTTCAGATTTATCTGTCTGTACATAGTGAAATCCACAAAATCTGAATCTGAAGCAGAATCACTTAACTTCTTCGGATTTGTCATCATAGTGGGATTCATCAAATCTGAGTCTGAAGCAAAATCACTCAATTTCTTCAGATTTGTCATCATAAGTGTAGTCGTGGACTTGCAGTCCATTATCCTGAATCTCTCAAGATCTCAACTGTGTGCTTCCCTTGACTGAGGAAGATCTCATCTGATCTCTGCGACACCTCTAATCCCAAGAAATTAATTCAAGGTCTCGAACTCAGAGGCCAACTCCCTCTTGCACTCATCTATGAGCCTCTCTACTTCTATAAGGAATAGATTATCGGCATACAATACCAAGATCACTGGATCATCATCAACAACCTTACAGTAAAGGTTGGAATCCACATCACTTCTTGGTGAGGCCCAAGCTCATAAAGTATCTATCAATCCTAGCATACCAAGCTCTAAGGGCCTGCTTGAGTTTGCATAGAGTCTTCTTTATCAACAAGCTGTGTTGCAGCTACTCCTTTTGTGCGGAAGCATCCCACTTCCTCTACACCTGAGTATTATGCTCCCTCTGTATTTGGACACTTTGCCCCTACCTAGGCCAATCTCCCCACACCATATGACTCAGGATAATGGAAGATTGTCTGCCCCTTTGTATCCATCTGTGTCACCTCTCATCAAGTGGATTCACTAAGATGAGAACACTTAATATTATCCATGACTCCCTCTGCATCTGCAAACTGGCTGCCCCTCATGAGTCATCTCTGATGTTGATTTCATCTGTATGTTTGATTTATAGATCCACTTGGAAGTCATCACTAACTTCCCTTATGATCTTGGCACTATGGATTGATGCACATCCTGTTGGCTTGTTTCCTCCTCATAAATGAAAAATCAATGGCATGACTCATGAGAAACTCTAAGGTCTTTCTCTGAAAATATCACTAGGAGTTGCATAATCTTTTGCACCTCAACAAACTTCTGGATATGACTCACCGGATCTCAGACTATGTCTTTCACTATTGTCCACCACAAAAGACATAACTCACTCTTGTCTACTCAAGAGATGTGACTCTCTCTTGATCTCTGCCTCCTTGAAGTTCTTGGAGGTGCATTCTCCTAATTTCAAAATCTTGAACTTCTTTCTTGTCAGGAACTCACTGAAGGCTGCAACCTAGGTCTTCATGAAGTAAATCACCAATGACAATCATATAGTACAAAACATCATCCAAAGATAATATTGTCATTAGTGCACATATACCTAGAGTGTATTAGAAGATATACTCCTTTCAGAGTTCATCTGCAATCTCATCAAGCATATCTTCTTTCGTCTTCTTTGATGGAGGCTCATCAACACTAGCTATTGATGCATGCTACTTTCCCTTTCTTTTCCTTTGAGGACATTGATAAGCATAATGATCAATTTTTTTACAATTGAAACATTTGATCTTTCAAAGATCCTTCTCTTTTTGTCCATGAGTTAAAGTTGATCTTCCACTTGTATTTCTTCTTTTAAACTTTTTTCTTCCATTTCCTTTTCTAGCATGCGTTGCAAGAGCTTGATTTTCTTCCACCTGAGGTTTTTGTGAACTATTCTTTGATAATACTATGGACTCTTCTTAAACACAATCAACCCATAGTCAATCAAATTTGGTTAACTCTTCTCTCCCACAAGTACTTTGATTAAATGATTCCCATGAGGAAGGAAATCCATTAAGCGTCATCATAACATGTTCTGCATCATCAATAATGTCTCCAATGGCTTTAAGTTGATCTCTTAACTGGGAGACCTTGTAATATAACAAACAGGTATATTCTGAAGTTGTATAGGGTTTGTTGAGATACTGGTTGTTTGTTTAGGAGTTTGATACCCAAATCTTATAGATAATACATGTGCATGAACCAAAATAACATTGCATGATATTGCATGAACTCGGAAACCCAAATAATCAAATCTATAATACAAATAAGCTCAGAAGTGATGCATGTACATACCAACGGATTGTGCTTGAGTCGTAGAATAGCATAGAGCAGACATGCAAGACATGCATATGATCTAGGTCAAGTTTTAGAAACAACTCCTTGAGGCAATTCGCCCATGCAAACCTCACGCCCTCCTTCGTCTTCAGATCAATAATAATAGCTCTGGAAATGTGGTGTTGGATCCAAGAAGCAGCAATAAGGCTTATGAAATCTCGCTCAGTAAGATAGAGAAGGCATGTAGGAAATGCACCGGATCTAGGTCAAGATATGAGAATCTACTCTTGTGTACAATTCGCCCATGCAAGACTTACGCCCTCTTCTAGTGGATGATCACTAATAATAGCTCCGATAGAAGAATAATGGATCTGAGATTTGCAATATGATTAAGGATAACTCACCCAATGAATGGAGAAAGTGATGCTGCCCCAAATACTCAGAATAATGCGCCCTCCAGATGATCTATGGTTGTGCCCTTAGTGGATCCAATGATATGCCCTCGGAATGATCAATAAACACATCCTTTGTCTGTGATAGATAGTATGCCCTCAAAAGGATGGTGCAACTATGAAAGGCTTGAATCCCTGCAAAGATTGATGAATATGGTGTAATCCTTGAAGTACTTTGATAGATCTGGATGATTTATCCTCGAAAGTGATTAGGGTAGATAGATTTCGCTACCGAATCCACTCGATGGCTAAGGAGTTGCGCCCTCAACCCTAATTCACTCTCAAAGCTCTCAAAACTGTTTCTCAAAAGTGAATAATAACATATGCATGCTAGAGAACTCAATTTTGCCTTCTTTTATTGTCTTTTGACTGCATGCAACTCACTTTTTGCATGCATGCAAATTAAATGGCGCATGCTGCATGCAACTTAAATGGCGCATGCCGCATGCAACTTGATTTATGGCTTGCATGTCATGCATGTCACTTGATTCATGCCTAGGTGGTCCCCTTTTATCTCCTAATGACTTAATATCACTGCTCAAGATCTGCTTTTATCCTATGTGGGATCAGTCATTAGTTAATTCCCCTTTTTCAGTACCCACTCGAAACTATGGGAATTAAATAGGTTAGCGGGTTGGTTCCTACTACTTAGGCAGAAGAGGACACTGCAGACCTTCATAAATTAAGTAGCAGCATAATCTGAGTTGGTCATCTTTATGCAACGAAACTGATTCCTCAAGGCTAGCCTCCTGCTAGTGGTTTTGCTTCGAACAATCCTACTATGGCATCATACATTGATTTGGAAGTCTTTAGCTCAGCAATATGAGGAATTAAGTGGTCTTTTACAAAATCTATTAAGATCCTCTTTGCCTTTGCTTTATTCTTCTTGTATTTGGTCCTTTCTTTTAGCATCTTCGGGTTCTGGGACATCCTTCTTTACATGATCCCAGATCTCATTTTCTTCCAAGATGAAAAGTATCCTTGTCTTCCAAGATCTAAAATTTGAAGCACCATCCAACTTGTCTTCCACTCTAAGACTAGACAACATTTTGAAATCATGATCCAGAAACCCTAGCAGAAGCTAGGTCAAGACTAAACTTTGTCAAAAGTGAAAACTGACTCCATAAGTAGGTGCACCTTCCTAGGGCATCCTCCAAAACACAATTTTTTTTTTGATTTGTTGCTAGAAGAGCTCAAAACTGGAATCCCTAGTTCCGTGGTTCCAGCAGAAATTAGGTCAAAATTGAAACTCCACAAAAGTGAGATCTGGTTCCACAAATAAGTGCACCCTCCTAGGGCGAGTTCCAAGATGTTATCTTCAAGTCCAATCTATGGAGGGAAGTGTCCAAACTTGGAAGTTGGAAGCCCCAGTTTTCAGATTAGGGTAGAAACATTCTCTAGCAATAGTTTTGAATTTTTAACATAGCAATATAATTTTTTTCTCTTTCAAATTTATTTCATAATTCATTTCATCCCACAATTATGCTTGAAAGAAATATCACCATTCATTTGCAACGAAAATAAAACAAGGATCACTGAAAGATAACCATGCACAAGAGACACACAGATTTATACTGGGAAACCCAATAGGGAGAAAACCCAACATATTTTTCTCAGAAGAAATCAATCCAATTCAACTACATACCAATCATGAAGATTAATCCCTAACATAAGAGAGGCTCGCCCTCCTTCACAACAAACCCTAGCAAGGGTAGCAAATCTTTCAAGAGAATAAGAGAACCCGAAAATTATACTTCTTGCCTTAGCCAGGCCTTCCTAGGAGGTGCGCACAAGTGGAAAGAGAAGATGAGAGATGAGTGAATAAAAATAATGAAGAGTGGAAGCACTTTATTTATATTCTTCCATTCACTAGAAGTTTCCTCAATGGGGCCGACCTGTACACTTTCACTAGGGCCAACTTGCTAGTTTCAATCTTTACCTTTTATTATCTTCAAGTCAGCTTGTCTTCTTGTCTTCATTTTCATCTAGAACTTCTTCAATGTTATATAGGACTTCTTCAATGGTTTTTCTTGACTTCTTGGTTATTTCTCATCATAGAAAAGTTCTCCTCGTTGATATCTCCTCACATGCAGATCAAATTCTTCCATAGAGCTCTAATGTTTATTTGACCATACTCTAAGAAGTCTCAGATACTTCTTAGAGCCAATGTCAAATTCAACATTAGATTAGACTTTGTCTAATATACAAAGAGATAAGATCCCCTGTAACATAGACAAGTCAACTCACTCCATAAGAATAGATCGCTCCATGACGAGCACTCCCACTTAGAGTATGCAATGTGACCACTAGCCTTCCTTCACTCTAGTCAATTCACATGACTAGACAAAGGGTAAGCATCCGAGCCTCAATACACATAGTCAATACACATGACTAAATAGGGCTACGACGGGCCATTCTCTACCAACCATTGGTCCATACACATGAACACTCTAGGAGAATGATATGCAGAATGTTTTGCCGATGCTGGAACCATGGAGATCATCAACAGTAACCATGCTAGGATTACAGTTTGTGCCTAAGAAAAAGTAACCATGCCAAGTTTCTAGTTCAAGCATGATCAAAAGTAAATGAAATAGACTTCATGTCTACATGTCAACATAAGTAACTATGCCAGACATCCAATCCACACATGAGCAAAAGTAATCACATCAAACTTCTAATATGTGTGCGTAGAGTAATCGCACTAGGATTCCATTTTGCATATACAATGTACCCACACTAGGCTTCCATTTTGCATGTTCTAAGTACCCACACTAGGCTTCTAGTTTTCACGTGGGTAGAGTATCTATTTTGCTCTTCCAGTTTGCGCATGTGGAGTAATCTTTGCAGGCTTCTAACCCAACATGGGAACCGTAACTACGCTAGGCTCTAATCCTATACATGCCTCAATGGATGATGGCCCCTTACTGAGAAACGTAACAAACACATGTATCGCTACTTTAGACCAAGCACATCCTTCAATCACTTAGGTCGCCAAGCCCCTCTAAAGTGCTCCTAATGCCGTAAGACACAATAACTGCCATGCCAACCTTCAAACTACTAGCACATCCACCACCACCACGTGTGACATCATTCATTCAACTATCAACACAAATGATCATCTCCATGTCAATTGCTTGTGACTTTAGCTTACATATTGTTATTACACATGTCTCCATTTCATTATTAGTGTACCTTGTCCTTACCATAATTGGTAGTATGTTCCCTTGTCCCATCCCCTATAAAGCATCCCTTTGTCCATATGCAATGTGTCCCTACATATGATCACTCATATTTCTCCATCTTTTATACTTATTGTTGAAGACCTATCCTACTTTTCCAACTCATTGCTTCCCATCGATCTCTATACAATCTCCTTCCAGCACCTATCTACAATGTCATTCCACTCATAGAAAAACATAAAGGGTTTAGATCATACCAGCTTTGGCACACATGTGAAATCCCAACATTCTTTTCCTAGATTTCCCATTAAATGCCCATTTCGATCCACCTATGTGCCTAGAGAATTTTATTATGCTCACAAAGAAATCTGTCTGGAAAGTACAGCAATACAAAACAGCAACAAATGCACCTTGGGAACCGTCCCAAACCCAGCAAAACATTGTTGCAGCCTAGGAAGTTGTGCCCAGAAATTAATATGCCCTGTACGACCTCTATACAGGAGAGTACGGCCTCCAAAAACAGATTTTAATGTTGCGGCCTATCTAGAAATTTGTGCCTAGCCACACATGTGGGATTTCAAGTGTACGACCCTGCTAAGGTTTGGAACCTCCTAGATCCCCTCATGCAACAACCTCCAATAAATGAGCATCTAACCTCTCCAAAGTGGAGTAGAGTCATAAATGAAGGATAGACTCCCTCTAAATTGAACGCTCCTCAAAAAATACATGAATAAATGTGCAAGTTAGCTAAACAAGTAGAGTGCTATCCTCCATTTTGACCCCATCAATGGTCAAATTCATAACAAATGCAACCAACCAACTCATAACCTCCATGCCAACTCATCAATTCATGTGTTAGATCTAAAGAGATAATCCATCCATGAGAAAAACATCAATCACAAGACTAAGTGTCAAAATAGACAATCAAACCCATGTAGAAGGAGATGGCCCCATCCACAAATATCCACACCTGCCAAGAGAAAATAGGGGAGCCTTCAGTTGTTTTGGATACCCTTTTGGGCCAATATGCCATCTAGACCATGAAAGGCTTGAACACTGAAAGAGAAAAGGTGGATCTAAGTCATCACATGAGCTAGCATGGAAGAAAACAACTCCAAAAAGGTGAAAAATGACTTGAAAGATGACCCCATTTCTCTAACGCCCTTAGGAATTTGGTTGAGCATTATGTGCCATTGGAAAAGGCTCAAAAAGAACTTTCCAACCATATATCATATGACTTCATCTGACGCATGATGAAAGACAACTACCCTCCTGAAGACAGGTTGCCAAACTACTAAAAAATATAGCCCAAAAACCAAAAAAAACACCCCCAAAATTGCTTTATTTATGTAACGCCTTGGGGAACTACGATAAGCATTCATTACCATGAGATAACCCTCGAAAGGATCTTTCCATCCATATATCATAAGCTCACATCTAAGCTAGGGTGTTGGAGAATCAAGGGCTTGTAAACAAGGCCTTGTTTTGCTCAATTCGCTCTAGAATAAGCATGAAAACCAGCTGCAAAGTGTGAGCAAAGGCCAAGAACTCTATACCACCAAGGATATCATCAATATACTATACAAACCCTCATCAAACAACAAGAACACAAGGCATCAAATCTTAGGAACATCCATGGGCTAGCATCCAAAGCATCATCAACATGCCACCATTATTGAAATTGTGATGAAAAATCACAACTGTATGCCCATACAAAATGGGGAGTGACAAGGGAAACAACAAAAAAGTGGTATAAATCCTCAAGTTTTCTAGAAGGCTCAAGAACGAAGAAATGTGGATCCACCAGTTGGGGTTGCCAAGGGATCTTCAATAATGCATACAAATAGTGAAGTTGATTTCAACATTGATATATCAAGTGAATTAGCTAAGATGAAAATTGTCGTTCCTTTTTCAGAATTAATAAAGATTCCCTCTAAGATGGAAAAGGTAAAGAAATTTCTCAGTTGTGATGAAGTAAAAGATGCTACTAAGGATTGCCTAGTTGTGCTTCAAGCAATGAATCAAGGAAAGAAAAATGGCAACAATAATCCTTTCTTCATTAATTTGATGATGAATAATTTGTTGTTACAGAATTGTATGTTGGATTCAAGAGCATCAAAAAATGTTACATCACTCAAAGTCATGAATTGATTAGGCTTGATTAAAGATTTGAAAGCTATGTTGGCAGCATATTTGGATATCTCTCTATTAATGGATATCATAGTTATTAATGTGTTGGATGCCTAAGGCATGTTGTTATCAAGGAAGTGAGATACATGTCTAGTGGTTAGTATCAGTGTAGTTTCACTCGGCCAAGACTCGCGAGTCTCGCCGAGTCTGGCCGAGTCAACTGCCAGCCGCATAATCGCGACAGACTCGGAGCCCTAACTCGGCACTCGCGGGTTTAGGGCAAACTCGTGGAAACTCGGCAAACTCGTGAATACTCGTCGTCACTCGTGGATACTCGTCGACCGGTTTGGCGTACATCGTGGCAGTTAATGGGCCCTATTTTACCACCGCGGGGTTTCATATTGGCGCCAAAAGAATGGCGCGAAAGTTTGGCGTCAGTTTTGAGCCTTTAAGAAGGCGTTCGGGGTCCTCCTCCACTCATAGCAAGCTGCGAAGTGACTGAGAGTGAGCCGCGAAGTGACTGAGAGCGAGTGAGTTCCGAGTTGAGGGTTCATAACTTCATAGTGTTTTTCAAGTTGATTTCCGAGGCGAGGGTTCGAGTTGCTAGTATCTATAGTTTGCAGAGGCCAGGACAGAGCAGGGTTCTGACGTTGCTGCTGTTTTACAGAGACGCTGCTGGGTGCTGGGTGCTGGGTTCCGGAGTTTGGTCGCCTGCTACCGTTGCTCCCGCTTGCTCGACATCAGCTCGACATCAGCTGCCATCGACATCAGCTGCCAGCTACAGGTTGGTCGAATTTATTTATTTTAATGCTATTTAAATGTATCTTTTATAAATGTTTTAAATTTTATATATGTTATTAATAATATATGTTTTTATTATGTTTTATATTATGTTATTTTAATTTTTATAAATGTTTTAAATTTTTAATTTTTAAATTTTAAATTTTAGATATGTTTTAAATTTTAGATATGTTTTTAATTTTAGATATGTGAAACTACATTGTTTTAAATTTTTATGTTTTAAATTTTAATTTTACATTTTTTTTTTTAAGTTTTAATTTTTATTTTTAAATTACAATGTAATATATGTAATCATATATTACATTGCAATTTAAAAATTAAAATTAAAACTTAAAAAAAACATATGTAAAATTAAAATTTAAAACATAATAACATATATATTTGAAATTTGAATTTTTTATGTTAATTTATGTTTTTGAGATTTTTTTAAAATTTCATTTTCAATTTTGAATTTGAATTTTTTGAATTTGTTAAGTTTATTTTTTTATTTTAAGTTTTTAATGGTTTCTTTTGGCTGCTGCCATGACTGCCTACAAGGCATGTAGGCTGCCACTGGGCAGCCTACATGCCTGTAGGCAGTCATGGCAGCAGTATGAAATTTAACCATTAAAAACTTAAAATAAAATAATAATAAATTTAACAAATTAAAAAAAATCAAATACAAAATTGAAAATGAAATTTAAAACAAATCTCAAAAACATAAGAAAATTATAAATTTATTTGAATTTTGTTTTTTAATTTTTTAAATTTGCTAAGTTGTTTTTTTTATTTCAAGTTTTGATTTTCATTTTTAAATTGTTTGGCCTTGGCATGCTGATGCCATGACTTCCTACAGGCATGTAGGCTGCCCAGTGGCAGCCTACATGCCTTGTAGGCAGTCATGGCCGCAGCATGCCAAGGCCAAACCATTAAAAAATGAAAATAAAACTTGAAATAAAAAAACAACTTAACAAATTTAATTTAATTTAACAAATTACATTTAATTTTAATTCATAAATAAAATTTCATTTTAATTGTTTTTAACTTTTTCCACTCAGATCGTCATCCATGGCACCTAAGGGGAAATCTGGAAGGGCTCTTGATAAAGCATGGGAACATTGTATCCGCGTGGTCCCAGGGCAAGACAATCAAGTCAAGTGCAAGTACTGTCCAACGACTATGTATGGAGGCATTAACAGGTTAAAACACCACTTAGCTCGAGTTGTGTGCAAAGATGTCATAGTTTGTGATGGCTGCCCTGAAGAAGTCACAGCGGAAATGAACGCTGCTTTGGAAAGCATCAAAGACCAAAATGCCAAAAGATCTAGGCTGAGGTTTGAAACTGCAGGGATGGGCAGATCTCCAATGGGACCCCCAGGTAGTTGTTCATCAAGTTTTGCACCAAGTGCTACAGCAAGTCCATCTATCACCTCTAATTTCTTCCTTCCTCGTACGACCCCGGGATCTCAACCTACCTTGGACAGCTTTAATGAAAAGAAAAGGAAGGAAGCAGATATGGCAGTGAGGAGGTTTTGGTACCATGACAGCCTCTCCTTCAACATTGCAAGGTCTCCATTTTATCAGCCCATGGTAGATGCTATTGCAAGCGCTGGCCCTGGATACAAAGCCCCCTCATACAGTGCACTTAGGGGGAAAGATCTAGATGAGGAGTTGCAGTGTGTCAAGGAACAGTTGGAGAGCATTAAAAGCTCATGGGAGTTTACAGGTTGCACAATCTTGTCAGATGGGTGGACAGATCAGAGGAATAGAACGATCATAAATTTTCTTGTGGCTTGCCCTAAAGGAACCATGTTCCTGAAATCTGTTGATGCATCCTCACATGTGAAAGATGCAAATCTGATATTTACATTGTTAGCAGAGGTTGTTGAAGAAGTGGGGGCCAAAAATGTTGTCCAAGCAATCACCGACAACGCAGCAAATTATGTGGCAGCAGGTAAATTGCTTTGTGCAAAATACCCTTCTCTTTTTTGGACCCCTTGTGCTGCCCATTGTATAGATTTGATTTCGGAGGACATTGGGAAGTTGGAGTGGGTGCAAGATGTGGTTCATGAGTGCAAACAAATCACCAAGTACATTTATAACCATGCTTGGGTGCTGAGTCTTATGAGAGAGCACACAGAAGGTGAGCTCAGTCGCCT
This sequence comes from Larix kaempferi, assembly GCA_027924585.1. Classification (NCBI taxonomy): domain Eukaryota; kingdom Viridiplantae; phylum Streptophyta; class Pinopsida; order Pinales; family Pinaceae; genus Larix; species Larix kaempferi. Next base: position 4,853,084 of record BSBM01000123.1, read on the forward strand.
TGCTGTCACACGGTTTGCAACCAACTTTCTCTCCCTCCAAAGCCTTCTTAATGAGTACCAAGCATTGAGACGGATGGTTAGTAGCAGGGAATGGATACATTATAAGGATAGCACAAAACCAAATGCAATGGCTATGAGCTTGTCTGTCCGTAGATATAGTTTATGGGAGGAAGTCACTAAGATTGTTAGCATGACAGAACCACTTGTGAGAGTGTTGAGGATCATGGATGGTGACAAACCACCAATGGGGTATGTTTATGAGGGGATGGACAGGGCCAAAGAGGCCATCAAGGTCTTCTATAAGGGGTATGAATCAAAATATCGCCCTATATGGGATATTATTGATTCCAGGTGGGACAGGAAACTACATTCACCATTACATGCTGCAGGGGCATATCTCAATCCGAGCATATTCTATAATGTAGGGTCTAAAATTCAAAAGGATCCTGAGGTGATGAGAGGTATGATGATATGCATTGAGAGGATGTACCCCAATCAAGAAACTCAAGACTTGATCAATATGCAGCGAGATATGTACAAGGAATCATCTGGCATGTTTGGATTTAGCTCAACACAACGTCTCAGGGAGAAGAAAATGCCATGTAAGATTCAATTTGTAATTCGTTAAATTTTATTTTGCTAGTTTTATTTTTAAAGTTTGACATTGCAAAACTTGTAATCTTTGTTTATTTTTTTTTATAACAGCCCAATGGTGGGTAGATTGTGGCGCTGAGGCACCGCAACTACAGGAATTCGCCATCAGAATATTGAGTCAGCCTTGCAGCGCTTCAGGTTGTGAGCGCAATTGGTCAGTATTCGAGCACATCCACACCAAAAAGTGCAACAGGTTGGAGCATGAGAGGTTGGAGAAGTTGGTCTACATATATTACAACCTTCGGATGCTCACAAAACAGCTGCGGAGAAAGGATTTGGATCCAATTTTATTGGATCAAATTGATCTAGTCTCTGATTGGGTAGTGGAGGATGAAGCTCCTCCTGATTTGGCTTGGCTTGATGAAGAGACCGAGGGTCCCTCTGGTGTACCATTTTCTGAAATGGAAACGCCAAACACACCTTCATCACAGTTGATTTTTCCATCTAGTGATGTTGTCACTAGCTCTACTAGGGCCTATACTAGGCGTTCCACTGCTCATAGTCATGCATGAGAATCGAGTTTGGACTTGGAGACACTATCTTTTTTTATTTTCTAGTTATGTTTACCTATGTATTTGAACTTGGTACAATTTTGGAATGTGTTCAAGGAATAATCTTTCAGTTCACTATTTTGCATACAAATATGGAGTGTCAAATGTTGTATTATTAATTTTTATGAGATGATCTAATGAATTTCTGCATAGAATTGTTTTTATAACTTATATGGATTAGAAATGTCATTATCTATGTTTTTTGTGCTTAAAAGTTACCACATTTTTAATTTTTTTCATATTTTTCATATTTGCCGAGTCTTTGCCGAGTCTTATCCAAGTCTTATCCGAGTCGGCCGAGTCCCAAGCCAGCCGAGTATTTGCCGAGTCCGAGTCTGACTACATTGGTTAGTATTCAAATGGACATATCATATGCTACTATCCCAACATGTGAAGGAACTTATGTCTCTTTGTATAGGGAACTAATGATGAAATATCAGGTTGAAGATCCAAAGGAACCCAAGAATGAATTGATTTGTGCTGATGAGGAATTTGGGAATTATGCTATTTTAGCACATTCAATTGCTCCTAATGTACAAGAAGCTACTAAAGAAAGAAGCAAGAATATATGCATAATGTATTTTAATGGATCATATGCCAGATCAGGGGCAAGAGCAAGAATAGTTTTCATTTCTCCTCAAGGTGAATCCTTGAGTTTTTCATATAGGTTGGAGTTTGTTACAAGTCAAACTAGCATGCGTGACTAAAGCACAAAAGAACAATTCTAGATCGACTGCAAGTTAGAGTTGTTACCCACTATCACCTCAGTAACCAACTCTCTACACTTTTAGGTTGGCTCTTCTCCAACTCAAGGGGGCTTTCCCTAAGATAGAATTGCTAAGCTAAGGCAATGAAGGTACAAGGTGATTTGAAGAGTTAGCCTTAGCAGGACAAATGGATTCAAGGGAGACTAGTCCAAAAAAGGGCCTAGTTCATGAAAGGTTATGGAAATTGGGACTGCATGCACATGATGAAAATTGAATGTAGAAATCAGCTACGATGTCCCAAGAGCAGTGCCACATCAAAACAATGTTAACTAAGGTGTGCCTCATACAATGAAGTATTACAAGCTCTTACTCTAGAAAAAGGATCAAAACAATGTAATATAATCATGCATAAGACATCAAAGGTAGATAGAGGAATACATTCTCACAGAAAAGCCTTCCAATGAGGCAATTTTACCCTTATCATTGGCCCTAAATTAACAATTTCTAGTTATTTTACTATTCATTAACAACATTTACAGATAGGAACTAGGATGCCACACTTTGAATGGGGAAGAAACTCTTACACTTCAGGCTGCACCATGAATGATATGTCTATTAGGCTCCAAAAGAGAGAGTTCTCAAAATCCAACCTTGAGAAATGAAGGACAAAGCAAAGCAATATAAAGCTTTAAGCTCCTTTTTCTTCTACAATAACATAATCATAAAACCCTAGATCTGGCCTAGTACGGAGTAAAAAAATCAAAATACTCCAACCTGCGTATACGCATGCTGCTCCACTACAACCCGCATACATCGGGTTTCATGCTCAAAATTAAAAATATTTGGAGTTTTCCTTCCCAAGTAACGACCATATTGATCCTTGCCATTCTATATGCTGGAAAACACTCAGATTCGACCCTCCACCTCCTTTGAGGGTTATATATTAAGCCATTGTGGAGCATGAAAGGAGGAGAAACTAAAGAGCAAGGAAACTCTTGAGAAATTTTGCCCCATTGCCATTGCCTTGAGTCTACATCCCTTTGTCCTTGTTATTTGAACTCTTTTATGTTCATCTCCCAAGCTCTTCTATATCTTGTGAAGGAGGAACCCAATTACTCCTTGAACTTGTGAGCTTGCCTTTGCATGGAGGATTGAAGTGGTGAAGGCCTAGGTGGAAGAGCTTAGTTCTCGGTTCCGACAAGTTTCCTACAAAAGGTTGTCACTATGTACTTCTGTGCATTTCATTAATAGAAATACTCTTTTCTCGTCCACTACATGTTGCAAATGGTTATGTTATTTTCCTTGGGTATATTTGTTAAATCTGTTAATAGATTATGCTAGCTTTTATGCTAACATTTTATATCTTATTCCATATGCTCATATATATTTGTTGTTGAGGACAAGTCGTAGGTAAGGAGCATTGGATTTCGAGCTCAACGGTGGTCTTCTTCGAACATCCGGTTGAGGTAAGAGTTTTCTCTTTTGTTGTTGGCATTTTAAATTTATCTAGTATACTTGAGAATTGAGTCAATTTCTTGGGTCAATCTGTCTATTGTGGTCCACCCCAAGCCATTGGAAGTTTTCTCCGTAACAGTTTCGGACTGAGTTGACCCTCAACCGGTTCAACTCCCAGTTCTGAGTTTTAAAACATTGATCAAATATCATATCATCCCCAAAGGCTAGGACATTCTCATAGAAGAGCCTTGCAACACCATCAAATCCAAAGAGCATGCCAAGAGATAATCCATACCATTGAAGTGCTACATCAAACCACCCATACTAAGGAAAAATATGCTACAGCAAGACTCGAGAGATAATCCAATTGTTGTGAACAAGTGATGCATGAGTGAAGAGCAACATCATAATCATCCATATGCACTACATCATGAAAAGACATATCCCATAGCTACTAGCCCAAATGTATCATGAACATCCACATGCTAGGGCATCATCCACACTAGGACATCATCACAACATGAAGCAAAAATCTAGCATCAATGGACCTATTGTCCCTGGATACACACCTCGGGGAAAAGGGGTTAGCGTGGCATAAATATTCAAGCAAATGGGTGCGTCCCTAATAAAGAAAAAAAAACTATGGCTTTATGCTAAGTTAAAGAAAGAAGATAATCTAGGAGTTTGAAATACAAGTAAATACTGAACCAGAGAAAGAAACTATGAATTAAAACAACAGCATGATAATGATAAATCCATCTAACACATTGATTCACTTCAAATGTTTGATTATTGTAGATTAGACCAGTGTCGAATGGACTCACATGAGATTTTTGAGGTGTTGTTGTGTCATAAAAAGTGTTGCAAGTCTTGTTGGTCAATTTTAAATGTTTTATTATGATGTGTGAATTAAGGAATGGGTTAGTTCTTGGTTTGGCCCAATTCCAACTTATGCCTTCGAATTGAGCGTAGTGACAACTACACCAAGGGTCCAACTAGGAAGGCATAACCTGCTTAAAGTAGCCACTAACTCTGTAGTTAGTTTCATGCAACCTCCCGAGTTCTAGAGCTCAAGTTTTCGTTGTATTTCCATATTAAACTGGTCACTCAAGTCCCTTTCTGATTGACCAACTGATCAAACTGAGCTGCAACGGTCAAGAGCATACTTAGAACTTAAACCTTGGTAAATTTTATTAAAGCAAAAGTGAAGTTGCTTAACTAAACTAAAACCCAAGAGTCTCTTTTCCACACACCAATGATTGGTGTAGTACATCAGGAAAGCAAGGGTGCAAGTTTTATTTGTTAATAAATTACAAAAATTGTAACAACAAAATTATTGACGACTGAGAATCTCTTTTGCCTTTCGGTACTTCGGGAATGCACAGTCGCATTTAGTTTTTTATGTTTGTTTATTGTAAAGTGAAGTATAAGATCGTGAAATAAAGATTGTAAAAGTAAAACGCAAAACTAACTATACATCCTTGTATGGGCGGATTGTGTGCATGTGATGATAAAATAAAATAAAGAAAAGTTAGGAAAAGCAAACCACAAAATTGAGCCTGTGAGATCCCCCCAGGGAGGGGTGTGGGTGCTGAGTAGCCCACTTGCCTTTATTAATATTCTACAAATAAGAAGGTGGATGCCTTTGGTCCTTATAGATCTAGATCCAAAGGCCTTACAAGTTTCAGAAATGATACACGACGGAAGTATATTGCTTCAGGAAGCCTTGGATGGCTTTAAATCTCCGATTTTCCGACAGCACTTTCTCTTGTTATGGCGATAAAAATGTGAAACCAGCCACTTGAAATGCACCAAATGTGCCCAAATAAACGTTATAAGCATAAAATATTAAGTACTAAAAAAATGAACAATAATTCTAAGTACTTAACCTAGTTAGATCTACTCAAACTTAGACTTTAAAATCTTAGATCTAACAACATACTCAAATAAATCAACCTTTAGATTTTCTTTTAAAAAGCAAACTAATTTACTTAAGCATGTTAGTAACCGTAACCAAAAGAGTTTTAATTTAAAATGAAGGAAAGAGAGAGATGGAAAAAAAGCTAGAAGCTTGGGAATATTTGCGGAGTGGAGCCTGCAAGTGGAAAGCAGAGGGACTATGCACTTCGGAAATGCTCAAAAATTGGAGTCAAACTAGATCAACCAACCATTTGAGCTAAGTACCTGCATCAACTCATATACCCTTGCATACAAATGGTAAAAGCAAATATTGGTGCAGCCTACAATGGAAACTTAGAAAGCATGGAAATCAAACTAGAATACACATGCACGTCTAAGAGATCTAAAGTAAACTAACAAAGAGAATAATCAAATTAGAAATTCTCTTACCCACCGGGAGATACATCCCCTTCAAAGGCCAACATTCAACCAAAGATACAAGAAATTAAAGCAATATAGGTTACCTCATAAAAATGCACAATATTCATCCACACACATTTGCTCGACACAAGAGATTTGCCTCCAAATCCTTCTTATTCCAAATATTACAATACAACAGTTACATACTCCAACGACCCTTCGGTCCTCTCTAACCATGAGCAAAAGAGAGACAAAGCCCTTGCTTAAATAGGAAAAAAGAGAGCAAACACCAAGGGGGGTGAATTTGCCAAGTGTTGGAGCTTTTTGAGATGATTGAGACGAATTGAAGTGAACTAGAGGTGGTAGGCGGCGGCACCACCTCTCACAAGGTAAGTCACCCCCCACTCTTTCTGTGACACATATACAACAAGAGGTGAGCTCTATCATGGATAAATGTGCCCCCTTAAGGAGAAATTCGCCCCCTCACTGGAGATCCACTCACTGTGACTCGATTTGATTGCCAATCAGTTGGATCATGATTGATTCAATCTCCGATATTGATTGTTGACTTAACTAGGCCTTCAGTTGGACAAGTTTCCTTCAATTTAGGAAATTTGATTTTCTCCAAATCTTTATTTTTTGAATTAAATAATTCTCTTTTATTAATTTCTAGAGAATTTTTATTTAAGTGAATAACATTCACTTAGAACTTAGGTAAATTGGGTTTAGGGGTTTAACGGGTGCTCTGGGTTAGAAAACAAGCACCCCCATGGCAAATTTTCACCTCCTAACCACACTTTTATCATATTTTTGGATTTTTTAATTAAAACATTAAAAAATGCTTGTTTTATGGGAACAAATTATTTTCTCAGAATTGACCGAAAATCCAAGGGGACCTAGTGCATGTCCATATGACTCATTATTGATGGCTAGCATGTAAAAATACATAGACACTTAGGCTTTAATAACCTCCCAAGGTTTAACCACCAAGGTAAATATTCCAGCTTTGGAGGTGTGAGTGAAAAACTCGGGAATTATACGTCACTGAAGCGCGACGCATAATTCCTAAGGAAAAAACACTCTAGAGTATCCCCTTGATAGATAAACCTTAAGTAAGCCAAGCCTGTTACAAAAAGACCATGCTTAGACCAACTTATTACAATTCCCCGTGGGGGTATGGACATGCAATCTTTTGAAAAAGGGCCAAAATTTGGCCTGATGGATCTCGAAACACTAATGATGAACAATTTGATTGTTCAAGTCTTCGACGGTTCACTCGAAATCCACTAAGTGCAATTTAGTGGATAACAAGACCCAGGCCATATATAGCTCCATCAACTTTTAATCCCTACTACATGTGTGACAAAATCACATGTGGACACCCATGTCAAAATGGAGGGTAACATCTGGCTCCACATATGGAGGGTCCCCACACATCCAGTTACCTACTAAAAATAGCATGTCGTAAGAAATTGATGAAATTCAAAAAATAAGCAAATTTTCAAATTGGGTCCTCAAATATGAAATCGGATCATCAATCAAAGAGGTCTCCAAAAACTGCTAAAAACAGGAATTTCTTAGATCTGCCTAAACACTGAACCCATGCATATCTCTCCAAAGCGGTGTCCAAAAATATGATCATATTATGTGAAACATAACGCTACAATTCACCTTGATCACACCCTATGGGGGTCTTCAACCCCCCCATACTTGCTCTAATACTGCACTAAATCTATAAGTATGGGGCACCTGCTGTTGTTGTATCAGCTATCCATATGTACCTAAGAGGTATGCCCTACCTATACCTATATAGTAAGAATCTATTTGAACTATATTCAACCATCTATTCCATGATGATAAAGACATGTAACCATGTGCCAATTATGAAAAATATTCCACAAACCATCAATGTTGCGTCAATGGACCAATTAACAAATCCACCTCGTAATGTACTCACGAACCCTCAATGCCAAATGGTGAACTTTGTAACATTAAGCTCGCCCCAAATGATATCCATGAATATGTATTGTAGATTAACACTCAACGTTATAAGGTCAAATCCAGTGTTAACAATCCCAAGGTCAACTCGTGCTATCTGGTTCATAGGGAAATATCCTTTGCATTACAGCTCCATCCATGGTCAGAAAACTGCCTCAGTCAGCAGCGAAACGTGATCCCAGATCTAAAAATGATACTAGCGTGCTGAGAAGAATCCCTCAAAAATACGCGTGCATAATGACGAGTAACAGTAACACTACCCACATGCTCTCTCTCTCTCTCTCTCTCTCTCTCTCTCTCTCTCTCTCTCATGTTTCCTATTATTGTATGTGACTATGCACATTGTTGTTTTGTGCTCATATCATATTGACCACCCAATACTCGTCAATATGAATATGATGTCAAATGTCATAGCATAATCCCAAATACTCATGATTCACATGTGAACTACACTTGGATTCACATGTGAACTACACTTGGTCTCTCTCTCTCTCTCTCTCTCTCATGCACTTGCATGGATGGCCATTGCTATTCTAGTATAATCCAAGTCTTAATACAATGTCTGAATGTTTCAGCTAACCCTTAGTAATATTATTGCAAAGGAGTAGAATTTTGTGCTTTTCAGATTTAATTCCAGATTCTCCAAGAAAACCACCTTCAGTCCTGTTACCAACTGAATTGCACTTCAGTTGGAGTTCCAAAGAGCCGCCAATGTTGCACAAATAGTTGTGCATATCAATGTTCAGAATTTCCAAATCAGGCCTCTCAGGGCCTCCCTTTTAATTTTGTAAATACATGACCATGCCCCATGGGGTTTGTAATAAAGTGTGCTAGCATAGTGGTCTTTGAGTGACTGGGTTCCCTGGGACTTGACAACCAAAGAAGGTATTCCAAGGATTTTTTTCCCCTATCAAATATGCTTTGCCTTTAGCCGAGTATAATCGATGAGTTTTTCTCCTACACCTCCAAACTGGGATGCCTAAAGCGATGGTTAGGCCTTGGGGGGTTATTAGAGTCCATTTTTCAACATATATAAACATGCTAGACACTAAAATAAAGTCATATGGTCATGTACTAGGTCCCTAGGTGGTTATTTTCAACTTTAAAAAAAAAACGTGGTCGTGGACCAATTTTTTGGTTTTATTAAAAAATAATTTTTTCAATTAATTAAACCATTTTTCCTATGGTTTAATTGAAAATTTTCAAAATGTAATAATTAAGTGGTTTGTGGGTGGATTTTGACAATGGGATGCTCGTTTTCTAAGCCAAAGCACCCATTTAACCCATAAACCCACTTTTCCTAAGTTTTGAGTAAGTATTTATCTCAAAAATTGATATTTACTCAGAAACTCAAAAAAAAAACAAAATAAATGTCAAAAAAGACATTTAATAAAAAAGGACAAGTTCCTAAAACAGTGGGATTGGTCCGAAGTTGGTCTGGAGTTGAACTGAAGACATTGTACAGTCAACTGGTGATCAACTGAGCTCCGAGTTAGATGATTTCCATCAAGCCGATGAAGATCCAGTTAAACTCCATGATGGAAATGCGCCCTCTCTCTGCATGGGCGACTTGCTTAAGTGGAGGCTCATGATTTGTTGGTGATAATCTCGAGGAGGGGTTGCCTACCTCTTGGATAGATGGCGCAATCTCCTTCCTTTGGCTTTGCAATCAAAACCAACCTCACATCCAGTTAACTCCCTCATCAACTCATGCGCCCTCCTTGATCAATGCGCCCTCTCCTGCATGGTTTTTGTTATTTAAACAAGAGCTTTGCTCCTTTATTCGGATCAGAAGGTCGAACCTCTGCTTGCAATTGTAATATTTTTGTACTGAGTTAATAAGAAGGCTTTGGAGGCTACCCTAGTGTTGTCTGCGGTGTTGGATTGTTCTATGCTTTGCTAAATATGAGGTAATATGTATCATGTGTTGCATACTAGTAATTGTTGGGATTTATTTGTCTTTGAAGCGAAAGTATTTTTCATAAGAATAGTAAGTATTACTTTATAGATTATTTGCTATTGTAAATGATATCAGGATGCTAGAGGTAGTAATATTTCTTGCTTGAATATATTATTCCTCATGTCTCTTTTGATCATTTACATAAATACGCTTAATCCCCTTTGCTAGTGTTGTATTCATCTTGCAGGTAGCCTAAGCTGGAGGAGTGGATGAGCATGTTAGCTCTTCTTCACATTCAGTAGATCTTAAAAAAAGAGGTCAATCCCATCGGTGCATCAGAAAGTAGACTCCATAGCCCATCTTCAGAGCTCAACCCCCTTGGGTTCTGTTATCACATATATAGTAGCTGGGCGACCATATTTTATTTTCAGATTCCAGTCCATTTTTCAGCCAATTCCCTTACACTGAGATGTTGAGATGAGCATCTATGATTGGATCACTATTATGAGTATGGACAGTATTATATTCCTATGCCATGACTGAGTCTCAGGCAACTTAGATTTGATGACTGATGTAGCCATTTAGCCATTTACAGAGCAGTTGGTATTTCCCAAAGTTGCAACAGCAGGTTCTCAGTGGACAGATGATGGTTCAGATTGGTTATTTACAGGTATATGACCCAGCAGGTATTATCTTATGTTATGGTTATTATTGCTTTTATACTCATTCTTGTAGCATGTCTTAGCATTTAGTATCATGATCTGGCGATCATATAGATATGTGGACCTAGTTGTACTGATTATATGTATATATGTCCCCACTCAGACTTAGAAGTTCTTGACCTATACTCATTGGTTATACCCTCCTTAGGGAGAATAGAGGTGATCATTTCCACCATCATTTGGCTTGCTAGTGTTGGTCTCATTATTCACTTTCTCCACCCATCCATTACCTTCCAGTTATGATGTTAACCTGACTTACTACTTGACTAGTGGCATGGAGGACCTTCCCCCGCTTTAGCCTCTTTGTTGGATGAGCTTCCCTTGTTGTATTGTGTCTTGGCTCTGAGTTGCCTAAGTTGTGTTGGCTAGACCTAAAACAGATAGTGCTACCATCAGTACAGTGTATATGGAAATGAAATGTATATCTTATGTGAAATCCCGTTCATGGAATCGTGTTTCTGAACACACATGAATGAAAGGCAAGCCTAATGAAATTGGCTGTGAAAGTTAAATGTGAAATGTAAATCTATGGAATCGTGTTTTTGAACACACATAGATCATAAAGCCTAACAAATGTAAATCCATGGAATCGTGTTTCTGAACACACATGGATCAAGGCTATGGAAACTTAAAGGCCCAAAAAGCAATGGTTCGAATAATGTTATATCTAAATGATTGTTGGCCTCTCTTGTATTGATTTATCCCTCACTAGCTTGCGAGTTATCATGTGAGATGAAGTAAGGGACAGCTCGAGTTATGTCCCCTAGAGTCCTGAGTTACGGTTTGTTGGGCACCTAGTCATGGCGGCTCTAGAAAAGATCCTCACGGAGCTGTATCAACTTGGATGTGAGTTGTAGGCATCTGTCAAGGTTGAATAAGCACTACTGAAACAACTTACCCATTTGTGAGACACTGCCATCCCCTGTGTTACTGCTTGTCCAGCATATGCTAGAGTGTGTATCCCCTTTCCATTTCCAAAGTGTCACAGTGTCAAGTTAGTAGTCACCCTTTAGCCTAGCCTTTTGATCTTTAAGCCTTCACCCTTCACTAGCAAATTGGTCACAACTATGAAGTGCGTATGGTCTTGAAAGTCTTGTCTGAGTCATAATTAATATTGAAAAACACTTTGTATTTGGTTTTAGATCGTCGGAGAATTGATTACTATTTGTTATAATTGCTACTTGAATGATTTGTAGAGAATGACTTAAACCTTTAACACTTGCAGCAGTTTGTTTTTAGCCGGGGTCATGTTGACTTGGTCAAACCTAGTTTGACCAAAGTCAACTGCAGGACATGAGGTGGATAGACCTCGGATGATGCAGATGGATGATATATGGTCTATTACAGGCCACCAAATGGTTCCATGAATTGGTTATAGGTTTCTGATGGTGATTTGTGATTTTCAGCATATTTGATCATTTACAGATTATTATTATTTTATCTGTCTGGATATATTGGAGATTTTATATGATCATGCAGAGATCCATAAGGTGTATGAGTACACACCTCTAGTGGATTTGGGCTCTCTAAGTCCAATGAGACAATTGGTTTTCAGTTCCGGGCAGTTACAGTGAGTATTTTCCTCAGTTTATCATTCTTGTGCATATTTGCCATGTTAAATGGCCTGACAGAGCAGAGTGATGGTATGATTGGTTTTCCTATGGCGCTACAGAGGGGACATGCAGTGTAGCCACTTGTTTTCATTGTATTGTTTTGTTCTCGGACACATTGGTGCAATCAGATTTGGCCCCAGGTGACCAGGCAGAGAGTTACACGCATTTTGATTCTTTCCAGAGGATTTACAGAGGATAAAAAATGGTTAAATTGGCTACTGAAGAATTCGATTTGGGCTACTGAGGCAAGGAAATGGCATGGGATGAGTTTTGATGATGAGTGTGATGTCTTCCACCCCTTCCACAGCAGTTTCAGCATCAATGGGGCCCACACCCATCTCTCCGACACATTTTATGATTTTCTGGAGCCTTTGGAGGCTCACGACTTTCCCAGAGGAGCACGATTTGGTGCTTATGTTGGTCATTTGATGTTATTGTGCCATGGGGACACACTAGGGGTGTTAGACATTACCCCCTAGACCCACCATGAGCTTTATTCATGTTTATTTTGTCTCATTGAGTGGGACCCCCTCTCCTAGGGCAATTTTGTCCATGTATTGTTATATTTTTGAGTTGATCCATGTACTTTATTGTTGAGCTCATCTCAACTGTAGATTAGAACATTTTGATCTTTTAAACTTAGACATCCATTCAAAAGGTGGTTAGGGTTTTGGTATCTCTCCATCCTATTTAAAGGAGAGAGCCCTCATTTTAAAGGGACCTTTGGCTCTTGGAATCTTGATAATAAAAACTATTTGCAGACACTTCTTGCATCTCCTTTGCATCGATATTCTTAGATGGTGATTGGAAAGTCTATTGCATCCTAGCATTTGAGAGTTTGTGGTGATATCTATATTTTTCGTGGAATACTTTGTCTTGTTTACAGGAGGGCGACTTCACTTGGGCGTGTTTGCAGGGCTTCCTCAACTCATTCTCTTGGCATCGCTTGTATTAGGGGGTTTTCATTAGCATCATTGTGATCTATGATTTCATCTTGTTGCTTCTTCTATTACATTTGTCTATTTCTCTTCATGCATCAAATCTGATATGGTTGACGTTTGTTGTGCAGGAGAGAGGGCGCATTGGCTTCCTTAGGAAAATCGATTTGCATAGAATACTCACTCAAATCTTCTCAAATTGATCGGGAAGGCATAGATCATCATCATCAAGGTATCTACAAGGTTTTCCAGGTAAGATCTACAGGCTTGTTCTTGTTTCTTGGTTCCAATCCATTGGCATCTTCATTTTACTATTAAAACCCTAAGTTAAAATAATCGGAAAATTCTCTGGCATTAATTACTTGGCAAAGTGGCAAAACATTTCTGGTTTTTTGTTTCAAGCCAAACCCTGGGTGGGTTCTTCAAGGCGTCAACCTTAGAGGACTCCAAGTGGCCCAAATCCCTAGGCACTGATCTCCTTAACCCATGCGCATTCTCTGAGGAAGATTATTTTGCATGTGGTTGATGCCCTGTCTAGAACTTGTGTGCTTTGATACTGTCATACCTGTCAAACAAGTCTATCAAGAGGTACTAGATAGCCCCATCCTATTCCTAACCTCCCTGCATTGGACACGGTTCCCAAGGCTGTGGATATTTTTATCATTTGCTGGTACCCTGATTTTGGATCTGTTAATTAAACCTATAAGTCACTTGTATAATCATATTGGATCAATCTCATATCTCATAAGCCTCTTGATCCAACCCATAACTCACCTTGTGACTTCATCCATAGATCTAGGGTTCACTATACATAACACCTTACGTACTTCACTGTGTCTGATTCAATCTGGTGTCTTGGTTTGATCTCTCCTGTCGGGAGTAGATCTGGGTCTCCCCCATTGTTGTCTTGGGCTAAGACAACATCAAGTGAAGATTGCCTCGATTGGTGTGACAACCATCCATTTGGGAGTCGAGGCTATCTTGGTTCACCTCTTTGGTTTCCCATCCCCTCTACCATCCTTACGGATCCATCTATAGGGGCAACTACAAGTTTGGTGATAACAAGTTCATAACTTTTCGATCCAATTTCTTACACTTATTTTGGTTCCTGGTTCTTTCTCCCATTTAGATCTAGATTCAAAGTTTACTTTTATATAGATCTAAATGTTTGCAATCTAAAGGTTATAAAAGGTTTATTCAATATTCCAGATCTAGATTGCTTTTTCTCAATTTTTTGCAAGTTTCAAAGCATAGATCTGAAAGAGCAAAAAGAAGAGATTGTTTGAGTTTAAATTTTTTATCAAGCAAGATTAGTGCTTGGATATTTACTTGCCATCTCTTAAAGAAGCAAGTAAAGATCCTGTTATCACATTTTATGTCGGCAGCAGCTTCCATACTGCAGACTGTGCAGTCGAGGACCGCACAGTATTTTTTTTTCCAGATCAGGAGATCAACTGCCTTTAGAGGAGGCATTTTTGTTCAGATTGCCCCTAGCAGACATATCAGAGGGGACAGACAGTTGGACTTACCATCTACCACAGGGTTACCTTTCCTTGCCAGGCTTTGACACGAGCCCATTTGAGACAGTTGCCCATTCTTGTTCTAATCGAGATTATCACAGTACAGTGCTGGTTTATTATGGGCCCGGATTCAATAGAGATCCAGCTCAGATACAGTTTCAGTAGCAGCAGGTATTGCATATTGTTGATTATTGCTCATGTTGTAGATCAGGCTCATTTATACTTGTCAGTACACTAACTTTGCATGAGATGATATATTTGGTGATCTAGCTATAATGTGATGTGTTTGGGCCCTTGGTGATGTCAGTCCACCCCTCCGGTTAGACTTATGTATATGCACGTTGAGTCATGTCTTATATACTTGGGTTAGACTTGATCACTTAGCCCCTCGGTAGTTGACTTTAGCATCATCAGCACTTTCTCCACCCATCCGACTCATCCATAACACTTCTTCCCCGACTTGGACTCTGATTTGTGATCACAAGGACCCCCTTCCCCACTGATCTCTGAGTTTGCCATGATTCCCTGTTTATTGTGCCTCGGCTCTTTAGTGTGTGAGATACACGGTTAGACCTGGGATTTGCTCCTGTCGGTTGCCCCCAATGTTGCAATGCAGTTAGGATTGTGTAGCCTCATCGGGTGCTCCCCACTTGTCATCGAAGCATGTATTGCCCACCCCCATTACCTTTGCAGTATGAGCACCATGTTTATATCTTTTGAGATATGTATGTAGCCCAAGAGGGCCATGAAGAAATGAAGAAATGAATTGTAAATTAGGCTAAAAAGGCCATTATGTTGTAAATGTAAAATCTAGCCAAAAAAGGGCTAAGTATGAAACTCATTGCAAAATCCATGCAATGTGTTTATGAACACACATGGATTCTGGTCAGCTATACATGTCAGCATTTGTAGTGGTTATTCCTCACCTAGTCCTGCGGGACAAGGAGGTGAGAAGGAGCAAGGGACAAGCTCAAGATTGCCCCCTAGAGTCTCAAGCTACGGTTTGCCGAACACCTAGTTTGGCGGCTCTAGAAAAGAACCTCACGGAGTCTTCGGATACGGATGTGAGTTGTGGGATACTTGTTAGATGACTAGTGGTGGTTTCCCTACACTATACCCATTTGTGAGGCACCGCCCTTCCCCGTGTTCTGTCATGGCATACTTACCTCAGTGGACCCCGCTTTCCCGAGTTGTCCAAAGGGTCACATGATCTTCATCCTAGTCTTCCCATATCCTTTGCCTTGTTGTCCACATCATCTAGAGTCAGCAAGGTGGTCAATTCTATAGATGTGCATAGCATCTTAGTCTTTTGGAGGTGGTGGGCCCACTTCACCAAGGCCTTGTATTATTTCGGGATTTAATGAAATTTTGATCACCATGTTATCATTTATTGCTTAGTAATGTACTGACTTGTATAATTAATCCTTGTCACTTCATGCTTGCATACAGGTATTCAGCTAGCACTATGGTTGACCAGATTTGACTTGGTCAAACTGGGTTGACTAGGCCAAAAATGGGCCCGAAAAAATGTTGCGATCAGAATTTCGATTTCGATCAATTATTATCTACAAGGGTCCCATATGAGCATGCAGTTGACGGAATTGCAAAATATTGAACTGTTTGAGAAATTTTTAATTATTATTGGTCAACTTTGACCTGTTTTAATTAAAAATTATGGATTTGGGGAAAATAATGCCAAAGTGACGGATCGGGGTCGTTCAAGTGGTCATCTCTACTACTTTTGGGGTCCACGATCGCATTGCAGCAGACGGTTCAACAATCCGAGCACTAAAAGTGGGTCAAAAGCCCAAATTTCATCTTCAGCCATATAAACCAGCAAACATTACATGGAAAATCAGAATTTGACTAAGGCAACTATAGGCAAATGGCAAAATCAATGGTTGGCAAAGGTAAAGGTAATTTTGGTATGTTTGGACATTATATTTGGTGTTGTGGGGCCTCATTTGCCCAGCTCACCATGAGGGGCGAATTTGCCCATGGGGGGCGTTTTTCCACTTAGAGAAATTCATGATTTTTGTAATGTAATAGTGTGGGACCTTGTTGGTTGGTGTTAGGGGGATAAAACACCATATAGACACCCCCTAACACATGTTCTATTAGTTGTATGGACCCCACAAGGGGCCACTCACTCCACAAGTGCGTTATAGAGGGTAATTCGCACCCCCTCATGAGGGTGATCTCCTCCATTCCTTTTTGATGGTTGGGGATTGATCTCAACCCTCCATTTTGGGGGGAAATAGGTATTGAGAGCTGCATTCCTCTATAAGAGAGAGCACTCCTCCATTTTGTAATTCTTCTTGGCATTTTCGACTTGCACTTGATAGAGAGAGACATTCCATTTTCAGCTTGATACTTGGTGTTGTGGAGCAAATTTTTGTGGTGATTGATAGCTAGTGTTTGGATGCATTGTGGAGATAGTTTGTATTGTGTTTCTATGTTTGTTTGCTGGTTTATATTTGCAGCAACGGTGGCCATTTGAAGAAGGGCGCTATACTTGGAGCAGGAGCTCCACTCTAGTGATTTTCTTCGAAGTTATTCACAAGGGAGTTGTCATTTGCTTTCAGCTAGTCAATTCTTTTACCTTTCAACCATTGTTTTTCTATTATACTTGGTTATTTGCTGCAGTTATTGATTATTTCTTACTTGTGGCAGGTACCCAGGTCGCCATTGGTGTCCAATTGCTTCTCATGCTCAAGGGGAACACGCCGGCTGCTCCACATTTGATCTTCCAAGCTAGTCTTCACTCAAAAGCTCTCTGCTTCACCATTTTACCAGGTGCACTTCATTTCCTTGTCTCTTCTTTGTCATTTTCACTGTTTTGCTAAGCTGCAACCATATAATAAACCCTAAAATTACAAAAAATTAACTTCCCACCATTAGAACCTTTTTTATTTTAAACCCAGTAATGATTTATGCTTAAACGCCCACATCTCAAATTTCATTGCAATCCGACTCCATATGCCCATAGAACCAAGCACTAGTCCCTCACTGATTTCGCCCTACCTAGGCAAAACTGTCAATCTGGTTTTTTGGGTCAACTTTGGGGTTATGGGTACTTGCTAATCTGTTTTAAAACATCTTTTTACCCTCGAAGAGCAAGAATCAGCAGCTGGACGTAAGTTTAAACGCCTTTTATTGACTGCCCTAGGTCCTTTTTTCAACTGTTTAGCTCATTCCCCTAGGGCTATTTATTTCACTTCTTGCTGGTCTGTTTTTTTTGTGTGTTTAAATCAGCTAGTTATCAATCTTATAATCACTAGAGGATGTATTTCAATTGCTGATCCATCTCTACCATGTATTGATAAATCATAATGAGCTTCATTCCCCATAGGCAGTGTCCCTAAACACTCTTCTAGTAATTTTCTGTTCGCTGATTTAATTTCCAGTCTTCTAATCTTTCATAGAAATCATCATTTATATGTCTAATCAGATATGAACTTGTTTCTTCTATTACATCTGCCCATCCAGAATCTCGATTCCATATAGGCTGGAAGAATTCTCACACTTAGTCATCCATTTTGTCTTTCACTTTGTTTATCTTTTGGGTTTGGGGTGTCTGATTGTAGAGTCTCAACTATCACTGGTTGAGTGGGGTCTCCCCCCTGACTTGGCTACTTGCCACGTCTAAACCGACTGTAGCCTTGTCCGGTGTGACTTCTATCCCTTGGATGGAGGACCTGGCTACTGTTTGTTACACCTACCTGGTTGTTCACCTCTACCATCCCTATTGGGACAACCATTTCCAAACAGCTAGAGTTTGTGTGATAACAGATCCTAAGAAGGCAAGCTTTCTAGCTTGCCTTACTTAGTTCTTTGTTTCACTTGCTTTACCTAGTTTTCTTAGGATTTTTTGTGCATATTTTTGTAGGTGTGGCCAAATCACTTTCTAAGTGTTTTTGGCCATTTCTTGACAAAAAGAGCTCGCTAGAATTTTTTGCATGCTTAGCAGGTTTAGGTAATTAAAAGGAAATAAATTTTGATTTTGATACTTCAAAGATCATCCACAAAGCCATTTTTACATACTAGTTCATTTAGATTTTTTTAGGCAATTTGTAGTATTGCCAGAAGCACTCTTAAATTGTTTTTGGCTATCTTTTTTGATAAACTAAGCTCGCTGGTCTGTTTTGCATGCTTAGCAGGTTTGAATAATTAAAAGCTTAAAAATTTGGATTTGAGAGCATCCAGGACCATTTGGAGAACCCTCTTCAAGCACCTTTACTTTCAATCTATTATTGTAAATTGTCTTGTTCCCTAATGATAAAGGGCAAGCAGTAGTTCTCCAAATATCTTGATTGTAATCAAAGAATAAAAAGAGCTCAACAGGCTATTCCAGCGCCTGCCCCCATCCCCCCAGGGGGGATTCCTGGGTTTTTTTTCCATTTTTCCATTTTTTTGTTTAGATTAGTTTCATTAAATTCTTAGTAATTAAATAACAACACAAAAGCACACAAACGTCCTCAAAGGACCTATTTTCAATCGATCTATCTATTTCATGCTTTGTGTTTCAACTACAAACAATTGTTCTTAAAATTAACTTAATAAATTGTCCCCTTGCTCTCCCGAAGTACTGCACCATTCTGTGGTGTGTGGAAAAGAGACTCACGGGGCTTAGTTTAGTTTAACAATCCACTTCACATTTTAATAAAATAAACCAACGCTCAAAAGCCTGAAGTATGCTCTTGACCGCTGCAGCCTAGTCTGAACAGTTGAGTCAATCAAAAAAAAGGTGTAGATCACTTAGTCCTAATAGGAAAATCCAATCAAACTCAACTTGAAGAACTCGGGAGGTTGCATGAGTGGACACCATAGAGTTAGAAGGCTACTTTAAGCATGTTCATCCTCGCCTTGTTGGACACTGGTAAAGCCACTATAGCACTCGGTTCAAGAGGTTAGGTTTCTTTTGGGCCAAACCAAGAATTAACCCACTCCCATAATACCCATTAATAATTCTAAAATATACAACAAGCCTTTGCAATACTTTCACGACACTACACAGCAATCATCGCAATCATATTCTCAGCACTGGTCTTCATTTTTTCCATGTTTAAAATCAAATTATAAAATGTCATGAATGCATCTTTATATTATGTGTTGTGTTAAACTAAATTGAAAGTGCAAATTGTGCTTAGTTGTATTATTTTTCCATTTCATCACTTTAACTCCTAGATTAGTTTTTTTCTTGTTTTATTAGTTAAAAGCCATAGAATATTTTCATAGGAACCACCACCCTTGGCTTCGCTAGGAGTAAGCCTAGACGGAGGAGTCGAGTAATCAGGTGACAGCACTTGACTCTGACTTGCCCCCAAAGACACACCGAGCGACTTGAAGGTTTCCTGCCGCATTCCCCCCCCCAGTTGTGTATTAAGCGGCAACAAGTCCATACTTTTTCAGTTAGGTCTTTTTACATGATCGTTGCTCACCAACACACACCAAAAAAAGAAAGAATCAAAGAATTTTTATTTTAAGATCAGGATGTGCCTTTTCATGTAAATGTAAACTCATATGTAAGGCCTCCCACAAAAAATATTGTTAAGCTCTAGATTGATCAAAAACCTTTTTTTTGAAATCCACTCACAATTCTATTTAAAATGCATATTTAGTTTCATTTTAGAGCTTCAATTATTAAAATCTTCGTAGACCAATCCTAGACATTTATTTCACTTAGAGGACCACATTTTACCTATGGAGACAGCAATGTTGTTATCCATGCATCATTGACATTAGCCAGATAGCCAGTCAAGGCACTTTTCCCTGTGCAGCAACCTAAAGGCTAAAAGCTATAACATGCTGCACTGTACCCATCAATTGGAGCCAATCTAACTACTTTTTGGGCCTTATCTTTTGTATGTACATTATAAGGAATCAGATTTAATGCTATGACCTAAAATATTTGCTAGCAATTAAACAATTAGTTGTCACAACCTTATTCTACTTTATCATGCAATTAATCTCAATTGTAAAATGGAGACGGATTCTTTCTTACACAGGAAATTATTACAACATTAATTAACATGTTATTCCTTTCTTAAATAGAACATCATTATACCAGTTCGTGCCAGTGAATTTGGTCCTAGTAAATTCACAAAAAAACCATAGTCTAGCTGATTTACTAAGTCATTTTATACAAAATCAGTGCTCCTTCAGTCTTGAGTTGTGCCTTTTGAACTCCCATGCCTTGAGCCAAGAAATAATGATCAAGGTTATCCATACAAAAAGAAGACATAACTAGAATGCTAAAGCTTGGTTTCATTTCACTGGTCTCTTAAAGCAGCTCTATTTTTCAGGGCTACAAGTGCACAAGGCTCCAATTCTTTTGACTCGATATCGACCCCCATGAATGTAACACCCCTAGATTGAAATACAATAAGCACCACTAGCACAAACCTGATTTACTTGATTGTTTTTAACACAGTTTCTTAATACTGATATCCACTTTGCATTTCAGTATTTTCTTTCTTATTCACATGGTCCATTCTCATTCTTTCCATTACATCTTTTTTTTAAGTTCACCAAACTCCTTAAGGAAAATCTTTATACAAAAAGAAGAGGTTGTCCCCACATTAAACAAGGAGTTACCTGAGAATAAGGCCTCTGGTTGTACTACAAGCAGAACACCAATGAAACTGAATAGGGTCCCTGTTACCATTTAAAATCAGCAAATGTCAATTTTTTTCAATCTGATTAGTACAATGTTTGAAATTAAAACAAGTTTTTAAATCAATAAGTTTATATGCATAAACATTCTAATATATTTGCTTTCCATGTCAATTTTTCTACCTATGGAGATGAAAGAAAATCTATTACATAAAGATCAAAGTAATCATCCAACTTTCCCCATCCAACCCCTGCCTGTTATAGGACAGGAATAAGAGTTTAGAATGATGGTTAAAATAAAAAATAGAAAAGTTAGTGAGGAATTAAGAAAATTAACCTTAGTTGCTACTAACATGACCCCAAGACCCTGGACAATAAGAAAAATAAAAGTTGGGCATTAAGACATTAGATAATCTAGCGTCTAACATTCTACCTGTTACCACCCAAATCCTCACTTATAGTGATAAAGTCCTAAAGCACAAGTAAGACCTTGGAGGAACCAAGAAAGGCTACCTACCATCACCATAATAGCTCCCTCTCTCACATTAGTCCTGCTCTCCTCTAGCACAAGGGATAGCTTTAGCAAAACATAAATTGCAGTATTGGTTTTGTAAATAAAGTGGATGGAGGACCAAGACTAATGCCAATCCACAAGGTCAATGAAGTCAAGTTAATAAGCAAAGAGGGTCGAAATATGCAGAGAATGCATAGTCAAGCCATTCCAAATGCGTTGTGACTAGCCCACATGGAGATTATGACAATAAATGAGGTCCTACACAAAGCACACCAACACAACCACAAACTTGAATACAAGACAATAACATGCAACCATGAAATGATCAAGTATAAGGTATAACAAAGAATCATGAGCCAAGAGGATAAAGATGAAACACCCTCTAAAGAGATCAAACCCAAACACTTCTCAACTACAATCCCATAAGAACAAATCAGCCAAACTTTGTGCCATACTTGATCTGTAATTACACCAAGCATTCCCAATATCAAGCCCACAACAAGAAACTGGAGGATTACAATCCCACGCTAATTCCTACTCGAATGACAACAACTGCATGTCTAGAGACTATTTTTAGCATCAAATTACATGGCAATTCTATATAAAACTTAATTATCCACTAGGCAAAAGAAAGGGAAAGCGACAACCATACATGAGCTAGCACCTTGATCAATTGCTCCAAATAGATCTTTAGCTAGGCTCCAAATAGATCTTTAGCTAGGCTCCAAATATTTTCCTTATTAATCCAGCCACCCAAAAATTTGATGTTAGTAAATCTTTATATAGATTTCATCTCAAGTCCTCTACAATAAAATAGTATTTTCCGTTTCTAGATCCACTTATTTCTCCTAGGAAAATACTAGAAAAACACTAAAAGGATGAAAATATTACATAAGAGGGCCACTCAAGACAAAACGTCCTTATAAAATACTAGAATAACGACGTTACATAAATGAGTGCCAAATGTCTTCACCCTAAAGCAACATACTTATGCAAACCCATGCAAGTTTTTCATTTTTCCTCTTCTCCTTGGAACACTCCACAAGAATATTCTTCAACAACCTTCTCAGGTAAAATATTAACACATGCTAACTCAAAGAAATGGAGTGCTCTTCAAGATAAGGTGCAAGGTGCCAAGTCCTCATATTGATTAGTGCACTCTCCAAAATACCTCCGCAATAGCTATCCTTCATAAAAATAATATATCTGCTAAGTCAAAAGGAAAGGGCACTTTCCAATAGACCCCTTGACCAATAAATAAAGTAAATTAATCTCCACAAGAGGTGCGCCCTTGATCTTTGTGCATATGGAGGCCTTGGACCACCTTGATCCAACAATATATCATATAATCTCCTCAATAGGTGCACCCTAGAAAGATGTGTAATAATTGGTGGTTATGCTTCCTTGGATCTAGAGCCAAAATAATCCTCAAAAAAGTGCCCCGGATAAATGTGCCAAGAGGACCACATTGACTAGGAGAAATAACAAGAAAATAGTCCTTGAGGAAGTGCATCCTAGCAATATGTGCCAAAGGTAGTTATTCTTATTAATAAATGTGAACATGGGTGTGCTCTCCTAGATGAGGTAGTTAACCACCTTGAAATGCCACAACAATGCCAAAGATAGCAAAGTTAAGGCATTTTCTCCAATACAATAATAAACTCACCCCTCAATAAATATCATAGAAATGTGTGCAAGAAGGTTCAGTTTGGTTGTTATAACAACATCCAAGAGAGGGGTTGTTGAGTCACCAAATTACCATCTTTTCATATACTTTTCCTTTTATTCTTAATCCCATATCGCTTACCTATAACCTTGTTTTATTCCATTTTTAATGCTTATGTCAGATTTTAGGTTTAAAGGTTTTCCAATGCATTTCTTTTAGTATTTTATGTGAATTTATGATTAAACATTTGAAAAAAACATATCCTCACTTATCTTTGAGAATTAGGTCAGTTTGTTAGTTGTTACAAGAATTGGACTAGTTGTTACAGGAACTGGACTTCCTATAACTATGCAGTTTCGGTCTTATTCCAAATTCATGGGTCAAATTCGACTTTTCTCTTCAAACATGGAAGATTAGCTATGTATTTGGGATCAGCATTCAAATATCTTGAATAGAGAAGAATCTTGGAGTAGTGGATAAGATCTATTAGCAAAGATCTTGGAGTTATCTTTGACTTGCTATTTTTTAGCAAATGGTTGTAACCACATGAGAAATTAGTGGATCTAAATTTATTATTTGTTATTTTAGTTTCAAAGCAAGTTCATGTATAAAAGATAGTGCCTTCTCCATTCTATGGGAAGGACTCTTAGAGCATATGTCCAACTTATGATGGAGCAAATAAAACTTCTTTGGATTTTCTCTCACACAAATTGTATGTTTATAGTTTTCTGTGTAGCATGATTTGATTTGATTTTATAATGTTGTAATTAGTTTTCCGCCATGAATTCTTAGGAGACAGATCTCACTCAATGAGAACATGGTGGTCTATTATTTATGCAATACGGTTTCATGGTTAATCTTTATATTGATACAAGTGTGGTGTGTCTCTTTTTCCCGCAACGTTATTTAGTTTTTATCATAACTTGCCAACAATGGAATGATGATTTATGGAAAGATGGAAACTCTGAGATCATGCAAAGAGATAACTTGATGACAACAAGGTCCCAATAGCATGATCGGTGCTGAAGTACATGATCATCATTGTTGCCGCCTGGATGCACACCTGGGTTAATGCGGCAGAAATATTCAAGCCGCTCGGTGTGGCCTTGGGGGCAAGCCAGAGTCAAGTGTTGTCACCTGAAACTCGACTCCTCCATCTAGGCTTACTCCTAGCGAAGCCAAAGGAGGTGGACCTTAAGAAGGAAAAATCTAAGGTGTTTAATCTAAAAGCTAAAAAATCTAGGAGTTAGAAATTTGATCACAAGAACAATGCAATATTAAACTTCATATTATTTGTTATCCAACATCATCATTAAAACATAAATATCCAACAGCATAAAATATTCAATGACAAGACCAGTGCCGAATAGAAATGCTTGAATCAAAAAATGACAATGTTTTGCAAGTGTTATTGGTAAATATAAATTATTGTGGGGATGAGTGGATTATTAGGGAGGGGGATTTCCGATATACCGTGAGGTACTGGAAATATGTCTGGATTATGAAAAAGGTGGCTCCTCACTCGGAAATGTGGGCTGGATCGGAGTCTCTGGGAGGTGTTCAACACTACACCAAATGAGGGTGCAGTCTAACGGTATCCTGAGGCACTACCCAGTGGTTCCCGCTTCCTTTGAAGAATTTCCCCACACAATGTCAAGAAACGATTACGTCGGATTTTCGTAAATAGGAGGTTAATTAAGAAAAATGAGACTAATTACTAGTCACTAAGTCCCTTTCTGGTATGATCAATCTATTCAGTCGAGGTTGCAGCGATCTAGAGCATATAGGGATGAAGCCTTGTTAATTTTAAGAGTTTTTGAACAAAGTTTTCTTGCTTATTAAAAGCCCAAGAGTCTCTTTTCTGGCCAGTACTCGGGCAAGCCCTTATCCTGAAATCCATACTTTGGGAAAGCAAGGGGGTTAATTAGAAGTAAAATTATTCAAAACTGGAAATTGTTTAAAAAAATGTGAAAAAGCTAGGTCCTGAGTGAACTTGTGGCTCGCCGTTGGAACGGACCAACAAGGTAAATTTTAGTCCTATTTAAATTTTATTAAGTGCGAAAAATGAAATCTAAACTAAAAAATCACAAACCACAAAATTTGATTCGACATGATTCCCCCTGGGGGATGGGGTGTAGGTGCTGGGTAGCCCACTTGCTCTCGTTTAATTTTCCTTTTACAATGAAAAGAGAAGTGCCCTGGTCCTTGAAAATTGAGTCAAAGGCTTACAAAATTCATAGAACAAGTATCTGGTTGAAGGGGAATGGTTCTTGGGTGCTCTGGATGGCTCAATCTACCGAAAATCGACCAAAGTTTTCTCCTACCTGTTCATGAAATGCTGCAAAACAACAAGCAAATGTTAGTAACTAACGCCCAAAAACACTTTAAAAGTGTCTTGGGACTTACCAAAAAATTACCTAAAACTTTCTAAAAGAAAATCTATGTAAAACTGCAAAAAATGAACTAAGTGGGACAAGCTATAAGGCTTGTATCCTTAGGATCTTTGCATACTCAAAGAGCAGCAAATTAAAGGCTCTTCTATCAGCCAAATAAATTTTAAACCGATCTAAAACATACTACTTGTTCAAGCCTTGAAATAAACAGAAATCAACTTGTAACAAAAATATGCTTATACTAGATCTAGATTTGAGATTTTTTACTTTGAAAATAACTAAGATCTAGTGAAAATAAATCAGATCTATTTATAATATTGCAAAAGGAGTAGATCTGAGATACGCAAACCAAGGTAACTGAGAAAATTTGAATTTTGGTGACGAGAAGAAAGAAGAGGAAAACACCTTCGAACTTGGGCAATGGGGTCCTCGAGAGTGGGGATCAGAGGGACTAGTTCTCCATAGATCTATTCTGAAATAAAATGGACACAAACAAGCTCCACAAACTCTTCAGATTGGCAACCTATAATCACAAAAAAAGAACTCACACGAGAAAGATCAAGAGCATCTGGTGTAGACTAATATAGAGATTTAGTGACAAGCATTTAAATAAAAATGACTTTGTAAATCTAGTATCTCTATAATAACCTGGCAGAGAAATAATGGATGCAATCACACTACTTCACCTTACTAAGATGTAAATCTCCTTCAAAAGCCAGCCTTTGATCAACAGTCAAATGCGAATAAAAATGTAAAGAAACAGATTACCTCATGCATAAATAATAAATTAGAACATCATTGTCCAAACACCATAGAGCCACACACCGATTTGCCTCCAAAGCCTTTTATTCATAAACAAAATTCCTTACAAAGATATACAATGTTTGAGAGCATAGGTTCCACCTTCTCATGCCAAAGAATGGAGAAGTGACATGCTTAAATAGAAAATCTAAGAGAGGAGAGAGCATTTGTGAAGGAGGGGGGAGGGCACACTTGTTGAGGGAATCAAGCCACAATTTGGGGCTTGATGGAAGGGGCTGCCTCCACCATTTGGGCTGCCAAAAATCAGCCCAAAGGCTGCCTTGATTTCAGCTGCCCACTCCTTGAATTGTGCGGCCCCCTCATGGGGAAATGCGCCCCTCTTAATGGGGAGTTGATTCCTCCTTTGTAGCTGCCCCAAAACATGCCAAAAACACTCCCTAAAACCTCTCAATCAATTCTGACCTTGATCTCTTCCAAATCCCATCAATTTAGGAATTGGATTTTTTCTCATTTTTTACTTTTTTGGCATTTTTTCACTTTTTTTACTTTTTTGGGGGAAAAGTGAAAAATATGAAAAATAAAGTACAAGACTACTTAGGAAAGTGGGTCTTGGGTAAAGTAGGTGCTCTAAGCTTGAAAATGAGCACCCCCATGGCAGAATTAGCCCCTAGACCTCACTTTTACAGCATTTTTTATTTTTTTAATTAAACCATTAAAAATGGCTTGATTTTACAGGAAAAAAATATTTTTCCAAACTTAAAAAAAACACCTAGGGGACCTAGCACATGTCCATATGACTCTGTTTTAGTGTTTAGCATGTTCATATACATTGACCCGTGGACTTTAATAACCTCCTAAGGCCTAACCACCACGCCAGGAATTCCAGCATTGGAGCAGGAGAAAAACTCAAAAATTATGTCCTGCTAAAACGCAAGACACAATTAATAAGTGAAAAAACTCCTTGGAATACCTGACTTGATTGACAAGTCCTAGGAAGCCAAGTCCTTTACATAAAAATAGCATGCTAGTACACTTTATTACAAACCAGAAAAAGGCCTGATGGGCTTCTGAATGCTGATGATGAACATGTAACATGTTCAGACTTTGCCCGCTCACTTGAAAGTCCAACTAAGTAAAACTTAGCTGGTAACAATCACCAAGAGTGGTTGAGTTAGCTGTCGATTTCATGCAAGTGTGTTTAGTACTTTCCAATTCTTAAAATTTAGTTTTGTTTGAAGTAGATAAATACTACAAATGATCTAATTCTGCACATACAATGTTTGCATTTCACAAGTTTACGTACTTCGAATTGATAAGTAAATGTAACAGGATTTAGGTATATAAATCGACTAACAATTTTGGTGTCGTTGCAGAGGAAATGCTTAAAGAATTGGTAAATTCATAGTATATTATTTTAGAGAATAAATCGTATTCATGGGAATCGCACCCTAAATTGCGATTTTTCAATTTAAATCGAAACCGGCACTCAAACAATCCAATTCGTGTCTTTTCCACTTTGACTCAGTCAATGCAAGTCAAACTCGTGATTTTTTCCCTAATTCGCAATTAAAGATATGATATTTTGAACTGCTTGCCCAAGAAAAGTTATTAAGCCTGATTTTGATTGTTTTTGGTCATTATTTTCTTGTTGGAGGTGTTTCTTCCTACAAGAGGTGTACATGGACATGGTTACTTTGAATATCAATGAAAATTGTTTTTTTTAATTCAAAATATGTGTATATATTTGATTTTTTGTATATGTCGATTTTTTCCCAACTCCATTCAAAACATTGACTCTTTTGCCTCACCGATTTATTGCTGATTCTAATTCTTGTGACTATGGATTCTGGAACAAATGGTTTTTGAATTGGCATTGAAAAGATTGTCAACTATTTTTTTTAACCACTTTTTAAACAAAGCATTTATCTACATATAGTTTCTTGCATTTTGATTTCTTACAGTACTAACATTTTAGATCCAGTGGATTGGGGACGGTAAGACTAGAGGTAAGAACCTACGCATTCACTATAGTGATTACTTTTTTCCATTGAATCCAAATTATGTTTAGTACTTCATGAATAGACTTAGATAGATTTCTTGGTAAAAAAATTTCAATCATTCCCTCTCATGGTGCAGTAAGAACCACTCCATCCACTAACCAATTTGTAGGAAGATCCATAGGAGAAGGGATGCATCTGACGGGGGGAGCAAATGAAGGATAAGGATGCTTCTCAAAGGGACAATCAAATACTTCAAGGTATACTATCGAAGTGTTAAACTCTTCCTTGTCCAAATTTGCATAATAGTGACAATGTAAAACATTTGCTACAAATTTATCAAATTACCACAAGTTTTTTAAAGGCCATATGTAAGATCTTTTGGGGGGATGGAATCATTATCATCATAAATACACCCACCAACAATCTCACATACTTAGATCACTTCTCTTTGGAAAAAATGGTCATTTTTATATTTTTGTAGCAATTTGACTTTGAAAATCTCTTCAAACCAGAGTTGGGACAATCAAGATTTGAGGAACCAAAAGAGGGAATTTTTAAAACCTATTCCTAGGGAAGACAGGCCTTGGAATCTAGTTTACATACCAACTTGAATCAGCTATTTCGATGTTGGATGAAGAAATTATGCCCAAATCAGTTACTATTGTCATGAAATCAGCGCTATAACAATTCTGCAACTTTCAAACCTGTTTCTAAGGGAGATATGCCTTGGAGTCTAGCTCAAAATACAACTTGAATCACTTCATTTGGATATCAGGTGAAAAGATTATGCTACATTTATTAACTGCATGTCCTAAAACCAGCATTGTTAAACTCTGCCTCCTAGGTCTGCTCATCATTAGTTTTGGGATATCAAATCAAAGAATTTCTAAAACTTGTTTCTAATGGGCATAGTTATATAAGTCTACTTTCAAATCCCACTGGAATCATGTTAATTGGACTTCGAACAAAAATGTTGTGCTAAAAAGAGTCATTGTTGGTCTAAACTAGAAATCAAAGCAGCTCTCCCCTGCAGACTTTTCCTCATCAAATTTGACATATGATTTTAATTCAAAATAAAAACTTGTTTCTA